>JAOPSE010000035.1:7632899-8989013 GCA_029449295.1 Zea luxurians
TTTTTCAACCCTAATCCTCCAAAAGCCGACCACAAAGGTCAAGACAATCTCTTCTTATCTTAGCTCAAAGAGCGGGTGATACAAACTTCTTAGGGTCGTCCACAAATTTGGAGACTCCCAAGCTACCTCAAAAGATCTTGAAACCTAGGGTTTCAAGAACACCAAGAACGCACAAGAGGGGTTTGCACAAGCTCAAGTCTTTGAAAAAGAGATGGGAGAGGAAAACCAAATCGTGAGCACAAGCACAAACCTCACACCCAAGAGCTCCTCCAACAAGGTTGAATCTTGAGGAAGATTTAAGTGTGAGAGAGATGGAGAGATGAGTGCTTTGTCTCAAGTTAGGTGAGCAATAAATGAGTGAGTGTTCAGCCGTATTGAAGAAGGGAGAGAGAGGGGGGTCTATTTATAGCCACGGCTCAAAAACTAGCCGTTTGACCAAAAAACCACGCCGAAAACCGGTTGAACCGCCCCTAGGGCGGTTGAACCGCCCCCTGACAGGTCAGCAGACTGTCTGCCAGTCTGACTGCCAGACTGACTGGCAGACTGACCTGCAGGCGGGTCAGACAGGCCAGGACCGGTTGAACCGCCCCCCCAGGGCGGTTGAACCGCCCCCTGACACCCTGGCGACCTGACTGCCAGTCTGACTGGCAGACTGCAGATCAGAAGTCAGAGGGTCAGAGACCAGTTGAGCTGCCCCCCAGGACCAGTTCAGCTGGTCTAGACCAGAGAGTTTTGGAGAGAAAACCCCAGCTCAGCTGCCCGGGGGCAAGTTCAGCTGGGTATGGTCAAAGAGGTCCACAGCTGAAGTTGAAGTTCAGCTGGAGTTGAAAAAGTTCAACTCAGCTGAAGTCCAGCTCAGCTGCAGCTGAAGAAGCTCATCACAGCTGAAGTGAAGTTCAGCTGGAAAGCTCAGCTGCAGTTGAAGAAGTTCAGCTGCTTTTCAGCAAGAACACTCTAGGTTTCTCAACCCTAACCATGGTCAACCAAATAATGTTAAAGTGATTTTTGGTTGTCAAAAATAGCTTTTGAATTTGGGGACTTGAGCTATAGCAAACACCTATACCTGTGCGGAAAAGAACAAGGAAGAAATTACATCATGCAACACAAGATTTTACATAAATTTTTATACGTCCGTTGCATGAAGTCCTTGGTGCTTCCTTAAGTTCCTGTTTCCTTCTAATCATACACTAAGAACAAAAACTGTTAGTACCCTTATTTGTTTTGTCATTAAATCACCAAAACCCTCATTTGGGGTTGATTGCACTTACAATCTCCCCCTTTTTGGTGATTGATGCCAAAACAATTAAGGTCAAAAAGATATACATTTGCAATAGAAAATTTCTTTTGAATGATTGTATGTAGATGGCTCCCCCTAAATGTGTGCACGATTGTGAATCCAACGTCTTGACATAATATGTCATGTGAGCAACACATTTAGAGATAGTGACAAAAACCATACTAAATACAATCATCCGAGGGGTGCAAGAGTGTCATAACAGGAGTTGTGATGCACATGACTATCTCTAAAAACACATTATTTTTACTTCATAGCAGAGTAGTCATTACAAACTGATAGGACAAAAGATGATGGCCAGAAGACCATCATATTACTTTGAATAACAATCCAACAGTTTTATTTCATACAATGGTAAAAAGGGTACAAGCCACAACAGTGGACAAAAACAGAAATAATCCAAAAGAAAACCGAAAGAACCACAAACTAGAGGATGGATTTTCTCCCCCTTTTTGGCAACAGTACCAAAAACGGAGAGAGGGACAAGGATACAGGAATCAATATCCTCCAGGAGGAGGATATGACGGAGGATAAGATGGAGGGTATGAAGTGTAATCAGGGAAGAAGGTCCTCATCGCGTCCTCCTCAAAAGTGGAGTCCCGAGGTGGCTCATCAGCCGCAGAAAAAACAGATGCCGAAGATGTACGATGATCAGGAGGAGGTGGAGGGTGGTGGTGGTAACCAGAGCCGGATGGCCTAGGGTCACCAGGAATGGGTCCCGGACCCGGGTAGGGAGGCGGAGGATGGGAGGATGATTGACCCGGATCCCCATGGTAGGGAGGCGAGGCAAACTCCCCACGATCATCAACATAGGCTTCTTCATCTTCATCGTCTGCAGACATAAAAGGCACTCCGTAGGCCTGCTGGTGCCACTCATTGATCTCCGGGGGAGGAGGATGGAGAGGCACATCAGGCGAACGAGGGACAAAAGGCATGCCCATGGAGGAAGCTTGACGACGAAGATTGTCGTCAGTCTCCCGCTGACGCCGTGCCACCTCATGGACATCAGCAGAATGTTGCGGCACATGGAGAAAAATGTCGCAAACCCATGGACTAAGCGAGCACCCATCCCGCGGCCACGACCTCGACCACGAGCACGTGGCATGGGAGATCCGCGGCCAGGAGATGGATGCGAGGCAGCAGCGGGGTGAGAGGAAGATGGATGATGGGGAGGCTGGGAAGGTGGCTCAGTGGAGGAGGCAGGGCCTCCAGATCATGAGGGAGCCCGCTTCGTACGAGCAGCTGGGTTAGAGGAATCAACCCAGTAGGGTACGTAGCGGGA
This sequence comes from Zea luxurians, assembly GCA_029449295.1. NCBI lineage: Eukaryota > Viridiplantae > Streptophyta > Magnoliopsida > Poales > Poaceae > Zea > Zea luxurians. Next base: position 7,635,476 of record JAOPSE010000035.1, read on the forward strand.
GTGTTTGACGGGTTTTTCGAAGTGGGTCTGGGTGACCACTTCGATCATCTTCATGATAAAGGGTGCATGAACACACCCTTTGAGAGGAGACCAGGAAGCGCGGACGATCTCTTCCCAGATCATGTCAAACACATTGATGCGGGCGAGACTGTTTGGAGCAAGGAGGAGGAGGAAGACGCGACTCTCCCCAAGGACGTTCATTTGATTTCCGCCCTTCGGGAGAACGGTCATCCGGGACAAAGAATTAAGGTACCTGTAGTACCTATGCATGTTAGCGGTTGTCCAGAACTCCCGCTCAGTAGAGACATGAATGAATTCCGTATCTTCCCGCATGGGCAGCCGAATGTCATGCACTCGCATGTTGCTGCCCTGAATATCTGTATCAGAGAAGCTCAGAATATGGGCAAAACGACGATAACTGACTTTGTGCCAGTTACCCTGGATGAAGAAATACATGACTGGGTAATCATACCCATCGGCTTCCTCATCTACTTTCTTTATCCAGAGGGTGGCATAGAACTGAGCTACCACCTCATCATTCACTTGATCAAGAGGCATTTCACCATCAATGCTTTCGTGTTCATCTTCTACCACTGTTGGCATCTTTTGATGATTTTCTTCATGGCTTGGATGACTTGAGGTTGATGGGTTTGCTTGGGTGGAGACTTTGTCACTCACCACCTTTGCACCCACATCAACAACCTCATTGGTCATCCAGAAAGTTCCTTCCTCATCATCCTTTTCTTGAGGTCTCACTTCACCTATTGCAAGTTTTCTTTATGGCTTCACAAGGTAGTTCTTCATTTCCTGTAGTGACATTAGAAACATGCCCTTGCGAGCCATTAGACTCATCAAATGTCACGTCTATCGCTATTTCAACAAGACCGGTGGTATTGTTGAAAACACGATATCCATGCGCATTTGATGCATAACCCAGCAAGAAGCCCTCGTCCACTCTAGGAGCAAACTTTGAGCTCTTGACTTTCTTGTTAAGAATAAAACATTTACAACCAAATACTCTAAAATAATCAACTTTAGGTTTGTTACCAGTGAGAAGCTCATAAGCAGTCTTTTTGTAGATCTTATGAAGATAGAGACGGTTGATTGCATGACAGGCGGTGTTGACCGCCTCTGCCCAAAAATTGTCAGGTGTCTTGTACTCATCCAACATGGTTCTTGCAGCTTCAATTAGAGTTCGGTTCTTTCTTTCCACAACACCATTTTGTTGTGGAGTGTAAGGCACCGAGAACTCATGCTTGATTCCCTCTTCTCCTAAGAATTCTTCGACACCTGTGTTCTTGAATTCCGTCTCATTATCACTTCTCACTTTCTTGATTTTGAGCTCAAATTCATTTTGAGCTCTCCTTATGAATTTCTTCAATATTTCTTGAGTTTCACCTTTATCACTCAAAAAGAAAACCCAGGTGAATCGAGAAAAATCATCAACAATGACTAAACCATACTTACTACCACCAATGCTAATGTAGGCCACAGGTCCGAAGAGGTCCATGTGAAGAAGCTCCAATGGCCTCTTTGTTGTGACCACATTCTTTGATTGATGTGGGACTCCATGTTGTTTTCCTGCTTGGCATGCGCCACAAACCCTATCTTTCTCAAATACAACATTTGTTAGTCCAATGATGTGATTATCCTTTTGAAGTTTGGCCAAATTCCTCATACCGACATGGGCTAGCCAGCGATGCCATAGCCAACCCTTGTCGGACTTTGCCACTAAACAAGTCTCAGGCGTCACTTTACTTGTTGTGAAATCAACAAGATAAAGCTTGCCCTTCAAGCGACCGGTAAAGGCAACTGAGGAGTCCTCCCTTCTAAGGATCTTCACATCCACATCCGAAAATAAACAATTATAACCCATTCCACAAAGTTGTGAAACGGACAACAAATTATAGCTTAAAGAATCTACCAATAAAACATTTGAAAGTGATTGTTGGTCAGAGATAGGAATTTTACCAATACCAATCACCTTACTCTTGCCACTATCTCCAAACACAATTTCTTGTGCTTCTTGAGTTAGTTGCAATGTATGAAACATGTCTTTCTCCCCCGGTCATGTGATTTGTACATCCACTGTCAAGCACCCAACTTGACCCACCAGAGGAGTAGACCTGCAAAACAAGTTTAGGCTATGCTTTTAGGTACCCAAATTGAATTGGGTCCTACAGTGTTAGTTATAGCCTTAGGTACCCACACACTTCTTTTCATGACTTTTCGTTTAGTGTAGGCACCCACATATTTCACAACCAATTTTCCTAAATCCCAAGTCAACATAAATCACAAGATAAGAGTGAGAAAATGGGAGCATTAAATTTTTCTCCACTTGTTGATGTTGCTTCCTTCATCTTACTCTTTGTGGAACTCAAGTTTACCTTTACTTGAGTTGACTTGTCATTTGAGGAGTGAATCCTCCCCAAGGCATCATATAGGGTGGTTCCCTCTATGAACTTGGGGGATCTCCGCCCCTTATGCACTATGCTAGGGTTTTCCTTGGATGAGTTGAACCCAAGCCCCCTTCTTCCATTGTTGTGCTTTAGGGACTTGTACTTGGGTTCAATTTTCTTTAACCCATCATTGCTAGAGCATCTTTTCAATATTTCTTTGACCTTCACCTGTGGCTCTTTTCCTTGCATGGTTAGTTAGACAACAAGAAACATGATATTTGGCACAATGTTTGCAAAAGGTATTATTTGAGGAGCTAGACTTAGATTCAATAAATAAAGATGAAGCTTTGATGTTCTTGCAATTTTCAAGTTGCACTTGAAGTTCTTGATTTTGGACATTCAAGCTTAATATGCTTGATTCAAGTGCATCCTTTTTATTTGCAAGACTAGCTATAGAGGTTTTCATATTGATTACTTCCTTTTCTTTATCCTCTATAGTTATCTTGACTAAGGATACTTCCTTAGTCAAGGCATCTAGCATTTCATCTTTATTGAGTAGCAATCCTTGAAGCTCTAGGTTTCTTTCCTTTTCAAGGAAAGCAAGTCTTCTTGAGCATCAAGAGTTGCTTTTCTTTTATCTAGCTTCTCCATCAATTTTATGATAACATTATATCCATTCAAGCCAAATTCCTTAATCATTTTATTTTTCATAGCAAATTGTTCATCATCATCATCATTTTGAAAATCATTACTAAATAAAGTTACCTTATCTCCTTTTGCCATGAGGCAAGTTGGAGTGTAGGAGTCGTCTTGTAGGTTGGTGAAGAGTTGCGAGCTTGATGTAGATTGGATGACCACGTTTGCCACCACTTCCTCTTCCTCGGAGCTAGAACTCTCTTCATCAGAGTTCCATTCTTCACCAATATGGGCTTGACCATATTTCTTCTTCTTGAAGTATCCCTTGGTCTTGCCTCCCTTTTTGAACTTGTCCTTCTTGTATTCCTTCTTAGCTTCTTGTTCCTTCTTGTTAGGACAATCCGCTATGAAATGACCGGTTTGGCCACATTCATAGCATGCCCTCTTCTTTCCTTTCCTTTGAAACTTGTCATTTTTCCTTACAAATTTCTTGAATGTTTTTGATGAACATAGCTGTGTCTTTATCACTTGAGCTATCTTCATCACTTGACGTCTCGACCACTTTCTTTGCCTTGTGGTCTTTTCTTCTTGGGGTTGTCTTGTTCATTCGTGATCAAGGCATGAGAGTCTCTTGTCTTCATGGGGGCTTCTTCGGACTCGTGTTGTTGAATCTTTGCAAATAATTGATGAGGCGTCATATCCTCGTAATCATCACGATCCCTTATCATCCTTGCTAGACTCTTATCCTTTTCTTTGTATGCTCTCATGAATAGTCTTGTGACCTTGGAGTACTCCAATCTTCACTTCCAAGTACTCTTATCTTGTTTACTAACACCATCAATCGATCAAAGAGTGATTGAAGCGACTCACCCTTGATCCAATCATATCTAGCAAGCTCACTCTCCAAAGCTTCAACTCTATGTCTCTTAGCTTTGGGATCTCCTTCATGTGACATTTTAAGAATGTTCCAATGTCACGGGCATCATCTCTTCCTTGAACTTTCCGTATTCTTCCGGACAAAGACTTCCTTTAATTATGCTCACTGCTTGAGCATTGCGATGAACCTCTTGCATCATTTCCGGAGTCATCTCTTCTCCTTGGGCGGGCTTATACATACCTACATTAACAATCTCCCAAAGACTAGGATGTACACCGATTAAATGCGACTTCATCTTATCGGCCCACTCGTCATAGTTCAACTCACTAAGAGTTGGTAACTTTCCAAGTGGGGCGGAAGAGAAGTTGGGAATAAAATTTCTAGAGTAATCGAATTGAACTTTACTAAACTCGTTACCTTTGCTTTTGGTAGATGATTCTTCGGTGTTGAGACTTACCTTGCTCAACACCTTTGACACCAAAAGATCCACTAGGTCATCATTTCCTTTACCTTTGTCTTCTTCGGCCTTTTCTTCTTGATTCTTCTTCTTCGGGCCTTTTCTTAGCATCTTCCCTTTCATCTTGAGGAACATCCCTCTCGGCAATCTTCATGGCGAGGTCGAGGACCTTGGGGTCCACTTCCTCACCGGAGGATGTGACGGGAATATCCTCGAGGATAGGATCCACATGGTCCTGTTAGGTAGACATGATCGTTCCTCACGCGGTTAAGCGTAAAAACGAGGTACGAGCCTCTGATAACCAATTGAAAGTAGCCTAGAGGGGGGTGAATAGGCTAATCTGAAATTTTTCACAACAACTTCGAAAGATTGTTAGATTCACAGTTCGACTGGTGCAGGCCGGTTCAACAGCTACGTGCGCAAGTTGAACCACTCTGAACCAATCCAACTGTTTTTAAACTTTAGACTAAAATATACTCGAAAAGTATTTCGCAAGTTCTTGAGAGAAGTAAGATATAGCTAAGTGAGGATGAAAAGATGATATGTAAAGGCTATTTTACTTCTAGATAAACTCTACGGAGAAATCTTTATGTCAATCTTGCAAGTAAAAATATCTCAAGTTAAAACAAGCAAGAACACAAGACACAAGATTTAATCCGAGGTTCAGCCACACCACAAGGTGTCCTACTCCCGTTGAGGAGCCCACAAAGGGCCGGGTCTTTTCAACCCTAATCCTCCAAAAGCCGACCACAAAGGTCAAGACAATCTCTTCTTATCTTAGCTCAAAGAGCGGGTGATACAAACTTCTTAGGGTCGTCCACAAATTTGGAGACTCCCAAGCTACCTCAAAAGATCTTGAAACCTAGGGTTTCAAGAACACCAAGAACGCACAAGAGGGGTTTGCACAAGCTCAAGTCTTTGAAAAAGAGATGGGAGAGGAAAAACCAAATCGTGAGCACAAGCACAAACCTCACACCCAAGAGCTCCTCCAACAAGGTTGAATCTTGAGGAAAGATTTAAGTGTGAGAGAGATGGAGAGATGAGTGCTTTGTCTCAAGTTAGGTGAGCAATAAATGAGTGAGTGTTCAGCCGTATTGAAGAAGGGAGAGAGAGGGGGGTCTATTTATAGCCACGGCTCAAAACTAGCCGTTTGACCAAAAACCACGCCGAAAACCGGTTGAACCGCCCCTAGGGCGGTTGAACCGCCCCCTGACAGGTCAGCAGACATGTCTGCCAGTCTGACTGCCAGACTGACTGGCAGACTGACCTGCCAGGCGGGTCAGACCAGGCCAGGACCGGTTGAACCGCCCCCCAGGGCGGTTGAAACCGCCCCCCTGACACCCCTGGTGACCTGACTGCCAGTCTGACTGGCAGACTGCAGATTAGAAGTCAGAGGGTCAGAGACCAGTTGAGCTGCCCCCCAGGACCAGTTCAGCTGGTCTAGACCAGAGAGTTTTGGAGAGAAAACCCCAGCTCAGCTGCCCGGGGGCAAGTTCAGCTGGGTATGGTCAAAGAGGTCCACAGCTGAAGTTGAAGTTCAGCTGGAGTTGAAAAAGCTTCAACTCAGCTGAAAAGCTCAGCTGCAGCTGAAGAAGCTCATCACAGCTAAAGTTAAGTTCAGCTGGAAAGCTCAGCTGCAGTTGAAGAAGTTCAGCTGCTTTTCAGCAAGAACACTCTAGGTTTCTCAACCCTAACCATGGTCAACCAAATAATGTTAAAGTGATTTTTGGTTGTCAAAATAGCTTTTGAATTGGGACTTGAGCTATAGCAAACACCTATACCTGTGCGGAAAAGAACAAGGAAGAAATTACATCATGCAACACAAGATTTTACATAAATTTTTATACGTCCGTTGCATGAAGTCCTTGGTGCTTCCTTAAGTTCCTGTTTCCTTCTAATCATACACTGAGAACAAAAACGGTTAGTACCCTTATTTGTTTTGTCATTAAATCACCAAAACCCTCATTTGGGGTTGATTGCACTTACAGTCTCACCCTTATATATAAAAGCATGATTAGGGCCAGAGTGAGACTTCCTAGAGTGAATTCTCCTAATCTTGCTCTCGGGATAACCGGCAGGGTACAAAATGTAACCCTCGTTATCCTGAGGCATGGGAGCCTTGCCCTTTACAAAGTTAGACAATCTCTTAGGAGGGGCATTAAGTTTGACATTGTCCCCCTTTTGGAAGCCAATGTCATCCTTGATGCCAGGGCGTCTCCCCACTATGGAGCATGCTTCTAGCAAATTTAAATTTTTCATTTCTAAGTCATGCTCATTAATTTTTGCATTAAGTTGAGCTATGTGATCATTTGTTTCTTAATTAAAGCTAGGTGATCATGAATAGCATCAACATTAATGTCTCTACATCTAGTGCAAATGGAAACATGCTCAATGGTAGATGTAGAGGGTTTGCAAGATTTTAGTTCAACAATCTTAGCAATGTAATATGTCATTCTCACTTCTAAGATTGGATATGGTGACATTGCAAGCATATAATCCTTAGCCTTAGCAATCAAGTTTTCATTTTCATTTCTAAGGCTAGCAAGAGAAACATTCAATTCTTCAATCTTAGCAAGTAAATTAACATTATCATCTCTAAGATTGGAAATTGAAAACATCACAACCATTTGAATCAACCTTAGCAATTAAACTAGCTTTCTCATTTCTAAGGTTGGTAATAATATCATGGCAAGTGCTTAGCTCACTAGATAATTTTTCACATTTTTCTACTTCTAGAGCATAAGCATTCTTAACCTTAACATGCTTCTTATTTTCCTTAATTAGGAAGTCCTCTTGAGAATCCAGAGGTCATCCTTCTCATGAATAGCACTAATTAATTCATTTAATTTTTTCTTTTTGTTGCATGTTAAGGTTGGCAAAAAGAGTACGCAAATTATCCTCCTCATCACTAGCATTATCTTCATCACTAGAAGTCTCATACTTAGTGGAGGATTTTGATTTTACCATCTTCTTTTTGCCGTCCTTGGCCATGAGGCATTTGTGGCCGACGTTGGGGAAGAGAAGTCCCTTGGTGACGGCGATGTTGGCGGCGTCCTCGTCGGAGGAGGAGTCAGAGGAGCTCTCGTCGGAGTCCCACTCGCGGCACACATGGGCATCGTCGCCCTTCTTCTTGTAGTACCTCTTCTTTTCTCTTCTCTTGCCCTTCTTGTCGTTATCCCTGTCACTGTCACTAGATAGTGGACATTTTACAATAAAGTGGACCGGGCTTACCACATTTGTAGCAAACTTTCTTGGAGCGGGGCTTGTAATCCTTCCCCTCCTTTGCTTGAGGATTTGGGCGGAAACTCTTGATGATGAGCGTCATTTCCTCGTTGTCGAGCTTGAGGCGTCGATGGGTTGTCTACTTGATGTAGACTCCTCCTTTTCTCCTCCATTGCCTTGAATGCGACCGGTTGTGCTTCGGTCGTGGAGGGGCCATCTAGCTCGATGATTTTCTTTGAGCTTTTGGTCATCAACTCAAAGCTCACAAAAAATTTCCTATCACTTCCTCGGAGTCATTAGTGTATATCTAGGATTCCTCGAATCAATTGAACTTGCGTAGAATTAAGAAATACGAGGGATCTTAGAATAACCTTGACCATCTCATGGTCATCCCATTTTGTGCTCCCGAGGTTGCGCACTTGGTTCACCAAGGTCTTTAAGCGGTTGTACATGGCTTGAGGGTCCTCGCCTTGATTGAGTCGGAACCGACCGAGTTCCCCCTCGATCGTCTCCCGCTTGGTGATTTGGTCACCTCATCTCCTTCGTGCGCGGTCTTTAGTACGTCCCAAATTTCCTTGGCGCTCTTTAGTCCTTGCACCTTGTTATACTCCTCTCGACTTAGAGAGGCGAGGAGTATAGTGGTGGCTTGGGAGGTTAAAGTGCCGGATTTGGGCGACCTCGTCCAAATCATAGTCTTCATCCCCCGGTGATGGTACCTGTACTCCAATCTCAACAACATCCCAAATGCTAGTGTGGAGTGAGGTTAGATGGTGCCTCATTTTATCACTCCACATATTATAATCTTCACCATCAAACATAGGTGGTTTGCCTAATGGGACGGAAAGTAATGAAGTATGTTTGGAAAATACGAGGATAGCGTAGGGGAATCTTACTAAACTTCTTGCGCTCATGGCGCTTAGAAGTTACGGACGGCGTGTCGGAGCCGGAGGTGGATGGCGACGAAGAGTCGGTCTCGTAGTAGACCACCTTCCTCATCTTTTTCTTCTTGTCACCGCTCCGCCTCGACTTGTGGTGTGAAGGGGATCCCTTCACCTTGTTGGCGGACTCCCCAGATGGAGCCTTCCCATGGCTTTGTAGCGGGCTTCTCACCGGTCCCGAACTCCCTCTTGGCGGATGCTCCCGACATCACTTCGAGCGGTTAGGCTCTAATGAAGCACCAGGCTCTGATACCAATTGAAAGTCGCCTAGAGGGGGGGTGAATAGGGCGGATCTGAAATTTATAAACTTAAGCACAACTACAAGCCGGGTTAGCGTTAGAAATATAAACGAGTCCGAGAGAGAGGGCGCAAAACAAATCGTGAGCAAATAAAGAGCAAGACACGATGATTTGTTTTACCGAGGTTCGGTTCTTGCAAACCTACTCCCCATTGAGGTGGTCATAAAGACCGGGTCTCTTTTCAACCCTTTCCCTCTCTCAAACGGTCACTTAGACCGAGTGAGCTTTCTCCTTAATCAAACGGGTCACTTAGACCCCACAAGGACCACTACAAAACTTAGTGTCTCTTGCTTTGATTACAAGTGCCTTGAGAATAAGAATGGGAAGGAAGAAAGCACGATTGCAAAAGCCAAGCGACAAGAGCGACAAATAACACACAGATCACTCTCTCTCTCTCTCTCTCAAGTCACTAATCACTAATGATCACTTGTCTCAATTGTGGAATTTGGAGAGATTGGAGGCTTTGATTGTGTCTTAGAATGGATTGCTAGCTCTTGTATTGAATGTTGAAGATTGGAATGCTTGGGTGAAGTGAATGGAGGTGGTTGGGGTTGTATTTATAGCCACCAACCACTTCCTAGCCGTTGCTCCTTTCTGTCGACCGCGGACAGTCCGCCCGCCTGGTCCAGACGGTCCGCCCGCCTGGTCCAGACGGTTCGCCCCTGCAGATCAACGTCTGAAAACGCAACGGTCAGCAGTAACGGCTATATCAACGGCTATATTGCATTTAATGTGTCGTCAGATGTCAGGTAAAGCCAGTCGCGGACGGTCCGGTCGTGCACCCCGGACGGTCCGCGAGGACGCTATAATTCATTTTGCCGAATCCGTCACCTTCGGGTTTTTCGGTTCCTCACTTACCGGACGATCCACGCCTGAGCCCGGACGGTCCGCGAGTGGTCTCGGACGGTACTTGTTCTTCCATCGGACGGTCCGGTCGTAGAGACATGTGTTTTTGCATTGGTTCTGTCCGAGGGTCATTTAGGTGTCGCGGACGGTCCGCCGCAAAGGCCCGGACGGTCCGCGCTTGGCCTGATTTTCCAAAAAGCTTCTCCTGTCCGGAATAATCTACGGTATTCCGGACAGTCGATTTAGTATAGTTGTAGATGAACCTTTGGCACCTGTAGAACATATAATTTAGAGCAAACTAGTTAGTCCAATTATTTGTATTGGGCAATTCAACCACCAAAATCAATTAGAAAAAGGTGTAAGCCTATTTCCCTTTCAGATATGTCGTTGTTATAGAACAATAACTAAGTGGTATTTAGTTTTTAGAGACTAATTTTTAGTCTTTCTGTTTTATTATATTCTAGTCTCTAAATTAACAAATGTTTTATATTTGACAATGTAGAGGATAAAATAAAATAAAGGAACAAAAAATTAGTCTCTCTAGCCTGCGTCATATGAAAGAGAAGCGTTAGTATAGGTTCACATGCTATCTACGTACATGTGATGTATGCGGTCGATCGGCATGGGTGATGGGTGTATTTAAGGCCCGTTCTACCTGGGCACCCCAACTCCAAACCAACAACGCTTCACATAAATCCAGCAAGAGCCCCGGCCGGCCGGGTCGTCAGATATCCGCCACGCCGCTGACGCCAAAGGAACAGCAACAAGCCTGCAGATTGGTTGCAGTCTTGCAGACATGGCGGCGCCACCAACATCGGCACCACGGCGGACCGCCCTGCCGCTGCTGCTGGTGCTGGTGTCTGCTGTCCTCCTCCTCCTCCTCCTCTCCGTCGTCGCCGGCCACGCGACGAGAGCTGTGGCGGCGGCGAGCTCGACGAGAAGCCAAGAGGAACAGCAAAGAGATGTGAGTAAGGTAGGCGCCGAGGAGAGGTCGTCGATGAGCATGAGCTTCGCGGCGGGCGACGACGAGCGGTGCGGCGGCGGAGGGGGAGGGGGAGGGGGAGGAGAGGACGAGGAGTGCCTCATGAGGAGGACGCTGGCGGCGCACACCGACTACATCTACACCCAGGGCCAGAGAGGAGGCCACAGCTAGGCCGACCTCATCAGATCGATGCATGCCCCCACGCCCCAGTCGTCGGCCGGCTTCATCGTCGGCATTGCGTGTGGTTCTGTCGTCGTACGTGTTTTTGTGCATGTGTGTATTATGTGAGCTTTTCTTTGAACTCTACTAGCTTGTTTCGGTTGATTATTATTATTAATTGTGTATGTGTACGAGCTTGCAGTGCAGCTGGTGAACGAACTTTGCTAGCTGCTTCGCTGTTTAGGCCCCGTTTGGTTACCCCAAACTAAAGTTTAGCCCCTGTCCAATCGAATGTTTGAACCTCCGTTTCGGGTATTAAATGTAGTCGGATTATAAAACAAATTTGTCAGCCGAAGATTAAAAGACGAGACGAATCTAGTCCAGTTGGTTGGGTCTATATTTCATACTCCTATTTGAAAGTCAAACGCTTGATGTGACCCGGGCTAAACTTTAGCAGGGGCAACCAAACACCCCCTTAATTTCTTGTCGATCGACTAGAGAGCTGGTAGTTGTCTGCTAGCTAGCTGGGGGCAGCTAGCAAAGCAGGCATGCCGTACTCCTGTATATGGTGGGAGTGGATCACATCACAGAACCCCCCATGAGACTATGAGAGCGTGTATTAGACATCAACCAAGACAATTGTACCAATCGTATAACGGAACAGGAAGCACAGACTAAGTAAGCAGTACTGGCGATGTCAGGCCGCACCGTCGTCTTCCTCCTCCAGATCACTGAAAGACACGTCTTCATCATCTGCTATCGGAATTTGCGTGTTTCCCGGGTCCCATGCTTCCTCTTCCAGCCATTCATCCCCATCATCATCTTCCACATCGTCGCCATCCTCAACATTATCAGTTTTCTGATTGTCAGCTCTTGATTGCTCACTGATGGCAGCCAGTGGTTGTTCCTGTTGACCATCTTTAGGGGGGGAGCTGTCCGTCAAAGGTATCTCAGACATCTGGAGACCCTGCTCCTCCTCTTCTTCTGCTGCTTCATCTTCCGTAGAGAGATCGCCCGTGCTTTCTTCCGTCCTAGATAGTGGGGTCACGGTGGTGGTGTCTCTCGACACGGGCACTAGCTGTACAGGTACACCGCTGCTGCCGGTATTATCCGAAGAAACAGCTCCAGTCTCGCCGACCGTATGAACCGATACAATATCCTTGTCCTGTTCGATCGGTTGTGGCTTGCCATGGTCCATGTCGCTGAAAGACGTGAGCATGGCGGAGTCATCTTGGCCCTTCAATACGCCCAAAACCTCTACACGAGAACCTGGAACGCCACCTTCATCGCCGAGAGCCACAGGTACGGTGTCGCCATGGCTGCCTTGTAACTCCGTCCGGTACCGCACCTCCTGCGACAACTTGTCCCTAGCTTCCAGAATCTGTACCAAGGCAATCAGGAACCGATAAGAAACATCGGCTAGCAAACAATGTCTTGAGCTGGCAGATAGCGGCTTATCTTATCTTTTTTTTTGTGCAGTCAGCAACAAATAAAATAAGGTCTGTTGATACGTCATGGCTAGTAAGAAAGCAAAATCGTCAGCAGGAACTACTAAAGCATTGAGCGCCTATGGAAAACGATGTTCTGTCAGTATATAAGCCTCTTAAGACTCATGCATGCATCTGAGGGCTAAAAAGTGTAACGAGTTATTCAAGCATAGGAGCTAATCATTTTCGTCATATTGCACTTTATGTCCCATGGGCCAGTTGAGTCAACATTCACTTGATGGCTAGTTCTGACTTTTTGCTATTTGACATTGTTTCCTCTATTCACTTTATAATATGGCACTTCAGAGTTCAGACTCATGCAAACCATCATTCTGGGGACAAAATTGGACTAATGAAGAAACTGAATCAATAGAGATCCATTAACAATATAAAACTGGAAAAAGCACTCAATTATTATAGAAAAACAGTAGAATATAATGAATCACTTGAGCTGTACAGAACAAGCTAGTCCCATTCAAAACTAGGGATGCGTTTGTATGGGTAGCCCATCATTACTTGCAGGAAGAAAATTTAATAGAAACTACTAAAGCATCAGAAACATTAGACTTTCTGTCAATGTCTCAATATCTAAAGCATAGATGCCAGGGATAACAATCACAATGAATCAATTTAGCTATATATTCAATTGTGGGTCAATTTCAAACTGTTGGCCTTGTGCAATGTGATTTAACTCCACTCCCTTGGCAGAGCATGTTGGGTTGATCTCAAAGGAGTCGGTCATGATCGATCCTATCCGATCCTAACGTGCCTTGATCAGGGCACAACAACCAGTTCGGTTGCTTCCCCCTTTCGCACCGCGGAAATAAAAGCAAGGATGGTAGTCAGCACGGGAACCAACGTTCCCCGCCGCTACCAATCCCCTACACGCTCTGAGGGAAGACCACCGCTATCTCTCACCATCCCTGTTTGAGACCCCTACTGCACCTCACCGTCGCTGGGCAACAAAGATCTGCCCTAATGGCGAGTTCATCAAACCCCGAAGGTATTCTGCTCTATTGTGTACACATCTAATGATTAGGGTTTAGGGCAATATCATTAGCAATAGTAACAGGGCAAAGGCAGCAAAAGGAAGAATGCAAACTAGTTTCACTTTTAGGCAGGAGGGGAATTTAGGAAGGTTTCACTACCTTAGATGACATGAATGAGGTGTTGGATTTGAATTGATCCACCATATTTGTATCACTTACACTTGATAAGTAAAGGCTTCACGATCTTATCCAACAAAAATGATAGGTTTCATGGCAGGCAGAGAAGCACAATGCTCGAGAATGTGCACAAGTGTGCCACATGAGGTTATGATGAATCAACATATTTTTATGATTGTCGAAAATCCGAGAAATCAACCTTTTGAAATCAAATTCCAGAGTGAGGTCAAAGTGTCAAACTAATGATAAAGTTTCATATGGAACATTAGGTAATGTAAAGAGGGAACAACATAAATGTCGCAATGATATATCGACCATTTTACTCAAACTGTACAACATTTCATTTGAAGAATGCAAATGCCTAGCCTTGCACAGATCGCTCACTCATTCTGAAACCATAACTATGATGCAAAGTTTTTTTTCATAAAAACACAAATTTTCTTATGCACATTTTGATCATATTCTCATGCATACTATCACAGTTCTCAAACGAGCATGATTGCCTTAACAGGACACAAAATCTTAGGTGCAAGATATATCAAATCTAAGTGCTAAGAAATCACAAGCACAAGTTTCATGCTGCCACAATGTTCCATGATTCCAAATACAATGAAGCAAAAATCTCAATGTGAAACACAATGCAGTCTCAACTTAACAACTAATCTGATGCTGCATCTGGTTCACATTGCTTTACTCACCTCAGCTAACAAATTTTAGGCTGTTACTGAATCATCGAAGACAACTAAATTAGTTAACTAGCATCAAGGAAAAATCCTCAGTTACTTAGTGAACTGATATTACTAACTCATTGAAGTGTTGAACGTTCGATGTCAAGGAAAATCACCTGTGGAGTGGATAAAATGTCGGCATCATCCTTCCTGAGCTTAGGATGCAGCAGCACGAAGTATATCTTCCAGAAGCAGCCCTCGCTCATGTGGCTGGGGCAGAGCTCGATCCTCAGATCAGCCAGCTCGGGCGCCAAGCTTTCCACGGCCAGGGCGTGATCTTGCTGCGCATCAGTCATGTCAAAATCTGCGCTCCAAGTCAATAACGCAACTGATAATTAGTTCAGCTTAACCGAGACCAATGAAGAGCCTCTGGGGAGGCAAGAAAGGATTGCACGAAGCCACGAACCATCCGAGTCCGCGTCGTCGGGGAGGAGGGGGAAGTCGAGCCATAGCTCGGGCCGCGATGCCGCGTCCCGCGCGAACGCGACCACCTCTTCGGTGACCCCCGCTGCCTCCTCCGCCCAGTCTGCATCGCCCTCAGGGGGCAGGAGCGAGGACGCGATCCTGGCGAGATCCGCTACGGCCTGGCGGCCCGGGAGCCGCGCGAGGCCGGCGCGGAACCGGCCCGCGATCTCGGCCGGGTCCGGCCGGCGCAGGGCGCCTCCGCCCCCGGGCGCCGCGGGCGCGAGGAAGGAGGCGATGCCCTGGAAGCGATTCGCGAGCGCGCCGGTTAGCTCGGAGAGGTCCTCGCGGACGCCGCGCGGGGGAGAGGACGAGCCCGGGGAGGCCGAGGGGCCCCGGTCGGTTGCTTCGGGTTCTTCCTCAGTAGCGATGAGGGAGTTGGCGATGGAGCGCGCGAGCCACGCCATTGCCGGCGGCGAGGTCGGCGGCCGTGCGGGAGCGAGCGATTGGGGGCGGAGGGGAAGGTGGTTGGGTGCCTTGTTTCGTGAGTTCCCCTGTCACTGTTGGGTGGGCCCGGTATTAGGGATTACTTCGCCAGGACAGAAGAACACGTGAATCTAAGAATTACACGTTCGAGCGTAAACCTTCAATAACCTGTATGGATTTAGTATATAATATCTTAAATAATCTATGTACATAATTTATATTTGTATCCGTTGCTTTTTTTTTGGAAATTATTTGCTCGAACTGTAATGCTTCAAGATACTGGTATTTTTTACGTCTACAATGTACTCATTTTCCCCCATTTTTCACATAAAAGGCGCTAATAAAATTGAGTTGATTGACTTATTGCCTATCACCATTTTAGATCCAAGTTTATGGAGTCAAACTAAATTCCCTCGAGATGGTGGACTAAGAATTGTTGAGATTGCAAACATCTCGCGGTGACAGCGAGTGATAACCTTCTTGAACAGTGGCTAAGTTTGTTTTAGCTCCAAACCGCGAAAACATCTTTGTTTTTCAAACACAAAGGAAAAAGGATACCTAAAAGGACCTAAGGACTGTGAGACTGTTTGATTTGCACTAGAGCCAATGTTTAAAATAGCTGGATATAGCGGTCGCTATATCCATATCCGGATATAGCTGCTGGAGAAGGGTGAAAATAAGATAATCACATTTTACCACTAAATGGTTAAATACGCGAATATCGGTTTTTAGCCCGCTAAAACAGCTAAATCCAATATGATTTAGCGGCTAAATCTCACGGGAGTTGGCTGCTTAGTATTTTGGCTAGCTGTATATTTGGTTGCTTGGTACATCACGGTTACGATGGAATGCATATGGTGGCAGCAGGCTAACACCATATCAAGGTGAATGATGCGGCTCTGTTATATATTCTAAAAAGTGAAAATAATATGCATGTGCTTTACATTTTTTTGTATTCTACAGTTTATACACTTGTCCTTGTACTAATAGTTTGATTGAGGTGCATTTTAATCTGAGACCGGCATGATCATGGGAGGATCCGGTTTGACTGTGTAGTGAAAACCGCTAAAATATTTAGCTGTAGATATATCTTGATAAATCCTTTTATAACTGTTGGAGAAGACCCGAGATAAATGGGTTAGCCCGCTATTTTAAACACTGACTAGAGCTAATAGTTAGTTGGCTAAAAAAATACTAGTGGAATTAGCTAGTTAACAAATACCTCACTAACTATTAGCTAATTTGTTAAAAATAGTTAATAGTTGAACTATTAACCAGACTGTTAGGATGCTTTCAACTAATTTTATCAGCTAATTATTAGTTCTAGTGCATTCAAACGTGGACTATATTTGTGAAGTCCTATGTTAAAAGCCCTATAGTTAATTATGGTAACTTGAACTATAGACTGACTATTTGCTAAATAGGAGAGCGAAGATGGATGAAGGGTAATTATTTAAATAGAGCAAACTCTCTCTTGGAAAAGATGGAAGATGCTGACGCTTTTTCGGAGCGTCAAATACTCAAGAAGAACCGGCGGCGGTGCTCTCTGGTCAGGCGTGGACGGTCCGCGGTCTGGGGCCGGACGATCCACGACCTGGTGCAGGGGCTAGGGTTTCCTGCCTGACGGCCGGACGGTCCGCGCCCTGGGGCCGGACGGTCCGCGCGTGCGCAGGGGCGGCGGAAGATCGCTGGCGGCGCCTGGATCTCGCTCCCGGGAGGGACCCCGTCGGGGAGGAGAGATCCTAGGGGTTGTCTAGGCTCAGGTCGGCCGACCTAGACTCCTCTAATCGACGTAGAGTCGAGGAGAGGCGGAGAATTTGGGGATCGAGAGGCTAAACCTAAACTAGACTAGAACTACTCTTAGGATAAAATGCGAAATAGAAGTTGTATTGATTCGATTGATGATTACAAATCGGCCGTATACCTCTCTATTTATAGAGGAGGGGGGCTGGACCCTTTACAAACTAATTTCCGAGCTTATCCCATGATTTTAGCTAACAACCGTAGCACAAAACTCGGAACCCTAATCTGTTCTGCGCACGCGCGGACCGTCCGGACCGCGGACCGTCCGGCCTCAGGGCCGGACCGTCCGCGCGCTCAAATTGGTGCTCAACATATGCCCCCCTACCTTTTGGTGGAGCTGAGCAACCAAAAGTAACTAACTCGATGTTATCACATCGGTTTTCTTAGGCATCTTGCCACTTACTAGGATGGTACGCAGTGGTCTTGGTCTCGGACGTGACCCTTTAGCTTTGATCGAACTGTCTGTCCCAACACCGTCGAGCGTCATACTGATCCTAACCAATCTGTCACCTAACTTTTCCTAATTTTCCAAGTGTTCTGGCGTAGCTTCGTAGTCGACCAGGTCTTCTCCTTGCAGGTCATCTTCCTCCATGGGTGTCGGCACGTCGTTGCAGGTGTCATGGTTTATTGCGGATGAGTCGGCCTCAGGGGTCGGACGGTCCGCGCCTTGTACGGTTGGTCCGGTCTTTATAGCCGGACTGTCTGCTATACCTGCAAAGAGCTGCACAGTTGCTGTTTTATTTTCTGTCTTTATGGTCGTTTGATTTTCCTCAACGGCCTTTGGTCTCCATCTCTTTTGTGGTAGCGGATACTGCGGATGTGTGTCATTGAATATTTTTTCCACCTCCTTCTCCTGATTCTCCTTTGCTCTAAGGCGCTGTAATTTTCGCTTTTGCGATGTTGTCAATCCCGATGGGCACCATCGGGGCATGGAGTATTTTGGATCGGCTATTTTATTGACAGTCGTACTTTCTTTTTTGTTTGTGTTGGCCGATTCACCAAAAATCATCGGCCCTTCGTTATTTTGTTGTACGACGACATCTGTCGTTCCTATTTTAATGACGTCTCCCTTTTTCGTACTGTTGGAGGTTGTAGCTGTATGCCCCCCTGCCGGATTAGTCAGCCTTTGGGGCCGAATTGTTCGGCAATCTTGCTGGGCCTATGCTCGTGGACCAGATTGAGGGGCTCTCAATCGGTCTTGTACTGGAGGTGTCAACCTATTGAATACAGATGTTTGGGTGCCCCCCAAGCGGGGTACTGTGGCATCCCAAATGGGTATGGTGGCATGCCCCACATTTGATTTGGGACGTATGGTGGAGGTATGTATGTGTATGAATATGGCATAGGTGGATATGGTGGTGGAGGTGTCCATGCAGGTACGTTAGGTCTTAATTGAACATTATGACCTCCCGTCCTTTCCGATTGGTGTGGTGGTCCAATCGGCCTAACCTGTCGTCGTACCTGGGTGGGTAAGCGAGGTCCCTTTGGTGGCCGGTCGCTGGGGCCAGCCTTCTTTTTCACATATTTAGACAATAATTGATCAAAGGTCGGGCTAGATTTTACCAACCGACCAGTTGCCTTGAACGTGTTAGTTTTCCACGTACCTATTTCTGGTCGTCGTGATTTGAAGGTACGTGGTCGCCGTGGCTCTTCGACGTTGCCGGACCGTCCGCCGGAACGCTTCGGACCGTCCGGTGATGTTACGGACCGTCCGCGCCTAGACATCGGACCGTCCGCGATGCGTAGTATGGGTTCTCGCGCATATCCCCTTGTCTGTGCTTGCCCCCCAGTGCTGGAGTTTGTGATGGTTACCTTCAGTGTCTCCCCTCCATCAGGAGTCTTCTCGGCCATCACTTTCCTGCAAGAAATTTTGTAGTTTCCATCGGCCTCCCGTGCGTTGCCGATGATGACTTCTTTGTCTTTGCCCTTATCGACTGTGTTGGGCCGAATTAGGACCTTTTTGCCATTAAAGTCGATCACATTCGTTGGGAAGGGCTCCGTGTCCTCCTGAAATTTCAATCGTCCCTCGTTAATGGCCGATTGGATTTGTCGTCGGAACACATTACAATCATTAGTGGCATGGGAAAATGAGTTGTGCCACTTGCAGTATGCGCGACGCTTTAGTTTGTCGGCAGGTGGAACGATATAATCAATTTTAATGTTACCATTTTTTAGTAATTCATCGAATATCTTATCACATTTGCCGACATTAAATGTAAACTTAACCTGCTCCTGCCGTTCATTCCGAACTGACTGCAAGGAGGAGCAAGCCGAAGATTTGGCCTGCTCGGGCCAAACTATTTCGGCAGTGTAAACTTTCTTTGGTTCATCGTCCGAACTACTTTGATTGTGTTCTACTATATGGACATTATGATGAACCGTTTTGACTAGTTCTTTGCTTCGGCTTTCACAAGCCGAAGCTCTCTGATGTAATTGTGCTAGAGTAAAGAACTGGATGCCTTCTAATCTCTCTTTTAAATAATAGCGCAATCCATCAAAGGCTATTTCCGCCAGTTGTTTATCTGTTAAATGAATTTGAAAGCATCGGTTTCTCGTATCCCGGAATCTCCGGATATAATTACTAACCGATTCATCCTTTTCTTGTCGTAGAGCCACTAAGTCTACTAAATCTAGCTCATAATCGCCAGAGAAGAAATGTTCATGAAATTTTTGTTCTAAATCTCCCCACGACAAAATGGAATTAGGAGGGAGCGTGGCATACCATGTGAATGCAGTCCCTGTTAAAGATAATGAAAATAAACGCACACGGAATGCTTCGGTGTCGGCCAATTCTCCTAACTGTGCTAAGAACTGGTCTATGTGCTCATGCGTGCTCTTTTCTTGGTCACCCGAAAACTTTATGAATTCGGGTATTTTGGTCCCATGTGGGTATGGGAGTCGGTCAAACTTGCTATCATAAGGTCTCCGATATGACTGCCCCTCAGGGACTATACTAACTCCAAGCTTATCTCGGAACGCCCCAGCTATTTCCTCCCTTACTATATCGATGGCAGCCGGTGGGAGACCACCGGCTCTTTGATCCAATATGGGTGAGTTTGTTTGGATGTTGGTGTGTTGTTTTCCTCCCCATTGGTTTGGGTTTTGCGACGCGTTAATGCATGCCCTATGAGGTTCATAGGACTGGCCATTCCTTTCTGGCCTTCTAGGGGCCGGAAAGTTCTCACTCTCACAGGTTTGATAGATTATATTATGATGCTATTGTGTCGTATGGTGAGATGGGGAGTCTAGCTGGGACGGATACGGAGTTAGATATCCATCCTCCTTAAAAAACTCTGTGCCGGACCGTCCGGTTAAATACGCGGACCGTCCGACTCCGTGCGCGGACTGTCCGGCCATGTGGCCGGACCGTCCGACATTATATTCGGGATGTCTTGCGTCATACGCAGACGGTCCGAATGGGTTATCTAGGGTTCGTATGGCATGTGGCGGCTTGGGTGCAGGTCTCGGTAATTCGCTTCTAAAAATAGGATCAGTCGCCGCTGGCCCGGACGGTCCGCGCCCATGTGCAGACGGTCCGGACATGCGCAGATCAACAAATTTATCGCCGATGTGCGTGGGAGGCTGTCGTTGCCTAGGGTACATGTCCATCGGCATCCCATAAAGGGGTTGTGACTGGTCGTGCCAACCTGTAGCCGATGAATTATGTGTGTATTTCCTCCATTCAACCTCGTGCGAAGAAAGATTTGCCGTAGTAGACTTATCAAGCGCACGCACTAGACGTTTATGATCATTTTGTATATCCCCTACGATACGCTGCAACTGTTCTCGCTGTTCGTCTATGTAAGCTTTAAGAGATTAGAGTTCGTTGGTGCTACTTACATTGGGGATATCTGGTGTGGGTCGGAACGAAGCCGGATCCGTCGCCCGATGTAGGACGACCTTGTTGTTCCTGTCCACTTTGAAGTTGGTCAAGAACTTTGCTTTTGCTTCTTGGATCAGCTGCTCCTAGCGCTCCTCGAACAGGAGCTGTTCTTCAGCCGGCAAGGTCTCCCATGTCGGTGTGAAGATATTGCTGGTGGAAACCTCAGAGCTATCTTTTGAACCGGCCATTGAGGGCCGATTTGATAGATCTATATGTGTTGTCCCCAGCGGAGTCGTCAAAAAGTATGTTGACACTTTTTCGGAGCGTCAAATACTCAAGAAGAACCGGCGGTGGTGCTCTCTGGTCAGGCGCGGACGGTCCGCGGCCTGGGGCCGGACGGTCCGCGACCTGGCGCAGGGGCTAGGGTTTCCTGCCTGACGGCCGGACGGTCCGCGCCCTAGGGCCGGACGGTCCGCGCGTGCGCAGGGGCGGCGGAAGATCGCCGGCGGCGTCTGGATCTCGCTCCCGGGAGGGACCCCGTCGGGGAGGAGAGATCCTAGGGGTTGTCTAGGCTCGGGCCGGCCGACCTAGACTCCTCTAATCGACGTAGAGTCGAGGAGAGGCGGAGAATTTGGGGATCGAGAGGCTAAACCTAAACTAGACTAGAACTACTCCTAGGATAAAATGCGAAATAGAAGTTGTATTGATTCGATTGATGATTACAAATCGCCCGTATACCTCTCTATTTATAGAGGAGGGGGGCTGGACCCTTTACAAACTAATTTCCGAGCTTATCCCATGATTTTAACTAACAACCGTAGCACAAAACTCGGAACCCTAATCTGTTCTGCGCACGCGCGAACCGTCCGGCCCACAGGCGCGGACCGTCCGGACCGCGGACCGTCCGGCCTCAGGGCCGGACCGTCCGCGCGCTCAAATTGGTGCTCAACAGAAGAAAAACAAATTCCAATCTATGAAGTCAAAGACATAAATAGTATTTTGATTTTGTCGGTCAAAACACAAGATAATACGTGATAGGATTTAGGGTGAATGATCGTACTATTAAAGGAGAGTGCTATTTAGCATTCTCGATCATCTAGTGCCACTAGTTGTTAGGTCTACGTGTATTTATATTTAGGCTTAAGTGACACTTTTGGTGAGTAAGCAAAAATGTTTGTGATAACACTGATAAAATGCTAACGAAAAGAGGACTCGGTGCTCTCGGTGCAACAATTTTGCCTGCAATAGACATATAAAGTGGTGCACCAAACAAATAGAGTTTTGACTTGCACAATTTTTTAGCCGAGCATCAGCGTGTCCTATGTACACCAGACTATCCTGACCAGATAGATATGGTGCAACCTATCACGTGCGAGAGACTCAAAATCCTCAACGGGTGTATCCAATGAGGTAACCAGATGTATCCGATGAGGCACTAGACAAGTATACATCCTATTCTACTAGAGAGCATGTTTTTGGGGGCACTTTGAGCTAACACTCACCGAACATGTTTGGTGAGTGCCACACAAGGGCACCATACCAGGCATAGTTCAGCGAATAGTTTTTTAGCGTCCGATGGGCATATGGTGTGAAAAGTCATAGTTTGGTTTTAGTAATTAAGTGACAACCTAGGTAGACTCATATATGTTCTTGTTGAAATACATAGGGATTAGTTCACATGTACATAAGTGTGAGCAACTTAAGCCATGGAAGAATAGAGGGAGGTCTAAAAACTTAAACCTTTAGGCTATCTCTCTGTGGATCACGGACGATCCGCCCTCATGGCCTAGATAGTCCTTCCCATGGACACTTAGCCCACTTTCCAAAACTCGTTTTTGAAAAGATTTTATCTTTGAAACTCAGAAGCGTTGTTAGTCCTCATGCAAATGCAACATCTAAATTATCTATGAGTCACTAAGTTTCATACAAAAAATTGTCACTGATCCCTCTTGATAGTATGACTATCTAGCCTACTAATCCAGTCAATTTTCTTTTCTAAGTACCTTGTGATCGGCAAAAGTAAAGCCCTACACAATATCTTTGCCTTCGTCCGTTCCACATCCAACGTTTAAGTCTCTAAGACTTTTAATAAGGCTCATCTCTCTGTGGTCCAACATGCATTCTTATTTCTCCAAGAATTAGTTAGTCCGCATACGACTGTTATTAATTACCAAAACATCACTTATGAGCCTAGATGCTTCACACTCTATTATAAGTATAATTTCGTGCCTCTAAAATATCAGGACCGATACTGTGTGGTCATGCTCATCGAGACGTGCGTTAGACAAGACCCAACGAGTCGTCCCACAACAGGGGAGGTGGCTTAGTCTCTCCTCGGGGCATGTTTACGAGCAAGGGAAATAAAGGAGGTTGGAGGGGTTAAAATCTCCTTACTATTCAATTCCAAACATGCCCTCAAGCTAGCGGAAGTCGCCCTACAACTCCAGTAGTGGGAAAAGCATGATGTACTAGTTATGACCATATCTGTCGTTTAGCAACAACTCTACTTCTACTAGGAGGGTGTTTAGTTCCACGGACTAAAATTTAGTATAAATATTAAATATAGTCTAATTATAAAACTAATTAGACAGCTAAAGACTATAGGCAAGGAAAATTTATTAAGCCTAATTACTCAATGATTAATAAATATTTATAAAACATCACATAAGCGAATCATGGACTAATTAGGTTTAATAAGTTCATCTTATTGTGTTAGTTCTTATATGTGTAATTAGTTTTGTAATTAGACTATATTTAATACTTATAACTATCATCTAAATCTGATGTGATAGGGACTAAGGCGATGTTCGCTTTGGATTGAAGCAGCTGTTTAGATTGTTGTGGCTTCAATTCATAAAGACAAAAACAACGTAGAAGCAGTGGAAGTCGATACAAATTAAAGCCAAAAAAACAGGTCGTACAATTTAATCAGTGCAGTTCATGTTTTCCTACTACTATTACTATGCTTCAAGGGCCCCGAATTCCTAAAAAAAATCAGATTTTTTTCATGGACCTATTCTAACCAAAGATCTTAACCTGATACGTAATAATTCACGGATTTCAGACCTTTTGTAACATATAAGTATTATTAACATTACCTTAAATCAAATAAAACCAGTTCAAGATTTATATTGCGATACTAAACCAAAATGAGTACAGAACATCAATTAATAGAGTTTATAGTATCAAATCCCAATAGGAACAAGAATCCATTGTCGTCTAGTCCGGTTAGGATATCTGGCTTTCACCCAGACGACCCGGGTTCAAATCCCGGCAATGGAATATTTTTTTTGATCATCGGACAATTTTCTCCCGCGCCCCAGTTTTTCCGGTCTACTCCTGTCTTAATCCTGACCGTTCAAGTTCAATCACTGATCAGACGGGCCATGCTGCCCCGCTTTAAGCAATGCTATAGTACTGTGCAGTCTGCTGATCTATTCTATAAGCTACACTGTACTATTGACAAAATGACAATGAGCTGTATGGCTCGATACAACGAGCTTTGTATTTTAGTGTCTGGAACTTGAATGCGTGTATTTTTTGTTAATATTTCTCACAATATGATCTAATGAACATGTATATATGTTGTTTAATATATCACGTCATCCTTATCTCGATTTCACATTATTATTAATGGGGTTTCAGCGCCTGTCCGCACTCCACGGACACTCCAGCACTCGCGCGTGGACGCGTGGCGGAGTGCCGGACAGAGCCGTCGTCGAGCTGCGTCCGACGGACGCGAAATCTCTGCACATGGCCACCGCATAGGTCCAAACCTCTCTCCTCTCAGACTTCTCTCTCCCATGTCGTCCCTCCCGGCCTCCCGAGCGCCACTGTCGTGGGTCGTTCGTCCCTGTCTCCCTCTCTCCCACCGGCTCCGCCTCATCGCGCCCCTCCCCGTGAGCTGCAGCTACCCGTCGTCCATCGCCACGCTGCTGGGCCCGCGGTCGCTGCTGCTCACCTCGGGCCCCGCGCACAAGCGCCTCCACTCGCTCACGCTGACCCGCCTCGGCCGCCCGGCCTCGCCGCCGCTGCTGGCGCACATCGACCGCCTCGTCCTCGCCACCATGCGGGGATGGGACGACCGCCTCGGCGCCGTGCCCGTGCGCCTCCTCGACGAGGCCAAGAAGATCACCTTCAACCTCACCGTGTGGCAGCTCGTCAGCATCGAGCCCGGGCCGTGGACCGAGAGCGTCCGGCGCGAGTACGTGAAGCTCGTCGACGGCTTCTTCTCCATCCCTTTCCCCTTCGCCTCCCTCCTTCCGTTCACCGCCTACGGCCAGGCCCTCAAGGTGCTCGCCCCTTTGCCTTTCTCCTTCTCCTCCTCCCCAGTCTCTACCGTAACGGATCGATGTAATAAAGATGCATTTTTTTCTGCTACCCGATTCAGGCGAGGAAGAAGGTGGCCGGAGCTCTTCGGGAGGTGGTAAGGAAGAGGATGGACGACAAGGCGGAGGACGACTGTGGCGCCAGTAAGAAGAACGGGGAGAAGAAGGACATGGTGGAGGAGCTCCTCGAAGCGGAGGGCGGGAGCTTCTCCGTGGAGGACATGGTGGACTTCTGCCTGTCCCTGCTGGTGGCTGGGTACGAGACCACCTCCGTGCTCATGACGCTCGCCGTTAAGTTCCTCACCGAGACACCCACCGCACTGGCGCAGCTGAAGGTACATCCGCCCGACTAGGAATCATCATCAATCATGGGAGGGAGATTTGCTTGGCAATTAGAAATTCCGGGGCTGGAATGTTCTGTGCTACTAGCACAATTCTTTCCTTGCGCACGTGTGGGTGGTAGGGACTGCCGACAGTTGAACTGGCTATGGCTTGGGCATTGGGGAGGATACGTCAACTGATTTCGTAATACGATGATATTTTTTAGTTTAATAAGTAGATTACCTTAACCTGTCATACATCAGTTGAACTGGCTTGCGCCCGGCTTCTGTTTTTTAGTTCATCTGTCAGTTTTGTTGATTCTCCAAGCATCCTGCAATAGGTGCTGATGTGATGTTGCCTATTTCCTTTTTACCTAAAAACAATTGTCCACAAAAGAATGGATCTGCTACACACTACTGCTGCTGCTGCTGATTTTTATTCCATAAAACAAAGTGACTTTCTTTATTCCTTCTCACCCCCATCAAACAGCAACATGCCAAGAACTTGCTTTCGAACATGTGGAAAAAATATATTTATTCCAGACGTTTGCTGGATCTGCAGAAAGAGCACGAAAGCATCAGAGACGTAAAAGGCAAAGGCCAAGCTCTAGAATGGGGTGATTACAAGTCGATGTCGTTTACACAATGCGTAAGCAGTCTGGAGTCCCTGGTTTTCTTCAGATCGCCTTCCATCTAGCATCTCCATTCTTTTGCAGTAGTAGACATCTCTCCTCCTCCTGAAAAAAAGAACAGCTTGAGCAGAGAGCCGGATGCGCTCCCGTCCCGTCTGTGCAGGTGATAAGCGAAACGCTGCGCGTGGCCAACCTGATCAGCGGGGTGTTCAGGCGTGCGAACACCGACATCCACTTCAAAGGTTTGCTTGTACAACACAAACTGTCTCCTTCTTCTTCTTCTTGGAGCCTCCCCCAACCCGTTCGTTTACAGCGATCTCTTCTCTTCTCTTCACTTCTGTTGATCTGTTGTCTAGGCCACGTGATCCCAAAGGGCTGCAAGATCTTCGCGTCGTTCCGAGCCGTGCACCTTAGCCTGGACCACTACGAGAACGCCCGGACCTTCGACCCTTGGAGATGGCAGCAGGTGCACTCGTTAGAACACAATTTTCTATGCTGGCATAGTGGCATGCATGCTCTTCTTTTCTAAGAGAAGATAGATATATGATCGACAAGAAGCTAGGAGAGAGCTCATGTCATGTGGCTCCCGTCCCGTTTTGTTGTGCGTGTGCAGGACAAGAGCAAGCTGCAGAGCGCGGAAGGGGCCAGTCTGTTCACGCCGTTCGGCGGCGGGCCGCGGCTGTGCCCGGGCTACGAGCTCGCCCGGGTGGTGGTTTCCGTCTTCCTCCACCACCTCGTCACGCGCTTTAGGTGAGCCGTCGTTCTCGTTCTCTCCCGCTGTCTCTTGAGGCGCGCGGCTGAGTTTCAGCTCGGCTGTGTGCGCGCGTGTGTGCTCGGAACGATGCTATGGCACTCGCTCTGATGGGATTGGATTGGATTCTTGACCAACAAACAGCTGGGAGGAAGCCGAGGAGGACAGGATTGTCTTCTTCCCCACCACCCGGACCCTCAAGGGATACCCCGTCATCCTACGGCGGCGACCGGATTGCGATGATCTCTGACCTCATGGCTAGGTTCTCCCCCCCCTTATCTTCTTCAGATCAAGGCTGAAGGCTAAGCATTAGATAGAGAGTAAGGTGGATGGTTCACCTCCAAACTGAGCTCCAGCTGCAGGTTAGCAATCACGATGATGTATTGGTCAATATGCAGTTTGCTTCTTTTCAAACATTTTTTAATTGCATGTCCTGTTTTATGCCAGATTGGTTTTAGTATTAGAATGAAATTTTGCAGAATTGAATTCGAATTTTCCCATATGGTTTTAATATCTCATTTCAAGTGTTTTGTGCATTCTTGACTATATGATTCATCGTCAATTATATGCATTACTTTTGTATGATCTGTTGTTTGGTATAATCATTGCATTTGAATATATCATGGACAATTATTATCTCTTGGTTTTCTCTTGAGCTGGATAGGGCGCCCCAAGGGGCGCCACCTGATCTAGTTATTATTAAAGGTTGCCGTGCCACTCATTATTAAAGCACAACTCTCACTCAACACGTATGCACGTTACATCCCTTCAGCGGAAACACTACTGGAATCCGGGCCTTTGCCGAGTGCCGGCGTCTTTGTCGAGTGCTTTTTATCGGGCACTCGGCAAAGACAACTTTGTCGAGTGTCGCCCTCGGCAAAGTCCTGCGCTCGGTAACGAGACAGTTTACCGAGTGCAGGACACTCGGCAAAGAGCACTTTGCCGAGAGGCAAACACTCGGCAAAGACGGCTCTCGACAAAGGGCCGTTAGCGGTCGTCTGCAGCTGACGACCGTTAGTCTTTGCCGAGGGCCGAAAGCAGACACTCGGCAAAGCAGAGTGTTAAATAACTGGCACTCGGCAAAGAGTGTCTTTGCCGAGTGTCTTATGTGGACACTCGGCAAAGCATATTTTTTTTATTTTGGCCACCAAACTTTTTGTGGTATGTTCCTACACTATGTAGACCTATATGTACCATTTTGGGACAATTATAACAATGTTTTCAGCTAGTAGATTTAGTTCGTTTATTTGAATTTCTTCGGAAAAATCACATTTGAACTGCAGGTCACTCGAAACTTGGAAAACCATGCATGCAAAAATGGTATCCATGCTACTTAGCACAAGTTACGACCGATTTCAGGAGCAGACCGGAAACTTCGAGCACCATGCTCACTCAGCATACCCGTGAACTGGCCATCTAGTTGTTTAAAAATTGTATAAAACACAAACAAAGTCAGAAAATTATGAAACCTGTTCACGTGTCATGATATCATATGTAGAGGCTATGATAAAAATTTGACAAAGTTTCGAGAAAGCTGTGACGCACTATGTGTACAAACCTAAGAGATCCACATTAAAACTCTATGATTTCATGTGTAATTCTCTTATGTTTCTACACATAATGTCTCACAACTTTCTCCAAACATTCTAAATTTTTTATCACAGCCTCTACATATGATATCATGACACGTGGACAAGTTTCGTGATTTTCTGACCTTGTTTGTGTTTTATATAATTTTTAAACAGCTGGATGGCAAGTTCACGGGCATGTTGAGTGAGCATGGTGCTCGAAGTTTCCGGTCCGCTCCTAAAATCGGTCGTAACTTGTGCTAAGTAACATGGATATTATTTTTGCATGCACAGTTTTCCAAGTTTCGAGTGACTTGTAGTTCAAATGTGATTTTTTCGAAGAAATTCAAATAAACGAACTAAATCTACTAGCTATTGAAAACAATGTTATAATAGTCCTAAAATGGCACATGTAGGTCTACATAGTGTAGGAACACACCACAAAATTTTTGGTTGGGAAAATAAAAAAAATAAAAATATGCTTTGCCGAGTGTCCAGAGATGACACTCGGCAAAGTAGTCTTTGCCGAGTGTCCCCTAGGCGACACTCGGTAAAGAATTGTAAAATAATCTTTGTCGAGTGTTGCCCAGTTGACACTTGGCAAAGACTACTTTGCTGAGTGTCCCCGATCTGGCACTCGGCAAAGCGTATTTTTTTTTAAAAAAATCTTTCCTGAGTGCCAGATCACGGGCACTCGGCAAAGCACGCGTACATAGCAATTGTCGGTCCTTTCTTTCTCACACTCTCACTCTCTTCTCACGCGCCCCCGCCGCTGCTCTCCACGCCGCCGCGCTGTCGCCGTCGTGCCCTCGCCCATCGTGCCCCTGCCCACCGCCGTCGCGGCCTCGCCCGCCGCGCCCTCGCCCACCGCCGCGACCTCGCCCACCGCCGTCGTGCCCTCGCTCCGCGCCGTGCCCGCTGTGCCTCGCCCGCCTCCGCCGTGCCCCTCACCAGCGCCCACCGCGCCCGCCGTGCCCGCGTCAGCGCCACCGTGCCCCTCGCCCGCGCCCGCCGTGCCCCTCGCCATGCCCTTCGCCCTCGCCCGCGCCCGCCGCGCCCCTCGTCACGCCCCTCACCGTGCCCCTGTCGTGCCCCCGCCATGCCCCTCGTCGTGCCCCCGCCGCGCCCCCGCCATTCCCCCGTCATGCCCTCGCTCGCCCGGCGCCTCGCCCGCGACCCGTCGTCTCGCCCGCGCCCCGTCGTCTCGCCCGCGACCAAACCTCCAAGGTGATTGCTTGCTTTATGTTCTACGTGTATGATTTATATGATATGATTAGGTTTAATATTGAGTTAATTATATACGTGTATGATTAGGTTAATATATAGTATTGTTGATTGCCGGCCATCGTGTCGTTGAATTATGTGTGGATGTCAGCCATCGTGCTGATAGTTTTATTTGCAGGAGTTCGAAACCTCCCCGTGCAGGGGAGGTGCTGCCGAAATTTTCTGTTGCTAGGCTTCTGTTAGAGGATGGAGGACGTGAGTGGATGTACACGAGCCGTAGAGGAAGGAACGATGTCACCACTGAATGGATTAGAAAGACCGAT
The DNA here is from genome assembly GCA_029449295.1 of Zea luxurians. Taxonomy (NCBI): domain Eukaryota; kingdom Viridiplantae; phylum Streptophyta; class Magnoliopsida; order Poales; family Poaceae; genus Zea; species Zea luxurians. Next base: position 7,665,332 of record JAOPSE010000035.1, read on the forward strand.
GATTTCGTGGAATGGGCATATGGCGAAGCTGCTAAAGGAGCGAGTCTAGTCCCATGCCCGTGCAGCTAATGTGCCAACCGGAAAAGAAAACCAAAGAAGGCCATGGTAGAACATATTTGGAAGAATGGATTTACGCCGGGCTATACTCGGTGGATATTTCATGGTGAAGCGCATCATACGAGAGAGGAGGTGTTGAGACAACGTGTCGAGGATTATGACGCGGATGCGGGGGTAGAGGATATGTTGAACGACTATTAGGAGGCACAATACACGGGAGGATGTATGGATGACGAGCCAGAGCCGACTGCAAAGGTGTTCTACGACATGTTCGACGCGGCATAGAAGCCCCTTCACGGACAGACAAAGGTTTTCTCAACTGGATGCCATTGGGCGTGTAATGGCGTTCAAGTCGCAATACAACATGAGTAGAGACGCATTCGATGGCTTATTGACGGTTATTGGGAGCCTGCTTCCGGATGATCACGTTCTGCCAAAGAGCATGTACGAGGCACAGAAACTCCTTCGTGCACTCAAGATGACGTATGAGCAGATTCATGCTTGTCCGAAGGGTTGTGTGCTATTTAGGAAAGAATATGCGGAGGCAAAGTACTGTCCCAAGTGTAAATCGTCTAGGTTCATGGAGGTAGACTCTGGTGATGGACAGAAGAGGCAGCTCGACATCCCCTTGACAATCCTACGGCACCTTCCGTTCATACCGAGGATCCAGCGTCTGTACATGACAGAGGAATCCGCGAAACAGATGACATGGCACAAAAATGGAAAACGATACAATCCTGACAAGATGGTGCACGCATCTGATGGTGAAGCATGGAAACACTTTGATGCCATTCACCGTGAGAAAGCCAAAGAGGCTCGTAATGTACGTGTTGCATTGGCCACAGATGGGTTCAATCCCTATGGAATGAGCGCTGCCCTATTATGGTGGGCAGCATATGTGGACACATAAGTATGGCTTGACGCGGCTCCCCTATTATGACGACCTGCTCCTTCCACACAACATTGACGTGATGCACACTGAAAAGAATGTTGCCGAGGCACTGTGGGCAACAATTATGGACATTCCTGATAAGTCAAAGGATAATGTGAAGGCAAGAGTGGATCTGGCAGCGTTATGTGATAGACCAAACCTAGAGATGAAGCCGCTAAGTGGCGGAAAGACGTGGAGAAGGCCTAAGGCCGATTTTGTCCTAAGCAGGGCCCAGAGGAAGGAAGTACTTCAGTGGATCAAGATGTTGATGTTCCCTGATGGGTATGCAGCTAACCTGAGTAGGGGGTGAACTTATCTACTATGCGAGTCTTAGGGATGAAGAGTCATGACTTCCACATATGGATTGAACGGATTCTTCCTGCTATGGTTTGAGGCTATGTCCCTGAGCATGTCTGGCTAGCGCTTTTAGAGTTGAGTTATTTCTTCCGTCAGCTTTGTGCAAAAGAGTTATCTCGGATCGTGGTTGCAGACTTGGAAAGATTGGCACCCGTGTTACTGTGTAAGCTTGAGAAGATATTTCCACCCGGCTTCTTCAATCCAATGCAGCATTTGATTCTTCATCTCCCCTATGAGGCACGAATGGGGGGCCCCGTGCAGGGACGTTGGTGCTATCCAATCGAGAGATGTCTAAAGACTATTCGAAAGAAATGTAGAAATAAATGCAAAATCGAGGCTTCCATTGCAGAGGAATACATTCTAGAGGAGGTCTCAAACTTCACAACAACTTATTATGGTGACAAACTGCCGAGCGTGCATAATCCACCCCCTCGTTACAATGATGGCGACAATGAATCAAACCTTAGCATATTTCGAGGCTAACTCGGAAGCGCAAGTGGCTCGACCACCAAGACCTTGACACATGAAGAGTGGTGGCATATCATGCTATATGTATTGACCAACCTTGAAGAGGTGATGCCATACATGGAACAATTTCTTCATGAATTCTGGTGTCGATCAAGGGACCCCACTCCACAGGAATATGACACTCTTCTTAGAAAGGGTGCGAGAAATGAGTTGCCCGATTTCATTTCCTGGTTCAAACGTAAGGTACGTGCTTAGTTTTTAAAAGAGATACGTCTTTGAACTCAATTTAGCGTCTTTTAACTTGCAAATACTTGCAGGGCCAAAGAGATTCATCTATGAGTGCCGAGTTGAGACAAGTAGCCAACGAATTTGCTTATAGGGTCAAGAAATATTCTGGGTATGACGTCAATGGATACCGTTTTCGCACAACAAACTATGACAAAAGTCGTCCCAATCGGAAAACAACGTGTTCTAGAGTATTTACGCCCGGCCTTGACGATGTCGATTATTTTGGACGAATCAAAGAAATATATGAGCTCAATTTTTATGGTTCCAAACCTCTTACTCCAGTGATATTCAAATGTCATTTGTTTGACCCTCAAGTGATGAGACAGACACATTCTAATCTTGGGATAGTCGAAATTCGATAAGATTCCACCTTACCAGGAGACGATGTCTATATCGTGGCCCAACAGGCCACACAAGTGTATTATCTCCCATATACATGCCAAACGAAAGAACATCTTAAGGGTTGGGATGTTGTGTATAAGGTATCGCCGCACGGGAGGTTACCTGTTCCTAACGATGAAGATTACAACTTAGACCCGGACACATATGATGGAGAGTTCTTCCAAGAAGATGGGCTAGAAGGGCGATTTGAGATAGACTTAACCTAAGCTATCGGAATGGACATAGATATTGAAATGGTTGTTGATGAGGAGGATGATGAGGTGCAAAATGATAATGACTTAGTAATCCTTGAAGGCAATGACATTAATGACGAGGTTGCGTCTTCCGATGGTGTCGCGATTGAAATGGTTGATAGTGATGATGAGAGTTATGATCCGGCTAACCCCGACACACATGAAGATTATTTTTAATCGATGTAATGCTATATGACTTTTTATTTTGCACCTGTTTTTAAATACATCTTTTTATATGTGCTTATTTGTTTACTCTTATTTGCAGGTTTTTGGACAAATATGGTCGGCACTAGTTGGATGAGTAGGAGGAGGGGGAGGAGGAGTAGGACGGCGGACAAGGCAGACCAACAGCAGGCGGCGCAGCAGGACGACCTTGTCCAGCAGCAGGCGGCGCCTCACGACGACGACGACCAGCAGCAGGACGCCTCAGGTTCGAGGAGCATCTACCTGCGAGGTCCCGCGAGTCTCCATCAGTGTCCCATACTTTGGGACAGGCGACCGCTGATTCGGTCGGATGGGGAGAGGTATGTAACTTTATGTTCTTCATTCTTGTTCATATTATGTGTTCAAAATCATAATATAAACTAATACTTTTTATTTATCACTTGGACAGGTCTTGGACGGTTGTGGATTATGCTGGGGTTCATCGTCGCCTCCCCAATGGCATCCTCGGCCTGCTGTGTAGAGAACACTTCCCTGGACTGGTTGAGTACGCCGGGGTGACGGGCCCAGCCTACACCTTCGACCACTACGCCGTCGCCCCTGATGCAGTAGACCGAGACGGCCGGGAATTCAATAACAAGGCGGAGCGGGTTAAGCAAGAGCTGTGGGTAAGTCTTAGTATAATGTAAAATATGTCGCATTCATTGCAAATTCTTGAAATAATGTATGGATACATCGTTTTTGTATGCAGGATTTCTTCAGATGCGAGGCTGGATACGAGGCTAGGGCGGATGTGGTGGCCACCACGAGCTGTAAGAAGCTCGTCGTGGACATGCACTATGAGGCCCGAATCTAGGCCATCGTCACCTACCACGGCTCCGTCCTTGGGGAGAGGGTGAGCAAGCAGCAAGCCCGAACCATGTCGTTGACCAGGGACTAGTACCTGCAGGTAAAGTCATGCATGTTTGGTACCAGTACTCCATGCATGAATTTTATTTTATCTTATGATATGCACTTTACGTGTTTACTTTGTAGGTGATTCCATATTGGTGCGCCGCACATCCTGTGTGCTGGGAGTAGATGGTGGATAGGTGGTGTTCGGCCGAGTGGGACGAGGCACACACCGCTAGCCGGGAACGACATATGATGATGCAAGGTCCCTCCCACCACCAAGGCAGCCAGAGCCTGGGCCAATATGCAGAAGCATGGGTACGCCCTCTTTTTTATTTAGGTATATAGCACTGGATTAGATATTATTTCTAACTATCTCGTTGGTTTTCTTGCAATCGACGTCACATGGTGGCCAGCCTTGCTCCACCTTCTCGCCTATGCTATGGCCCATAAGGGCAAGGCGACGTCTGACGTCACCTACAACCCGGATGACGGGCCCGAGGCCTACACCAACCCCGCCGTCTACAACCGCCTTCATGACTACACCGCCATGGCGCAGGAGGTCCATGGCCCAGACTATGATCCAAGCACCCAGCCGATCGACCCCGATATGCTCATGAGGGTCGGAGGAGGCAAGAGATATGGGCGGTACTGGATTGCCGATGGGGCAATCGACTCGTCCTCCACTCCCACTCTGTCTCAGGTGAGAGCAAGGAGCACGGGCTCGAGTCCAGCCATACGACCTCGGCACGATAGCTCACAGCATCGCATACAACAACTCGAGGTTAGTGCTTCTGTAACTCGTCCTTCCTTCAGTTATATACCTTCTCTTTGAGTTACTATAACGTTGGCTTGTAATATTACATACCCAACTAGAATAAGAGAGGAGGGAACGTCAAGAGATGGAGGCGAGGATAATGGCGGAGTGGGCGGCGACTGATCAGAGGATGGCAGATATGTTCCAGTACATGCAGAGCCTTAGCGCGGCACAGGGTTTTGCTCTGCCACCTCCATTGTTCCCTGCAGTTGATCCTGCTATGTTCCATACTCCTGTGAGTATCAAAATTGTAGTTAGATGTTGGTAATGCATCTGGTATAACACATGCATCTCTTCTCTGTGAGGGCCAATCTGGGGCGGCATCAAACAACCCTCCTGAAGGGTTCAGCCCAACGCAGCACCAGACCAACCGCCCACCTCCATGAGTGCTGAGTTATGTTTTTAGTGTTTCGAACACAAAACTTATGTTGAATACTTGTCAAAGCTTGTGAACTTGTGTTGATACTTCTGAACTTCTATTAATCCTGTTTGTGTTGAGAACCTCTCAACTTATGTCAGAATTTGTGTTAATACTGTTTGTGTTGGCTATTTATGTTTGTGATGATATCTGTGATGTATATATGTGATGTATATGTGATATCTTTTGTTTGTTTGGATGGAATATAAAAACAAATAAAAAAGGTGCCTACTGGTTACTTTGCCGAGTGTTACACTCGGCAAAGAGGTTCTTTGCCGAGTGTCAATACCATAGCACTCGGAAAAGAACCAAGGTCTGGGCACCGGTATTGGTTCTTTGCCGAGTGCAATGTCCTTGACACTCAGCAAAGAAGCACGCTTTGCCGAGTGTCGTGCCTAGCACTCGGCAAAGAACCTGACATGGGGACCCTCTCTGGCGGGTTCTTTGCCGAGTGTCCCAGGTGGCACTCGGTAAAGATGGATTCTTTGCCGAGTGTCTGACCGACAACACTCGGCAAAGGTAACTCCTTTGCCGAGTGTCACCCGGGACACTCGGCAAAGACATTGTCTCCGTCACCCGACGTCGTAACGACTGCTTTTCTTTGCCAAGTGCCCGACAAAAAGTACTCGACAAAGAAGGCTTTGCCGATGTACTGTGTGCCGAGCCTTCTTTGCCGAGTGCGACACTCGGCAAAGCCTTTAACGAGTGTTTTAAGGCTTTGCCTAGTGCTTCAGGCACTCGACAAAGCGGGCGATTCCGGTAGTGAAACATGGTTGAGTGAGCAAAGCAACAAGTTCTCGGGGCCGTGCTGCTGGATGTAGGAGACGAGGACGATGTCCTCCTCCGGCGTCCATGGCCCTTTCTTGACGTCGGCGCCGCCGTTGTCATAGCTAGCATGATGGCCTCCCCATGCGTGCTGCTGCGCACGTCTGCTACTGCGGAAGATGCACCTGGCAACCAGCTAGCTACGCCTATAGCTAGTCTAGCTCGGCTAGCTAGATAGTAGAAATAGGCAAGCAATTGAAGAACAGGTCCAAGGAGACAGGAGGCCGTGTACTTTATCGGCGATATGATTTTTTCTCTCTTCAATTTGGAGTTTTTTCTCTTGTAATTCATCATTCCTACTTCATAAACCTAGCTAGAAATGACACTTGCATATATGTATATGTGTGTATAGGGATGGTGAATGATGAAGGGCAACCTGCTACCTTCTGGTCTGTTCTTCAAGAGGTGCATGGAGGGCTACAGGTGGTTCATATAAAATAAGAACAATCTATTCATGTGTCTATTATTTTGCCACATTATAACTAGTTTGTGGTTTTATATATATTCTTGCAGAAACTTTCACTTTAAGTCCAGTCAAACAACAGATTGCTACATGGGGAGAAGTGCAGATTCATGAAATCAACTGTCAAGAAGGCGTGCATTTGCAATGTGCTCACCCAATTCAAAATTAGCTATTTATGTAGCCAATAACCTTTTGTGTAATGGGTAGTGACTCATGTGTGATGATGACGTTACCTGCTTGCTTGACGCCTTAAACTTGATGCCTATGTTGATTGTTGAATTGTTACTGGTATGACTGTATGAGGAGAACAAGTAATATTAATCTAGGTGGATATGTGAAATATATATTTCTGGACTCTTTATGCATGGTGTAGGGTTGCTGATCTTTGCTCATTTTGTATCTAAAAATATGTTAATCATGCTGTTGGAATGATATTCATCTTGGAGATTTTTCGGGGGTGGGGCACCCGACGGGGGAGATATCCCTGTTCGGGGACGGGGACGGGGACGGGGAAAATCTATCCCTGTGAGCGGGGACGCGGAACGAGGGATATATTTTAAATGGGGATGCAAACGTTCTGACGATCCCCGACGGGGATAGCCCCGTTGCCATCTCTACACATAAGCACTAACTAAAGTTCTTGTATCCAAGACTGTGAGGTGTCCTACTGAGGTCATATGGCTAGGCTCACGCTCCCGCTCCTCGCTCGAACCTAAGATGTAGTTGGAGTGGAGGACGAGTCGATTGCGCCATTGGCAATCCAATACAAACCATGTCGCTTGCCTCCTCCGACCCTCATGAGGACATATCCGTCAATGTCCTTGGTCCTTGGATCATACTCTGGCCCATGGAACTCCCTTGCCATGGCGGTGTACTTATTGAGGCGTATGTGGACATAGGGGTTGTTGCATGCCTCGGGCCCGTCCTTCGGGTTGTAGGTGACGTCTAACCTCGCCTTGCCCTAGTGGGCCATAGCATACGCATAGAAGATGGAGCCAATAAGGGTGATCTATAAGAAATCAAGTACATGACATATCAAAAGATAAAATTATGCATATTTAATGTTGATATTGATGTTCTGTATTTATCTGCATGTATTGCTCCCATGTTAATGGCATGGTTCTAGCATCCTTTTTGCTGACCTTCTTTAGAAGGACGGTGGCATGGGGAGTTATGATAGCCTGGATGCGCGCCTCGTAGTGCATGTCCACGACGAGCTTCTTACAGCACGTGGTAACCACCACATCCGCCCTGCCCTCATATCTAGGCTCACATTTGTAGAAAATCTTGCGTGCAAACACGATGTACCCGTTCATTCTTTAAGAATGCACAACAAATGCGATGTATTAAACAATATAGCACGAGGAAGACATACCCACACCTTGCCCTTCACCCGCTTCGCCTTGTTGTTGATTCTCTTGTCGTCTTGATCTACTCTATCAGGGGCGACAACATAGTGGTCGAACGAATACGCTGAACCCGTCACTCTATGGTACTCAACTATGCTAGGAAAGTGTTCCCTGCATAGAAAACCTAGGATGCCATTGACGTTGCATTTGTGACCACTAGCATTCGCCACAATCATCCATGTCATGCCCAAGTGATTAAGAAAAAATATTAGTTGTTATTTTGAACTTGAACGTATAGCATGAAGAAGCAGTGCTAACATCTATATTCACTTACCTATCTGCCTCGGGTCTAATTAGCGGGCGCCTCTCAGGAGGTATCGGTCGTGGAGGGAGACTAGAGGGTCCTCGCAAACACGCGACGAACCTGAGGCGGCAGATCCAGAGGCGGTCTGCTCAACCTCGTTGTCCACGTTCGCCTCGTCGTCGGTGGCCCGTTGCATCACATTGACAGCTGTACCTCCGCGTTGTCTTGTAAGGGCACCTGCGCCTCCTCCCCTATCCTATGAGTGCTCCTCCTACTAAAGTTAGGCATAAATAAAATATAATTACAAAATAATATAGTATTACATCGATTAAAAATAATTTTCATGATCGGTATTAGCTGGATCATAAGTCTCATCGACTATCAACCATGTCATAGTCAACACCATCTGAAGACACAATGTTGTCTTTGTCATTGTCTGAATGTAATCGTTCAAGCATTTTTAAGCTCCTCATTTTGCACCCCATTATCCTTCTCGTCAACAACCATTTCAATATCTACTTCCATTCTGATTGCTTTGGTTAATCCTATATCAAATCGTCCTTCTACCTTATCTTCTTGAAAGAACTCTTCGTCATATGTGTTTGAGTCTAAGTTATAATCTTTATAATTTGGGATAGGTAATTACCGTGCGGTGATACCTTATACACGATATCACAATCCTTAAAATGGTCTTTCGTTTGGCACGCATATGGGAGATAATAAACTGCGTCGCGTGTTGGGCCACGATATAGATATTGTCAGCTGGTAAGATGGAATCTTGTCGAATTTCGACTAAGCCAAGATTATAATATGTCTGTCTCGTTTCTTCAGGGTCAAACCAATGACATTTGAATATGACGGGATTAAGAGTTTTAAAACCATGAAAATTGAGTTTATATATGTCTTCGATTCTTTCATAATACTCAACCTCGTCAAGACCGACCGCAAAAACTTAAGCGTGGTTTTTCGATTGGGTTGACTTTGGTTGTAGCTTGTCGTGCGAAAACGGTATCCATCATTTGATATTTTGTGAGAAATTAAACAAACTTAAGTTTGACCAAATATAAAAAATATACTAAGACCTATAATAACAAACAATCATCATTACACTAATCACGTCATATATTTTAGTTTAATTCTATTTAGAAATACAAATAAATGTTAATAGTATAATCTAGTTAAACTTGATATCGTTTGGCTGCACTTATTTTTTGGATGGAGGAATCACTGGTTAATTAATCTAATGTGCAAATAAATTAAACACGGATATCATTATATATATGTATCATCGTGACGCCGCCATTGATGTTATTGCTCAGCTGGAATAGGCCACGTAGATCTTAATCTCCGACGAGTCGAAGCCGTTGAACCTGGATCCGGCACTTGTGGAGTAGGCGCCCATGTCGTCGAAGACGAGCCAGTCGCCGACGCTCATCTCCGGCAGCTGATACCCGGTGACCACTTTGTCCTGGGAGTCGCACGTCGGGCCGAACACCGTGGACGCGTACGTCTCCTCGCCGGGGCGCGGGCAGCTGGCCAGAGGTCTCGGGCGCGGAGCCTTGTGGTCCATGAGCACGTTGTTGAGCGAGCCGTAGACCCCGTCGTCGATCCAGTACTCGCGCGCGGCACCGCGCGCGCGCCTCCCGATGACGCGCGCGGCGAGCGTGAACGCCGTCGTGGCGAAGTACCGCCCGGGCTCGGCGATCACCTCGACGCAGGGCCGCAGGTCGCGGAAGGACCGGTCGAGCGCGTCGCGGATGACGGCCGCCGCCTCGTCGAAGGCGGCGCCGGCCGTGAACCCGCCGCCGACGTCGAGGACGCGCATGGGCGGCATGCCGAGGGCGACGGCCTGGTCGAACGCGGCGCGGGCGGCCTGGATGGCGCCGCGGTACACGTCGACGCGGGACACGGGGCTCCCGACGTGGAAGGAGACGCCGGCCACGCCGACCCCCGCGCGCTGGGCGGCGCGCAGGAGCGGCGCCACCTCGTGCGCGTGCGCGCCGTACTTGTTCATGAGGTCGCCGCCGCTGACGCCGCCGTCGGGAGCCTTGAGGCGGAGCAGGAGCTGGCACCCGGGGTGGCAGCGCGCGACCTTGGCCACCTCGTCCTCGGTGTCGTAGGTGGCGAGGCTGACGCCGGCCCCCGCGGCGTACTCGAGGTGCGGCTCGGGCTTGCATGGGTTGGCGTAGACGATGCGGCCCGGCGGGACGCCGAGCGCCAGCACGGCCTCCATCTCGGCGCGGCTGGCGCAGTCGAACCCCGCGCCCAGCGCGGCGAGCGCGCCCAGGAGCGCCGGCTCCGGGTTGCACTTGACGGCGTAGTAGGGGCGCACGTCGGGGAGCCCGCGGCGCCAGGCCGAGAAGAGGTCGACGACGGTGTTGATGTGGAAGACGTGGAAGGCGGTCCGCTGCGCGGGGCTGGACGGCGTGGCGCCGCCGCCGACGATGGATCGGATGAGGCCGGTGACGGCGTCCTTGTCGTTGGTCGCATCGTCGTTGCGGGTGAAGGAGACCAGCTTCTTGTCCTTGACGCCGGGGGCCGACAGCACGGTCTGCATGGGACTGCCTCCATCCATGCTAACCCAAGTCCGAAGGCAATCAAGCAAGCGAGGAGGCAATGATGAATCGAAGGTGGCTAATCTTTTGTTTGCTCTGCAGCATGCATGCATGAGTGTCTGTGGTTGCCCATTTGTATCGCGAGAGGGGTGGTGTCCTAGCCTCCTTTGGTCCATGCCTGCACCGTGCACGAGGAATGGGTTCCCATGTTTAGTTAGGCACGGGCACGCAAAAAGAATTTCTCATCCAATCATCAGCGGCGATACATATTTGGATCTAGAAGAAGAGAAGATGTGAATCCTGAATCCTAGGGATTGAAAATAAAAATCGTGCGAATTTTCTGACATCCATATTCGAAAGAAGGAGAAGAGAAACCTGAGTCCTAGGGATTGAAAAAAAAACAGATATCCGAATTATATCTATTAAAAACTTGCAACATGAATATATGTATCCGTATCCATTTTTAATATGAGTACGAAATGGATATATCCAGATTTATTTTTTTAGTATTTTTTCTTTATCCGAAACAAGAGCCAAAAACTAGCTTCAAACATGCAAACCCAAAAGTAAAGTGAGTTAGTGTCGATGGACTAGAAATGTTCGAGGGAGCGAGCGCAGTAGAACAAATTGTAGGTGGGTGACACATAGTGGCTTCGATTATTTAGTGTACATGTGGAGCTGTAAAGATGGTGTTGACCAAACCAAGCCAAGACGAGGGACTTCATGATTAGACGGTCGAGGACGAATGGTGATATATGTCAAAATCATGGAGGAGGCATAGCTGATACAATTCTATAGCTAGGTCTGGTGGTTTGGATCAACGCCATGGCTGATCGTTTGCCAGATTTTGGTTTTAAAACATGGGACAGAGTTTGAAGCGACAAGTGGTGTTATCATGAAGGTAACGTTGATGTGAAACAATCTTGTGAAGAAACTTAATCATTTTTCCCCTTCTGGTTAAGTGGTCCAGGTAAAATATATATCAGCAAACTTCAATATGTGTAAATAAGAGGGGGAGGGTTGTCCAAGACATCTGTCTTTCAAGTGTATTTGCTTTCAAGTCTCTGGTTTTTCTTTGTCTAGTTTAGCTAGAGTAGTGTCGCTGTAGAAGGTCCACAGTCAAGCGATTAAGTATGTCTACCTATGTCCATTTGAGAGAGAAAACTAGACCTTGTAAGGTTCATACCTAGAGCAATGTAGAATCATGTTCTTTGGAATCCGAGCTCTTGTTTTGGCTCTTTCTCCCTTCTCCCTTCTCTTTCCACTTCTATTTTGTCCGAAGATTTTGATGGATTTTGTGATTATGAGCGCTCGAGGGTGTTTTGATTGGATGGATTTGTGATAGGACCTCTGATGAACGTTTCTACTAATTTTTTTTTGCATATTCATCATGAACACATGATTCACCACTTTGAGGAACAAACGAGAAAACCCGCCTTTTGAAATGGACCTTTTCTACCTGCTTTAGTTCAGGAATTTCTAGGTGTTGACTTCTAGGAATACATCCACAAACACTTTTAAAAAAACCTCACAAAATCTAGGCTCTGTCGGAGCACATTTAGGTCAAATTTGATATTTTGGAGGGATTTTTGTTGGGCGCATGGACAACAAAACTGGTTAGGTCAATTTAAGTATTGCCCAAACTAGTCTAGCTTGGTTCTACACTTTTACCCTCCGCCACAATCGGCTAGGACGGTTTCGAATCTATCCAGGCCAGTTTGGCAGCTTTAGGTGCCCATTGAAACACATGTTTCAAGCCATTTTTCACTTTAGTTTATGTTGTGGTGTTCCACTTTGTTAATTTTTTTTGGATATTTTTAACATCTAACCACCAATTGGCTTGTGTGTGTTCATCATAGGTCTTTGTTGTCCAAGGGTTTTGAGAGCATTTAGGTTTGAAACTCTACAAAAGCCAAGATCTCCTTGAGAGAAATTTTTATTGGCTCCCATTCAACACCTCTGGTGACATGCTTGGTGCTTCATTTGGTATTAGAGTGGGTTAAGAATCAATCCACCTTAACTAGCTATGATATATGAAGGCGACAATGAAGCGTGATAATGGAAAACCTTCATTCTTTTATGGGACAAACTAGTTGTACCGGAAGATACACATGTCCTTGTATCTCTAGAGTAGTAACTCTTGGGTTTGGGATGTTTGTTTTGACTCGACATTTGTGTTTCTTGCTATTCTAGTCGGTATATAGTAAATTGATCAACATGAGGCCAATAGCAAGGTCCAAAAATGCTTTGTTCGTCTCTCTCAGTTTCAAGCTTGTCCCTAGCCTCAATATGGCTCACAAGATCTAGTGCACCCTAGAGAAATATCATGATGGATTTCTCATTTCAATGTCAGACTCTTTGATATACATTTTCAATAGTAATAAAAACTTTTATTTAGTTAGCTAGAGAGTAGTTGATGTGATGTTTTATTGTTTCTAGTCGATTGTAAACATGATAGTGCAAACATGTCTCGACTGCCTTATGATGATCATGAGAGGGATTCCAAACTCTTACATGCGCTAGATCAGAAGGTGCAGGAAACAGAGTCATGGCAATCATTGAGCCCACAAACTACAAGACCCTAACTATTGATGAGCTATTTAACAAGCTCAAATCAACCAAGATAGACTACTAAACCGTAACCAAATTAGAGAACCCATCAACACCAACAACACATATGATTTTCTATGACATTTTTATTACGTCATAAATAGGTTTTTTGAGGAAATTTGGTTTTTAGCAGTGAAAGTTCACTCTCTATAAAATACCATCAAAAGACCTTAGCTCTGGAAAATACCAGTAAAAGTTACACCTTTCTTTGATATGTACCAATCTATTTGTGTTTTGACTGACACCGTTAACTAGGACCAAAATATTTTTTCTCTCTAAGTTTGGACAGCAGCCAAACACCCTGAACCCGAGAGCACTATCTTGTAGACTGCACGTCTACACGAAAGCCTCCACGATCCACCTACATGCTCACGGGGATGCCCTTGCCGAACATGACAGACAAGCTACCCAACCTAGACGGGAAAGGTGGTGTTTAGTTTCTAGATACTAATTTTTAATTATTTCATTTTATTCTATTTCTCTACTACACCTTAAGGCTGGAGCGAGGGCGTCCACCAACTTCACCGTGCCCCCGCTCTAGCCCCCGCCCGCGCCGTCTTGCTTCCTGCAATCCCGCTCCCGCCCACGCCGTTCCTTCCCTGCATCCCGCCCCCGCCCGCGCCGTTCCTTCCATGCATCCCGCCCCGAGCCACCACGCCTCCAAATCGATAGGGTTTTCGCTGCCCCGCTAGCCCGCCGCCTCCTCCGCCAGCGCGCCCGGTCGCAGTAAAAGGAGGCCACCAGGTGGCTACCAGAATAAGCATCAGGTGGGAGGAATGGCGCAGTCGCTGGAGCTGTTGCTGATCCAGTTTTTGATGCCGGATAACGACTCACGTCGGCAGGCGGAGGAGCAGATCCGGCGGCTGGCTGGAGCTGTTGCTGATCTAGTTTTTTATGCCGGATAATGACGCACGTCCGCGGGCGGAGGAGCAGATCCGGCGGCTGGCCTGTGACCCGCAGGTGGTCCCTACGCTCGTCCACCATCTCTGTACGGCCAAGACCCCCAACGTCCGCCAGCTCGCCGCGGTGCTACTCCGCAAGAAGATCACCTCCCACCGGCCGAAGCTTCCCCATGACTCCAAGGCATCACTTAAACAAGCCCTCATCGATTCAATCACACTCGACCACAGGTTCTTTGCTAAATACCTATCACCAACCCTTCTACGCATGTCTGCCTCAGAATCTGCATGCTTTCACTTCACTCAAATTGTGCATTTGGCCATTTGCCTAAGGAACACTTTGAGTGTATTCGCAACTTATTAGTTTGTGCTGATCAGAATTGAACTGAGAGGTCCAGCTTTAGTGAACCTTCCTGTTTGCGCCCCAAACAACATAGAATTTTGATGCTCTGTTGTGACCGCACACCACATTTGCTCATATAATTAGTTATATATGTCAATTGGGGAGAAATTCTGCTTGTGCTTCACCCAATTTTGGTTGAGTACTGTGAAGATTATCTGCGCAATATATTCTCATCCATGTTATAAAATGGCTAATGATTAATCTTTCTGCTGAATTAAATTAATCATGGTTGCTCTAGAGCTGGTTGATCCAGGCCGTGCTTTGTTCAATTGGTTACATGATAATGCATTGTGGTCAGATTATGGTAACTGATACTGTGATACAAATATCCGATGATGTCACACCCGATTTTGAAGGTAAACCGAATGCGAACCATGTACGTGCCAGGATCAACAATTCACGTACACAGCAGTTACATATCATGGACATCATCACACAGTGCTCAAATAGTATTAAAAAGGGAAATAATAGTCGATTACATCATGATGTCCAAGACATCCACATAGTCTTTACAATAAATCAAAGTGCAAAAACGAAACGTAGATAAACGCGGCCTTCACAGGCAGCCGACTGGGGGTTGCCGCTAACCCACGCCTGGAACTCATCGTAATCTTGGAACTCCTGGAAGTCTCCTTCCACGGCTGCATCTTCTCCTGAGCAGTGGTTGCAATGCGAACAACCTGGGGAAGGGGGGGGGGTTGGTGTGTAGAGCAAGGGTGAGTACACATCAACATACTCAGCAAGTGTCCTGTTTGGCTGTAGTGGACTAGCTTTATGTGGGGGTAAGTCAAGCAGTTGCTTTTAGTTGGTCAGATTATTATTACTAGTAGAGAAATCCAAGTTTTAAAATTAACCCATGTTATTAACCCAAACGTACTCCTTTCCAAACGGAAAGAGTACCACTTACCATTACCAGAGTCAAAACCAAGAACCATCAATCTCATTGCCACCTGCAATCCGAACATCTCTGATCAAGTACCACTAATCACTGGAGCTCCCTTGGCCGCTCATAACCGCGAGCACGGCTGATATATCAGTTTTTCAAACACTCTACAGAGGTTGTGCACTTTACCCACAAACCGTGATTCCCTCTCTAGCCCGGGCTTGCAAGACCCTTATTCACTCCCAAGGTGAATGACCAGGGATTCACTATGAAGCCTTTACAAAGATTCCCCGAGGCTGTAGCCGCCCGTTAGGTTTCCTAAATGCACCGCACTCCTCCCCAAGGGGGGCGAACCCAAGCTTTGCAGAGCGAGCCGCATACACCGAGCCCCATTAACGGCACGACGGCTAAGCGAACTACACCCCGGTTCCTCTAATTATTCAGCTAAGGGCACCCCCATTCCACCCTCATGGTTGCACTGTTTTCCCAGGCGGTCATCCAACGAATAGGTCCTTACGGAGAGACACTCGAGAAACCGCTCGAGCCCCCTAAAGTATCACCAGTCCAACATCATAATCATAGAGACAACATCGTATCATAAGTGTTCACATCATGTTCATTGATTAAAGTAAAGCAATAGTGAAAGGGAATTAGGCTTACACCTAGTTCCTAAATAATTTTGGTGGTTGAAATTGCCCAACACAAATAATTGGACTAACTAGTTTGCTCTAGTGTATAAGTTATACAGGTGTAAAAAGGTTCACTCTTAGCCATAAAAAGACCAAGTATTGGGTTCAACAAAAGAGCAAAGGGACAACCGAAGGCACCTCTGGTCTAAGGCACCGGACTGTCCGGTGCACCAGAGGACTCCAACTTAAACTCGCCACCTTCGGGAATTTCCAGAGGCGCTCCGCTATAATTCACCGGACTGTCCGGTGTACACCGGACAGTGTCTGGTGCTCCAAGGAAGAGCGGCCTCAGGAACTCGCCAGCTTCGGGAAACTACAACGGCTGCTCCGCTATAATTCACCGGACTGTCCGGTGTAACTGCGGGGCAACGGCTACTTCGCGCCAACGGTCACCTGCAACGGCATTTAATGCGCGCCAGAGCGCGCAGAAGTCAGGCACGCGCGTAGTGGCGCACCGGACACTCTACAGTACATGTCCGGTGCGCCACCGGACATCCAGGCGGGCCCAGAAGTCAGAACTCCAACGGTCGAATCCCAACGGCTTTGGTGACGTGGCTGGCGCACCGGACATGTCCGGTGTGCACCGGACTGTCCGGTGCACCATACAACAGTCAGCCCCACCAAACGGCTAGTTTGGTGGTTGGGGCTATAAATACCCCCAACCACCAACCATACATTGCATCCAAGTTTTCCACTTCTCAACCACTTACAAGAGCTAGGCATTCAATTCTAGACACACCAAAGAGATTAAATCCTCTCCAATTTCACACAAGGCTTTAAGCGATTAGCGAGAGAGATTTGCCGTGTTCTTTTGAGCTCTTGCGCTTGGATTGCTTCTTTTCTTTCTCACTTGTTCTTGTGATCAAAACTCCATTGTAATCAAAGCAAGAGGCACCAATTGTGTGGTGGCCCTTGCGGGGAAGTTTTGTTCCCGGTTTTGATTTGAGAAGAGAAGCTCACTCGGTCCGAGGGATCGTTTGAGAGAGGGAAAGGGTTGAAAGAGACCTGGTCTTTGTGACCACCTCAACGGGGAGTAGGTTTGCGAGAACCGAACCTCGGTAAAACAAATCCTTGTGTCATACTCCTTATTTGCTTGAGATTTGTTTTGCAACCCCTCTTGCGGACTCGTTCTTATTTCTAACGCTAACCCGACTTGTAGTTGTGTTTATATTTGTAAATTTCAGTTTCGCCCTATTCACCCCCCCTCTAGGCGACTATCAATTGGTATCAGAGCCCGGTGCTTCATTAGAGCCTAACCGCTCGAAGTGATGTCGGGAGATCACGCCAAGAAGGAGATGGAGACCGGCGAAAAGCCCACTACAAGCCACGGGAGCACTTCATCGGAAGAGTCCCGCACCAAGAGGAAGGAGAAGAAGAAGGACTCCTCCAAAGGGAAGGAGAAGAAATCTTCTTCACACCACAAAGAGAAGAAGGAGAAATCCTCTTCCCACAAGCCGCATCAGAGTGGGGACAAGAAAAAAAGAATGATGAAGGTGGTCTACTACGAGACCGATTCTTCATCAACATCCACCTCCGGCTCCGACGCGGCGTCCGTCACTTCTAAACGCCAAGAGCGTAAGAAGTATAGTAAGATTCCCCTACGCTACCCTCGCATTTCTAAACATACACCTTTACTTTCCGTCCCATTAGGCAAACCACCAACTTTTGATGGTGAAGATTATGCTAGGTGGAGTGATTTAATGCGATTTCATCTAACCTCACTCCACAAAAGTATATGGGATGTTGTTGAGTTTGGTGCACAGGTACCATCCGTAGGGGATGAAAACTATGATGAGGATGAAGTAGCCCAAATCGAGCACTTCAACTCCCAAGCCACAACCATACTCCTTGCCTCTCTAAGTAGAGAGGAATATAACAAGGTGCAAGGGTTGAAAAGCGCGAAGGAGATTTGGGACTTACTCAAGACCGCGCACGAGGGTGATGAACTCACCAAGATCACCAAGCGGGAAACGATCGAGGGGGAGCTCGGTCGCTTCCGTCTTCGCCAAGGAGAGGAGCCACAAGATATATACAACCGGCTCAAAACCTTGGTGAACCAAGTGCGCAACCTCGGGAGCAAAAAGTGGGATGACCACGAGGTGGTTAAGGTTATTCTAAGATCACTCATCTTCCTTAACCCCACTCAAGTTCAATTAATTCGTGGTAATCCTAGATACACACTAATGACTCCCGAGGAAGTTATCGGGAATTTTGTGAGCTTTGAATGTATGATTAAGGGCTCAAAGAAGATCAACGAGCTTGATGATCCCTCCACATCCGAAGCACAACCGGTAGCGTTCAAGGCGATGGAGGTGAAGAAGGAGGAGTCTACACCAAGTAGACAACCAATCGACGCTTCAAAGCTCGACAATGAGGAGATGGCTTTAATCATCAAAAGCTTTCGCCAAATCCTCAAGCAACGGAAGGGGAAGGATTACAAATCCTATTCTAAGAAGGTTTGCTACAAGTGTGGTAAGCCCGGTCACTTTATAGCTAAATGTCCATTATCAAGTGACAGTGACAGGGATAACGACAAGAAGGGCAAGAGGAGAGAAAAGAAGAGGTACCACAAGAAGAGGGGCGGCGATGCCCACGTGTGCCGCGAATGGGACTCCGACGAGAGCTCCACCGACTCCTCCGACGACGAGGACGCCGCCAACATCGCCGTCACCAAGGGACTCCTCTTCTCCAATGTCGACCACAAGTGCCTCATGGCAAAGGACGGCAAAAAGAAGAAGGTTAAATCTAAATCCTCCACTAGATATGAGTCCTCTAGTGATGATAATGCTAGTGATGAGGAAGATAATTTGCGTACCCTTTTTGCCAACCTTAACATGGAACAAAAGGAAAAATTAAATGAATTAATTAGTGCTATTCATGAAAAGGATGACCTTTTGGATTCTCAAGAGGACTTCCTAATTAAGGAAAATAAGAAACATGTTAAGGTTAAAAATGCTTATGCTCTAGAAATTGAGAAATGTGAAAAAATATCTAGTGAGCTAAGCACTTGCTATGAGACAATAGACAACCTTAGAAATGAAAATGCTAATTTGTTAGCTAAGGTTGATTCTCATGTTTGTAATGTTTCAATTACCAATTCTAGAAATAATGATGATGATTTACTTGCTAGGATTGAAGAATTGAACATTTCTCTTGCTAGCCTTAGGATTGAAAAAGAAAAATTGCTTGCTAAGGCTAAAGATTTTGATGTTTGCAATGCTACTATTTTCGACCTTAGAACTAAGAATGACATGTTACATGCTAAGGTTGTAGAATTAAAATCTTGCAAACCCTCTACATCTATCGTTGAGCATATATCTATTTGTACTAGATGTAGAGATGTTGACATTAATGCTATTCATGATCACATGGCTCTAATTAAACAACAAAATGATCATATAGCAAAATTAGATGCTAAAATTGCCGAGCATAACTTAGAGAATGAAAAATTTAAATTTGCTCGTAGTGTGCTTAATAATGGGAGACGCCCTGGCATCAAGGATGGCATCGGCTTCCAAAGGGGAGACAATGTCAAACTTAATGCCCCTCCTAAAAGATTGTCTAATTTTGTAAAGGGCAAGGCTCCCATGCCTCAGGATAACGAGGGTTACATCTTGTACCCTGCCGGTTATCCCGAGAGCAAGATTAGGAGAATTCATTCTAGGAAGTCTCACTCTGGCCCTAATCATGCATTTATGTATAAGGATGAGACATCTAGCTCTAGGCAACCAACCCGTGCTGAGTTGCCTAAGAAGAAAACTCCTAGTGCATCAAATGAACATAGCTTTTCATTTAAAACTTTTGATACATCATATGTTTTGACTAACAAATCCGGCAAGGTCGTTGCCAAGTATGTTGGGGGCAAACACAAGAGCTCCAAAACTTGTGTTTGGGTACCCAAAGTTCTTGTTTCTAATGCTAAAGGACCTAAAACCGTTTGGGTACCTAAAGTCAAGAACTAAACTTGTTTTGTAGGTTTATGCATCCGGGGGCTCAAGTTGGATCATCGATAGCGGGTGCACAAACCACATGACAGGGGAGAAGAAAATGTTCTCCTCCTATGAGAAAAATCAGGATCCCCAACGAGCTATCACATTCGGGGATGGAAACCAAGGTTTGGTCAAAGGTCTTGGTAAAATAGCTATATCTCCTGACCATTCTATTTCCAATGTTTTTCTTGTAGATTCATTAGATTACAATTTGCTTTCCGTATCTCAATTATGCAAAATGGGTTACAATTGTCTTTTCACTGATGTAGGTGTCACTGTCTTTAGAAGAAGTGATGATTCAATAGCATTTAAGGGAGTGTTAGAGGGTCAGCTATACTTGGTAGATTTTGATAGAGCTGAACTCGACACTTGCTTAATAGCTAAGACTAACATGGGTTGGCTCTGGCACCGCCGACTAGCCCATGTTGGGATGAAGAATCTTCATAAGCTTCTAAAGGGAGAGCACATTTTAGGACTAACCAATGTTCATTTTGAGAAAGATAGGGTTTGTAGCGTATGCCAAGCAGGAAAGCAAGTTGGTGCCCATCATCCACACAAGAACATCATGACGACCGACAGGCCGCTTGAGCTACTCCACATGGATCTATTCGGCCCGATTGCTTACATAAGCATCGGCGGGAGTAAGTATTGTCTTGTAATAGTGGATGATTATTCTCGCTTCACTTGGGTATTCTTTTTGCAGGAAAAATCACAAACCCAAGAGACCTTAAAGGGATTCTTGAGACGAGCTCAAAATGAGTTCGGCTTAAGGATCAAGAAAATTAGAAGCGACAACGGGATGGAGTTCAAGAACTCTCAAATTGAAGGCTTTCTTGAGGAGGAGGGCATCAAGCATGAGTTCTCTTCTCCCTACACGCCACAACAAAATGGTGTAGTGGAGAGGAAGAATCGAACTCTATTAGACATGGCAAGGACCATGCTTGATGAGTACAAGACTTCGGATCGGTTTTGGGCCGAGGCGGTCAACACCGCTTGCTACGCCATCAACCGGTTATATCTTCACCGAATCCTCAAGAAGACATCATATGAACTCCTAACCGGTAAAAAGCCCAATATTTCATATTTTAGAGTCTTTGGTAGCAAATGTTTTATTCTTGTTAAAAGAGGTAGAAAATCTAAATTTGCTCTTAAGACTGTAGAAGGCTTTTTACTAGGATATGATTCAAACACAAGGGCATATAGAGTCTTTAACAAGTCCACTGGACAAGTTGAAGTTTCTTGTGACGTTGTGTTTGATGAGACTAACGGCTCTCAAGTAGAGCAAGTTGATCTTGATGAGATAGATAATGAAGAGGCTCCGTGCATCGCGCTAAGGAACATGTCCATTGGGGATGTGTGTCCTAAGGAATCCGAAGAGCCTATAAATGCACAAGATCAACCATCCTCCTCCACGCAAGCATCTCCACCGACTCAAAATGAGGATGAAGCTCAAGTTGATGGAGTAGAAGATCAAGCAAATGAGTCACCTCAAGATGACGGCAATGATTAAGGGGGAAATACAAATGATCAAGACAAGGAGGATGAAGAACAAAGGCCGCCACACCCAAGAGTCCACCAAGCAATCCAACGAGATCACCCCGTCGACACCATCCTCGGCGACATCCATAAGGGGGTAACCACTAGATCTCGTGTTGCACATTTTTGTGAGCATTACTCTTTTGTTTCCTCTATTGAGCCACACAGGGTAGAGGATGCACTCCAAGATTCGGATTGGGTGGTGGCAATGCAAGAGGAGCTCAACAACTTCACAAGGAATGAGGTATGGCATTTAGTTCCACGTCCTAACCAAAATGTTGTAGGAACCAAATGGGTGTTCCGCAACAAGCAAGATGAGCATGGTGTGGTGACAAGGAACAAAGCTCGACTTGTGGCCAAAGGATACTCCCAAGTCGAAGGTTTGGATTTTGGTGAAACCTATGCACCCGTAGCTAGGCTTGAGTCAATTCGCATATTATTAGCCTATGCTACTCACCATGGCTTTAAGCTTTATCAAATGGACGTGAAGAGTGCCTTCCTCAATGGATCAATCAAGGAAGAGGTCTACGTTGATCGACCTCCCGGCTTTGAAGATAGTGAGTACCCTAACCATGTCTATAGGCTCTCTAAGGCGCTTTATGGGCTCAAGCAAGCCCCAAGAGCATGGTATGAATGCCTTAGAGATTTCCTTATCACTAATGGATTCAAAGTCGGAAAGGCCGATCCTACTTTATTCACTAAAACTCTTGAAAATGACTTGTTTGTATGCCAAATTTATGTTGATGATATCATATTTGGGTCTACTAACGAGTCTACATGTGAAGAATTTAGTAGGATCATGACACAAAAATTCGAGATGTCGATGATGGGGGAGTTGAAGTATTTTCTAGGATTCCAAGTCAAACAACTCCAAGAAGGCACCTTCATTAGCCAAACGAAGTACACTCAAGACATTCTAAGCAAGTTTGGAATGAAGGATGCCAAACCCATCAAGACACCCATGGGAACTAATGGGCATCTCGACCTCGACATGTGAGGTAAGTCAGTGGATCAAAAGGTATACCGGTCGATGATAGGTTCGTTACTCTATTTATGTGCATCTCGACCGGATATTATGCTTTCCGTATGCATGTGTGCAAGATTCCAAGCCGACCCTAAGGAAGCTCACCTTACGGCCGTAAAATGAATCTTGAGATATTTGGCTTACACTCCTAAGTTTGGGCTTTGGTATCCTAGGGGGTCCACATTTGATTTGATTGGTTATTCGGATGCCGATTGGGCGGGGTGCAAAATCAATAGGAAGAGCACATCGGGGACTTGCCAGTTCTTGGGAAGATCCTTGGTGTCTTGGGCTTCAAAGAAGCAAAATTCCGTCGCTCTTTCCACCGCCGAAGCCGAGTACATTGCCGCAGGCCATTGTTGCGCGCAATTGCTTTGGATGAGGCAAACCCTGCGGGACTACGGTTACAAATTAACCAAAGTCCCTTTGCTATGTGATAATGAGAGTGCAATCAAGATGGCGGATAATCCCGTCGAGCATAGCCGCACTAAACACATAGCCATTCGGTATCACTTTTTAAGGGATCACCAACAAAAGGGAGATATCGAGATTTCTTACATTAATACTAAAGATCAATTAGCCGATATCTTTACCAAGCCACTTGATGAACAAACTTTTAACAAACTTAGGCATGAGCTAAATATTCTTGATTCTAGGAACTTCTTTTGTTAAAATTGCACACATAGCTCATTTATATACCTTTGATTATGTCTCTTTCATGTGCTATGACTAATGTGTTTTCAAGTCCATTTCAAACCAAGTCATAGGTATATTGAAAGGAAATTAGAGTCTTCGGCGAAGACAAAGGCTTCCACTCCGTAACTTATCCTTCGCCGTCACTCCAAGCAACTCTCCATTTTTGGGGGAGAAAAGCATGAGCACCAAGCAAAAGGACTCCATCTTTGGTATAATCTTCACTCATTTATTTATGACCAAAGGGGGAGAGAGTAACTTATTAGGGCTCTAATGATTCCGTTTTTGGCGATTCATGCCAAAGGGGGAGAGAGTATGAGCCCAAAGCAAAAGGACCGCACCACCACCAATTTCAAAAACTTAGTTTTTCAAAGAGTATTTTCAATTGGTATCTTATTGTGTTCAAAAGGGGAGAAAATAGTATTTCAAAAATGATATATCAAAACCTTCTTGAACACTAAGAGGAGGATCTCATTTAGGGGGAGTTTTGTTTAGTCAAAGGAAAAGCATTTGAAACAGGGGGAGAAAATTTCAAATCTTGAAAATGCTTCATAAAATCATATTCATTTACCTTTGACTATTTGTAAAATAACTTTGAAAAGGACTTACAAAAGAGTTTGCAAAAACAAAACATGTGGTGCAAGCGTGGTCCAAAATGTTAAAAACAAAGGAACAATTCATGCATATCTTGTAAGTATTTATATTGGCTCAATTCCAAGCAACCTTTGCACTTACATTATGCAAACTAGTTCAATTATGCACTTCTATATTTGCTTTGATTTGTGTTGGCATCAATCACCAAAAAGGGGGAGATTGAAAGGGAATTAGGCTTACACCTAGTTCCTAAATAATTTTGGTGGTTGAAATTGCCCAACACAAATAATTGGACTAACTAGTTTGCTCTAGTGTATAAGTTATACAGGTGTAAAAAGGTTCACTCTTAGCCAATAAAAAGACCAAGTATTGGGTTCAACAAAAGAGCAAAGGGACAACCGAAGGCACCTCTGGTCTAAGGCACCGGACTGTCCGGTGTACACCGGACAGTGTCCGGTGCACCAGAGGACTCCAACTTAAACTCGCCACCTTCGGGAATTTCCAGAGGCGCTCCGCTATAATTCACCGGACTGTCCGGTGTACACCGGACAGTGTCCGGTGCTCCAAGGAAGAGCGGCCTCAGGAACTCGCGAGCTTCGGGAAACTACAACGGCTGCTCCGCTATAATTCACCGGACATGTCCGGTGTACACCGGACTGTCCGGTGTAACTGCGGGGTAACGGCTACTTCGCGCCAACGGTCACCTGCAACGGCATTTAATGCGCGCCAGAGCGCGCAGAAGTCAGGCACGCGCGTAGTGGCGCACCGGACACTCTACAGTACATGTCCGGTGCGCCACCGGACATCCAGGCGGGCCCAGAAGTCAGAACTCCAACGGTCGAATCCCAACGGCTTTGGTGACGTGGCTGGCGCACCGGACATGTCCGGTGTGCACCGGACTGTCCGGTGCACCATACAACAGTCAGCCCCACCAAACGGCTAGTTTGGTGGTTGGGGCTATAAATACCCCCAACCACCAACCATACATTGCATCCAAGTTTTCCACTTCTCAACCACTTACAAGAGCTAGGCATTCAATTCTAGACACACCAAAGAGATTAAATCCTCTCCAATTTCACACAAGGCTTTAAGCGATTAGCGAGAGAGATTTGCCGTGTTCTTTTGAGCTCTTGAGCTTGGATTGCTTCTTTTCTTTCTCACTTGTTCTTGTGATCAAAACTCCATTGTAATCAAAGCAAGAGGCACCAATTGTGTGGTGGCCCTTGCGGGGAAGTTTTGTTCCCGGTTTTGATTTGAGAAGAGAAGCTCACTCGGTCCGAGGGATCGTTTGAGAGAGGGAAAGGGTTGAAAGAGACCCGGTCTTTGTGACCACCTCAACGGGGAGTAGGTTTGCGAGAACCGAACCTCGGTAAAACAAATCCTTGTGTCATACTCCTTATTTGCTTGAGATTTGTTTTGCACCCCCTCTCGCGGACTCGTTTTTATTTCTAACGCTAACCCGACTTGTAGTTATGTTTATATTTGTAAATTTCAGTTTCGCCCTATTCACCCCCCTCTAGGCGACTATCAAATAGCATGAAGCTAACCATAATAACCCAAAAGGTAATCAAGGACAAGGTAAATACAAAGCTAGTCAATCCTTAGGTTGATCATGGTATGCGGGTTGATGAATTATAAAGTAAATGGGACATAATAGGTCACAGGACACTTGCCTTCACCAAACAGATGCTCAGAATCTTCAGCCTTGTAGAACTCGAAGAGCTGGGTCATTTGGTCGCCGAAGCTTGACCGTCGATTCCTCGAAGCTCAGAAACGAATCGCGATCTAATCGCAACGCGAAGCAAAGACGAACAAGCACAAGCAAACAAACATATACATATGCATAAGAACATTACACCATACAAGATAAAATGTTATAAAAGCGAGCAATATAAAATAGAGAGCGCCTCTACGGTTACACGAGGAAAAGAACCACGATAGTCGAAGCTACGATCAAGGGGTTAACGCGTTTACGTTAAACAAGTACTAATTAGAACATTTAATCCGACATTTCTATATTAATGGATATTAATCAAATGTAAATTAATACTACTACTTAGTTTTGACTAACTTACTATTTAAATATTTGACAGTTAAGCAAGTAACTTAATGAATATGAGCGATTCTAAGCGAGACGAATTAACGACACACGACGTGCAAACACGATGTGCGCAACACACGGACACAAACGACTTAGCACGCGGACAACGCGCGATACGCGCGAACGGCACGCGGCAAGGCGTGCGACACACACGAACGGCACACGACAACGCGTGCGAACGACACTCGCGAACGACACGCGATGACGTGCGCGAAACAGCACCGCGGCAAGTGCGGACCGACATGCGAAACTAATAAATAAACAACGTGATTAAACTAAATAATTATTAATAAATAACATTTCAGTTAAGGTTAATCATATTGATGACTAATTATAAATGCGCAAATCGAATTCCTAAATTAGGTTTTTAAATTGAAACGTCGTTCTAGTAGCCACTGGTTAAACAAACGTTTAACTAAATTAAATAAAATATGTAAAAATTGGGATAAATATTTCTAAATTAAGATAATTCTAATATGAATCTAACGCAACTTGAATGGATCGAATCGGGTTTAAAACACAAAAGTTATGAATGTTTTAAATCATACTGTAATTCGTGTGGACTAAATTTACGAGACTACCATCGTCTTCTTCTTCTCATCTTCTTCCTCCCATCCATGGAAGAGAGAGGAGGGGAAGAGGAGGGGGCTGCACAGGGGAGGACGAGATCGGGTCGGCCGGGGGCGGGCGCGGCCGCACGGGGCACGAGGGGCGCAGCCACCGCCGCCGGAGAGGGGCGCACGGGCGTGGGAGCACGAGAACGCGGGTGCCACCGCCGGCCACCCCGCCGCCACAGGGGAGGGGGAAAGGGCCACCGCCGGGGAGGGGAAACGGAGGGGGAGGGGCGCCGCCGCCGGGGAAGGTGAGGGGAGAGTGAGGGAGGCCCTGCGCGGACGAGAAAACGAAGAAACCCTTGGTACAACAATGGAGGTTCTCACCGGGGAAGAAGACCCTCGCCGGAGTCGAGAGGAAATCCATCGATTGCCGGAGATTCGGGGATCCAATCGATGAACCGAACGCGCTGCGACGAAGCCCTCGACGAGACGAACGCAACGGTACCCTCGGATTCGGCAGACGATGCACGGATTGAGAGTAATTGCTCGCCGGAGTTGTCGCCGGAGTTGGAACCGCCCCGAACTTCGGCGAGCAATACCGGGAGATAGGGATTGGATTTGGAGAAAACATTTCATGTTCTGGAACGGGCTTGACGAGATAAAGCCAGACATGTATATACATCTAGGGTTTGTGTCGGGGACCACAATTAGGGGTACCCCCAAGACTCCTAATCTCAGCTGGTAACCCCTATCAGCACAAAGCTGCAAAGGCCTGATGGGTGCGATTAAGTCCAGGCTCGGTCCACTCAAGGGACACGATCTCGCCTCGCCCGAGCCCAGCCTCGGGCAAAGGGCAACCGACCCTGGAGGATTCACGTCTCGCCCGAATACCCCCTCAAGCGACAGACACACCTTCGGCTCGCCCGAGGCCCAGTCTTCGCCAAGAAGCAACCTTGGCCAGATCGCCACGCCAACCGACCGTATCGCAGGAGCATTTAATGCAAAGGTGTCCTGACACCCTATCCTGACGCGCGCCCCTCAGTCGACAGAGCCGAAGTGACCGCAGTCACTTCGCCACTCCACTGACCGGCCTGACAAGAAGACAACGCCGCCTGCATCGCTCCGACTGCTATGCCACTTGACGGAGTGAGGCTGACAACAGCCAAATCCGGCCTCGGGCGCCATAGGAAGCTCTGCCTCGCCCGACCCCAGGGCTTGGACTCGGGCTCGGCCCCGGAAGACGACGAACTCCGCCTCGCCCGACCCCAGGGCTCGGACTCGGGCTCGGCCCCGGAAGACAACGAACTCTGCCTCGCCTGACCCCAGGGCTCGGACTCGGGCTCGGCCCTGGAAGACGACGAACTCCGCCTTGCCCGACCCCAGGGCTCGGACTCGGTCTTGGCTCCGGAAGACGACGAACTCCGCCTCGCCCGACCCCAGGACTCGGACTCAGCCCTGGCCTCAGCCGACGGTCTCCGCCTCGCCCGACCCGGGGCTCGGACTCGACCTCGACCTCGACCTCGGAAGACAGACTCGACCTCGACCTTGGAGGAGCTTCCGCCTCGCCCGACCCAGGGCTCGGACCGACCACGTCACAAGGGGGCCATCATCACCCTACCCCTAGCTAGCTCAGGCTACGGGGAACAAGACTGACGTCCCATCTGGCTCGCTCCGGTAAACAAATAATGATGGCGCCCCGCGTGCTCCATGACGACGACGGCTCTCAGCCCCTTACGGAAGCAAGGAGACGTCAACAAAGACTCGACAGCCCCGACAGCTGTCCTTTCGCAAGGCTCCAACGCTCCTCCGATGGCCACGACATCACATGAACAGGGTGCCAAAACCTCTTCGGCTGCCACGACGGCATGTACTTAGGGCACTAGCTCCTCTCTGCTAGACACGTTAGCACACTGCTACACCCCCCATTGTACACCTGGACCCTCTCCTTATGCCTATAAAAGGAAGGTCCAGGGCTCTCTTACGAGAAGGTTGGCCGCGCGGGGAACAGGACGACGCGCATAAGCCTCTCGCTCTCTCCCACGCGGACGCTTGTAACCCCCTACTGCAAGCGCACCCGACCTGGGCGCGAGACAAACGCGAAGGCCGAGGGTTTCCCCTTTACGCCTGTCTCCCTCCGGCTTCCCCCCTTCGTGCTCCGTCTCGCGCCGACCCATCTGGGCTGGGGCACGCGGCGACAGTTTACTCGTCGGTCCAGGGACCCCCGGGGTCGAAACGCCGACAGTTGGCGCGCCAGGTAGGGGCCTGCTGCGTGTTGACGAACAGCTTCCCGTCAAGCACCAGATGGGTAGTCTCCAGCAACCTTTCTAGCCCGGGACGGTGCTCCGTTTCGGGAGTCTTGAGTTCATGTCCCTCGACGGCAGCTACGACATGATACTCCTTCCTCCGCCGCGCGACAGCGACAATGGCGGCCGACAACCCGCCCGCCGGCGGCGGAATCGACAACGTCTTCCCCACGTGGCGGAAGAACAACATTCGGGCTTATCCCGTCGCCTCCCCCGCCGACGGAGGAGGAGGCGGGGCAACCAAGGCCAAGCAGGAGGCGGCACCTCGTCGGCTGTCGAGCGAGTCGACGGCGCCGGCGCCCCAACGGGGGACACATCGGGCGTCGACCTCGCGTCTGAGACGAAGACGAGCGCCGTTTCCCCGCAACACGCCGACTCCAAGTGGACAAACGACGTCAGCACGCTCGCGAAGGACTTGCTGAGCGTCGCCCTCGTACCTGAGATGACGGTGCAGTCCGCCCCCGACGCGACTTCGTCACCGCCCGTCGACCAGGAGGTACCGACCGATTCCCATCTCGTGCCTTTTGGATTCAGCCTCGACCCACCAAGCGACGTCGCTTTGGTGGAAGCCTTCATAGAGGCATCTTCAAACCTTCCAGGGTATCGTATGCGGTCACCCTGGGACCGGCTGATGGCCGTCTCGACCTATGGGCCCTCGGGTTCCGAGGAAGATGACGAGCCCGACTTTTGTTGGGATTTCTCTGGACTTGGTAACCCCAGTGCCATGCGGGACTTTATGACCACATGCGACTACTGCCTTTTCGACTGTTCTGACGGTAGCCGCAGCTTCGGCGACGAGGACTGTGGCCCAAGTCGTGAATGTTTCCACGTCGATCTAGGGGGTCCCGGCGAAGGCAACCATCTTGGTATACCAGAAAACGGTGATCCCCCAAGGCATGCGCCTCGCGTTGACATCCTTCGGGAGCTAGCTGTGGTCCCAGTCCCTACGGGGGGTCAGGACGCACAGCTCGAGCAAATCCGCGAGATGCAGGCCAGGCTCGACGAGGGAGCAGGAACACTTGAGCCGTTCCAGCGGAACATCGGGCAGGAATGGGCAGGCCAAGCTCCGGCCGGAGAAGCACGTCATCTACCCTAGGGCATCCAGCACCGCATCGCCGACGATGTCAGGGCAAGGCCGCCGCCGGCTTCCAGTGGGGTCGGCCAGAACCTGGCTGCAGCAGCGATACTTCTCCGCGCGATGCCGGAGCCATCAACCACCGAAGGGCGGCGTATCCAGGGAGAGCTCAAGAATCTCCTGGAGGATGCCACGGTCCGACGGGCCGAAAGCTCTGCCTCCCGAAGGCAGGGGTATCCCTCGGAGCATCGCGCCGCGACTTCCCGATTCATGCGGGAAGCCTCGGTCCACACCGGGCGCACGCGCAACACAGCGCCTGCGGCCCCGGGACGCCTCGGCAACGAGCACCATCACCGCAACCGTCGAGCCCACCTCGATGAGAAGGTGCGCCGAGGCTACCACCCCAGGCGTGGGGGACGCTACGACAGCGGGGAGGATCGGAGTCCCTCGCCCGAACCACCCGGTCCGCAGGCTTTCAGCCGGGCCATACGACGGGCGCCGTTCCCAACCCGGTTCCGAACCCCGACTACTATCATGAAGTACTCGGGGGAGACGAGACCGGAACTGTGGCTCGCGGACTACCGGCTGGCCTGCCAACTAGGTGGAACGGACGATGACAACCTCATCATCCGCAACCTCCCCCTGTTCCTCTCCGACACCGCTCGAGCCTGGTTGGGGCACCTGCCTCCGGGGCAGATCTCCAACTGGGACGACCTGGTCCAAGCCTTCGCCGGCAACTTCCAGGGCACGTACGTGCGCCCTGGGAACTCCTGGGATCTCCGAAGCTGCCGCCAGCATCCGGGAGAGTCTCTCTGGGACTACATCCGGCGATTCTCGAAGCAGCGCACCGAGCTGCCCAACGTCACCGACTCGGATGTCATCGGCGCGTTCCTCGCCGGCACCACCTGCCGCGACCTGGTGAGCAAGCTGGGTCGCAAGACCCCCACCAGGGCGAGCGAGCTGATGGACATCGCCACCAAGTTCGCCTCTGGCCAGGAGGCGGTTGAGGCCATCTTCCGGAAGGACAAGCAGCCCCAGGGCCGCCCGCCGAAAGATGTCCCCGAGGCGTCTGCTCAGCGCGGCACCAAGAAGAAGGGCAAGAAGAAGTCACAAGCGAAACGCGACGCCGCCGACGCGGACCTTGTCGCTGCCGCTGAGTACAAGAACCCTCGGAAACCTCCCGGAGGCGCCAATCTCTTCGACAAGATGCTCAAGGAGCCGTGCCCCTATCATCAGGGGCCCGTCAAGCACACCCTTGAGGAGTGCGCCATGCTTCGGCGCCACTTTCACAAGGCCGGGCCACCTGCGGAAGGTGGCAGGGCCCACAACAACGACAAGAGGGAGGATCACAAGGCAGAGGAGTTCCCCGAGGTCCATGACTGCTTCATGATCTACGGTGGGCAAGTGGCGAACGCCTTGGCTCGGCACCGCAAGCAAGAGCGTCGGGAGGTCTGCTCGGTAAAGGTGGCGGCGCCAGTCTACCTAGACTGGTCTGACAAGCCCATCACCTTCGACCAGGGCGACCACCCCGACCGCGTGCCGAGCCCGGGGAAATACCCGCTCGTTGTCGACCCCGTCATCGGCAACGTCAGGCTCACCAAGGTCCTCATGGACGGAGGCAGCAGCCTCAACATCATCTACGCTGAGACCCTCGGGCTCCTGCGGATCGATCTGTCCTCGGTCCGGGCGGGCGCGACGCCTTTTCATGGGATCATTCCCGGGAAACGCGTCCAGCCCCTCGGACAACTCGATCTGCCCGTCTGCTTCGGGACTCCCTCCAACTTCCGAAGGGAAACCCTCACGTTCGAGGTGGTCAGGTTCCGAGGAACCTACCACGCAGTGCTGGGGAGGCCATGCTACGCCAAGTTCATGGCCGTCCCCAACTACACCTACTTTAAGATCAAGATGCCGGGCCCCAACGGGGTCATCACCGTCGGCCCCACGTACCGACACGCGTACGAATGCGACGTGGAGTGCGTGGAGTACGCCGATGCTCTCATCGCCGACCTAGAGAGCCTCTCCAAGGAGGCGCCAGACGTGAAGCGCCATGCCGGCAACTTCGAGCCAGCGGAGACGGTTAAGTCCGTCCCTCTCGACCCCAGCAACGACGTCTCCAAGCAGATCTGGATCGGCTCCGAGCTCGACCCCAAATAGGAAGCAGTGCTCGTCGACTTTCTCCGCGCAAACGCCGATGTTTTTGCGTGGAGTCCCTCGGACATGCCCGACATACCGAGGGATGTCGCCGAGCACTCGCTGGATATCCGAGCTGGAGCCCGACCCGTGAAGCAGCCTCTGCGTCGATTCGACGAAGAAAAGTGCAGAGCCATAGGCGAGGAGATCCACATGCTGATGGCGGCAGGGTTCATCAAAGAGGTATTCCATCCCGAATGGCTTGCCAACCCTGTGCTTGTGAGAAAGAAAGGAGGGAAATGGCGGATGTGTGTAGACTACACTGGTCTAAACAAAGCATGTCCGAAGGTTCCCTACCCTCTGCCTCGGATCGATCAAATCATTGATTCCACTGCTGGGTGCGAAACCCTGTCTTTCCTCGATGCCTACTCAGGGTATCACCAAATCAGGATGAAAGAGTCCGACCAGCTCGCGACTTCTTTCATCACACCTTTTGGCATGTACTGCTACGTTACTATGCCATTTGGTTTGAGAAATGCGGGTGTGACATACCAAAGGTGCATGAACCACGTGTTCGGCGAACACATTGGTCGAACGGTCGAGGCTTACGTCGATGACATTGTAGTCAAGACGAGGAAAGCCTCCGACCTCCTTTCTGACCTTGAAGTGACATTCCAGTGTCTCAAGGCGAAAGGCGTAAAACTCAATCCCGAGAAGTGCGTCTTTGGAGTACCCCGAGGCATGCTCTTGGGGTTCATCGTCTCCGAGCGGGGCATCGAGGCCAACCCGGAGAAAATTGCGGCCATCACCAACATGGGGCCCGTCAAGGACTTGAAAGGCGTACAAAGGGTCATGGGATGCCTTGCGGCTCTGAGCCGCTTCATCTCGCGCCTCGGCGAAAGAGGCCTACCCCTGTACCGCCTCTTAAGAAAGGTTGAGTGCTTCACTTGGACCCCTGAGGCCGAGGAAGCCCTCGGGAACCTGAAGGCGCTCCTCACGAACGTGCCCATCCTGGTGCCCCCAGCTGCCGGAGAAGCCCTCTTGATCTACGTCGCCGCTACCACTCAGGTGGTCAGCGCCGCGATCGTGGTTGAGAGATGAGAAGAGGGGCATGCATTGCCTGTCTAGAGGCCGGTCTACTTCATCAGTGAGGTATTGTCCGAGACCAAGATCCGCTACCCACAAATTCAGAAGCTGCTGTACGCGGTGATCCTGACGCGACAGAAGTTGCGACACTACTTCGAGTCTCATCCGGTGACTATGGTGTCATCCTTCCCCCTGGGGGAGATCATCCAGTGCCGAGAGGCCTCGGGTAGGATTGCAAAGTGGGCGGTGGAAATCATGGGTGAGACGATCTCGTTCGCCCCTCGGAAGGCCATCAAGTCCCAAGTCTTGGCGGACTTTGTGGCTGAATGGGTCGACACCCAGCTTCCAGCAGCTCCGATCCAACCAGAACTCTGGACCATGTTTTTCGACGGGTCGCTGATGAAAACAGGAGCGGGCGCGGGCCTGCTCTTCATCTCACCCCTCGGGAAACACCTCTGCTACGTGCTGCACGTCCATTTCCCGGCGTCCAACAACGTGGCCGAGTACGAGGCTCTGGTTAACGGGTTGCGCATCGCTATCGAGCTAGGGGTCCGACGCCTCGACGCTCGCGGTGACTCGCAACTCGTCATTGACCAAGTCATGAAGAACTCCCACTGCCGCGACCCGAAGATGGAAGCCTATTGCGACGAGGTTCGGCGCCTGGAGGACAAGTTCTACGGGCTCGAGCTCAACCACATCGCCCGACGATACAACGAGACTGCGGACGAGCTGGCTAAGATAGCCTCGGGGCGAACAACGGTTCCCCCGGACATCTTCTCCTGAGACCTACATCAGCCCTCAATCAAGACCGACGACACGCCCGAGCCCGAGGCGTCCTCGGCCCAGCCCGAGGCGCCCTCGGCTCAGCCCGAGGCACCCTTGCCCCCCGAGGGTGAGGCACTGCGCGTCGAGGAAGAGCGGAACGGGGTCACGCCTAATCGAAACTGACAGACCCCGTACCTGAAATATCCCCACCGAGGAGAGATACCCCTCAACCGAGCCGAGGCTCGGCGACTGGCACGGCACGCCAAGTCGTTCGTCTTGCTGGGGGACGAGAAGGAGCTCTACCACCGCAGCCCCTCAGGCATCCTCCAGCGATGCATATCCATCGCCGAAGGCCAGGAGCTCTTACAAGAAATACACTCGGGGGCTTGTGGTCACCACACAGCACCTCGGGCCCTTGTTGGAAACGCATTCCGGCAGGGTTTCTACTGGCCGACCGCGGTGGCCGATGCTACTAGAATTGTCCGCACCTGCCAAGGGTGTCAATTCTACGCAAGGCAGACCCATCTGCCCGCTCAGGCTCTGCAGACAATACCCATCACCTGGCCATTTGCTGTGTGGGGCCTGGACCTCGTCGGTCCCTTGCAGAAGGCACCCGGGGGCTACACGCACCTGCTGATCACCATCGACAAATTCTCCAAGTGGATCGAGGTCCGACCCCTAAACAGCATCAGGTCCGAACAGGCGGTGGCGTTCTTCACCAACATCATCCATCGCTTCGGGGTCTCGAACTCCATCATCACCGACAACGGCACCCAGTTCACCAGCAGAAAGTTCCTGGACTTCTGCGAGGATCACCACATCTGGGTGGACTGGGCCGCCGTGGCTCACCCCATGACGAATGGGCAAGTAGAGCGTGCCAACGGCATGATTCTGCAAGGACTCAAGCCACGGATCTACAACGACCTCAACAAGTTCGGCAAGCGATGGATGAAGGAGCTCTCCTCAGTGGTCTGGAGTCTGAGGACGACGCCAAGCCGAGCCACGGGCTTCACACCGTTCTTTCTAGTCTATGGGGCCGAGGCCATCTTGCCCACAGACTTAGAATACGGTTCCCCGAGGGCGAGGGCCTACGACGACCAAAGCAATCGAACAAACCAAGAAGACTCACTGGACTAGCTGGAAGAGGCTCGGGACATGGCCTTACTACACTCGGCGCGGTATCAGCAGTCCCTACGACGCTACCACGCCCGAGGGGTTCGGTCCCGAGACCTCCAGGTGAGCGACTTGGTGCTTCGGCTGCGACAAGACGCCCGAGGGCGGCACAAGCTCACGCCTCCCTGTGAAGGGCCGTTCGTCATCGCCAAGGTTCTGAAGCCCGGGACATACAAGCTGGCCAACAGTCAAGGCAAGGTCTACAGCAACGCTTGGAACATCCGACAGCTACGTCGCTTCTACCCTTAAGATGCTTTCAAGTTGTTCATACACCTCGTTCACACACAAAGTCTAACCATCAAGGAAGGGTCAGCCTTGCCTCGGCAAAGCCCGACCCTCCCTCGGGGGCTAGAAGGGGGGAACCCCCTCTGCGTCAAAATTTTCCTCGGAAAAGATCTTTTCTGCCAGAACGTCTTTCGTGCTTTTCGTCTACTCCGAAAGTGGGATCCTAAAAACGACGGAGTACACATAAGCAGCCAAGGCTGACCGAGCCGAGGGACTCCTACGCCTCCGGGATACGGATACCTCACTCATTACCTTCTGCGATAAGTAACTCACGCTCGGATAAGTGATTCCGCTGACCGAACAAGTCTTAATGCTCGAAAACCCTTCTGCCGAAACGATTTTTCGGGCCTTCTCGGCTACATCGTTAGCAGAATCCTACGGACGAGTAAGAGTGCACGTAAGCAGCAAGGCCGACCGAGCCGAGGGACTCCTACGCCTCCGGGATACGGATACCTCACTCATCACCTTCCGTGAAAAGTAACTCTCGCTCGGACAAACAATTCTGTTACTAACAAATAAGTCCAGATACTCGAAACAAGAGGAAAAGAAACGCAGCTTTACAACACAACGACAGTATGTTTGGGTCTCGGCGGCCGCGGAAAACATATGCACACTACAAGGTAAACCGATCCTGCAGGCTTGGACCTTGACGGAAGGGGAGCAGCAGCACCCTCGGCGTCAACCACACCTTTGGCGAAGTCCGACCGAGCCTCGGATGGCAACGCGGTCGGAGGATCTCCACTCCGAAGGACGACGTCAGCACCACGCCCGGGCCATCGCCGCCAGGGTCTCCTCCAGGAATCCGGCCCGAGCAGATGGCTCGGCCGGCCCGAAGCCTCAGCCAGCTGTCCCCCGAGGACATCAGCCCAGCTCATGGCCTCGGCAACTCGACTCCGGCGCTGGTCCCGCCAGTGGATGGCCCGTCCAGGCTCCGGCCGACGAAGTCTTCTTTTCGAGCCAACTCTGCCTCTATCCACACTGACACCGCTGCCTCCGGCTTCGGCTCATCGAAGAGCGGCCGAGGGTTCCCTTAACTAAGCAAGAGAAGCCTCGGGCGGCAAGGCCGACCGAGCCGAGAGACTCCTACGCCTCCGGGATACGGATACCTCACTCGTCACCTTCGCACGAGGCAACTCACACTTGGTTAAGCGGTTCAGTTAGCCGACAGGCGAGTCCCAGTGCTCGAAATGAGGAAAAAACATGGCTCCGTGCCAAAAATACATACATGTTCAGGCCCCGACAGCCACAATGAACAGACACCGACACTCAAGGTGCCATGACAAACGGAACTCCATTTCCACCTCCGCAGGTACGAACAACCCCCCACATTGGAGGGCCTACGGAGCAACAGAAGGCCGATGGATGGCTCGCCGCCGCCCGCTCCAGCAGCAGCGACAACGACTTCTGCTCCGAGCGGCCGAACAGCAGGAGCGATGACCTCAGGGCGGATGCTGCTGCCATAAGGCCCTCACCCACGTCCCCACTCGAGGGGCGAGGATGAGCAGAAGGCCGTAGAGTTGGAGGTCAGTCCGCGGGCGGCACCGACTATCTCGTCGGCGGAGAAACCTCTTCCGGCTGCCGCGGCGGAAGGTGGCACCGGAAGCGGCGCCGAAGCCGCTCGGGCCGGAGAGCCAGACACGCGGCAGCTGCCAGCGCCACGAACGGCGAATGCCCTCCCCCCCGATCACTGAGGGAAGGAGCGGGCCGCTGCCCACGCGGAGATCGACCCCAACTCGGCGCACTCCCCTCCCCAGCACTGATGATGAACATCCTTGAAGCTGAGGGAGGGGCAGAGATCGTAGCCCGGCTCGCTTCTCCCCACCATCAAACTGGTGGTCACCATCTTGGGTGACCACCGGCGAGGGGATGCAGCCGGGCTGCCTGATGAAAATCCTTGAAGCCAAACGATGGCTGAAAGGTACCAACTTCCGTGAAGTTGCGTTCCTCCAACGACGACGAGGCGGAAGAACCGCGGGCGCCCCCATCCGGGGGCTCGGAAGGTGGAAAGACGTGGTGCATAAGGGGAGCGCGAAGACATGGTTGCCTTTCAAGGGGGTCACCCTCCTTTTAAAGGCAACTCTCCCCACTTGCGTCCTCAGCCGTCGCAGGCTGAGTCTTCTCCAACACGCTCCAAGGTCCTCCCCCTACGACACGGGGGCTAGGTCCCACGCGTCGCGCAAGCCGGCCCAAGACAGAAGGAGCCAAAACCGCCGCGCGCGGTGCGCGTAACTGCCCGGCGGTTACGAGCATTCCTCCACTTTCGCCCAGACCAGCGGGTGAAAGGGCAGACCGCCATGCAGGCGGCATGCAACCACACCAAGGGGACGTACCCTTTTCGACTTCGACACGTCCAGCATGGAGGCCCAGGCCCACACGTCATGTAACCGGTGCGCCGGTTACTACATGCAAGAAACTGCACCGCCACTCGCG
Source organism: Zea luxurians (assembly GCA_029449295.1). Taxonomy (NCBI): domain Eukaryota; kingdom Viridiplantae; phylum Streptophyta; class Magnoliopsida; order Poales; family Poaceae; genus Zea; species Zea luxurians. The sequence goes on from JAOPSE010000035.1 coordinate 7,703,071, forward strand.
CCACTACCGTGCCTCCTCGACTGCGGAACCGGTACCGCAACTCGAGGCGACCCTGCGCATGACCCAACAGTGCCAACCGAGCACATCGGTCACGGGTCAGCCGACCGCGGGAGAAGGCGCAACGGTCTATACAGCCAGAAATGGGCCGACAGTAATGGCGGTGGCAGGCGAGCGGAAGCAGCGGTCAAGTCGTCAGCAAGCTCACGTCCCCTCTTGGGACAGCGAGAGAACCCTCTCCCACGGTGTGAAGACGATGCGCCCATGTTCCGTTCCTCGAACGGCTCGCGCACGCGCAACGGCTGCCCCGCGAACCACTCGTCCCGTCGCATTAACTCTGCGGCAGGACAGGCGGCACCTTTGGCGGGCGAAGCAGGCGACGCTTCACCTCCGCCATAATGACTGCGTCAAAAAAGGTGCGCCACGTCGTTCGATTTCGTATCCTTTTCCTCTTCCTCTTTCTCTCTCTTACAACAGGGACCGGGAAAGGGGACACCCCGAAAAGGATCCTTCTCCGCGAAGGAAGCGGGCCCCAAGCCCCCCTACTGATCAGAGGTTCGAAGGCTGGCCCCTCGGAAGGGTTCAACAGCCGCCTTAGAGCACTCGGGCTCCGCGCCCACTACTGGTCAGAGGTTCGAAGGCCGGCCCCTTGGAAGGGTTCAACGACTGCCTCAGGCCACTCGGGCTCCGCGCCCACTACTGATCAGGGGTTCGCAGGCTGGCCCCCGAAGGGTTCGACAGCCGCCTCAGACGCAGAGCGAGGGATGACCCTGGGTACGTTCGATACATAACCAAGGCTCAGGCTACGCTCCCGAGGTACCCTAGGACATTTCCGGGACCAACGGGAACGATCTTGTAACGGAATCCCACCAGAGGGAGGCATCGAGCCCTCGGACCCCGTCAAAAGGGGACCGGGTCCGGCAAATCACCCGCAGGTACTTTTGGAGCGCGCCTCCGGGCCACTAGCCGACCCCTAACGAATGGAGCACGGGCGTCCACTCAGATTACCCGTTAGCAGCTCACTGGAGACACCATGTTCGGCTCCCTCCGAGGGCAACATGGCGATTCCCCCCCCTCCTTGCGGAAAGGCGACACAGGGGCGTATGTAAAAAAAGTCGAGTCTGCCCTTGACCGTCCTCTCGCTCTGCGCGGAGGCTCGGGGGCTGCTCTCGCAAACCCGGCTCCGGCCAAACCGTTGACAGCATCAACATACCAGCCCGAGAACTTGGGACTCGACTGTGCACCCGGGCTACGGCCAGTTCGCATGAGGGAACAACCAGACCGGCCGAAGCATCACGAAACGCATTAAGGCCTCGGAGGAGTCAAACCACTCCTCCGAGGCCTCAGGGGCTACACCCGGCGGGTGCGCTTGCGCGCACCCACCGGAACAAAAACGCAACCGAGAAAGGCCGGTCTCCTTGCAAAAAAGTGCGACAAAAGCCTCCAAGCGAGTATTAACACTCCCTTCGAGGCTCAGGGGCTACTGTCGGGGACCATAATTAGGGGTACCCCCAAGACTCCTAATCTCAGCTGGTAACCCCCATCAGCACAAAGCTGCAAAGGCCTGATGGGTGCGATTAAGTCAAGGCTCGGTCCACTCAAGGGACACGATCTCGCCTCGCCCGAGCCCAGCCTCGGGCAAAGGGCAGCCGACCCCGGAGGATTCACGTCTCGCCCGAAGACCCCCTCAAGCGACAGACACACCTTCGGCTCGCTCGAGGCCCAGTCTTCGCCAAGAAGCAACCTTGGCCAGATCGCCACGCCAACCGACCGTATCGCAGGAGCATTTAATGCAAAGGTGGCCTGACACCCTATCCTGACGCGCGCCCCTCAGTCGACAGAGCCGAAGTGACCGCAGTCACTTCGCCACTCCACTGACCGGCCTGACAAGAAGACAGCGCCGCCTGCATCGCTCCGACTGCTGTGCCACTCGACAATGTGAGGCTGACAGCAGCCAAATCCGGCCTCGGGCGTGATAGGAAGCTCCGCCTCGCCCGACCCCAGGGCTCGGACTCGAGCTCGGCCCCGGAAGACGACGAACTCCGCCTCGCCCGACCCTAGGGCTCGGACTCGGGCTCGGCCCCGGAAGACGACGAACTCCGCCTCGCCCGACCCCAGGGCTCGGACTCGGGCTCGGCCCCGAAAGATGACGAACTCTGCCTCGCCCGACCCCAGGGCTCGGACTTGGTCTCGGCTCCGGAAGACGACGAACTCCGCCTCGCCCGACCCCAGGGCTCGGACTCAGCCCTGGCCTTAGCCGACGGTCTCCGCCTCGCCCGACCCGGGGCTCGGACTCGACCTCGACCTCGGAAGACAGACTCGACCTCGACCTTGGAGGAGCTTCCGCCTCGCCCGACCCAGGGCTCGGACCGACCACGTCACAGGGGGCCATCATCACCCTACCCCTAGCTAGATCAGGCTACGGGGAACAAGACCGGCGTCCCATCTGGCTCGCTCCGGTAAACAAATAATGATGGCGCCCCGCGTGCTCCATGACGACGACGGCTCTCAGCCCCTTACGGAAGCAAGGAGACGTCAGCAAGGACTCGACAGCCCCGACAGCTGTCCTTCAGCAAGGCTCCAACGCTCCTCCGACGGCCACGACATCACATGAACAGGGTGCCAAAACCTCTCCGGCTGCCACGACAGCATGTACTTAGGGCACTAGCTCCTCTCTGCTAGACACGTTAGCACACTGCTACACCCTCCATTGTACACCTGGACCCTCTCCTTACGCCTATAAAAGGAAGGTCCAGGGCTCTCTTACGAGAAGGTTGGCCGCGCGGGGGAACGGGACGGCGCGCATAAGCCTATCGCTCTCTCCCACGCGGACGCTTGTAACCCCCTACTGCAAGCGCACCCGACCTAGGCGTGGGACAAACGCGAAGGCCGCGGGTTTCCCCTTTACGCCTGTCTCCCTCCGGCTTCCCCCCTTCGCGCTCTGTCTCGCGCCGACCCATCTGGGCTGGGGCACGCGGCGACAGTTTACTCGTCGGTCCAGGGACCCCCGGGGTCGAAACGCCGACAGTTTGGATGAGATGAAAATTCGGTTGAAATTCGGAATTTACCATTTTTAAAATTCGAAAAAGCCTAGAAATCCATATTTTGTGCTCAAAATATTATAGATACTTTCAAAAATTCCAGAAAAAATCCTATAAATGTTTTGGCACCTAATGAACTCAAAAAACATAATTAGAATTTCTAAAAACATTTTTAAGTTCCACAAATAAATAGATTTTGGTTTCCGTAAAATAGAAAAATATTTCGAAAAATATGAAAATTTACCGAGCGCTTCTATAAGATATGTTAGCATGTTTCAAACATATTTTGCACTTAGAAACATCATGCAAAGGCGTGAATGCAACAACTAAAGTGCCTCTAGGGCTCATTCCACTAGGTTTACACTAATATAAAACAAAATAATTCTCCATTTTTAGGGAAAAGAGAAAGGAAAGCGAAGAACTGAGAGAGTAACACCTGAATTTGGTGGATATTAGAAAAGAAATTTTATACCCCCAAATTCAGGGTGTTACAAATCTAACCCCCTTAACAGAATCTCGTCCTCGAGATTCAAGAAGAGGCTAGCAAGAAAATGAGATTGGTTCATTAGTCTTTCATAGCTTTTTCTAACTCAACTTTGCCTCCGCCGGCTTGACTTGTGAATTGGTTGCTTTGACCATCAGATGCTTGAGACCGATTGATGCAATTCTTGAGGATCTCCTGGACCTGTGGGTTAGGACCCACACACGCTTTCGCTGCGCCACTCTGATCTTGTTGGTTGATGTTGATTGCATGGTCTTCATTAGGGTTAGCGGCAAACCCCCTTAACAGGAGCGTTGATATGCACTTGGTGAAGATGTCGACGACTCTGATCTTCACTGATTAAGAGAGGTTGGAGGATGCCAACCGGACAGGTGCATGAGGAAAGGATACAGATAGAAAAGGTAAGCATAGATAGATTAAAGAGAAAAAAAAGGAGAGCACCCAACTACCTAACTCTATGGCATTCAGCTAGTAAACAGATTCCATTGCGGTCCAAGGGCCACAACACATTAACACTCATTCCAAAGAAGCAAATCAGTCATAACAGAGGGACAAACATCATGAGCACACATCAACAAACATCTCGTTGCTATACGTTCCTTTTAATTAAATGGTGGTCTTTCCTCTAAGGTCAACAAAAGGCAAGGGGAATAATAAGACATGGAGGGTAGGGGCATGAGCATAATAAAGGATGGAGCTAAAGCAACGATTGTAACCGACAAGGGAGAGAATGCAACCAAGGTCAGGATAGGTAAAACACCATTCTCAAATCGAGATGGAAAAGATGATATTTCAAAAGGTAGGCATAAGATAACATCATGGAAAGATCTAGAGATTACAAAGGTGAGGGAGGTGAAAGGCAAAAACACACCAAAAGATAGAGTTAGGACAAGACTTGCAACACGACAGAGGAAAAAGGGAATGAACAAGAGCGGGATAGGCAAGACATCACTCTTGAAATGAAATGGGAGAGGAGGCTTTAAAATGCAGGTGCAAGATAAGCATCATGGTAAAGATCAAGGGATGACAAGGGTTAAGGTGATAACAGACAAACACAACCAAGGATGTATTTTAGACAAAACTTGTGAGGCATCAAAGAAGGGGAAGCAATCAATGGTGAAGTAGGTGAGGCATTATCCTCAAACAGCGATGAAAAAGAGCAGGCTTTAAAGGGTAGGTTCAAAGTAAGAATGAGGGCAAGGGCATAGATATCACGAGGGTTTAAAGGTGATAACGGACAAGGATGTAGGAGAGGAGGTAAATGCGCATAATAACCAAGGATATAAGTACCACAAAGGATGGAGTTAAGACAAGACCTGCAGATGAAAAAGAAGGAGGTACGTCCAAGGGCCAGATAGGTAAACAACCACTCTCCAATTGAGGTGGAAGAGAGGAGATTTTAAAGAGCCAGGATAAAGATGAGTATCAAGGCAAGATCGATGGATGACAAGGAGGTGGTGATAGCAAATAAAACACATAGCAAAGGATGGAATTGAAACAAAACTTTTAAGGCGACAAGAAGTGAAAAGAAATCAAGGGAGAGGTAGGTAACTCGCAACTCTCAAACTGGGTTGAAAGAAAGGGGAGGATTTAAAGGATAAGTTTAAGGTAAGCATTTAGGTAGAAGACATAAATATTGCAAGGGCCAAAGGCGATAACAGACAAGGGTGTAAGAGAAAAGATAAAGGCATAGAAGAGCAAGTGGTACAAATACAATAACGAATGGAGTTAAGTCTAGGCCTACACGTGGTAAAGAAGAGGATATAGTCAAGGGTGAGATAAGTAAAACATATCTCTCGAATTGAGATAGAAAAGAGGGGATTTCAACAAGCAGACCTAAGATAAGTATCAAGGCAAGATCTACAGATTACAAAGGTAAGGATGATATCAAACAAAAGCTCAACAAAGGATGAAGTTAAGGTAAGACAAGACTTGCAAAGCGACAAAGGGAAAGGAAGCGAATAAGAGCAGGATAGGGAAATAACACTCTCGGATTGAAATGGAATAAGTGAGGCTAAGAAATAGGTAAACATCATGGTAAATATGGAGAGAGGTCAAGGGTCAAAGGTGATAATAGGCAAGGATATAAAGGAAGAGGTAAATGTGCATAAAAAAACCAGGAATCTTGGTACAATCAAGAATAGAAATAAGATAAGTCTTGCAAGAGGTAAAGTATAGGATATAACCACGGGTGAGATAAGTAAGAGACCACACTTGAACTAAGGTGGGAGATTGGAGGTTTTGGATAACGAACATAGCGTAATCACCAAGGTAAGATTGAGAGATGAGAAGAGTAAAGGCAATAAGAAGCAAAAGCACAACAAAGGATGAGGTTACAAACTCGCGAGCCAAAGAAGGGCATACGACCAAGAGAAAGAAGGTATGGGACGGAAGAGGGGCGATTTTAAAGGGCAGGTATGAGACAAACATCAATGTAGGATATAGAGGTGTCAAGGGTGCATATGATAATAATTAAAAAGCATAACAAAGGATATAGTTAAGACAAGACTCGTGAAACGACAAAGTGGAGAAAACAATCAAGGGTAAGATCAGTAAGGTTCCAACAGAAGGGTTGAAGTAAAGATTCATTACCGAGTGGAGTTACAAGGAAACAACGAGATTACTACAGGTGCGCAAAATAAAATGATCACTCATGGATCATTAGGAAACAAGGGTGGTCAAGGGCATGTTAACTGAAATATTTCAAACAGATATTGGGACATAAAGGTAAGCATATATAAAAATAAGAGTATGCAAGATTCCAATGGTACGAGCATACCAAGACCAAGAAAGTACAAATTGCCAAAAGATAGCGACTTATCAATAGAATAGGAAAGGGTCTCAAAAGACAGTAAGATCATGGACATATAAACTGAAATGTTTAAATAGGTAGTAGAGGTACAAGGGTAAGTGCTTTAGATTAAGGGATAAGGGTATTAAAAATACAAGGATACGAGCATGTCAATAACAAAATGTAATAGAGATGGTCAAATAGTAGCAATTTAATAATGGATGAGGAAAGAGTCCCAAAAGACTAAAGGCTATGGTGAGGGGGCATCTACAAAGATGTCGCAAGCACAAGATGAGATCAGATCTAATAGATTGAGATAAGTATAGACCATACTGAAATAAAATACTTTTTGGCAAGGGGGCATATAGGAGCACAACATAGAATTAGTCGAGGTGACTAATATTTTGAAGCAGAATCAAGGATGAGATGAAGTAATAATCAATAAGTCCTTAAAACGGCCAATGCTACTCTAGGTCAGCGGTCCTACAGTCAGCACGGCTTTGATACCACTTATGTCACACCCGGTTTTGAAGGTAAACCGAATGCGAACCATGTACATGCCAGGATCAGCAATTCATGTACACAGCAGTTACATATCATGGACATCATCACACAATGCTCAAATAGTATTAAAAAGGGAAATAATAGTCGATTACATCATGATGTCCAAGACATCCACATAGTCTTTACAATAAATCAAAGTGCGAAAACAAAACGTAGATAAACGCGGCCTTCACAGGCAGCCGACTGGGGGTTGCCGCTAACCCACGCCTAGAACTCGTCGTAATCTTGGAACTCCTGGAAGTCTCCTTCCACGGCTGCATCTTCTCCTGAGCAGTGGTTGCAATGCAGACAACCTGGGGAAGGGGGGAGGGTTGGTGTGTAGAGCAAGGGTGAGTACACATCAACATACTCAGCAAGTGTCCTGTTTGGCTGTAGTGGACTAGCTTTATGTGGGGGTAAGTCAAGCAGTTGCTTTTAGTTGGTCAGATTATTATTACTAGTAGAGAAAGCCAAGTTTTAGAATTAACCCACGTTATTAACCCAAACGTACTCCTTTCCAAACGGAAAGAGTACCACTTACCATTACCAGAGTCAAAACCAAGAACCGTCAATCTCATTGCCACCTGCAATCCGAACATCTCTGATCAAGTACCACTAATCACTGGAGCTCCCTTGGCCGCTCATAACCGCGAGCACGGCTGATATATCAGTTTTTCAAACACCCTGCAGAGGTTGTGCACTTTACCCACAAGCCGTGATTCCCTCTCTAGCCCGGGCTTGCAAGACCCTTATTCACTCCCAAGGTGAATGGCCAGGGATTCACTATGAAGCCTTTACAAAGATTCCCCGAGGATGTAGCCGCCCGTTAGGTTTCCTAAATGCACCGCACTCCTCCCCAAGGGGGGCGAACCCAAGCTTGGCAGAGCGAGCCGCATACACCGAGCCCCATTAACGGCACGACGGCTAAGCGAACTACACCCCGGTTCCTCTAATTATTCAGCTAAGGGCACCCCATTCAACCCTCATGGTTGCACTGTTTTCCCAGACGGTCATCCAACGAACAGGTCCTTACGGAGAGGCACTCGAGCCCCCTAAAGTATCACCAGTCCAACATCATAATCATAGAGACAACATCGTATCATAAGTGTTCACATCATGTTCATTAATTAAAGTAAAGCAATAGCATGAAGCTAACCATAATAACCCAAAAGGTAATCAAGGACAAGGTAAATACAAAGCTAGTCAATCCTTAGGTTGATCATGGTATGCGGGTTGATGAATTATAAAGTAAATGAAACATAATAGGTCAGAGGACACTTGCCTTCACCAAACAGATGCTCAGAATCTTCAGCCTTGTAGAACTCGAAGAGCTGGGTCATTTGGTCGCCGAAGCTTGACCGTCGATTCCTCGAAGCTCAGAAACGAATCGCGATCTAATCGCAACGCGAAGCAAAGATGAACAGGCACAAGCAAACAAACATACACATATGCATAAGAACATTACACCATACAAGATAAAATGTTATAAAAGCGAGCAATATAAAATAGAGAGCGCCGATACGGTTACGCGAGGAAAAGAACCACGATAGTCGAAGCTACGATCGAGGGGTTAACGCGTTTACGTTGAACAAGTACTAATTAGAACATTTAATCCGACATTTCTATATTATTGGATATTAATCAAATGTAAATTAATACTACTACTTAGTTTTGACTAACTTACTATTTAAATATTTGACAGTTAAACAAGTAACTTAATGAATATGAGCGATTCTAAGCGAGACGAATTAACGACACACGACGTGCAAACACGATGTGTGCAACGCGCGGACACAAACGACTTAGCGCGCGGACAACGCGCGATACGCGCGAACGGCATGCGGCAAGGCGTGCGACACACACGAACGGCACACGACAACGCGTGCGAACAACACACGCGACACTCGCGAACGACACGCGACGACGTGCGCGAAACAGCACCGCGGCATGCGCGGACCGACATGCGAAACTAATAAATAAACAACGTGATTAAACTAAATAATTATTAATAAATAACATTTCAGTTAAGGTTAATCAGGGGCGCACGGGCGTGGGAGCACGGGAACGCGGGCGCCGCCGGCGGCCACCGTCGCCGCCGCCGGGGAGGGGGAAAGGGTCGCGGCCGGGGAGGGGAAACGGAGGGGGAGGGGCGCCGCCGCCGGGGAAGGTGAGGGGGGAGTGAGGGAGGCCCTGCGCGGACGGGAAAACGAAGAAACCCTAGGTACAACAATGGAGGTTGTCACCGGGGAAGAAGACCCTCGCCGGAGCCGAGAGGAAATTCGTCGATTGCCGGAGATTCGGGGATCCAATCGACGAACCGAACGCGCTGCGACAAAGCCCTCAACAAGACGAATGCAACGGTACCCTCGGATTCGGCAGACGATGCACGGATTGAGAGTAATTGCTCGCCGGAGTTGTCACCGGAGTTGGAACCGCCCCGAACTTCGGCGAGCAATACCGGGAGCTAGGGATTAGATTTGGAGAAAACGTTTCATGTTCTGGAACGGGCTTGACGAGATAAAGCCGGACATGTATATACATCTAGGGTTTGGATGAGATGAAAATTCGGTTAAAATTCGGAATTTACCATTTTTAAAATTCGAAAAAGCCTAGAAATCCATATTTTGTGCTCAAAATATTATAGATACTTTCAAAAATTCCAGAAAAAATCCTATAAATGTTTTGGCACCTAATGAACTCAAAAAACATAATTAGAATTTCTAAAAACATTTTTAAGTTCCACAAATAAATAGATTTTGGTTTCCGGAAAATAGAAAAATATTCCAAAAAATATGAAAATTTACCGAGCGCTTCTATAAGATATGTTAGCATGTTTCAAACATATTTTGCACTTAGAAACATCATGCAAAGGCATGAATGCAACAACCAAAGTGCATCTAGGGCTCATTCCACTAGGTTTACGCTAATATGAAACAAAATAATTCTCCATTTTTAGGGAAAAGAGAAAGGAAAGCGAAGAACTGAGATAGTAACACCTGAATTTGGTGGATATTAGAAAAGAAATTTTATACCCCCAAATTCAGGGTGTTACAGATGACCTCCCATTTCTGGTTACTTGTGGTCTAGACCTAAATCTGCTTAGTTCTTGTTCATGGCACATCTTCGATCACAACCCACAGCTTAAGCTTTTGCAGAACTTCCTTTGTAAAGAGCTAAAACATGGAACAGCTGCCATGTGGAAGCAAACGACAAATGTCTTGTGATCTTTTATTGTGAATACTTTTGCATTCTAAGCACTCCTCATACGTCATTCAATGGCATTAGATCCTTGTGTAGTAGAGTATATTTTTCACACCCATTAATATGCAGGTCCTCCATATACTGTTTACCACCTAGCTTTGTTTATAGAATTTTTTTACCTCTGAAACTATGAATCTGAATAAGCAATCTGTAGCATGCAAATGAACTAACCAGCGAGGGAATCTAGAACCAAATGTGCAGGTCCTCCATATAGTTCATGGTTCTCAAGTATGTTAGTATATAGCTAGGCAAAAATCTTTTGAAATCTGGTGAATGCTTGTTTTCCATTTGGTTCTTCACCAGCACCACCACAATAGATGATGTTTAATGAGTGGCAAACATATATACGTGTACTTCTCTAGCAAAAACAACAAGGCATTTGCATGTGCTATCACAAGGAGACAATTAGCATCGAGCGGACCTGGAATTCTGAACACAGTGTATATGAATATTCTGCTCGCCTCTCCTCTCCTAAAGGCCATTTTAAAGGACGCGACTGCAGTATAGTCATGCTTCATTTTAACCTTAACTATCTGAATTTATACTGCCTATAGCTGGCTGGGAAAAAAAGGCATGGATATTTATTTGTGAAGTTGTGACTATCTGACCATTCCAAGTAGTTGTTTATCTGAGAAAATCTTGGATGAGGACAACTGTGTTTTATGTACTAATAATAGCCAGCAAACTCTGTTATCGTTAAAGTCACTATTTCTTATACTTTGCTATTGTTCTCCAACCATTTATTTAAAAGCATTCTTTTTCTAGCACCTATATATACCATTGTTCTCCTGGCATAATATGTCTTGATATCTAACAGTAAATCTGTTTATTTCTTTAACTAGGTTTGAATTTTCTATACGACTTCCTTTTTTGCTGGCACAAGTGGTCTTTGGAATGCTGGAAACACCAAAAACTGTATGTAAACTAATTTCTTGATCTTCTCTTAACATAAATATCTGGCCTGCTAATCAACAATTGAATTTTATTGTCACATGCCTTCTGTTCTACAGACACAAGCTTTGGACATGGTCCAACCCATAGCAGTGCCAACAGCACCTTCCTCAGTCAAAACTACTGCACCAGATCATGTCAGCTTGCCCCCGCCCCCATTACCTGCTAACCAGCAGAGTGTTGCTCAACTTTCTGTCCCGTTTCTATCTGGCTTGTCTAATGTGGGATCGATCATGGACCCTCCTACTATTTCAGCAAATCCACCACAATCAGCACAAGCAAAAGGATACCTTATCCATCAGGTGCCTTCATCAGCTCCTCAGCCATCTCAACATCCAAATATGGCCCTACCCCATGCTCCTCCACAGTATTCCAATGTTCCATCACATATACCTATAGTTCATAGTCAGCCACAACAACCTTTGCAAAGTCCTACAATATATAATCAACAGTTGCAACCACCTTTGCCCCAATTGTCAAGGCCACCATCTATGTCGCCTTTTCCTCATCAGATGCATTCACAAGTACCAAATTCATTTGGGTTGACTCATGTAAATGCTCCGCAGCACATGTTACAACAACCAATGTTTCATGTAAGATCTATCCCAAATCCATATGGTCCTGATAACTAGATATCATGCTCTGCATACTGATAAATGATGTTTGGAATTTTGCAGCCGGTTGCGAATCCTCAAACTAATTTCCTCCCTGGGCAACCACCATTGCCTAGGCAGCCAGCCACCACAGCAGCTGTACCAGGTACAATTTGTTGTCTTCTGAAATATATCATTCTATTTCATTGGAGTTGCTGTATTTGCTTTCCATAGAAGTTAATATGAGTATCTTCACAATTGTTGTCATCACAAGAGTTCTTGGTTTGGAATGACCAAGTTTCATGTTGGGTCTGAAGTTCTGATATACTGAAACTACTTGAACTGCATACTAAAATTATTTACCTGTAGTTTTTGACCAAGTTGCGGATACCACGCCCTAGAAGAGGTGTTGTAACAGAATCTCAACCTCAGGCGAACGAAATCCAACACCTGAGAATCCTGCCTGGCCAGGCAAGTTTGCCTGGGGACATAACCAAACATGCCCTTTTTGTCTACACGACACACAATTATTTAATACATGTTGCCTGTATTTTGAACCAGGTAAGGTGTTGTAACAGAAGATTCAAGGGGTAAGGTACTGTTATCTTACTATACTTTTCATAACAATGTTTTGTGATGTTTTTTTATTTCCATGACAAAGCACGAGCATATACCTATATATATCTTTTAAGTTGACGACCCTCGTGATGTTGAAACTGATGAAGATCGAAAGATCTCCGATGAAGAAAGAGACATGCTGCACATGCACGAGGTATGGGCGATTTATGTCAGTGTTCAACAATTTGTTTTTTGTTTTCCTTATCTTTTCAGCACCTCCTAACACTACAAAGCTAATGTTCTTCCGCATCACAGGGTACTTGCAGATAGATGTCAGCTCTATGGACAAACACTCTACCAAGTCAGATGAGGAGTATGAGAGCCTAGCCATGCGCGACGTGATGGCGATGGGTCTGACGATGAGCCGCAAGCTGTGAGCAAAACCAAGAACTCACCTGCCCTGGAGAGCAACATCCATAGGAATGAGGCAAAATGGCTGGTACCACCACAACATGGACCCGTTCCTGAAGATGTCTAAGGAGGTGGTAGCCGGCACCATAATGTCTTGCACGTCATTGTGTCACCGGCCGGCAACACGCTGCGCTGGTACCGGCGGGTGTTGTGTTTCTTAAGTGTATGCTTCTGTGCTTTGAGCTGTGCTATAGAGTGGTTGTGCCAACTACTGATTTTAAAAGAAAAAGGTGAGCTGAGAATCATTGTTGAAAACAAACATGTAACGGTTCGTTCTCATCAGTAGTGTCAACTACCAAGCATTTCATTGATCAGAATATGTTGTTGCTCATGAGAACCAAAAGTAAGACACTTCTCAATAACATTGGATGCAAATTTCTGCTAGCTTATCTTCACTATCTTTTCTCGTATCAATATAACACACATTTATACATAATGTTTTCGTTGCAACGCATGGGCACTCACCTAGTTTATTATTAAATTGTTAAATACAGTAACTAAAATAGAATTTTAGTTTATGTATTTAACAATTTATAGACTAAAATGGAATAAAATGGAGAGACTAAAAATTAGTTTCTAGAAACTAAACACCTTTAACGTAATTATCAGATAATGCAGTAGCAAGTGTTGAGCGCGGGGCAGCTGCATAGGCCTAGACCTACGATAGGGGTGTTTGGTTTATATAGATTAATTTTTGTGCTATCATTTTGTTCTATTTTAGTATCTAAATTACAAAATACAGAAATTAAAACTTTATTTTAGCTTTTGTATTTAACAATTTAGAGACTAAAATTAAATAAATGAAGATACTAAAAATTAGTCTCCAAAAACTAAACGAGTTTTAAGCACAAATATAGCAGTCACTCCAATAGCAATGGTCGCCCCACCTGATAGGCAAAATCGACAGCTCTACTGGTAGGGTCCAGTTTAGCTTGTTCTGGTGGTAGAGATTGACCACTTGGAGACTCGTCAGATTTCCCATGGTGCTATGACAGTGAGCTTTTATTGTGTGAGAAATCCTGTATTGGAAGAACACAACTTCATATCACTGATAACGATTTTCTAAGGTGGATCATACTACTAAATATAATGCATTTAGCTTAAATTGATCTGAACAGTTATCCAAATCATGCTGATGTATACATTTGACTTCAGTTTTGAGTGTATCAGCAAAAGAGGAGTACATGGATACTAGGGTGTGAGCAAAACGTGGTAGCAAACAACGATGTTAGTGAAGAAATGAACGGAATGGTAAATGTCAAAGAAAGGTGTAACTTTTACTGGTATTTTGTATTTTCCAGAGCTGATCTCTTTTGGTGATATTTTATAGAGATAATGAACTTTCACTGCTATAGAACCAATTTTCCCATTTTTTTGTCATAGTCTTTGTTGTTATGACGACGACTTCGTGACAAAAAGACCATCACTATAGAAGGTGCGTGTTAAAGGAACCGATGCAGTCAATCACCAATGGATTATCCATGCCAGAAGTACATCTACCCTATGTATGCTCCGCCTTTGAACGTCTCGAACATTTTTGTAGAAGTGTTATCAAATGTTTAGGGCTAGAGTACATGTGTCGTCCCACTATTGATGACTTTATGCATCTATTATCTTAAGAGAGAGGAAATGAGATTCCTTGATATGATAGAGAGTATAGATTACATGCATAAGAAGTGGAATATTTGTCCTATTGAATGGAGAGATCAAACAATGTTGTGAACCTGCTTAACCAATTACTGGTGTTCACTAACATACTTAGAGGAAAACACAAAACGTAAACTTTACTGTGAATAGTCATGAGTACAACCAGAGATACTATTTTGCTAATAAATGTGTTCGTGAAGACCATACTGCTTGCATGACTCCTAAACAATGGATGTTTGCTATGTGCTAGGAGGGGCACAAAAAGACGTGAAGACCATCAGCCTATCGGTTGTGGCTCAAATCCATCGACTTTTGTTTTTTTCTATAGTATTTTGTCTCTATAAATTGCAGCTGCAGCGGTTTAAACGACTTTAATCCAGCCGCAAGTCGTACCGCTCGGCTGGTTGCAACGCAGGACTGTTGATCTGTTGCCACTGAAGTTCACCATATTTGTACAATCATGCCAGTAGCGGCAGCCGGACCTGCTGAGTTACGCAACTCTAACGATTTTGTAATGGTACAGTTCCAGATTTCTCGACGGCCTGGTCCTTCACCTTCCACCATGGTTTACAAAAGCGGTGGAAACTACCGAAACCGCCAAGGTTAACCACCCGTTTTTTTTTCAAAATTCGTTCCAAATTCAAAGAATTTGAAAAAAACCCATAAAACCGAAAATCGATGATAAACCGTTTTTCTGGACCCGTAAACCACCATTTAGAACGTTAAACCGCCAATTTTTGCCGGAAAACCAGATTTAATGCCAAGATTGAGTTCCAATTTAGACATTTAGTGGTCAATTTAGCCATATTAGTTTTGTTTACTGCTATATGCTATATGTGAAGATGATTTACTGTTAGTTGCTATTTTTTGTCGAGTTTATGTGCTATATGTGGAGATGTTATATGTTATATGTGAAGATGCTATATGCTATATGTAAAGATGAGTTAGTATTGTTATATATATGATGGCTTATGGTTTATGTATTAATTATTGGTAAATGTGCTATGTTTAGTTATTGTTAAATGTGAATGTCCAATAGTTTATGGTTTAGTTATTGTTTCAAGATTCTTACCACGATGCACCTCATTCACAGCAGGAGACAATAAGCGGTCGACGTCATTTGGTTTCATTTCCCATCCAAGATGGAATTCGTGGTTCAAGTAGCTCCAGTTCTTCTAACTATCTGTCTGGACAAGACCCAATCTAGAACCCTTATGCATGGCAATGACAACCGGGACACGGACCACCAGGCGAAATACCACCATCGATCATGTATGTGTATGGAAACTATGGACACCTCCACCACTATATTCAAATATATATCTACCAGGACCACAGTTCTTGTTTAGACTTATCACTATCACTGTGACAGATTGGAACAATATCACGATTCTTCCAACATGCCTGAGTACTATCACTGTGGCTCGAGCTGAACATGTGAGTATTGTGAAATAAGTCGACCTATGTGTCGTTGCTTCATTGAAGAGCTGTAAAAGAACTTGTATTTAGTATTGCGAAGTTCGCTGGTTGTTTGTTGCATGAGAACTGGAGTCTGTGGTTGCATATGTATGTTGTATGTTATTTTGGTGAATACATACCATGTGGATCAATAATATTTACTATGCAATGTGAATTGAGCAAACTACAAATAAATTCTGTCAATTTTTTTTTCATTTTTTCTATAAAAACAACAAAATCCGGTTTGTTTCGTGGTTAACTGACGGTTTAGAGCGATTTTCACCGGTTTTTTGTCGGTAAACCGATTTAAATTCAAATTGATTTGACTTAGTTAAAATCGACCCATTTTTACTGGTTTCTACCGGTTCACCGACAAATAAACCTGGTGGATAGCGGTTTTGGCAGGTGAAACGGTTTTGTTAAACCGTGCCTTCCACGGCTCCATGACCCGTCTGCGGTCTGCCGCGCGCGGTGCGCCGGGAAACCGCCTTCCGCCCTCAGCCGGCGCCTCCCGGCCCCGGGCACTGGCCACGCCCACGCGTGACGCGCCCACGGCCCATGCCTCCGCGGCCGAGCGGCACCGCCCAGGCCCCAGGCCACAGGCGCCTACCCGCACAATCCACCGCGCCTGCGGCACCGCCCAGTCGAGGTGCCCCGTGCCCACGGCCTTCGCTCCTCTGCGCCCACCATCACCGGCAGACCAGCCTCTGCCTCCCGGCGCTCGGTGAGGTGAGGAACTGAGGAATGAGGTGCGGACTGGCAGTTCGTGCGTGCCTTTGTTTACAGGCGACTGTCAAGTACTCAAGTGTCAACATCCAGGGCACTCTCAGCGACAGCATTGGGCAGCTCACCCAGCTCATGTAACTGCAATTCACCTCTCTCACTTGCAGCTTCTCCAGCCTCTGAATCACATCACTAGATGCAAGGCACGATGTACCCGACGTATGGTTGGACGATGCTGTTGCGTTTCATACCATTCAGGGTAGAAAGATTTTGAATTGGTCAGAGCGGATAACACTTCTGCATCTAGGCTTGTAGTTACTCTGCAAACTGTGAACTCTGCTTTCTTCAGACTTCACCGGTCGAGATGAGGCTGATCAATTCAAGTTTGGCATGACTAATCTAGTAATCTGGTTAAGTACCATTACCATGGACTAGTCCCTAGGTTCTTTCGGTAATAAGGTCTGGTAACCAAAAATGAAACAAGATATGCATGAACGCATACTATAATAATGTGACAGAAATGGTACGCGGATGTTATATCTCACAATGTATACTTTTTGAAATGAACCACGCAAAGCTTGCCGGTTATATTAAAAAGAAGAAACCCAGACTGGTTAACACAATAAACAAAACTGGGCAGTTGGATTGGGACATCAACACGCACTATATAACACTTGCACAGTTAAGGACCGACAGGTTGGATTGGGGCATCAACACACATCGCACCACACTAGCACAACACACCACACGACTCCCAGCAGCCCTCACAGCCCGGCATAGGTTATCGTTGCCGAGCATGGCACCAAACCAAGCAACTCCTATTATGTTCAAAAAAAAAAAAAAACAAGCAACTCCGATTTCCCCACCAGACTAAGCCAACAGCACACCCAGGAGAGTCCCAAGATCAACACCGTGCGTCATCGTTGCCGAGCTTGCCTCAAAGGTGTCAAGCAGCTCCAACTTGCCACGACGAGCCACAACTAGAAACCCAAGGCATCCCCACCTACTGCCAGCAATACCACCACACCTGGCAAGAGAGTGGCAGCACATCGTCGTCGCCCAGCTTCACTGACCCCCGTAGGAAGCAGCTCCGACTTAGCACAAGCAAGCTCAACCAACGACGGAGCAGCGCGCTGGAGCAAACGGCGACACCAAGGAAGCAACAACCTCGGTGAAGACCCAGACACACCCCAGGCACCAACGGCGCAAAAGCAACTATCAGTTACGACTTCCATGGTGGGCCTTAGCCGACAGTCCAAGGCACCCCACCTACACACATCAAACACCACCACACCTGTGTAAGCAATGGGACACGGGACTCTTTACTCTCATCGAGAGGATGATACTATGAGTTAGGGTGATTTTCTGTTTATTTTCTCAAATACTACATAATGTCATGCCCATATAAGGGTTATGGACACATATTTATAGCCTTAGGGACTGCACTACACACTACACAGTGAACACACTGCACTACACACCACTCTGCAGTATTAGAGATGCTGTTATCTCTGCTGTCCTCTAGATGCTAAAGGATAATCAAAAAAGTTTCTGTTGTCCTCTAGATACTAAAGGAGATGTTGTCTTGCAACATGCTGTCCTTCACAAGACCATGCACTGTCTTCTAGTCTAAAGACCAACAGCAACAGTAGATGCCGTTGTCGTAAAGCAAACCTACTGTCCTTAAAGCAGTCAAAAAAAAAAAACTACAGTAAAGACCAACAGCAATAACAGATGCCGTTGTCCTTCGCTGTCCTAAAGCAGTAAAAAAAACTGCCAAGACGACGAGACTTATTCTAACACTTGGAAGAGAGCCGCAGAACATCATCGTTGCCCAACTTCCAACAGGAGGCAGCTCCGACTTCATCCAAGCAAGCTCAAACTAGAGAGGATGATGTCCGCAAGACAGGCAGCAGTGCCGAGAAGGGTGACCTTAGCAGCACTAAGAAGGCAGCGTAGTGGGGCTCCAAGGCGACGCTTCCATGGAGGACAACGACATTGCATGTCGCCATCGCCTGCCCGAGCTAGCTCAGTCGAGGTTTCCCTCGGAGAATCCCCACGGTGAGGAGGAAGCGCCAACGACAACGCTTCCAAGGAAGACAACGACACTAAAAGTGCCGCCATTGTCGGCTCTGGCAGAAGCCAACCAAGGCTTTCGTCCAAAGCTTCACCCCTGACCACCATCGGAAGCACGCAGCACAACAGCCACAGGCCCACAGCTGGGTAGCCCGCCACCACCGCCGGACCACTCTGTAGCCCTAGCAGGCAGCAACAACGCTGTGACCGCATCGCCAGAACTCCTACGCAGTCACCACCCAGTGGTCTTCCTCGCCGCAGCCCGCGTGCCGGCCAGCTCCACCATTCCAAGGGGCCGCCAGAGCCCCGCCGAGTCGTCCATGCCGCCGTGCGACGTCCCCTGCTCAGATCTGCCCGCTGACGGGCCAGTGCCAGCGCCGACACAGGCTGGGTCCAGGTGAGGACCCCAAGCCCCGCTGCACGCACGTCCCAGGACCTGCGCCGTGGAGCGTCGCCACGCTGACGAGCCGTACCATGGCGACCTTGGCGGCCGCGCCCGCCCAGATCCACCGGTGGGAGTCGGAGAGGCCCCGCCGCCGCCTTCCTCGCGAGCCGCGCGGACTTCGGGCGGCCCACTCAGGCAGCGGCGTGACAGGAGGAGGCCCCCGGCGAGGTGGCGACGGCGGCTAGGGTTGCTGGGGGCGTCCGAGTCGCCCGACGCGGGGGCGACATGGACCGCGTGGCTGATTCCTCACAATATATACTTGCAATGATGTTTCCTTCAACCTCGGTCTCAATGATTTGGCATACAGAGTTAACTGGTTTTGTAGCACATTCTCTTCGGCGCTGAATTCAAACAGGTTTACAGGCACAATATCCTCTTCACTTGGTTTACTCTCAAATCTCTTCTGGCTGGACCTGGTTGATAATCGGCTCACTGGACCTATCCTGGTCTCAACAGCAATGATACCAGGGCTTGACCAACTTACCCACAAGAAGCACTTGTAAGTGATGTCAATCCTATTTTGTGCTTTTGGTCAATTAGGCGATATTTTAAACGATTCAAAATGTCTATTGTCTGTTACTCTATTACTAATATCTTGTTTGTAATACTATGTAGTGTTCATTTTTTTTTGAGAATGGAGAATGGACATGGACAATGGATATGGACAGTGCATCACTTATCAAGTAACAAACTAGCAATATCCGATTTATAACTTTGTTATTTTCTGTATTTTGGATATTTGCATATACAAATATAAATATAAAAAGTATACATATTAAATATATTCATGCATCCTATTTTTTTTGAGAAATTGCTATATCAGGGTATCGACGTGTCATGTATCCATATCACCGCAATGTAGAATCCCTTCCTTACCAAGCATGTGCATGATACATCTGATCGTATATCTTGTCGATGATGCAGCAATAAGCAACCCTCCATGCTTTCTTGAACAACAGGACACAAAACACAAGCCAAAGACCCAAAATAAATCCCAAACTAAGTCCAAAATAAAATGACACTAGCTCAAAACCATGTTCATGGACATGTTGCCTTGATGAATTGCTTCCTGAACAGATCTTCCCAATAGTATGCCCACATAGACCACTATTGCCACTGTACATAGACGGGTACTCTGCGTAGAGGGTGTCAAGTTGCTGTCCAGATGGTACCGGCCCTGTCAAATTGTTATTAGATAAGTCCAAATAGCTCAATTGTGCTAGATCTGATAAGCTGGAAGGGATTTCCCCAGAAAGCACGTTGTCTGAGAGGTCGAGGGAGAAGAGTGACTTCATGGCCCCAATCTTATCTGGAATTTCTCCACTTAAATAGTTTCTTGAGAGGTTCAAATTGAGCAGTGCATCAAGAGAAGCTATTCTTCTGGAATTCGACCAGATAAGTGGTTGTTTGATAAGTCAATGCTCACCATTTCAAATTTTTTGATGTCGTAATACAGTTGTTGCCCCTTGGTGACCACAGAGAAGTACTGACCGATTTCACGGGAGAAGTATTCATATCCGCCATAAGGATATCCATCAGTATCAGCTTCCTTCGCATATTTTCGTGTCATAGCTGTAAGACTTGACAGACCCCAGGGTATAGCACCTGATAACCTGTTGTTGGCTAGGTTCAGATGATGAAGGTGGGTAAGGTTTTTGATGCTGATTGGGATATTTCCAGCGAACATGTTCTCGCTTAAATCTAAGAATCGGAGTTGAACCAAACCCCCGATCCAGTGTGGTAAGTTTCCAGAGAACTTATTTCGCGATAAGTCAATAAACTCCAATTGGTTGCTGTTTTGCAGGAACACTGGGAAATCACCTGAGAAACTATTGTTACCTATGAATAGAAACCTGAGGGCTGTAGTATGAAAGCATCCAGGAAGCTCGGCCTCAAAAAGATTGTTACCTAAATACAGTTCAGTTAACCCTTGCGCTTCACAAATAGATTCAGGAAGACCACCAGTGAGGCGATTGGAGAACAAATCTAGAGATAGTAGTTGCCGAGTTCTGAACTTTGTTGGTAGGTTTCCAGATAAAGAGTTTAGAGAGAGGTCCAACATGCTAATATTTTTTGGTAACAATGGGATTTCACCAGTCAAATTATTTGAACTGAAATAGAACCACTCCAATGACATAAATTCCATGTTCTTTGGCAATCTTCCATGGATCTGATTATGGGAGATGTCCAAATAGGTGGCCTTTGAGAATGTAGTACTGAACCAGTCAGGAAGCTTATCGACTAGACCTGTACTTGAGATATCTACCCAAAGAATATTCACTTGAAACTGAAGCCAACTAGGAAACCGAGGGCCTATTTGGCATTGTTCCAGTTTTGCATCTTCTAAACTGAACGTAGGGAACCATTCAGAGGAAACTGCAAAGTTCAAGGAATTCCCAGATAAGTATAGGTGCTTCAATTTTGCTAGTTTCGCAAAGTGTTTTTCTGTGATACTACCATTCAGTTCATTACCTTCGAGGTCTAGTACAGTTAAATTAGCAAGCATACCAATCTCAGATGGTACATGTCCAGAAAGGTAGTTGCTAGAGAGGTCAAGGGTGCTTAAACTAGCAAGCTGCCCCATCACTGATGGTATGATCCCATTTAGATTGTTCCTAGAGATGTCAAGAACAACTAAGCTGGTCAAATGTGCTATTTGACTTGGCATCATTCCAGTAATATTATTATATCCCAGATGCAATTGCTGCAGTTTGTTCTTGCGGCATTGTGGCATCTGCTCTATCAGTTCCTTAATATCTCCATTGGAATTACAAAAGCAGAGGTCTAGGACGGTCAGGTTGCAGAGTTTCTTCAAGCTTGTTGTCATAGTACCCATGTGCCGATTACCAGACAAATCGAGGACTTGGAGAGATGCCATATCCCCTAGCGCATCAGGAACTTGACCGTAAAAATGATTAGCCTCAAGATTGAGATATTGGAGGCTTGTCAAATTCCAAAGCCAGCTGGATGACATTGGGTGGTCAAAAATATTACCAGACAGATCAAGTGTTTCAAGGTCTGTAAGGTTAATACGTGGGAGTGTTTGGTTTGCACTTAGAAGTGAACAAGAACTAAGATGGAGGACCTTCAGGGAAGGAATCATGTTGACCACATGAGCCCAATCAACAACTGTGCTGAGGTTTACCTCACTCATGTCAAGATACTCCAACAAAGATAGGCCAGCTAACCATGAAATGTCTGTTGAGTACGGTTGACCTCGAAAACGCAAGGAGGAGAGATCGAGATACTTCAACTTTGTGAGGTTACCAAGGTGGGGTGGCACTGTACCAGAGAAGGGTATGCCGGATATGTTGAGATACCTCAAGTTCACCAAAGAGCCCAAGAAATCTGGTATGTGGCCGCTCGAGCCGGTAAGGTTGTTCATGCTGAGATCAAGGTGGACAAGTTGATCCAGGGCGAGTAAGGAATGACTTATGTGGCCGACCAACGCTGTGTCTCTGAAAAGGGAGTACGAGCTTGAAGACGTTACATGGACATTACGAAGTCGAAGCTTGAGAACATGGCCGGTCCGGTTGCTGCAGCGGACACCTCTCCACCGGCAGCAGTCTCCGTAGCCCTTTTGATGCCAAGAGGCAAGGAGGCCCATAGGGTCACTGCTTATGCCATGCTTAAAGGCCAGCAAGGCGTCCCGTTCGTGCGGTATGCAGCTTGCAGAAGCTGCATCTCCATCTCCGGTTGGCCGCCGAGAATTGGATGTCAGGAACGCGGCAGCCAAGATGTGGAGGATGAGGAGCTTTACAGCAGGATGCATGGTGGGAAAGACAATGAGTTGGTCGTCTCTATGGCCAGTACTCAAGAATGAAGAAAAACTTGCTACTACCGGGATTTTTATGGCGACTCTGAAAGTGATCCCCACATCTCAGTTTTCTACGCTTAGTCAAGATATATACAACGACTGACTAGTCTGTGGCTGTGCAACCTGATGGGCTACTATTGTTCTCTAATGAGGGCAATCGAACTTCGTGTGAAGAGTATACATCTCAGTTTTCTACTGCTGTCAAGAGTATAAGAGCCCAACATCCCCGAAAACAACTTTTTTTTTTGGAACACATGTCTGGTGCAGTGTATGATGCCACGTTAGACAAGTCTGCATTTGAACTTCGTGTGCACTTTGTCAGGCTACTATTGTTCGTATCTCGTAGATGGCATCCGCTGTACACCAGATGCCAAGGTGCTCGGCCTAACTCTAGGACCTGTTTGGCAACAGTATTTTTTAAAACCACGATTTTATAATACTATATTTTGCAATTGTCATTGACAATACTGTGGTTTTGTTCAACTCCAAAAATACTATGGTTCTGAGAAACATTGTTTGGACGCAACATTGTAAACCATGTTATTTAGGCAAAAGCTAGATATGCCATTAAAACTTTGGTGGAGTGGAATTTCCAATACTCTAAAAATACCATGGTTTTTATTGACACCTTTTTGGAGGCGCCAATTACTCAAGAGAACCAGCGGCGGTGCTCTCTGGTCAGGCGCGGACGGTCCACGACACAGGGCCGGACGGTCCGCGACCTGGCGTGAGGCGGCGGTGCTCTCTGGTCAGGCGCGGACGGTCTGCGGCACAGGGCCGGACGGTCCGCGACCTGGTGCAGGAGCCCGGGTTCCCTGCCTGACGGCCGGACGGTCCGCGCCCTAGGACCGGACGGTCCGCGCGTACGCAGGGGCGGCGGATGATCGCCGGCAGCGCCTGGATCTCGCTCCCGGGAGGGACCCCGTCGGGGAGGAGAGATCCTAGGAGTTGTCTAGGCTCGGGCAGGCTGACCTAGACTCCTATAATCGACGTAGAGTCGAGGAGAAGCGGAGAATTTGGGGATCGAGAGGCTAAACTAGAACTAGACTAGAACTACTCCTAATTGTACAGGAAATAAATGCGAAATAGAAGTTGTATTGATTCGATTGATGATTACAAATCGGCCGTAGACCTCTCTATTTATAGAGGAGGGGGGCTGGACCCTTTACACAACTGATTTCGAGCTAATTCCGCGAATCTAGCTAACAACCGTAGCACAAAACTCGGAACCCTAATCTGTTCTGCGCACGCGCGGACTGTCCGGCCCACAGTCGCGGACTGTCCGGACCGCGGACCGTCCGGCCTCAGGGCCGGACCGTCCGCCAGCTCTTTTTTGGTTCAAACATATGCCCCCCTGCCTTTTGGTGGAGCTGGGCGAACCAAAAGCAACTAACTCGATGTGATCACATCGGTTTTCTTAGGCATCTTGCCACATACTAGGATAGTACTGTTTGAGGAAACACCCATTCAAAGCCTTTGGTAAATCCTTGCCTTGTAATGTTTGTAGCAAATAGGCGTTACCAGACATTACCTGTTTTACTTTATAAGGACCCTCCCAGCTTGGCGACCATTTCCCAAACTTCCGGTCTTTATTCCTTAGAGGCAAGATGGTCTTCCACACCAGATCCCCTACTTGAAATGACTTTGCTTTGACCTTCTTGTTGTAGGCCCTGGCTACCATAATCTTGTCTTTTTCTATTGCTCCCAAAGCTATCACCCTCTTGTCGGTCACCTCATCAATATTATCCATCATTGAATTATAATAATCAGTGACAGTTAGATCATTTTGTCTGGCGAACCTGACAGCATTCAAACTTATTTCCACAGGCAATACTGCTTCCTGCCCATAGACAAGCTCAAAAGGAGATACTTTAGTAGCACTATGTTTAGATATTCTATGAGCCCATAAAGCTTCGGACAAAATCTTATGCCAATGTTTAGGATTATCAGATATCTTCTTTTTTATCAAATTAATCAATGTCCTATTACTAGACTCGGCCTGTCCATTGGCCTGAGCATAATATGGAGATGAATTAAGCAGCTTAATTCTGTATAATTCAGCAAATTCACGTACCTCCTTTGACATAAAAGAAGTCCCTTGATCTGTAGTCAAGGTCTGGGGAATGCCGAATCTATGAATAATATGCCCAGTTATGAACTCAATTACCTCCTTGTGCGTCATGTTTTTCAGAGCAACGACTTCAGTCCATTTGGTAAAGTAGTCAGTGGCAACTAACACGAACCGATGCCCCTTTGATGATGAAGGATGAATTTCTCCAATAAAGTCTAATCCCCATCCTCTGAAAGGCCAAGGCTTGATGATAGGATGTAATTCGGCTGCAGGGACCAACTGTAGATCACCGAATTTTTGACACACTTGGCAACCCTTCTAGTACTTGAAACAATCAGCTATCATGTTAGGCCAATAAAAACCAGACCTTCGCAACAACCATTTCATCTTTGGAGCCGATTGATGGGTACCACAAATTCCTTCATGCACTTCGGCCATGGCTAATATAGCATCATCTGGGCCCAAACACTTAAGCAGGACGTCGTTGACTGTTCGGCGGTAGAGTTCATCACTCATTAAAACATACTTGAAAGCTGTACGCCGAATATTCTTATCTGTCCTAACATTGGGATTTTGTAAATAATTTGTTATGGGCGTTCTCCAATCACTTGCATCGGCTTCATTATCAGCCGAATCGACTAGGAGAACCTTCCTGGTAACCTCGGACGGTCCGGCGCCTTCACGCGGACGGTCCGCGGCCTGTTGATTTGGCCCTGCACTGGTTATCAGATTTTCAGTGCTGTGAAATCTCCCTCGCTTTATCCGATAACCTGATGCATCTTGTGCCAAATTGTTAGCTCTATGATTCTCAACTCTAGAGATATGCCGAATACTGAATTCGTCAAAAGAATGGATTATGCTCCAACATTTTTCAAGGTAACTATTTAAAGTACTATCAAAACATTGATATTCTTCTAACACCTGTTGGACGACCAGCTGAGAATCACCAAATGCCTTCATATGTTTTACTCCCATACAATTTAAGAGTTCCAAACCGAATAAGAGGGCCTCATATTCGGCTTGATTATTAGTGCAATAAGTTTTCAATCGGATAGAGAAGTCGAAGGAGACATCACTTGGTGAAACAAGTACGATGCCGATGCCTTGCCCTTCATTGCAAACCGATCCATCAAAATATAAAGTCCAAGGAGCAATAGTGAGGTATGTCATGTCTAGTTTATGGATATCATTAATCCGATGTTCTACAATAAAATCCGCTATGACCTGGCCTTTCATAGATTTCAATGGTTCATAGGCCAAGTCATATTCTATAAGTGCATAAGCCCACTTACCAATTCTACCACTCATAATTGGGTTATGCAACATGTATTTGATTACATCGGCTTGATCCGAAACAGTGCAATGACTAGACAATAAATAACATCTACACTTTGTGCATGCATAAAACAAGCATAAGCATAACCTTTCAATAAAAGTGTACCTTGTTTCAGCATCCACCAACCTCCGACTTAGATATGTCACCACAGTCTCCTTTCCTTTAGCTTCTTGTGTCAGAACAGCCCCAATAACCTTATCTTCAGCTGCAATGTATAATCTGAATGGTGCTCCTACTTGTGGTGCTTTTAACACGAGAGCCGAAGACAAGTATTTTTTAATGAGATCAAATGCTTCCTGTTACTCTGCCCCCCAAGTGAATTCAACATCATTCTTAAGCCGAAGGATAGGGGTGAAGGCATCAATCTTCTCAGCTAGGTTAGAAATAAACCTTCATAAATAATTCACCTTGCCGAGAAACCTCTGCACTTCGACCTTACAAGTCGGAGGCCCCACATTCCGAATAGACTTGATTCGGTCAGGGTCTATTTCTATACCATGTTCATGGATGACAAATCCTAAAAACTTACCAGCCGACACTCCAAAAGCACATTTACGTGGGTTCATTTTCAAACCATACCGACGCATTTTATCAAAGGCTTTGCGCAAATCAGCTATATGAGAACTAAACTCAGCCGATTTGACTACAATATCATCAATGTAGACTTCCACAGTGTTTCCTAACAACTCATGGAAGATCAGATTCATAGCCCTCTGATAAGTAGCACCAGCATTTTTAAGACCGAATGTCATGACAACCCATTCAAATAAACCAATGAAGCCTGGACATATAAAGGCCGTTTTAGACGCATCTTCTTCGGCCATGAAAATCTGATTATATCCGGCATTACCATCAAGGAAGCTAATAATTCTATTTCCTGATGCATTATTGATTAATGTGTCAGCTATGGGCATGGGATATTCGTCTTTAGGAGTTGCTCTATTTAAATTACGAAAATCAATGCATACTCTAAGCTTACCTAACTCCTTCTTCTCCACCGGCACAATATTGGAGACCCACTCTGCGTATCTGCAAGGTCTAATAAAATTAGCTTCTAGCAGCCGGTGGATTTCGACCTTGATTCGTGGGAGAAGATCTGGACGAAATGTTCTAGCTTTCTGCTTGAAAGGTCTGAAACCAGACTTAATAGGCAGCCGATGTTCGACAATCTCTTGGCTTAGTCCAGGCATTTCAGTGTAATTCCAAGCAAAACAATCTGAATATTCCTTCAATAGACCGATCATCTCATTTCTAGAATCGGTCTCCAGGGTCTTGTTCACAAAAGTCGGCCTTGGAGTTTTACTATCTCCTATGTCAATCTCCTCCAAAGGATCGGTCGATGTAAACCCCTGTCCTAGTTTATCAAGATCTCTGAATTCCTCTATCATGTCCCCCACAGAGGAATCAGATGATCTTTGTGTGATGGCGGACTTTCCGGTCTCGGGGACAGGATCATCTGTAATACTGTCTTTTCGCTGCGGTAGATGTTCGGTCTTAAAGTCCGAACTGTTTTGTGAAAGACCAGACCATCCGGCTTTGAGAGCCGAATTGTCCGTGATCAAAGACTCATGAACTTTGTGTGTATTCATCATTTAAACTCTATTTAGGATTTAGCCGATTCTCCATCGGCTCTAGCATTACAGGAATGAAACCTTTCTTATCTATACTTATGAACTGATAATCAGAAAAATCTACTCCTGTGAGACATGTAGCAGTCTCATAAGTCCAGAGTACAGGGGCATCGGCCACAGCGATGCAGGCCGATACATCAGCATGTACTTGTTCTACCTCATCGCCTACCCATTGTATTAGCATTTGATATAATGTAGAAGGTATACATTGATTGGCATGAATCCAATCTCTGCCTAGAATTAAACTGTAATTATCTTCTACATCAGCGACGAAGAATGCAGCAGCAAGGGTCTTAGTCCTGATGGTTAATTCAACGGACGTGACTCCCCTGGCTTTAATCGAACTATCCCCAACACCGCTGAGGGTCATGTTGGTTTTGACAAGTTCGTCATCTTGTTTACCTAATTTTCTGTATAATGAATAAGGCATTAGATTTACAGCCGCCCCTCCATCTACCAACATCTTAGCAATCGGTATTCCATCAATGTGACCGCGCACGAAGAGCGGCTTTAAATGATTTACCGATTCCTTTGGTTTAGTAAAGGCGGCTTCTTTAGGACCGAAATCAAACTGGGCAACAACAGGTTCATCGTCGCCGATAATAGTACAATCGACAGAAAATGTAATAATATTTACATCCATACCTGGGCGTTCTGGAGAAGCCTCGTAGTCGACCAGGTCTTCTCCCAACAGGTCGTCCTCTTCCATTGATGTTGTCGTGTCGTTGGAGGCTTCCTGGTGAACAGCGGACGGTCCGCGTGCGGGGGCCGGACGGTCCGCGCCTGGTGCAGGTTGTCCAGAGACTTCCTGGTGAACGGCGGACGGTCCGCGTGCGGGGGCCGGACGGTCCGCGCCTGGTGCAGGTTGTCCAGAGACTTCCTGGTGAACGACGGACGGTCCGCGCGTAGGGGCCGGACGGTCCGCGCCTAGTGCAGATTGACTTTCTATTTCTGTGGCCGTTTGTTTTTTCTCAACGGCCTTCGGTCTCCATTTCTTTTACGGTGGCGTGTATAGTGGATGTGTGTCATTAAATGTCTTTTCCGCCTCCTTCTCCTGGCTCTCCTTTGCTCTTAGGCGCTGTAATTTTCTCTTTTGGGATCGTGTCAATCCCGCTGGGCACCATCGAGGCATGGAGTATTTTGGATCGGCTGTTTTGATGGTAGCTGTATCCTTTTCGGTTGTGTTGGCCGATTCACCGAAAATCATCGGCCCTTTATTGTCTCCCTGTATGACAACATCTGCAGTGCCTATTTTGATTATGTCCTTTTTTGTTATTCTTTGAGTTGCTACAGGCATATGCCCCCCTGCCGGATTGGTCGGCCTTGGAGGCCGAGTAGTCCGGCAATCCTGTTGGGTCTGTGCTTGGTGACCGGATTGAGCGGTGCTCAATCGATCTTGTACTGGTGGCGTCAGCCTGTCAAAAACAGATGTTTGGGGTGCCCTCCAGGCGGGGTACTGTGGCATCCCAAATGGGTATGGTGGCATGCCCCACATTTGATTTGGGACATATGGTGAAGGTAAATATGTGTATGGATATGACATAGGTGGATAAGGGGGTGGAGGTGTCCATGTCGGTGTGTTAGGTCTCAATTGTACAATATGACCTTTCATTTCTTCCGATTGGTGGGGTGGTCCAATCGGCCTGACCTGATGTTGCTCATGAATGGGTGAGCGGGGTCGCTTTGCTGGCCGGTCACTGTGGCCGGCCTTCTTTTTTACGTATTTAGACAATAATTGATCAAAAGTTGGGCCAGCTTTGACCAACCGACCAGCTGCCTTGAATGTATTTGTTTTCCACGTACCTATCTCTGGTCGTCGTGGTTTGAAAGTACGTGGCCGTTGTGAGTCTTGAGCACGGCCGGACCGTCCGCTGGAGTTCTCCGGACCGTCCGGCGGGGTCCCGGACCGTCCGTGCCTATGTGCCGGACCGTCCGGGATGCGCAGCATGGGTTCCTGCATCTGTTTCCCTGTCTGCGCTTGCCCCCTAGTGCTAGAGGCTGTGATGGTCACCTTCAGGGTCTCCCGCCCATCGGGAGTCTTCTCGGCCACCACTTTCCTGCAAGAAACTTTGCGACCCTCATCGGCCTCTTTAGCATCGCCGATGATTGTCTCTTTGCCTTTGCCTTTATCGGCTGTGTTTGGCCGAACCAGGACTTTCTTGCCCTCGAAGTCGATCATGTTCATTGGAAAGGGCTCTGTATCTACCTGCATTTCCTGAAATTTCAATCGTCCCTCGTTAATGGCCGATTGAATCTGTCGACGGAATACATTACAATCATTAGTGGCATGAGAAAATGAGTTATGCCACTTGCAGTATGCCCGATGTTTTAACTCGTCGGCGGATGGAACAATGTGATTTATTTTAATGTTGCCATTTTTGAGTAATTCATCAAATATTTTATCACACTTAAATATTTTATCACACTTACTAACATTAAACGTAAACTTAACCTCCTCTTGCCGTTTCTTTTGAACCGGCTGTAAGGAGGAACAAGCTGAAGATTTGGCCTGTTTTGGCCAAACCATTTCAGCAGCATATACTTCTGCTGATTCGTCATCTGAGCTACTTTGGTCGCATTCTACTATATGTACGTTGTGACGAATTGTTTTAGCAGTTTCTTTGCTTCGGCTTTCACAAGCCGAAGCTCTCTGGTGTAACTGTGCTAGTGTAAAAAATTGGATGCCTTCTAATCTTTCTTTTAAATAATATCGTAGACCATTAAAGGCTAATCCTGATAGCTGTTTTTCTGCTAAATGAATTTGGAAGCATCGGTTTCTTGTATCTCGGAATCTCCGGATGTAATCATTAACCGATTCATCTTTTGCTTGTCGTAATGACACTAAATCTACCAAATCCAACTCATAGTCACCGGAGAAAAAAATGATCATGAAATTTTTGTTCTAGATCCCCCATGATGAAATGGAATTAGGAGGTAAAGTGGCGTACCATGCAAACGCAGTTCCTGTTAAAGATAATGAAAATAAACGTACGCGAAATGCCTCTGTGTCGGCCAACTCTCCTAATTGTGCTAAAAATTGGCCTATGTGTTCACGTGTGTTCTTTCCTTGATCACCCGAAAATTTTGTGAATTCGGGTATCCTGGTTCCCTGTGGGTATGGGTGGTGATCAAATCGGCTGTCATAAGGTTTCCGATATGATTGCCCCCCAGGGACCATGTTTACTCCGAGCTTATCTCGGAACGCCCCGGCTATTTCTTCCCTTACTATATCAATGGCAGCCGGTGTGAGACCATCGGCTCTCTGGTCAAACATAGGTGGGGTTGGCTGGATATTAGCATGTTGTCTTCCCCCCATTGGTTTGAGTTACGTGGTGCATTTTCATTTGCCCTATATGGGTCATAGGTTTGATCGTTTCTTCCCGGCCTCCTGGGTGGGGCCGGAAAGCTTTCCTGGGCTCTGGATCTTGAATTAATGGGCTGGTGCATTGCATAGTGTGATGGGAAGTGTTGCTGGGACGGGTGAGGATTCAGGTAATAATCCTCCTCAAAAGATTCATGCGCGGACTGTCCGGATATGTACCCGGACCGTCCGTGGTTATATGCGGACCGTCCGTCGTTGTATGCGGACCGTCCGACTGGGTAGTTTGGGTTCTGTACCGTGTGTGGTGGCTCGGGCGCATATCTAGGTAACTCATTAAAAATAGGCCCGACTGTTGCTGGTCCGGACGGTCCGCGCTCACGTGCAGACGGTCCGGGCATGTGTAGATCGACTGATTTACTGCCGATTTGCGGTTGCTCAGGGTATGTGTCCATCGACATCCCATAAAGGGGTTGTGACTGGTCGTGACAACCTGTAGCCGATGTATTACGCGTGTTACCCCCTAACTCAACCTCGTGCGAAGGAAAATTTGCGATATTAGATTTATCAAATGCACGTACAAGTCTCTTAAAATCGCTTTGCATACCCCCTATGATGTTCTGCATTTGCTCACGTTGCTCTTCTACATAATTTCTAAGAGATTGTAGCTCGTTGGTATTACTTACATTGGGGATATCTGGTGTGGGTTGGAGCGAAGCCGGATCCGTCGCCCGATGTCGGACGACCTTATTGTTCCTGTCCACTTTGAAGCTGGCCAAGAATTTTGCTTTTGCCTCCTGGATCATACGCTCCTTGTGCTCCTCGAATTGGAGCTGTTCGTCAGCCGGCAAGGTCTCCCAAGTCGGCTCTATGATATTGCTTGGGGAAATATCAGAGCTATCTTTTGAACCGGCCATTGAGGGCCGATTTGATGCGTCTATATTTGTTGTCCCCAACGGAGTCGCCAAAAAGTATGTTGACACCTTTTGGAGGCGCCAATTACTCAAGAGAACCAGCGGCGGTGCTCTCTGGTCAGGCGCGGACGGTCCACGGCACAGGGCCGGACGGTCCGCGACCTGGCGTGAGGCGGCGGTGCTCTCTGGTCAGGCGCGGACGGTCCGTGGCACAGGGCCGGACGGTACGCGACCTGGTGCAGGAGCCTGGGTTCCCTGCCTGACGGCCAGACAGTCCGCGCGTGCGTAGGGGCGGCGGATGATCGCCGGCAGCGCCTGGATCTCGCTCCCGGGAGGGACCCCGTCGGGGAGGAGAGATCCTAGGAGTTGTCTAGGCTCGGGCAGGCCGACCTAGACTCCTATAATCGACGTAGAGTCGAGGAGAGGCAGAGAATTTGGGGATCGAGAGGCTAAACTAGAACTAGACTAGAACTACTCCTAATTGTACAAGAAATAAATGCGAAATAGAAGTTGTATTGATTTGATTGATGATTACAAATCGGCCGTAGACCTCTCTATTTATAGAGGAGGGGGGCTGGACCCTTTACACAACTGATTCCGAGCTAATTCCGCGAATCTAGCTAACAACCGTAGCACAAAACTCGGAACCCTAATCTGTTCTGCGCACGCGCGGACCGTCCGGCCCACAGGCGCGGACTGTCCGGACCGCGGACCGTCCGGCCTCAGGGCCGGACCGTCCGCCAGCTCTTTTTTGGTTCAAACAGTTTTAAAAACCTATTTTTTAGGAAAGCAACCAAACACCTCATAGCATAAAATACTCTAGCATTCCTTTAAACCATGATATTATCTAGAAACTACAAAAATACTTCACTCCTGAGCAGGCCCAGGTCGATGTGTATAGTGCCCAAATTCGGTGTCACAGCAAGCATGTCGGGTGAGTGCAAAATTGTATGTCGAGTATCTAGGAATAGGGTACCCAAAAGTTGGCCCACAACCTCTTTCCGACCCACTTGACGACTAGGTCCTCTGCTGAGCGACCTTGTGAAGCGGAGCGGTCGATCAAGTCCACGCCGAGCGACCCTGCGAGGCGGAGCGTCTGACCAAGTCCCAGCGGAGCGACCCTGCGAGGCAGAGCGACCGACCAAGTCCCCATCGAGCGACCCTGCGAGGCAGAACGGCTGACCAAGTCCCAGCCGAGCGACCCTGCGAGGTAGAGTGGCCGACCAAGTCCCCATCGAGCGACCCTGCGAGGCGGAGCGACCAACCAAGTCCCCGCCAAGCAACCCTACGAGGTGGATCAGACGACCAACTCCAGACCGAGCAACTGTCACACCCAGTTTTAGAAGGCAAACCGAATGCGGATGATGTACGTGCCAGGATCGGAACTCATGTACACAACGATTACATAAATGAACATCGTCACACAGTGCTCGAATAATATAACATAAAGGAGTATTAACTTATTACATCACGATGTCAAAGACATCCACATAGTCATCAACTTAACGAGTAATCAAAGTGCTAAAGCAAAACACAGTAAAGATAAGGCCTTCACAGGCAGCTAATTGGGGTTGCCACTATTCTAGTCTAAAACTCCTCAAAGTTCTGGAACTCCTGAAAGTCCTCCGTGTTGCCGTCATCTTCTCCTGAGAAGTGGTTGCAATGTGGTCAGCCTGGTGTTTTGTGTTTAAGCAAGGGTGAGTACACATCAACGTACTCAACAAATATCCCGTTTGGTTGAGGTGGACTAGCTTTATGTGGGGTTAGGTTGAAAGCAGTTACTTTTGGTTCGTCAGATATTTATTATTAGTCGAAGGCGACTTTTATCACCGAACCCAAGTTGTTATTCTAAAAGGCACCTTCTCAGAGAGGAAAATACTAGAAACCATAAGTATAGCTATCAACATTAAACCATTATTATGAAGTTATCCAGAGTAGCTCTAATCAAAGAGGATCCCAAGGTTGGTCGTAACCTTGAGCATGGTTGATATACAAGTTTCTAACCATCTGTAGAGGTCGCACACTTTTCCCATGAACCGTGATTCCCGTTCAGCCCAAGGATCATGTATCCCCATTGATCACTTTCTAGGTGGTCCGACAGGATATCACTACGTAGCCTTTACGAAGACTCCCCTGGTGTGTAATCGCCTGTTAGGTTTTGCCAGTCGTACAAACATAGTACTCCTCCTTAAGGGGGTGACTAACAAAACCAAATCAAAAGAATCCCATCACCCCACCCTTAGTAGAGCAAGCACTGTGCCCCAGCCCCCATTAATGGTACAATGGCGAAGCAAACTACACCCCAGAATCCTCCAATTAATCAGCTAAGGGTGTCCCATACCACACTCATGGTTGCACTATTTTCCCAGGTGGTCTCTCAACGAACAGGTCTTTACGGAGAGGTACATGGAAAACAGCCCGAGCCCCCTTTAGTATCACAAGTTTATCACCATATCTAAAATAAATCATCGTATCATAAAGTGATTCTCATCATGTTAATTGATTAAAGTAAAGCACGAGCATAGATCATAGTAGCTCAGCCCAAAAAGGTAATCAAGGATAGGATAAGCAGAAACTAGTAACTTCTTAGGTTGATCATAGTATGCGGGAGAGTGAATTATAAAGTAAGTAGGACATAATGGGTGAGAGGACACTTGCCTTCACCAAACAGCTGCTGCTTGGGGGCTTCTTCTGCAGATCCCTCGGACCCCACAAATAGATCGTTATCTATGCGAGTGCAAACATACATTTATCATTCTTGAAACCAAAAGAAACAATACACCATACAACAATATAGATCAAATAAATATGCAACGTGACATAGAGCTCGCATCTATGACTACGCGAGAAAGAAATCGAGACGATCGATGCTATAGTCGATGGCTATCGCGTATATGCTAGGAGAATCTTAACCATAATATTTTAGTTCGACATAATCATATTAACCGATAATTATCATATGCATAAATAGATTTAGCATTTAGTTTCGACTAATTGATTACACGAATAATCATTGTTTACATACGCCACTCAGCGGGCACAAACAATTCTAGGCGAAGTGAACCACTGGCGCGCAACAACAGCCGCACCGAGGGCGGGTGCCATGG
Organism: Zea luxurians; assembly: GCA_029449295.1. NCBI lineage: Eukaryota > Viridiplantae > Streptophyta > Magnoliopsida > Poales > Poaceae > Zea > Zea luxurians. The sequence goes on from JAOPSE010000035.1 coordinate 7,738,323, forward strand.
CCACGCCGGGCATTGAGAAGAAAGGGAGATGGGGTTAGATGACGAGGATTCTCGCCTCGGTCGAGGGCACGACGTGGGGCTCGGACGGCTTACAGGCAGGGCCCAAGGGTAGGGACACAGGTGCGGGCGCGGTGGCTGGACCGTCTGATCTCGGGCAGACGGTCAGGATTAGGCTCAGGTTAATTAAAATTGGACCGTTGGATTCAGGATGAATAGTGGGGATCAGGCGGCCAGCTTTGGCCCTTTCCTCCGGCCACCTGAGACAGCGCGCTCGCGTCCGTGGTGAGGTGCTTGTAGGAAACAGGGTGACGCCTAAGAGGGGGGGTGAATTAGGACTTCTAAAACTTTCGCTAAACTAGGTCATAAATAAATCCCTAGAGCAAAACCTATGCAAATAATCAAACTAGAATGTGCAAATTAGGTTTTGTCTAAGTGTTGCTATCTCTACCGCAATGGCTAAGTTTCAATCTACAGTATATAAGTATGAATACAAGATTGAAACTTAAATGCTTAATATAAATGCGGAAACTTAAAGAGCAAGTAGAGATGCAAACTCTCGTGGATGACGCCGGTATTTTTATCGAGGTATCCAGAACCGCGCAAGGTCCCGACTAATCCTCGTTGGTGCTCCTACGCAAAGGGAAGCCCACGCGAGGGCCAAGCACCTCGGTCGAGTAACTCCGTAGAGAGCCGCAGGCCTTCTCCACATGCAAGTGGTGCTCCGCTTCCGGCTCTTCTCGGACGCTCCCCACCGTCTCCACTATCGAGCTTCCGACCGAAAACGCCGCGGGCCTTGTTCCCTCCGGTACATAGTGGCGACCGTGACACAAACACGGTTGTCACGGTCTCGCAAGACTCTCACCCCACTCGGTATAATTACAACGGATCGTGCAAGAGCCGGGGGTTGTGTGGTTTTACAAAACTCACTCAACTAACTAGGGTTCACCTAGAGCAAGCGCTAAAGCAGTCTAACTAACCTAAGCACTTCGCAAAGCACCTACGCTAATCACTGAGTGATTTTATTAAGCACTTGGGTGTAAGAGCACTTGGGAATGTCTACTATATGCCTCGGTATGTCTCTTGGGATCACACACTTGGAAATGGCCGGTTGGGGGTGTATTTATAGCCCCCAACACAAAAGTAGCCGTTGCAGGAAAGCTGTTGCTTTCTGCGGTCACACCGGACTGTCTGGTGGTGCACCGGACAGCGTATTGTTCCTTGTCCGGTGCGCCTAGCCGTTGCCCTGTCAGAGCAGATGACCGTTGGCGCCGTAGGCTTTTCACACCGGATAGTCCGGACTTCACACCGGACAGTCCGGTGGTCTTCCCTCCGGGTGCCACCTGGAACTAGCCGTTGGGGCTGTGGTTCCTGGTGCACCGGACAGTCCAGCGTGTGGGCATCGGACAGTCCGGTGCTCCACGTAGCATCATGTGAACTACAAACACAAACACTAGGAAACTTATTAGTTCACAGATTGTGTTAATCATCAAACACCAAAACTCAATTAGCCAAATGGCCCGGGGTCCATTTTCCTTATAGTGCTCGTCGAGGAGACGACGGGCGCGGGTGCTCTGGGGGTCTTAGGGCGGTTGGGATGGTCTGGGAAGATTGGGGAGGGTGTGGGGAACCTAATGGCGGGAGCTAGACTGCGGTAGAGGCACCGAAGGGTGGAGGTCCATGGTGAGGCACTTGGCGGCAGCGCTGGAAACTCTGATGAGCAATTACACGCGTGAGAGAGCTAGGGCGGGAACTAGAAGGGGGCAGGGGAGGTTTGAAAGTCGCCTGGAGGGGGGGGGGGGGGTGAATAGGCGTAATCTGAAATTTACAACTTAAACACAATCTACAAGCCGAGGTTAGCATTAGAAATAAATCCGAGTCCAGGAGAGAGGGGAAAACAAATCAAGAGCAAATAAAGTGGATGACACGGTGATTTGTTTTACTGAGGTTCGGTTCTAAAGAACCTAGTCTCCGTTGAGGTGGTGACAAAGACCAGGTCTCTTTCAACCCTTTCCCTTTCTCAAATGGTCACCTAAACCGAGTGAGCTTTCTTCCTTGATTTCTCGGGTCACTTAGACCCCGCAAGGACCACCACACAATTAGTGTCTCTTGCTTCGCTTATAAGGCTTTGAGAATAAGAATGAGAGAAAGAAGAAAGCTAACCAAGCAACAAAAGCAACAAAGAAACACAAGAACGATCCTCTCACAAGTCCTAAAGTACTAGAATTGAATTGGGGACTTTGATTAGATCGGTGGCTTTGATTTGTGTCTTGGAGTGTTGCACTTTGCTCTTGTATTAAATGTGGAGTGCTGAATGCTTGGATGGTTGGAGTGGCGGTGGTTGAGGGGTATTTATAGCCCTCACCCACCAAAACAACCGTTGGGGCAGACTGCTGTCGATGGGCGCACCGGACAGTCCGGTGCGCCACCGAACACTGTCCGGTGCGCCAGCCACGTCACCCAACCGTTAGGGTTCTGACGTAGTCGACCGTTGGTGCGCTGACTTCTGGTGGCACCGGACAGTCCGGTGCCGCACCGGACAGACACTGTTCACTGTCCGGTGCGCCTCTGACCTCTGCTCTAACTTCTGCCACGAATTGTAGCGCTGTCAGGGGCATTATGCAGTCGGCCGTTGCGTGAAGGAGCCGTTGCTCCGCTGGTGCACCGGACATTCCGGTGAATTATAGCAAAGTGGCGCTGGAGAAACCCGAGAGTCGCGAGTTGGAGTTTGTACGGCCCTAGTGCACCGGACACTGTCCGGTGGCACACCGGACAGTCCGGTGCGCCAGACCAGGGCACGCTCGGTTTCTTGGCCCTTTGAATTTGAACCCATTTTTTTATTCTTTTATTGGTTTGTGTTGAACCTTTATGCACCTGTAGAGTATATAATCTAGAGCAAACTAGTTAGTCCAATATTTGTGTTGGGTGTTCAACCACCAAAATTATTTATAGGAAAAGGTTAAAACCTATTTCCCTTTCAATCTCCCCCTTTTTGGTGATTGATGCCAACACAAACCAAAGCAAATATATAAGTGCAGAATTGAACTAGTGCATAATGTAAGTGCATAGGTTCCTTAGAATTAAACCAATTTTTTTAATTTCAATAGATATGCATGGTTGCTTTCTTTTATTTAAAATTTTGGACCACGCTTGCACCACTGTTTTGTTTTTGCAAGTTCTTTAGAAGAGTCTTTTCAAAACCTTTTTGCAAATAGTCAAAGGTATATAAATGAGATTACAAGAAGCATTTTCAAGATTTGAAATTTCTCCCCCTGTTTCAAATGCTTTTCCTTTGACTTAAACAAAACTTTCCCTGAATGAAATTCTCCTCTTAGTGTTCAAGAGGGTTTTACCAAAATTTTGAAAATACTATTTCAAAAGATCAAAGCATATTAAGTACCAATTTGAAAACTTTTTTTTAAAATTTGGTGGTGTGGTGCGGTCCTTTTGCTTTGGGCTAATACTTTCTCTCCCTTTGGTATTAATCACCAAAAACGGAGATATTAAGAGCCCTTTGATATTTTCTCCCCCTTTGGTAAGCAATATATGAGTGAAATATTATACCAAATTGGAGAGTGTTGTGGAATACCGGCAAAGGGTAAATAATACCGATGGAGTTGAGTGGAAGTGTTGTCGTTACCGAATACTCCATTTCCCTTTCAATCTAAGACTAACACAAGAAATACTCATGGAAGCACATTAGTCTTAGTCTTGGCACAAGAAGAATAAGAAATATGAACATGTACTAAAAGAAAGAGATATGATCCAAGGTATATAAATGAGCGATGTGTGCAATGTTTCAATCAAAATTCTGAGAATCAAGTATATTTAGCTCATTCCTAAGTTTGCTAAAGGTTTTCTCATCTAATGGCTTGGTAAAGATATCGGCTAATTGATTTTTGGTGTTAACATAAGCTATCTCGATAACCCCCTTTGTTGGTGATCTCTCAGAAAGTGATACCGAATGTCTATGTGCTTAGTGCGACTGTGTTCAATGGGATTCTCCACCATCCGGGTAGCACTCTCATTGTCACATAGGAGAGGGACTTTGCTCAATTTGTAGTCATAGTCCCTAAGGGTTTGCCTCATCCAAAGTAATTGCGCACAACAATGGCCTGCGACAATGTACTCGGCTTCGGCGGTAGAAAGAGCTACTGAGTTTTGTTTCTTTGAAGGCCAAGACACCAGGGATCTCCCCAGAAACTAACAAGTCCCTAATGTGCTCTTCCTATCAATTTTACACCGTGCCCAATCAGCATCGGAATATCCTATTAAATCAAATGTGGACCCCTTGGGGTATCTGTTGGTGTTTTGGGTCCGACCGCGCACCAGGGGTTGCCCCTCGAGGTGCTTTTTGAAGTAGGACGGTGTAACCGACTGTAGCTCGATGGTTCGTGCCAGATGCACGAGAGACAGTAGACAATTTTGCACAGGTTCAGGCCGCTTTGAGATGCGTAATACCCTACGTCCTGGTGTGGATCTTTTTTGTGGTGGGTTATAGGAGAGTTCTCTAGTACGAGGGATGCTAGAGAGCTGAGTAGATGGTTAATGAATGAGATGCCGCTTGAGGGGGTGCCCTCTAGGCCTTACATGCGGATATGATAACAACATACACCTAAGTAATAGTGAACCGACTTAAGCTTATCTTTCTATAATTCTGCCGACTTATCATCATTCAGTTCCGACGTCTGAGAGTGCTGCGCGGGAGAATCAGATCACTGCTGTGGATGGAGTCTGATTTCGCTGGGCCGCATGGGCTCGAGTTAATCCGATCTTGTGCTGATTTCCCTGCCAGACACTCCTCCCCTGGCCCATGAAGGGTTGGCCTTGCGAAATAATAGGCCTAAGGCCTTTCGCGAGGCCTTCTTGCCTTCTAGTGGACCCGGGGGATATCTGTCTCCCACAAGCCCCCAATCTTTGAGTTGATTTTGAAATAATCGGCCCAAAGATTCTAGGTCCAGCCTGCAGTTATTGATTTCGGTAAGGAATGCTTTAAAGATATGCCTATCGAGTTGTCGCTTCTAAACTCTGAGTAACTTGGTAAAAACAATCTTCTATTATCCTCTCCCACCATTATTCATCGGTCTTCATTTTATTCTTAAAAAATCTGTGATCTGACTCTGGTTTATGCTTTGGAGATCAGCATTCTGCTCTCTGGGGTTCAGGATTCATTGGGTGCACCGAAGGTGCACCCAATGGGTGTAGCCCCTGAGCTTTGAGTGAATTATTTGAGAATAATCCACTCAAAGGTCTTCATCTCATACTTTAGAAATCAGCATTTTATCTTTTGGGGTCAGTGATTCATCGGGTGCACCGGAGGTGCACCCAATGGGTGTAGCCCCCGAGCTTTGAGTGGATTATTCTGAATAATCCATTCAAAGGTCTTCATCTCATGCTTTAGAAATCAGCATTTTATCTTCGTTGAACGCCTTAGAATTCAACATTATATCATCAGCTTTTATGCTTCAGAGTTCAGCATATGGTTTTGTCTTTGAGATCAGCAATGCGATCTACCCATGTCCTGTTAGGTTTGAAATTTATTTGATCGGTGACAGATTGGACGTCCAGTAGATGGCTCTTTGGCTGGTCTTCATTTCGCTTCGTGCTTCAATGCTTCTGTTGATTAGACTTGTACTCTAGCATCTATTTTTGGCTTTTCTCCGATCTCTATCGATATCTTCCTTCTGTCTTGATACATTCATTGCGTATACTGTATGGATGCGACTGCTTGGGAAAATCTATTGAAAATTCCTGGACGTCCCCCCAATGGGTGTAGCCAAGGGACGGCTTGGTGCACTGAGCATTTAGCGGACTGCCTCTGAGTAGTAACTTGATGTGACCGTGAGGTGTAATCATATCGTCCAAGCGGTTGACTTCAGACCCAATGGGTGTCATATTACGTGAAACGGCGTCTGCTGCCTGACTTGTTTCCAGACGATTTGAATTGCATATTGAATATTTGTGATTGTTCAGTGACCGTGGTAGGAGACGAGCGGTTGCCTCTCGCCCCTATAAATAGAGCGCTTGCTTCACTGGTGTCTTCACACATCTCTCGGCCATTTGCTGCTTATTCTCCTCTTTTCTCTTCTATTCAACCATGGGCAAGAGCAATAAAGGCAGAAGTTCTTCGCACCACTCCGGCGACAAGAGGAAACGCGAGCCGAGTCCTCCCTCCGAGGACTTTGGTGACTCCGAGTACTCAGAGGAGGAGTTCTCCTCCGAGTCTAAGGGATCGCCTGCCTACGCCTCTCCCCCGGCATCGTCCGATGATTCAGACGATTCCTAGGGGATCGCTGCCAAGGTGTGGACATATATCTGGGCCGTCGAGCGCTCCGGGCTCGAGGGCTTGGATGAGTCGGAGGTCTCCTCGGACGAGGAGAACTCCTCTGACTCGTCCGAGGGGAAGAGCGGCGGTGATGGCGATGACGAGGGCGACAACGACGACAATGGTGGTGACGGCGACGGCGGCAAGGGCGACGGCAAGGGCAATGGCGACGGTGGCGGCGGCAAGAGCGACAACGACAGCAGCAAGGCCAGTGGCAAAGCGCCACTGGCTTAAATATTAGTATAGATAAATAGTAGTAGAAGTAGTATTAGTGGAATAATGTAGTAGTAGTTAGTAGTATAGTGTAGTGTATGTAGTAATGTAATGTAGTAATGTAATGTATCGAAAAACGGGAAGAAGGCCGACTCATAATGAGTTGGTCTTTGAATTTGTGGAAGAACTTCCCCTTTTATATAATGAAGAAGACTTCTACTTGTTCTGTGTGTATCTTTTGCCTTTCCATCGTTCCTTTGTAGTCGATCGATAGCTTGTATTTATGCCCAACACAGCCGTTGTTCTTAGAGGTAATGCTTGAGTAACGACTTGTTATTGCTGGGTCGTATTTAATTCTACCTGCCTTTATGTAGAGAAAACGGCTGAGTTACTGTTGGTGCCTTCAGAGGTAATATCTGAATTATGCTAGATCACATCGGTGTTTTAGAGGTAACAGCCGAGTGGTGCTGGGCCACATCGGCGTTTTAGAAGTAACAGCCGAGTGTTATTTGGCGACGTTAGTGTTTTAGAGGTACAACCGAGTTATGGTGGGCCACGTCGGTGTTCTAGAAATAACAGCCGAGTGGCGCTTGGTGACATCAACACTTTAGAGGTAACAACCGAGTCATGCTGGGCCACGTCGGTGTTTTAGAAATAACAGCCGAGTGGTGCTTGGTGACGTCAACGTTTTTAGAGGTTACGGCCGAGTGGCGACTAAGCACTTTTAACAGTATCTGACCCAGGAAAACCCCATTTGTGTCACGTCGTCGCACGCCTCCGCGTCCTGAGCCCTAGGCTCACTTTTTTGCCTCCAAACATCCTCTGTTTCCCTTTGATTTCACTTCCGCTCAATTCACCGACAAGATTGTGATGGCTCCCAAGCGGAAGAACCAGAATTCTGCTGCTGCGGTCATTCCTCCTATCGATCCCAACAGCAAGTTGCCTTTCGCAGGTAATCATATGTCTGTTGTTTCCGAGTCGGATCTTCTCCACCTTGTCGATGTCGGAGTTCTTCCTTCGAAGGAGCTTTGTTCTTGGCGGATTTGCCGTGGGGTCACTGTCCCGACAAAGGATACTCATGAGTCCGTTGTTTACGTCCCTTTTCTTATCCGCGGCCTTGCTCTTCCAATTTCTCCCTTCTTTCGCGGTCTCCTTGACTTTTACAATCTGAATCTGACTCACCTGAATCCCAACTCTATTCTGCAAATTTCTATCTTTGTTCATCTGTGCGAGGCCTACCTTGGAATTCTTCCTCACTTCGGTTTGTGGTAGTACTTGTATCACTGTCGTCCTGGGATGGCTGGGGGGCAGCACCAGCTTGTGGGTGATGCGAGTCTGGAGATGCGCCGTGGGAGGAAAATGGAGTACCTTGATATCCCACTTAAGGACAACATTAAAGGATGGCGTTTAGAGTGGTTCATTGTGGAAAACCATGGCAAGTCCCTCCCCCCTCGGTCAGGGAGACAGCCGGATGTGCGCACTCCGAGTTAGATTGAGTCTCCTACAACCTTGGAGATAGCAGAAGTCAATGTTCTGCTTGCTAAAATTTGTTTGCTGAAGGAGAGAGGTCTGACCGCTGAAGCTGTGGTTGCAGACTTTGTTTTTAAGAATATTCAGCTCCTGAAGGACAGAGCATACCCGGCTTACTTATACAGTGGTGTCACCGACTCAACCCGGGTTACCAACAAGATGATTCCTGCTGTGGATTTGGTGAGCCGACTGGAGATGATCTTGAGAGGCAAAGTATCAAATATTGGTGCTCCTATCGCATATTCTGCTTGGAATCTGCCATCCTTTAAGCCTTTTTTCAATTTTGTGTCCAATCCTCCTGCTGGTGATAGTGGTTTGGGTCTTAGAGTGCGACCCTCTCCCAAAGATATTGAGGTCCTGGTGGCTTCACTTGGTGACCTTCCCAACGATGAGAGACAAGTTCATTTTGTGATGCCTACGAGTCCAGGCGATGCAGAGATAAGTGCTATGTTGGATATGTTGGCTGGGGATTCTTCTGACTCGGCCTCTGCTGAACCAATGGCTATTGCGACTATACCAGAGCTTGAAAAAGCCGTGGACACCTGAAAGCCTGAGGGTACTCGCCCGAAGCGTCTTTGCCAGGTTAGTCATCCAACTGCACCTGCCGAGGGGAAGAAGAAAAAGAGACGGCTTCGACGAGTGTCGTGTTTGGACCAGGATGCTGGCCCTTCTGCTCCTACTGCTGAAGAAGTACCGGTGGAAATCTTTACTGGAGTTGATCCCAATGAGTGCGATCCTGCTGATGCTGAGCCCAATGGGTGTGACCCTGCCAAAGTTGATCCCAATGGGTGTGATCTTGCGCCGTCTATTGTCCGTGTTGTTGACGAGGACGAAGAAGAAGAAGAGGAGGTCCCACTAATTCAGAAGAACAGTCGGCGTTACAGAATCGGTGGAGGGGATAGCGATATTCCTTCTTCAACTCTGTCTGCCCTTGTTAGCCTGCAAGAATTATCCATAACAGATTTTGATCAGGCTCTCGAGGATGTTGTTCCTGAGGATATGCTGTCAGAGCCAGCTGATGGTGATATGATGGTCGTCTGCTCTGACACTCCAGATGTGGGATTAGAGGTTTCCCTGGCAGCGTCTCGTGCATCGTCGACCTTGGAAGGCGGTCTTCGGTGCCAAGAGGTTTGTCAAGATTGCTCAATTCCCATGGAGGTGACTGAGAATCCTTCAGCCTTAGAGGTGGCAGTTGTAGAGAACCCAGTCCCCAAGGGTGGTGCTAGCGGTTGCCCAACCCCCGAGGGTGTTGCCGGTAATGATCCGGCTCGGGTGGGTAGCGCAAGCTATAACCCAAACCCCGAGGGTGTTGCCGGTGATGATCCGGCTCCAATGGGTAGTGCGAGCTGCAATCCAGCCTCCGAGGGTGTCCGAGCGAGCTCCCCTTCTCATACCTCCATGGATGTCCACATCGGGTCTTCTCCACCATATTCTGGTGGCATAATAGCAGTGCATGCTTCAAATGAGGGAGTCGCCTTAGAGGTCGGCGCACCGGATGCCAGAGTTCTGATGCCTGCTAGTGGGGTTGAATCGATCCCTGGCGATGCTCTTCAGATTGTCCCGGTTGATATTCCTTCGTCGAGCCACCAACTAGCTTCTCATGATTTGGGATTTCCTTCGTTCTTCTCTAATCTTCAGGTAACTCGGCTTTTTCTGTTCTGGCAATACTCCTGGCGAATCACTGTCTTTGTACTCATTTGTTTTTAATATCAAGCTTTGGTCGACGGGATGGCTCGTCAGTTGAGATCTCATGGTGCCTCTATCCTGGAAGGAGCTCTGTCTTTGACGTAGTGGAATCCGTTGCTGCTTCAGAAGCAGATATCTGATTTGAAAATGTCAAATGCTGGTTAGTGTCTTTGTTTCTTTCTTGGCTGATTGATCAGTCTATTTTTAACGGTGTGTCCTTCTTCCACTATTTCTTATTAGATATGACCCGGCGGTACTCTGAACTCGAGGAGAAACATCTTCAGTACCAAGCCGATTCAACCCGGCAGTACTTTGAGGTTGAGGAGAAGTATTCCCAAGGTCAGATCGACCTGGCTCGGGTTTCTGCTTCTTTAAACGATGCCAATTCTTTGAATTCCTCTCTTAGTGCTCAGCTTGACTCTAAAAAGGCGGCTAACGAGGTAAGCTTACTTGACTTTCTCTGCTGTGACTTTACTACTCACTGGATACTTGAGAGCTGATTCTTGTCTGTAGGAGGAGAAACGGGTACTTGCGGCTTCTCGTGATAACCTTGATAGGTTGTATCACGACGCCATCAATTCTCTGACCATCTTGGAGAGGAGCCACCGTTTTACCATGGCAGATCTGGATCATCACCGCCACGAGCTACAAGTATCCCAGGATGAGATCTTGCGTCTTAGGCAGTTGGTGTTGAGCAAGGACTCCATCATCAAGGATCTGCGCGTCTCTAGGAGATCGGTCGTCCAGGAGCTAGAGGCCGCTCGACTGGCTACCAAAGCTGCAGAAGACAATTCCACCATTCTGAAGGCCCAGCGCGACAAGGCTATGGACAAAGCCATTCGTGCGGGGCGAATCTTGATGAGAAGGTCGGGTATAGTTGTTCCTGATGATATAGTTGCCGATGTTAGAGCTGCTCCTGACTCCTCGAGTCGCCCTTCTTTTTCAGTTGCTCCTGAGAAAGATACTTCAAAGTAGAGATACTGAATACATTTGTGGATTGTATGTGTGTGCGATCAATGTGCCCGAATGTTTGGTTAGAATGTGTTTTTGACGTTGAACGCTTTTCTGTTGTTAGAATTCAACAGTTGTTATGGATGGTTGCAGAGGTAAATGCCGCATGCTGGTTTTGAAGTTTATGCTAATTGATTAGCTGATGAGGTATAGAGGTCCCCCCTAGATGAGTGGTCGTAAGCATGTTATACTAAGTCGAGTAGGTGTGAGCATGTTGCACCATTTTAAGTCATTGCCGACTTAAGCCGATTGCTCCGTTAGTAGGGTATAGTGGTCACCCTAAGTCGAGTAAGCGTGAGCATGTTGCACCGTCTTAAGTCATTGCCGACTTAAGCCGATTGCTCCGTTAGTAGGGTATAGTGGTCACCCTAAGTCGAGTAAGCGTGAGCATGTTGCACCGTCTTAAGTCATTGGCGACTTAAGCCGATTGCTCCGTTAGTAGGGTATAGTGGTCACCCTAAGTCGAGTAAGTGTGAGCATGTTGCACCGTCTTAAGTCATTGCCGACTTAAGTCGATTGCTCCGTTAGTAGGGTATAGTGGTCACCCTAAGTCGAGTAAGCATGAGCATGTTGCACCGTCTTAAGTCATTGCCGACTTAAGCCGATTGCTCCGTTAGTAGGGTATAGTGGTCACCCTAAGTCGAGTAACCGTGCTGATTGGTAATAAATAGTTCGAGTGCCCTTGAGAATGAAATTCTTTTATTGATGATGTATTTTCCAATTATAGAATACAATGCTGCCCCGATAGCTTTTGAAATCTAGCTAAGGGTAAAACTTCCTGAGGTGCTCTATATTCCATGAATTTCCTATTTCCGTGCCGTCCATTTGAGTAAGCCGGTATGATCCTGGCCGGGTGACTTCTGCTACGACAAATGGCCCTTCCCATAGTGGTGACAATTTGTGCCGTCCTTCCCCCGTTAGAATTCGGCGAAAGACCAAGTCTCCCACTATGAAAGATCGATGTCGTATAGCCTTATCATGATAGTGCCTCAGGGGTTGCTGGTACCTAGCTGACTGAATTACTGTATTCAATCGCTCTTCTTCCAGTACATCAATATCCTCCAGCCTGGTAGCCTCTGCCTCAGCTATGTTTTCGAAGATCAATCTTGGTGCCCCAAACCTGAGGTCGGCAGGTTGCACTGCCTCTGAACCATAGACCATGAAGAAAGGGGTATCCCATGCAGAGCTCGACTAGGTTGAGTTCTTAGGCTCCAAACCACATACGACAACTCTCTGATCCACTTTCCTGTGAACTTTTCATTCTTGTCAAAGATTTTCTTCCTGAGTGCTTCTAGTATCATCCCATCAGCTCTTTCTACCTGATCGTTGGCTCTAGGATGAGCTACTGACGCATATTTGATCTGGATGCTCCGTTGTTCGCAGAAATCAAAGAATTCAGAGCTAGTGAAATTGGATCCTAGGTCGGTTATGATGCTATTTGGTATCCCAAACCTGAATATTATATCTTGTATGAATTCCACTGCCTTGGCTAAAGTCAGAGAAGCTATGGGTTTGTACTCTATCCATTTAGTGAATTTGTCAATGGCAACCAACACGTGAGTATAACCTCCCTGAGCTTTCTTGAAGGGTCCAATCATGTCTAGTCCCTAACACACAAATGGCCATGTCCCTGGTATGGTTTGCAGCTACTATGCTGGTAAATGCTGCTGCTTTGATAAGAATTGGCAAGCTTTACACCTCTGGACTAACTCAACTGCATCATTTTTTGCTGTCGGCCAATAGAAACTAGACCTGAAGACCTTCCCAACCAGCGTTCTGGATGCCGCATGTATTCCGCACTGTCCAGCATGGATCTCATCTCACAGTTGCTTTCCAGTAACCGAAGGTATGCACTTCATGAGGACTCCTGCTGCGCCTCTTCTGTACAGTGCATCCCCAATGAGGGTGTAGTGGGCTAACTGTCTTGCGATGCGTTCTGCTGCAGCTTTATCATTCGGCTCCTCTTCATTCTTTATATACTTAATAATAGGCTCCCTCCAGTCATTAGAGTCTGACTGTGGCTGGCTCAAAATATTGCACTCTTCTGCCCGATCTAAGGAAATACTCGGGCGTGGCACTTCTTGGACGAAAACTCCAGGTGGGACCTGAGTCCGACTGGATCCTAGTTTAGACAATGCGTCTGCTGTAGCATTGCGATCTCTTTCCACATGATGAAACTCCAACCCTTCAAATTTATCTTCTAGTTTTCGGACGGCTGTGCAGTACTTGCCCATAGAGTCATTCGAGCAATCCCATTCTTTATTTATCTGACTTATGACCACTAGTGAATCTCCGTATACCATCAACCTTTTGATACCCAGTGATATGGTAATGTTCAATCCGTGGATCAAAGCTTCATATTCTGCTGCATTATTGGATGCTGGGAATAACAACTGAAGAGCATATTTGAGTTTATCACCCCCAGGGGCAATGAGGAGGATCCCTGCGCCTGCTCCCTTCAATTTCAGCGAGCCATCAAAATACATCCGCCATACTTCTGTAGTCTCCGGGTTATCTAGTACTTGTTGTTCAGTCCACTCTGTTATGAAGTCGACTAGTGCTTGGGTCTTTATCGTGGTACGAGGCTGAAACTCAATGTCGTGAGCTCCCAGCTCACAGGCCCACTTGGCTATTCTTCCAATGGCTTCTTTGTTGTGGAGAATGTCTCCTATTGGAAACCCAGTGACTACTATGACTTTGTGGTCGTCAAAGTAGTGACGGAGCTTGCGCACAGTTAGAAGTACTGCGTACAATAGTTTTTGAACTTGAGGATATTTCTTTTTTGAGGGTCCTAGAACTTCACCGATGAAATAGACCTGGTGCTGTACTGGATACGTGTGTGCTTCCTCTGCTCGCTCGACTACCAACGTGGTGCTCACCACGTGAGTCGTGCAAGAGATGTATAACAACAGATCTTCGGCCGGCTGATTTGGCGTAGCTTGGCGTGGCGGCTTTAGCACTGGCGGCGTGGTCAAGAACTTTTTTAGTGCATCAAGAGCTTCCTGTGCTTCTGTGGTCCACTAGAACTTGTCCACCTTTTTGAGCAATTTTGTAGAATGGTAAGCCTTTTTCTCCTAGTCTTGATATGAATCTGCTCAGAGCTGCCATGCATCCAGTAAGCCTCTGTACTTTCTTCTGCAATCGTGGTGTTTCCATTCTCATGATAGCTTCGATTTTATCTGGGTTGGCTTCAATTCCTCGGTGGCTGACAATGAATCCGAGCAATTTTCCTGCTGGTACTCCAAAGATACATTTTTCTAGATTAAGCTTCCACTGATATCATCGCAGACTGTTGAAGACCAGCTACAAATCCTCAATGAAGTTTTCTGAATTTTCTGTCTTAATCACCACATCATCCACATAAGCTTCTACACGCTTGCCACAGTGATCGGCTAAGCATGTCTGAATGGCTCTCTGGTAAGTTCCTCCACCGTTTTTTAGGCCAAACGACATGGAGGTATAGCAGAAAGCTCCAAACAGGGTGATGAATGTAGTTTTTTCCTCGTCTTCTTTTGCCAGGCTGATCTGATGGTACCCGGAGTAGCAATCCAAGAAAGATAACACAGAACACCCAGTGGTCGAGTCTACCACTTGGTCTATTCTAGGAAGTCCGAAGGGATCCTTCGGACAGTGTTTGTTGAGATCCGTATAGTCGACGCACATGCGCCAAACCACTTTATTCTTTTTAAGTACAAGAACTGGATTTGCTAACCACTCAGGATGCAGTACTTCTCTGATGAACCCTGCTGCGACTAAGTGAGCTAGCTCGACACGAATGGCTTCTCTCTTGTCAGGCGTGAAACAACGCAACTTTTGTCGAATCGGCCTCGCCTGGGGATAGACTTTCAGTTTCGGCCAACCAGTTCTCTCGAGACTCCCAGCATATCCGCAGGTTGCCACGCGAATACGTCTCGGTTATCTTGCAGAAACTGGACGAGCGCGCCTTCCTATTTGTCATCCAGGCTGGAGATGATGATGGCTGTCTTGCGTTCATCAGCGAACCCGAGGTTGATTCTCTTTGTTTTCTCAGTCGGCCGCATAGAGGTCATGGCTTGAGCTTCATTTGCAGGTATTGCGAGGTCCTCCTCAGGCTTTGAGTTCGCCTGCGCGGAAGACGTCGTTGATTGCTTGGTGGTGAGGGCCGCCTGAATGGCCACTCGGAAGCATTCTGCGGCTCCTTGGAAGTCAGTGCGCATGGTGATGATTCCTTGTGGTCCTGGCATCTTCAATATCATGTACGTATAGTGCAGAATGGCCATGAATTTCGCCAATCGTGGCCTGCCGATAATAGCATTGTACCCGCAGTCGAAGCTCGCCACCTCGAACCTCAGGTACTCGGTTCTGTAGTTATCCGGAGTTCCGAAGGTGACTGGCATGTAGATGTGTCCGAGTGGGTACTCTCCTTCAGTCGGCACGATGCCAAAGAAAGGAGTGTCTGACTCGTGAAGCTCTTTGAGTGCGACTGCCAAGCCTAGGAGTGTTCAGGGGAAGGTGACGTTGATGCTGCTCCCCCCATCCACTAACACCTTCTTCACCCTGCTCTCTCGGATCACCGGATCGATGAGGAGCGGATACTAGCCCGGATGGTCGAAGTTAAGCCATTGATCCGCCCGAGTGAAGGAGATCGGGTGTTCGGACCATCGATACAGGGCGGGAGGACCGATGGTCGCCACCAGTATCTGACGGTCATTGAGCTTCTGTTGTCTCTTGCTCTCCTGCGACCCGTGTCCACCGAAGATGACGTTGACTTCTCCATCAACACGGGGGAATGCTCCACCTCCTCCCCCTTCCTGCTGTTGAGGTTGTCGAGGTTCTCCGGGCCCTCCTCGTGGCGGGGAGGTGGTAGAGGTTGGAAGGGTCGGCCGTTCCCGACGGAGTGCTTGAAATCTCTGCAGTTCCGAAGGGTGTGGCGCATGTCCTTATGGTACAGACATTGGGCGTCGAGGATGTCATCCAACGTTCATTCACCTCCGCGGGGTGCCCCTCGGGCACGAGAGACGGGTGGTCTAGTGGTGTGGGCTTCGTCGCGAGGCCTCTTCTCCCAACGCTTGTCGGGTTGCTGGTTTGCGTCGCGTCGTGGTGCCGGCAGTGCAGGCTTCGTTCCTCCGATGAGGTCCTGAGCTCGTTCGTCGGCGGTGATGTAGAGGTCCGCTTCCCTGAACAGCTGCTCGGAGGTAGTTGGCGCCTTTTGCAGTATGGCTCGGACGAAGGCTGAGTCATTAGATCCTCGGTAGAAGTCCTCGATCACCGCTGCTTCCGCAACCTCGGGGATACAATTTCTCATGGTCTGAAACCTTTTGAGGTATGATCGGAGAGTCTCATCCCCTCGGCGCCTGATGGATTTGAGGTCCCATGGCTGCGCCGGTTTGTCGGAGAGAGATTGTAAGTTGGCGATGAAGCACCGACTGAAGTCGCTCCAGTCATCGATGCAGTGTCGGGGTAGGTGTCGTAGCCATTGCAACGCATCTTGCCCGAGGACAATGGGCAAGTACGCGGTCATCACATCTTCAGTTGCCCCAGCGGCCTGAGCAGCGGTGGTATAGACGGCCAACCAACCTCTTGGGTCCTGCTTAGGCTCGTACTTGTCGACGTTGGAGACTTTGAAGTTAGGGGCCACTGAATGGCCCTGAGACGTGGAGTGAGCGCCGACACTCCACACGTGTCATCCTGTCGACGATGATGACGTTGGTCCCGAGGAGGTGAGTTGTTGACGTGTTGCCTCGACCGTCCCCGAGTCGTGCTGCCAGTTGAAGCTGTTGCCGACTCAACTCTGGTGGCTTGACTTCGCGCGGGGATGCCGTGATCCTGATCATATTCTTCTCGGTGCCGAATCTCGTTCTCGTGTCGTCGTTCGCGCGAAGCATTGATGGAGCTCCGTGCGTCCCGTCGACTGTTGATGGCGTGTCATAGATCGCTCGGAGGATGAGCGAGAGGCAGAAGATGATTAGCTGCCCGAGTGAGCAGCCATCGATAGCCCTCGGCGTCTGGAGTCCGGGGGAGGTCATCAGCTATTTGAGCTAACACTCCACCGACCTCACTTGGTGTGTTCATGGCTCGGGCGAAGTCGGGGTTCAGGTTTCATCCGAGGAGAGGATTCTCTCGACGTTGCCTCGCCTCCTGCTCGGCTTGCTCTTGAGCTTACCGACGATCGCGTCGGCAGGAATTCCTCCTTTCCCTGAAGACTCGTTCGTCTGGAGTTTCTCCCACCTCCGAGATCTCATCTCGTGACACAGGCTGCGCCGGATCTCGTTCTCCGGTTGCATGATGTCACCGGATATTTCGGCATCGATTCCTTCGTCGGTGAGCTTCTCGCTGAGGAGGTTCCTCCCTAGGCGCGGTTGGTTCATCGTCGGAGACGGGGGACGACTCCACTCTCCCCCCGATGAAGAGGACATCAGGGTAGAATGGGACGGTCGTGGCGACAAGCTTCTTTCTGTTCTCCTTTGAGGGCAGAAGTACTAGAAGAGCAGCTTGCCGGGCTTTCGTCTTGTTTGTTTCTTTTCTCCTTGCAATCCATGTCCATTTTTCTGTGGATGAGGTGGACAGCGGGGTTCTTCGGCTAGATGGATTCTCTGCTCCTCACCTGCAGGAGTCAATCTTCGCTTGGAGCGCTGGAGGTTGCGCTTTTTCCTGCTTCGCTCTGGCTTTCCCGGAGATTATCGAGGAAGGTTTTCTCTCTGGTGGATCCGCGATCGATGTAGAGTCCCTTCTTCGTCTGCCACAGATGAAATGGTTCCGAAGTGGAACACGGATCCGGGGCAGAGAACGATCTGGTGCTGGAAGGTGATGGCCATTTAGCTAGCTTGGATCGGTGACACACCCCCTACCTGGCGCGCTAGCAGTCGGTGTTTTGGGTCCGACCGCGCACCTAGGGTTGCCCCTCGAGGTGCTTTTTGGAGTAGGACGGTGTAACCGACTGTAGCTCGATGGTTCGTGCCAGATGCACGAGAGACAGTAGACAACTTTGAATAGATTCGGGCCACTTTGAGATGCATAAAACCTTACGTCCTGGTGTGGATCTTTTTTGTGGTGGGTTACAGGGGAGTTCTCTAGTACGAGGGATGCTAGAGAGCTGAGTATATGGTTAATGAATGAGATGCCGCTTGAGGGGGTTCCCCCTAGGCCTTATATATTCGACCGTGGGACGTTACATGCGGATATGATAACAACGTACACCTAAGTAATAGTGAACCGACATAAGCTTATCTTTCTATAATCCTACCGACTTATCATCATTCAGTTCCGACATCTAAGGGTGCTGCGCGGGAGAATCGGATCACTGCTGTGGATGGCGTCTAATTTCGCTGGGCCGTATGGGCTAGAGTTAATCCAATCTTGCGCTGATCCACTCTGCCAGACACTCCTCCCCTGGCCCACGAAGGGATGGCCTTGCGAAATAATGGGCCTAAGGCCTTTCGCGAGGCCTTCTTGCCTTCTAGTGGACTCGGCGAAATAATACCGATGGAGTTGAGTGGAAACGTTATCGTTACCGAATACTCCATTTCCCTTTCAATCTAAGACTAACACAAGAAATACTCATGGAAGCACATTAGTCTTAGTCTTGGCATAAGAAGAATAAGAAATATGAATATGTACCAAAAGAAAGAGATATGGTCCAAGGTATATAAATGAGCGATGTGTGCAATGTTTCAATCAAAATTTCTAGAATCAAGTATATTTAGCTCATTCCTAAGTTTGCTAAAGGTTTTCTCATCTAATGGCTTGGTAAAAATATCGGCTAATTGATTTTTGGTGTTAACATAAGCTATCTCGATAACCCCATTTGTTGGTGATCCCTCAGAAAGTGATACCGAATGTCTATGTGCTTAGTGCGACTGTGTTCAACGGGATTCTCCGCCATGCGGATAGCACTCTCATTGTCACATAGGAGGGGGACTTTGCTCAATTTGTAGCCATAATCCCTAAGGGTTTGCCTCATCTAAAGTAATTGCGCACAACAATGGCCTGCAGCAATGTACTCGGCTTCGGCGGTAGAAAGAGCTACTGAGTTTTGTTTCTTTGAAGCCCAAGACAACAGGGATCTCCCTAGAAACTGACAAGTCCCTGATGTGCTCTTCCTATCAATTTTACACCCTGCCCAATCGGCATCGGAATATCCTATTAAATCAAATGTGGATCCCTTGGGGTACCAAAGTCCAAACTTAGGATTGTAAACTAAATATCTCATGATTCTTTTCACGGCCCTAAGGTGAACTTCCTTAGGATTGGCTTGGAACCTTGCACACATGCATACGAAAAGCATAACATCCGGTCGAGATGCACATAAATAGAGTAAAGATCCTATCATCGACCGGTATACCTTTTGATCTACGGATTTACCTCCCGTGTCGAGGTCGAGATGCCCATTTGTTCCCATGGGTGTCTGGATAGGTTTGGCATCCTTCATTCCAAACTTTTTAAGTATGTCTTGAATATACTTGGTTTGGCAGATGAAGGTGCCGTCTTGGAGTTGCTTGATTTGAAATCCTAAAAGTACATCAACTCCCCCATCATAGACATCTCGAAATTTTGAACCATGATCCTACTGATCTCTTCACAAGTAGATTTGTTAGTAGACCCAAATATAATATCATCAACATAAATTTGGCATACAAACAAATCATTTGCAACAATTTTAGTAAAGAGTGTAGGATCGACCTTGCCGACTTTGAAGCTATTAGTGATAAGAAAATCTCGCAGGCATTCATACCATGCTCTTGGGGCTTGCTTAAGCCCATAAAGTGCCTTTGAGAGTTTATAGACATGGTTAGGGTACTCACTATCTTCAAAGCCGGGAGGTTCCTCAACATAGACCTCTTCCTTGATTGGTCCATTGAGGAAGACACTTTTCACGTCCATTTGATAAAGCTTGAAGCCATGGTAAGTAGCATAGGCAAGTAATATGCGAATTGATTCAAGCCTAGCTACGAGTGCATAAGTTTCACCGAAATCTAAACCTTCGACTTGTGAATATCCTTTAGCCACAAGTCGGGCTTTGTTCCTTATCACCACACCATGCTCGTCTTGCTTGTTGCGGAATACGCATTTGGTACCTACAACATTTTGATTAGGACGTGGAACCAAATGCCATATCTCATTCCTCGTGAAGTTGTTGAGCTCCTCTTGCATTGGCAGCACCCAATTCGAATCTCTTAATGCATCCTCAATCCTGTAAGGCTCAATAGAGGACACAAAAGAGTAATGTTCACAAAAATGAGCAACACGAGATCTAGTGGTTACCCCCTTATGAATGTCATCAAGGATGGAGTTTACGGGGTGATCTCGTTGAATTGGTTGGTGGACTCTTGGGTGTGGCGGTCTCTGACCTTGAATCTCTTGTTCATCTTCCTTGTCTTGATTAGCTTCATCTCCCCCTTGATCATTGACCTCTTCTTGAGGTGGCTCATCTTCTTGATCTTCTTCTTCATCACCTTGAGCCTGATCCTCATCTTGGGTTGGTGGAGATGCTTGATTGGAAGATGATGGTTGATTTTGTGCTTGTGTGGGCTCTTCGGATTCCTTAGGACACACATCCTCAAAGGACATGTTCCTTAGTGCGATGCATGGAGCCTCTTCATCATCTAGCTCATCAAGATCAACTTGCTCCACTTGGGAGCCATTAGTCTCATCAAACACAATGTCACAAGAAACCTCAACCAATCTAGTGGATTTGTTGAAGACTCTATATGCCCTTGTGTTTGAGTCATATCCTAGTAAAAAGTCTTCTACAACTTTAGGAGCAAATTTAGATTTTCTACCTCTTTTAACAAGAATAAAACATTTACTCCCAAAGACTCTAAAATATGAAACATTGAGCTTTTTACCGGTGAGGAGTTCACATGATGTCTTCTTGAGGATTCGGTGAAGATATAACCGGTTGATGGAGTAGCAGGCAGTGTTAATCGCCTCGGCCCAAAACCGGTCTAGTGTCTTGTATTCATCAAGCATGGTCCTTGCCATGTCCAGTAGCATTCTATTATTCCTCTCCACTACACCATTTTGTTGAGGTGTGTAGGGAGAAGAGAACTCATGCTTGATGTCCTCCTCCTCAAGGAAGCCTTCAATTTGTGAATTCTTGAACTCCGTCCCATTATCTCTTCTAATCTTTTTGATTCTCGATTCGAACTCATTTTGAGCCCGTCTCAAGAATCCCTTTAAAGTCTCTTGGGTCTGTGATTTTTCCTGCAAAAAGAACACCCAAGTGAAGCGAGAATAATCATCCACAATTAGTAGACAGTACGTACTCCCGCCGATGCTTATGTAAGCGATCAGGCCGAATAAATCCATGTGGAGTAGCTCCAGTGGCCTGTCCGTTGTCATGATGTTTTTGTTTGGATGATGGGCGCCAACTTGCTTTCCTGCTTGACATGCGCTATAAACCCTGTCTTTCTCAAAATGAACATTTGTTAGTCCCAAAATATGTTCTCCCTTTAGAAGCTTGTGTAGATTCTTCATCCCAACATGGGCAAGTCGGCGATGCCAGAGCCAACCCATATTAGTCTTAGCAATTAAGCAAGTTCCAAGTTTAGCTCTATTAAAATCAACTAAGTATAGCTGACCCTCTAACACTCCCTTAACTGCTACTGAATCATCACTTCTTCTAAAGACAGTAACACCTATATCACTAAAAAGACAGTTGTAACCCATTTTGCATAATTGAGATACAGAAAGCAAATTGTAATCTAAAGAATCTACAAGAAAAACATTGGAAATAGAATGGTCATGTGATATAGCAATTTTACCAAGTCCTTTGACCAAACCTTGATTTCCATCCCCGAATGTGATAGCTCTTTGGGGATCTTCGTTTTTCTTATAGGAGGAGAACATTCTTTTCTCCCCTGTCATGTGGTTTGTGCATCCGCTATCAATAATCCAACTTGAGCCCCTGGATGCATAAACCTGCAAAATAATTTAGGCCTTGTTCTTAGGTACCCAAACGGTCTTGGGTCCTTTCACATTAGAAACAAGCACCTTAGGTACCCAAACACAAGTCTTTGAACCCTTGTGTTTGCCCCCAGCATATTTGGCAACTACTTTGCCTGATTTGTTAGTTAACACATAAGAAGCATCAAAAGTATTAAATGAAATAATAGGATCATTTGATGCAGTAAGAGATTTCTTTTTAGGCAATTTAACACGGGTTGATTGCCTAGAACTAGATGCTTAATTTTTATACATAAAAGCATGATGTGAAACAGTATGAGGTTTTCTAGCATGAATCCTTCTAATCTTGTGCTCAGGATAAATAGCAGGATATAAAATGTAACTCTCATTATCCTGAACCATAGGAGCCTTGCCCTTAACAAAATTAGACAATCTTTTGGGGGCATTAAGCTTGACATTGGTTCCCTGTTGGAAACCAATGCCATCCTTAATCCCAGGGCGTCTCCCATTATAAAGCATGCTACGAGCGAATTTAAATTTTTCATTCTCTAGTTCATGCTCGGCAATTTTAGCATCTAGTTTAGCTATATGATCATTTTGTTGTTTAATCATAGCAATGTGATCATTTATAGCATCTACATTAACATATCTACATCTAGTGCAAATAGAAATATGATCAACAGTAAATGTAGATGGTTTGCAAACATTAAATTCATCAATCTTAACATGTAAAATAACATTCTCATTTCTAAGATTTGAAATAGCATCATTGCAAACATTTAAATCTTTAGCCTTAGAAATCAATTTAGCATTTTCAGTTTTAAGGCTAGAAATTGACTCATTCAATTTACCAATCTTAGCAATTAAACTAGCATTATCACTTTTAAGATTGGAAATTGAATCATCACAAGCATTTAATTTCTCAACCTTAGCAAATAAATTAGCATTCTCAGTTCTAAGGTTGGAAATAATGTCATGGCAAATGCTAAGCCCCTTAGTTAAGTTTTCATTTTTCTCTACTTCCTGAGCATAAGCATTTTTTTACTTTAACATGCTTCTTATTTTCCTTAATAGGAAATTCCTCTTGGCTATCCAAAAGTTCATCCTTCTCATGAATAGCTCCTATCAATTCATTCAATTTTTCCTTTTGTTGCATGTTAAGGTTGGCAAAAAGGGTAAGCAAATCATCCTCATCTTCACTAGAGCTACCCTCATCACTGGATGTTGTATATTTGGTGGAGGCTCTAGATTTTACCTTCTTCCTTTTGCCGTCCTTCGCCATGAAGCACTTGTGGCCGACGTTGGGGAAGAGGAGGCCCTTGTTGACGACGATGTTGGCGGCATCCTCGTCGGAGGAGGAGTCGGTGGAGCTCTCGTCGGAGTCCCATTCCCGACACACGTGGGCATCGCCGCCCTTCCTCTTGTAGTACTTCTTATTTTCCTTCCTCTTTCCTTTCTTGTCGTCGCCCCTGTCACTATCACTAGACATAGAACATTTAGCGATAAAATGACCGGGCTTACCACATTTCTTGACGCGTGATGTGGCGCGTGGGTCCTCGGCCTTGACGTGTGACGTGCGCGCGGGTAGATGGTTGGAGGGGACAGGGTTGACAGGTGGGGTCGGGGCATCAGCTTGTTGGCATGGGCACGCGGGCCAAGGGCACTGACAAGGCGAGGCCCACGACAGAGAGAGAGAGAGCGGGCGATGGAGCGGCACTGGTAGGGCGGGCCTGCCGGGCAGAAAGAGAAGGGGGAGGGGTTGCAGGCTTCTTTCCTTTTTCCTTTTATTCTGAATTTTAATTTCCTTTTCTTTTCTCTTTTGAATTCAAATGCAAATGAGCCACAAATTCAAATACAATCATCTCAAGCATATGTATCAAACAAAGACAAGACTTAGGGTTCAACATGTTGCAACATTCCATTCTCCTTTGAGGTTTTGCCTTCTAGTATATAATTACATTTTCCAACGTAGTAATATTTCTTATTCTAGAGAAAAAGGAAAAACTAGGAGTTTTGAGAGGGAAGGGAAAAGATGAGTAACACTTGAATTCGCGGATATAAGCAAAGAAATTTTATACCCCCAAATTCAGGGTGTTATAGCAACCCTGTGAGGCGGGGGGTCAAACCCGACACTATTGACCCACGACAGCTATGACAAGATGCGTCATCACCAACCCACGTTTGAATATACGTGCAGCATACCAAAGGGCCTTGGGAGGACACCAACAACATGACTATACGTCCCCACAAAAGGTCTCAGGCGTATTCCCACTGACCTGTGAGGTTAGTCAACCTCAGTAATGGGAGGACCTCAGCCCCAGAGTCCCAACAATGACCCATATATCAGGAAAGATAGGACAGTGTGCCAGACCGAGAGTATGCCTACGTATGCAAGCTGGTGATGCGGGTCTCATTACGACAGGCGAAGCCACGCCATGTACGACCATGCCGTGACAATGATCCATGGGACCCACCACACACTACTGTAAAGACGTCAGCAATGGACTCGCTACAGGAACCAGTGAGACGTGTGACACCATACCGGGAGTACGGCTACACATGACCCTACGGAAGACCTACCACGCCACGCCAATCTGGGAGAACAGATCTCTCTCTTCCTCTCTCTCTCTCTTTCTCTATCTCAAAAAGTTGGTCTCCACGGTAAAGTTCCTCCCTTGATATATAAAAGGGAAAGCCCTCCTGCTTCTCGGACACACACGCACAAGATGTTACACAGTTCCTAGGCAATACTACGATACACACTACACTAGACTAGGGTGCGAGCCTGAACTAGTATAAACCCTATGTCGAAATCCCCATGCTTGAGTCCCAGCGATTCACCATTTGGTGCGAGTCTGCGGTAGCACCCCACCGAACACAAATCTTATTGACACCTGGTTTTCAAAACCACAACAGTTAGCATGCTAGGTAGTAGAACGTTAGCGTGCCGAAGGACACTCTCCACTCCGATGGCCCAGTGATCAACTCTCATCGGCGGCGAGACTTTCGTTCTAGGAAGCCATGTCATGTTCGGCTCCCTCGACTTCCTCGCCGCCGCCACCGACGAACTCCGCCTCGCCAACCCCATCAGCCCGTCACCATGAGCGTAGGGCCCACACTCTCCTCTAGGAGTAAGGCAAAGAAGCAGTGCCTCAAGAGACGTGCTACCAACCTAAAACGATGGCTCAACCAACTCGCCGCCACCATCAAGTTGTAGGGCGGAGGAAGCTTCACATCAACAATCATGGCCGTCATCATCCACCAGCCGACATTTGGCGACAAGCGTCGTCTTAAGTTGGCCCACTGTGAGGTGTACACGGCGGAGCCAGCCGCCCTGCGGTACCTTTGATGCTTAGAGTCCCTCATACTGGGAGTACCTCTAATCGTATTCGACCGTCGCGACCACCTGTGTGGGATCCTGCATCTCGGGACCTACCCCCTCGTCGTCGAGCCAATGGTGGGCTCAAAGCACATCTCCAAGGTGCTCATGGACGGGGGAAGTAGCCTCAACATCATGTATGTTGAATCCTTCGACGGTCTGGGGATCGCACACTCCGCAATGTGTCCTAGCTTAGCGTCGTTCCATGGCATCATACTAGGCCACTAGACCTACCCGCTCGGGTGGATCACTCTGCCCGTCACATTCTGTGACCTCTCTAATTTCCACACTGAGCGACTGCAGTTCGAGGTGGTCAACTTCTCGGTGTCCTACAATGCCATTCTCGGGAGGACATGTTACGTTAAGTTCATGGTCATCCCCAACTACACAAACCTCTAGCTGAAGATACCCAACCCACATGGGATCATCACGACGTCTGCCTCATTCAAAGCGGCCTACGCCTGTGAGCAAGCCAATAGTGAGTTCCCTCAACACTAACCTCAACAAGAGACTTGGCCTAGCTCTAGAAAATTGTTCCCCAGGGCACCACGAACGCTACTAAGGCCAGCTCCGGCACCTTCAAGTCTGTCAAGGACATGAAGGATGTCTTGATCGATGCCACTGACACATCTGAGTGTGTTCACGTTGGGACATTGCTCTCTGACAAGAAGGAAAGCGCGCTCGTCGGTTTCCTCTAGGACAACTGTTGTGTCTTTGCCTGGAAGCCCACATACAAGTCGGGGATCCCAAGGGAAGTCGCCCAACACTCCTTGAACATCTAGCCATAGCCAGGCCGATTGCCTAGCTGCTTCGCTGCTTCGATGAAGAAAAGTGCAAGGCCATCGGTGAAGAGGTCGCTTAGCTCTTGACAGCAGGGTTTGTAAGGGAGATACACCACCCAATGTGGGTTGTGAACCCTATACTAGTTAAAAAGAAGAACGAAAGCTGGAGGATGTGTGTCGAATACACAAGCCTTAATAAGGCATGTCCAAAAGATCCTTTCCTCTACCACGCATCTACGAGGTAAAAGTCTGTATCGCTTGGTGCGAGCTCCTTTCCTTTCTAGATGCCTACTCGGGCTATCACCATATTGCCATGAAAGAAACCGACCAACACGCTACCGCCTTCATCACCCCCTTCAGAACGTTCTGCTACGTCTCCATGCCTAGGGATGGCAATCGGGTGGCTAGTACACAGATATATGGTTCACGAACCCATACTCACGAGACGAAACTTAATCCGTATCCATACCCATATACATTCGTGGGTATGTATCTATACCCATACCTGTAACCATCGGGTATCCGCTAACCAGCGGATATGTTGGAACTTGCTCTCCTGGGAAAGTTAATCCAATGGGGGAGCAAAAACAGTGTAAACAAGGTTTCAACTCGAGATGGCAATAGCTCTGTTGAATCCGCCCCCTCAAGGGCACTGTACGAGGGTATTTATAGGTGCCTGAGTGCCCAGCGTCTTGAGTTAAGGACGCATGTGCCCTCAGGCGCCCAGGTTATCCCCGGAATATTCCCATAAAGCAGGGTTACAGACTATAATTATAGGGAAACCTTTACAAATTAGGCCCGTAATGCATAGCGGCCACGCAGGGCCTGCTATAATGGGCCGGATCACACGTGGGCCTCCATGCTGGACGAGGGCTGCGGGACCAGACGACTTTGCCGTAGGCCTTCGTCTTCCGATGCGTGGGACGAAGGGTAGAGTCTGCCAGTCGTCTTGTCTCCGTTGTTGCAGCGAGTGTGGCGAAGGCATCGAGCGAAGGGTGGCGTCTTCACCTTCGCCCCAACAGGATACCCATTACCCGCCTGACCACTACAGTTTTAGCATTCATCACCACACAATAATTTTTTCACATTTAAAAATATTTCTCATTCTAGCAGCATCAAATGATAATTTCAGTGCCAAACAATATGTCATGGATAAAAAATGAAAAATGTGAATTTAAGACAATGTATTGAATTCAGATGACCCATATATCAGATACCCATCAGGTAATGCGTATGGATACTAGATATCCATACCCACGAAACAATTATCCGTGGATACCATATTATTTCCATACCCGTACCCGTGGATAGAAAAATCCACCATACCATTGTCCAATGGATAATTATCCACGGTTATTTACCCATATCCGTACTCATTGCCATCCCTATCCATGCCCTTTGGTTAAAGAATATAGGGGCCACGTACCAGCATTGCAAGCTTCAGTGCTTCACCGACCAAGTTGGGCGCAACGTGGAAGTCTATGTCGATGACATCATTGTGAAGACCAAGAAATCCGTCGACCTCAACACCAACCTAGAAGAGATGTTCATCAATCTCTAAAGGTTTCGGATCAAGCTGAACCCTGAGAAATGCGTCTTCGGGGGTCCCTAAGGGTATGCTCCTAGGCTTCATGGTCTCTGTTCATGGTATCGAAGCTAACCAAGAAAAACAAGGCCATCCTACATATGGGCCCCATATAAAACCTTAAAGGAGTCTAGTGGCTGGTTGGGTGTGTCGCCACACTTAGTCGTTTTGTTTCTAGGCTCAGAGAGAAGGGCATGCCCCTTTACAAGCTCAGAGAAAAGCGACCAATTTTCTTGGACAGCGGAAGCCCAGGAGGCCCTCAACCGAATTAAGGTGTTCCTTACCTCGCCACCAATCTTGGTTGTGCCTAACCGAGGCGAGACACTCTTCCTCTACATTGCAGCCACCACTTAGGTGGTCAGCGTTGCACTAGTGGTGGAAAGGGGGAATGAGGGCCGAATACTCAAGGTCCAAAGGCCCATTTACTCCGTCAGAAAGGTGCTAGCTGATTCCAAGGCTCGGTAACTGCAGATACAGAAACTGCTCTATGCAGTCCTCATCGCCAAGCAGACGCTTGATCCAAGAAGACAAAGACCAGCATACGAGTTATGCACTACCGAAGCACTGATATCTCAGGTGATGCAGTTGCACGCACCTGAAAAGCTAAGTGTTTGACAATGACTCGACTAAGAAGGTGATCAAACTCTGGATATGTAGGGCTACAAGCTGCGATAAATAAGGAGATAAGTAGGGTAGATATATAGTGATCACAACTTGCAAAGGGATAACTCTCTAATCATGTATATAAGGCCAAGGGGGACCCCTACAATCTCATCTCATCAACCCGTCTCATTGGACACCCATCCTCATCGGTAACGCCTGCGCACCCACAAAGCTCACTTGTAATCTCCATACTCCAGACAAAACCCAATACACATCCACAACAGGAAGTAGGGTGTTACACATTCTAAAGCGGCCCAAACCTGTATAAACCTTTGTGCAATATCGATGTGCTCCTGCACGTACCATCAAGTCATAGTTAACGACGTCGTCCTACCCAAAAGCATTACATGGTAACCCCGTGGTGCGCAGTCGTGTCACAAACACCGACACTATCCAACACTCAATGATTCCCTTTAGCCTTGCAGTTCACCTATAAAAGGAAATCAATCTTTTTTAGGTACCCAAACTTGTTTGGGTCCATGGTTATTAAGACCAAGGCCTTTAGCAGCCAAATGGCTTTTTTGTTGCCAACAATTGAGGTAACAACAATTTTTGCATAAACACCCTTTGCATTATGAGTAAGAACATACCAATGATCAAAATAAGTGGAGGATACATTCTTGGACTTATGACAATTTTTCTTGATATGTCCCTTCTTGTGTCATTTGTGACACACTTTGTCACATTCTTTCACAAATATGGTCTTTTGCTTTGCAAAAGCATTCTTACACTTTTTAGGAACATAACTAAGGCCCTCACGGTTAAGTGAGCAACGTTGACTTCCCAAAATGAAATCCAATTTGGCTTTCCCACCATATGATTTCTCCAAATCATGAGTTAGAGCATTTACTTTTCCTACTAACATTTCATTCTCAATAATAACTTGGGACTCATCACAAACACCATTATCATTCATGAGAGACATATTGCAACTACCACAAAGAATGTTAGTAGTATGTGGTGCACTTATAGGACTACCAAGTAAGTCACAAGTGATTCCAACATCTTCGGTGACCACAACGATGCCATGCACACAAGAGTGATTTTGTGCTTCCTCGAGCTTCTCACAACTATCTTTTAGATTGTTGTGAGAGGTCTTTAGCTCCTCAAAAGACACTTGAAGATTTTTATACAATTCCTTCAAGGTTCTAAATTTTTTCTTTCTCCTTGTGCATGTAATCGTCGACCTCACCCAACATTTTAACTAAATCATCTTATGAATATCCATCATCATCATCATCTAAATCATCAACATCATTTAAATCATTTATTATTTTTACCTTGTCACCACCCTTTGCCATAAGTCAATGTGAAGATGAGAAGAGTGGAGGAGCCTCCTTGATGGCGATGCCAGCATTGAGCTTGGATGAAGTGTCATCATCATCACCATCCAAACTTGCATCCGAATCTCGTTCCACTAGATAGGCTTTGCCATCCTTCTTCTGGCAAAATGTCTTCTTCTTGTTGTCTTCTCCATCCTTTCTCTTCTTTTTCTTACTTGGACAATTCATTGCTATATGACCCGACTCCCACCACTCAACACTTTCTAGCATTGAAGACATTTCTTCTTAAAGATTGTGCTCTTCTTGATTGACCCTTCTTCTTCTTCATGAACTTGTTAAATCTCTTTACAATAAGAGTCAATTCTCCATCACTATTGCATCCACTCTCTTCATCCTCACTTTCTTCCTTTTCAATAGCCTTGGATGCTTTGGCTTTGAGAGCTATTGATTCACTTTTTATTTTCTTAGCCAAACTTATAGTCTTGGCTTGAGATTTTTTGAATATGTCATGTGTGAGTATTCCTCCTAATACTTTGGTTGGAGAAGTTTTGGTCAAATCACTTCTCACTAGCATGGTCACAATAGTGTCATATTTCTCTGGAAGGGACCTAAGGAACTTATGAGTGAAGTCCACATCCGGTACATCAAGACCAAGTCCTTTGAGCCCATTCACTATCTCATTCAACTGGTTGAACATTTCAGATATGCTTCCATATTCATTCATGATGAATTGCTCAAACTTCCCTTTGTACACATATAGTTTGTCACTCTTCACAAATGTTATTCCATCATGAATTTCCATTAGCTTCTTTCAAATGTCAAGAGTGGTTATGAGATTCTTGATATGATTGAACTCATTGATATCTATAGCATTGTAAAACACATTCATAGCTTGACCATTGGTTAGAATGTTTTCATTATCACTAACTGTTGGTTCATTTTGCTTCAACACAACAAAACCATCCCTAACAATTTGCCAAATCCTTCCACCCATTTCTCTAAGATGAAGATGCATTGACATTCTTATTTTCCAATAGTCATAATTGTTTCCATCAAAATGTGGTGGTTTCCCAATGTGCACATTGTTGCTAATAGCCATTTTGTCTAACTCTGGGATGGTTAAATCCACAAACAATGGTGTCCTTAGCTCTATACCACTTGTAGGATATAGGACACCGACTAGAGGGGGGGGTGAATAGACGGTTTTGACTAAAATCAAAGACACTAGAGAAATTTAATCAATATGACAAGAGATATAAGTTCTCTAGCTACTAGAAGTATGCAACTAACGGGAAACAACAATATCAAAGCTACACATGAATGACAATTCAATAATCACTAGCTACATGCAATTAAAACAAATAAGAGGGAAAAGGAGACACTGTAATTTTTCCTGTGGTATGGGTGATTTGCCGATTACCCCTAATCCACATTGAGGTGGACTCTAAGTTCTCATTTGCTCCTCTATCAAGGCACACTTGATCTTTGAGCCAAGGAAACAAGGAATTGCGCAATACCTCGTTTCCACTAGCGTCATCTTTGCCACTCCGACGAGGCAGGCACGAACCCACGACTCCTTCACAATAATCTTCATTGAGAGCTCGACGGAGACACCACCAAGCCATCTAGGAGCCGGCAACCTCCATGAGTAACAAGTCGATGACGCTTGCTCGGTGTACCACCTAGTGCCTCAAGGATCACCAATTGATGCAAAATGCACTAGGAACACTTAATCTCCCACTAGAATGCAAACCCAAGCAAAGAGTATGAGAAAGTGAATTGGAGGATCACAAATGTGCTCAATGTGTGTTAGGAATGGCCAAGAGAGCTGTCACACATGAGCACCCCTTATATTTATATGCCCTAAACATTTCTAGTCGTTATGTGCAAGCAGCACACTTTGTGGGTACATGTAGATGGTCCACACCCTTAGGACGGACGGTCCGTCGTACCGATAACGACTATATTCCCGTTTGAAAAATCCTCAGAGGTGGAAGAAAAAGGCAGGTCCAAACAGTCCACCGCCCACTGTGGATGATCTGGGACCTGACAACTTAACGCACCTAAGCACTGACCAAGTGACTATACATGGGCGGATTGTTCGCCCTCCAAGGCCGGACGGTCGGCCCACCTGTGAGTCAGTACTGTCCAAGCTAAAACCCCGGACAGTCCATAGTATAATCATCCAAAAACACACAGTCCCTACCCAATTCCATTTTGCACTTGCAGATGGTCCGTCGACCCCGGCCGGACGGTCCGCACAAGCACACAGGGACTTGTGCAAACTTGCAATCCCTTTGGTTAGGTCTACGGATGGTCTGACCCCAAGGCTTGGACGATCCGTAGTACAAAAGATAAAAACACCCCGAGATAGACCACTTCTGCTGGTCCACTGAGTGAGCCTTGGATGGTTCGGCCTCCTAGCCCAGACGGTTTGTCGACCACTGAATATACCAACTTTCCAAACACGTTTTTGAAAAGATTTTAACATTCGAAATCCGAAGAGTTGTTTGTTCTCATGCAAATCCAAACACTAGATGCTCTATGAGGCACTAAGTTTTACACAAACAAGTGTCATTAACCCCTCTTGATAGTATGGCTATCTAACCTACTAATCCACAATTTCTTCTCTAAACACCTGGTGATCGGCAAAAACAAACCTATGTTATACCTTTACCTTCATCTGATCCACAACCAGTGCTTTAAGTCTCCAAGACTTTCGATAAAGTTCTTTCCTTGTGGTCCATATGCATTCTTATTTCTCCAAGAATTGTTAGTTCACATATGGTTGTCATTAATTACCAAAACATCACTAAGGAGCCTAGATGATTCACGGTGACAACATGAGGGGAGGGGTCTGTCGGTACCCTGAATCAGGGGTACCCCTTACTACAGTATGAAGACACGGTACCCGCGCGGCTATCTCTAGTCGCGTGGAGAACAGTACCCGACCCCTCCACGTGGGCAGCTCCGGGGCCGCCACGTGGTGGAGGAGCCGATATACTCCAAGGTGGCAACAGTGGGTTTGGACCCCCAAGGGAAAGTGTCGGACCCCTAGATGCACAGCCTGGACCTCTGGGCCAGGTTCAAGACCTCCACAGGCACGAACCGGACCCCTGGGATGGGTCTCGAACCCCTCAGAGGGGGGTCCGGAACACTCACAGCAAGGCCCTACGATAGAGAGTACCCTGGCCTAGGTCAAGGACAGGCAAGGGTCCGGTACTGACACATGTCTGGGCTTTATCCTGTGCGCTTCCGCTCCTCGCTTAGGAGGAGGCCCGATGCCGCCACGTGGCCTACCGCTCGTGACGTAAGCCAGCAGGCAGAGCCTGACGTAAGGCCTCTGGGCCGCACTGCCTCTGCATTTATTGTGGAGAAGACGCGCCGCCTGTCTATCCCGCTGACAGGCGATGTGCCCCTTCAGCATTTAATGTGCCATGTCCACTCCGCTGGCAGGCAGTGGCCAGGCAGTCTCGCAGGCGGCGTGCCTATCCGTTCCGCTGGCAGGCAATACGCCCATGCTGCGGTGCGCACTGTAGTCATCATGACTCGTACGTCACCAAGCAAGCTTCCGTTGTATGCCAATACTATGTAGGCTGTGGATATCAGGACGCAAGGAGATTGCACTGGCGGCCAGCATTAGCTGCTCCAAGTATTACATCCGTTATGTTCCTGGGCCCACATGTCGGGGCTCAGCACCCTTGTATGTGCCCCCCTTGGGCTATAAAAGGGGAGGCATGCAACGTTACAACACGGGTCCGAACAAACTCAGACTCACATCCACACAGACTCACATCCACATAGACTCACTCATATCCACTCACACACAACTCAAGCTCTCAAGCAATACAACACATAGTGGAGTAGGGTATTACGCTCCGGCGGCCCGAACCACTCTAAATCTTTGTGTTCTCGTGTGTTCATCCCTCAATCTCAAAATAGGCAAAACGCTTAGGCCCCTCCTCATCTTAGGATTTAGGGCGGGTGCATTCCGCCACCCGACCAGAGATTTCCTCTCCGACATTTGGCGCGCCAGGTAGGGGCTTTGGCTTTAGGTTTTTGCTTGTTTTCCTGCTCGACACCATGGTCCACATCGTCGAGCACCAAGATATTGTGCCCGAGGACTTCATGCTGGAGGAGGAGGCTGCCTCTTCAATTCCACGGGCCACCAACCTCCTGGCGCCTGGTGCAGTGGCTGCTGTGCACTCTGCACGGCAGCACACTCCCACGCAAACATCCAGGGCGTCTAGGGCTGCGCCTGGGGCACTGTCAGCAGACAGGGAATTGCTGCGCCACCTTCCTAGCTCCACGGCCTCTCCAGGGGCCATGAAGTAGTGGCGGGACGACGTCAACCGTCTACTCGGCATGGCGCACTCTGGCTCAACCAGGCCCAGACCCCGGTCATCTCGGCGTCAACATGAGGCGTTGGCATCTGTGCGCTCACCCTCGGTGAGGGTAGCGCCGACTGAGGACCTGCGGGCGGAGCTCAATCGCCAGTGTGCAGCGGAGGACGCTCCAGCCTCTCTGGAGAGGTCTAATGACCTGCGGGCAGAACTCAACCGCAGGAGTGCGGGCAAGGATGCCCGCGTCTCTCTGGAAAGGGCACGAGAGCGCCGACAAAACATCGAGGATCGCAACCTCGATCAAGACTTCGCTGCGGTAGCACCGCAAACCCCAGTGGGCGCCCGATTCCAGGCGGGTGTCCCATTGGCCAGCGTGGGCTGCGTCGCTCTCGCGGATCATCTCCACGCAGCGTCCTGGCCATCCAAGTTCCGGCCGCACCTGCCGGAGAAGTACGACGGTACTTCAAATCCGTCGGAATTTCTGCAGGTGTATGTCACCGCTATCACAGCGGCAGGTGGAAACACCGCTGTGATGGCGACATATTTTCATGTTGCCTTGTCTGGGCCCGCCCAGAATTGGCTCATGAACCTTGCCCCAGGATCGATCTACTCCTGGGAAGAGCTTTGCGCGCGGTTCACAGCGAACTTCGCCAGCGCTTACCAACAACACGGCGTGGAGGCCCACCTCCACGCAGTGAGGCAGGAGCTCGGAGAAACTCTCCGGACGTTTATCTCCTGCTTCATGAAGGTGCGAGGTACTATACCTCGCATCTTCGATGCTTCTATCATCACAGACTTCCGCCAGGGAGTGCGTGATGAAAAGATGTTAGAGAAGTTGGCCACGCATGACGTGGAAGCTGTCTCCACTCTCTTCGCTCTGGCCGACAAGTGCGCCAGGGCCGCCGAGGGCCATGTGTGGCACTCGGCACCACAGACCGGGGATGCCCAGACGGGAGACTCTGATACCGTCGCTCAGGACGGTAAGAAGAAGAAGAACCGCAACCACGAGAAGCCGCATTCTGCCGCTCTGGTCGTTGCAGCTGCGACTGGGGGCCGGGGCGACCGCAACAAACGCCCACAGTCGCAGAGGGGTAACAGCGGCTCATGCCCTATGCACCCCAACGGTCGCCACTGCGCCTCAGAGTGCCGCGAGATCATCGACCTCGCGAAATGCGTCAGCACGCGGCGCGAGCAGTCTTTCGGGGATGGCTCCCCGCCTCATCGCCGACCTGGCAAGGAAAGGGTCGACGACGACGAGGTGGCCGCGGCTAAACCGGGCCTCGGGTATCAGTCACCTAAGGGGTCCTGAAGGATGTTTTCACCAGAGACTCCGACTCCGGTGACGACAACTAGACGGGCCACCGGATGACCCCGTACTCCCTGGTCTACGGGGCCGAAGCCTGCCTTCCCCCGGAAACCCTTCTGGACTCCCCACGGGTCCAGTCTTTTGATGGGTCTATGCAGGAGCGGCTACAACGCAAGAACGTGGACTCCATCATCAGGCACAGATGGGAACCCAGTGCTGGGACCTAACCCTAAGGCGAGCACTGAACCGAGAAGGGCTTCGCAAACTCTCCCCCAGCTAGGAAGGACCCTTCGAGGCGACGGAAACATGCCGACCCGAGGGTGACCACCTCACTACAACTAAAGGAGTACCTCTTCCTAACCCCTGGAGCATCTTTGTAAGTTCTATCTATAGGAGCAAGTCTGAGGGGTTGAGTTTTTCTTCCTTTTGTAACTAGGTTATGCGTACGTGTACGCCAGCCCGGTGAGGTCCGCCCTCATAAGCCCGGCCCGTTGGTCAGCACCCATGCATGCCAAGTTATAAAGAGAAGATTTACCCCTTCAGATGTGCTTCTATGATAGTTTTGTCCTCCTGCCTCCATGGTTCTATCCTGCAGTTTTTAGATAATGCTTTTTATCTAACCCACCCATATGGTTCCCATCCCGTCTGACATGATGTCATCTGAATTGAATAGCCAGGATTGCAGTTTAGGACCCCTCTGCGAAAGCAGGAAGGTCCGACAGCCTGGGGGGCCGGTTCTAAAGAACGGGAACCCGTTCCATGGGGTGGTCCGGAGCTATGTGGCCGCTTAGCCTGGTTCCGTACCCAAAGCCTGCACACTCCACCACTCCGTGACGGGTACCCTAGTATTTGGAGCTATAGTCCTGTGGGTCCGACAACCTGAGGTCCAGCTCTAGAGAATGGACACTTGTCTCCTGGGGTGGTCCGGAGCCGTGTAGCCACTCAGCCTGGTCCCGTACCGTGAGCCTGCACGCTCCACCACTCTACGACAGGTGTCCTAGTATTTAGAACCGCGGTCCAAGGGGTCCGGACGCACAACTTGGCTTCCTAGGCTAGATCCTGTAGGTCCCGTGCATGTGTCAAAGGATCACTAATGTCAGACGATGGGCCCTATGGGTGTGCTACTAACGTTCCCTAGCCGAAGCTGTGTACAGGTCCAGGTCCCAACCGAGGCTACCTCCTGGGGGCCATTGCCAACTCTTTCTTAGGTATGCTGGTATACAGCCTCGACACGTCGAGCCTACATCCCAGGGGGGCCAGGTACTAGGGAGGAGTTGGCAACACCACACACAACAGGGACAAGTGGTACACAGATAAGTACTACTACTGCTTGATAAATAGTACTCAAAAAGTACCTTACAAAAGCAAAAGTTATTACATCCGCCTTCAAGCGGAGCCCTAGCTCCATCTCTACAGGTGTAAACTACTCGACGCCAGCAGGGTCGCGCTGGAAGATAGCGGCCACCGTCCTCACGGAATCCTCTCGGGCGGCTTGCCAGCGATGGTGGCCACCTCAACGTGTGCGCCATAGCGAAGAGGCCCTCGCCCCCGTCTTCCTACGGGGGGTGACGATGAGGCCATTAAAGCCAAAAAATTGGATGCACGGCAGCAGACGACGCTTGTGGTCTGGCCGGTGCGGCGTAGCTAGAGTTCGCCTCCTTCACAAGGATGGTGAACATCCTTTCCTCTGAATGTTGGAGGAAGAGGCGGGCCACCAGCTCATGCGGAAGGCAGAGCCGTAGCTCAGCTTGCTCTCCACCCCTGCAAGGCTGATGAACATCCTTGAAGCTGAGGACAGGGGGAGGCTGCAGCCCGACTCGCTTCCCACCACCACAAGGCTTGTGATCATCCTTGAAGTCGAGCGCTGGTGGGAGACCGCAACTCAGCTCGCTTCCCACCACCGCGAGGCTAATGAACATCCTTGAAACTGAGCACTGGCGGAAGAGCGCCAACCCCCACGAGGTCGCGCTCCTCCAGCAACAGCAAGAAGAAGGCGAGATCGGCAGCGCCATCGCGCAAGAAACGAAGAGCGTGAGCTCCCCAGCGGCGAGATCGCCGAGGGGGAAGACGCTGACGCGGATCCTTCCACCGAACGCCGGCGCGCTCCATCCAGGCAGGCGGCGCGCCAGGTCAAGCATCCACTCAGTCTAAAAGCGCTCGAGGTGAACTAACAAGGCCATGGCAACTGCGGCGGCGTAAAGCAGGGACGTTGAAGGCAAAGGGGCGCAGCGAGTGGGAGAGAAGCAAGGCATGGCTGCTACTCGAGGAATGAACCCCTTTTTAAAGGCAGATTCCCTCGCTCGTGCCCCGAAGCGTCACGGGAAAGTCTCCCCCGATGCACACCAGTGTACCCAGTCTTTGGCATGGGGGCCCGGACCCACATGCCATACACTTGGCGTGTTGGTTCCCGAGTGCGAAGAAGGCGAACCGACGCGCAAGGAGTATACTGCCGCCTGCGGTAGTATGCCTCTTCGCCTCCGCCGAAGCCAACGGACCAGTCACTGATGCAAGGGCCCGGGCCTACAAGTCATCCTCCTTGGGCGTCGGTTCCTGGGGCAGAGAAGTCGAACCGCCATTCACAACAATACTGCGCCCTTTCAGTACCGCCGCAAGAAGACAAAAGGGTGAATTTTTAAAGGCAGCAGGATCGAGGCGCCTCGCGCATGGCCCGGCGAAGCCATCAAGCATGGGGGCCACACGACAGTCAACCAGAAGGACAGATGCGGTAGTTGACGTGACTAAAGGCAGACTGACAGCGTGTGCGTCGCCAGAAGCACCGAGTTAATGCTGCACGCGCTAAGGGGGTGCCCAGTCACCAGTCGTGCCATGTTGACACAAAGTACAAGTTTTGGCCCCACCTGCAGGCTCACATTCTCCCCTGAGGTGGGCCCGGGGGCCACTGTCGGTACCCTGAATCAGGGGTACCCCTTACTACAGTATGAAGACACGGTACCCACGCGGTTATCTCTAGTCGCGCGGAGAACAATACCCGACCCCTCCACGTGGGTAGCTCCAGGGCCACCACGTGGCGGAGGAGCCGATATACTCCAAGGTGGCAACAGTGGGTTCGGACCCCCAAGGGAAAGTGCCGGACCCCTGGATGCACAGCCTGGACCTCCGGGCTAGGTTCAAGACCTCCACAGGCACGAACCGGACCCCTGGGACGGGTCCCGGACCCCTCAGAGGGGGGTCCGGACCACTCACAGCAAGGTCCTAGGACAGGGAGTACCCTGGCCTAGGTCGAGGACGGACAAGGGTCCGGTACTGACACGTGTCTGGGCTTTATCCTGTGCGCTTCCGCTCCCCGCTCAGGAGGAGGCCTGATGCCGCCACGTGGCCTACCGCCGGTGACGTAAGCCAGCGGGCGGAGCCTGACGTAAGGCCTTTGGGCCGCACTGCCTCTACATTTA
This sequence comes from Zea luxurians, assembly GCA_029449295.1. NCBI lineage: Eukaryota > Viridiplantae > Streptophyta > Magnoliopsida > Poales > Poaceae > Zea > Zea luxurians. Next base: position 7,776,720 of record JAOPSE010000035.1, read on the forward strand.
TTGCGGAGAATACGCGTCGCCTGTCTATCCCGCTGATAGGCGATGTGCCCCTTCAGCATTTAATGTGCCCTGTCCACTCCGCTGGCAGGCAGTGGCCAGGCCGTCTCACAGGCGGCGTGCCTATCCGTTTCGCTGGCAGGCAATACGCCCATGCTGCGGCGCACATTGTACTCATCATGACTCGTACGTCACCAGGCAAGCTTCGGTTGTACGCCAATACTACGCAGGCTGCGGATATCAGGATGCAAGGAGATTGCACTGGCAGCCAGCATTAGCTGCTCCAAGTATTACATTCGTTATGTTCCTGGGTCCACATGTCGAGGCTCAGCACCCTTGTACGTGCCCCCCTTGGGCTATAAAAGGGGAGGCATGCAACATTACAACACAGGTTCGAACAGACTCAGACTCACATCCACACAGACTCACTCATATCCACTTACACACAACTCAAGCAATACAACACAGTGGAGTAGGGTATTACGCTACGGCGGTCCGAACCACTCTAAATCTTTGTGTTCTCGTGTGTTCATCCCTCAATCTCGAAATAGGAAAAAAGCTTAGGCCCCTCCTCATCTTAGGATTTAGGGTGGGTGCATTACGCCACCCGGCCGGAGATTTCCTCTCCGACAGAGTCGATGGCATGAGCGGAAGGGAGGCGAAGGGGGAGGTTGGGGTGGCGGGATCACGAGGGAGGAGGAAGGGAGAGGGATGAGTGATGATGGATGATCAAAATAATATTGTCTATTGGATTTGAGTAAGGGAGAGGAGCTTATCCGGCGATTTGAACCATTGATTTTGATGGTTTATTAAGTCTAGGTGTAATTTGTTTAGTGGATTTAGTGGAGGTTATGGACATGGAGGTGATTTGATGGGTGATTTTTGTAAAGTTTAAACCGGTGAATTATACAATGGGGTATAGACTATCTATAATAAACATAATCACACATTCTACTATGTCTTGATTAATAAAGCAGAATCCTTATTTTCACATTTGCCTTCACAACTTGAAATTTGTTGGTTTTTTCTTCTTCCCATGTGAGAACTCGTTCTATTTGGATTGATAACTCTATATCCATCTTCAAATGTTGCTCTTCATCTTGGTGTGATCTAACCTAGCTTAATTAAATGCTTAATTAAAAAGGTTAGTTTACTTAGGTCCTGTTTGAATACACTAGAGCTTCAGTTAGCTGCTAAAATTAGTTGAAAACATATAAACAACTCAATTAATAGTTTAGCTATTAGCTACGTTTAGCCTGAGACGTCCAAACATTTCTGGCTAATAGTCCAACTAACTATTAGATACACCCTCAACTATCCATTAGTTATTAGCTGGTTCAACCTAGCTAAAATTAGTTAATAGTTAGCTAGCTATTTGTTAGCTAGTTAATTCATCTAATAACTCTTTTATCAGCTAACTATTAGCTCTAGCGTATTTAAACAAGGTCATAGTTGTTTCAACTACTAAAACCAAACATATTACCCTACAACCAAAGAGGTGTTTTTTTGGCTAACCTAGCGAATGTGTATGCGCATGTGTTCTAAGAGAAGGGCGAAGCCTAAGGCTATGTTCGCCGGATCCTGTATATAATTATGCAAAATATTGTTTTATACTATATATATCAATATTTGTAAAGTAGAATTTGAAATAGGAGGTGAGCTAAAAAATAGGATAAGAGAGATGTTGGAGATAGCCTAAGTCCTCATAATTTTCGTGTTGTTTGGTTCACATGATTATAGCATCATGGGTAACAGATGACATTAATTCATGGTTGTTTAAGTTCAGCTGTAATCAAATATCACGTTGAGAACTAATACCGACCAATTTAAACTTGTTACCACTAGCACTGTGCGGGACGGAGGCAACAGTAGAACATCATGCTTAGAGGTTTTAAATATTGAATATAAATTGTACATATGTATATACGATTTTTTGTAAAATAAAAATATATAATTGTGTCGGGGCAGGACAACACTACGGGCTAAGGCTACGGCCCAAGCACGGTACGACGCTCGTGCCGAGCTAACCTAGACACTATTAAATGAGTCGTGCATTGAGCTGGTCCGCCAGAAATAGCCCATTTGGCCATCTATACTTCCTAGGGCTGGGCATTCGGTTTTTTTCTAAACTTCGGTTCGGTTTTTCGGTTTTAAAAAACTTCGGTTTTTCAAACATTAGAAACCATTCGGTTTTCTAGAAAATGAAAAACCGAGAAGTTCGGTTTCGGTTTTTTACTTCGGTTTTTCGGTAAAAACCGAATACCAAACTTATAATCAAGACAATACATACAACAAGTTTACATGATAGGTTACATATAATTTTAAAAAGTAAAAATTATATAGGTACAAATATTTAGATATACATCATACATCACATACAAATAAGTGAATAACAATTTAATTGTATCACACAATTAGTTCACATAATCGAATAGTCAAATTTGAGAATTGATAAAGTTTGGTATTCGGTTTTTCGGTTCGGTATACGGTGAAAACCGATTACGATACCGAAAACCGAACTTCTTAGATACAAAAACCGAAACCGAACCGAACTACCAAAAAACCGAAATTTCGGTTCGGCTCGGTACGGTTCGGTTCGGTTTTTGGTTTATGGTAAAAATGTGCCCACCCCTAATACTTCCGCACAATAATGATGGTCCTCGTTTCAGTTGCCGGTACCTCGTTCGTCATCCTACTTCTTTTCTCTCTCCCATCATGCTTCCGCCTCCGTGCCACCTCATTCTCGACAGAGGGCGTGGGAGCAGACGCCTCCTTCTCGTATTCGTCCGAAACTAGCCCCGACATCGACCCGCGCAGTGGCTATTGCATGTCCACAAGGACGTTTCACAGCATGCATGCACCATCATTTTCGTCGTCGTCGGACGTCCCATCGTCTTCCCGGCCTTCACCCTATTCTTCCTCCCCAACCTACTGCCCCCGCCCACGGCCCGTTCGATGGCTCGACATCGCCTGTCTACATTGTGACTTATTTTAGAAACTTGAACTCATAAACTCTCTTATTTGGTCTCTGTACGGTGAAATTATGTCATTTTATAATCTATGTTCGTTCAGTCAGTCGTTGTAAACTCTTTTCTAATCGCTCCCTTCATTAGTCATGTTGTACCAAGACATATTGGATGGAATAAACAGTAACATCAGTTAGTCAAATCAAAAAACATTATACGGGAAGAGCGAAAACAATCAATAAAAAATTTTAAGATCTTTTTTGTGGATAGTTTATGTGAGTATTGTTGTGAGACGTCGCAACGTACGGACAAGCAGCTAGTTGTCATTTACATTAGAGTTCGTGAACCAAACAGTCTCTCGAGACATCAAGCTAGGAGCGAAAACACGGGGTTAGCCAAGAGGCAAGAATTAAAATAAATCCGATTTGTTTTCTTGTTACGGAGTGGGTGGAAAGGATAAAGGGCCGTTGTAGTACTATTGGATATGCTCAAAATATAGTGGTAATGCGTGATGTCACGACCGAAGCTTTCGGCTGAAGCCGCCGCGCGGCCATATGCCGAGCACCAGCTGCCGCGCGCCGCCGTAGGACCCTCCGGCCTCCACCACACGACAATGCCTTGCCAACCGTAACATATTCAGCTGAAGCAATGACACCTGAACGCCATGCCCATGCGTATAAAATGTACCACACCAGAACGCAAAACTCTGAGACTGACTGACTGTGAGGTGATGAGCACAAGACCCCAGCCCCCCACCGCCCACCGCCGCGAGAAGAACCGACAACCGAGCATGAAGGCCGGGCCTCCGCACGTGGCCATGCTGGCCACGCCCGGGATGGGCCACCTGATCCCGCTGGCGGAGCTGGCCAAGCGCCTGGCGGCGCGGCGCGGCGCCACGGCGACGCTCATCACCTACGCGTCCGCGGCGTCGGCCACGCAGCGCGCGTTCCTCGCGTCGCTGCCGCCGTCCGTCTCCTCGCGCGCGCTGCCGCCCGCCGACCTCTCCGACCTGCCCCGCGACGCGGCGAACGTGACGCTGATGACCGAGGAGTGCGCGCGCTCGGTCCCGGCGCTCGCGCGCCTGCTCGCGGAGCTCCGCGACACCACCCGCCTCGTGGCGTTCGTGGCCGACCACTTCGGCACGGCCTCCCTCGGCGCCGCGCGCGACGCCGGCGTGCGCGCGGTGTGCCTCTTCATGCCCATGAGCCTGCACGCGGTCTCGCTCTTCCTGCACCTCCCCGAGGTGGCCGCCTCCGTGCCCGGCGAGTTCCGGGACCTGGCCGACCCGGTGCGGCTGCCCGGCTGCGTGCCCATCCCGGGGCCCGACATCTTGTCGCCGCTCCAGGACAGGTCCGACCCGGCGTACGCGGTGATGCTGCGCCTCGCCGTGCGCTGCCGCGAAGCCGCCGACGCCCTCCTCGTGAACTCCCTCGACGCCATCGAGCCCGAGGCCGCCGAGGCGCTGCGCCATCCAGCAGAGCCCGGCTGGCCGCCCCTGTACACTGTCGGCCCGCTGATCCTTCAGTCCGAGTCCGACGGTGCCAGTAGTCACGGCGCGCGTCCGCGTGCGGCGTGCCTCGAGTGGCTTGACCGGCAGCCAGCCCGGTCGGTCGTCTACGTCTCGTTCGGCTCCGGCGGCGCGCTGCCTAAGGAGCAGATGCACGAGCTCGCGCTCGGCCTGGAGCGCAGCGGGCAGCGGTTCCTGTGGGTGGTGCGCAGCCCCATCGGCGACGGAGGCAGCCTCAGCGCCAACTACTACGACTCGGAAAGCAAGAAGGACCCCTTCGCTTACCTCCCGGAAGGCTTCCTCGACAGGACCAAGGAGGTGGGTCTGCTGGTGCCCTCGTGGGCGCCGCAGACGCAGGTGCTGGCCCACAGCGCCACCGGCGGGTTCCTCACGCACTGCGGGTGGAACTCCACGCTGGAGAGCCTGGTGCACGGCGTGCCCATGGTGGCGTGGCCCTTGTTCGCCGAGCAGCGGCTCAACGCGGTGATGCTTTCGGAGGGGGCAGGGGCTGCGATACGGCTGCCCGAGACCAAGGATAAGGAAACCATCGCGGCGGTCGTGAGGGAGCTGGTGGAAGGGCAAGGAAAGGGAGCCATGGTGCGGGTCAAGGTGGCCGAGCTGCAGAAGGCTGCGGCAGAGTGCCTCCGTGAGGGTGGTGCCGCCACGACGGCACTTGACGAGGTGCTGGACAAGTGGGAGGCGCAAGCCAACTAGAAGGTGCATTTGCATGCATGCCCGACAACACCTAGCAATGCAATCCTCTGCGCCACTTCGACAGTGTCCACGTTTTAAGTCCAAGTCATGTGTTATCAATGTTCATGTTCTTCAAACTCTCTTAATTCGTCAATCATATGTATGCGTTGATAAAGGTTCGAGATATACGTGATGTTTATTCCCACAACTTTTTGAACGATAAACGTATACGATATCATTCTTGTTGTACTCACATCACAGGTCAAAAATAGGTACAACAAGATAAGGAGCATGAATGAGGTTGCGTTGAGTTCGTGAGAGATTTAGATCGTCGTCTCCCAATCAACTATGCTTGCGGAGGATCGTTATTTTCATATGATTTAATTATCTAGCTATTTGTACAGAACTCCTATTATATAGTAAAGATATAATATTCGTTTCTTTACCATGAGTCATCATATGTGTGAGACTTAATCCTAGCACACATTTGATTCGCGCCCGGGTTTGCCCCTTAAATCCGAGTGTGACAGAAGTAATATCAGAGAAATATTAACTGTAGAACGTAACCTAGATAGACATGGACAACCCTTACCTGGTTAACTTTGCTACTCTGATTCTTTCTAAACTTACCTTAATCTTTTCTCATCTATTGCTACTTTACTTTGACTAATCTTATCTCTTCTTCTCTAAAGACAAAAGAGGATTTCACACCTTGGAATCCTATGCCTAAAGTGACCCTTAGGAATAAGAGTCCCAATCATAGGGAAAAAACTATTTCTGTAGATATTTATGCACTTGAATGTTTGTTCTTATGAAGACTGCCTGATTTGGTTCTTTGATTGAGTGTGATTAGTTGTGTAGTAATGTCCACAATTGCATCTCCATATATTTAGGCATAAAAATATGTTTATAAGATAACAAACCAACTTAGATTATTCCTTATTAAAATATATCTAGCTCAATAGATTCATCTTATCTTAAAAGATTCTATTCTAACAAATCCATCTCGTCTTCAAAGATTCTATTGTATCCTTATAAATTCTTCTTGTCCTAATAAGCATACTTATCCCATCCAGGTGTAACAACCACGATCTAATCAAATTAATTAGATCTTATCTAGTCTAAACTAGTCATACCAATCTAATCTGGATCTCATCTAATCTAATATGTGAGAGCACCTAGAGGGGGTGAATAGGTGATCCCGTGAAATCAAACACTAAATAGCCACAAACTTGATTATAAAAGTGTTAATGCGGGTTAATCAAGTTGCTATGAAGCGAGCTCTTGCGAACAAAACAATCACAGAGAAAAGCAGCACAAGAGACACGATGTTTTATCCCGTGGTTCGGCCAAGTATAACACTTGCCTACTTCTACGTTGTGGCGTCCCAATGGACGAAGGTTGCACTGAACCCCTTTCAAGTGATCCAATGATCAACTTGAATACCACGGTCTTTTTGTTTAGTGTTCTTCTCCCGTTTGCAAGGAATCTCCACAAGTTGGAGCCTCTCGCCCTTACAATATAGATCACAAAGAAGCACAAGAGTAAGGGAGGGAAAGCAATGCACACAAGACTCAAATCGCAGCAAACACACGCACACAAGTGAAGAAGTGAGCACACAAACACGGCGCAGGGAGTTTCCAACTCAAACGGTGCTCAAATCTCAAGAATGATGATCAGATTGCGTGATTGCATAGTTTAGGCGTCTTAGAATGTTTCTTGCAAGCTTGGTGTCATGCTCCATGCTCATAGGGGTCCCTTTTATAGCCCCAAGGCAGCTAGGAGCCGTTGGAGATTAACTTGGAAGGCAATTCTTGCCTTCTGTCGAGTGGCGCATCGGACAGTCTAGTGCACCACCGAACATGTCCTGTAGCAGTCCGGTGCTCGATCTCCTTCCTTATTTGGCGCATCCGATCGTTGGGCCGGCGGTCCCGTTGGCGTACCGGACACTGTCCGGTGTGCCCAACCGACCGTTGGCGCGGGCCACGCGTCGCCCGCTGATTGCGCTGGCCGCCGTTGGCTTGGGCGGCTCTGACTCACCGGACAGTCTGGTGCACCACCGGACAGTCCGGTGATTTTTAGCTGTGGCGCTTTCTCCTTTTCCTGAGAGCGGCCAGTTCGTCGCCAGGCCAGCCTAAGGCACCGGACACTGTCCGGTGCACCACAAACTGCGCTGGTTTGGCTGACTTAGCCAACTCTTCTCCAACTCAAATCATTTCTTCTCGGCAATGTTTCCTGGTACCTCGATGCATATGTTAGTACTCAAAAACAGTTTACTAAGGCCGGATACATACCTTTTTCTTCGATTTGCACTTCTCACTCATTTAGCACATAAGAACTAAATCAAACATGTGTTGGGCATGTAATCACCAAAACACTTATAGAAATATGGCCCAAAGGCACATTTCCCTTTCAATATGATCTAAACTAAAATGAGCTACTTAAATAGGTTAATTAATACTGATGAAATAGATTAGACCCTACTCATATAAACATGTTTTAACCTAAATTGGTGCCTTAGAAAAACTCGGCCATGAACAAACGACCTGACCAACATGTTCATGATGACCCTCCATTCCAAACTAACATCAAACCATATTTTACCTAATATCTCTTAGCCGAAAGCCACCTACTAAAACCATTGGCTCTACCTATTAAACTATTTGGTTCACCTACAAATTTGTCTTAATTGCATGTCCCTAACCCGGATGAAGGCACCAAAACCGGAGAAGGGGTAGATCAACCTCGTCAAGGAAGGAAAGAAGCCAGACAAGATCTCCATACAAGTCATGATCCATCATCTAGTTTAAAGTTATCCTTGCCCTAATCAAATCTCATCTTGGCTATTATGTAGCTTAACAGAAAAGATGCTCATGTTTTTGCTAATCACCTTCTAATTAATACTAAACTACAAACCAAACTTTTAGCATCCCTTCTCTTACTAATCTCGAGGACGAGATTATTTTTAAGGGGTAGAATTTGTAACACCCAAAATCCTAATTTTGGGATTAGTAAAAGAAATCAAAATATAAAATGTCCTTAATGAATAGTTATACTTTTGAATTCACCTCTATAAAATAAATGGTAACATTAAATTTTGGTTGTAAATGTTTATATTAAATCATTAAACTTTCTGAATCTGAATTCTAGGATAAAATATATAAAGTATTTCATTTGTTGAATGTATATTATCTTCATCAACTATATGTTGAGAAAACATCTATTATAAATAACTAAATGAAATAAAATATATTACATATCATGTTGGAGTTTTATTATAAATGTGCATATGAATTTAAAATCATGAACCCAAAATTGAATGTGAATTCAAAGTAGAAACCTCGAAATAAAATAGAGAAAAGAAAATGGAAAAGAAAACAAAAGGGAAAATTCTCACTTGTTCTAGGCCCCAAAGCCACCAACTGGCCCACTTCCTCTATCACCACGCAGGCTAAATGTCCCCCCACACGCTCTTGTTTTTGTCCCTGGCATGCGGGCCCGCAGTAAGATCTCTCGTGGCACAGCTGCCACTGGCAGTCACCGCCAGGCGGGGCCTAGGCGTCAGCTACTCTCCCTCACGCAGACTGGTTATCAGAGACTGACACGTGGGACCCCCTTGCTAGATCCTCCTCCCCCATCTTAACCAACCCCCACGAGATCGCATGGGCCCACACAGTTAGCCCCTTCTCTCATCGCACGGTGCCATCGTCATTGACCGGCGGGGACCGCTGGTCCGTCACAACCCCGGTCCTCGCAGTAGGCGGTAACCAGTGACATGTGGACCCGTGGGAACAGTAGCGTCTTCCCTAACCAAATTATGTTGCGATACCGACGCAAGAGTCCGTGCGGGACTCGCTCGTTCTATACCGACACCCTCCCCTTGCGGCTTGTGGGTATATATGCGAGTAGGGGAACCCTTCCTCCTTCCCTCATCAGCCTATAGGACTCCTATCGCCGTGCCCACGAGACTCTATTTCAACCGTGGGGTTTGTCAATAGAACCTGGGTTGACGACGAGTGTCGCCGTGCATGGGCTTCACCCTCTCCATTGCCCTGCTCTCGAAGGGTGGCTTGTGGGCATCGCCAAGGTGTGTTGCGCCTTGGGCCGGAGGCTCGTCGCCCTATAGCATCACCAACCAGAAGCCCTATTTCGGGTTTCGCCGCCGTCCACCGTGGCCCGAGCTCGCCGCAACACTATTGCAGGTAAACTTGTTGCCCAAAAGTTCAACATGTTGGTAGCATCGTGTAGGAGCCCTCAGGAGGGAGTTTTGTGTGCGAGATTGACAGATGCTTGCTCCGGCCATGGCTGCCCCATGGTGCTTGAGCGTGCCACCACCCTTCGGTGAGGGTTGTGCGCAGTGGGGTAGCGATCGTTGGATCATGATGGTGCGGTCAAGATCAGATCACCCATACCGTTTTAGGTGTTTAAATCTGCTTCGTAGAAGTCGGATCTTGCGACTATAGGGTACTCCAACTCCTTGGTAACCAGGGTCGTAGATCTCGGATCAGACGTTCATGGATGTGTACCGCTACATGCGTGAGCGGGATCTAATCTGGGCCGTCCATCAACAATAGCACATCCCATGATTAGAGTCGGCTCTGTTGGCCCTAAAAATATGTTAAAAAGCCCTATTATTTGACCTAATTAACCCACCGTCCATGCTAGTACCAAGACTATTACAATGCAACCCGAATATTTTCAAGTTGAACCCTGAGCTTTGAGAGAATAGGGACCACAATCTGGAGCTATATGGATATCTTAAATTAATCCCGAAATTGGTTTTTGGTATAAAAATAATTGCAGAAAACCTAGGAAATTCATACCTAATTCGTTTTAACCCCGATTTGACCCGTTCCAGTCGCATTAGCTTCGTACTAAAATTGTCTACACATTAAGAATATTTGTTTAGTGTTTTCAAATACAATCAAATATATGGATAACCTAATGTTTATTAGACATACTTTCTAATTATAGTCAATATGATTAACTTGATCCATCTATGATTTAATTAAAATATGATCTATAATCAAGATATAGGTTAGATTAAAGTTGAATTTGTAATTTCTTAAGATTGTATGTCTCACATGATTTATATTACCATGGAAAGTATTTTATTACTGAATCACCTCGAACATTGGAAAATCATATCTTTGTAACCGTAACTCTGATTTTAGTGATTCTCGAACCTGCGATCTCATAGCAACACTTAGAACATTATTATGCAGTTGTGCTCATGTTTGGTGTGATGTTAATTTATCTTGTGCCATGTTTGTTTGTAATATTGCAAGTAGACGAGCAAGTGACCGAGGAACTCGGAACTCAGCAGGTGGAAAACTCTGAGTAGGAGCTCGTTTTGAAAGAAAGTTGTGCCCTTGATCACTCTTCTTTACCTAATAATATTCATGTTAATCATTGTGACATGCTCAGGTTAATTTAATGGGACCTAATATGTTTCAGTAGTTTTGTTTACCCCACACCTTGCAAATAAATGAACTATTGGGTAGATTTGCTATTGCTCTACCTGGTTTTGGGAATTAATATTATATATGATCATGTTCCATTAATATTGTTGTCGGGGACCATAATTAGGGGTACCCTCAAGGCTCCTAATTCTCAGCTGGTAACCCCCATCAGCATAAAGCTGCAAAGGCCTGATGGGTGCGATTAAGTCAGGGATCAGTCCATTCGAGGGACTCGATCACGCCTTGCCCGAGCCTAGCCTCGGACAAGGGCAGCCGACCCCGGAGGATCTCCGCCTCGCCCGAGGCCCCCCTCCAGCGGCGAACATATTGCCGGCTCGCCCGAGGCCCTGTCTTCGCCAAGAAGCAACCCTGACCAAATCGCCGCACCGACCGACCAAATCGCAGGAGCATTTAATGCAAAGGTGGCCTGACACCTTTATCCTGACGCGCGCCCCTCAGTCGACAGAGCCGAAGTGACCGCCGTCACTTTGCCGCTCCACTGACCGGTCTGACAGAAAGACAGCGCCGCCTGCGCCGCTCCGACCGCGGTGCCGCTTGACAGAGTGAGGCTGACAGGCAGTCAGGCCCGGCCGCAGGCACCATACGAAGCTCCGCTCCGCCCGACCCAGGGCTCGGACTCGGGCTAAGCCCCGGAAGACGGCGAACTCCACTCCGCCCAACCCAGGGCTCGGACTCGGGCTAAGCCCCGGAAGACAGCGAACTCCACTCCGCCCAACCTAGGGCTCGGACTCGGGCTAAGCCCCGGAAGACGGCGAACTCCGTTCCGCCCGACCCAGGGCTCGGACTCGGGCTCAGCCCCGGAAGACGGCGAACTCCGCTCCGCCCGACCCAGGGCTCGGACTTGGGCTCAACCCCAGAAGACGACGAACTCCACTCCACCCGACCCAGGGCCCGGACTTGGGCTCAGCCCTAGAAGACGACGGACTCCGCTTCGCCAGACCCCAGGACTCAAACTCTGCCCTGGCCTCAGCCAACGGCCTCCGCCTCGCCCGACCTAGGGGCTCGGACTCGACCTCGGCCACGGAAGACGGACTCGACCCCGACCTCGGAGGAGCCTCCACATCGCCCCAACCTAGGGCGCGGGCTGGCCACGTCAACAGGAGGCGCCATCATTACCCTACTCCAAGCTGACTCAGGCTACGGGGAACAAGACCGGCGTCCCATCTGGCTCGCTCCGCCAGATAGGCAATGATGGCGCCCCACACGCTCCCTGACGACGGCGGCTCTCGGCCCCCTTACGGAAGCAAGAGGACGTCAGCAAGGACTCGACAGCCCCGACAGCTGTCCCTCCGCCAGGCTCCAGCGCTCCTCCGACAGCCACGACATCACACAAACCAGGCGCCAAAATCTCTCCGGCCGCCACGATGGCGTGTACTTAGGGCGCTAGCTCTCCTCCGCTAGACACGTAGCACTCTGCTACACCCCCCATTGTACACCTGGATCCTCTCCTTACGCTTGTAAAAGGAAGGACCAGGGCCCTCTTAGGGAGGGTTGGCCGCGCGGGGACGGGGACGAGACGGGCGCTCGCGTGAGGCCGCTCGCTCCCTCCCCCGTGTGGACGCTTGTAACCCCCTACTGCAAGCGCACCCGACCTGGGCACGGGACGAACACGAAGGCCGCGGGATTTCCACCTCTCTCACGCCCATCTCCAGCCACCTCACTTCCCCCCTTCGCGCTCTGCCTCGCGTCGACCCGTCTGGGCTGGGGCACGCAGCGACATTTCACTTGTCGGCTTAGGGACCCCCCGGTCTCAAAACGCCGACAGTTGGCGCGTCAAGTACGAGCCTGCTGCGTGTTGACGAACAGCTTCCCGTCAAGCTCCAGATGGGTAGTCTCCAGCAACCTCTCCGGCCCGGGACGATGCTCCGTTTCGGGAGCCTTGAGTTCATGTCCCTCGACGGCAGCTACGACATGATACCCTTTCCACCGCCGGGCGACAGCGACAATGGCGGCCGATAGTCCGCCCGCCGGCGGCGGGATCGACGACGTCTTCCCCGCGCGGTGGAAGAACAACCTTCGAGCTCGCCCCGTCCTCTTCCCCGCCGACGGAGGGGGAGGTGGGGCAACCAAGGCCAAGCAGGAGGCAGCGCCTCATCGGCTGTCGAGCGAGTCGACAACGCCAGCACCCCAACGGGGGGCGCGCCGGGCATCGACCTCGCGCTTGAGACGAAAACGAGCGCTATCTCCCCGCGACACGCCAATCCCGAGCAAACGGACGACGCTAGCACGCTCGCGAAAGGCTTGCTGGGTGTTACCCTCGTACCTGAGACGACGGTGCAGTCAGTCCCCGACGTGACTTCATCACCGCCCGTCGACCAAGAGGTACCGACCGATTCCCATCCCACGCCTTTCGGATTCAGCCTCGACCCGCCTGGCGGCTCCGCTTTGGCGGACGCTCTCGCAGAGGCGAGTCCGAACCCTCCGGGGTTTCGTATGCGGTCACCTTGGGACCGGCTGACGGACGTCTCGACCTCCGAGGAAGACGGCGAGCCCAGCTTCTGTTGGGATTTCTCCGGACTTGGCAACCCAGTGCCATGCAGGACTTCATGACCGCATGCGACTACTGCCTTTCCGACTGTTCCGACGGTAGCCGTAGCCTCGGCGACGAGGACTGCGGCCCGAACCACGAATGTTTCCACGTCGATCTAGGGGGTCCCTCCGAAGGCAACCATCTCGGCATGCCGGAGAACGGTGATCTCCCTAGGCCGGTGCCTCGCGTTGACATCCCACGGGAGCTGGCTGTGGTCCCCGTTCTGGTGGGGGGTCACGACCCACAGCTCAAGCAAATCCGCAGGGCGCAGGTCAGGCTCGATGAGGAAGCAGGAGCGCTTGAGCCAATCCGCCGGGACGTCGGGCAGGCATGGGCGGGCCAACCTCCGGCCGGAGAAATGCGTCATCTACCCCAGGGCTTCCAGCACCGCATCGCCGACGATGTCAGGGTCAGGCCGCCACCCGCATCCAGTGGGGTCGGCCAGAACCTGGCTGCAGCAGCAATGCTCCTCCGCGCGATGCCGGAGCCATCAACAATCGAGGGGCGGCGAATCCAGGGAGAGCTCAAGGATCTCCTGGAAGGCGCCACGGTCCGGCGGGCCGAGAGCTCCGCCTCCTGAAGGCAGGGGTACCCCTCGGAACATCATGCCGCGACTTCCCGATTCATGCGGGAAGCCTCGGTCTACACCGGGCGCACGCGCAACACAGCGCCTGCGGCCCCGGGTCGCCTCGGCAACGAGCACCATCACCGCGACCGTCGGGCCCACCTCGACGAGAGGGTGCGCCGAGGCTACCACCCAAGGCGTGGGGGACGCTATGACAGCGGGGAGGGTCGGAGTCCCTCGCCCGAACCACCGGGTCCGCAGGCCTTTAACCGAGCCATACGACCGGCGCCGTTCCCGACCCGGTTCCGACCCCCGACTACTATCACAAAGTACTCGGGGGAGATGAGACCGGAACTGTGGCTCGCGGACTACCGCCTGGCCTGCCAACTGGGTGGAACGGACGATGACAACCTCATCATCCGCAACCTCCTCCTGTTCCTCTCCGACACCGCTCGCGCCTGGTTGGAGCACCTGCCTCCGGGGCAGATCTCCAACTGGGATGACCTAGTCCAAGCTTTCGACAACACGGACCTTGTCGCAAGCGAAACGAGACGCCGCCGACACGGACCTTGTCGCCGCCGCCGAGTACAAGAACCCTCGGAAACCCCCCGGAGGTGCCAACCTCTTCGACAAGATGCTCAAGGAGTGTTGCCCCTACCACCAGGGGCCCGTCAAGCACACCCTTGAGGAGTGCGTCATGCTTCGGCGCCACTTCCACAGGGCCAGGCCACCCGCGGAGGGTGGCAGGGCCCACGACGACGACAAGAAGGGAGATCACCAGGCAGGAGAGTTCCCCAAGGTCCGCGACTGCTTCATGATCTACGGTGGGCAAGCGACGAACGCCTCGGCTCGGCACCGCAAGCAAGAGCGCCGGGAGGTCTGCTCGGTGAAGGTGGCGGCGCCAGTCTACCTAGACTGGTCCGACAAGCCCATCACCTTCGACCGAGCCGACCACCCCGACCATGTGTCGAGCCCGGGGAAATACCCGCTCGTCGTCGACCCCGTCATCAGCGACGTCAGGCTCACCAAGGTCCTCATGGACGGAGGCAGCAGCCTCAACATCATCTACGCCGAGACCCTCGGGCTTCTGCGTATCGATCTGTCCTCGGTCCGGGCGGACGCTGCGCCTTTCCATGGGATCATCCCCGGGAAACGTGTCCAGCCCCTCGGACAACTCGATCTTCCCGTCTGCTTCGGAACACCCTCCAACTTCCGAAGGGAGACCCTGACGTTCGAGGTGGTCGGGTTCCGAGGAACCTACCACGCGGTACTGGGGAGGCCATGCTACGCGAAGTTCATGGCCGTCCCCAACTACACCTACCTCAGGCTCAAGATGTCGGGCCCCAACGGGGTCATCACCGTCGGCCCCACGTACAAACACGCGTTCGAATGCGACGTGGAGTGCGTGGAGTACGCTGAGGCCCTCGCCGAGTCCGAGGCCCTCATCGCCGACCTGGAGAGCCTCTCTAAGGAAGTGCCAGACGTGAAGCGTCATGCCAGCAACTTCGAGCCAGTGGAGACGGTTAAGTCCGTCCCCCTCGACCCCAGCAGCGACGCCTCCAAGCAAGTCTGGATCGGCTCCGGGCTCAATCCCAAATAGGAAGCAGTGCTCGTCTACTTTCTCCGCGCGAACGCCGACGTCTTCGCATGGAGTCCCTCGGACATGCCCGGCATACCGAGGGATGTCGCCGAGCACTCACTGGACATCCGAGCCGGAGCCCGACCTGTCAAGCAGCCTCTGCGCCGATTCGACGAGGAGAAGCGCAGAGCCATAGGCGAGGAGATCCATAAGCTAATGGCGGCAGGGTTCATCAAAGAGGTATTCCATCCCGAATGGCTTGCCAACCCTGTGCTTGTGAGAAAGAAAGGGGGGAAATGGCGGATGTGTGTAGACTACACTGGTCTGAACAAAGCATGTCCGAAGGTTCCCTACCCTCTGCCTCGCATCGATCAAATCGTGGATTCCACTGCTGGGTGCAAAACCCTGTCTTTCCTCGATGCCTATTCAGGGTATCACCAAATCAGGATGAAAGAGTCCGACCAGCTCGCGACTTCTTTCATCACACCCTTCGGCATGTACTGCTATGTCACCATGCCGTTCGGCTTGAGGAATGCGGGCGCGACGTACCAGCGGTGCATGAACCATGTGTTTGGCGAACACATTGGCCGCACGGTCGAGGCCTACGTCGATGACATCGTAGTCAAGACGAGGAAAGCCTCCGACCTTGAGGTGACATTCCGATGTCTCAAGGCGAAAGGCGTCAAGCTCAATCCCGAAAAGTGTGTCTTCGGGGTGCCCCGAGGCATGCTCTTGGGGTTCATCGTCTCCGAGCAGGGCATCGAAGCCAACCCGGAGAAGATCGCAGCCATCACCAGCATGGGGCCCATCAAGGACTTGAAAGGCGTACAGAGGGTCATGGGATGTCTCGCGGCTCTGAGCCGCTTCATCTCACGCCTCGGCGAAAGAGGTCTACCTCTGTACCGCCTCTTAAGGAAGGCCGAGTGCTTCACTTGGACCCCTGAGGCCGAGGAAGCCCTCGGGGACCTGAAGGCGCTCCTCACGAAGGCGCCTATCTTGGTGCCCCCAGCTGCCGGAGAAGCCCTCTTGGTCTACGTCGCCGCGACCACTCAGGTGGTCAGCGCCGCGATTGTGGTTGAAAGGCAAGAAGAGGGGCATGCATTGCCCGTTCAGAGGCCAGTCTACTTCGTCAGCGAGGTACTGTCCGAAACCAAGATCCGCTACCCACAAGTTCAGAAGCTGCTGTACGCGGTGATCCTGACACGGCGGAAGTTGCGACACTACTTCGAGTCTCATCCGGTAACTGTGGTGTCATCCTTCCCCCTGGGGGAGATCATCCATTGCCGAGAGGCCTCGGGTAGGATTGCAAAGTGGGCGGTGGAAATCATGGGCGAGACGATCTCGTTCGCCCCCCGGAAGGCCATCAAGTCCCAGGTCTTGGCGGACTTCGTGGCTGAATGGGTCGACACCCAGCTCCCAACAGCTCCGATCCAACCGGAGCTCTGGACCATGTTTTTTGACGGGTCGCTGATGAAGACGGGGGCCGGCGCGGGCCTGCTCTTCATCTCGCCCCTCGGGAAGCACCTACGCTACGTGCTACGCCTCCACTTCCCGGCGTCCAACAATGTGGCTGAGTACGAGGCTCTGGTAAACGGGTTGCGAATCGCCATCGAGCTAGGGGTCCGACGCCTCGACGCTCGCGGTGACTCGCAGCTCGTCATCGACCAAGTCATGAAGAACTCCCACTGCCGCGACCCGAAGATGGAAGCCTACTGCGAAGAGGTTCGGCGCCTGGAAGACAAGTTCTACAGGCTCGAGCTCAACCACATCGCTCGGCGCTACAACGAGACTGCGGACGAGCTGGCTAAAATAGCCTCGGGGCGAACAACGTTTCCCCCGGACGTCATCTCCCGAGATCTGCATCAACCCTCCGTCAAGATCGACGACACGCCTGAGCCTGAGGCACCCTCGGCCCAGCCCGAGGTACCCTCGGCACAGTCCGAGGCACCCTCGACTCGGCCTGAGGCACCCTCGGCTCGGCCCGAGGTACCCTCGGCCCCCGAGGGCGAGACGCTGCACGTCGAGGGGGAGCCAAGCGGGGTCACGCCTGATCGAAACTGGCAGACCCCGTACCTGCAATATCTCCACCAAGGAGAGCTACCCCTCGACCGAGCCGAAGCTCGGCGGTTGGCGCGGCGTGCCAAGTCGTTCGTCTTGCTGGGAGAAGGGAAGGAGCTCTACCACCGCAGCCCTTCAGGCATCCTCCAGCGATGCATCTCCACCACCGAAGGTCAAGAACTCCTCCGAGAAATACACTCGGGGGCTTGCGGCCACCACGCAGCACCTCGAGCCCTTGTCGGAAATGTTTTTCGACAAGGTTTCTACTGGCCAACGGCGGTGGCCGACGCCACTAGAATTGTCCACGCCTGCGAAGGGTGTCAGTTCTACGCAAGGCAGACCCACCTGCCCGCTCAGGCTCTGCAGACGATACCCATCACATGGCCTTTTGCTGTGTGGGGTCTGGACCTCGTCGGCCCCTTGCAGAAGGCACCCGGGGGCTACACGCACCTGTTGGTCGCCATCGACAAATTTTCCAAGTGGATCAAGGTCTGAGCCCTAAACAGCATCAGGTCCGAGCAGGCGGTGGCGTTCTTCACCAACATCATCCATCGTTTCAGGGTCCCGAACTCCATCATCACCGACAATGGCACCCAGTTCACCGGCAGAAAGTTCCTGGACTTCTGCGAGGATCACCACATCCAAGTGGACTGGGCCGCCGTGGCTCATCCCATGACGAATGGGCAAGTAGAGCGTGCCAATGGCATGATTCTACAAGGACTCAAGCCTCGGATTTACAATGACCTCAACAAGTTCGGCAAGCGATGGATGAAGGAACTCCCCTCGGTGGTCTGGAGCCTGAGGACGACACCGAGCCGAGCCACGGGCTTCACGCCGTTTTTTCTAGTCTATGGGGCCGAGGCCATCTTGCCCACAGACCTGGAATACGGTTCCCCGAGGACGAGGGTCTATGCCGACCAAAGCAACCAAGCTAGTCGAGAAGACTCGCTGGACCAGCTGGAGGAGGCTCGGGACAAGGCCTTACTACACTCGGCGCGGTACCAGCAGTCCATGCGACGCTACCATGCCCGAGGGGTCCGGTCCCGAGACCTCCAGGTGGGCGACCTGGTGCTTCGGCTGCGACAAGACGCCCGAGGTCGACACAAGCTCACGCCCCCCTGGGAGGGGCCGTTCGTCATCGCCAAAGTTCTGAAGCTCGGAACGTACAAGCTGGCCAAGAGTCAAGGCGAGGTCTACGGCAACGCTTGGAACATCCAACAGCTACGTCGCTTCTACCCTTAAGATGTTTTCAAGTTGTCCATATACCTCGCTCCCACGCAAAGTTTAGTCATCAAGGAAGGGTCAGCCTTGCCTCGGCAAAGCCCGACCCTCCCTCGGGGGCTAAAAGGGGGGAACCCCCTCTGCGTCGAAATTTTCCTCGAAAAAAGATCTTTTCTGCTAGAATGTCTTTCGTGCTTTTCGACTACTTCAAAAGTGGATCCTGAAAACGACGGAGTACACGTAAGTAGCCAAGGCTGACCGAGCCGAGGGACTCCTACGCCTCCGGGATACGGATACCTCACTCATCACCTTCTGTGATAAGTAACTCACGTTCGGATAAGTGATTCCGCGGACCGAACAAGTCTTCATGTTCGGAAGCTCTTCTGCCGGAGCGATTCTTTGAGCCTTCTCGACTGCGTCGGTGACAGAACCCCATGGACGGGTAAGAGTGCGCGTAAGCGGCAAGGCCGACCGAGCCGAGGGACTCCTACGCCTCCGGGATACGGATACCTCACTCATCACCTTCCGTGAGAAGCAACTCTCGCTCGCACAAACAATTCTGTTACCGACAAAAAAGTCCGGATATTCGAAACAAGAGGAAAGGAGACGCGGCTTTACAACACGGCGAGGGTGTGTTTTGGCCTCGGCGGCCGCAGAAAACACACGCTACAAGATAATCCGATCCTGCAGGCTCGGATCTTGACGGCTAAAGGGAGCAGCAGCACCCTCGGCGTCGACAACACCTTCGGTGAGGTTCGACCTAGCCTCGGATGGTGACGCGGTCCAAGGGTCTCCGCTCTGAAGGACAACGTCATCACCAAGCCCGGGCCATCGCCGCCAGGGTCTTTTCCAAGAATCCGGCCCGAGCAGGCGGCTCGGCCGGTCACCCCGGGGCCTCGGCCAGCTGTCCCCCAAGGACATCAGCCCGGCCCGAGGCCTTGCCAGATCAATTCTGGCGTCGGTCCCGCTAACGGATGACCCGGCCAGGCTCCGGCCGACTAGGTCTTCTTTTCGAGCCAACTCTGCCTCTGTTCGCGCTGACACCGCTACCCCTGGCCTCGGCTCATCGAAGGGCGGCCGAGGGGTTTCCTTTAACTAAGCAAGAGGGGCCTCGGACAGCAAGGTCGACCGAGCCGAGGGACTCCTACGCCTCCGGGATACGGATACCTCACTCGTCACCTTTGCACGAGGCAACTCACGCTCGGTGAAGCGGTTCAGATGATCGACAAGGCGAGACTTAGTGCTCGAAATGAAGAAAAAACACGGCCCCGCGCCGAAAATACATACACGTTCAGGCCTTGACAGCCACAATGAACGAAAACACTGGCATTCGAAGTGCCATTACAAATGGAACTCCGATTCCACCTCCGCAGGTACGAACAACCCCACGCGCCTGGAGGGACCTGCGGAGCAACAGAAGACCGACGAACGGCTTGTCGTCGCCCACCCCGGCAGCGGCAACGACGACGACTTCTGCCACGGAGGGTCGAACAGCAGCAGCGATGACCTCAGGGCGGATGCTGCTGCCGCGAGGACCTCGCCCATGCCCCTAACTCGAGAGGCAAGGACGGGCAGAAGGCCGGAGAGTTGGAGGTCGGTCCGTGGGTGGCGCCGGCAAGCTCGTCGGTGGCGGAACCTCTTCCAGCTGCCGTGGCGGAAAGCGGCACCGGGAGCGGCTCCGAAGCCGCTCGGCTTAGAGAGCCGGGCACGCTGCAGCTGCCCATGCCGTGAACGGCGGACGCCCTTCCCCCCAGTCACTAAGGGAAGGAGCGGACCACCGCCCACGCAGGGGCCGACCCCAACTCGGCACACTCCCCTCCCCAGCCCTGGTGATGAAAATCCTTGGGGCTGAGGGAGGGGCAGAGGCCGTGGCCCGGTTCGCTCTCCCCCGCCATCGAACTGGAGGTCACCATCTTGGGTGACCGCCGGCGGAGGGGTGCAACCGGGCTGCATGATGAAAATCCTTGAAGCCGAACGATGGCTGAAAGGTACCAACTCCCGCGGAGTTGCGTTCCTCCAACGACGAGGCGGAAAGACGGTGGATATCCCCCATCCGGGGGCTCGGAAGGTGGAAAGACACGATGCATAAGGGAGCGCGAAGACATGGTCGCCTTCTAAGAGGGTCACCCTCCTTTTAAAGGCGACTCTCCCTACTTGCGTCCCCAGCCGTCGTGGGCTGAGTCTTCTCCAACACGCTCCAAGGTCCTCCCCTACGGCGCGGGGGCTGGGTCCCACACGTCATGCAAGCCGGTCCAGGGGGGAAGAAGCCAAACCGCCGCGCGCGCGGTGCATGCAACCACCCGGCGGTTACAAGCACTCCTCCACTTTCGCCCAAACCAGCGGGTGAAAGGGCGGACAGCCATGCAGACGGCATGCAACCGTGCCAAGTGGGCGCGCCCCTTCGACTCCAACATGCCCAACACGGAGGACCAGGCCCACGCGTCATGCAACCGGCGCGCCGGTTGCTACGTGTGAGCAACTGCACCGCCACTCGCGCCACAACCGCGCCTCCTCGACTGTGGAGTCAATACCACGACTGGAGGCAACCCTGCAGCGCCAGCCGAGCGCGACGGTCAAAAGCGGTCAAAAAATGGGCCGGCAGTAATGGCGGAGACAGGCGGGCAGCAGCAGCGGTCGCGTCATCAGCCAAGCTCACGTCCCATCCAGGGGCAGCGAGAGAACCCCCTCTCACGGCGTGAAGACAACGCGCCCGTGTTCCGTTCCTCGAACGGCTCGCGCAAGCGCAACGGCTGCCCCGCGAACCACTCGCCCCGTCGCATTAACTCCGCGGCGGGACAGGCGGCGCCTCTGGCAGGAGAAGCGAGCGACGCTTCGCCTTCGCCATAATGACCGCGTCAAAAAGGTACGCCGCGTCGTTCGATTTCGTATCCTTTTCCTTTTTTCCTCTTTCTCTCTCTCTCTTGCAACAGGGACCGGGAAAGGGGGATACCTCGAAAAGGATCCTTCCCCGTGAAGGAACCAGGCTCCGAGCCTCCCTACTGATCAGAGGTTCGAAGGCTGGCCCCTCGGAAGGGTTCAACAGCCGCCTCAGAGCACGTGGGCTCCACACCCACTACTGGTCAGAGGTTCGAAGGCCGGCCCCTCGGAAGGGTTCAATGGCCGCCTCAGGCTACTCGGGCTCCGCGCCCACTACTGATTAGGGGTTCGAAGGCTGGCCCCCGAAGGGTTCACAGCCGCCTCAGACACAGAGCGAGGGATGACCATGGGTACGTTCGATACATAACTAAGGCTCGGGCTGCGCTCCCGAGGTACCCTAGGACATTTCCGAGACCAGCGGGAACGATCTTGTAACGGAATCCCATCAGAGGGAGGCATCGAGCCCTCGGACCCCGTCGCCAGGGGACAGGGTCCGGCAGATCACCCGCAGGTACTTTTGGGCGCTCCTCTGGGCCTCTAGCCGACCCCTAACGAATGGGGCACGGACGTCCACTCGGATCACCCGCCTACAGCTCACCGGAGAC
Organism: Zea luxurians; assembly: GCA_029449295.1. Lineage (NCBI taxonomy): Eukaryota > Viridiplantae > Streptophyta > Magnoliopsida > Poales > Poaceae > Zea > Zea luxurians. The sequence goes on from JAOPSE010000035.1 coordinate 7,798,801, forward strand.
ACCATGTTCGGCGCCCACCGAGGGCAACATGGCGCTCTCCCCCCTCCTCCTTGCTGAAAGGCGACGCGGGGGCATATGCAAAAAAGTCGAGTCTGTCCCTGATCGCCCTCTCGCCTTGTGCAGAGGCTTGAGGGCTGCTCTCGCAAACCCGGCTCCGGCCAAACCGTTGACAGCGTCAACATACCAGCCCGAGAACTTGGGACCCGACCGTGCACCCGGGCTACAGCTAGCTCGCATGAGGGAAGGACCAGACCAGCCGAGGCATTGCGCGAGGCATTAAGACCTCGGAGGAGTCAAACCACTCCTCCGAGGCCTCGGGGGCTACACCCGGCGGGTGCGCTCGCGCGCACCCACCGGAACAGAACGCAACCGAGAAAGGCTGGTCCCCTTGCAAAAAAGTGCGACTAGAGCCTCCAAGCGAGTGCTAACACTCCCTTCGAGGCTCGGGGGCTACTGTCGGGGACCATAATTAGGGGTACCCTCAAGGCTCCTAATTCTCAGCTGGTAACCCCCATCAGCATAAAGCTGCAAAGGCCTGATGGGTGCGATTAAGTCAGGGATCAGTCCATTCGAGGGACTCGATCACGCCTCGCCCGAGCCTAGCCTCGGACAAGGGCAGCCGACCCCGGAGGATCTCCGCCTCGCCCGACGCCCCCCTCAAGCGGCGAACATATTTCCGGCTCGCCCGAGGCCCTGTCTTCGCCAAGAAGCAACCCTGACCAAATCGCCGCACCGACTGAGCAAATCGCAGGAGCATTTAATGCAAAGGTGGCCTAACACCTTTATCCTGACGCGCGCCCCTCAGCCGACAGAGCCGAAGTGACCGCCGTCACTTTGCCGCTCCACTGACCGGTCTGACAGAAAGACAGTGCCGCCTGCGCCGCTCCGACTGCGGTGCCGCTTGACAGAGTGAGGCTGACAGGCAGTCAGGCCCGACCGCAGGCACCATAGGAAGCTCCGCTCCACCCGACCCAGGGCTCGAACTCGGGCTAAGCCCCGGAAGACGGCGAACTCCGCTCCGCCCGACCCAGGGCTCGGACTCGGGCTAAGCCCCGGAAGATGGCGAACTCCGCTCCGCCCGACCCAGGGCTCGGACTCGGGCTAAGCCCCGGAAGACGGCGAACTCCGTTCCGCCCGACCCAGGGCTCGGACTCGGGCTCAGCCCCGGAAGACGGCGAACTCCGCTCCGCCCGACCCAGGGCCCGGACTTGGGCTCAGCCCCAGAAGACGACAGACTCCGCTTCGCCCGACCCTAGGACTCAAACTCCGCCCTGGCCTCAGCCAACGGCCTCCGCCTCGCCCGACCTAGGGGCTCGGACTCGACCTCGGCCACGGAAGACGGACTTGACCCCGACCTCGGAGGAGCCTCCACATCGCCCCAACCTAGGGCGCGGGCCGACCACGTCAACAGGAGGCGCCATCATTACCCTACTCCAAGCTGACTCAGGCTACGGGGAACAAGACCGGCGTCCCATCTGGCTCGCTCCGCCAGATAGGCAATGATGGCGCCCCGCACGCTCCCTGACGACGGTGACTCTCGGCCCCCTTATGGAAGCAAGAGGACGTCAGCAAGGACTCGACAGCCCCGACAGCTGTCCCTCCGCCAGGCTCCAGCGCTCCTCCGACGGCCACGACATCACACAAACCAGGCGCCAAAATCTCTCCGGCCGCCACGATGGCGTGTACTTAGGGCGCTAGCTCTCCTCCGCTAGACACGTAGCACTCTGCTACACCCCCCATTGTACACCTGGATCCTCTCCTTACGCCTGTAAAAGGAAGGACCAGGGCCCTCTTAGGGAGGGTTGGCCGCGCGGGGACGGGGACGAGACGGGCGCTCGCGTGAGGCCGCTCGCTCCCTCCCCCGTGTGGACGCTTGTAACCCCCTACTGCAAGCGCACCCGACCTGGGCGCGGGACGAACACGAAGGCCGCGGGATTTCCACCTCTCTCACGCCCATCTCCGGCCACCTCACTTCCCCCCTTCGCGCTCGGCCTCGCGTCGACCCATCTGGGCTGGGGCACGCGGCGACATTTCACTCATCGGCTTAGGGACCCCCCGGTCTCGAAACGCCGACAATTGTTGGTTTAGTTATTGTTCATGATAAGATTATTTTATTAGTTGGAACATGGAGAACCACCCAGGAAATAGTGCTACCACAAGGGTGGAATGGGACACCCTTGGCCAAGTATTTAGGAAAGTTGGGAAGAGATTACCTTACCCGAAAGGGGCAAACGTGGAGTGCATTGCTGCAGAGTATAGGGACGTCCTCGGGTCGAACTGTCTGTAAAGATTTTTGGATGAGGGATTCATATGCTTCCTTCTTCCTGAATCCGTAGCGGGTTTTCTCAAACTAGTGGAACTTTGGAATGGCCTCGTAGTGCTACCCTGCCTTGTCTCCTCGGTAGAGATGAATGGGAAGTCGCGATCCCTTTGCAAATGGGTAACACGACTTGTGGGTAAAGATGCGCAACCTCTGAAGAGTGTAAAAATGGTATATCAGCTGTGCTCATGGTCATGAGTGTCTCGGACACTCACATGATTAACTTATAGAATTAAATTTAATTTATAATTTGCATTGCAGGATTATTATTAATTGTGATATCTTATTTTATTAGGATGATATCTACTTATACTTAGTAATTTCTAATAAAACTTTGACCAACTTTAAAAGCAGTGCTCAATTTTAACCATCTCCTTTGGTAAGCCTTACAGTTCACATGAGCCCCCACCGTAAGTGAGCCCATGCACATTATTTCCCTCAACTTGTTGAGCGATGAACGTATGTGAGCTCACCCTTGCTTACTCACATCCCCTAGGTCAAGAATAGGTACTGCAAGATGAGGAGCATGAAGGAGGTCGCGATGAGTTCGTGAGAGGTCTAGGTCGTCGTCTCCCAATCAACTATGGTTGCGAAGGATCGTTGTCTTCGTATGATGTAATTATTTAGCTATTTTGTATATAACTTCTATTATATAGTAAAGATGTGACATTCGTTTCAGTACCATGAGTCATCATATGTGTGAGACTTGATCCTAACACACGTTTGATTCGCGCCCGGGTTTGCCCCTTAAATCTGGGTGTGACAAAACATAACTACACTTACATTCAATACTTATAATTGATATTCAAACGTTTGATGTGACACGAAGTAAACTTTAGCCAGAAGAATCAAACAAAATCATACTCTCCTCAAAACTTGTTTGGATCAATCCATTCCCTTTCCAAGGAAATTTGGGTTTCCAAAATAGGAGTAGGTCTGAGGGCCCTCTTTAGGGGTACGGTAGAGGTAGGCAACTAATCACCTCCACGCTAGTATGAACCAAGGAGACCATCGATGACCTGGCATCCCATGGTTGCACCTGTATCAATACTTGGATATTAATTTGGCGTACATTGCATCTCAATTTTCCTTGTGGTCTGTTTGGATGTAGGCATTCATGTGGTGGAATTGAAATGGTTTAGGAATACCAAATCTGAGGGGAAATGGAAATGATCTGCAATACCAATGTTGTTTGGATGCAGGATGCAATGATAGCTAGAATCATAGGGTAGCAGCCAATTCCAATTCTTATTTGGACTAGGTGAGTACCCGTGCGTTGCAACGGGAACATATAATAACATAATAACATAGTAACTTATATACAAAATGTGTCTTATATTGTTATAAAAAATATTTCATAATCCATTTGTAATCCTAGCCATACATAAATTTTGTTATTTTAATTTAGCCGTTTCACTACTCTATTGCAACCATCAGTATCATGCAGACTTCGATATATGCCACGATTTGCATGATCTCATCATTGAAGAGCATGTGTCACACCTGCCGGTAGAAGTTCCCTCGTACATTATCAGTCATCAGGTACGCACCACCATACACGCTTGCTTAAACAAAAAAGCAAGTGTATGTGTTTGCGAAGAGAATCAAAGGCAGGCCGGCACAAAAGCTACCCGACAATGGCAAGTGGTCATTGCTGTCGGTCCTCCTCTGTGTCACCTTGTAACACCCGGATTTTAGGGGTCCAAAACCCGGGGTTAACATAAACACCAGGTATGCTGGGACCAAGTCTCATACATATGATGTATAGTGGCACAGGATCGAATGTCACATCTTTATATATATCAGGAGTTCTATACAAAATAAATAATTACATTATAAGGAGACAACGGTCCAGCAACCCAAAGTTGACTGGGAGACGACGACCTAGACCTCTCACGAACTCATCGCAGCATCCTCCATGAGCATCATCCTGCAGTACCTGGTCTTGACCTGTGGTGTATGTGAGACAGCAAGAGTGAGCTCACATACGTTCATCGCTCAACAAGTTGTGGGGAATAATGTGCATGAACTCGCCAAAGGTGGGAGCTCACATAAAGTGTAAGGCTTACCAAAGAAGATGGTTAGAGCTGAGCATTGCTTTTAAAGTTAGTCAAAATTTTATTAGCAGTTACTAAGTATAAGTAAATACCAGCCCAATTAAATAGTAGAACAAAAGTAACAACTTCACCTGCGATGCAATGCATATGACAAATTGAATTTAGTTCCATAAATTAATCATGTGAGGGTCCGAGCTGCTCATGACCGTGAGCACGGCTAGTATACCAGTTTTACACTCTGCAGAGGTTGCGCATCTTTACCCACAAGTCATGTTACCCATCTGCCAAGGGATCGCGACTTCCCATACACCTCTACCGAGGAGGCGAGGCAGGGTAACACTACGAGGCCTTTACAAAGTTCCACTAGCTTCCGAAAACCCGCTACAGTTTATAGGAAGATCCAGTGCAGGAATCCCTTGCAGGACCGCCATCGCAGCAAAATCCTCCCGAGGGCCTCCCTACACTGACCTCTCCCCTACTGCCCTTGCCCCTTTCGGGTAAGGTAGTCTTCCACTAGCTTTCCTAATTAATCAGCCAAGGGCATCCCATACTACCCTTGTGGTAGCACTGTTTTCCCGGGTGGTCGCTCCATGTTCCAATTAACATAATGATCTTAACATGAACATTAAATAACAACTGATAACAAAAGTGTAATCATGAATAGTGTATCTCCATACCCAAAACCACATATAGCACTAGCAAGTACTACCCAGAAAGATCAGTGGTAAACAAGGTATAAAGATAGACAAACTAGGGTAACCTATTGGGTCCCATCAAAATTAACCTATGCAGATCATTATGATTAATCAGAACATGGCTGGGTAAAAAGAAGTGATCAAGGGCACAACTTGCCTGGGCCTTGAGATTCCAGGTACCAGGATGATTCTTCAGATCCTCGTGACCTCACTGCTAATCGTAGCAATACAAACAAACATTGTATAGGCAATTTTAACATTACACCAAACATAAGAACAAAATACACAGTAATAATATACATATTAAAATAAGATCACAGGAAAAAGAATTATTAATTTTTGAGTTATAGAATTCAAGTTATGAATTTCCTAAGATTTAAGGTGATTATAATAGGATTAGATGATAAATTAATTCCCTAACAGAGTTCATGTCAAAACAGTGATTCTAAATGATAGAGAATATTATTACAAAATTTTAGGAATTGGAATGACTCAATTTGGAGCTAAAATGAATTAGTTATGAATTAATTAAGTTTCTGGATTTATTTTAACACTAAAAATCATTTTCTAAATCATTTTCCTGATTTTATAACTCTCTGGACTGGGCCTCAATTAAACAGAAGCACAGGGGCTATGGCGTAAAAGATCCGAGACTCAGTCAACAGGGAACGTGGACGGCGGGTTGTTTTCCCTAAAACAGAGGGTTCTATTTGCAAAGTCGGCGATCCGAAGGGGTATCAGTGGTTTTCGGCCGTTGGATCTCCGCGCGACGGCTAAGATTAGAAGGCCTGTTTTAAACGAACCGGTATCCAATCCACGCCATCGGATTCGAATCTGACGGTGGTTATTTTATGAAAGCAAGATCGGATCGGGTCCGTCAGATCACATCCAACGGTCCCAATGCCACGCGTGAAGGGGTAACTTGAATCTAATCTCGTCCGTTCATCTCGCATCAACGGTCAGGGAACCATCTCCCCAATCCAGCTCAACTCGCCCTACCCGACGGCGCTCCCCGGCGATGGTTCACCGGAGTAGGCGCAATTCCGGCCGACCAAGTCCCCAATCCCAAATTCACTCAACCTACGTGAGATTCGCAACGGCCCGCACCCATGTCGCCCCTCAATTCCAGCCGCGACACAGCGCAAATACCCTGCCCACGGCACAGCCAAGCTCACGGCGGAGATGGATACTCCGATGAGCAATTCGACGAGGTCCGGTCACCAAATAGGCCAGCCAAGGGGACCACACACACCAGAGGTTAATGCGAACACGATAGAAGCGAATTTACCGTGGATTATGTACCGATGATCACGGGTCACGAGCAATGGCGGCTCCGCCGTGAACCTTTCGCTTCGGTGAGCAATTGGGGACGCCATGATGACCGCGCCACCCAGTTTCGGCCATGGGCGCATTCCTAAGAACGCGGTGAAGCTCCCAGACCCGCAGTTGAGACCCCGTCGATGGTGTACACGTGATTCCTTCTCGGCGGATCCATGGCGGTCGCACGCTTCTCCACAGCTCACGGCGACGGAGTGGCACACGGCGCGACGATCCGAGAGGATGAAGAAGGGTTGCATCGCCACGGGTTTTATATGCGCCAACCCCGAAGTCCGAGCAGGCGTTGACATTGCCGGAATCGAGCGATGCGGGGATCTCGGCCGCGCTCCACGCGAGTCTGTTGAGAAGATGGCTCTGACGGTGATGGCCCACCAGTCAGCGAAATGGGAGAAGTGTGCGCCCGCGGGTGTTAGGTGAGGCCGTGGGTCCCACGGTGTCGGCGTGTAAGCGCCAGCGCGTGAGGGGAGCTGAGCAGCGAGGCCCGATCGACAGTGTCAGCGGTGCGCGCGCGAGGGACGAGAGGCTGCCCGTGGGGCCCGCGTGTCGGCGCCAGGATTTGGAGTGGGCTGCGCGCGGGTGAGTGGAGATGGGCCGAAAATGTGTGGTTGCGGCCCAGTTAAGGTTTTTCTCTTTTTCTTTTTATTTTCTTTCCTATTTTCCATTTCATTTATCCAATTCAATTCAAATTTAAATTCCAATTTATATCCAAAGTTTGTGGCAAATTTGTCTTCATTTAAATATTCAATGTGAACATAGCATGGATAAATTTTATTTATTTACAGATTTATTTTGCTTCTCTTGCCTTATATATATTATTTCCCTTTTTTTTTCAAACCCTAATCTCCTTTTGAGTTCTAATTCAATTTTCTTTTTAGTATATTTTGATTAATAGAGTTGCTATTATTATTATATGCACTACAAACAAAACTCCAATATGATGCACATGTTGTTTAGTTGACATTTAGTCATTTTAATCATTTTTAAATGGGGTTGTTCACATGATTAGTTAAATTGAAACAAAGCAAATAAGAGAATTATCTCCATTACCATGATTTACAAATTTGGGTATTACAAATCCTACCCCCCTTAAAAATAATCTCGTCCCCGAGATTTGTAAGGAACATGATACAACAAATTTAGCTTGTAGTCTAAATTTCAGTTTCTAGTTAGTTCAAAAATCAAGAGTTTCTCTTTTTTTTCTTTATTAGTTAGTTATTAGGAGAGCATAGGTATATATATGTATGTCCACATAATTATGTAGGTTAGAAGATGTCTTTAAAGCATAGATGGGTTTAGGTAAGAAAGTGTAGGGTAAGGAAAGGCTCCATCCAAGATTTGTGTATCTTGATTCATCTGATGATCTAGCTTGATCTTCGAAGGCTTGAGTTGATACTTTTCCTTCTTTGACGTGGTTGGTCTTTTTGGTCTTTCTTCTTGGAGTTGCCATCCGATTTAAGGACATATGGTTAAGATGGTTGTCGGTGCTTGGGATGGGTAGGCCCAACAAGGTTTGATGTCAGGTGGTGGTTGATAGATTTTGCAATCCATTAAGACTCTATTGATTGGGTAAGTTATGTAACTTGTTATATAGGTCGAGTTGTTGTGTATGGCCTTATTCTTTGTATCTGCATTAAGTAACTCAGTCTGGCTTAGATCATATTGGATTAGATAGAGTCCAGATTAGGTTGGTATGACTAGATTAAACTAGTTAAGATTAGCTAGATCTACCAGGGTAGGATAAATATTATTAGGATATGATAGAATCTTTAAGATAGGATGGATTATATGATATAGGTAGGCCATTGTTCAAGGATGAGTTGGTGTAAGACATTAATTTAGGTTAAGATATGTTTGTAGAGACAGTGTCTAACCAAATTATCTGACCTGTTAATAACACACTTTAGATTGGGTCCTATTTAGATTAGATAGAATCTGGATTAGGTTGGATGTAACTAGATTAGACTAGATAATATCTAATTACTTTGGATTAGATCATGGTTGTTACTCTAGAGTGGGGTCAATATGCTAATTAGGGCAAGATGAATCCACAAGGATAAGGTAGAGTCTTTTAAGGTCAGTTAGTTCTATCAAGATGGGATAAGTAAAGTGGTTAGGATAAGATGAATCCTTCAAGATAAGATAAATCTATTAAGATAAGAGAAAACCTCTTAAGATAAGATGGATCTATTAAGATAGGGGAGAATCTTTTAAGATAAGATGAATTGGCTAGAATGAGATCTTTTTAGGATAAGATAAATCTCTTAAGCTAGATATGTTTCAATGGGGATAATTTAGGTTGTCTAGTTATTTTATAAATATATGTTTACACCTATGTGTATATGCAGATGCAATTGTGAACATTACTCCACAACCCATCACACTCAATCAAAGATCCAAATCAGACAAGTGTCATAAGAACAAACATTCAAGTGCATAGATACTCATAAAATAGTTTTGTTTTTGTTCCTAGGATTAGGTCTCCTATTCCTAAAGGTCACTTCAGTCACAGGATTTCAACGTGTGAAATCCACATTTGTCTTTAGAATGAAAAGATAAGAATAATCAGAGTAAGCGGAAATAGATGAGAAAAAGATTAAGATAAGTTTAGAAAGGAATCAGAGTAAGGTAAGTAGATAAGGGTTATCCAGTTCTATCTAGGTTTCGTCCTACAGTCAACATTCCTCTGATACCACTTCTGTAACACCCGGATTTTAGGGGTCCAAAACCCGGGGTTAACATAAACACCAGGTATGCTGGGACCAAGTCTCATACATATGATGTATAGTGGCACAGGATCGAATGTCACATCTTTATATATATCAGGAGTTCTATACAAAATAAATAATTACATTATAAGGAGACAACGGTCCAGCAACCCAAAGTTGACTGGGAGACGACGACCTAGACCTCTCACGAACTCATCGCAGCATCCTCCATGAGCATCATCCTGCAGTACCTGGTCTTGACCTGTGGTGTATGTGAGACAGCAAGAGTGAGCTCACATACGTTCATCGCTCAACAAGTTGTGGGGAATAATGTGCATGAACTCGCCAAAGGTGGGAGCTCACATAAAGTGTAAGGCTTACCAAAGAAGATGGTTAGAGCTGAGCATTGCTTTTAAAGTTAGTCAAAATTTTATTAGCAGTTACTAAGTATAAGTAAATACCAGCCCAATTAAATAGTAGAACAAAAGTAACAACTTCACCTGCGATGCAATGCATATGACAAATTGAATTTAGTTCCATAAATTAATCATGTGAGGGTCCGAGCTGCTCATGACCGTGAGCACGGCTAGTATACCAGTTTTACACTCTGCAGAGGTTGCGCATCTTTACCCACAAGTCATGTTACCCATCTGCCAAGGGATCGCGACTTCCCATACACCTCTACCGAGGAGGCGAGGCAGGGTAACACTACGAGGCCTTTACAAAGTTCCACTAGCTTCCGAAAACCCGCTACAGTTTATAGGAAGATCCAGTGCAGGAATCCCTTGCAGGACCGCCATCGCAGCAAAATCCTCCCGAGGGCCTCCCTACACTGACCTCTCCCCTACTGCCCTTGCCCCTTTCGGGTAAGGTAGTCTTCCACTAGCTTTCCTAATTAATCAGCCAAGGGCATCCCATACTACCCTTGTGGTAGCACTGTTTTCCCGGGTGGTCGCTCCATGTTCCAATTAACATAATGATCTTAACATGAACATTAAATAACAACTGATAACAAAAGTGTAATCATGAATAGTGTATCTCCATACCCAAAACCACATATAGCACTAGCAAGTACTACCCAGAAAGATCAGTGGTAAACAAGGTATAAAGATAGACAAACTAGGGTAACCTATTGGGTCCCATCAAAATTAACCTATGCAGATCATTATGATTAATCAGAACATGGCTGGGTAAAAAGAAGTGATCAAGGGCACAACTTGCCTGGGCCTTGAGATTCCAGGTACCAGGATGATTCTTCAGATCCTCGTGACCTCACTGCTAATCGTAGCAATACAAACAAACATTGTATAGGCAATTTTAACATTACACCAAACATAAGAACAAAATACACAGTAATAATATACATATTAAAATAAGATCACAGGAAAAAGAATTATTAATTTTTGAGTTATAGAATTCAAGTTATGAATTTCCTAAGATTTAAGGTGATTATAATAGGATTAGATGATAAATTAATTCCCTAACAGAGTTCATGTCAAAACAGTGATTCTAAATGATAGAGAATATTATTACAAAATTTTAGGAATTGGAATGACTCAATTTGGAGCTAAAATGAATTAGTTATGAATTAATTAAGTTTCTGGATTTATTTTAACACTAAAAATCATTTTCTAAATCATTTTCCTGATTTTATAACTCTCTGGACTGGGCCTCAATTAAACAGAAGCACAGGGGCTATGGCGTAAAAGATCCGAGACTCAGTCAACAGGGAACGTGGACGGCGGGTTGTTTTCCCTAAAACAGAGGGTTCTATTTGCAAAGTCGGCGATCCGAAGGGGTATCAGTGGTTTTCGGCCGTTGGATCTCCGCGCGACGGCTAAGATTAGAAGGCCTGTTTTAAACGAACCGGTATCCAATCCACGCCATCGGATTCGAATCTGACGGTGGTTATTTTATGAAAGCAAGATCGGATCGGGTCCGTCAGATCACATCCAACGGTCCCAATGCCACGCGTGAAGGGGTAACTTGAATCTAATCTCGTCCGTTCATCTCGCATCAACGGTCAGGGAACCATCTCCCCAATCCAGCTCAACTCGCCCTACCCGACGGCGCTCCCCGGCGATGGTTCACCGGAGTAGGCGCAATTCCGGCCGACCAAGTCCCCAATCCCAAATTCACTCAACCTACGTGAGATTCGCAACGGCCCGCACCCATGTCGCCCCTCAATTCCAGCCGCGACACAGCGCAAATACCCTGCCCACGGCACAGCCAAGCTCACGGCGGAGATGGATACTCCGATGAGCAATTCGACGAGGTCCGGTCACCAAATAGGCCAGCCAAGGGGACCACACACACCAGAGGTTAATGCGAACACGATAGAAGCGAATTTACCGTGGATTATGTACCGATGATCACGGGTCACGAGCAATGGCGGCTCCGCCGTGAACCTTTCGCTTCGGTGAGCAATTGGGGACGCCATGATGACCGCGCCACCCAGTTTCGGCCATGGGCGCATTCCTAAGAACGCGGTGAAGCTCCCAGACCCGCAGTTGAGACCCCGTCGATGGTGTACACGTGATTCCTTCTCGGCGGATCCATGGCGGTCGCACGCTTCTCCACAGCTCACGGCGACGGAGTGGCACACGGCGCGACGATCCGAGAGGATGAAGAAGGGTTGCATCGCCACGGGTTTTATATGCGCCAACCCCGAAGTCCGAGCAGGCGTTGACATTGCCGGAATCGAGCGATGCGGGGATCTCGGCCGCGCTCCACGCGAGTCTGTTGAGAAGATGGCTCTGACGGTGATGGCCCACCAGTCAGCGAAATGGGAGAAGTGTGCGCCCGCGGGTGTTAGGTGAGGCCGTGGGTCCCACGGTGTCGGCGTGTAAGCGCCAGCGCGTGAGGGGAGCTGAGCAGCGAGGCCCGATCGACAGTGTCAGCGGTGCGCGCGCGAGGGACGAGAGGCTGCCCGTGGGGCCCGCGTGTCGGCGCCAGGATTTGGAGTGGGCTGCGCGCGGGTGAGTGGAGATGGGCCGAAAATGTGTGGTTGCGGCCCAGTTAAGGTTTTTCTCTTTTTCTTTTTATTTTCTTTCCTATTTTCCATTTCATTTATCCAATTCAATTCAAATTTAAATTCCAATTTATATCCAAAGTTTGTGGCAAATTTGTCTTCATTTAAATATTCAATGTGAACATAGCATGGATAAATTTTATTTATTTACAGATTTATTTTGCTTCTCTTGCCTTATATATATTATTTCCCTTTTTTTTTCAAACCCTAATCTCCTTTTGAGTTCTAATTCAATTTTCTTTTTAGTATATTTTGATTAATAGAGTTGCTATTATTATTATATGCACTACAAACAAAACTCCAATATGATGCACATGTTGTTTAGTTGACATTTAGTCATTTTAATCATTTTTAAATGGGGTTGTTCACATGATTAGTTAAATTGAAACAAAGCAAATAAGAGAATTATCTCCATTACCATGATTTACAAATTTGGGTATTACACACCTCTGGTGCCAAGATGACGCCATAGTCCTTGATATAGTAGTCGTCGAACGCGCACGACATGGCGAGTACCGATGACTCTTGGCTAGTCTGCCAAACGAAGTGCACCTCGGGCTCATCAGCGAGATAGTACACCTAGCCGTTACACCACCGGATGTGCTACTTCTCTACATAAATCTTGTTCGAGGACACTCACACAATGTCAGCAATGACCATCGTCCCAACGCACAAGAATTCATGGCCGGTCAGTAGTGACTTACGTGGGAGGTTGAGCTTCAGGTGGATGATGAGCTGGACAGTGTGACGGTGCCGTTATCGGATGCGGTGCCTAGAACAACCCGAGAGTCGCCGGCGTTGGCGACGACCATGAGGTCCCCCTATTTGAATATGGACAGCGCGGTGCAGCCGCTCTGGATCGCGTCCAAGCGGCGGCTGCGCCGGAGCTTGCCGAACACAACGACGCATGCGGTCACGTAGTACTGCTTCCAGAGGTCGAACTGGCAGTCGCCAAGCTTCTTTTCGTCGTCGATGAGCGACGCCAACGCGAGCGCCTCCTGCTAGTGGTGTTTGTTCGGGGTTTCCAAGTAAGAAACATGGATTCATCTTTGGCGTTGGTTTATGAAAATGACTCATAAGTCAGAGCCATGGAAAAATATTACGGAGAATAAATGTCACACATATAAAAAAGAATTTAAGTTGAAAACATTATTCAAACAAAAGAAATTGCATGCAAGGCTCTTTTTTAAATACTACTCCCTCCATCCAAAAATATAATTAAGGAATCTCGTTGATAATTATCTACTACTACACATTGTGAAAGGTAGCAGGTAGGCTTTGGGAGAGATGTAGTATATATTTTTACTGTAACAGATATTGACATAAACACACATATGGTGTAGTGGTAGCTACGAGCATATTTTCTTGAGAGGTTGCAGGTTCGAATCCCATTGGAGCCACATTTGTGTTTTTTTAATTTAATTTTAGCTAGGCGTGGGATGCACGTGGGAATGGGAATGAGATTTGCGGGGAGGGGGAATGAGAAAGAGGAGGGGGTAATGGGAATGACAGCCTACCACTTACCCACGGAATGACAGCCGGGAATGGGAATGGGCTTTGCGGGGAGGGGGAATGAGAATGCTAGAACATGGAATGACAGTCTACCCCTTACTGCCTTAATAAGTAGTAGAGATGTATAGAGCCCTTAATTAGGGAGGCATGACTTAGTTTCTAGCAAAAATGGAGAGTGCATGCTCGGAATTGTGGGCACGACTACCCAGGAGTGAAAGTCGCCTAGAGGGGGGTGGATAGGCGAAACCTGATAATTAAAACTTTATCCCCCAACTAGATCCCTTGATTAGTGGTTAGAACAAGATATATAATTATCGGAGTATAAAAACTAAGTTCTTGCTTGTAAAGAGTATTGCTTTCAAATAATGCGGAATTGATAAATCAATACTACTAATAAGTCTATGAGAATAAAGCAAGAGGGCTTAGGCACGAAGAGCAAAACACAAGTTCTCTCTTGCAATGTGTTGCTTCACCAAATGAGAGTTTAACTTAAAGCAACACCAAATAGAATTAGAAAAGAGTAGTGCAAGAGAAACTTTAAAAAGGAAAGCACAAACAAATCACAAGCAATAAGCACACGAGACACGGGTGATTTATTTTACCGAGGTTCGGCCCTCGAAGGCCTAGTCCCCGTTGAGGAGTCCACTTAAGGATGGGTCTTTTTCAACCCTTTCCCTCTCTCCACCGATCACCCAAGGATCGGCGAGCTCTTCTTCTTCTCAAGGATCACTCTCGATCCCACAAGGACCACCACACTCTTTGGTGTCTCTTGCTAGCTTTTACAAGTCTCCAAAACTTTGGAGGAAGTTTAATGGGAGTCAAAACTCCACGCATAAATGAACACAAAGATGTAGCACACACTATCTCTCAATGAATCTCACAAGGCACTAGTGCTAAACACAATGAGTAGCTCTCTTTTGCTTGCTCTCTCTTTTGTGGCACTTGTGTTGGTTGTAGTGGTCTAAATCTTGTGTATAGGATGGATCAATGAATATATGTGGTTGGGAGGGCTTGAGTATGTCAACTAGATGACTTGGAATGTTGCTTGGGCTCCCACCCCTTGAAGTGGCCGGTTGGGGTGGTATTTATAGCCCTCAACCACCCATATAGTCGTTGGGGCGCATCTGCCAGAAATTGCACTGGCGGACTATCCGTGGCTAGGGCCCGGACGGTCCGCAACCCTCCAACGGTCGATTCTGACATCTTCAACGGATACTTCTGACAGATCAACGGTTAGATCAACGGCTATCTGCCTCGGTGACACCACGCGGACGGTCCGCCCTTGGTCCCGGACTGTCCGCGCCAGCTATATAATTCCTTTTGCTCAACTTGTCACCTTCGGGCTGAACCAGGTCTTCACATGCGGACTGTCCGTGAATTATAGCCGGACGGTCCACGCGTTGTAGCCAGACGGTCCGCGGTTTAGTCGGACTATCCATGATTTATAGTTCCTGGTCGAAGTCAAAGCGGTGTCGCGGACGGTCCGCCGCAAGGGCCCGGACGGTCCGCGCTTAGTCTGTTTTTCCAAAAAGCTTCTCTTGTCCGGAATAATCTATGGTATTCCGGACAGTCGATTTAGAATAGTTGTAGATGAACCTTTGACACCTGTAGAACATATAATCTAGAGCAAACTAGTTAGTCTAATAATTTGTGTTGGGCAATTCAACCACCAAAATCATTTAGGAAAAGGTTTGAGCCTATTTCCCTTTCAATCTCCCCCTTTTTGGTGATTGATGCCAACACAAACCAAAGCAAATATATAAGTGCAGAATTGAACTAGTTTGCATAAGGTAAGTGCAAAGGTTACTTGGAATTAGACCAATTTTCATTTAATGTTTTAGACCATGCTTGCATCAATTGTTTTGTTTTTGCAAACTCTTTTTGGAAATTCTTTTCAAAGTGTTTTGCAAAATAGTCAAAGGATACATGAATAAGATTTTGAGAAGCATTTTCAAGATTTGAAATTTTCTCCCCCTGTTTCAAATGCTTTTCCTTTGACTAAACAAAACTCCCCCTTAATGAAATTCTCCTCTTAGTGTTCAAGAGGGTTTTAAGATATCAATTTTGAAAATACTACTTTCTCCCCCTTTTGAACACAATAAGATACCAATTTGAAATTTACCAATTGAAAAATCATTAGTTTTTAAAATTAGGTGGTGGTGCTGTGCGGTTGGTGCTGTGCGATCCTTTTGCTTTGGGCTAATACTTTCTCCCCCTTTGGCATGAATCGCCAAAAACGGATTCTTAGTATAAAATATAAGCCCTTTTACTTTCTCTCCTCCTTTGGCAAATAATATATGAGAGAAGATTGTACCAAATTTGGAGAGACGGCGGAATACCGGCAAGGAGTGGATAATACCAATGGAGTTGAGTGGAAGCGATGTCTTTGCCGAATACTCCATTTCCCTTTCAATCTAAGACTTAATACATGAGATGCTCATGAAAACATATTAGTCTTAGCCTTGGCATGAATAGAGAGAAGAAATATGCAAATGTACCAAGGGAAAGAGATATGATTAAAAGGATATGTCAATTAAGCTTAAACAATTCTATACAATATAGATTGCTCCCCCTAAATATGTGCATAGAGAGGAAAACAAGTTTTTGGTCTAAAATGCCAAGTGCACATAATTAGGTTAATGAGATCATATCTATATCATAAAAAGTGTGAAGTGCATTGTGCCAAGGTATAGGTGTGATGCTCATGACAGTTTATGCACTTATGAAAGCATGTTATAAATATCTCAAGCATTTACCCTTAAGGATTTCAAAGAGACTTAAGGACCATCCACCTTTGGAACAAAGGCAGCTTATCCTCGTTACAAGGTTAAGCTTTAAGCTTCTTGACAATAAAATTACTTCACCCAGTTTAAATAAAGATGTAAAAATGAATGTTTGAGAAGTTAAACTAGGTATGAAGCAGGGTTAATGCATGAACATGCTTTCTCTTCCTTTTATACAAGATATGCAAGGAATGTAGGAAGATTTAGGTACATGTATAAATAAGATTGAATGGTTTTACCTTTTTGTACCTTTACATAGAAATGCTCTCTCCTATCATTGTGCTTTGTCCTTAGTCATAGTCACTTATGACCTATACTCAAGACAATATATGGAAATATTTTGCACAACATAGAGTTCTACAACTGGTGATCCTTTTCTAAGTCATGTTTTTATATATCAAGTAGATCACAAATTGCATAAATGTATCATGAATTCTCCTTTTAACTTAGTGCATATCAAGATAGATGTCGATTGAAATTACCAATTGAAATCAAATTGAAATTACATGAGGCACTAAGAAGCATAAGTGATAATTGAAGTTATTCAATGATCAAACAACAGATGCGATCAAAAGAACAACATAGGCATTAGATTTTCAATCAAGCTCAAAAATAGGAGAACCCAATAAATATGCTACTTCAACATTGAAAGCTACAATCCTTGATAAAGGTGACATTATTTTACCAAGTTGGATTGCAGTGAAGTAGCATGCCTTATGAGAAACTTGTTCTCATACAAGATACTATATGAGATTACTAAGATAGCGTGCTAGTCTCAAAATAATCAAGATATAGAAATAGGCTCCCCCTAGAGATATGCATCAAGAATGAAGGAAATGGGTGGATGCACTCACTTTTAAAGGCAAATAGGGAGAAGCACTATTTTTCTCGATCAAGGCTTAAAAGATCTGCAATAAACAATTGAAAGTTGCCTAGTATACTCATAATGAAAAGTTTTTGAATGCTTACAACCACACCATTGAATGTTTTGAAGATCTCATATCCAAGTAGGTGTTGTTGCTCTTGATGTCTTCCTTTTTCATTTGAGTGTCCTCCCTTTATAGTTGACTCTTTTTCCTTCCAAACTTATTGAAAATACTCAAGAGAGATGTTAATAGCACAAGAGAGTAAAAGATGAATGATAATTTCTTTAGAGAGAAAGTAAAGGCAGTTCATCATCCATAGATCACACAGACATGAAGTAAGATCCTTGACATCAGTGCACATTACTTGAAAAGAGGAACATTCACTATTTAGACATTTGATCAAGCATAGGAATTTACTTCTTCATATTGAATTTATTAATCATTACTTAAAAGCAAGTCAATATGAGAACATATATAGCAAAGGTATGAAATAGATTCTAATAGATAAGTGCATTAATGAATATGAGATTGAATGCACATCTTAGCCAATTTAAGTTTAATAAAGACTCTATTTCTTCACAAAGACATAATTAGAGTGAACAATCATTGATGGGAACTAAATTAAGGAGATGAGTTCCCATACCTTTGCTTTGACTTTTCTTCCTTTTGGGTGAAGAGTACCCTTTGAGGCTTGTGGCTTTAACCTTGCACTTACTCTCTTGTAGATTTTCATAAGTAGGCTCAAGAGAAATGTTAATAGCAACACAAGCACTAGTTTCCCTTTTTGTAATCATTTTTGATAAGGAATGAAAAGTGAATTACTAAAGCATGGAAACTTTATAATATGAACTAGATTATTCCTTGAAGTATGCTTAGTTTTATCTTATGAAACAAGCATAGTAAGTCCTTTAAGATTACGGGAATAAATCTAATTCATAACATGGAGAGCGATAAATATAGAAGAATCATATCCAATATAAGAAAGAAGCATAACAACACAAGTCATTGGATTGACTTTTCTTTTTATGTTAAATTACGCATCTCCAAAGAGAAACATATTCTCTACTAGTAAGACTACATGGGTTACTTAGATAAAAGCATTAGTCTCACTATTCTAGTTGTAGAGAGAATCTTCCTTTTGTAGGTGTCGTGGGGATTTGAATTCCTATCGTGACACCCTATTCTTTTAAGAACTTGGAATATCTCTCTATATCTAGAATCATGGCAATAATAAGATAATAAGTGTAAAACATGCCATGAGTTGCTTAATAATTTTAGAACATGTAGATTGCCATAGTATAAGAATGATGAATATACAATCTACCATATGGGAGGAATATCTTCAAGGAATGGTGACATAATTTTATGAACATTTTGAGTGCTTCCTTTTCTATGTAACTACACAAGATACATAAGAAATGATAATTTGAGATATTTGCACTTGAAAACATAATTGTTACCATCCTTTGGCTTTCCTCCATGTTGTAGGTCTTGACTTTTCGACATGGGATTAGTTCTTTGTTTCCTACAACATCAATATCTTCCCGAGATGATATGAGTTTTAGACATAACAATTTGAAATAACCTTGGGTCAATCTTGGATATGTAGATCATTGTAGATTGATAGCCTGAGTTAATGTGAATTGTCTTGACTCTCTCAAGCACCCAAAGTTTCATATCATCTCATTCTTCTGCAAAGCTTGTCAAGCATGTTTTGGTACCCATCGCTTGATGGATCCATTATGGTTAGTCAACATCTAGGAACCCAAATGTCCTTTGCGCTAGCGCTTGGCAAAATCATTGCCTTTCTAGCACAAGTTGCAATTTTGGGTTGCCTAGTTATATATGAATCAAATGACAAGCTATGAGTGGAGGAGTTACCAATGGGACAATCATTGAATTGATGTCCCTTTTCCCGGCATGTGTAGCATAGACGTTTTCCAAGTTTTGAAGATTTCTTCTTTCCTTGTTTGTTGCTTGCTACATGGTTAGTAAAAACTTTCTTTTCTATGCCCTTTTGTTTTAAATGGGGACAAGATTTAATAAAGTGTCCCTTCTTTGAACATTTAAAACAGAGTTTATCATCCTTGTTAATAATCAAGCCATTTTTAATATAGGGACATGATCTAATCAAGTGCCTCTCTTCAAAGCATTCACTACACTTCTTGATTCTATTTGTATGAAGTGTAACTTGATTATTACCTTGGATGTTACCTTTTATGGAGGCATGGTTGAGGCTTTTGGAAGAGGTATTGATTTTCTTCTTTTGCTTTCTCCTCTTGGTAATCCTCAAGTCCTTGACATTTTCTTTAAGGGATTTAGTGCATGCCTCGGTTGTTCCCGTCTCAAGCTTCTTCACCATGTGATCACGGTTATCTTGAGAAGGTTGAGCAATGCATTTCCCTTTTAGTTGTGTCAAGCTCATTTTTAGCCTCTCATTTTCTTCTTTGAGCTTTTGACATGTATCATCTTTTGTTCCTGCAAATTCTAGCTCAAAGGAAGATTTGCTTGTCGACGGACAACAAGCATTAGCACATGGTAATGTAGTTTCAATTTGAATACATGTGCATGAGTGAGGTTGTTGAGATTTTAAGTTTTCTATCACAACCTCATGCTCTACATTTAATATGATATGATCATCCATAAGATTTTCATGAGAGCTTAGAAGCATATCATATTTATCTTGAAAAGCTAGATTTTCAACTTTTAGCTTTTCTACTTGGTCCTTAAGCAAGGTATTCCTATTTACTAATTGAGCGATACAATGTAAAGTGTTATCTTGCTCAATTGAAACAGTTTCATACCTTTGGACCAAATCAACATGAGAGCACTTTAGCTCCTCATGTTCTTTAGTCAACTCGTCAAAGTGTAGCATCTTCATGGAGAGAACATCTTCTACTCTTTGACGGGATTCGCTTTGCTCTCTCGCTCTTTCTAGAAGTTTGAGCATGACCGCTTATCTTCTTGGCTTAGGCGAGCGTAGAGTTGCATAAAGCTTCTTTCTTCCTCCTCATCCTCATTTGTCCTTCCGCTATCATTTTCATAAGCCACACAACATATGTGGGAATCGAAATGGGAAGACAAACCTTTTGGAGAGGTGGATTCATCGTTTGGTCTCCATCGTTCATTTTTCTTCTTCTTCCTTGCAAGGGTTAGTATCACAAATACCAAAGGAAGTAGAAGTGCAAAATGAACTATCATGTTTGGACTTATCAAATTTAGTTTTAATTCTAGTCCAAATATCATGCACATCACAAATAGGTTTATCATTTTTTATTATGAAGGCATGATAATCTTCTTTGCTAAGGGATTTGCTTAAGATGTCATAAGCTAGATAGTTTAAGCGAATACATCTTAAATCTTCTTCGGAGGCATTTTCCCTAGCATAGTTAGGAGGAATAATACTCTTGTCTAAAATTTGTTCTAATTGTGGATCTACGATTCTAAAGGCATTTATCACTCTAGTAGACCATGAATCATAATTAGAACAATCGGAAAGCAATATCTCAAGAGTTACCTCCTTGTTCTCCTTCGGAGTTGTCCTCTTGTTCTTTTGGGATCTTCTACGAGCCATCACTTCGAGTTGTTAGACTCAATATGAAGTGCCTAGCTCTGATACCAATTGAAAGTCGCCTAGAGGGGGGTGGATAGGCGAAACCTGATAATTAAAACTTTATCCCCCAACTAGATCCCTTGATTAGTGGTTAGAACAAGATATATAATTATCGGAGTATAAAAACTAAGTCCTTGCTTGTAAAGAGTATTGCTTTCAAATAATGCGGAATTGATAAATCAATACTACTAATAAGTCTATGAGAATAAAGCAAGAGGGCTTAGGCACGAAGAGCAAAACACAAGTTCTCTCTTGCAATGTGTTGCTTCACCAAATGAGAGTTTAACTTAAAGCAACACCAAATAGAATTAGCAAAGAGTAGTGCAAGAGAAACTTTAAAAAGGAAAGCACAAACAAATCACAAGCAATAAGCACACGAGACACGGGTGATTTGTTTTACCGAGGTTCGGCCCTCGAAGGCCTAGTCCCCGTTGAGGAGTCCACTTAAGGACGGGTCTTTTTCAACCCTTTCCCTCTCTCCACCGATCACCCAAGGATCGGCGAGCTCTTCTTCTTCTCAAGGATCACTCTCGATCCCATAAGGACCACCACACTCTTTGGTGTCTCTTGCTAGCTTTTACAAGTCTCCAAAACTTTGGAGGAAGTTCAATGGGAGTCAAAACTCCACGCATAAATGAACACAAAGATGTAGCACACACTATCTCTCAATGAATCTCACAAGGCACTAGTGCTAAACACAATGAGTAGCTCTCTTTTGCTTGCTCTCTCTTTTGTGGCACTTGTGTTGGTTGTAGTGGTCTAAATCTTGTGTATAGGATGGATCAATGAATATATGTGGTTGGGAGGGCTTGAGTATGTCAACTAGATGACTTGGAATGTTGCTTGGGCTCCCACCCCTTGAAGTGGCCGGTTGGGGTGGTATTTATAGCCCTCAACCACCCATATAGTCGTTGGGGCGCATCTGCCAGAAATTGCACTGGCGGACTGTCCGTGGCTAGGGCCCGGACGGTCCGCAACCCTCCAACGGTCGATTCTGACATCTTCAACGGATACTTCTGACAGATCAACGGTTAGATCAACGGCTATCTGCCTCGGTGACACCACGCGGACGGTCCGCCCTTGGTCCCGGACTGTCCGCGCCAGCTATATAATTCCTTTTGCTCAACTTGTCACCTTCGGGCTGAACCAGGTCTTCACATGCGGACTGTCCGTGAATTATAGCCGGACGGTCCGCGCGTTGTAGCCGGACGGTCCGCGGTTTAGTCGGACTATCCATGATTTATAGTTCCTGGTCGAAGTCAAAGCGGCGTCGCGGACGGTCTGCCGCAAGGGCCCGGACGGTCAACGCTTAGTCTGTTTTTCCAAAAAGCTTCTCCTGTCCGGAATAATCTACGGTATTCCGGACAGTTGATTTAGAATAGTTGTAGATGAACCTTTGACACCTGTAGAACATATAATCTAGAGCAAACTAGTTAGTCTAATAATTTGTGTTGGGCAATTCAAGTATTCAACCACCAAAATCATTTAGGAAAAGGTTTGAGCCTATTTCCCTTTCAAGGAGGAAGCGAATACTATGAAATATTCGCTCGTAATTCCGTGGAGCCAATTCCGACGACATCCATATGCTGGTATTGACATTGAGCCCCTGTTCGTTTGCATATGAATACACCGAAAATTATTCTAGATAATCAAAACTTATATAAATTAGAGAAATAATTAGGACAGTAATCGTTCCAGGGCTCCATTCCCTAATAACCGAATGGCCCCTGACAAATTTCATTTCCTGGTTCCAGCTCCGGATTCTAACACCCAAACATAGTGTTGGCGTATTTGACATAGACAGGGAAGGGCAAAATTGGGTGAAAACAATAACGTTTAGGGCTCGTTTGGTTCCATTAGTTCTAGGACTAAAGTTTAGTCCATGGACTAAACTTCCCTACCCTGCTTGGTTATAGGGACTAAACAGATTCTAAATATATTAAATGAAGCACACAAAGACTGAAATATCCGATGGGTAAAAAAACCCTATTAGGTCATGGATATGGCGAATTTTGATACCCATGGTATTTTATTGGGTCATTTGTTATACTCATCGGGTATGGTGGGCGTGGGTATATTCTCTCTTGTCCCGTACCCGCTAACATATGACATGTGAGTCCAGATTAAGGGGCTCGTTCTCTCTCATACATGGGTTTGTATGATGTTGCCATTTAATGTTGAATGTTGTTGACCTTGTGATAAAAATTTTTTTTGGGTTCGACGGATTTTTCATGTTGGCACAAAGATAATATGTTATTTTAGCATCTTTCAATGTTGATAAGGTATAGGGTTTCAACATATTAATTGTTTTTGTACTTACTTTTGCGATTCAAATGATCAAGTCTACTATAATGTTAGTGGGTATGGGGTATGACATAAATTTGTACGCATGATGGGTTGTGGTATGGATATGAGACATTTTTTCTCTAGTCGCATGGGTATGGCTTTGTCTACCCACTGGGTACTTTACCTACTCCATCACTAGCGCTGGTTCTCTAAGCAAGGGTAATTGGAGTAAACGTTGCCCTTTAGTCTCTTTTAGTACCCATGTGAGGAACTAGAGACTAAAGCCAATAAGTCCCTACTTTAGTCCTTTCGTTTAGTAAAAAATAGACTAAACGGGAGTAAATCCAGGGAATAAAGATTAGTCCATGTAACCAAACAGAGCCTTGGAAACAGGCCCGGACAGGGGCACGTGTAGGCGGTGCATAAAGTCCCAAGCCTATAAGGGCCCCAAAATGCTCGATACTAATAGTTTAGCCCGTGTATAATTCAATAACAAGTAGCTAAGTTAGATCTATAATAAAAATATGGTATTTACTATGGCTGTCGAATGCCAATCTCTTATGCAACTCGTTTTGGCTAGTGATGTCTAGGTCTGCTAATGGAAAAAAATCCAACCCACACCCACCTATACCCAAATCTTATAACTTTGATATCCATCCCACACCCACCAAAAAAATATAAGAAGTAAATTAAATCTAACCCATCCAATAATATTATTGATCCCAAACCAACCCGTAATTGGGTGGAAACCCGTGGGTTCAGCTTATTGTCTCACATCAAGCCAACTGCATACACATACACTGATACACAGTGACAACTTTATAGGTAGTTTCAATGACATAAGATATAGTCCACGACATACAAAAATAGTGACAATAATATTATACGCTGATACAAAAACAAGTTTGGTCGATGAACATTTAGGTCTCGAGAGAATAACAAAAAACATATGTTAAAGATCCTTAATGAACAATAATTTTTTTAGCAAGAAACATAAACTAGCAGCAATGGAAAGAGTCTCTGATCAAGCTCGAAGCTAGCAAAAGTGGAAGACGCATCTAGGTAGCATCATAAGCACACCAAACGACGTATAAAAAGAAAAGAACCATGTGTGAATGGTCCCTAGAGCGGCAATGTACAGGGCCTTCAATTATGTTGGTCCGGCCCTGCTTACAAACGAGCAAAATTTTGTAATGCAACGCGACCATAAATACTTGACACAGCCCCGAAGGCTCTAGTCTTTTTTGCTCACTCTTGATCCTCAATATAACCCGCCGAGAATACATGAGAAACATGGCACTCAGTGGACACCAGGTCCTGATGACAAATGGCGTGTCACCACGTAAAGACTGTTGAACACAACTTATTCATAACTTCTTCATAAATTTAAATAGGAGCTTTATCAAACAGAACCCTTCTACAACAGCTTATTGATTTCGCTGCTGCTCAAAATAAACTAAAAGCATGTAATAAATAGAAGCTGTTTTGATAAATTGTTTTTTTTTCAACAAGTGTCATCTATTCCAACATAGCCAAAAGTATATACTACATGAAGTACTCACACATAAAGAGAAGCACTATAAGAAAGCAATAATATTCGGCAGGCAGAGGACATCGTAAACATGCCTTTTGTGTTCGTTGTCGAAAACTAGTTATTTTTTTGTGGCTATAAAACGGTCACCCATGGCCGCCAAAATAGTCAAGTTACTTTCAGCGATTACATCTGGCTGTCGAAAATAAAGGCGCGCGCGTTATTTTCAGCGGATAGATTTGTCCGCTGAAAATAACAGTTCCTTATTTTTTGGCGGCAACATGCGGTTGCTGAAAATAACCCTATACATGAACCCAGAAATTCCCTACAAATTCATATACAAATCACACCCATATAAATATATATCACATACACATTCAACATCACTCAAGTCCACATTTTATGACATACATATTTTTATCTCATACACATTCACATTCAACATCGCTCAAGTATACCATTCAACAACAATGTATCTGTTCGAACCAGAAATGAGCCGGCGGACTGTCCGGCCCTGAGGCCGGACGGTCCGCGGTCCGGACGGTCCGCGCCTGTGGGCCAGACGGTCCGCGCGTGCGCAGAGCAGATTAGGGTTCCGAGTTTTGTGCTACGGTTGTTAGCTAAAATCGCGGGATAAGCTCGGGAATTAGTTTGTAAAGGGTTCAGCCCCCCTCCTCTATAAATAGAGAGGTATACGGCCGATTTGTAATCAACAATCGAATCAATACAACTTCTATTTCGCATTTTATCCTAGGAGTAGTTCTAGTCTAGTTTAGCCCTAGTTTAGCCTCTCAATCCCCAAATTCTCCGCCTCTCCTCGACTCTACGTCGATTAGAGGAGTCTAGGTCGGCCTGCCCGAGCCTAGACACCACCTAGGATCTCTACTCCCCGACGGGGTCCCTCCCGGGAGCGAGATCCAGGCGCCGTCGGCGATCTTCCGCCGTCCCTGCGTACGCGCGGACCGTCCGGCCCCAGGGCGCGGACCGTCCGGACGTCAGGCAGGAGCCCTAGCCGCGCACCAGGCCGCGGACAGTCCGCCCTTGCGCAGAGGGCGCCACCGCGCCTCGCACCAGGCCGCGGACCGTCCGGCCCCTGCGCGCGGACCGTCCGCCACTGTGCAGAGGGCACCGCCACGGTTCTTGTTGAGTGTTTGGCGCTCCGAAAAGGCGTCAACATACTTTTTGGCGACTCCACTGGGGAAAACATATCTAAGCTCATCAGATCGGCCCTCAATGGCCGGTTCAAAGGATAGCTCTGATATTTCTCTAAGCAACATCATAGAGCCGACTTGGGAAACCTTGCCGGCTGACGAGCAGCTCCAGTTTGAGGAGCACAAGGAGCGGATGATCCAGGAGGCGAAAGCAAAGTTCTTGGCCAACTTCAAAGTGGACAGGAACAACAAGGTCGTCCGACATCGGGCGACGGATCCGGCTTCGCTCCAACCCACGCCAGATATCCCCAATGTAAGTAATACCAACGATCTGCAATCTCTTAGAAATTATGTAGAAGATCAGCGTGAACAAATGCAGAACATCATAGGGGGTATGCAAAGCGATCTTAAGAGACTAGTACGTGCATTCGATAAATCTAGTACCGCAAATTTTCCTTCGCACGAGGTTGAGTTAGGAGATAACGCGCGTAACACATCGGCTACAGGTTGTCACGACCAGTCACAACCCCTTTATGGGATGCCGATGGACACGTACCCTAAGCAACCGCAAATCGGCAGCAAACCAGCCAATCTGCACATGCCCGGACCGTCCGCACGTGAGCGCGGACCGTCCGGGCCAACAGCAGTTGGGCCTATTTTTAATGAGTTACCTAGATATGCGCCCGAGCCACCACATATGACACAGAACCCAAATTACCCAGTCGGACGGTCCGCATACAATGACGGACGGTCCGCATATGACCACGGACGGTCCGGGTACATATCCGGGCAGTCCGCGCATGAGTCTTTTGAGGAGGATTATTACCTGAATCCTCGCCCGTCCCAGCAACACTTCCCATCACATTATGCAATGCACCAGCCCATTAATTCAGGATCCAGAGCCCAGGAAAGCTTTCCGGCCCCACCTAAAAGGCCGGAAAGAAACGATCAAACCTATGAGCCATATAGGACAAATGGGAATGCACCACATAGCTCAAACCAATGGGGGGAACGACAACATACTAATATCCAACCAACTCCACCTATGTTTGACCAGAGAGCCGGTGGTCTTGCACCGGCTTCCATTGATATAGTGAGGGAAGAAATAGCCGGGGCGTTCCGAGATAAGCTCGGAGTAAGCATGGTCCCTGGGGGGCAATCATATCGGAAACCTTATGACAGCCGATTTGATCACCACCCGTACCCACAGGGGACTAGAATACCCGAATTCGCGAAATTTTCGGGTGATCAAGGGAAAAACACGCGCGAACATATAGGCCAGTTCTTAGCACAATTGGGAGAATTGGTAGACACAGAGGCATTTCGTGTGCGTTTATTTTCATTATCGCTAACAGGAACCGCGTTTGCATGGTATGCCACTTTACCTCCTAATTCCATTTCATCATGGGGGGACTTAGAACAAAAATTTCATGATCATTTTTTCTCCGGTGATTATGAATTGGATTTGGTAGATTTAGTGTCATTGCGACAGACAAAAGACGAATCGGTTAATGATTACATCCGGAGATTCCGCGATACAAGAAACCGATGCTTTCAAATTCATTTAGCAGAAAAACAGCTAGTAGGATTAGCCTTTAACGGTCTACGATATTATTTAAAAGAGAGATTAGAAGGCATCCAATTTTTTACACTAGCACAGTTACACCAGAGGGCTTTGGCTTGCGAAAGCCGGAGCAAAGAAACTGCTAAAACAATGCGT
The DNA here is from genome assembly GCA_029449295.1 of Zea luxurians. Classification (NCBI taxonomy): domain Eukaryota; kingdom Viridiplantae; phylum Streptophyta; class Magnoliopsida; order Poales; family Poaceae; genus Zea; species Zea luxurians. The sequence goes on from JAOPSE010000035.1 coordinate 7,826,409, forward strand.
CACAACGTACATATAGTAGAATGCGACCAAAGTAGCTCAGATGACGAATCAGCAGAAGTATATGCTGCTGAAATGGTTTGGCCAAAACAGGCCAAATCTTCGGCTTGTTCCTCCTTGCAGCCGGTTCAAAAGAAACGGCAAGAGGAGGTTAAGTTTACGTTTAATGTTGGTAAATGTGATAAAATATTTGACGAACTACTCAAAAATGGTAATATTAAAATAAATCACACTGTTCCATCCGCCGACGAGCTAAAACGTCGTGCATACTGCAAGTGGCATAACTCATTTTCTCATGCCACTAATGATTGTAATGTATTCCGACGACAGATTCAATCGGCCATTAATGAGGGACGATTGAAATTTCAGGAAATGCAGGTGGATACAGAGCCATTTCCAATGAACGTGATCGACTTCGAGGGCAAGAAATTCCTAGTTCGGCCAAACACGGCCGATAAAGGCAAAGGCAAAGAGGCAATCATCGGCAATTCTAAAAGGGCCGATGAGGATCATAAAGTTTCTTGCAGGAAAGTGGTAGCCGAGAAGACTCCTGATGGAGGGGAGACCCTAAAGGTGACCATCACAACCTCCAGTACTGGGGGGCAAGCGCAGACAGGGAGACAGATACAGGAACCCGTGCTGCGTATCCCGGACGGTCCGGCACGTAGGCACGGACGGTCCGGGACCCCACCGGACGGTCCGGAGAGCTCCGGCGGACGGTCCAGCCATGCTCAGGACTCGCAGCGACCACGTACCTTCAAACCACGACGACCAGAGATAGGTACGTGGAAAACAAATACATTTAAAGCAGCTGGTCGGCTGATCAAGCCTGGCCCGACTTTCGATCAATTGTTGTCTAAATATGTGAAAAAGAAGGCTGGCCCCAGTGACCGGCCACCGAAGCGACCCCGCTCACCCATTCATGAGCAACGTCAGGTCAGGCCGATTGGACCACATCACCAATCGGAAGAAATGAAAGGTCCTATTGTACAATTGAGACCTAACATGCCGACATGGACCCCTCCACCTCCTTATCCATCTATGCCATATCCATACACATACTTACCTCCACCATATGTCCCAAATCAAATGTGGGGCATGCCACCATATCCATTTGGGATGCCACAGTACCTCGCCTGGGGGGCACCCCAAACATTCGTTTTTGATAGGTTGGCACCGCTAGTGCAAGACCGATTGAGCACTGCTGAATCCGGTCACCAGGCACAGGCCCAACAAGGTTGCCGGACTACTCGGCCTCCTAGGCCGACCAATCCGGCAGGGGGGCATATGCCTGTAGCAACTCAAAGAACAAAAAAGGACATCATCAAAATAGGCACTGCGGATGTTGTCATACAGGGAGATAATAAAGGGCCGATGATTTTCGGCGAATCGGCCAACACAACCGAAAAGGATACGGCTACCATCAAAACAGCCGATCCAAAATACTCCATGCCTCGATGGTGCCCAGCGGGATTGACACGATCCCAAAAGAGAAAATTACAGCGCCTAAGAGCAAAGGAGAGCCAGGAGAAGGAGGCGGAAAAGACATTTAATGACACACATCCACTATACCCGCCACCACAAAAGAAATGGAGACCGAAGGCCGTTGAGAAAAAACAAACGGCCACAGAAATAGAAAGTCAACCTGCACCAGGCGCGGACCGTCCGGCCCCCGCGTGCGGACCGTCCGTCGTTCACCAGGAAGGCTCTGGACAACCTGCACCAGGCGCAGACCGTTCGGCCCCCGCGTGCGGACCGTCCGCCGTTCATCAGGAAGCCTCCAACAACACGACAACATCAATGGAAGAGGACGACCTGCTAGGAGAAGACCTGGTCGACTACGAGGCTTCTCCAGAACGCCCAGGTATGGATGTAAATATTATTACATTTTCTTCCGATTGCACTATCATTGGCGACGATGAACCTGTTGCTGCCCAGTTTGATTTTGGTCCTAAAGAAGCCGCCTTTACTAAACCAAAGGAATCGGTAAATCATTTAAAGCCGCTCTTCGTGCGCGGTCACATTGATGGAATACCGATTGCTAAGATGTTGGTGGATGGAGGGGCGGCTGTAAATCTAATGCCTTATTCATTATACAGAAAATTAGGTAAACAAGATGACGAACTTGTCAAAACCAACATGACCCTCAGCGATGTTGGGGATAGTTCGATTAAAGCCAGGGGAGTCACGTCCGTTGAATTAACCATCGGGACTAAGACCCTTGCTGCTGCATTCTTCGTCGCTGATGTAGAAGGGAATTACAGTTTAATTCTAGGCAGAGATTGGATTCATGCCAATCAATGTATACCTTCTACATTACATCAAATGCTAATACAATGGGTAGGCGATGAAGTAGAACAAGTACATGCTGATGTATCGGCCTGCATCGCTGTGGCCGATGCCCCTGTACTCTGGACTTATGAGACTGCTACATGTCTCACAGGGGTAGATTTTTCTGATTATCAGTTCATAAGTATAGATAAGAAAGGTTTCATTCCTGTAATGCTAGAGCCGATGGAGAATCGGCTAAATCCTAAATAGAGTTTAAATGATGAATACACACAAAGTTCATGAGTCTTTGATCACGGACAATTCGGCCCTCAAAGCCGGATGGTCTGGTCTTTCACAGAACAGTTCGGACTTTAGGACCGAACATCTACCACAGCGAAAAGATAGTATTACGGATGATCCGGTCCCCGAGACCGGAAAGTCCGCCATCACACAAAGATCATCTGATTCCTCTGTGGGGGACATGATAGAGGAATTCAGAGATCTTGATAAACTAGGACAGGGGTTTACATCGGCTGATCCTTTGGAGGAGATTGACATAGGAAATGGTAAAACTCCAAGGCCGACTTTTGTAAACAAGACCCTGGAGACCGATTCTAGAAATGAGATGATCGGTCTATTGAAGGAATATTCAGATTGTTTTGCTTGGAATTACACTGAAATGCCTGGACTAAGCCGAGAGATTGTCGAACATCGGCTGCCCATTAAGTCTGGTTTCAGACCTTTCAAGCAGAAAGCTAGAACGTTTCGTCCAGATCTTCTCCCACGGATCAAGGACGAAATCCACCGGCTGCTAGAAGCTAATTTTATTAGACCTTGCAGATACGCAGAGTGGGTCTCCAATATTGTGCCGGTGGAGAAGAAGGAGTCAGGTAAACTTAGAGTATGCATTGATTTTCGTAATTTAAATAAAGCAACTCCTAAAGATGAATATCCCATGCCCATAGCCGACACATTAATCAATAATGCATCAGGAAATAGAATTATTAGCTTCCTTGATGGTAATGCCGGATATAATCAGATTTTCATGGCCGAAGAAGATGCGTCTAAAACGGCCTTTATATGTCCAGGCTTCATTGGTTTATTTGAATGGGTTGTCATGACATTCGGTCTTAAAAATGCTGGTGCTACTTATCAGAGGGCTATGAATCTGATCTTCCATGAGTTGTTAGGAAACACTGTGGAAGTCTACATTGATGATATTGTAGTCAAATCGGCTAAGTTTAGTTCTCATATAGCTGATTTGCGCAAAGCCTTTGATAAAATGCGTCGGTATGGTTTAAAAATGAACCCACGTAAATGTGCTTTTGGAGTGTCGGCTGGTAAGTTTTTAGGATTTGTCATCCATGAACATGGTATAGAAATAGAACCTGACCGAATCAAGTCTATTCGGAATGTGGGTCCTCCGACTTGTAAGGTCGAAGTGCAGAGGTTTCTCGGCAAGGTGAATTATTTACGAAGGTTTATTTCTAACCTAGCCGGGAAGATTGATGCCTTCACCCCTATCCTTCGGCTTAAGAATGATGCTGAATTCACTTGGGGGGCAGAGCAGCAGGAAGCATTTGATCTCATTAAAAAATACTTGTCTTCGGCTCCCGTGTTAAAAGCACCACAAGTAGGAGCACCATTCAGATTATACATTGCAGCTGAAGACAAGGTTATTGGAGCTGTTCTGACACAAGAAACTGAGGGGAAGGAGCATGTGGTGACATATCTAAGCCGAAGGTTGGTGGATGCTGAAACAAGGTACACTTTTATTGAAAAGTTATGCTTATGCTTGTTTTATGCATGCACCAAATGTAGATGTTATTTACTGTCTAGTCATTGCACTGTTTCTGGTCAAGCCGATGTAATCAAATACATGTTGCATAACCCAATTATGAGTGGTAGAATTGGTAAGTGGGCTTATGCACTCATAGAATATGACTTGGCCTATGAACCATTGAAATCTATGAAAGGCCAAGTCGTAGCGGATTTTATTGTAAAACATCGGGTTAATGATATTCATGAACTAGACATGTCATACCTCACTATTACTCCTTGGACTTTATATTTTGATGGATCGGTTTGCAATGAAGGGCAAGGAATTGGCATTGTGCTTGTTTCACCAAGTAATGTCTCCTTTGACTTCTCTAGCCGATTGAAAACTTATTGCACTAATAATCAAGCTGAATATGAGGCCCTCCTATTCGGTTTAGAACTTTTAAATAGTTTGGGAGTAAAACATGTGAAGGTATTTGGTGATTCTCAGCTGGTTGTCCAACAAGTGTTAGAAGAATATCAATGTCTTGATGGTACTCTAAATAGTTATCTTGAGAAATGTTGGAGCATAATCCATTCTTTTGACGAATTCAGTATTCGGCATGTCTCTAGAGTTGAGAATCATAGAGCTAACGATTTGGCACAAGATGCATCAGGTTATCGGATAAAGAGAGGGAAATTTCACAAAACTGAAAATCTGATAACAAGTGCAGAGCCAAATTCCCAGGTCGCGGACCGTCCGCGTGACGACGCCGGACCGTCCGAGGTTACCAGAAATGTTCTCTTAATCGATTCGACTGACAATGAAGCCGATGCAAGTGATTGGAGGACACCTATACTTAATTATTTGCAAAATCCCAATATCAGGACAGATAAGAACATTCGGCGAACAGCTTTCAAGTATGTTTTGATGAGTGATGAACTTTACCGCCGAACGGTTAATGATGTCCTGCTTAAGTGCTTGGGCCCAGATGATGCTATATTAGCCATGGCCGAAGTACATGAAGGAATTTGTGGTACCCATCAATCAGCTCCAAAGATGAAGTGGTTGTTGCGAAGGTCTGGTTTTTATTGGCCTAGTATGATAGCTGATTGTTTCAAGTACTACAAGGGTTGCCAAGTGTGTCAAAAATTTGGCGACCTACAGTTGGTCCCTGCAGCCGAATTACATCCTATCATCAAGCCTTGGCCGTTCAGAGGATGGGGATTAGACTTTATTGGAGAAATTCATCCTTCATCATCAAAGGGGCATCGGTTTGTGTTAGTTGCCACTGACTATTTCACCAAATGGACTGAAGCCGTTGCTCTAAAGAACATGACGCACAAGGAGGTAATTGATTTCATAACTGAGCATATTATTCATAGATTCGGCATTCCCCAGACCTTGACTACAGATCAAGGTACTTCTTTTATGTCAAAGGAGGTACGTGAATTTGCTGAATTATACAGAATTAAGCTGCTTAATTCGTCTCCATATTATGCTCAGGCCAATGGACAGGCCGAGTCTAGTAATAGGACGTTGATTAATTTGATAAAGAAGAAGGTATCTGATAATCCTAAACATTGGCATAAGATTTTGTCTGAAGCTTTATGGGCTCATAGAATATCTAAACATAGTGCTACTAAAGTATCTCCTTTTGAGCTTGTCTATGGGCAGGAAGCAGTGTTACCTGTGGAAATAAGTTTGAATGCTGTCAGGTTTGCCAGACAAAATGATCTAACTGCTACTGAATATTATAATTCAATGATGGATAATATTGATGAGGTGACTGACAAGAGGATGATAGCTTTGGGAGCAATAGAAAAGGACAAGATCATGGTAGCCAGGGCCTACAACAAGAAGGTCAAAGCAAAATCATTTCAAGTAGGAGACCTGGTGTGGAAGACCATTCTGCCTCTAAGGAATAAAGACCGAAAGTTCGGGAAATGGTCGCCAAGCTGGGAGGGTCCTTATAAAGTGAAACAGGTGATGTCTGGTAACGCTTATTTACTACAAACATTACAAGGCAAGGATTTACCTAAGGCTTTGAATGGGCGTTTCCTCAAACAGTACCATCCTAGTATGTGGCAAGATGCCTAAGAAAACCGATGTGTTCACATCGAGTTAGTTGCTTTTGGTTCGCCCAGCTCCACCAAAAGGCAGGGGGGCATATGTTCGAACCAGAAATGAGCCGGCGGACTGTCCGGCCCTGAGGCCGGACGGTCCGCGGTCCGGACGGTCTGCGCCTGTGGGCCGGACGGTCCGCGCGTGCGCAGAGCAGATTAGGGTTCCGAGTTTTGTGCTACGGTTGTTAGCTAAAATCGCGGGATAAACTCGGGAATTAGTTTGTAAAGGGTCCAGCCCCCCTCCTCTATAAATAGAGAGGTATACGGCCGATTTGTAATCAACAATCGAATCAATACAACTTCTATTTCGCATTTTATCCTAGGAGTAGTTCTAGTCTAGTTTAGCCCTAGTTTAGCCTCTCAATCCCCAAATTCTTCGTCTCTCTTCGGCTCTACGTCGATTAGAGGAGTCTAGGTCGGCCGGCCCGAGCCTAGACACCACCTAGGATCTCTACTCCCCGACGGGGTCCCTCCCGGGAGCGAGATCCAGGCGCCGTCGGCGATCTTCCGCCGTCCCTGCGTACGCGCGGACCGTCCGGCCCCAGGGCGCGGACCGTCCGGCCGTCAGGCAGGAGCCCTAGCCGCGCACCAGGCCGCGGACCGTCCGGCCCCAGGCCGCGGACAGTCCGCCCTTACGCAGAGAGCACCACCGCGCCTCGCACTAGGCCGCGGACCGTCCGGCCCCTGCGCGCGGACCGTCCGCCCTTACGCAGAGAGCACCACCGCGCCTCGCACCAGGCCGCGGACCGTCCGGCCCCTGCGCGCGGACCGTCCGCCCCTGTGCAGAGGACACCGCCACGGTTCTTGTTGAGTGTTTGGCGCTCCGAAAAGGCGTCAACAGTATCATTACAATCAATGAAGTTGTTCGTGTATGACTCAAATTTAATGAAATCACTTTACTGGCCTGTAAAGAATGGAGCGATCACAAATCAACACATTATATTCTGGAAACTAAACAGAAAACCAGAGAGAGATGACGATGGACCATATCATTCCACCAACACATTATGTTCTGTTATCCTGGATGATTTAATCACGACGTGCTTGGATGAAAACAGTCTTTGCACACGCAGCTGCACGCAGAGAACAGATTCGACGCCAGACTTCGAAAACCGGACTCCCGTTTGCGTTTGGGTTTAGGGTTTAGGGTCCTCCTCGTCCACGCTAGTACGAGACCTTACATTTTCCCATGGTTGCACCTCTATGCGACGTTTCCTCAGCATCTCCATTATGGTGGTGGGATCCACCATGCCGGTCACCGTCAGTTCGCCGTCGCCCGAAACAGCTACTGAATGAACATCTGGACACCAATTTGGCGCACATAGCATTTCAATTTTCTTTGGCGTATTTGACATAGACAGGGAAGGGCAAAATTGGGTAAAAACAATAATGTATAGGGACGAGCAAAATTTTGTAATGCAACGCGTTTAAGGGCCTCTTTGGATCCAAGAGCTAAAGCAAAAGTGACTAAAAATTTAGTCACATTAGAAGCTAAAGATCCAAACAGAAGAGTTAAATGCAACTAAAATAGTAAAAAATATTATTTTAGTCACTTTTAGCTTATAAGGAGCTAAATTTTAGTCAGCTTGCTTTAACTCCTGGATCCAAACGGGCCCTAACAAGGATGTGTTCCTTACCATCATTAGTTACCACGGTCTGCATTGCTCTACTCCTTTCCTCACTCTTGATCCTCAGTATAACCCGCTGAGAATACAGGATAAACAGGGCACTCGTTAGACACCAAACAAGTCCTGATGACAAATGGAGTGTCACCACATAATGGTACATGCTACATAAAGCAAGTGCTGGCACATGGAGAGAAGAAGCGCAGAACAAAATGAAAACAAGCCCGAAGGACATATGCTTGAGGTTTTTATTTCGCCGGTTGAAGTGTGTGCAATAGAGTGTATGATCGTGTTTAATATAAATAGCCATACTATTATTAATATGACGGCTCTAAATAGACTATAGTTATCTAGTGCCACTAGATACAAACCAACTTTTTGTATTTGTTGGATCTAGTGATGTTGGGACTTGCGAGGAAGTGGAAATGTTTTTCAAAATATTTTTAAAAATCTAACTCGGTGTTTGAAGGTGTTATGCTCAAGTTGAAACATGTTTGGAGTTAGCTTATTTAAAAGGCATTCACTACAGGAACATGTCATTTTTTTTGTCGACTAGAAACTAACGAAAATACGACTAAACCGACGAAAATAGGCGTTTTTTTCGGCAAACAGATGAAGATATGAGGCCAAAAAACCCTAACTCGATGTTGTGAGAAAGTAAGTGAAAAAAGTTTTCAAAAAAATTAAAAAAAACCCAACTTGGTGTTTAAAGGTGTTATGTTTAAGTTAGAACATATTTGGAGTTTGTTTATTTAAAAGACATTTGAGAGAAGGGTTTGGTGCGATAAATATCTATTGCCCTTGTTTGGGAAGCACCCGAGCAAAGTCACCTAACTGTTTGCTGGCTGTCTGGCACAACATTGGATTTCCAGTGCCTAGGCTGATTTCAGCGCCAAAGGAAAGGTGGTTGAGATCCTAAGCATGGGACTATGGGAGTATTAAACATGTGAGCGCTTTCCCCAGTGGAGGTTACAAGACGGCTACTAATGCTAAACAGATTTTTGATCGTTGGAAATTCCAACGGTCAACTGTGCAGAGAGGCCACTGCAAATCTCTACTAGTTACTTTGCCAAAAGCACCTACATTGAGGGTCAAGCTATACTGTTCGGTGAAGATCAAATCAGGACTTTTAATCTTGAGTGGGAAAGATCTAATAGATTTGTTTAGATAGTTTGCATTAGCGGCACTAGTTCATCATTAGAGAGGTGGATTCCTCGTAAATCTTGGTGGTTGCCACCAACTAAATAGTTTAGAGCAGCAAGGCACCTTTGAGCACCGGCGTGATGATTGTGTGGGGGGCTTCAGGGGAGTTGAATGTGAGGGGTTTTATGCTCAATTGCTCACCCCACAGGAAATCACAAATGTCAATTTCAAGTGCAGTGCTCGAGATTAGTTGATTTGCTAGTTGACTAAATTCTTCTGGCACCTACATTGAGGGTCAAGCTTGAATGGCTTCCTTAGCGGGTGACATGGTCATCGAGAGGCTCACCTCAACAAGGAGGTAAGTTACCAACAAGCAAACAACCTAAGTGTTAGAAAGTGTACCACGTCGGCTGGCAGATATGCCGGCCAGCCTGTATGGAAGTGTTGTTTCTGATATAGATAGAGAGGATTAGGGGAGGATCTCGATCCCTCTGATTGAGGATCTGATTCTAGTCTCAATTCCTCTAATTGAGGATCTGATTTAGTCTAGGATCTTTCCTTAGGTGTAGAAGGCTTCCTTTTACCTCTCACCTTCCTCTCCTATATATACTTGTATATGTACTGTCTATTATCATCAATACAAACACATGCTTCCAACTCACTCACATGGTATCAGCCGCCTAGGTCCTGATTCCTGCCCTCCACCCCAGAGCGCCTCCTCTACCGTGCTGCTTCTCCCCATGGCCGACCTCCAGCCCACCTCTCCGGTCATCGTCGATCCCGACACCGACGTCTCTGCTGATTCTGAGCGCGCGGCCCTGGCTGCCCGTGAAGCGGCTTTGGCTTGCGCCGCTGCTGCAGAGCAGGACGCCACCCTTGCCCAGCGCGAGCGCGATGCCGCCGACACCCAGATCCGCGCGACTCTCGCCCGTGCAGCCCGCGAGCGCGCAGCGGCGGCCCTCTCTCCTCCAGTCAACGACATCATCCCCGACGGCACTGGTGCTGACTCCACTGCTCAGTTTTCTGCCGCCCTTCTCCAACACGAAGCGCCCACTCTTCTCAACCTGCACGCTCAAGCCGTAGCCATGCAGAACATCTGGGCCCTTGTACCACTCCTCGACGTCAACTCCACCTAATATTCTCGGTGGCGTGAGTCCTTCCTTCTAACTCTCACCAAATTCTCTCTGGACTGCCACGTGCTTTCTGATGTTGTCCACCACTCGCCCGACTGGATTCGCATGAACGTCGTTGTTCTGACTTGGATCAATGGCACCATCATCGACAACCTCGCCGATACGATCTCTGAGCGCGACGCCTTTGCTCGCGTCCTGTGGCTCGCCATCGAGTCCCAATTTCTCGGGAACCGCACGACGTGCACCCTCCACGCCGACCAAGCCTTCCGCTCCTTCACTCAGGGCAATCTTTCTGCTGCTGAGTACTGCCACCGTTACAATAAGCTTGCCGAAAGACTCTTGTCCTCAACATCATCCGCGGCCTCAACGAACGCTTTCAAGCGCTCGGTCTTCACCTCCGTCGCACCTCTCCTCTCTCCACTTTTTTGGAGGTCTTTGATGATCTTACTCTCGAGGAACTAACCATGACCAGCGCTGCTCCAGCAGCAGCCCTCGCTGCTGTTACCACACCACCTAGCGAGGTCGGCGGCTCCAAGCCATCTACATCCACTGCTCCCGTCGGGCGCTCTTCACATCAGCCACCTCACCGCCCTCCCTCCCAACATTCCGAGGGCGGTTCTGGTCATGGCTCCTCCTCCGGACAACGCGGCAAGCGAGACAAGCGCAGTGGTAGAACCTCCGGCAACAACAGCAGCGGCATCATTGACCCTGCACCATCCTCCAACTACAACTACTACAACCCTTGGACGACATGTGGCCTGGCCAACGTCCACCTTCGACTCCTCGCCCGCCTGCTGCCTCGCCCCCACCACCGCATGCCCTCGTCGCCGGAGCTCCTGGCCAGTGGGTAGTTCCTGCTGCGGCATATGGGCCGCCCCTGTCTACGTCGATCCTTCTACGCCCGCGCCCGTCTGGGATCAACACACCCTCGCTACCAACTTCCAAACTGTCACTCTTCAGCAGCTGCCTCAACAAGAGTGGCATTTTGATACTGGTGCCTCCAGTCACATGACATCTGATGCTGGTATAATACTCATCCCTCTTCTTCCCAGCATCTTCCTACCCATATTATCGTTGGCAATGGTCATCTCATCCTTGTCACCTCCACTGGCATCACCCATCTTCCCTATAATCTTTCTCTTCACAATGTTTTAGTTTCCCCCTCCCTCATTAAGGATCTGATTTTTTTTCTCGAAAGCGCAGGGGAACTGCGCCTTTAATTATATTAAGAAGAGGAAAAACATAATACATAGTACAATAACGCTCCATACGGAGGCCAGAAACAAGCATAAAGAAACAAATCCATTAGGAATTCAGGCTACCGACAAAGGAGCAGCCAAATAGGAGAGACACTTGGCCCCTGCTAGCTCCCAAAGGTTTCTCTCCTCATCAGCCTGCTTCAGGATTCGAGAAAGGCTGGGGGCCTCTCCATCAAATACACATCTATTGTGGAGGTTCCATGTCTTCCAGGCACCCAGAATGATGAGAGAATCCAGCCCTTTCTTGACCATTCCCTGCACTGCCTCTGCAGCCCCCTTCCACCACTCTAAGAAGGATGTGAGGCCAGGCTGTGGGGCCAGGGTATGTAACCCAAATTTCCTTAGGAGCATATACCAGAAAATTCTTGTGAAGACGCAGGAAATAAGGAGGTGGTTCATGGTTTCATCTTCCTGGTCACAAAGAGGACACCTGTGCGGGTGATTCAGGCCCTTTTTGGCCAGACGATCAGCAGTCCAGCATCTGTTGTGTGCCACCAACCAAATGAAAAAACGACACTTTGAGGGGGCCCAAGATCTCCAGATTCTTTTGTAGTGATCAAAAGTAGCAGATCCTAAGAACAAGCCTTTATAAGCTGCTTTTGCTGTGTATTTACCATCTGAGGCAAGGCTGAAAACATGTTTATCCCTTATGTTTGGCTGTAACTCAATCTCTGAGATGGATTCCCAAAGATTTAGATAATCAACCAAGACTCTTACTGTAAGAGCCCCCTAATATCTGAAATCCATTTCCTGTTTAAAAGTGCTTCTTTCACCGTCCTCCTGTTAGCAATTCTTCTTGGAATTGACTTGTGCAGGCTAGGGGCAATATCAGCGATTCGAGTGCCATGCAGCCATCTATCATTCCAGAACAAGGTGTTTGAACCATCCCCAACCATAGAAATAAGAGCCATAGAGAAAAAAGCCCTAGCTTTGTTTGGGACCTGTATGGGAAGACTTGCCCAAGGCCGCCCCAAATCTGTTTTCTGCAACCACAGCCATCTCATGCGGAGAGCCCAACAAAGCTCTGGGAGACTAGAGATTCCCAAGCCTCCCAGCTGAAGGGGTCGACACACCTTTCCCCAGGCAACCAAACAATGTCCTCCATTTGCTTCCTTTCTGCCTCTCCATAGAAAACCCTTTCTTATCTTATCAATGGCATCTAAGGCCCATTGGGGAATGTCAATTGCCATTGCTAAATAAACCGTCATGCCTGTGAGAACATGTTGCACCTGAATTCTCCTTCCTGCTCTGGACATCAAGTCAGCTTTCCAATTAGGGAGTTGATCTGCAATTCTTTCAACAAAGGGCTGGAACTGCTGCCGAGAAAGCTTATGCAAGGATAGGGGGAGCCCCAAATACCTGCAGGGGAAGGTTGCCATCTCACAAGGCAGCAAACTCTGAACTTCCATCAAGTTCCCCTCGGGGCATTGAATAGGATATACATTTGATTTCTGTGCATTATTTATGAGGCCAGAAGCATCTCCAAAAAGTTGCAGGATGTCTAAAGTGATAGAAGTTTTCTTCAGCAGTAGGATGTAAAAACACAGCCACATCATCTGCATATATAGAAATCCGATGGAGCTTCTTTCTTCTAGATAACTGTTGTAGCAAACCTGCTTCTTCCGCTTTAGAGAATAGGAGGCCAAGAACATCCATAACTAGGATGAATAGCATGGGGGAAAGGGGGTCTCCCTGCCTAAGCCCTCTCCTATGGGCTAAACGTTCCCCCGGGAACCATTGAGCAGCACTTGTGTAGTGGAGGAAGCCAATAACCTACAAACAATATCCCTCCAGATATGACCAAAACCAATCTGCTGCATGACTTCAATTAGGAAGGGCCAGGACACTGAATCAAAAGCCTTAGTGATATCAAGTTTGAGGAGCAGGCAAGGCAATTTTTGCTGGTAAAACAGCCTTGCAGTTTGTTGTACCAACATGAAATTATCTTGGATGAACCTCCCCTTTATAAATGCGCTTTGAATCGGAGAGACCAGCTCATTTAGCCTTTTGGCCAGCCGGTTAGCAAGTATCTTGGTGATCAGTTTTGCAAAACTGTGCACAAGACTAATAGGCCTAAAGTCTTTGACCTACTCTGCCCCATCTTTTTTCGGTATCATGGTAATAAATGTCGTGTTGAGCTTGTAGAAATTGTTGAACTTCCTGCTCCAAACTGCCCTAACTGCAGCCATAACTTCTGCTTTAATACTACCCCAACAATCTCTATAGAATCGCCCTGTGAATCCATCCGGCCCTGGGGCCTTATCCAAAGGCAAGCCTTTAATGGTTTCCAAAACCTCTTGTTCTGAAAAAGGGGAATCTAGATCATCCAGATTGTGTCTAGGCAGTCCAAGGGCATCCAAATCAATAGTCCTTTCCCTGTTTCCACATTGTCCAATGAGGTTTGTATAAAACTGATCCACTCCTGCTGCTTTTCACTGTGGTTGGTTAGGATACGATCTCCATCAACCAACATGGCTACGAAATTCTTCCTCTTACGATGCCTTGCATGAATATGGAAAAATCTTGTATTCGCATCCCCCTCTTTGAGCCATGAGATTCTTGACCTTAATCTTGCCATGGTTCGCTTGAATGAGGACAGCAGCAAAGATTGTTTTTTGAGCCTGTTTTTAAGCCAGATCTCTGCCGGGGTAAGTGGTCTTTCGTCATGTGCCATCTCCAGCCTATGCAGCAATTCCTTTGCCAAAGCTAACTGCAATCTTATATGCCCAACCTGCTTGTCACTCCAACCTTGCAGTCTTCTAGCTGTCATTTTTAGCTTCTTCTCTAGAGTCTGGAAAGGGCATCTGACAGCTTCGACTGAGACCCAAGCTGAATGCACTTCCTCCTGAAAACCTTCAAGCTTGGTCCAAAAGGATTCGAAATGGAAACGCCGTTTTCCAGGCTTATTGTCACTGAGTCCCAAAAGCAAGGGATAGTGGTCCAAATCAAGTGACGCAGCACTATGGAGAATAACTCTAGGGAAGGTTAGCTCCCAGTCCACAGAACAAAACACTCTATCAAGCTTAACAAGGACAGGGTTATCTTGCTGGTTAGACCAAGTGAATTTGCGTCCTAACAGCGGAACCTCCTTGAGGACAAGATCGTTGATCAAACCCCTGAAACGACCCATCATGGCTCTATTAAAATTGGAGTTATTCTTATCTGATGTTTTATAGATGAGGTTAAAATCCCCAGCCACCAGCCATGGACCAGCACAGGCTGTTCTGACATCTCTGAGTTCCTGAAGAAAAAAGATTTTTCCATCATCTCCCTGAGGGTCGTACACACAGGTAAGCCACCAAGCCTGCCCCTGCTCCCTGCACAACTGGACTGAAACACTGTGATTGTCGATTCTTTGCTGCCCTGTATGACCTATATGTCTTTTCCAAGTGATCAAGATGCCACCACTTGCACCTGTTGATGGCAGGTAGACGTAGTCAGAGAACTCAGCTCCAAGCATGGAGAGGATAGTTCTTGTTGAAATGCTCTGCATTTTAGTTTCCTGGACACAAACCACATCCACTTGGGAAGACTCCACTAGCTCTTTAACTGAGTCTCGCCTTACTGAGGAGTTCAGTCCTCTCACGTTCCAGAATAAAATTTTGTTTGGATTCATGGATAACAGTCTACAGAACACTACCACAAGGAACGGAGGGAGGAACCTAGGCTTAAACAAGCACTTCTGGTGGCGTGGGCCAACCGAAAAGGGCTGACAAGGCCTCCACCTAGATCTGAGAAAGTGGGTGCTTGAAAAGCTCTGCATAAGCCTTGAGGGCTTCCTGACTGATGCCTTCATCTTCAGTAATGATCTGCAGGGCTTTCATGGCTTTTTTGGTGGCCCTACCACCCCAATCTTGCATGCTGAATTCCACTCCAGCTCCAGCGACACGTCGGCTTCGTCTTGGCGCAGCAGCAGGTGTTGTTGGAGAGGGAGGAGTTGCTTTCATGCTGTTTTTGTTTGGTATCAGCAGACAAGCCTCAGGTCTTCTACAGATTTTGTTGAGGAACTCTTCTTTTCTTGTCTCAGACGGAGCACCCATGGTTGTGAGGGCATCAGGTCCTGGATCAGTTGTATGCCCATTCTCCATTGCCAGCAACTCCCTTCCTGTTCCATCTTGTTGGCCGTCATGAAATTGACTTGCTCTTGACCCTCTAGGGTAATAGACCTACAGAATTCTAGTTGGCTCTGTCTGCAAGGTTGCAGCTGTCTCAAGCGACCCAGGCAGATGCTGAGGCGAGACAGGCTCAGGCATGGCCATCTCCAGCGGCCCAGTATCTTCAAGTGGCGAGACAACATCTGGGGTCATCTCTGGCGTCCCAACTCGAGGCCGGGGCGAGACATGCACAGAAGGCACGATCTCAAGCGACCCAGCTCGAATGTGGGGCGAGACAGACCCAGGCATCGTCGTGTTCAGGAGCCCAGATAGACAGTGGGGCGAGACCGGCGTTGGAAGCATCGTCTCTAGCGTCGGGCAAGGCTGGGGCGAGACAGGCCTTGGGAGCCATGTCTCTAGCGGCCCAGTTGGCCGATGGGGCGAGACCGAGGTATTCCAGGAGCCTGGCTCTGTTGGATCACCAATCGACATATCCACCAGCACGTTTCCAACAGTCATGTCGCATGCAATCCGAGGACTGTTTATCTTCCCCGGGGAGATCTGTCCCACAATAACTGCCTCGGTAACCTCTCTGTCTTCCTGGGGCTCCTCGGATACCGGTGTTTCTTCAATGCGCAGCGAAGGAAGCGCATCACGCTCAGCATCTCGCTCTGGATTTGCTGTTTCCCTTCCCGAGATCTTTGACGGCGCGGGAAGCACAGCCCGAGGCGCCAGAGTTGCAGCACCGCGTCCCAACGGCAGCTGCGGGCCCAGGCGAAGATGAACCGTTCGCCGCTGGAACAGGGACCCGTTCGAACGACGAGACTGGGGGTCCTGGTCCTCGCCGCCGCCGCCGTCACCATCAGGTCTCCTGTCGTACGCCGGAGGTGGGGGCGGTGGAGGCCCCAGGTCCGCCGCAAGTAGGTCTGTCTGGGTAGCGCTCACACCGATCTTGTAAGTGAGGCATCTCTTCTCAAGTGTGTGCAAGCCTGGCTCGACGATGTGGAGGTCCATAACACGGTGTAGCCTTCCAGGATCAAAACACCAAGCACTGACCCGAAAGGATGAGTAATCTTTCTTTTGCAAAGTATCAGGATGCACTTCCGATATCCAGCATGAGTCTCTCAAGATGTTTTCTGCCGTAGAACGAAACCAAGCATGCTCTGGAATTCCTCTAATCTCAACCTCCACCATACCAGACATTGTTTGCAGAGTTGCCTCTGATTTCTGTCTGTCAATTTACCACTGATAATAATTGCTCTATTGAATTTGATCCTTTTGGCTGTTATGTGAAGGATCTACCCACTCGACGCGAGATCTTCAGATGTAATAGCTCTGGTCCGCGGTACCCCCTGTGGTTCTCGGCTTCTGCTCTCCTTGCATCTACCTTATGGCACCAACGACTTGGACATCCCGGTCACGCCGTTCTATCTCATTTAGCGCAGTCATCCGCAATTTCTTGTAATAAAAATACTAGTACTCATCCATGTCATGCTTGTCAACTCGGACGCCATGTCCGTCTACCATTTCCTACCTCTTCCTCCCGTGCCACCTGTAACTTTTAGTTAATTCATTGCGATCTCTGGACATCACCCATCACCAGTGTGTATGGCCACAAATACTACCTTGTTATTTTGGATGACTGCTCCCACTATTTATGTACATTTCCTTTACGCCTCAAATCTGACACCCTCTCCACCCTAACCAATTTCTTTGCCTACGTCCGTCCGCAGTTCGGTGTCACTATCCATAGCAACCAGTGCGACAATGGTCGCAAATTTGACAACCTTCAATCCCGCACCTTCTTCTCCTCCCATGGAGTCCATCTGCGTATGTCTTGCCCCTACACTTCAGCTCAAAATGGTAAGGCTGAACGTGTTATCCGCTCCATCAACAATATCATTTGCACCCTCCTCATTCAATCTAGTGTTCCCCCCAGTTTTTGGGCTGCGGCTCTTGGCACCGCAACCTATCTCCTCAACATATTACCCAGCAAAACACTTGCACTCTCTACACCACACTTTGCTCTCTTTGGCCACAACCGATGAGCACCTTCGCGTTTTTGGCTGCAAATGCTACCCCAATCTTTCCGCCACCACTCCACATAAATTATCTCCTCACTCAACCCTTTGTGTCTTCCTTGGCTATTCTCCCCACCACAAAGGCTACCTATGCTTTGATCGCCAATCCAATCGTACCATCATCTCCCGTCATGTGGTTTTTGATGAAACCTCGTTTCCCTTTTCCGAGGATTCCAATCCACCCACACCAGCGGCCTTCGACTTCCTCGATGATCACTCTAACCCGGTTACAGCTCCTTTTGGACTGTCGCCCATGTCTTCTTTTTCAGGTACTCGTATGGTGCGCTACCACCCCCACCGGTGGCCTCCTCACCGGCTGTGCCACTCGCTCCATCAGAGGTGGCGCTTCAGCCACCTTATGCGCTGGCTGGCCCTATCGGCCCATCGTCAGGGCTAGTACCGCCATCTACTCCGATGCTCCAGTCTCCTGATCGGATGGCTGGTCTCCCAGGCGCATCGTCACCAGCAACACTGCCACCTGGGTCACCTACAGTTCCTGACGTCCATGGAACGACGGCCCCTGTTGATCGTTTCTGCGGACGGGTGTACTCCCGTCGCCCGCCCACTGCTACTGCTCCAGCACCTCCTCCGACGACCGCCACTGCACCCCCCATTCCTGCCGGTGCAGTTCCTGTCGATCCGGTGGTCAACCACCACAAAATGATGACCCGTGGCAAGAGTGGTCTTCGATTTCCCGCTCTTTTTGAAGCCTCTGCATTGTCCCCCATTCCGAGGACATATCGAGCAGCCCTTACTGATCCCAATTGGCGCTCCGCCATGGAACAAGAACATTATGCTCTTATTGGTAACCACACTTGGGACCTTCTGCCTCGTCCGCCGCATTGCAATGTTGTGACTGGCAAGTGGGTCTTCAAACATAAGTTCAAAGTTGATGGTTCTCTTGAGCGCTACAAGGCAAGATAGGTTCTTTGGGGTTTCACTCAGCGCCCTGGTATTGATTTTTCAAAAACTTTCAGTCCAGTGGTCAAGCCAGCTACAGTTCGAACCGTTCTTTCCCTGGCTCTCTCGCACAACTGGCCGATTCACCAACTTGATGTCAACAATGCTTTCCTTCAGGGGACCTTGTCAGAGATTGTTTATTGTGTTCAGCCCACTGGTTTTGAAGATTCCACTCATCCTGATTATGTGTGCCGTCTCAATCGGTCACTTTATGGGCTCAAACAGGCCCCTCGTGCCTGGTACAGCAGATTCGCTTCCCACCTGATTCAAATTGGATTTGTTGAGGCCAAGTCTGACACTTCATTGTTTGTCTGTCACAAGGGTGCAGATATGATTTACCTTCTTTACGTGGATGACATTGTGTTAACTGCCTCGTCCATGCCCCTTCTACGGCGCACTATTACTGCTCTCCAACAGGAGTTTTCACTGAAAGATCTTGGCCCTCTTCATCATTTCCTGGGCATGCATGTTCAACAATCTGCTTCTGGCATCACTCTCTCTCAACGCCAGTATATGATTGAGATACTTGAGCGAGCTGGTATGAGTGACTACAAACCCTGTACAACCCCTGTTGATATCAACCCCAAACTCTCAGCTGATGGTGACCCTGTCTCATATCCCACGGAATTTCACAGTCTTGCAGGCGCATTACAGTACCTCACTTTCACCCGTCCGGATATTGCGTATGCTGTTCAACAAGTCTGTCTCCACATGCACGATCCTCGGGAACCCCATTTGGCAGCCCTCAAGCGTATCCTACGCTATGTCCGAGGCACTCTTCAGTTGGGCCTTCACCTCAGCCCCTCTTCGCAGATGGAACTTGTGGTTTACTCTGATGCTGATTGGGTTGGCTGTCCAGACACTAGGAGGTCTACTTCTGGTTATGTTGTCTTCCTCGGTGCTAACCTCGTCTCTTGGTCCTCCAAGCGCCAGAACACGGTCTCACGCTCCAGTGCCGAAGCTGAGTACCGCGTTGCTGCCAATGCAATTGCTGAAGTATCCTGGCTACGTCAGTTGTTGACAGAGCTTCATGTTCCTCTCCCCAAGACCACATTGGTCTATTGTGACAACATCAACGCTGTTTATATGTCCTCCAATCCTGTTCAGCATCAGCGTACCAAGCATGTGGAAATTGATCTTCACTTCGGCAAAGAAAAGGTTGCCCTCGGTGTTGTTCGCGTGCTACATGTCCCAACGACTTCCCATTTTGCCGACATCTTCACCAAAGGCTTACCGTCAGCAGTCTTCACTGAATTTCGGACCAGTCTTAACGTTCGCTCCACAGACGCTAACACTGCGGGGGGTGTTAGAAAGTGTACCACGGCTGTCGCCTGGCAGATATGCCAGTCGGCCTATATGGAAGTGTTGTCTCTGATATAGATAGAGAGGATTAGGGGAGGATCTCAATCCCTCTGATTGAGGATCTGATTCTAGTCTCAAACCCTCTGATTGAGGATCTGATTCTAGTTTAGGATCTTTCCTTAGGTGTAGAAGGCTTCCTTTTACCTCTCACCTTCCTCCCCTATATATACTTGTACATGTACTGTCTATTATCATCAATACAAACACACGCTTCCAACTCACTCACACTAAGGAACAAATCTTTATCTCTCACTTTCCCTGTTGGATTGCTCATCTATACTTGTGCTTTACATTCATGTACTAGAGCTTGTGTAGTTGTTGTTGCTTGTGTAGCTCTAATTGTAGTGGTAGCTCTCTGGTTGAGTCTAACTAGATTAGTTATTTTTCTTGCTTAGCTGAACTTGTTTAGTTGCTAGTTTCTTGTTTGTTTGAGTGCTCTAATAGTGGTGTAATCAGAGTTGTTTAGGAGGCTTGCATTATGCTGAATTAAGCTAGACAAATTAGTTGCTACCAAGATCACCTTTTATTTTGATCGTTTTACCTAAGATTGAGGTTTATAGGGGGAACAAAATATAGACTGTTTATCCTCCCTCTAGCCATCTAAGAGACTTTCAAGCATATTCATGTCTTGGTAGAGAAAGCTGATACCAATGCACGCTAATAGTGCTATCTATGATTTAGAATTCATTTCCGTAATAAAATCAAAAGAGAGAATCTAGAATAAGCAATGTACAAAGCAACTTTGGTAAGATTAACATCTAGACAAAAAATAAAACACATATCTTATTAATTGAGGTAATTTTTTTTAAATAACAGGTAAATTTGAAATTAGGAAGATAGAGTGGAATGTTGACTGGAACACGAGCTCACAAAAATCAAGTAAATATATGTTGGATGAAATGAATGATGAGTTGATGACTACAAATGGGGTAAACATGGACACAGAATAACTGAGAATTAACTGGAATATGTCACAACCGCATAAAGTTTAGGAAGTACATATATAGGCATTTGGTTAGGAAATAAGCAAACAAGAGGGAAAGCAATAAAAGTAATTAACTAGACGTATCCCAAAATCAGACAAGAGATTTTAATGTTTTGAAGATCATTTAAAAATATTTTTTGTTTCTTAAAATTCAGAATCTGTGCAGAAGCACACGTGATTGACTAGTTTACCGCTTACATATCTAATGCAACTCACTTCACATTTCAAGCTTTTAGGGCTTCAATATATCCTATACTACATTGCAAATGTGTATTCGCGTTCCATTCCTATTATGCATTGTTCTGCCATACAAAAAATAATTTTTGCACGAGAAAAGAAAGCTGGGAAAGTCAGCAAAATAAATATAGAATCAATAATCTAAGTACAGTATAAGTCCGCTTTTACACTAGGTTAGTACAGTACCTGTTCAAACTTCAGTTCGGGTTTGTTCGGATTTATGTCGACTGCTTTCTGAATTTCAGCCTTTGCAGCCTCCAGCTCCTCAGGCTTTGCACCTGACAAAACCACGTCTACAACGACATGCTCAAGCGAAGAGAGATTCTCTAGGCCAAAGCCAGAGTTGCCAAACTGATCCATTGATTCCCGCACGGAAAACTTGAGGGTTTTAAGCTGTTGCATGGCTCCTTCTGCAAACATGACAGCCATGTAGTTATTGTAGATTTTTAACTTCGTTAGGCACAAGAATGGATAAACATTCCCGATGACTAATAATCCTTTTTCTCTGCTTTGTGCAATTTCCTTTACTGTTATCGAAAGATCAGAAAGTCGTGGTAGGTTCCCAAGGATGCGAAGGTCCTCCAGTCTCTGTGGTAGCAGGGAGATACGCATGATGGAAAGGGAACAAAGTGAGGACATCCATCTTGGAATGGAGCATAAGGCACAAGGGATGTCTATTGTCTGAAGCTGTTTAAGTCCTGGTGGTGATATCTCGTCACATCGAGAACCTAAGTCAATACTACTTACCGCTCCTTCAATACGTAGGTACTTAAGAAAAACCATGTTGGAGAACCACGTAAGGAGGGGCTTCTCATACCTTTCATCCCACTTGGCAAAATCCAAACTTACACATCTCAACTCAGTCAGTCCACCCAGTATGTCCAGCATGGTTGGTGACTTCAGGTTGATACATCCAAAAGTATCTGTTTCAGGTATCACCGAACCCCTACCAAACCGTAGGTAGACAAGTTGTCGCAATTGAGGAAAGGTTGGCGGCAACTCCGTTATATTAGTCCCACAAATGTCTAATACCTGCAAGAACTTTAGGTTCCCGATCTCTTTTGGAATCTCAGTAATACCGGCACTTGGTAGCCTCAAATACCTAAGGTGAAATAGGTTGCAAATATCCTTAAACTGATGATTACCCACTTGTGCCTCATTTAAGTCCAACTGACGCAAGACTGGAAATCTTGAAATCTCTTGAAGTATATCGAAAGCTTCACAAAACACAGTAAGTGACCTCACATGAGAACAGTTCTTATTTCCCAGACTTTTGCCATCATCTTGGTTGCTGGTGTGGAGAGAGAGTCGACGGATCTTATTTGGTAGATGCTCAGGTTCCTGAGCTCCTAATTTTGTAAGAAAATGCTGCTCATTTGACAAATATGTTATGAGATCAAGTACCATATCATGTATTTGAAAATAAATTGCATTCTTCCTTTTATCGTCAAATCTTGGCAGAATCAAACTTCTGTTAATTAACTCATGTACATAATCCTCACCTTCTTCAAACATGTCCATCCCTTGTTTTATTGCAACAAAACCTTCACCTATCCATTTCCATATCAAATCATGTGTAATGATCTTATAATCCTCTGGATACAAACTTAGACACAGCAAACATGTCCTAAGGTGTAGTGGTAGATCATGATAACTAACTGAAAGTATACTTCTCATGTCATTTACATCTGAGCTTGTATTTTCTAGTCCAGCACCCATAGATTTGCACACCTTGGCCCAATATTCACTTGTATTCTCTGCTTCCTTCTTACTGGCCAACATACTACTGATTGTGATTATAGCTAAAGGCACACCTCCACATTTCCTTAAAATGTTGTCAGATTCTTTATCCAAATCATTTGGAAGACATCTATTTTCAGTACCAAATATTCTGAGGAAGAATAACTTTCTTGAGTCAACAGCTGAGAGAGGCTCTAGTCTATAGATATTGTCTGTTTGTTCGGCAACATCAAGAATGCGAGTGGTTATGATTATTCTGCTTCCACGTCCACATTTGTTCAAAGCACGCAAAATATTAGCCCACACGGATTTGTTCCATATGTCATCTACAACAATTAAGTACCTGTCAAGAATACAACATGGTACAACAATGTATTAGTACAGAACAAGTCTGCAGTTAAATATGATTCTTCAAAAACATTATTCAAGCTGAGTCAAATATAAGGGCATGGCAAACAGGTTCACGTCGCAGTGGCAAAGGCCACTTGTCGGAAGTGCTCCCGCCCAGGGTTCGCGAACCCTGGGTGCCGCACCAATTTGTGGCTGGTGCCCACCTCCCTGTGACAGTTGTTGTGGCATCTCATTGGGTGAAGTCAAGCCCGGCAGGTTTCGGTGGGCCCATCTTCTTAAATATAATGTTAGGGAGGATGTCGGACCCCTAATCGAGTTTTTTAATATATATATATATATATATATATATATATATATATATATATATATATATATATATATATATATATATATATATATATATATATATATGGCGTGTACATGTACATCTCGGTAAGCTTGTTGGAACCTTCAGGAAAATAAAAACAAATCACTACCTTAGGCATTTAATTTATCTAACGATTTTGCCAATGCCCGCAGTCCATTGATGAGAGCGTCCACATTAGCAGCAATGCGAAGGTAAGAGTAACCGTGTCCTTGGCTTTACCTGGCCTATCCCCGACCACTTCCAGCCTAAATGAACGAGGTGTTCCTCAGAAGCTCTAACGTGCCATTGTCATCATTGCGCAGCATGTAGAGCAGAGGAGGTCATGCGTATGGAATGGCATGAAGCAGGCAAGCAGCCCTGCTACCTGTTCGTGCACAAGTTCTAACCTGAGGCACTTGACAACCTGATGAACATATTCTCGAACTTCACCATCATCTGAGCGGTGGATCAGAGGCGGCAGTACTCATTTTAGCTATCCTTCTTGAGCCGCTGCTGTATCAGCACCACCATGGTATAACAGGTGAGTAGTGTATTCCATCCAGTAGCTGAAGGAGGCAGGAACACAGTTCCAGAGAGCATGCAACTCTGTCAGAGCAGAATTCAGATGTCGCCACCTAAGGATTTTATGAATCGAACATAGATGTGCCTAAGATGTCAGTACTCGAGGGTGGTTTCAATGTAAGTAGACCATGGTAGGTTTTTCCCCTTGGGTTATTTTGACTTTTTACTTCAATGTTTCTAATATGTTTACCTGTAAATTTACCAGATTAGCCACAAAATAAACAAACTATCCTTTGGGACATAAATCCCTGGTGTCATTAATCCACTTGAGGGGTAACTATCTGTGTTTCCCTCAGTGAGCATAAAATGGTGCCTATCGTTTTAGGTACACCTATTAACCTAAATATGTATTTTCTTACTGAAAAACGCTTCACCATTTATGAGCACAGTGCTCACTGGACACAAACAGCTTCAGATGGGACATACCAGTATTTCATAAAGGTGAGTCTTTCTTCATGCATGTATGTTATAGTTCTATGGCCTAAGGATGCATAAAAAACTTACTGAGTTTCTTGTTCAGACTGTCCCTACAATATATACTGATATAAGAGAACACAATATTCATTCCAACCAGGTTCATGGAACTATTGAATATGTTCAACGTTTTATATCCCTCCAACATTAATAGTTTTATGTTACTTTCAGTTCCAGTTCTCAGTAGCGGGACATTTTAGAGACGGAAATGTTTGTCCGAAACCCCAAACTTGAGTATTTTCTTCTATGATTTCTATACCACTCTATTAAAAACCCAATATGGGCACCTGGTGCTACCACGGCTTTACCCTCCGCGCTGACACTCTAGGCCCATCCCACACAGCCCGCCTCAGCGCCGTGCCCTGTGGGCCCCATGCCCAAGGCCCGCACAGCGCTGTCTCAGCTACTGCCCTATGGACCCCCAACGCCCGAGCAGCCAACTATTGCGTCTGCCCAGCACCCGACCCCGCTCGCGCAGCTACCACATCGCATAAAAAAGTAGTGCAGAGCAAGCACTCGAACCCATACTCGATGCTCCAGAAATTTGGGGCTAACCACCAGACCGCACATACCTTAGTGTTTACAAATAAACAATAATTATATTTGAGTAAATATCTCAATAACTATTTAGATGATATATAAAAACCATAGCAATGCAAGGGCAACTGACTAATCTCACCTATAAAAGTAATAATGAAGTAACAAAGATGCATATACAGTTTTCTATAGATCATGAAGTTTTTTTTTATCATTTTTACATATTTGTCCTTTAATCACCTGCTACAAAACGGTTGCTACTGCAGGGCGCGCGAATCGTGCCCAATGCTCTAGTAGAATTTTATTCAGCTAGCACGTAGGAAATAAAAAAGATAAAAACTTCTTACAAGGTACATTGGACCCAACTAAACTAGATCAGAGTGAACTGAACCAAAAGTTTGTCCAGTGAGTTGCTGGGACTTAGGCTGTTCTTGGAGGCTAATTCGAACTGTTTGTTTTCTTATGATAATAAAAACACCATGCAAACTTTCTAGCAAACTGGAATCAATAAAAGAATAAGAAACCTAAAGGGATAGTAGCAATCATACCTTTTATTTTTAAGGAGGCATCTTAGTTCGTTGATTAGTTGCTGTTCATCCCACATTTCTCCATTGATGTTCTTGTACTTGTCCTCATCAAGTTGACGGAGCATGCTCTTCAAAACCTGATCCATATTTGGATTAAGAGATACCGTAACAAATGCTTCACAGTTGAATTGAGCTTTCAGCTTCTTATACACCTCGTTTGCAAGAGTTGTTTTGCCTAACCCCCCCATACCAACAATGGAAACTATTTTCAGTTGCCGATTTGAGAACTCGTTGTCTTCCAATAGCATTTTTTCTAGATAATTCACCTTCCCTTCAGTGCCAATGAGCTCCGAGGCCTTCTTGTGCAGCGCTGATAGGCGAAGGCTATCAACGCTTGGGCGAGTAGGTTTTGCGGTGACATTATCAATCTTGTTGTATCTGTCATAACGCTCACTCACCTCCCTGATGCGTATTTTTTAATGCCTTTGATTTCTTTTCCGATCTGGCGGAGGTTGATGCTTCTGTCGATGAAGCCCCTGAGGCTGAGGCCATGAAACTGCTCTGGCGCATGGTCGATGCGCACAAGAAATCTGTCGATGTTGTCTTCGAGGTCGTAGGAGAGCTCCCTGACCTCCCTCGCCCAAAGGTTGACTTGCGCGTCAGGTACTCAGGTTGATGGTCGATTGGCGCCGACGAAATCTTGAAAAGAGCAGTCTGCATGGCCGCTAGCTCGGCTTGCAGAAATATGATATCATCCCTGACGCTCCTCTGGAGCTTGTACTCCTCTTTGAGAAGGTTGCCCAGCTTGGGCAGGAGTGCGCTTATCGCTCCCGTCGCGATTTCCATTCAAATTTCACCTTCCTCGTTGCAAAGCCACAGGGTCGGCGAGGAAGGAAGGAAGCACCCGCCACCCGGTGAGATTGCGGAAAGACCTGGAAAGGATAAGAACGTGGGGGATTTGAACACAAAGTGGAGCTCATTTGGCACGAGAAGAAAACAGGATGGGTAGTGCAAAATCTTCACCTGCACGCGCGCGGGATTCGCCAGCAAGCGGAAGGGTGGAAATGACGAGTAGAACCAGTGCCGAACAGCGGCAGGGCACACGAACACTGCACGAGGCGGCGAGGGCAGACCTACAGGTGGAAAGGGAGGAAAGACGACTGAACCCACACGCTCTTCGGCAAGTTAAAGCTCCCCAGCTTGGCGATGGACTCGCTCGCTCGCTCGTCAAGCGATTGACGGCCAAGCCCCCTCCATCTGAGGTCCCGGAACAGGGGAAACCGCCGAAGCAAGAGATAAGGCGGATGGGGCGGAGCAAGAATGTACCTGCTGGACGACTGGACGACGACCGATGGTACCTGCTGGGGCCGAGAGCTGGCCGCCATATTGGACTCAGACGACCTCCGAGCAAGAATGACGACGACCGATGCGATGCGACTGGTACCTACTGGACGTCTGGTGGGCCAGCACGAGGCTCTATTATTATTAAGGCCCGTTTGGTTCTTTAGAGCAACTGCAGTAGTTGTCTAAATTATAGCTCCTTAAATGGATGTTTAGTAAGCTGCTAAATTAGATTTGCATGTAAAACTCACGATGATCTCCAATGGTTCCTGAAATATAGGAAGCTCCAACGGCTTTGAATAATTGGTGGACCATCGATTGCATGCGCTGCCACTATTTTTAGACGCAAAACACCTGACAGAGTCATGCCGCCACTATTTTTAGACGCAAAACACCTGACAGAGTCATGCCGACGAACAAGTTCTGAGCGGTGCCGTCGCCTGAATCAATTCATTCGGTATGTCTCCCCGTTCAATACCAATCTACATTCGTACTGTTCATCTGCCAAATCCAAAATTGTAAAAGCTTCGTCGTTCGCAAATTTTGGCTGAAGCACATGTGTCGTTTCATGGTACAATCTTACGTGATGCAAAAACTTGGCGCATATGAGATTATGGAAAGGATTCACATTATATTCTGTTCAATTTATCCGAAATGTCTATTGCAAATTCAGGTGATGGGTTCAAATAGATTGTTGTCATCACAATTACTTGATGAATCATCATCTGATGACGACGAGGATTTCATACTTTCTGCCGCGCAAATCATTCATACTGTTTCACAAGTTCGTACAAAGCCAGGAGGCTCTGTTCCAGGCCGTGCATATATTTATCGAGATAGAGAAGCGGGACACGCGAGATTGTACCAAGATTACCTGGCTGACATTCCTACTTATGGCCCAAACTTGTTTCGGTGGAGGTAACAATTTATTTAATTTGTATGGTTAGTTTGTGTGTACTTTGTCTTATAGATGCCTTATTATATTTCATTGCAACAGATTTAGGATGCATCGATCCCTGTTTATTCGCATAATGAATGCTGTTGAACAACATGATGATTACTTTAAGCAAAAAAGAAACGCAGCTCAACAACAAGGTTTAAGTTGTTTGCAGAAGGTTACTGCAGTATTTCGTATGCTAACTTATGGAGTGGCAGCAGATGCTACAGATGAATAAGGCCTAAAAATAATACGAGGTGAAAATAAAACTACTTTGCATCTGAAAATGAAATTACCATTGGAACTACTATCAATTTGAGCTTACAAGTAATGTGCATCGAAAATGAACAAAATAAAACTACTTTGCATCTGAAATGAAACTGTACAATCAAAATGTACAACTGAATTCTAAAAAAAAATAGTACAACTTAATTATAATCTGTGGCGGAACTGCCCGAATTATTCCAACTTAAGTGCCTAAGCCCTGCCTTAGAGGCTAGACCACACTTAAATGGGAATAACCCGTCAATCCCTCGGATCTAGTCCGACGCGGCCACTGACAGGATCAAGTACCACAATCTCACTCGATGGTGAGTCACAGAGCAAATACAATAAAGCATAAACCATACATAGAAGAGTGTTAATTATTATTACATCATCATCATCATCATCGGAGTTTTGCCAAAAGTAGCCATCATTGTTCGAAGTGCAGCGGAATAAAACTAACGATAAATAAACGGAGAGATGGGGAAGCCTGTCCCATCACTCCTCATGCTCCTCCTCAGCCGAGGCAGGGTCCCACTCGACAGTCCAACCCGGTGGCAGGGTGGATGGCCAAGTCACTCCAGCAACCATGTCCTCCAGAGAACCTGTAAAAATTATGCCACAAGCAAGGCTGAGTATACTAATACTCAGCTAGACTTACCCGGTGTGAGGAGTCTACTCCTCTACCTCTAGACATGCAGCTGTTTGGCTGTGGGGTTTGGTTGCCAAAAGCACTAGCTGAGTTTCTAAATCAAGATTTTAACTTTGTCAAAATTAAGTGTGACTCTCTTAAGGCTAAAAGTGTACTATCTATTCATACATAGTAGCAAGCATTTTTAGCAATCAACAGCTTGTATCATCTCAACACAGTTCCACTTGTTACTCAATGTAGCAGCATGGATCAAGCAGTCTCATTAGCTGCGAGAAGCAGACGATTCGAATCGAGTTTTTATCCTTGCAAGGTAAACCTAAACACACGACATGCAGGGGCACTCCGTCCCCACACATATCAACCGTCCCCATCGATTCCCCGTCAGCAGATCAGGGCTCACCGCCTTGGCGTACAATGCCCCACTGACCCTGACTAGCCGTCGTGCAGTGACCGCACTTGTACCCACCATAACCGGAATGGGAGACTACGTCTCAGGTCGCGTGAGGAGGTATGTCCACTGCCAGGTTCACTCAGGTACTAGGCTTACCGATTTACCATATTTCTCGGTATGTGTTTAGTACGTTCAAACGCTTGACTCACGGTACCACACCTTAATCCTTAATCAACTTTTTATCCCGTGAACAACCAATCCCCATGGATTGTTGCCCACACACCACATCAATATGATAGGAAAGTGGATACAACCAATTCCTGACCTCGCGCGAGTGCTAGAAAAATCACTCGACTTCTACCGAGATCCTACTTAAATAAAGCAGCTACTCGACTTAGCATACTAGTATTCATCTCAATAGGATTTCTGAGATCATGCAACTAGGGTTTCAAACAATTCCTACACCTAAGTGCACAATCAATCCTACAATCATTAAGTGAAGTAAAATAGCATAATTAACAGGTTATGCATAAAACCGGGGCTTGCCTTCCAAAGCAGTGGCAGGCAGGTCCTCTGGTGCAGGCTCTGGTGCTGGGTCTGGGGCAACCTCCTGGGTAGCTCCTTGCTCCGGCACGAGGACGTACTCTCCGTCAGCAAGATTACAGTCTATCGAAATGCAATGAACATGTATGTCATGATTTGCAAGATTTAAAAACATTAAGCCACAGAAATTAAGTCAAGAATTAACTTAGGGTTCCTTGGCTACGTGGGTCTTCTAGTGGTATACATAGTGAAAGGGAATTAGGCTTACCCCTAGTTCCTAAATAATTTTGGTGGTTGAATTGCCCAACACAAATATTGGACTAACTAGTTTGCTCTAGTACTCAAGTTATACAGGTGCAAAAGGTTCACACTTAGCCAATAAAAATACCAAGTTTTGGATTCAACAAAGGAGCAACGAGGCAACCGAGGGCACCTCTGGCTGGAGGCACCGGACTGTCCGGTGTGCACCGGACAGTGTCCGGTGCGCCCAGAGGACTCCAACTTAAACTCTTCGCCCTCGGGAATTCTCGGAAGCCGGCGCGCTATAATTCACCGGACTGTCCGGTGTGCACCGGACATGTCCGGTGCTCCAAGGAAGCGCGGTCTCCGGAACTCGCCAGCCTCGGGTTCGCGCGGCAGCCGCTCCGCTAAAATTCACCGGACTGTCCGGTGTGCACCGGACTGTCCGGTGTACCAGCGGGGCAACGGCTCTTTTCGGCGCCAACGGCTCTCTGCGGTGCATTTAATGCGCGCGCAGCGCGCGCAGTCGTCAGGCGTGCCCATACCGGTGCACCGGACATCCAACAGTACATGTCCGGTGTGCACCGGACACCCAGGAGGGCCCAGAAGTCAGAAGCTCCAACGGTCAGAATCCAACGGCAGTGGTGACGTGGCGGGGGCACCGGACTGTCCGGTGCACCATCGAACAGACGCCTCCAGCCAACGGTCACTTTTGGTGGTTGGGGCTATAAATACCCCAACCACCCCACCATTCATTGTATCCAAGTTTTCCAACTTCCAACCACTTACAAGAGCTAGGCATTCAATTCTAGACACAACAAAAGAGATCAAATCCTCTCCAATTCCACTCAAGCCTTTAGTGACTAGCGAGAGAGATTTGCCGTGTTCTTTTGAGCTCTTGCGCTTGGATCGCTTTCTTTCTTTCTCACTTGTTCTTGTGATCAAAACTCAATTGTAACCAAGGCAAGAGGCACCAATTGTGTGGTGGCCCTTGCGGGGAAGTTTTGTTCCCGTTTGATTGAGAAGAAGAAAAGCTCACTCGGTCTGAGGGACCGTTTGAGAGAGGGAAGGGTTGAAAGAGACCCGGCCTTTGTGGCCTCCTCAACGGGGAGTAGGTTTGCAAGAACCGAACCTCGGTAAAACAAATCCGCGTGTCACAATCTTCATTTGCTTGCGACTTGTTTTGCACCCTCTCTCACGGACTCGTTTATATTTCTAACGCTAACCCGGCTTGTAGTTGTGATTATTTTTGTGATTTTCAGTTTCGCCCTATTCACCCCCCCTCTAGGCGACTTTCAATTGGTATCAAAGCCCGGTGCTTCATTAGAGCCTAACCGCTCGAAGTGATGTCGGGAGATCACACCAAGAGGGAGATGGAGACCGGCGATAACAAGCCCACTACAAGCCAAGGGAGCACTTCATCGGAAGAGTCCCGCACCAAGAGAAGGGAGAAGAAGAAGAACTCCTCCAAGCGGAAGGAGAAAAGATCTTCCTCTTCTCACCACAAGGAGAAGAAGGAAAAATCTTCTTCTCACAAGCCGCATCGGAGTGGGGACAAGCACAAAAGGATGAGGAAGGTGGTCTACTACGAGACCGACACTTCATCGACATCTACCTCCGGCTCCGACGCGGCATCCGTCACTTCTAAACGCCAAGAGCGTAAGAAGTATAGTAAGATTCCCCTACGCTACCCTCGCATTCCTAAACATACACCTCTACTTTCCGTCCCATTAGGCAAACCACCAACTTTTAATGGTGAAGATTATGCTATGTGGAGTAATTTAATGCGATTTCATCTAACCTCTCTCCACAAAAGTATATGGGATGTTGTTGAGTATGGTGTACAGGTACCATCTGTAGGGGATGAGGACTACGACACGGACGAAGTGGCCCAAATTGAGCACTTCAACTCCCAAGCCGCAACCATTCTCCTTGCCTCACTAAGCAAGGAGGAATACAACAAAGTACAAGGGTTGAAGAACGCAAAGGAGATTTGGGACCTACTCAAGACGGCGCACGAAGGTGATGAACTCACCAAGATCACCAAGCGGGAAACGATCGAGGGGGAGCTCGGTCGCTTCCGTCTTCGCCAAGGGGAGGAGCCACAAGACATGTACAACCGGCTCAAAACCTTGGTGAACCAAGTGCGCAACCTCGGGAGCGCAAAGTGGGATGACCACGAGGTGGTTAAGGTTATTCTAAGAGCACTTATTTTCCTTAACCCCACTCAAGTACAATTAATTCGTGGTAATCCTAGATATCCACTAATGACCCCCGAGGAAGTTATCGGGAATTTTGTAAGCTTTGAATGCATGATCAAGGGCTCGAAGAAGATCAACGAGCTTGACGAGCCTTCCATATCCGAGGCGCAACCGGTGGCCTTCAAGGCAACGGAGGAGAAGAAGGAGGAGTCTACACCAAGTAGACAACCAATTGACGCCTCCAAGCTCGACAACGAGGAGATGGCCCTAATCATCAAGAGCTTTCGGCAAATCCTCAAGCAACGGAAGGGGAAGGATTACAAATCCCGTTCCAAGAAGGTTTGCTACAAGTGTGGTAAGCCCGGTCATTTTATTGCAAAATGTCCTATGTCTAGTGACAGTGACAGGGGCGACGACAAGAAGGGAAAGAGGAGAGAAAAGAAGAAGTACTACAAGAAGGGCGGCGATGCCCATGTTTGTCGGGAGTGGGACTCCGACGAAAGCTCAAGCGACTCCTCCGACGACGAGGATGCCGCCAACATCGCCGTCACCAAGGGCCTCCTCTTCCCCAACGTCGGCCACAAGTGTCTCATGGCCAAGGACGGCAAAAAGAAGGTAAAATCAAGGTCCTCCACTAAATATGAAACATCTAGTGATGAGGATGATGATAAAAATGAGGAGGATAATTTGCGTATTCTTTTTGCCAACCTTAACATGGAACAAAAGAAAAAATTAAATGAGCTAATTAGTGCCATCCATGAAAAGGATGATCTCTTGGACTCCCAAGAGGACTTCCTAATCAAGGAAAATAAGAAACATGTTAAGGTTAAAAATGCTTACGCTCTAGAGGTAGAAAAATATAACAAATTATCTAGTGAGCTAAGCACCTGCCATGACACTATTGCCAACCTTAGAAAAGAGAATGAGAAATTAAATGCTAAGGTTGACTCTCATGTTTGTATTGATTCAACTTCCAATTCTAAAGATGATAATATTGATTTACTTGCTAGAATTGATGAGTTGAATGTTTCTCTTGCTAGCCTTAGAGATGAGAAAGAAAAATTGCTTGCTAAGGCTAGAGATTTTGATATTTGCATTTCTAACCTTAGAGATGAGAATGAAATATTACATGCTAAGGTTATTGAACTAAAATCTTGCAAACCCTCTACATCTAATGTTGAACATGTTTCTATTTGTACTAGATGTAGAGATATTAATGTTGATGCTATCCATGATCACCTAGCCTTAATTAAAAAACAAAATGATCACATAGCACAACTCAATGCTAAGATTAGTGAGCATGACTTAGAAAATGAAAAATTTAAATTTGCTAGAAGCATGCTCTTTAATGGGAGACGCCCTGGCATTAAGGACGGCATTGGCTTCCAAAGGGGAGACAATGTCAAAATTAATGCCCCTCCAAAGAACTTATCTAACTTTGTTAAGGGCAAGGCTCCCATGCCTCAGGATAACGAGGGTTACATTTTGTACCCTGCCGGCTATCCTGAGAGCAAGATTAGGAAAATTCATTCTAGGAAGTCTCACTCTGGCCCTAACCATGCTTTTATGTATAAGGGTGAGACATCTAGATCTAGGCAACCAACCCATGCCAAGTTGCCTAGAAAGAAAACTCCTAATGCATCAAATGATCATGCCATTTCATTCAAAACTTTTGATGCATCATATGTTTTAACTAACAAATCCGGCAAGGTAGTTGCCAAAATTGTTGGGGGCAAACACAAGGGCTCCAAGACTTGTGTTTGGGTACCCAAAGTTCTTGTATCTAATGCCAAAGGACCCAAAACCGTTTGGGTACCTAAAACAAAGAACTAAACTTGTTTTGTAGGTTTATGCATCCGGGGGCTCAAGTTGGATACTCGACAGCGGGTGCACAAACCACATGACAGGGGAGAAAAAGATGTTCTCCTCATATGAGAAAAACCAAGATCCCCAACGAGCTATCACATTCGGGGATGGAAATCAAGGTTTGGTCAAAGGTTTGGGTAAAATTGCTATATCTCCTGACCATACTATTTCCAATGTTTTTCTTGTAGATTCTTTAGATTACAATTTGCTTTCCGTATCCCAATTATGTCAAATGGGCTACAACTGTCTTTTTACTGATATAGGTGTTACTGTCTTTAGAAGAAGTGATGATTCAATAGCATTTAAGGGAGTGTTAGAGGGTCAGCTATACCTGGTTGATTTTGATAGAGCTGAACTCGACACTTGCTTGATTGCTAAGACTAACTTGGGTTGGCTCTGGCACCGCCGACTAGCCCATGTTGGAATGAAGAATCTTCACAAGCTTCTAAAGGGAGAACACATTTTGGGACTAACCAATGTTCATTTTGAGAAAGACAGGATTTGTAGCGCATGCCAAGCCGGGAAGCAAGTTGGCATCCATCATCCACACAAAAACATCATGACTACCGACAGGCCACTGGAGCTCCTACACATGGATTTATTCGGCCCGATCGCTTACATAAGCATCGGCGGTAGTAAGTATTGTCTTGTAATTGTGGATGATTATTCTCGCTTCACTTGGGTGTTCTTTTTGCAGGACAAATCTCATACCCAAGAGACTTTAAAGGGATTCTTGAGACGAGCTCAAAATGAGTTCGGCTTAAGGATCAAGAAAATTAGAAGCGACAACGGAACGGAGTTCAAGAACTCTCAAATTGAAGGCTTTCTTGAGGAGGAGGGCATCAAGCATGAGTTCTCTTCTCCCTACACTCCACAACAAAATGGTGTAGTAGAAAGGAAGAATCGAACTCTATTGGACATGGCAAGAACCATGCTTGATGAGTACAAGACACCGGATCGGTTTTGGGCCGAGGCAGTCAACACCGCCTGCTACGCCATCAACCGGTTATATCTTCACCGAATCCTCAAGAAGACATCTTATGAACTCCTAACCGGTAAAAAGCCAAACATTTCATATTTTAGAGTTTTTGGTAGCAAATGCTTTATTCTTGTTAAGAGAGGTAGAAAATCTAAATTTGCTCCTAAAACTGTAGAAGGCTTTTTACTAGGATATGACTCAAACACAAGGGCATATAGAGTCTTTAATAAGTCCTCAGGACTTGTTGAAGTTTCTTGTGACGTTGTGTTTGATGAGACTAACGGCTCTCAAGTAGAGCAAGTTGATCTTGATGATTGTTGGGGGCTTGTTCTCAAATGCTAAGAGTTAAGAACAAGGCAACACAGAAAATGTTAAATATTAAGGTCCTTCGTCCTCCACTTCATTATATCCCTTCGGGACATAAGGAATTTCGGACGAAGGTTACGAAGGACGCACCTTCGTAAGCATAATAACATAGGGTGAAGCATTCATATAAACCATGAGATATAAAATGGACATTCAAATGTTAACATAGATTCATTTCCATTTCTATTAATACGAACGGATATAAATGACAAATGTACCTTCGGTCCTGAGGAAGGCAGGAATACAAGTGTGATGCGAAGGCAAATGACAGGTTCGCGTGAACAGTACAGTGGTACTGTTCATCTATTTATAGGCACAGGTCGCAGCCTGTGACAAATTACAATTATGCCCCTTACAAATGTTTACAACATTGACTCAGACCTATATGAATAGAAAGGTCATTCTATCTCTATGTCGGTTTAAAACGCCGAAGCTCCATAAAAAGGAAGCTTCGGCCATCTCTTGGAGACGACTTCAGCCGAAGCTACTTCTTCGTGTGAGACCTTCGGCGCACCGAAGCACGACCCCAACAGTAGCCCCTTTCGCGGTGCTAGATCGTTTTTCGTAACGAGCTTGACCCGTGAAAAAAGAGCCTCTTCAGCTTCGGGAAGCCGAAGGTCCAAAAAACACCTTCCCTGAGCTCGTTGCGGAGAAACGATCCGGCTTCCGAGCACGTGCCAGGCCCACCTTGCAGAGTTACTGTTTGATCTTTGCGGTCCACTGCACAGCGAGTACAAGTAACCGCCCGTCTGGTGTAAAAATCTTGCCGCTTCGCCTTCTTACCTGCGGTAGTATATAAACAAGCGGGTAGGTGTGAAGTTACCACAGCATTCATTGCTATCTGCACTGTTTTGCTGCCAAAATTTTCCACCATAGCCGAAGCTTGATTCTCAAAATCGAACGAAGGTCCTTCTCGACGCTTGCTTCGTCAGAAAGGAGAGCTTCGGAGAAAAGAAAAAAGAAAAAAAGTTTTTGACTTCCCCAAACTCAGAATCACATGGCACGAGTGCGATCTACTGCCAAAGTTGTACGTGAGGGAGACGAAGCCGAAGGTTCGGACACTGTGCCCATCTCCAAAGCGATGCAGCGCTCCGGTCTAGTGACTGCGGAAGAAAGACCTGCTGCCGAAGCAAACCCGACAACAGCCGAAGAAGAAGAAAACATTGATGGGACTGACTCCGAAGATGACTACCACATTGCTACGCCCAGCAAGCCCAGTCACCTGGATTTTGGAAAATCAACTGTTTCAAAAGCCGATCTTTCGAAGATGGTGAAAGCGGGTTATTTCAATGAAGATCAGAAGAAGCTACTCCGCTTCGGGGGAGAAGAAACCACCCCGAAGCCAGGGAAGGATGAGATTGTTATTTTCAAAAGCTTTTTAAAGGCTGGGCTGAGATTTCCTCTGCACAATATTATTGCAGAGATATTGAGGAGGTTTGGTATCTTTTTTCATCAATTGACTCCTAACGCCATCGTTAGACTCAATGTTTATATCTGGGCCCTCCGAAGCCAAGCTGTGGAACCTTTTGCCGACAGCTTCTGCCGGGTTCACGAATTACACTACCAAACAAAGGCCAGAAAAGATGGACTACATGATAATTTTGGCTGCTATAATTTTGCCTACCGAAAGACAACAAAGTGCCCTGTCATCAGCTACCGAAGCAAATGGCCAGCAGGCTGGAAGTCTGAGTGGTTCTACGTAAAAGTTGACGAAGACAGAGAAAAATTGGTACAAAGCCCTTTGGAATTAATCTTCGGAGAGACGAGGCCACGCTGCCGCATCGGCGATTTAAAGGGTCCTACCTGGGCCGCTCTGGGTGAATTTGAAATCATTTCAAAACATATTGGCACCAGGGATCTAGTTCAGGAATTTTTGGCATTCAGAGTTTTCCCTACTTTAAAAGAGTGGGAAATGCCGAAGCTGAAGGGAGAAAAGAAGAAGGGGGAGCTGGTCCGTCTGCCCTATCACTTTAAATTCAAGAAGTACTTTAAGAAACCCTGCAAAGAGTGGTTAGACACAGTTGAGACAATGTGCAATGAAATCTTGGGGAATTACTCCAAAAAGGAGGATCAATTAATGACAGCAGCCTTCGGCACCCGACCGAAGCGAAGGCTGAACCGAGTATTTGATGCCCTGGGCTTCGAGTACCCAGACTATGAGCAGTTGAACAAGGGTGCCGAGGGCCTCAAAAGAAAAAGAGTAACTGAAATTCTGACAAAGGATGAAGAGCAACCAGCAGCAGAGAAGAAAATCCCGAAGAAAAGGAAAATATCAAGTCCGAAACGGAAAATATCCGAAGAAGAGAGGACCCCCACACCGCCTTCTACCAGCGACGTGGAAGAAATTTTAAAGGTAATGACTGAACCTATGCCCACGAAGCTAAGTCCATTAGGGCTCCAACTGACGAAGCTTTTTCAAAAGGTGGACGAGCCGGAT
This sequence comes from Zea luxurians, assembly GCA_029449295.1. Classification (NCBI taxonomy): domain Eukaryota; kingdom Viridiplantae; phylum Streptophyta; class Magnoliopsida; order Poales; family Poaceae; genus Zea; species Zea luxurians. The sequence continues at coordinate 7,864,215 of JAOPSE010000035.1, forward strand.
CAGGCGAAGATAAGCAAACCCAAACGGCAAAGAATCATTACGGTAACTGAAGTTATCGATAAGACACCTCCAAGAGCTTCAGTTCAGAAAACAGCAGCTGCCGAAGGCACCAAGAGCATTGAAGTCGCCCCTTCGGAGGTCGCGGCTAGCGAAGCCGCTACAGCCGAAGAGGTTAACTTAGAAACAACCATTGAGGATATTAACAAAATTTTGGAAGACATAGATGCAGAAGAAGCCGGTGCTGCTACTGAAAAATCCATGGCCACAGCGCCTGAAAAAGGAAAAGAAATAGCCGAAGATACTTCGGATGACGAAGCTTACTCCTTTCAGAATTTAATTGGGCAAAAACTGACAAAGGACGAAATAGAAGAACTTAAAGAATATGCCAAATCCTGCGGCTACAAGTCAGGTGCCCTCCTATTTGGAGGTGTAGATGATGAAAAACTAGGCTGCATTCGAGACCAGACTGGTGCTAAGGTAATCGGTACTCTATCAAAGAGTATCGGTTTTCCGAAGCTAGAGTCAGACATCAGCCGCTACCGACGACAACATGTCGTTGGTAGTTTATTTTACTCCAACTTCAAGGTGAACAACTTGCCACCTAACTTTTGTCGCTTCTAATAAAAACATGTCTGACGAAGGTTGTGTTCGTACAGAGTATGCTGCTGAGCAAAGCCTTGCAAATGCAACAAGATCTTGAAGATAAAAAGCATGAAGTTATAATTGGAAATTTGGAAAACAAAATAAAGGAGCAATCAGATGCTTTCGAGAAAAAGAACTTTGAGCTCCAGGCAACCGAAGGTTTATTGGCGGAAGCTGAAGCAAAAATATCAGAACTGAATACGAAGCTTCTCCGCCAGTCTGAGCAATTCGAACGAGAAAAACAAGATCTTACTGCAAAACTTGAAACCGAAGCTCAGCAAAATTCAGATTTGAGAAAACTACTGACAAATCTTCAAGAAAACTGCTTGAAATTTAGCAACAAGTGCATTCAACGACTAAGAAAGATTTTTTACTCAGTTGGAGCCAGTAGTGAAAAATTCACCCCCTCAGCTGAAGATCTGCCGAAGACCTTCGAACATATTGAGGGGGAGATTGACGAGCTCGACGAAGTCATAGCTGGGCATGGTGACTTCTGTGCCTGGGTGGCTTCTCGGGGTACCGCTGCTGCATTTCTGAAGGCCGGCTGCGAACACGGAAAAATTGTCAACAGGCCCAACTTCACCTTATCTCCATCAATCCTAGATGATATGCCTGACCTCGCCCGAAGTATCTCCAATAGATTTATAAAAATGATATGGACAAAAGGCGGGCGGGAGAAAGCTGGAGACGAAGCACGAAGTCATCTTGAACCAGTAAGAAATGATACTTCGGAGTTACCTTTTCCTTTGCTCTTGATTTTTACTTATAATTCCTTGATTTATGTAGGATGACGAAGGTGAAGATGACGCCTAAGTTATGTCGCCGAAGCTGTTGCCGAAGCTGAAACTTAATGAGGATCAGTAGAAATATGCTATAGAAAAACTCAGGATATTTTTGTAACAATTCTTGTAAATACAATTAGACTGTCTTCAAGGAACCTTGTACATACCTTGTAATATATTCTTACCCTTTGCTTGAGGCGCTTTGATGTGGACGAAATCAGTATTTTGAGCCGAAGGCGAAAAAACACCTTCCCTTCTTTTCGTACACAACGAAGCATAAAAGACCAATTCTCTTTTGTATACAACGAAGCTGAGCAACGAAGCTTTTCTCTTTCGTACATAACATAGCATAACGAATCATAAAAACCTCTTCTCCAAAACTTTTCTCTTACACAACGATTCATAAAAAGCCAATTCTCCCTTCTGCCGAAGCAACCACTTTGGTACACAGATGCTATGAATGAATGCTTATGCATGCAAATGTTATGATGTAATGCAATGCGCGAATGAATGTCCGAAGCCACATTGTCAGCCATTACTTGGAAACAACCACACACTAGCTCTGCATTCCCTTAGGAACGACTTTGGAGCTTCTTCGCCTTTTACTTAGGCAATATCAGCGTTGACTTTTCGCTGTAAGCTCTGCATCCCCTTAGGGACGACTTTGGAGCTTCTTCGTCTTTTACTTAGACGGTATAAGCTCTGCATTCCCTTGGGAACGTCTTTGGAGCTTCTTCGCCTTTTACTTTCGGCGGAATCAGCGTTGACTTTTCGCTGCAAGCTCTGCATCCCCTTAGGGACGTCTTCGGAGCTTTTTCTTTCTCTTTTTCAGTTTCGGCACTCGATGGTGCGCTCTCAGCTTTTACATTTACATCTTTTGGGGGATTTTGCTCTTATAAAACTAAAAAGGAAAATTACATATGATGGCCCCATTAAAAACCTTTCTCCCCCTTTAGAAAGGAAAAGGGTGCCATAAAAAGAAAAGAAAAGGTAAAATTACATCAAGTTATACATAGAACCGCCGAAGCTCATCCGCATTCCAAGATCTTGGAATTTCATTGCCATCCATGTCCTTTAGTCTGTACGAACCAGGCCTTGACGAAGATGCTACTAAGAAAGGCCCTTCCCATTTCAGTTGCAACTTGCCCACTGTATCCGGGTTGGCCACTCTTCGAAGCACGAAATGTCCTGGCTCAATATTTTTTAGCCGGACTTTTCTATCTCGCCATTTGATTGTTTCAGCCTGGTATTTGTTGATATTTTCCACGGCCTGAAGCCTGATCCCTTCTAAGGCATCTTTTTCCACAAGGCAAGTATCTTCGGCACCTGATTCTGCCGAAGCTACCACTCTTATTGATCCAGCTTTAGCTTCTTCTGGAGTTATTGCTTCGTCTCCAAATAATAACTTGAATGGGGTAAAGCCTGTAGACCTTGATGTTGTGGTATTGTGGCTCCACACCACTTTGGTCAACTGATCTGGCCATTTTCCCCTTGGTTGATTAAAAATTAGCTTCATTATCCCTGTCATTATGATGCCGTTGGCCCTTTCAACAAGCCCATTCGACTCCGGATGCCTGACTGATGCAAAATGGATCTTCGTGCCAATTTGATCACAAAAATTTCTGAAATCTTCGGAGTCGAACTGTGTTCCATTATCTACAGTGATAGCCTTCGGCACTCCGAAGCGACAGACGATATTCTGCCAGAAAAATTTTTGGACAGTGGCCGAAGTTATTGTGGCTAATGGCTTCGCCTCAATCCACTTGGAAAAATATTCCACAGCTACTATAACATATTTTAGGTTGCCTTGGGCCGGTGGCAATGGACCCAACAAGTCAAGGCCCCACCTTTGCAATGGCCAGATGGGTTGTATCAGCTGTGTTAATGACGAAGGTTGTTTTTGATCTCTTGCACATTTTTGACAACCTTCGCACTTTTGGACTAACTCCGCTGCATCCGAAGCTGCCTTCGGCCAATAAAATCCTTGGCGGAACACTTTTCCAAGTAACGGCCTGGATCCAATGTGGGATCCGCACAAGCCTGCATGTATCTCCTTCATCAACTCTATACCTTCGGCCCTAGACAAGCACTTGAGCAGCGGGGCACAAACTCCATGTTTATATAACTCCCCTTCTATCATGACATAGGGACGAGCTCTTGCCTCTATCCTCTTATTATAAGCTTCGTCATCTGATAGAAAGTTTCCCTGAAGGTAAGAGATTATTTCTGTTCTCCAATCTTCACTGTAGACAGGAGAAATGTTAAGGACTGCTCTTTCAAGTAGCTCCACTGAAGGTGCCTTTATTGTTTCGAAGAACACGTCCGAAGGTAGTGGCAGCCCCTGTGCTGCAGACTTGGCTAATAAATCAGCATGCTCATTTTGTCCTCGAGGGATATTCTTAACAGAAAATCCTTCGAAGGAAGCTTCGATCCTTCGGACCGTGTCTAGGTATTTTTCAAGCTTCGGGTCCTTAGCCTTGCAACTTTTATCAACATGACCCGAAACAACCTGGGAATCAGTTTTAAGAATTGCCCTTCTGATCCCCATTGCCTTTAGTTTCCGAAGACCCAGGAGCAAAGCTTCGTACTCAGCGATATTATTTGTGCAGCTGAAGTCAAGTCTTGCTGCATAGCAAGTTTTAACCTTGGACGGAGAGACCAACACAGCAGCTGCACCTGCTCCGAAGGTTCCCCAAGAGCCATCACAAAACACTGTCCATGCTTCGGCATCTTTATTTGCTTCTTCGTCCTGAGCCCCTGGCGTCCAGTCGGCAATGAAATCTGCCAATGCTTGAGACTGAATTGAGGATCTATGCACATAATCAATGTAAAATTCATTGAGTTCCGCAGCCCATTTTCCAATACGCCCAGTAGCTTCTCTATTCCTCATGATGTCCTTCAACGGCTGCGAAGAAGGAACAATAATGTTGAATGCCTGAAAGTAATGCCGAAGCTTCCTGGATGCCATTAAAACGGCATACAACACCTTCTCCAACTCTGTATAATTTTTCTTTGAGACACTGAGGACCTCAGACACAAAATATACTGGGACCTGCTTCTTAACTTGTCCATCAAACTTCTCCTGAACAAGTGCCGCACTTACCGCTGAGTGCGAAGCTGCCACATACAACAACAGAGGAGCCCCTGGTGTTGGTGGAGTTAATGTTGTGAGATCTATTAAATATTGCTTCAGCTCTTCGAAGGCTTTTTGTTGACTTGGGCCCCATTGAAAGACTTCAGCTGACTTCAGCACCTCGAAGAATGGTAAGTTTCTTTCTGCTGATCTGGATATAAATCTGTTGAGAGATGCCAGCCTTCCTGTCAATCGTTGGGCCCCCTTTCTTGTGGTTGGTGGCTCCATTCGAAGTATAGCTTCGATTTTATTTGGATTAGCTTCGATTCCCTTTGTTGAAACCAAGCATCCAAGAAATTTGCCCTTCTTCACTCCGAAGACGCATTTCTCTGGATTTAGCTTCAGACCAGCCTGTCTGAAGCTGGCGAAGGTCTCCTGCAAATCAGCAATATGATTTTCTTGCTTCGTGCTTTTTACAATGATGTCATCGACATAAGTCAGCACATTTCTGCCTATCTGAGATTGGAGAACCTTCGCAGTCATTCTGCTGAAACTCCCTCCAGCATTCTTGAGCCCCTCAGGCATCCGAAGATAGCAATATGTACCACTTGGAGTTATGAAGCTAGTCTTCGGCTCATCTTCCTTCTTCATCCAGATTTGATGATAGCCTGAGTAGCAGTCCAGGAGACTCATAAGTTCCGAAGAAGCTGCTGCATCAACTAAAGAATCTATCCTTGGCAGCGGAAATTCATCCTTCGGACAAGCCTTGTTGAGATCTGTGAAATCAATACACATTCTCCACTTGCCATTGGCCTTCTTCACCATAACAGTGTTAGCTAGCCACTCTGGGTACTTCACTTCTCTGATAACTCCTGCACTGAGGAGTCTTTTTACTTCATTACGAGCCCCTTCGGCCTTATCATCAGACATTTTCCGAAGCCTCTGCTTTCGGGGTCTGAAGGATGGATCAACATTAAGCGAATGTTCAATAACATCCCAATTTACTCCACAGAGATCATTAGCTGACCATGCAAAGACATCTTTGTTGTTGAATAAAAACCTTATCAAGGTTTTCTCCTGATCTTCAGATAATTGGGAGCCCAACAACACCTTCTGCTCTGCTATATCTTCGCACAATAACATGGGCTTCGGCTGATCTGCTGAAGCTGCCTTCTCCCTCCTGAATTTATACTGTTCACAAGCTTCAGCCCCATCTATGTTATGGATTGCCTTGGAGTCAGTCCAGCTTCCTTCGGCCCTTCTAGCCGCTTCCTGACTTCCATGAATAGCAATAGGTCCTTGATCCGAAGGTATCTTCATGCAGAGATAAGCTGGGTGAAGAATTGCTTCGAAGGCATTAAGAGTTCCACGACCAATGATAGCATTGTAAGGATACTCCATGTCAACAATATCAAACACAATTTGCTCAGTCCTTGTGTTGTTGACAAATCCGAAGGTTACCGGCATGGTAATCTTCCCAAGTGCCACAATCTGCCGCCCTCCGAAGCCACAAAGAGGGTGCGTAGCATCATGAATCTTGTCTTCGGGCTCCTGCATTTGTCTGAAGGCTTTAGCAAATATAATGTCAGCTGCACTGCCTGTATCAACTAGAACATTGTGGACCAGAAATCCTTTGATCACGCAAGAAATAACCATAGCATCATTGTGAGGATAATCCTTAAGCTGAAGGTCTTCCTGAGAGAAGGTAATTGGAATATGAGACCATTTTGACTTGATGAAGGGTCCCTGTACTCCAACATGCTGCACCCTTCTCTGAGCCTCTTTCTTCTGCTTCTTGTTAGCCGGCTCTGAGCAAGAACCGCCTGTTATCGGAAGCACCAGCTTCGAAGCCGAAGCAGCTCCAGCTTGATTGTTGAACGAAGCCATCAGCTCAGAAGAGTGGAAGTGAGTTCACCGGAGGTGGGCGCCAATGTTGGGGGCTTGTTCTCAAATGCTAAGAGTTAAGAACAAGGCAACACAGAAAATGTTAAATATTAAGGTCCTTCGTCCTCCACTTCATTATATCCCTTCGGGACATAAGGAATTTCGGACGAAGGTTACGAAGGACGCACCTTCGTAAGCATAATAACATAGGGTGAAGCATTCATATAAACCATGAGATATAAAATGGACATTCAAATGTTAACATAGATTCATTTCCATTTCTATTAATACGAACGGATATAAATGACAAATGTACCTTCGGTCCTGAGGAAGGCAGGAATACAAGTGTGATGCGAAGGCAAATGACAGGTTCGCGTGAACAGTACAGTGGTACTGTTCATCTATTTATAGGCACAGGTCGCAGCCTGTGACAAATTACAATTATGCCCCTTACAAATGTTTACAACATTGACTCAGACCTATATGAATAGAAAGGTCATTCTATCTCTATGTCGGTTTAAAACGCCGAAGCTCCATAAAAAGGAAGCTTCGGCCATCTCTTGGAGACGACTTCAGCCGAAGCTACTTCTTCGTGTGAGACCTTCGGCGCACCGAAGCACGACCCCAACAATGATATAGGTGAAGAACAGGCTCCATGCATAGCGCTAAGGAACATGTCCATTGGGGATGTGTGTCCTAAGGAATCCGAAGAGCCTTCACATGCACAAGATCAACCATCCTCCTCCATGCAAGCATCTCCACCAACTCAAGTTGAGGATGAGGCTCAAAATATTGAACAAGAAGATCAAGAAGATGAGCCACCTCAAAATGACGGCAATGATCAAGGGGGAGATGCAAATGATGAAGACAAGGAGGATGAACAACCAAGGCCGCCACACCCAAGAGTCCACCATGCAATACAACGAGATCACCCCGTCGATACCATCCTCGGCGACATTCATAAGGGGGTAACTACTCGATCTCGTGTTGCACATTTTTGTGAACATTACTCGTTTGTTTCCTCTATTGAGCCAACCAGGGTAGAGGAAGCACTACAAGATTCGGATTGGGTAGTGGCGATGCAAGAGGAGCTCAACAATTTCACAAGGAACGAGGTATGGCACTTAGTTCCACGTCCTAATCAAAATGTTGTAGGAACCAAGTGGGTCTTCCGCAACAAGCAAGACGAGCATGGTGTGGTGACAAGGAACAAAGCTCGACTCGTGGCCAAGGGGTATTCACAAGTCGAAGGTTTGGATTTTGGTGAAACCTATGCACCCGTAGCTAGGCTTGAATCAATTCGCATATTATTAGCCTATGCTACTTACCATGGCTTCAAGCTTTATCAAATGGACGTGAAGAGTGCCTTCCTCAATGGACCAATCAAGGAGGAGGTCTATGTTGAGCAACCTCCCGGCTTTGAAGACAGTGAGTACTCTAACCATGTTTATAGGCTCTCTAAGGCGCTTTATGGGCTCAAGCAAGCCCCAAGAGCATGGTATGAATGCCTTAGAGATTTCCTTATTGCAAATGGCTTCAAAGTCGGAAAGGCCGATCCTACCTTATTCACTAAAACTCTTGACAATGATTTGTTCGTATGCCAAATTTATGTTGATGATATTATATTTGGGTCTACTAACAAATCTACATGTGAAGAATTTAGTAGGATCATGACACAGAAATTCGAGATGTCTATGATGGGGGAGTTGAAGTATTTTCTAGGATTCCAAGTCAAGCAACTCCATGAGGGCACCTTCATTAGCCAAACGAAGTATACTCAAGATATCCTAAGCAAGTTTGGAATGAAGGATGCCAAGCCCATCAAGACACCCATGGGAACCAATGGGCATCTCGACCTCGACACGGGAGGTAAGTCCGTGGATCAAAAGGTATACCGGTCGATGATTGGTTCATTGCTTTATTTATGTGCATCTCGACCGGATATTATGCTTTCCGTTTGCATGTGTGCAAGATTCCAAGCCGACCCTGAGGAATCACACCTTACGGCCGTAAAACGAATCTTGAGATATTTGGCTTATACTCCTAAGTTTGGGCTTTGGTACCCTCGGGGATCCACATTTGATTTGATTGGTTATTCGGATGCCGATTGGGCAGGGTGTAAGATTAATAGGAAGAGCACATCGGGGACTTGCCAGTTCTTGGGAAGATCCTTGGTGTCATGGGCTTCAAAGAAGCAAAATTCGGTCGCTCTTTCTACTGCCGAAGCCGAGTATATTGCCATAGGCCATTGTTGCGCGCAATTACTTTGGATGAGGCAAACCCTGCGGGACTACGGTTACAAATTAACCAAAGTCCCTTTGCTATGTGACAATGAGAGTGCAATCAAAATGGCCGACAATCCCGTCGAGCACAGCCGCACTAAGCACATAGCCATTCGGTATCATTTTCTTCGGGATCACCAACAAAAGGGGGATATCGAGATTTCATACATTAACACTAAAGATCAATTAGCCGATATCTTTACCAAGCCACTTGATGAACAATCTTTTACCAGACTTAGGCATGAGCTCAATATTCTTGATTCCAGGAATTTCTTTTGCTAGTCTTGCACACATAGCTCATTAATATACCTTTGATCATGTCTCTTTTATATGTGCTATGACTAATGTGTTTTCAAGTGTATTCCAAACCAAGTCATAGGTATATTGAAAGGGAATTGGAGTCTTCGGCGAAGACAAGGCTTCCACTCCACTCTACTACTTATCCTTCGCCGTCGTTCCGCATCATATCTCCAACTTTGGTATAATCTTCACTCATTCATTTCATGACCAAAGGGGGAGAAAATACTTCATTGGGCTCTAATGATTCCGTTTTTGGCGATTCATGCCAAAGGGGGAGAAAATATGAGCCCAAAGCAAAAGGACCGCACCACCACTTAAAATTTTAAAATTTTGGAGATTTTCAAATTGGTCAATTTCAAAATTGGTATCTTATTATGTTCTAAAGGGGGAGGAAGTAGTTTTTCAAAATGTTAAATCAAAACCCTCTTGAACCCTAAGAGGAGAATCTCATTTAGGGGGAGTTTTGTTTAGTCAAAGGGAAAGCATTTTGGAACAAAGGAAGAAACTTTCAAAACTTAAAAATGCTTTGCAAAATCTTATTCATTTACCTTTGTCTATCTTGCAAAATGACTTTGAAAAGAATTTACAAAAGAATTTGCAAAAACAAAACTCTTGGTGCAAATGTGGTCCAATATGTCAAAAACAAAGAAAACAATCCATGCGCATCATATAAGTATATATTGGCTCAATTCCAAGCAACCTTTGCACTTACATTATGCAAACTAGTTCAATTATGCACTTCTATATTTGCTTTGGTTTGTGTTGGCATCAATCACCAAAAAGGGGGAGATTGAAAGGGAATTAGGCTTACCCCTAGTTCCTAAATAATTTTGGTGGTTGAATTGCCCAACACAAATATTGGACTAACTAGTTTGCTCTAGTACTCAAGTTATACAGGTGCAAAAGGTTCACACTTAGCCAATAAAAAGACCAAGTTTTGGATTCAACAAAGGAGCAACGAGGCAACCGAGGGCACCTCTGGCTGGAGGCACCGGACTGTCCGGTGTGCACCGGACAGTGTCCGGTGCGCCCAGAGGACTCCAACTTAAACTCTTCGCCCTCGGGAATTCTCGGAAGCTGGCGCGCTATAATTCACCGGACTGTCCGGTGTGCACCGGACATGTCCGGTGCTCCAAGGAAGCGCGGTCTCCGGAACTCGCCAGCCTCGGGTTCGCGCGGCAGCCGCTCCGCTAAAATTCACCGGACTGTCCGGTGTGCACCGGACTGTCCGGTGTACCAGCGGGGCAACAGCTCTTTTCGGCGCCAACGGCTCTCTGCGGTGCATTTAATGCGCGCGCAGCGCGCGCAGTCGTCAGGCGTGCCCATACCGGTGCACCGGACATCCAACAGTACATGTCCGGTGTGCACCGGACACCCAGGAGGGCCCAGAAGTCAGAAGCTCCAACGGTCAGAATCCAACGGCAGTGGTGACGTGGCGGGGGCACCGGACTGTCCGGTGTGCACCGGACTGTCCGGTGCACCATCGAACAGACGCCTCCAGCCAACGGTCACTTTTGGTGGTTGGGGCTATAAATACCCCAACCACCCCACCATTCATTGTATCCAAGTTTTCCAACTTCCAACCACTTACAAGAGCTAGGCATTCAATTCTAGACACAACAAAAGAGATCAAATCCTCTCCAATTCCACTCAAGCCTTTAGTGACTAGCGAGAGAGATTTGCCGTGTTCTTTTGAGCTCTTGCGCTTGGATCGCTTTCTTTCTTTCTCACTTGTTCTTGTGATCAAAACTCAATTGTAACCAAGGCAAGAGGCACCAATTGTGTGGTGGCCCTTGTGGGGAAGTTTTGTTCCCGTTTGATTGAGAAGAAGAAAAGCTCACTCGGTCTGAGGGACCGTTTGAGAGAGGGAAGGGTTGAAAGAGACCCGGCCTTTGTGGCCTCCTCAACGGGGAGTAGGTTTGCAAGAACCGAACCTCGGTAAAACAAATCCGCGTGTCACAATCTTCATTTGCTTGCGACTTGTTTTGCACCCTCTCTCACAGACTCGTTTATATTTCTAACGCTAACCCGGCTTGTAGTTGTGATTATTTTTGTGATTTTCAGTTTCGCCCTATTCACCCCCCCTCTAGGCGACTTTCACATAGACTTATTACCTTTTAGGTTTAGGTTTTCTTTTAGTATAACATATTGGATTTGTATTGCCTTTATGGATTTCAGTGGACAATTTATAAAGGTCTTAGGAGGATATTAGATTCCATCATCCATTTTCCTCTCCTTAATTTCCATTTAGGATTTCTAGTAGGGGTTTGAACTATGACAGTAGTTTAAAAATTTCCAAAAATTTTGTAAAAATTATGGTGGCTTGCCCTTAGCCAACAGGGCCTGTCTTAGGAATATGGGGTTTAAAATAAAAAGGCTAGGCTGTATACCAAAAATAACAAAAGGTGGGGCTATTAAGCCACTTTGCACTACAAGTCCTTTATTAAAATGGATTCTGACCTAATGGTTATTTTTGCTGGCCTCTAACAGTGATAATAAGCTCTTGTACCAAAAATGACAGAGAGCCACATGATGGTTAATTTATGGTGGATTTCTAAACTTTGGTGCAAAAAGGGTGATTAGAACTAACTTGTCATTTGAAAAATATCAAACAACAGATTTCAGATTTTTCTGAAGTTCTTATTATCAACACATTAGTTATCCTAAGGTTTGGGGAGGTTTCACCTTAGGGTTATTTTTGTAGGGTTTTTCTAAGTTATCCTTATTTTCTTCATTTAAAAGGTATCTTTCTTATCTTTTACTACAACAGGGTATGATACATTTTTCCAGTGAACTACATTGACTAAATATCTCAACAAAAATAGGGGTGCTCTCTGGTTCATTATTTATATCACTTTTTCTATTTTCCTTAAACTTAAGCATATTATAGAATAAGGGGTTAAAACTAACTTAATGTAATGGACAGAGAGGTTTAACATTTTTAACTAGGTCAGTAGGTAGACAATAACTTCTCTAAATTTTTCTAACCTTAGTTAAATAGTACAACCATTTTTCTTGCCATTATTAAGCTTTTGGCCAAAACTGAAAATAAATCAGACCCTTATATTTTTCTCTAGTACTTATGGGGTTTTATATTTTTTTTAGACAGGTTATATTATTTAGAGTCTGGCAAAATTAATTTGACCAAAATTGGATAAACCAAACAGAAGTTAGGGGTTTTTAAAGTTTCTGTTTGAATTTAAATCAGGTTTTAATTAAGTTTTTCTGGAAAAGCAGTTTGCGCCGAGACCCCTGAGTTTAAACCGAATCAAACTTCGCAGATCTACCCCCAGGCCACTATTCATTTGAGTCTCTGGCTTTTCACTTAACCCCCTGGGTTCCTCTCCCTCTCACCCGCAGTCCCTCCCCCAACCGAAACAGTAGCCGCGGGAAAGAAAGGACGGCGCGGCTTACCGGCGGCGAGGGAGGCCCGGCGAGGTGGTCAGAGACGTTCGGGAGGTTGCAGCGGTCACGTCGATGTGCGGGTCGTCGCTGGAGGTGGTCGGAGTCACACTGGCCACGAGCGCAGGCGGCGGGGGTCGACGGCGACGCCTGCTCCGGCCAAACCACGACGGCAGAGTTCAATCAATGGGCACGAGGAGCTTCACGGGATGACACAGAGGCCATACGCGCAATGAATCGGAAAATGGTGAAGGGGTTTACCCGGTCCACGTGCGCCGGCGAGTTCGTGAACTCCGGTGAGCGTGATTTGGCTACTCCGGTGACGCAGGCCCTCGGTTCAAGCTTGAGCAAGGCTCACGGCTTCACCAGGAAGCTAACTGAGGGCTTGGATCGAACGGAGGGGGACTGGAGAGGGGTTGGCCACGGCGGTGGCTTTCGGTCGGCACTGGCGGGTCGCGGGGAGGTCGCCGGAGGCAATGGCTGGCTCGGGCGAGTCCGGCGAGGTACGGATGAGGTAATGGGGAAGGCAACCGAGCGCTGGGACGGGTTTTATAGGCGCGGCTCGGGCATGGTCACGGGCGGCCGCGGGCGCGCGGGGGTTCGCGCACGGGCGTGCTCTGAGCGCGCCCCCGGGTGCCAGCTTGCGTCGAACACGTGGAGGGTTGCGTCTGCCAAGGTTCAACGGCCGATTTGAGCGCCATGGCGTGCATATCTTGGCAAAGTCACTGTGTACGGTCACTTCTCTGCTCCAAATCCTACCCTTTTGCTGTGAGTTCCAAGTCGAGATATGGTCAGGGCAGGGAGATAGAGAGGGGAGAAGTTTGCTGTGTCAGCTGGGTCCAAACCGAGACAAAAGGGGTGTCAAGTCGTGTCTAGCGCCCTAGGGTAGGTGTCATCTCTTGCCAGGGTGTTCTAGGGTTAATTTGGCGCCATTTTGTTAATTGGGTCGACTGGTTTTGAAAAGGGAATCAAGGTGAACATGAGGGATCCTTGCTCAAGGGTTGGTTTTTGACTTAGGCAAAATCTGAATTCCTCCCTTGTGTTCAACCTTTGGTGATCTTTTTAGGACCTTTCTGAAAACTTTTTGGGGTACTTCTTTACTATTAATTGTAGGTTATTAAGTATATTACCACTTTTATATTTGGCCCAAACCATGATCATGATGTTTACATGATCTTTTGATCATGGCTTCACTTAGGGTTATAATTGCCTATGGGGGTTTTGTTCTAGGGTTTTGGGAGATCCCTACTTAGATGTGCATTACAAACTAGGGCATGATATCCAAGATAGTTTGCACTTGATTAGGACCTTGAATTTCAAGATTAAGGTACTCTATCCACAAATCCTTAGGTAATCATGGGCAAAAAGGGGGTAACCCTGGGGTGGACACCCTGAGTAACACCTAGGGTGTTACAGCCCTCCCCCCTTAAAGGAATCTCGCCCCGAGATTTCAGGTAGAGTCCCTTGGAGGGATGCTTTGAAGGTGTGCTGGTGCTACTCTCCCCTTAAACTCAAGTTCCACTTTCTTAACTGCTCTTCGAATGTCATCCTCTTTGCAACTTCAGAAGGAAGCCCTTCTTAAGTTAAGTCCATAACTTAGACTATCCTTGTTATCTAAGTTTTTCTTATAATTGACTTCAAAGGGCAGGTGGGGGTGGGGTTTTAGGTTACATACCGACTCCTTTGGGCAGAAAGTCGGGGAAGCGAGAGCGTAGAAAATCCTCCGTCTCCCATGTAGCTTCTTCTGCTGAATGGTGACTCCACTGAACCTTATACATTCTGACTGATCTTGCCCGAGTTGACCTTTCCTTTTGATCCAATACCTTGACGGGGTACTCTTGGTAGGACAAGTCTGGTTCTATCTCAATGTCCAGCTCTGGTAGCACTTCAGTGGGTAGACGAACACATTTCCGCAGCTGAGATACATGGAACACATTGTGGACTGCTGACAAATGGGGTGGCAATTCCAATTGGTAAGCTACGGGTCCACAAATTTCCTTGATCTTATATGGTCCAATGTAGCGAGGGGCCAACTTGCCCTTGATCCCGAATCTCTGGATACCCTTGGTTGGTGATACCTTAAGATAGACATGATCTCCCACCTCAAACTGTAGAAGCTTCCGCCTCTCGTCATGATAACTCTTTTGCCTGGCCTGAGCAGCTTCCAAGTTCTTCCTGATGACTCTGACCTTTTCCTCTGCTTCAATTACCAAATCTGGCCCAAATATTTCCCTTTCTCCTGCTTGAGACCAATTTAGCGGGGTTCTGCATCTTCTCCCATACAAAGCCTCAAAAGGTGCCATTTTCAGACTGGACTGATAGCTGTTATTGTAAGAAAACTCTGCCAAGGAAAGACATTTGTCCCAATCCTTCCCATAATGCAGTGCACAAGCCCTTAACATATCTTCTAAAATCTGGTTCACCCTTTCCGTTTGGCCATCTGTTTGAGGGTGATATGCTGAGCTTCGGATTACATGGGTCCCGAGTGATTCTTGTAATTGCTCCCAAAAGCGTGCCACAAAAGGTGCTCCTCGATCAGAGACTATGGTCCTTGGTATCCCATGCAGACGAACTATTTGGTCGATGTAGATTTCCGCATACTTCTCCGTCCGGTGGGTGGTGTGCACTGGCAAGAAATGAGCAGTCTTGGTCAATCTGTCCACAATAACCCATATGGAATCATGGTGCCTGGAGGTATTGGGTAATCCCACTATGAAGTCCATGCAAACGTCCTCCCATTTCCAAGATGGTATGGGAAGGGGTTGCAAAGGGCCTGCTGCTTTCAAATGACTAGCTTTTACCCTCTGACAAGTGTCACATTCTGAGACGTACTTGGCAATTTCCCTCTTCATCCTGGTCCACCAATAAAGAGGTCTGAGATCATGGTACATCTTGTTGCTACCCGGGTGCATGGAAAACTTGGATAGGTGAGCTTCATCCAATATCTTCTTTCTGAGCTCAGGGTTCTTGGGAACAACCAATCGATCTTCAAACCATAAAGTTCCCTTGCTGTCCTGGCGGAAACACTTGTATTTTTCTGCCTTCTGCTTGATCATTTCCTTGATGACCTGAACACCCTTATCGCCAAACTGTGCCTGAGCTATTTGTTCCTGCAACGTGGGCTCCACTGCGATATATCTCAATTCACCGGAAGGAACAACTTCCAGGTTCAGCTTGCACAACTCATCACACAAGGTGGTGATTCTTGCATCCATGTTCATGCAATTACATTGGGCCTTTCGGCTCAAGGCATCTGCCACAACATTAGCTTTGCCAGGATGGTAATGCACCTCCAAATCATAGTCCTTGATTAATTCCAACCATCTCCTCTGCCTCATGTTCAGATCTGCCTGAGTGAAAATGTACTTGAGGCTCTTGTGATCAGTGTAAATGTTACAGTGAGCTCCCATCAAGTAGTGTCTCCATATCTTGAGGGCATGAACTACTGCTGCCAACTCCAGATCATGTGTCGGGTAGTTCTGCTCATGGGGCCTGAGTGCTCGGGAAGCATAAGCAATCACTCTATTCTCTTGCATCAAGACACACCCCAATCCGGTACCAGAAGCATCACAATAAACTTCAAATGGTTTGGTATTGTCGGGTTGGGCTAGCACTGGGGCTGTTGTCAACTGTTGCCTCAAGGTATGAAAAGCCTCTTCACACTTTTGGTTCCACTCAAATTTTACTCCCTTCTTCAACAGTTCAGTCATTGGCTTGGCAATTCTGGAGAAATCCGGAATGAATCGTCGGTAATACCCTGCCAATCCCAGAAAACTCCTAATCTGCTTTACCGTAGTCGGGGGTTTCCAGTCCATCACTTCCTATACCTTTTCAGGGTCAACTGATATCCCATCCTGAGAAATTGTGTGACCCAAGAATTTAATTTCCTTCAGCCAGAATTCACATTTAGACAATTTAGCATAAAGACGGTGATCGCGCAGTCGCTGAAGTACGATGTGTAAATGCTCAGCATGCTCATCTTCGTTCTTGGAATAGACCAGAATGTCATCGATGAAAACGACCACGAACGTGTCTAGCTCTGGCATGAACACTGAGTTCATCAAGTACATGAAATAAGCCGGGGCATTGGTCAGCCCAAAAGACATCACCAAAAACTCATACAGCCCATATCTAGTAGAGAAGGCCGTCTTGGGAATATCACTGGCACGGATCTTGATCTAATGGTAGCCCGAGCGAAGGTCTATCTTGGAGAATACCTTGGCTCCTATCAACTGATCAAAAAGAACATCAATGCGGGGTAACGGGTACTTGTTCTTGATAGTCACCGCATTGAGAGGGCGGTAGTCAACACACATCCTCAAACTCTCATCCTTTTTCTTCACAAATAAAGCTGGGCATCCCCATGGTGAAGTACTGGGACGAATAAACCCCTTGTCCAACAATTCTTGCAATTGTTTCTTCATTTCTGCCAATTCTGCGGGAGGCATCCTATAGGGTCTCTTAGAGATAGGAGCAGTCCCGGGCTGCAATTCAATGGCAAACTCAATATCTCTGTCAGGTGGCATTCCTGGCAATTCCTCCGGAAAAACATCGGGGTAGTCACAGACTACTGGGATCTTCCTCACTGGGGATTCTATCATAACAAAGGCACAAGACCGGGTACCACTCTGGTTGGGTAAATACAAAACAGTCTCGCCATAAGCAGGGGAATGAATTTCAATGGCTCTAGCTGCAATGTCCAATATCGCCTGATGTTGGGTCAACCAATCCGTTCCCAAGATGATATCCACACTATCCAGTCCCAAGATAAGAAGGTCAGTTTTAATTATCAAACTACCAAACTTTATGGGCACATGCCTGCTGATTTGATTAGTGGCAATCCTGCCTCCTGGGGTTGAAATGGTAATAGCCCCATTGGTGTGGTGAAAAGGCAACTGGCATTTGACACTAAATTTGGCACTGACAAAACTATGTGAAGCACCAGAATCAAAAAGAACAATGGCAGGAAAATTTAAAACTGAAAGATACCAGTCATGACGGGTGCTCCCTCTAGGATGTCAGCCATTGTAGTGAAGTTTAGCTTGCCCTGCCTCACTTGCACTTTCTGCCTCTTTCCTTGGTTCTGGTTAACATTCTGCCCCTGCCTCTGCTGATTCTTGGGGCAATTCTTGGCATAGTGTCTAGTGCTACCACAAGTGAAACACCTGTTATCATTGGCCTGGCGGTACTGCTGCTGCTGATTGTTCCTCTGAGCTGGAAACTGGGCACGGTTGGGTGCCTGCTGCTGCTGCTGCTGCGGTGGCCTGATCACCCATCTCCCTTGCTGCTGCTGAGGTCCCTTGTTCTGCGAGTCAGACACAATCCTGAAGCGCTGTGGCTGAGATGAGGGTCCTGCCACAGGGGTCTTCCTCTTCTTCTCCGCCTGTCGAGCCAAGATGCAGTCCTCCTGGGAGATAGCCATGTTGACCAACTCATTGTAACTGTTGGCCCTGACGGTGTTGAGACGGTCACGGAGCTTGGTGCTGAGCCCCCTCCTGAACCTGTCTCGCTTCTTCTCATCCATATCTGCATGATATCCAGCATACTGACACAAATCATTGAAGGCCTGGGCATACTGCAATACTGTCCTGTTGCCCTGGGTGAGTGCCAGAAACTCATTGAGCTTCCGGTCCATGATGCCAGCTGGAATATGATGCCCTCTGAAAGCGGCCTTGAACTCCCTCCACTCCACCTCTCTACCATCTGGCTGCATAGCAAGAAAATGGTCCCACCAAGTCCTTGCGGGTCCGCGAAGCTGCTGGGTGGCGAACCTGACCTTGGTGACCTCTGAGCAAGCCCCATGGAGCAGTGGAAATTTGGATTCCACCACCCTCAACCACACATCTGCATCAAGTGGGTCCTCCGCCCTGGTAAACAGTGGTGGCTGAGTACTAAAGAACTCCTGGTAGGTAGCAGCGACAGGGTGACGCTAATGGTCTCCACCATAATGCTGAGGTGGTGGCTGACGCTGAGCTAGCTGTCTCAGAATCTCATTCTGCTGGGCCATGAGCTCCTGCAGAGTGGGAGGCGGTGGCGGTGGAGGAACGTGCTCATTCTGACCGCGGCGCGCTCTCCCAGCCATCTGAAAAATCACATGGTTGCTCAATAACACATCTCCAAGCTTAAGGTTCAAACATGGTAGGGGAGTTAAAGCAATTTGATAGATTCCAAATAAAACAAACGAAAACATAAACCTTTCGTCCAAATTTAAACTGCCATTAATCATCCCTGAACCTCCAAAAGAGTTTTAACACTGGTTACATCAATGATCAAAAAGACTCAACTCTTCCTAGCCTAGTACCCTAAGGTGCAAAAGCTAAGCTAGCGACGAGGAGTCCAACTATCATCAACTTCTAGTATTAGTCTGGCATCTAGTGAGCGAACGAGGCAACGCTGGACTCGGGGGAAGGTGGTCTCCCTGAGCCAGCGGTGTCTACACTGGAGGCAGGCTCATCTCCTCCCTCGATGTCCACGTCCTCGTCAGCCTCCTCATCATGGATCTCTTGGTGATGCATGTCCAGGTGCGCATTAGCCTCCGCTAGCTGCTGCTGGGTGTTGAGGAGCTGATCCTCGAGAACCTCGATGGTATTCTCCCTGGTGCCCACTAGCTCCTCCAACTCATGAATCTCATCAGTCAGCTGCTCCACTTGCAAATCTTTCTCCACCAGCTCCTGGGATAAGTCCACCACGAGCCCTCCCTGTTGTCCAGGGTGATCTTGGTAGCCTCCAGTAGTGCCATTAACTGAGACATGGCCTCCCCACGCATCACTTGCAGACGATACAGAGCGTTCATGCATCGTACCGACAAGTGAGCGGTGTGGCCTGGGTAGAGGGCCCAGATGTCCTTGGCATGCTCCACCCGATCCTTCCACATCGGGTCGTCCTCCTTTTCCGCGGGGAACAACCCAATGGGGTGGGTAGCCAGCTCCAAGGGATGGAATCCGCAGAAGGTAGTCAGTCCATGCAGAGCAATTGCCTCGATGGTGTCCTCCGCTCGGTACCCGAAAGACTCGGAGTCCAAGGAGCGCCAGCCTGGCTGCAGGGGATGAGGCTCCAAAGTCATCCTCACCCTACAGCGAGGCACTCGGTGCTTCTCGAACTGCTGCACCGCGTACTGAGGGGGTGTCAAGTATCCGGCCCCCTGAAGTACCTCCCACAAGATGCGGGGAAAACCCTCTCGTGCAAGTCCGTCAGTGTGGGTCAGTGCATCTCCATCCTCGGAGGATCCGTGGGAAGTCATCTGTGCACGGTTAAGCGTAAGTAAAGAAAAGGAAGTACAAAAAGAACAAGGAAAAACAAAACTCAGCCTGCCTCTAGCTAGAAGAAAAAGGCATTGGGGACCTAGTTGGCTGCTATCTCATTTTTAAGTCCTTTTACTTAGTTATTCATTTACTTAATTAAGAATGCATGCATGCACGTCCTGAACGACCTCACAAGAAAATAAAAGGAATAGGGAAGAACTCCCATCCTGTAAAAGTGGCCTGTAGGGCCTAGTTAATTAGCCACCTAGCTACCCTTCTACCATCCTAAGGCTTCACGTCCTAGGTCTATCCTGCTCGCCCTACTATCTATCCAACATTGTTTCTATCAAGTTTTACTTTAGAAAAGGGATGGTATTCATGTTTTATTGATTCCTCTGTGGTGGTACAAGCTCCGATACCAGCTGTGGCGGAACTGCCCGAATTATTCCAACTTAAGTGCCTAAGCCCTGCCTTAGAGGCTAGACCACACTTAAATGGGAATAACCCGTCAATCCCTCGGATCTAGTCCGACGCGGCCACTGACAGGATCAAGTACCACAATCTCACTCGATGGTGAGTCACAGAGCAAATACAATAAAGCATAAACCATACATGGAAGAGTGTTAATTATTATTACATCATCATCATCATCATCGGAGTTTTGCCAAAAGTAGCCATCATTGTTCGAAGTGCAGCGGAATAAAACTAACGATAAATAAACGGAGAGATGGGGAAGCCTGTCCCATCGCTCCTCATGCTCCTCCTCAGCCGAGGCAGGGTCCCACTCGACAGTCCAACTCGGTGGCAGGGTGGATGGCCAAGTCACTCCAGCAACCATGTCCTCCAGAGAACCTGTAAAAATTATGCCACAAGCAAGGCTGAGTATACTAATACTCAGCTAGACTTACCCGGTGTGAGGAGTCTACTCCTCTACCTCTAGACATGCAGCTGTTTGGCTGTGGGGTTTGGTTGCCAAAAGCACTAGCTGAGTTTCTAAATCAAGATTTTAACTTTGTCAAAATTAAGTGTGACTCTCTTAAGGCTAAAAGTGTACTATCTATTCATACATAGTAGCAAGCATTTTTAGCAATCAACAGCTTGTATCATCTCAACACAGTTCCACTTGTTACTCAATGTAGCAGCATGGATCAAGCAGTCTCATTAGCTGCGAGAAGCAGACGATTCGAATCGAGTTTTTATCCTTGCAAGGTAAACCTAAACACACGACATGCAGGGGCACTCCGTCCCCACACATATCAACCGTCCCCATCGATTCCCCGTCAGCAGATCAGGGCTCACCGCCTTGGCGTACAATGCCCCACTGACCCCGACTGGCCGTCGTGCAGTGACCGCACTTGTACCCACCATAACCGGAATGGGAGACTACGTCTCAGGTCGCGTGAGGAGGTATGTCCACTGCCAGGTTCACTCAGGTACTAGGCTTACCGATTTACCATATTTCTCGGTATGTGTTTAGTACGTTCAAACGCTTGACTCACGGTACCACACCTTAATCCTTAATCAACTTTTTATCCCGTGAACAACCAATCCCCATGGATTGTTGCCCACACACCACATCAATATGATAGGAAAGTGGATACAACCAATTCCTGACCTCGCGCGAGTGCTAGAAAAATCACTCGACTTCTACCGAGATCCTACTTAAATAAAGCAGCTACTCGACTTAGCATACTAGTATTCATCTCAATAGGATTTCTGAGATCATGCAACTAGGGTTTCAAACAATTCCTACACCTAAGTGCACAATCAATCCTACAATCATTAAGTGAAGTAAAATAGCATAATTAACAGGTTATGCATAAAACCGGGGCTTGCCTTCCAAAGCAGTGGCAGGCAGGTCCTCTGGTGCAGGCTCTGGTGCTGGGTCTGGGGCAACCTCCTGGGTAGCTCCTTGCTCCGGCACGAGGACGTACTCTCCGTCAGCAAGATTACAGTCTATCGAAATGCAATGAACATGTATGTCATGATTTGCAAGATTTAAAAACATTAAGCCACAGAAATTAAGTCAAGAATTAACTTAGGGTTCCTTGGCTGCGTGGGTCTTCTAGTGGTATACATAGACTTATTACCTTTTAGGTTTAGGTTTTCTTTTAGGATAACATATTGGATTTGTATTGCCTTTATGGATTTCAGTGGACAATTTATAAAGGTCTTAGGAGGATATTAGATTCCATCATCCATTTTCCTCTCCTTAATTTCCATTTAGGGTTTCTAGTAGGGGTTTGAACTATGATAGTAGTTTAAAAATTTCCAAAAATTTTGTAAAAATTATGGTGGCTTGCCCTTAGCCAACAGGGCCTGTCTTAGGAATATGGGGTTTAAAATAAAAAGGCTAGGCTGTATACCAAAAATAACAAAAGGTGGGGCTATTAAGCCACTTTGCACTACAAGTCCTTTATTAAAATGGATTCTGACCTAATGGTTATTTTTGCTGGCCTCTAACAGTGATAATAAGCTCTTGTACCAAAAATGACAGAGAGCCACATGATGGTTAATTTATGGTGGATTTCTAAACTTTGGTGCAAAAAGGGTGATTAGAACTAACTTGTCATTTGAAAAATATCAAACAACAGATTTCAGATTTTTCTGAA
This sequence comes from Zea luxurians, assembly GCA_029449295.1. NCBI lineage: Eukaryota > Viridiplantae > Streptophyta > Magnoliopsida > Poales > Poaceae > Zea > Zea luxurians. The sequence goes on from JAOPSE010000035.1 coordinate 7,886,433, forward strand.
GTTCTTATTATCAACACATTAGTTATCCTAAGGTTTGGGGAGGTTTCACCTTAGGGTTATTTTTGTAGGGTTTTTCTAAGTTATCCTTATTTTCTTCATTTAAAAGGTATCTTTCTTATCTTTTACTACAACAGGGTATGATACATTTTTCCAGTGAACTACATTGACTAAATATCTCAACAAAAATAGGGGTGCTCTCTGGTTCATTATTTATATCACTTTTTCTATTTTCCTTAAACTTAAGCATATTATAGAATAAGGGGTTAAAACTAACTTAATGTAATGGACAGAGAGGTTTAACATTTTTAACTAGGTCAGTAGGTAGACAATAACTTCTCTAAATTTTTCTAACCTTAGTTAAATAGTACAACCATTTTTCTTGCCATTATTAAGCTTTTGGCCAAAACTGAAAATAAATCAGACCCTTATATTTTTCTCTAGTACTTATGGGGTTTTATATTTTTCTTAGACAGGTTATATTATTTAGAGTCTGGCAAAATTAATTTGACCAAAATTGGATAAACCAAACAGAAGTTAGGGGTTTTTAAAGTTTCTGTTTGAATTTAAATCAGGTTTTAATTAAGTTTTTCTGGAAAAGCAGTTTGCGCCGAGACCCCTGAGTTTAAACCGAATCAAACTTCGCAGATCTACCCCCGGGCCACTATTCATTTGAGTCTCTGGCTTTTCACTTAACCCCCTGGGTTCCTCTCCCTCTCACCCGCAGTCCCTCCCCCAACCGAAACAGTAGCCGCGGGAAAGAAAGGACGGCGCGGCTTACCGGCGGCGAGGGAGGCCCGGCGAGGTGGTCAGAGACGTTCGGGAGGTTGCGGCGGTCACGTCGATGTGCGGGTCGTCGCTGGAGGTGGTCGGAGTCACACTGGCCACGAGCGCAGGCGGCGGGGGTCGACGGCGACGCCTGCTCCGGCCAAACCACGGCGGCAGAGTTCAATCAATGGGCACGAGGAGCTTCACGGGATGACACAGAGGCCATACGCGCAATGAATCGGAAAATGGTGAAGGGGTTTACCCGGTCCACGTGCGCCGGCGAGTTCGTGAACTCCGGTGAGCGTGATTCGGCTACTCCGGTGACGCAGGCCCTCGGTTCAAGCTTGAGCAAGGCTCACGGCTTCACCAGGAAGCTAACTGAGGGCTTGGATCGAACAGAGGGGGACTGGAGAGGGGTTGGCCACGGCGGTGGCTTTCGGTCGGCACTGGCGGGTCGCGGGGAGGTCGCCGGAGGCAATGGCTGGCTCGGGCGAGTCCGGCGAGGTACGGATGAGGTAATGGGGAAGGCAACCGAGCGCTGGGACGGGTTTTATAGGCGCGGCTCGGGCGTGGTCACGGGCCGCCGCGGGCGCGCGGGGGTTCGCGCACGGGCGTGCTCTGAGCGCGCCCCCGGGTGCCAGCTTGCGTCGAACACGTGGAGGGTTGCGTCTGCCAAGGTTCAACGGCCGATTTGAGCGCCATGGCGTGCATATCTTGGCAAAGTCACTGTGTATGGTCACTTCTCTGCTCCAAATCCTACCCTTTTGCTGTGAGTTCCAAGTCGAGATATGGTCAGGGCAGGGAGATAGAGAGGGGAGAAGTTTGCTGTGTCAGCTGGGTCCAAACCGAGACAAAAGGGGTGTCAAGTCGTGTCTAGCGCCCTAGGGTAGGTGTCATCTCTTGCCAGGGTGTTCTAGGGTTAATTTGGCGCCATTTTGTTAATTGGGTCGACTAGTTTTGAAAAGGGAATCAAGGTGAACATGAGGGATCCTTGCTCAAGGGTTGGTTTTTGACTTAGGCAAAATCTGAATTCCTCCCTTGTGTTCAACCTTTGGTGATCTTTTTAGGACCTTTCTGAAAACTTTTTGGGGGTACTTCCTTACTATTAATTGTAGGTTATTAAGTATATTACCACTTTTATATTTGGCCCAAACCATGATCATGATGTTTACATGATCTTTTGATCATGGCTTCACTTAGGGTTATAATTGCCTATGGGGGTTTTGTTCTAGGGTTTTGGGAGATCCCTACTTAGATGTGCATTACAAACTAGGGCATGATATCCAAGATAGTTTGCACTTGATTAGGACCTTGAATTTCAAGATTAAGGTACTCTATCCACAAATCCTTAGGTAATCATGGGCAAAAAGGGGGTAACCCTGGGGTGGACACCCTGAGTAACACCTAGGGTGTTACATAATCACTGCACTGCATTATTACCACTGAATAAAAATTGTAGCACTGCATTATACAAGAGGTCTTCAAGAATGGTTAAGGAATAAGTATCGATCTGCCTAGATTGAAAGATAGATAATTCCCAAGATGAGTACAGACATACTAGGAAAGAGTTTCAGTTAATATTGACTGAAACTAGTTCATTCTCATCTCTCTCACTCTCTATAGCTTCTAAACCAGTTGGCAAAGGTTCAATATGTTTCAGCAAACATTTTTGAAGTACATCCGTGCACCCTTTGCTCGGACGACAAGACAAGCATGTCCCCAGGCGCCAACGTCACCACATGAATGGCTGACAGCTGCCCCAGGTCTTGAGCCCAAGGCAACCAATGGTGTTCTGTATGGAGTACGATGACCCTCATCCATCTCCCATGCCTGACCAAGAACATAGCAGTTAAGAACTCGTCATACCTTCAATCGAAGTCGTCTCTGCCACTGGGGACGAGGGCCTGCCGGAGGAACACAAATCCCTGCCGATGGACCACGGCTAGTCGGTGGCGTATGGGAAGGGGAGGCCAAGCACCAGCGACGGAGGGAAGGGGAGGCCAAGCACCGGCGACGGAGATGAGGGTCTGGAGGCGGCGGGGACGAGGGTCTGGAGGCGGGGGGACTAGGGCCTGGAGGCGGCGGGGACGAGATTGAAATGGCGCGAGTGGGTCGTGGGCGGCTATGGCAACGCGCAAAACAAAAAAAATGGCGCGATTGGGCTATTCGAGAGTCGGAAAACACTTGCTACATGTAGAGATTAAATTGGCTGGGATAGCAACTTAGTAAATTTACCAAGTTCATTTCAGGAGCCGTTGGAGAGGGGATTTTATGATAATTCTCCAAATTACTTGTTTAGGAAATTTTTTAGGCAACTACTGGAGTTGCTCTTAGTACCCCGTTTTGATTCCAGTGACTAAACCAGACTAAAAAGTATTAATTGGTGCGAATAATAATTGTATTACCTATATTAATTAGTGAATGTATGTTGCATTAAGAAAGATGAGAGGGCAAATAAGGTAAAAATCATACTTTGGTCCATTTTAGTAACTTTTTGGTGACTAAAGAACTTAAGTTTAGTCTCTCCACTTTATTCACTATGTTTACTTTTTTAGGGACTAAAAGTGACTAAAGTTTAGTCACCCCAAACTAAACGGAGCCTAAATAATGTCATGGTCCGATCCCATCACTATGTGGCCTTTGGTTCAGGTGACTAAAGTTTAGTTTAGTCACTTTTAGTTTCTAAAGTTCAGGTGACTAAAGTTTAGTTTAGTCACTTTTAGTTTCTAAAGAAGCAAATAAAGTGACTAAATTTTAGCCCTTTAGTTAACAAGGAGTAACTAAAAGTGACTAAAAGTGGATTTTGTACACCCCTTAAACTGCCCTCTTTATTACAAGCGTGAACGTTAGCATCTGAGGTGCGCCCATGACCTGCTACACGAATAGGGGTAATGCAGCTATTCTTCGCAGTAATTAATGCTCTTTAGTCAGATTTAGTCAAAAAAACCAAATAGGATATTTTAGTGACTAAAGGAACCAAACAGGGTCTATATAAATCGAGTTCGTATCGGCTTGACACGAAAGTCGTATCGTGCTTGGGCTGCCTCATCGGCACGTATTGTCGGTCCGATCTGACACGATTTTTTTGTATTTTTAAAATAATTAATATATGTATATTTACAATGTTAATCCTCTAAATAACATAACCACCCATGTGTTGCATTGGCTAGACGCGTCCAATTAAGGCCCCCACCCGATTGCCTATAGTCAAATCCTCACTATCATCACTTATTTTATATTTTCAAAGTTTCTTCAAAGCAAGGAGGGTAGGCCTTCGTGCTATCAAACCGGCCCGGCACGCCTAATAAGCCAGTGTGTCATGCTTGGGCTGTGGCACGCGTACCGACCCGACACGACCCGGTTAATTAGTCGGGCCTATCGGGCCATCCCATGTCGGGTCGGTTCACTCAATTTGCCATCAATAGCTGGAACAAGAGTTGGCCGCCATATTGAACTCAAGGCATCCAACAATTCTCGAGAATATTCCCCCATGTCGAACTCAGGATTATACTGCGTGATTGATTGGCTCCGCACCCAGGCCAACCTCGGGCGTTGACCACACACGTGTGGATGATTGGTTGCCTTTATGCGCCGACACAGGCTAGGCATTTTACCACCCCTCTGCCTGCATGTGCAGAGACGCGAGTTGGGAGCTTCCTTGGTGGAACAATCTAGCGGGAGCCCAACGGCGAGCGGACCGGCCAACCAATCAATCACGTAGATAGTCTTTATATACTATATTGTTCACAAAGTTAAGTTTGAATATGAGAATGGGTAAGCTGCTGGAGATAGTCTTATAAAACTCAAGGGATGGCAGTTAGCCAGCCACACCTACGGCCACGAGTGCCCACTCAATAGGTGTGGGTACGGATGTCAAATTCTACTCATGGGTCTACACCTGATCCAACTCATAAATTGATGGGTTGGTCTGGGGGTATCTTCTCACCCATAGGTGATCAATGGGTCGCGGAATATTGTTGGGGGCTTTCGTCCTTCGAAGGTCCTCAAAACACCTTTGCTTCGGTGCAATCAAATGTATTACATGTGTGTAATGAAGGACAGACGAAGCTTACCTTCGGCCAAAGTGGCGAGTAAAGACGCTTCATCTACATGCGCAAGCGACAAAGGAGCGAGTCAAGGGCATTAGCCTCGGCGTGGAGAAAGCTTCAGACGCAGAATGACGAAGGAGAAAAAATTTAAGACTTGTTTAGCAAAAAAAGAAAGAGAAAGACAACAATGTCTCTACATCATTTGTAAATCATGTGTAAACCTTATGGGCATATTTGTAATTTTCTACGAAGTTGTTCAACTCCCTATAAATAGATGAACAATGTCTTGCAAAAATTCATATTGCTCCAGCTTTAGAAAACCAATATTGCTGCCATGTAGCAGCATGCTTCAGCCTCCAGGCTATCCAGTTGATTGTAGACCCCGAAGAGTATCTAAGTTGTTCAATAAAGCCGGTAGCTTGTGCCAGCTGCTTGGCACCCATAGTCTTCCCGACAACTTGATGAACTCTGTATTTTCGGCCCCCGAGTTCTTGATCAAAAGGCCCTTCGCCAAGTGGCGTGTCATCTTTAATAGCCTTCTTGGCCTCTTCGACCTTTGTGGGTCCTTTGCCCTTATCCTCTTCTGTCGCACTCCTCGAAGAACCAATTTTTTTCTTCGGTCACTACAATAGCCAAAGGTGTCACTGCTGGGGCACTATTTGAGCCTTCGGGCTCTTTGGCCCCATCACATCTGCAGCAGTAGATGCGGCATCTTGTGTCGCCAAAATTGTCGCCAAAATTGTTGCAGTGGTGTCCTCTTCTTTGGTGTCATTGTAGCATCCCAAAAATTCAAATCTTGAAATTTTCTCAAACTCGCTCTAAATTCAAAATGAATTTCAAATTTCATTTCAAAATGTTTGTTTGCGAGTTGATATCAGCAAATAAAATATAGTGGTCTATATTCTCTCCAAAATCCTCCTCAAATATCCTACAAATATTTCTCCAGTGACCCCCCAAAAATTCTTTCCAGAAATACTGCCCAAATATTCCACTGATATATCTCCAGATATTTTCCTCTGAGAAATACCTTCAGAATCATTTTTCAAGTCCCTACAAATATTTTCTTCATAACTTTCCTCATGCTCATACGTATATGTTTGCCACCGGTGTCATACGTTGAGCTCTACAAGCTAATTACACTCATATAAGACAAACACATGCTAATCTCCCACTAATCCTCTCATCCTCCCACTAATCCTCTCATCCCTCCCCCTAATCCCCCACCATGGCTATAAATAGAGGGGCAAGGGCCTCCTCTCATCCCACCCCAAGCCATTTCATGGCAACTCTCTCCACCCCCCCACACACACGGCCACTCCATGTTCCACACAAGCACACACTAGCACAAGGATCGTTCGGTCGTTCTTCGATCGTTCGTCCACCTGTTCTTAGTTTGTTCGTTCGTTCGTCCGATCGTTCGATCGTTCGTCCGATCGTTCATGGTTCGTTCGTCCGTTCGTTCGATCGTTCAATCGTTCGTCCAAATAATCTTTGTTCAGCCGTTATGCTGCCGAAATTCTGATTATTTGTTCGTTCGATCATTCGATCGTTCATCGTTCGTTCATAGTCCCTATTCATCGTTCGTCCAGATAATCTTTGTCCTGCCATTATGCTGCCAAAATTCCGATCGTTCATTCGTTTGATCATTCGACCGTTCGTCCATTCGTTCATAGTTCCTATTCATCGTTCATCGTTTGGTCATACGAACTATTCACCATCACTACTCATCGTTACTATTCATCATCGTTACTATTCATCGTTACTATTCATTGATGATATCTATAATTACTTTTTCGCCGTTACTATTCATCGTTACTATTCATCGATCAACCGATCACCCCAAATTTCAACTACTCATCCGTCATGCTGTCCAGTCCACCTAAGACCAGCCAGACCCATATTCCGGTCATACGAACTCTGGTGACTGTGATTTTCCTTCCAGTAGGGAACTTTCCATCTGGTCACCCATCCCAGGTTTCTCCAAGTTGAGCACGCTTAACTTTGAGATTCCTTCGAACCAGACTTCCAAACTCAGATTCCAATAATTATTGTTTCTAAATTCTTATCAAACTATTCCCTATCCAACCATGTCATCCCTTAAGCATGGTTCATATTCCAGAAAACTCCCAAAATACTCTTGTCCCATATTCTACCTATAACTCTCCTGTTCAAACTAAGTCAGACGATTCATTCGCCACTATTCTCACCAACAGTGAACTTCACTGTACTACACCACACACACCCAGCTATAAATACACCCAGCTACCCTCTCCCTCTCCACACACACTCAACACCCTCAGCCAAGGCAAACACCCCACCCACTCAGTTACTCCGCTCTGCCGGCTACATGCATAGTGTCGCTTCGCCTCCAGTCCACCCTCCTGGTAAGCACCTCCACTCCACCACTAGTAGTATCTCAACACCACATGACACAGATTCTACTCAAGACTCTACCCATCCATATATCGCTATTCTGACCACTATACTAAATATTTGTTGGTATACTTGCTTGTTTGTATGTTTGCTTGTTCATGTTGCATAGTTATCGGAGCGTTCGTGCCGTCTCGTGGAGGCCAGATCTGCAAGTCTACGCCAGGCGGTGGAACTAGAAGCCAGTTCCGCAAGCTCTCCCCCCTTTCGCCGGATAAGCACGGCAAGTTCACTGGATCCCTTTGATGCATAAATTACCTATGATTTTTCAACCACAACCCTCAGCCTGTTATTTTATGCATGATATGATTTTGAGACAAGTTATTATGGCCACCTAGCCGCTTGCCGCAATCAATCCTTGATATATTTATTACAAATGATTTGAGAAAAGGTGTGAGTTTTCAAAAGAAAATGCTTTTCAAAATGTGTATGATGAAGGGTTTTCACCCTTATCACCTTTGAGTAGGGATGATCAGGGACTCCCTGGTTTAGGGGAAGGCCTAAGGTGATGGCTCAGCTGGTTTAGGTGAGCAGAAGAATTGTCCCCTCACATAAGGACCGGTTTGTCATCCTTCACTACATGTACTCATGATAAGTACAACCACTCGAGACTATATGGGCAGTCACTCAATCTGAACTCGTATGGTCCAAACCCCAGGGTTATGAAGGCTGGGGAGCACCGGGAGGATAAGGAGGGGGAATGTTTTGTCCGGTTTGGACATGGCGGTGGCCTGACTCCTTCCGGTATAACCGTTAAGGTAAGGACGTGCGAGGAAAGAAAGAGATTCGGCATTCGGGTCTCACGACGGTGAGATCGCAGAAACTGGACTAGTGGGTAAAGTGTACCCCTTTGTGCAGAGTTCAAACCTATTCGAATAGTCTGTGTCCACTGGAATGGACGAGCCTGGTGTGGTATGACAATTAGTGTTTTGTTTTTTTAAAAAAAGGTGCATGTGAGAAAAGTGGTTTTTAAAAGGTCTGGTGGTTGAGCCGTGAGCTATGGTGGACGAGAAGTCCAGTAGCTATTTTTGAAAATGAAAACCAGTGGGAAACTGCTGAGATACCTGGATGGTTTAGTCCAGGGGATTTTGTTCTAATATTGAAAAACTTCCTGCTCCTTCGGGAGAGGATGCGCTTTGAAAAATACAAAATGTTTTACAAAATAACCCTGCATCAAATATTGCTATTTCTGCAAAAATATCCTGAGCTCCACATATTCCATGCATTATATCTGATTTCCCCATTCCGCGGGTGAAGGTGGGCTGCTGAGTACATTTGTACTCACCCTTGCTTATTTGTTGTTTTTCAGAAAAAGGAGATCGGGTAAGAGTTACGCCTGTTCCCAACCTTGCTTGTGGTTGTTGGACCGCTAATTTGCTTCGCTGCATATATCGGGCTGCTTCAACCCCACTTTGATGATATGTCCCGAGTTGTGGACCAACTCTGAAAGTTGATCGCCACCTTTATAGGTTTGTCTCGTTTAAGCAGATCTGAAATCATCTGATGTGTAAATGTGTTTACTAGCCTCCTGGGACTAGTAATTGTATCACATTTGAGTCACAGAGGATCTGGGGCGCTTCAGTTATCCTTTTGTCATCCACAGAGAAAAATGAGCTCATCACCGGAGCTATATGTTCCTCATACTCTTTTTCACTGTTAGACAGTGAGTCCACAATTTCAAGCTTCATAACGGTGGCCTCTTCGGCCTTCACCTCCTGAGTTTCTGAAGCAGTAGCTTCCTAGTTCTCCGAAGGCATAGCAATCAAGGAAGTCTCCTCGATAGTAGGTGGGCTCACAGCTTCGGGTACAGTCTACGAGATACAAATAACAAGGCCAATATAATAGTGATAAGGTAAAATAACAAATTTCAAAGAATTTGTCCTACTGGTAAAGTTTCCTTTGAAGCCTGATAAGGTGTTATCCCATGTCTTATCTTCGGAACCTTGCTCAGCTTGGTTGTCACCTTCTTCTTCCTCTTCTTTGTCTCCTGAGTCAGATCATTCTAGTTAAGGTAGAAGAAGTCGATAGCATCAAAAACGTGATTTAGTCGACGTTTTTTTCGCGCCCTAATGCAAAGCTTCGGACTCTGGCTTGCTAAAATTTCTAAGTATTTCATTACACTTCGCTTCAATAGAATCTAACCATTCATCGCAAGACTCCCCAAATTCAACTTCGAACTTATACTTACAGCGAAGTTTGATCAGCCCAGGCTCCGCATCCGAACCATCTTTTTCATACATATTTGGCATCTCCCACTCAGCCCTCAGTGGCCATGTTCTAAATGTCAAATACTCTTGAACTAGATCCCTTGTCCTGATATGAGCGCACACAACATTGAAAGTAACCATAGTTGCTTGAGCTGCAAAGTTGATATAACAAGTTGGTTTCCTATAATCGAAGCATGTGTGAATAGGAGTCTAGATGATTCCCTTTATATCAAACCGCTCCTTCAAATCATTCTTCATGTAAAACCATTCTTTGGCCCACTCATTCGACCATTTGCTTTGGTATGCAAGAGCCGAAAACATAGCACCTCTTCGGTAAGCAAAGTTATAATAGCTGAAGTTGTTGTGAAGGCCTCTAGTTGCCTTTTGTTTGAAAGTGTAATTCGTGAATTTGGCAGAAGGCCTCACAAAAAGCTTCGCCGTCAAGCTCAACACCTTGGCTCCCCACAACCCAAATAAAATATCCCAAATGCACTATGTCATTCGGTGTGAGTTGGTGAAGATATATGTTAAACCTTTTCAAAACAGCAACTACTGTCTTATGTAGTGGAAATCTAAGTCCGACTTTCAAAAGCTTCGGAAGACAACAACTTCGTCTTGTTTTGGCTTCAGTACTAAGTCATCACCTCCTAGTCGAACCCAATCAACATTGTTAATATAACCAAACCGGTTATGTACCTTAATATGTCCTTCTTTGATCTTTTATTTGCCAAAGTTCACGTGACTCGACTTCGTAGGACGAATGTTGTCCTCCTCAATGTGAATGTCATCGATGTCTTCGGACGGATTTGCAACGGCAGCCTTGGTCCAAGAGGCGATAGCCTCTGTCGATGCAGGCAAGTCCACAACCCTTGTCTCTAGCACATCTGACGAAGGTGTCAAGGACACCTCAGTAACAGGTTGTTCTACGACCATTTCCAATGAAAAAGCATGTAATTTTCAACTAGCTAAGGCTGGTTAAAAAGTGGCAAAGATGTTCGAAGCAAGCTTCAAAGGCAGTGCAAGCTCTGGCAACAACGAGTGCAAACAGTGAATGGTATGCCAATGATGTCGGGCATCGACCCTTTTATACGTGAAGCTTTTGAAATATAATTGTTGCACTTGCTGACCTCTGGGTCCCACGATCTAGCGTTTCATAACGAGCTTTGAGAAGGTGTTTTCGGACCATCGGCGCATGGCCTCCTAATTTTGATTTTTGCGATCTAAGCTCGTTATGAAGAAACGAACTCATCCCGCAAGGGGCTACTGTTGGGGGCCTGCCTTGCCGAAGTTCCCCAAAACACTTGTGCTTCGACATATTAAAATGTGTTTTAGGTGTATAATGAATGTTGGATGAAGCTGGTCTTTGTCTGAAGCAACATATAAGGAAGATTCGTTTGTACGCACAAGCAGTAGAGGTGAGAGCCGAAGCCATTAGCTTCGGTGTAGAGAAAAGCTTTGAGCGCAAGTTGACGAAGGAGAAGAAGTCCAAGACTTGCACTGTAACAAATAAATAGAAAAGACATCAATATCCCTACATCATTTGTAAATCGTGTGTGTAAACCTTATGGGCATGCATGTAATTTCCTATGTAGCTGTTCAACTTCCCTATAAATAGATGAACAATGCTTTGCATAAATTCACCTTTTGAAGGGCCTTACCTTCATTTTGCTTAGCTTCCGAAACACCTTCATGCTATCTTCTGCTACGAAGCTGATGGTATGATTGTAAACTTGTTCAATACGAAGAGAGATGAAATAAAATTCTAAGGCATAAGAGATGAGTCTTACATTCTATTATTCATTGTCTTTTCATTTAGTTATACTTTATCTTTGTTCTTCACTCGAACCTTTGTCCTCGAGTTATTACTTTGAAGAAGTAATAATTCGAGGACGAAGGTCCATGCTTCTTAATATTGTGTTGCCTTGTTTTTGATGCCATGTAACTATTGAAAACAATTAACCAATAGTTCCTCTCTCCCCCATCTAAGTCCTCTAGCTGCAATTTCAATTCTAAGTCACTTTTGTTGCTCTCTAATCTTATTCTGCATCCATAAAAGCAACAAATGAAAGAGAAGTCTTTTCCCTCACTTGGTTATATTCTTTCTCGTTCTAACATTTAATCGTGACCAAGTTTTTGTTTAAGATATGAATTTTCAGGTGTCACCTATTCACCACCCTCTATGTGACTATTAGACCCACGTCGCTGGGGCGAGTGAGGACGTGATGATGGCCTACCTCCAGATCTTGTTGGGGTAGGATGCACTCCAATGGATCTGTCACCTATGGGACAACTGCATCAATAATTGGGCAACTTCTGTGACCGATTCATTGCCAACTTCCAATCACTCTTCGACAAGCCAACACAGTCATGGGACCTCAAGTCCGTCAAGTGAAAGGATGGCGAGTCTCTTTGCTCCTTCCTCAAGCGGTTCCAGTCGATGCAAAATCACACCCCCAACATCACCGAGGTAGCTGTAATAGAAGACTTCTACCAAGGATCTCAAAACGAGACCTTGATGAGGGTCATCCTTCACAAAGCTCCGGCTACCTCATAGCGGTTCTTTCGCAACGCTGGAAATTACATCACCGTGGATGAGTGGGCTCACGACCTCATTGAGCAACACAAGGATAAGCACGAGTAGTGGGAAGACACCCCGAGGCAGGAATGTCGCTGGGACAAAAGACCACGGGAAGAGGTCCACGCCATGGGACCACTGCTTGCACGCCCTCATGACATCCGATGCGGTAAGAACATATGATCACTAGACGACATCCTCGATGGCCTTGTCCCTATCATAAGGACATGCATTACACCCCGCGTCAGTGTCGTGACTTCAAGAACTTGATCAGTCAAGGTTGAACCTTCCAATAAGAACTCACTGCCAGCTCCACGACGGGACCGAGGCCCTCCACCGCCACCAAATGGGGGCAACGATCTACAATTCCCAAACATTGATGGGGAGGTCAATGTAATAGTTTGGGGACATGGCTCCCAAGAGAGCAAGAGGCAAGAGAAGTTGTCGGACCACCATGTCGTGGCGGCTACGACTAACCCATCAGAACTATATTAGTGGTTAGAAACTCTAATCTCCTTCAGCGGGGCGGATTAGTGGCTCAAGTTCGACCACCCAAATAAGTACCCGATGCTCATGAGTTCAGTGGTTCACGAAAGCCAAGTCAAGAAGGTGTTGATCGATGGCGGCAGCAGCATCAACGACATGTTCCCCAAGACTCTGCAGGCACTCTAGATCTCCCACAGTGAGCTCAGGGCGTCATACAACCCCTTCTTTAGGATCATGTTGAACCAGGGAGAATACCTGTTGGGGCACATCTACCGATCGATGACCATTGGCATGTCGAATTTTTTTCGCACCAAGCTTCTTCGTTTTGAGGTGGCAAATTTCAATTGCGCCTATAATGCCATCATCTGGCGACCCAGGCTAGCCAAGTTCATGGCCATCCCATACTACTCATACCTAGTCCTCAAGATGTCGGGGCCGCATGACATCGTCTCGGAGAAGGAAAACTTCAAGGAAACTGTGCAACCGAGAGGTAATCTAGATGCCCTCATGGTGAGTGCTTCAGTCGCACAGAAGCGACTCATAGTGGATGTGGTCGTGCTCTCGAAGGATAGCCTACCAATTCCAGTTCTAGAGGTGGCCCATATCATGGTGTTGTGGCCGACTAAAGAGACTAAGAAGGCCAGCCTTGGCCTCTCCGACACATCCAAGATGGTCATCGTCTGCTCCACTCTTCCTCCTAAATAAGAAGACACACTCGTACGACTCCTATAGGACAACTAGGACATGTTCACATGGAAGCCAGCTGACATGCTCGACTCCTAAGGGAGCTAGTCGAGCACAAGATCAAGGTCTACCCCAGTGCAAAGCTAGTCAGGCAACAATTGTGTTGATTCAGTCCTGACAAAAAAGAGGCAATTCGTGCAGAGCTAGCATGGCTCCTAGCTATTGGGTTTATTAGAGAGGTCATACATCCCAAGTTCCTAGCAAATGATGTACTCGTACTCAAAAATAATAAAATATATTGGCATATGTGTGTTGATTATACCTATCGAGGGCGATAACCCCTAGGTCCAAGGCCCATGGATCGAGGGAAGGGAGAAGCGCGCCCGAACCAAGCCCATACGAAATTTGGCATGATCTGGCAGGCAGAGGTAGGTCACAGGCACCCAAACACCTCCTTGTTTCAATATAAAACAAAGGTCAAGCAAACCATATGAAGGAAACGGGTGACACCTAAGAGGGGGTGAATTAGGACTTCTAAAACTTTCACTAAACTAGGCCACAAATAAATCCCTAGAGCAAAACCTATGCAAATAATCAAACTAGAATGTGCAAACTAGGTTTTGTCTAAGTGTTGTTATCTCTACCGCAATGGCTAAGTTTCAATCTACACTATATAAGTATGAATACAAGATTGAAACTTAAATGTTTAATATAAATGTAGAAACTTAAAGAGCAAGATAGAGATGCAAACTCTCGTGGATGACGCTGGTATTTTTACCGAGGTATCTGAAACCACGCAAGGTCCCGACTAATCCTCGTTGGTGCCCCTACGCAAAGGGAAGCCCACGCGAGGGCCAAGCACCTCGGTCGAGTAACTCCGTAGAGAGCCACGGGCCTTCTCCACGCGCAAGTGGTGCTCCGTTTTCGACTCCTCTTGGACGCTTCCCACCGTCTCCACTATCGAGCTTCCGACCGAAAACGCCGCGGGCCTCGTTCCCTCCGGTACACGGTGGCGATCGTGACACAAATGTGGTTGTCACGGTCTTGCAAGACTCTCGCCCCACTCGATACAATTACAATGGCTCGCGCAAGAGCCGAGGGGTTGGTGCTTTATCTAAACTCACTCAACTAACTATGATTCACCTAAAGCAAGCGCTAGAGTGGTCTAACTAACCTAAGCACTTCGCAAAGCACCTACATTAATCATCGAGTGATTCTTTTAAGCACTTGGGTGTAAGAGCACTTGGGAATGCCTACTATATGCCTTGATATGTCTCTTGGGCTCCCACACTTGGAAATGGTCGGTTGGGGGTGTATTTATAGCCCCCAATACAAAACTAGCCGTTGGAGGAAAGTTACTACTTTCTATGGTACACCGGACAGTCCGGTAGGGTCACCGGACAGTCCGGTGCGCCTAGCCGTTGGGTCTGTCAGCGCAAGTGACCATTGGCGCGCATGCTTTTTGCACTGGACAATCTGATGGTCTTCCCTCCACGAGGTCCTTCGGCTCTCTGATTCTCTTTCGGTGCCACCTGGAACTAGCCGTTATGGCTACTGCTCCTGGTGCACCGGACAGTTCGTCGTGTGGCACCGGATAGTCCAGTGTGCCACCGGACAGTCCGGTGCTCCTCGCACGGACAGTCCGCCTATGGCAACACTTCTTCTTTTCTTGGACTTTACTTGATCTTCATAATGTCTTCTTTTGAGGTGTTGCTTTCCTCAATGCCTTGGTCCAAGTAACTTTATCATCCTGTGAACTACAAACACAAACACTAGCATACACATTTGTTCACAAGTTATGTTGATCATCAAACACCAAAATCTATTAAGCCAAATGGCCCGGGGTCCATTTTCCTTACAATCTCCTTGAAGAATTAAAATATCATAAAAATTTGATTGAAAAATATGTAATCTACTTGCTACGATGCATGATTGTCCCCACAATGTGATATTATGGACTTAAGCCTCCCCCTAACTCCATAATTCACTTACTTCCTCTTTTAGACCAAAGAACCAAAACCACTTGAAGAATTAAAATTTTAAATTGGTGGTGTTTGGTGTTTGATACAAATTTCATTGCTTTGGTCTATAAACTTCTCCCCCTTTGGCATCAACCACCGAAAAGGAAGACATTAAAAAACATGTAGGAAGCAAATAAGACTTGCCCTCATAAAGGATTTGTCAATTAATACCAGTTGAAGCACTAAATTGTTACTCCCCCTAAATGAGTGTTCTCCTTAGAAATAATTTTCTCCCCCTTTAGAGACGAAGAAAAACTCCCCTGACAGAGATCTCCTACTTAGGAAAAAGCATGTGAGGAATGGAGGTGCAAGACATGATTTGAATAGACTAACTTCCCTTATGCATAGGTAACAAAATATGAGTCAACAATATATGCATTTAGCAACATGGGAAGTATAAGTTATGAAATATAGTCTAATCAAATATTGGAGAAGACATGTAAATGATACTAAATGTAGTCTCAAAGATACCAATTGAAAGTCAATGGCAAACCAATTGAAGACCAATGGCAGGCTTGTGAGACATGAAAGTTCTTGGAGATTTTGCAGTGGAAGCTTGTTATCTTTCTCCGGGGACTTCATTTTCCTTACAATGAGACTACTACATGAAATAGACATGAAAAAGGTATTAGTCTCAAGGTCTTAGATTATAGAGTAACCTCCCCCTAAAAGTGTGCATACAAGTTTTGAATACTTGTAGAGGATATGCACTTTGATTTGATATCAAGAGGGGCAGATTATCCATAATCCGAGCTTTGGCACATATAAGTTAAATGATACCAATTGTAGGATATAAGCTTTTGAAGCATTAGTGTCATTTACTTAGGGATGTTAAATAAGCTATGTGCCATGCTTAATTAAACAATTTTAAACCATGTAGGTTTGCTCAAGAATATGAAATGAGAACGAGCAATCCTACCACGTGATTTACCTAGTATGCATGCATTGTTAATCTAAAGTAAGTACTAAATAGAATACTAGGCATGGAAGGTAAAACTAGATACAAGAAAATAGATATGTATATCTAAAAATAAGGAATACAATAAATCTAGTTACCTTAGTCATGGGTGGGGAAATTTGGGTCCAAAATATTTACTAACCAACTTGGCAATAAACTTGATCCAATATGATGTATTCCATGATATACATCCCATCTTTGCCAGTCTCCAAATTCCCCGTAGTCCTTTGGACTACTCACTTCCCTTTCGGGATCCAAACCTTCTTGGTGCTTTTCATGGTTGAAATTATTTCCTTTGGCACCCAGATGCGTTTGGCCCCTTTGTTGGCTTGTTTGTTGGCCTTGATTGCTATCACCTTTCCATTCTTTTTATTCTTGATCAAATATGATGTAGCAGCCTTTTTGTCCACCTTGTTGATGTAGGTGTTGGAGATTTTGCTTGTTGGCTTTTGCTTGAGCTTTTGCTTTTGCTATACCCGGTCATTGCCTTGCATTGGAAAGACTTATGGCCTCCCGTGTGGCATAGCCTACAAATCATGATTTCTCCCTCCATAGGCTTGTTCACTCCCGCAGTGGTGTTATCCGGTGGAGGTCAGATTTGTTTGGCTTTGCCTTTCTTGTCATACAAAGCCTTACCAAGGCGAGCTACTTCTTGCCTTAATTGCTCATTTTCCTTTGCAACGTCATCCGAACATGTTTCTACAACAATATTCTCAACAAGAACTTGGTTGCAGGAGTTAGAATCATCAATTAAATCAAAGCAAGAAGTAGAAGCATCCTTTTTAATAATTTTAGGAATTTCAACTAATGATGCTCCTGGGGTGCTACCAATATTTTCTAGCTTAGTAGTTAGCTCATTGTTGTGTATGCTAAGAATTTTCATTTTCTCTAGCAAATTTTCAATAGCTTCTTGAGAGCTACCTAACTTAGCCTTAAGTTTTTCATTCTCTTTAATAAGGCCATCATCGGTAGTTGTGGATGTAGCACTAGACTCTAATTGCTCAATTTTAGTTGATAGCTCACAATTCAAATTTGCAAAAGCTTCAAATTTTTCTAGCAAACCTTTATAGTCATTTTGAGAGATAATCAACTTATTTTTCAAAGTTTTAAGTTGATCCTTTTGTTTAGTGCATACATCTTGAAAAAATTTAACGGCTTCCACAAGCTCCTCTACGGAGGGCTTTCCCTCACCTTCATCATCACTACTACTTTCATCACTAGAGGATGGAATACTCATTTTACCTCTTGCCATAAGGCACTTGCGTGATAATCGTGATGAACGTGATGAGGATCGGTGGTTGCGCGTCCTTGGAGATTCATCTTCGCTTGAAGAATCATCCCACGTTTTGACACTTGTTAGCGCCTTGCCTTTGCTCCTCTCCTTTTTGGGTTCGACCATAGTTGGACAGGTGTCCCTGAAGTGTCCCTTCTCCCCACATGCGAAGCATCCTCTGTTTCTTTGCTTTTTCCTATCAATGTTAAAGAGAAGATCTTCTACCTGCAGGGGCACACCCATTATATTAATCTTGCGGATCATCCTCATTACTTTTCTGACGTGTCGGATTGTTTCTTCGTCCTCGGAGGATTATGTTGATTGTTGATTATCTCCTTCATCATCACTTTCTTCTTCTTCCTCTTCTTCACTTGAGGAACTTGGAGTGGGAGCCTTCTTTTTACCCTTTCTTTCATCACATGCAAAAACATATGGCCTTGAGGAAGTTGGCTCCTCTCCCCGACACATTTTTCGCGACATCTCAAAGGCCACGACTTTTCTAATCACAATGGTCGGGGTCATTGTACTCAAGTCGTCCATGTTGTGAAGAATAGTGATGATGCTCCCGTATCTTTGTTGTGGTAGCAGGAAGATAATCTTCCTCACAATGTCCACATCACCTAGCTTATTTATGCCAATAGAATTGAGCTCATTGATGATTAGATTCAAACGAGAATACATGTCTCTAACAAGCTCATTATCTTTCATAACAAAAGAATTATACTCATTTAAGATTAGGCAATGTTTTTGCTCACGG
Source organism: Zea luxurians (assembly GCA_029449295.1). Classification (NCBI taxonomy): domain Eukaryota; kingdom Viridiplantae; phylum Streptophyta; class Magnoliopsida; order Poales; family Poaceae; genus Zea; species Zea luxurians. The sequence goes on from JAOPSE010000035.1 coordinate 7,904,638, forward strand.
ACATTGGATGTGCCGTCATGGAGCTCATGCAATTTTAGCCAAATCTCATTAGCGGTTTTCAATTTAAATACTTGATTAAAAATATCCATGCTAAGAGATTCATACAAGCAATTTTTGGCTCTAGCATTTAAATGAATTTCTTTTTCCTCACTCGTGGTGGGTTTCTCGGGATTTTTGGGAGGTTTCATCCCATCACGAGTGACTCTCCAAACACCTAGATCAACGGCCTCTAGGTAACAAGCCATTCTAGCACTATAATATGGGAAGTTAGTGCCGTCGAAGTGTGGTGGCCTATGGGTATCCATCCCTTCCTCTAAAAAGTGTCGGTTCTTTTAGCGGTGAAGCTAAAGCGTTTCAAATGAGCCAAACTAGGTTCTGATACCAATTGAAGGAAACGGGTGACGCTTAAGAGGGGAGGTGAATTAGGACTTCTAAAACTTTCACTAAACTAGGCCACAAATAAATCCATAGAGCAAATCCTATTCAAATAATCAAACTAGAATGTGCAAACTAGGTTTTGTCTAAGTGTTGCTATCTCTACCACAATGGCTAAGTTTCAATCTACACTATATAAGTATGAATACAAGATTGAAACTTAAATGCTTAATATAAATGCAGAAACTTAAAGAGCAAGATAGAGATGCAAACTCTTGTGGATGATGCTGGTATTTTTACCGAGGTAACCAGAACCACGCAAGGTCCTGACTAAACCTTGTTGGTGCCCCTACACAAAGGGAAGCCCACGCGAGGGCCAAGCACCTCGGTCGAGTAACTCCGTAGAGAGTCGCGGGCCTTCTCCACACGCAAGTGGTGCTCCGCTTCTGACTCCTCTCGGACGCTCCCAGCCGTCTCCACTATCGAGCTTCCGACCGAAAACGTTGCGGGCCTCGTTCCCTCTGGTACACGGTGGTGGTCGTGACACAAACACGGTTGTCACGGTCTCGCAAGACTCTCGCCCCACTCGATACAATTAGAACCGAGTGATTCTTTTAAGCACTTGGGTGTAAGAGCACTTGGGAATGTCTACTATATGCCTTGGTATGTCTCTTGGGCTCCTACACTTGGAAATGGCCCGTTGGGGTGTATTTATAGCCCCCAACACAAAACTAGCCGTTGGAGGAAAGCTACTGCTTTCTGTGGTACACCGGACAGTCCGGTGCCCCTGTCCGGTGCGCCTAGCCGTTGGGTCTGTCAGCGCAGGTGACCGTTGGCGCGCAGGCTTTTTGCACTGGACAGTCCGGTGGTCTTCCTTCCATGGTGCCACCTGGAACTAGCCGTTAGGGCTACTGTTCCTAGTGCACCGGATAATCCAGTGCTCCTCGCACGGACAGTCCGCCTGTGGCAACACTTCTTCTTTTCTTGGACTTTACTTGATCTTCATAATGTCTTCTTTTGAGGTGTTGCTTTCCTCAATGCCTTGGTCCAAGTAACTTTAACATCCTGTGAACTACAAACACTAGCAAACACATTAGTTCATAGGTTATGTTGATCATCAAACACCAAAATCTATTAAGCCAAATGGCCCGGGGTCCATTTTCCTTACACCATAAAGGGGTCAGATGCGCCTGAAGCTAATTCCTCCGGTAAAGCTCAGACACATCCGGCTCATAAGATCGACCGGACCTTGACCATGTCAAGACCAACCATCTCACAGACAAAGCCAACTCTCCATGGTGCCTTCTATAGTAGAAGTCTGTCAAGGAAGGATGGAGGTACGAGCAAACGACACGACGTCATCTGCCAACAGATCTCATGGGTAAGGTTAACCAACCAGGGATGGTAACCACATTAGATAGCCATGTGGCACCTACTATGGCTTAGGCCTCTTATTGGGGTTAGAAGTGTTGGATTATGGGGAGGCTACGCTAGCGAAAAACAAAATTTTCGACCCCATAAATACAAGAACTACTGCGGTTATAGGTCATGGAATTACCACTAGACGCGCAGCGCAGCGGAAGACGTCTCGATGTAGACGAACACGTTGAGTAGTGTCGTGCAGTCACCGGCGTCCTTCACGTCCTCGCGTGGTTCGTCCTAGTGCTCCAGATGCAGCACCTTCGAGGTATCCACACGTACAGGGAGGAAGCGCCACGTATCGAACTGCTAGGTTCGCGACGGCGGCTTCCCGACGGCGAGAGGCGAGCGGCTGCTCGTTTGTTGGTGGCGAATTAGGGTTAGCCTAACCGTGCCCCCGACCCTCATTATATAGGCGTTATGGTGGGCTTCTGACTCCGAGGCCCATCAGTAACCCTAAATCCCAGTCTAATTTCGGATCTAATCCGAGTTAGGCTTCCTTCCCCTTAAGTGTGTGACCCCATAGGTTCACGTACAAATAGACATGGCCCGAGTGCTCTTACTTGGCCCAATAATTGACAGTGGCCTCTAGCAAAACATGTCAACTCCTATGCGTACGTAAAGATCATATCAGACGAACCATTGCAACATTACGTATATGTTGTTCCCTTTGTCTCACGATATTTGGTCTGGATCTAAGCTGACCTCTCTTTCTCGATACTGTGAATTGGAGTCCTTTCAATGGTTAACTCTTAACCATAGCACGACCATGCATTTCTTGATCCAATCACTCGAGGGGCCTAGAGATATCTCTCTCTAGAAGAGAGGGACAAATTTCATCTTGACTGTCCATGCCTCACAGCATGCTTCCTCACAAACCCAAAACTACCTTTATAACTACTGAGTTACGGAGTAGCGTTTGATAGTCCCTGTCGGTGGCAAAATCCTCCGGCCAGATGGCGGAATGCACCCGCCCTAATCCTAAGATGAGGAGGGGGCCTAAGCGCTTGCCTGTTTGGTGAATTTCAGATGAACACAAGAACACTCGAAAGTTTATAGTGGTTCAGGCCGCTGGAGCATAATACCCTACCTCCCACTGTGTGTAAGTTGTATTGACCGTGTCCCTTGTAATGCTGTGTCCCCTCCCTTTTATAGTTTAAGGGGGGTACATACAAGGATGCTGAGGTCCGACATGTGGGCCCAGGAGCATAATGGAAGGAATACATTATGTGAATAATTAATGCTAACAACACACATGAGTAGAGGCGTATAGGCGGAGCCGTTCAGATTCCCTCTGCCTTAGTAACGCATGAGTAATCTGCGGGAGTCATGATGACTGCAGTCCATATAGTATTGATAGGCAGTGACCCATTTCCTGGTAACACGGGAGTAATGGTGAGTCATTGTCCTTGCTATGGTAACGTGTGAGTAACAGCACGACCCACGCAACGTGGACTGGGCGTGCCGCCTATCACTGGAATGGACAGACGCACGTCTTATCCGTAATAAATGCAAAGACGCGCATAGCCCAGAGGCTTTATGTCAGGCTCCGCTCTTGGCTTACGCCGCGCGCAGTAGGCCATGTGGCAGCATTGGGTCTCCGTCTACGCGGGAGCAGGAGTGTATGTGATAAGGTCCGGATCCCACCAGATCAGGTCTGGACACGTGTCGGCACCGGACCCCTGCCTGGGACCTGATTAAGGCCTAGGTATGCTCTGTCCTGGGACCCTGGGACCCCACTGTGGATAGCTTGGACCCTATACAGGGGTCCGGATCCCATTCCAGGGGTCCGGTTCGCACACGTGGAGGTCCTGGACCAAACTTGGAGGCCCGGACCATATATACAGGGGTCCGACACCTTCCCATGGGAGTCCGGACTCACTGGTGATACCTCAGAGTATGTCACTTTCCCTGGACACGTGGCGGCACCGGACCCGCCCATGTGGTGGGGTCAGGTGCTGTTGCTGGCCCAGAGTAGTCGCCCTAGGCTGGGTCGAGTCATGGCCTAGTCCCACATACAGCTCCTTTACCACGCGACTAAAAATAGCCACGTGGGTACTGCGTCTTTATACAGTAGTAAGGGGTACCCTAGTTTCAGGGTACCGACAGTGGCCCCCGGGCCCACCTCAGGGGAGGATGTGAGCCTATAGGTGGGGCCAAAGCATGTACTTTGCCTCAACATGGCGTGATCGGTGATTGGCGCGCTGTTTTAGCACGTCTGCTGACGCGCCCGCTGTCAATCCACCTTCAGTCACGTCAACTGCCATATTTGTCTTCGCGGCTGACTGACCCACGGCCCCCACACCTGGTTGTTTCGTCGGGCCACGCGCGGGGCGCCTCGTTGCCGCTGCATTGGTTAAAAATAACCTTTTGTCTTCTGCAACGGTCCCAAGGAGGCACACTATCGTGTGCGGCGGTTCGCATCCCGCTCTTTCCGCACCCAAAATCCGGCACACAAACTGTATGACTTGTGGACCCGGGCCCCCGTGTCATACACTGGGCTACCTGGGTCCTAGGTACTCGTCGAATGGGATTTCTTGCGGTGTTTCAGGGGCGCGCGGGAGAGTTTCCTTGAGAAAGGATTTAGGTTTCCTTGAAAAAGGATTCACCCCGCGTGCGGCAGTTACCTTTTCGCATTCTCTCCTAATCGGTTGCGCCCCTTTGCCTTTGTGCTCCTCTGTTCCACGCCCGCGCCGCCGCACACGCCATGGCTTCGCTCGGTCATCCTGATCGCTTTCAGGCTAAGGAAGCGCTCATTCTGGTGCATGGCCTGCTTGGGTGGAGCGCACCTAGGCTCGCTGGAAGAATCCGTGTCGGTGCTGCCCCCCTTGGCGATCTCGCCGCCGGGGAATTTGTGTTGTTCACCTCCTACATTTCTTGCGGGTTGGCGCTGCTGATTTCGCCCTTCTTCCTGCTACTGCTGGAGGAGTTCGGGCTTCAGCTTCAACACCTCACGCCCCACTCCAACCTCCAGGCAGCAATCTTCGTCCACCTCTGCGAGATGTTCATAGGTGTGGCCCCCAGCACTTCCCTCTTCCGCTACTTTTTCGTGCTGGTCAGGTCCGGGAAGACTAGGGACCACATCGATGCCTACTACTTCCAGACGAGGCCAGATCCGGCCGTAGTCTACATCCCCACCTTTGGTGGTGCGAGTTGGAAAAACTGGCACAACGATTGGGTGATTGCCAGCACCGAGGCCAACGACCGCCTCATCCTGCCGAGCAATGGGCCAGCGCTCGACCGCGAGCAATGGAGGACCAAGGCATCCCTCTCGCCGGAGTTCCTGCCCGTATTGGACAGGATCAAGGTCTTGGCCACGGGTGGCCTAACATCAATGCACGTGGTCGGCGATCTCCTGAAGCGCTGGATCGCGCTGCTGCAGAGGAGGCCACGTCTGTCCCGCTGGTTCACCGGCCCAAACGACATCGGTAGGATCCAGCACGGGCCAGGTACCGATCTGTCCTGGGACGAGCTAGAAGTCCTGGTGGGGGGATTACTGGGAGACTTTTGTCCCTGAATCCCTGATACTCCCCTAGGACATCCCGGCGCTCTGTGATGACCCAGGCCTGAGGACGGCGATCTTGGCCACGTTGCCGACCCTCGATGACAGCGGCGTGGTGGTTCGCCAGACCGACGGCCGGGACCCCCTCTGTGGGATCCGGATCTCTGATGCACTGGCTGGAGGTCCCCAGCCCACCGGTGTGGCTCCCAGCGCCAATCCCGCCGTGGCCCCAGCCCCTTGGACAAGGGCAAAGGGGCTGCAAGCAGTGCCTCCGCCCCAAGTAGCTCCGGGGGGTCGGAGGAGGAGAGGCGACGCAGGCTACGTCGCGCTGACGGGTCACTCGTTTCGAAGCCCCCCTAGAAGCGCTAGAGGGCTACAGGTGGGACCGAGGAGGCTAGCTCCCAGGCCCACGACACGCAGAGGCGCGTGAGTCCTCTGATTCCGCCGCCACCACCACCATCCGGGGGTGATCACTCCCAGGAGCACCAGCAATAGCAGCAGCAGCAGGAGGAGCAGCGATCGCCTCGCTTCCAGGGTCACTGGACAGTCTAGGGCCCCAAGTAAGTGTAGTCCCTTTTTCCACGAGTCTAATCATCATGCCGACAAGTCTTAACCCATCATCTGTTTGTTAGGGCTTCTTCCTCCGCTGCTCCCAAGGTCACGCCTCCTCTGCTAGACACCAGGCCCACCGATGGGTCTGGTTCTCAGCAGCAGGAATCCGCTGAAGGTGGTGCCGGCGATCCGCTCCCAGCTACTGCCAGGACAGCGCCAGCGGCTTCCCATGCCCCAGCCGGGGATCCGGCGGCAGCGGCTCCAGCGTCAGGCGGCGTCATAGTGGCGGAGGAGGGTCCCAGCTGGGGGATCTGCGCCCACTTCCGACACTGGGGGTGACACAGGAGGCGCGTCCAGCTCCAACCCCCTGCCTGCTCTGGAGGAGATGGAGGTGGTGTTTGGGCAGCGACTCTAGTCGGGTGCCGAGCAAGAAGCTGCGCCAGTCCCCCTCCCCCGCATGTTGTCCCGTGCCCACCAGGTCCTTAGTGAAACTAAGGCAGCAATCTTGCAGGAGTGGGAGGCGCTTGAAGCTGAGCACCAGCACCTCAGTGACTAGCGCACCCAACTGGAGGAGCGCACCAAGACGGCATCCCGACAGTTCACCTCCGAGCGGTCCCAACTCGAGTGGGACCACAAGAAGTACAAGAGAGACCTCCAGAGGGTGTGTGCTAGGGAGCTGGAGGCGACCCGGAGGGAGAAGAAAATGGCCAGGAGGGAGGAAGTCGTTACCTAGAGGGAGGCCCTCACAGCGGAGTACCAGGCCAAGCTGAGTGCTTTGGACCAGACTCTGGAAGCCCAATGGGCCCAGCAGATGAAGGTCGTGGAAAGGCTGTAGAAATGGCAACAAGAGCTCGAGGGCAAGGCCAGCGACGCCGCCCTCGCTGAGGAAAAACTTAAGGAGAAGGAGCTGTCCTTGGACACGCGGGAGACGGACCTCGCCAGGCGAGAGACAGATCTCGCCTTCAGGGAAGAAATGCTCACCTGGTGAGGCGAGTTGCTAGCCGAGCATGAGCTCGAAGCAGAGGAAAAAGAGAGGAAGCTGGAGGAGCAGATCCGCCAGTTCAATGCGGCATAGAAGGCGTCGGGCCCCCAAGCAATGGAGGCCACCAGAAAGGCCCTTGAAGATCTCCAAGCAGAACACCGCGCCGGGGTCCAGCGCATCGCCGAGTGGGCCGGCGAGGCAAGCACAGCACTGGTGCCACTAGGGATGAGCCCCATCCTAGTGTCGGAGTTGCCAGTGTCGATCTTCGATGCTCTCCCGGTGATGGACTCCGCCGTCGATCGCCTCCGGCGCCTGGATCAGATCCTCGGTGTCCGCCTTGAGGCAGAGGGCAGCAAGCTCTGTCGAGCGGTGGTTGAATACGTCTTGACGTGCTTCCGAAGTCACGACCCCGCCATATCCTTGGCGCCGGTGATCGATGGTCCGGTAGCCACCACAGAAGACGCCGCCTAGGAGAGTGTACAAGATGTAGTGGAGATGGTGGCCGCTCGCTTTCAGCGTGATCCTACCGACATCGAATAGCTGAACCTGTAGAGACAAGGCGAGGGTCCCGCTGGGGGCGGCTGTAATAACTTTTGGTTATGTAACATATTTTAAGAACCGTTAATCAAGTAGTACTAAAACTTATCTATATGTTATTTGCCCTTGTTGTGTGTAGTGTTATCAACTTCCACTTGGTACTTGGCCCCCCTAGGAGGTAGGCTCGACGTGTCGAGGCTGGATACCAGCATACCAAAGAAAAAATTGGTGGCCCGGCCCCTAGGAGGTAGTCTCTACAGTTTGAGACTACCTACCTCTGGACTGGGACCTGGACCTGTACACAGCTTCGGCTTTGAAGTTTTAGGGCGCACACCCATAGGACCCACCATCTGGTATCATTCATCCTTTGATTCATGCAACATGACCTGTAGGATTTAGCCTGGGAAACTAAGCCGTATACTCGGACCCATAGGATCATAGTTCCAAATACTAGGGTACCCATCGCAGAGTGATGGAGCGTGTAGGCTTAGGGTACGGAACCATGCTAAGCAGCTACACAACTCTGGACCACTCCAGGAGACGAGCGCCCATTCTCTAGAATTGGACCCCAGGTTGCCGGACCCCCTGCAGCAGTAGAGGGGTCCTAAAATACAAGCCTGGCTACTCAATTCGGATGTCATCATACCAGCTAGGGTGGGAAACTGTATGGGTGGGTTAGATAAAAAATAATGCTTGTAACCTGAAGTAGAATAAAACCATCACAAAAGCACATTTGGGGGGTAAATCTTTTCCTTATAACTTGATATACATGGGTGTAGACCAACAGACCAGGCTTATGAGGGTGGGCCTCACTGGATTGACGTACACATATGCGCAACCTAGTTACAAAGGAAGAAAACTCAACCCCCTAGTTTTGCTTCTATGGATAGAACTTACGGAGATGCTCTATATTCCAGGGATTGGGAAGAGGTACTCCTTATGTTGTGGCAAGGCGAACACACCCCGGTCGGCATATTTTCGTCACCTTGAAGGGTCCTTCCCAACTTGGGGTGAGTTTGTGGAGCCCTTCTCGGTTCAGTACTCGCCTTAGGACTAGGTCCTCGACCCTGAGCTCCCCTACTATGCACAAACCGCTGGTGGTAGCGTCTAAGCGCTTGGTTGTACCGTGCATTCCAAATCACCGCTCGCCATCTACGTTCGTCGATGAAGTCCACGTCCTCACGCCGCAGTTGTTCCTGCATAGATTCATCGAAAGACTGGACCCGTGGCGAGGCCATAATGATTTCCGGGGGAAGACAGGCTTCAGCCCCATACACCAGGAAGAACGGGGTCTCCCTGGTAGCTCGGCTGGGTGTGGTCCGGTTCCCCCATAGTACGCATGGAAGCTCGTTGACCCAATTTGCACCATGCTTTTTTAAGCAGTCATAAGTGCGTGTCTTGAGTCCCCTGAGGATTTCTGTGTTTGCCCTCTCAGCTTGGTCGTTGCTCTTGGGATGAGCCACAGACGCAAAGCAGAGCTAGGTGCCGATGCCCTCACAATACTCTTGGAAGAGCCGACTTTTGAACTGGGTCCCATTGTCCGTAATGATATGGCTTGGGACCCCAAATCTACAGATAATCGACTTGAGGAAGGCAACGACAGCACCCTGGGTGATACTGACCATAGGGGTGGCCTCTGGCCACTTTGTGAATTTGTCGATAGCGACGAAGAGGAAACGGTACCCGCCGACAGCCCTAGGGAATGGTCCCAGGATATCCACCCCCATACGACGAATGACCGGGAGGGTGGAATCATTTGCAGAGCCTGAGCTGGTGTGTGTATCTGCTTTGCATGGAACTGACATGCTTTGCAGGACTTCACCAACTCAGCTGCATCCTGGAGAGCAGTTGGCCAATAGAAGTCGTGCCAGAAGGCCTTACCAACTAGTGTGCAGGATGATGAATGACTTCCGCACTCTCCTCCATGGATCTCCGCGAGCAGCTCACGGCCCTCCTCCTAGGTGATGCACCGCATGAGAATGTCGTTGGCGCCACAGCGATATAGATCCCCTTCTACCATCGTGTATCGTTTAGCCAACCGCACTATGCGCTCTGCGGACACATGATCTTCAGGAAGGATATTTTCTTTCAGATAGTCCTGGATCTCAGAGATCCATGCATCGGGACCACTCTAAGCTATTGGCTGTGGTGCTAAGAGGTTGCCAGGACCCTCTGTAGCACACACAATCCTTGGTGGGTTCTGCAGGTGGAACGCCACCGGGACCGCTAGCTTCGAGGTGCTAGTCTCGCCCCCTTCGCCCGGTTCGGCAGGCTAGGCGATAGGCCTTAGCAGCCGTCTTTCGAAGACGCCCTCGGGCACAGGTGCCCAAGTTAATGCCCTTGTGGAGAGTTCATCTGCTGCTGAGTTGTTAGCCCGAGGAACATGTTGCAGTTCTAGGGCAATGAAATCCTTTTCCAGCTTCCTTACGTGGAGAAGGTAAGCTGCGAGCCTAGGCTCATTGCAGCTACATTCTCCGCGGACCTGCTTGATAATCAGCTGGGAGTCCCCCTTCACAAGGAGTTGGCGGATCCCTAGGGATAGGGTCGCAGTGAAGCCGAAAATCAGTGCTTCATACTCTGCCATGTTGTTGGTGGCCTTGAACTCAAGGTGCACCATGTACTTCACTTGATCTCCGCTTGGGTCGATGAGGACAACTCCAGCACCGCCACCCTGCTAGCGGGCAGATCCATCAAAGAAGAGCGTCCAGTGGGGCTCGGTGAAGACCGGAACCCTGGGCTCCACAGTTGTGGGGTCGAATCGGGATCCGGACCCCCAGGAGCACTCGGGGAAGGGGTCCATTCCATAATGAAGTCAACCAGAACCTGGCTCTTGACAGCATGGCGAGGCTAGAAGTCCAGTTGGAACTCAGCAAGCCCCGCGACCCACTTGGCGATGTTGCCTGTGGCGTTAGAGTTGTGGAGAATGGCCCTTAACGGGAAGGAGGTCACCACCACGACCCTGTGTGCCTGAAAATAGTGGCGCAACTTCCTGGACGCAACAAGTATAGCATAGACAAGCTTGTGCGTCTCAAGGTACCTGGCCTTTGCCTCATCGAGAACTTCGCTGACGTAGTAGATTGGCTTCTGGATGGTTTGGACCCCTGCGGTTGGTCCTAAGCCCTCAAACTCTTGACCTTCCATCATCATCGTGGTGGTCGAACCACCACCTTCTCCTAGGGGAACTTTCTGACTCCTGTGGGGATGTTGTGCCGTCCTTTCGGCGACCAGCACCATGCTCACCACCTCTGTAGCCACTGCAATGTATAAGTACAACGGCTCCACTGGCTCTGGAGCTACCAGTATTGGTAGGGACATAAGGTGCTATTTCAACACTTGAAAGGCTCGTTCTTCCTCCTTAGTCCTAGAGAATGGGCCGGACTTCTGTAATAGCTTGAAGAAAGGTAGCGCCCTCTCAGCCAGTCTTGAGATGAAGCGGCTAAGGGCGGCCAGTGAAACTGTAAGCTTCTAGACGTCCTTGATTCGGGCTGAAGGCCTCATTGTCTCAATTGCTTTGATCTTCTCTGGGTTTTCTTCAATGCCCCAGTGCGAAACCAAGAATCCCAGCAACTTCCCTGCAGAGACACCAAAGACGCACTTTTATGGGTTCAGCTTCGTGTGTGTTGCCCACAGCTTGTCAAAGACCAGAGTTAAGTCTTCCACTAGGGTAGACCCTCTCTTAGTCTTGACCACGATGTCATCAACGTATACCTCTACCCTGTCCCTAATCAGGTCACCAAAAGTCTTACTCATCGCCCGTACAAATGTTGGCAAGGCGTTTTTCAGACCGTAAGGCATTACAACACAACAGTAAAGCCCATCCACAGTTACAAAAGCGGTATGCTTCCTATCTAGCCTAGACATCTGGATCTAATGGAAACCAGAGTAAGCATCTAGGAAGGACAGGAGGTCACACCCAGAGGTAGAATCCATGATTTGATCTATTCGTGGAAGTGGATATGGGTCCTTAGGACAGGCCTTATTGAGATTGGTGTAGTCGATGCACATCCGAAGCTTCCCGTTAGCCTTGGGAACGATGACTGGATTGGCCAGCCATACTGGGTGATGGACCTCTTCGATGAAGCCAGCGCGCAGCAGCTTTCGGACCTCCTCATGGATGAAATCCTGTTGCTCAATGGACTGTCTTCGAGGCTTCTGACTCACCGGTTTGGTGTCAGGGTGGATCTTCAGATGGTGCTCGATCACCTCCCTGGGGATCCTAGGCATCTGTGACGGTTCCCATGCGAATACGTCAGCATTTGCCTAGAGGAAGGCGATGAGCGCGATTTCCTATTTCTCATCCAGATTGCCCGTGATGCGAGTGGTCTGGGAGGAATCCCCGTCGAGCTGGATGGTCTTGACGGGACCGCCGTCTGCTCCAGATGGTTGCACCTTAGGCACCTTGGCAGGCACCTTGATACTGGAAGTCGAGGGGCCTCTCCCCCCGTCATCTGGGCGAGCAGTTTCTGCCGCCAGGGCGTAAAACTTCTCGACAGCTGCAAGCGCAGCGGGGCGGTCGCCCTGCACGATGAGGACCCTAGCAGGGGACGACATCTTAAGGACCAAGTACCTGTAATGGGAAATAGCCATGAACCGGTACAGGGCCGACCTACCAATGATGGCATTGAAAGGGAGGTTAACCTCTGCAACGTCGAACTGGACGTTCTCAGTGCGGAAGTTCTCCTCAGTCCCGAATGTAACCAGGAGTGCGATGCTCCCAAGGGGATACACCAGTTGAGGGCCCACTCCGGAGAATGGGCGAGAGGGTCCCAGTCAGGATCCTGGGATATGCAGCTGCTTGAACGCAGCATGACTGATGACGTTGAGCCCAGCTCCACCATCAATCAGGACATGATGTAGCCTCATGTTGGCGATAACAGGGGTGGTGATGAGTGGTAGTATGCCGGCCCCTGCCATGTTTTTGGGACAGTCGGATGCCCCGAAGGAGATAGTGGTGCTCCGCCACCGCTGATGTGGGGCTGCCTTCGGGACCCCTGGGGTCGCTGAAAGGACCTCGCGGCGCAGGGACTTCACGTTCCTACGAAAGGTGAGCTCACAGCTTCCGCTATACATCACGTACAGCTTCTTGCGACGGTTGTTGTCATCACCAGAGTCGGAGTCTCCAGTGAGGATGTCCTTGAAGACTTTCTCGGGGGACTGATACCCGAGGTCCCATTCTCCCACGGCCAGGTCACCTTCGTCGACCTTCTCCTTGCTAGGCCGGCAACGCGGCGGCGAGCCATCCTTGGAGGCCTGCTCGCGCCGCTCGCTGATGCGCTTCGCGAGCTTGAGGATCTCTCGGTATTCTGAGGCGCTGTGGCGACTATTGGGATGGATAGGGCATGACCCACTATTACTTCCCTATTGCCGTGGGCGCTTGTCGCGCTCGTTCCAGCCCCTAGCCGCAGCTACGGCGACCGGAGCACCAGACTGCGGCCTACCGTGATCGCGGTTCTTCTTCTTCTTGCCACCACCCTGGGTGGCGACACCGGAGCTGCCCGTCTAGGTAACTCCGGTCTGCGGTGCCGAGTGCCATGCACAGCCCTCGGCAGCTCTAGCGCATTTGTCGGCCAGAGCAAAGAGCATAGTGACGGTTTCTACGTCATGCGTCGCCAATTTCTCCAACATCTTCTCATCACGCACTCCATGTAGAAAAGTAGTGATAATAGAGGCATCGGATATGCGTGGTATAGTCCCTCGTACCTTGGTGAAGCGGGAGATAAAAGCCCGGAGACTCTCCCCGGATTCCTGCCTCACTGCATGGAGATGAGCCTCCATGTCATGCTGTTGATAAGCACTGGCAAAGTTTGCTGTGAACCGTGCATAGAGCTCTTCCCAGGAGTAGATCGACCCCGGGGTGAGGTTCATGAGCCAGGTACGGGCCGGCCCGGTCAAGGCTACATGGAAGTAGCTTGCCATTACGGCAGTGTTTCCACTAGCTACCGTAATGGCGGTGATGAAGACCTGCAAGAATTCCGACGGGTTTGATGTACCGTCGTACTTCTCCAGCAGGTGTGGTCGGAACTTGGGTGGCCAAGTCGCTGCGCAGAGATGATCCGCTAGTGCGACACAGCCCACGCCGACCAAAGGGACACCCGCCTGGATTCGGGCGCCCCTTGCAGTGAAGTCTTGGTCGAGGTTGCGACCCTCGAAGTTTTGTCGGTGCTCACGCACCCTCTCTAGATAGACTCGAGCATCCTCGCCCGCACGCCTGCGGTTGAGCTCTTCCCGCAGGTCGTCAGTCCGTGCACCCTTCACTAAGGGTGAGCGCACAGATGTCGATGCCTCGTGTTGATGCTGAAATGATCGAGGCCTGGACCTGGCCGAGCTAGGATGGGCCATGCCGAGGAGAAGGTCGACATCTTCGCGCCACTGCCTCATGGCCCCCGGTGAGGCCGTGGAGCTTGGAGGGTTACGTAGCAACTCCCTGGCTGCAGACAATGCCCCACCAGGAGCAGCCCCCCCCCACGGAGCCCTGGATGTCTGCGCGGGCATGTGCTGCTGCGCAGCGTGCATAGCAGCAGCACCAGGCGCAGGGCGGTAAGAGCCTCGTGGCACGAAAGATGCTGCACCTTCCTCCATCAGGAAGTCCTCGGGAGACAAGTCGCGGTGCTCAACTGAAAGGGAATTAGGCTTACACCTAGTTCCTAAATAATTTTGGTGGTTGAATTGCCCAACACAAATAATTGGACTAACTAGTTTGCTCTAGTGTATAAGTTATACAGGTGTAAAAGGTTCACACTTAGCCAATAAAAAGATCAAATATTGGATTCAACAAAGGAGCAAAGGGATAACCGAAGGCACCTCTGGTCTGGGGCACCGGACTGTCCGGTGTACACCGGACAGTGTCCGGTGCACCACCGGACAGTGTTCGGTGCACCAGAGGTCTCCAACTCAAACTTGCCGCCTTCGGGAATTTCTAGAGGCACTCCGCTATAATTAACCGGACTGTCTGGTGTACACCGGACAGTGTCCGGTGCTCCAAGGAAGAGTCGCCTCTGAAACTCGCCAGCCTCGGGAAAACGCAGCGGCTGCTCCGCTATAATTCACCGGACATGTCCGGTGTACACCGGACTGTCCGGTGCAACTCCGGAGCAACGGCTACTTCGCGCCAACGGCTACCTGCAGAGCATTTAATGTGCGCCAGAAGCACGCAGACGGCAGGCACACCCATACTGGCGCACCGGACACTCAACAGTACATGTCCGGTGCGCCACCGGACATCCAGGCGGGCCTAGAAGACAGAAGCTCCAACGGTCGGAATCCAACGACATTGGTGACGTGGCTAGCACACCGGACATGTCCGGTGTGCACCGGACTGTCCGGTGCAACTCCGAAGCAACGGCTACTTCGCGCCAACGGCTACCTGCAGAGCATTTAATGTGCGCCAGAAGCGCGGAGACGGCAGGCACGCCCATACTGGTGCACCGGACACTCAACAGTACATGTCCGGTGCGCCACCGGACATCCAGGCGGACCCAGAAGACAGAAGCTCCAACGGTCGGAATCCAACGACATTGGTGACGTGGCTGGCGCACCGGACATGTCCGGTGTGCACCGGACTGTCCGGTGCACCATACGACAGACAACCTCCACCAACGGTCATGTTTGGTGGTTGGGGCTATAAATACCCCAAACCACCCTCCATTCATCACATCCAAGTTTTCCACTTCTCAACCACTTACAAGAGCTAGGCATTCAATTCTAGACACACCAAAGAGATCAAATCCTCTCCAATTCCACTCAAGGCTTTAGTGATTAGCGAGAGAGATTTGCCGTGTTCTTTTGAGCTCTTGCGCTTGGATTGCTTCTTTTCTTTCTCACTTGTTCTTGTGATCAAAACTCCATTGTAATCAAGGCAAGAGGCACCAATTGTGTGGTGGCCCTTGCGGGGAAGTTTTGTTCCCGGTTTTGATTTGAGAAGAGAAGCTCACTCGGTCGAGGGACCGTTTGAGAGAGGGAAGGGTTGAAAGAGACCCGGCCTTTGTGGCCTCCTCAACGGGGAGTAGGTTTGCGAGAACCGAACCTCGGTAAAACAAATCCACGTGTCACACTCTTCATTTGCTTGCGATTTGTTTTGCGCCCTCTCTCTCTCAGACTCGTTATTATTTCTAACGCTAACTCGGCTTGTAGTTGTGATTAATTTTGTAAATTTCAGTTTCGCCCTATTCACCCCCCCTCTAGGCGACTATCAATTGGTATCAGAGCTCGGTGCTTCATTAGAGCCTAACCGCTCGAAGTGATGTCGGGAGATCACGCCGAGAAGGAGATGGAGACCGGCGAAAAGCCCACTACAAGCCACGGGAGCATTTCATCGGAAGAGTCCCGCACCAAGAGGAAGGAGAAGAAGAAGGACTCCTCCAAAAGGAAGGAGAAGAAGAAGGACTCCTCCAAAGGGAAGGAGAAGAAATCTTCTTCACACCACAAAGAGAAGAAGGAGAAGTCCTCTTCCCACAAGCCGCATTGGAGTGAGGACAAGAAAAAGAGGATGAGGAAGGTGGTCTACTACGAGACCGATTCTTCATCGACATCCACCTCCAGCTCCGACGCGGCGTCCGTCACTTCTAAGCGCCAAGAGCGTAAGAAGTATAGTAAGATTCCCCTACGCTACCCTTGCATTTCCAAACATACACCTTTACTTTCCGTCCCATTAGGCAAACCACCAACTTTTGATGGTGAAGATTACGCTAGATGGAGTGATTTAATGCGATTTCATCTAACCTCACTCCACAAAAGTATATGGGATGTTGTTGAGTTTGGTGCACAGGTACCATCCGTAGGGGATGAAGACTATGATGTGGATGAAGTAGCCCAAATCGAGCACTTCAACTCCCAAGCCGCAACCATACTCCTTGCCTCTCTAAGTAGAGAGGAATATAACAAGGTGCAAGGGTTGAAGAATGCAAAGGAGATTTGGGATCTACTCAAGACCGCGCACGAGGGTGATGAACTCACCAAGATCACCAAGCGGGAAACGATCGAGGGGGAGCTCGGTCGCTTCCGTCTTCGCCAAGGGGAGGAGCCACAAGATATGTACAACCGGCTCAAAACCTTGGTGAACCAAGTGCGCAACCTCGGGAGCAAGAAATGGGATGACCACGAGGTGGTTAAGGTTATTCTTAGATCACTCATCTTCCTTAACCCCACTCAAGTTCAATTAATTCGTGGTAATCCTAGATATACACTAATAACCCCCGAGGAAGTTATCGGGAATTTTGTGAGCTTTGAATGTATGATCAAGGGCTCAAAGAAGATCAACGAGCTTGATGATCCCTTCACGTCCGAAGCACAACCGGTGGCTTTCAAGGCGACGGAGGAAAAGAAGGAGGAGTCTACACCAAGTAGACAACCTATCGACGCTTCAAAGCTCGACAACGAGGAGATGGCTTTGATCATCAAAAGCTTTCGCCAAATCCTCAAGCAACGGAAGGGGAAGGATTACAAATCCCGTTCCAAGAAGGTTTGCTACAAATGTGGTAAGCCCGGTCACTTTATTGCTAAATGTCCATTATCAAGTGACAGTGACAGGGATAACGACAAAAAGGGCAAGAGGAGAGAAAAGAAGAGGTACCACAAGAAGAGGGGCGGCGATGCCCACGTGTGCCGCGAGTGGGACTCCGACGAGAGCTCCACCGACTCCTCCGACGACGAGGACGCCACCAACATCGCCGTCACCAAGGGACTCCTCTTCCCCAACGTCGGCCACAAGTGCCTCATGGCAAAGGACGGCAAAAAGAAGAAGGTTAAATCTAAATCCTCCACTAGATATGAGTCCTCTAGTGATGATAATGCTAGTGATGAGGAAGATAATCTGTGTACCCTTTTTGCCAACCTTAACATGGAACAAAAGGAAAAATTAAATGAATTAATTAGTGCTATTCATGAAAAGGATGACCTTTTGGATTCTCAAGAGGACTTCCTAATTAAGGAAAATAAGAAACATGTTAAGGTTAAAAATGCTTATGCTCTAGAAATTGAGAAATGTTAAAAATTATCTAGTGAGCTAAGCACTTGCCATGAGACAATAGACAACCTTAGAAATGAAAATGCTAATTTGTTAGCTAAGGTTGATTCTCATGTTTGTAATGTTTCAATTACCAATTCTAGAAATAATAATGATGATTTACTTGCTAGGATTGAAGAATTGAATATTTCTCTTGCTAGCCTTAGGATTGAAAATGAAAAATTGCTTGCTAAGGCTAAAGATTTTGATGTTTGCAATGCTACTATTTCCGACCTTAGAACTAAGAATGACATGTTACATGCTAAGGTCGTAGAATTAAAATCTTGCAAACCCTCTACATCTATCGTTGAGCATGTATCTATTTGTACTAGATGTAGAGATGTTGATATCAATGCTATTCATGATCACATGTCTTTAATTAAACAACAAAATGATCATATAGCAAAATTAGATGCTAAAATTGCCGAGCATAACTTAGAAAATGAAAAATTTAAATTTGCTAGAAGTATGCTCTATAATGGGATACGCCCTGGCATTAAGGATGGCATCGACTTCCAAAGGGGAGACAATGTCAAAATTAGTGCCTCTCCTAAGAAATTGTCAAATTTTGTTAAGGGTAAGGCTCTCATGCCTCAGGATAACGAGGGTTACATTTTGTACCCTGCCGGTTATCCCGAGAGCAAGATTAGGAGAATTCACTCTAGGAAGTCTCACTCTGGTTCTAACCATGCTTTTATGTATAAGGGTGAGACATCTAGCTCTAGGCAACCAACCCGTGCTAAGTTGCCTAAGAAGAAAACTCCTAGTGCATCAAATGAACATAGTCTTTCATTTAAAACTTTTGATGCTTCTTATGTTTTGACTAACAGATCCGGCAAAGTAGTTGCCAAGTTTGTTGGGGGCAAACACAAGGGCTCCAAGACTTGTGTTTGGGTACCCAAAGTTCTTGTTTCTAATGCCAAAGGACCCAAAACCGTTTGGGTACCTAAAGTCAAGAACTAAAATTGTTTTGTAGGTTTATGCATCCGGGGGCTCAAGTTGGATACTCGACAGTGGATGCACAAACCATATGACAGGGGAGAAAAGGATGTTCTCCTCCTACGAGAAAAACCAAGATCCCCAACGAGCTATCACATTCGGGGATGGAAATCAAGGTTTGGTCAAAGGTCTTGGTAAAATAGCTATATCTCCTGACCATTCTATTTCCAATGTTTTTCTTGTAGATTCATTAGATTACAATTTGCTTTCTGTATCTTAATTATGCAAAATGGGCTACAACTGTCTTTTCACTGATGTAGGTGTCACTGTCTTTAGAAGAAGTGATGATTCAATAGCATTTAAGGGAGTGTTAGAGGGTCAGCTATACTTGGTAGATTTTGATAGAGCTGAACTCAACACTTGCTTAATTGCTAAGACTAACATGGGCTAGCTCTGGCATCACCGACTAGCACATGTTGGGATGAAGAATCTTCACAAGCTTCTAAAGGGAGAACACATTTTAGGACTAACAAATGTTCATTTTGAGAAAGACAGGGTTTGTAGCGCATGTCAAGCAGGAAAGCAAGTTGGTGCCCATCATCCACACAAGAACATCATGACGACCGACAGGCCGCTTGAGCTACTCCACATGGATCTATTTGGCCCGATTGCTTACATAAGCATCGGCAGGAGTAAGTATTGTCTTGTAATAGTGGATGATTATTCTCGCTTCACTTGGGTGTTCTTTTTACAGGAAAAATCTCAAACCCAAGAAACCTTAAAGGGATTCTTAAGACGAGCTCAAAACGAGTTCGGCTTAAGGATCAAGAAAATTAGAAGCGACGACGGGACGGAGTTCAAGAACTCTCAAATCGAAGGCTTCCTTGAGGAGGAGGGCATCAAGCATGAGTTCTCTTCTCCCTACACGCTGTCGGGGACCATAATTAGGGGTACCCTCAAGACGCCTAATTCTCAGCTGGTAACCCCCATCAGCATAAAGCTGCAGAGGCCTGATGGGTTTGATTAAGTCAGGGATCAGTCCATACGAGCGACTCGATCACGCCACGCCCGACCCTAGCCTCGGGCGAGGGCAGCCGACCCTAAGATGACTCCGTCTCGCCTGAGGCCTCCTCTTTCACGGCAGACGCATCACCGGCTCGCCCGAGGCCCCGCCTTCGATAAGAAGTAACCCTGACTAAATCACCACGCCAACCGACCAAGTCCCCGGGGCGTTTAACGCAAAAGGTAAGACCGACGGGCGACCAGACTTCGCCAGAGGTGCCATAGGAGGCTCTGCCCGACCCAGGGCTCGGACTCGGGCTGAGGCCCCGGAAGACGGCGAACTCCGCTCCGCCCGACCCAGGGCTCGGACTCGGGCTAAGGCCCCGGAAGACGGCGAACTCCGCTCCGCCCGACCCAGGGCTCGGACTCGGGCTAAGGCCCCGGAAGACGGCGAACTCCGCTCCGCCCGACCCAGGGCTCGGACTCGGGCTAAGGCCCCGGAAGACGGCGAACTCCGCTCCGCCCGACCCAGGGCTCGGACTCGGGCTAAGGCCCCTGAAGACGACGAACTCCGCCTCGGACTCCGCCTCGGCCTCTGCCGAACGACCTCCGCCTCGCCCGACCCAGGAGTTCGGGCTCGGCCTCTGTCATGCAGGACGGACTCGACCTCGACTTCGGAGGAGCCTCCACGACGCCCGACCTAGGACACAAGACCGCCACGTCAACGGGAAGCGTCATCATCACCCTGCCCTGAACCGACTTGGGTCGCGGAGAACAAGACCGGCGTCCCATCTGGCCAGCTCCGCCAGATAGGCAATGATGGCGCCTCACTAGACCATGACGACGGCGGCTCTCAGCTCCCTTACGAAAGCAGGGAGACGTCAGCAAGGGCCCAGCCACTTCGACAGCTGTCCCTCCGTCTGGCTCCATCGCTTCTCCAACAGCCACGACGCCACACCAACAGGGTGCCAAGATCTCTCCGGCTGCCACCTTGGCATGTACTTAGGGCGCTAGCTCTCCCTCGCTAGACACGTAGCACCTTGCTACACCCCCATTTGTACACCTGGATCCTCTCCTTACGCCTATAAAAGGGAGGACCAGGGCCTTCTTAGAGAAGGTTGGCCTCGCGGGAACGAGGGCAGGGGCAGGCGCTCTCTTGGGGCCGCTCGCTCCCCTCACCCGCGCGGACGCTTGTAACCCCCTACTGCAAGCGCACCCGACCTGGGCGCGGGACGAACACGAAGGCCGCGGGAATTCTCCGACTCCCTCGTCGCGACCCGGCTCCGGCCACCTCGCTCTCGCTCTCTCTCTCCCCCCCCTTCGCGCTCGCCCACGCGCTCGACCCATCTGGGCTAGGGCACGCGGCACACTCACTCGTCGGCTCGGGGACCCCCCGGTCTCGGAACGCCGACAGTTGGCGCGCCAGGTAGGGGCCTGCTGCGTGTTGACGAGCAGTTTCCCGTCAAGCTCCAGATGGGCAGTCTCCAACGACCTCTCCAACCCGGGACGGTGCTCCGTTTCGGGAGCCTCGAGTTCATGTCTCTCGACAGCGGCTACGACATGGTACTCCTTCCACCGCCGTACGGCGGTGACAATGGCGGTCGACAGCCCGCCCGCCGGCGGCGGAATCGACGACGTCTTTCCCGCGTGGGGGAAGGACAACTTTCGAGCTCGCCCCATCCTCTCCCTCGCCATCGGAGGAGGAGGCGGGGCAACCAGGGCCGAGCGGGAGGCCGCGCTCCGACGGCTGTCGAGCAAATCGACATCCCCGGCGCCCCAACGGAGGACACGCCAAGCGTCGCCCTCGCGTTCGAGGCAAAGGCGAGCAGCATCCCCCCGCAACACGTCGACCCCGAGCAGGTGGACGACGCCAGCACGCTCACGAAGGGCCTGCAGGACGTCGCCCTCGTACCCAAGACGACGGCGCGATCAGCCCCCGACGTGACTTCATCGCTCCACGTCGACCAAAAGGTACGGGCTGATTCCCATCCTTTGTCATTTCGACTCGGCCTCAACCCGCCTAGCAACCTCGCTTTGGCGGGCGCTCACGTTGAGGCGAGTGCAACCTCTCTGGGGTTTCGTGTGCGGTCGCCTTGGGACCGATTGACGGGTGTCTCGACCTACGGACCCTCTGGGTCCGAGGAAGATGACGACCCCAGCATCTGCTGGGATTTCTCCGGATCTGGCAACCCTAGTGCCATGTGGGACTTCATGACCGCATGTGACTACTGCCTCTCCGACTGTTCCGACGGCAGCCGCAGCCTTGGCGACAAGGACTGCGGCCCGAGCCGCGAATGTTTCCACGTCGAGCTAGGGGATCCCTCCGGAGGCGGCTGTCTCGGCATGCCGGAGGATGGTGATCCCCCTAGGCCAGCGCCTCGCGCCGACATCCCGCGGGAGCTAGCTGTGGTCCCCGTTCCGGCGGGGGGTCACGACCCACAGCTCGAGCAAGTCCGCGGGGCGCAGGCCGGGCTCGATGGAGGAGCAGGAGCGCTCGAGGCAATCCGCCAGAACATCGGGCAGGTATGGGCGAGCCAGCCCCCGGCCGGAGGAATACGTCACCTGCCCCAAGGTCTCCAGCACCGCATCGCCAACGATGCCAGGGACAGACCGCCACCCGCATCCGGCGGAACCGGTCAGGACCTGGCCGCCGCAGCGATGCTCCTCCGCGCAATGCCGGAGTCATCAACCACCGAGGGTCGGCGAATCCAGGGAGAGCTCAAGCATCTCCTGGAAGGCGCTGCGGCCCGGCGGGCCGAGAGCTCTGCCTCCCGAAGGCAGGGATACCCCTCGGAACCTCGTGCCGCGACTTCCCGACTCACGCGGGAAGCCTCGGTCTTCACCGGACGCACGCGCAACACCGCGCCTGCGGCCCCGGGCCACCTCGGCGACGAGCACCCTCATCGCGACCGTCGGGCCCGCCTCGACGAGAGGGTGCGCCGAGGTTATCACCCCAGGCGTGGGGGACGCTACGACAGCGGGGAGGATCAGAGTCCCTCGCCCGAACCACCCGGTCCGCAGGTCTTCAGCCGAGCCATTCGGCGGACGCCGTTCCCGACCCGATTCCGACCCCCGACTACTATCACAAAGTACTCGGGGGAAACGAGACCGGAATTGTGGCTCGCGGACTACCGCCTGGCCTGTCAGCTGGGTGGGACGGACGACGACAACCTCATCATCCGCAACCTCCCCCTGTTCCTCTCCGACACTGCTCGTGCCTGGTTGGAGCACCTGCCTCCGGGGCAGATTTCCAACTGGGAGGATCTGGTCCAAGCTTTCGCCGGCAACTTCCAGGGCACGTACGTGCGCCCCGGGAATTCCTGGGACCTCCGAAGCTGTCGGCAACTGCCGGGAGAGTCTCTCCGGGACTACATCCGGCGGTTCTCGAAGCAGCGCACCGAGTTGCCCAACATCACCGACTCCGATGTCATCGGCGCGTTCCTTGCCGGCACCACCTGCCGTGACCTGGTGAGCAAGTTGGGTCGCAAGACCCCCACCAGGGCGAGCGAGCTGATGGACATCGCCACCAAGTTCGCCTCCGGCCAGGAGGCGGTCGAGGCCATCTTCCGAAAGGACAAGCTGCCCCAGGGCCGCCCGTCGGAAGATGCTCCCGAGGCGTCTGCTCCGCGCGGCGCCAAGAAGAAAGGCAGGAGGAAGTCGCAAGCGAAACGCGACGTTCCCGATGCAGACCTTGTCGCCGCCGCCGAGCACAAGAACCCTCGGAAGCCCCCCGGAGGTGCTAACCTCTTCGACAAGGCACTCAAGGAGACGTGCCCCTACCATCAGGGGCCCGTCAAGCACACCCTCGAGGAGTGCGTCATGCTTCGGCGCCACTTCCACAGGGCCGGGCCACCCGCAGAGGGTGGCAGGGCTCACGACGACGACAAAAGGGAGGATCGCCAAGCAGGAGAGTTCCCAGAGGTCCGCGACTGCTTCATGATCTACGGAGGGCATGCGGCAAACGCCTCGGCTCGGCATCGTAAGCAGGAGCGTCGGGAGGTCTGCTCGGTGAAGGTGGCGGCGCCAGTCTACCTAGACTGGTCCGACAAGCCCATCACCTTCGACCGGGATGACCACCCCGACCACGTGCCGAGCCCGGGGAAGTACCCGCTCGTCGTCGACCCCGTCATCGGCGACGTCAGGCTCACCAAGGTCTTGATGGATGGGGGCAGCTGCCTCAACCTCATCTACGCTGAGACCCTCAGGCTCCTGCGCGTCGATCTGTCATCCGTCCGAGCAGGCGCTGTGCCCTTCCACGGGATCATTCCCGGGAAGCGCGTCCAGCCCCTCGGACAGCTCGACCTCCCTGTCTGCTTCGGAACACCCTCCAACTTCCGAAGGGAGACTTTGACGTTCGAGGTGGTCGGGTTCCGAGGGACCTACCACGCAGTGCTGGGAAGACCATGCTACGCGAAGTTCATGGCCATCCCCAACTACACTTACCTGAAGCTCAAGATGCCGGGCCCCAACGGGGTCATCACCGTCGGCCCCACGTACAAACACGCATTCGAATGCGATGTGGAGTGCATGGAGTACGCCGAGGCCCTCGCCGAGTCCGAGGCCCTCATTGCCGACCTGGAAAGCCTCTCCCGAGAGGTGCCGGACGTGAAGCGACATGCCGGCAACTTCGAGCCAGCGGAGACGGTTAAGGCCGTCCCTCTCGACCCCAGTGGTGACACCTCCAAGCAGATCCGGATCGGTTCCGGGCTCGACCCCAAATAGGAAGCAGTGCTCGTCGACTTTCTCCGCGCAAACGCCGACGTCTTTGCGTGGAGTCCCTCGGACATGCCCGGCATACCGAGGGAAGTCGCCGAGCACTCGCTGGATATTCGGGCCGGAGCCCGACTGGTCAGACAGCCTCTGCGCCGATTCGACGAGGAAAGGCGCAGGGTGATAGGCGAGGAGATCCACAAGCTGATGGCAGCAGGGTTCATCAAAGAGGTATTCCACCCTGAGTGGCTTGCCAACCCTGTACTTGTGAGGAAGAAAGGGGGAAAATGGCGGATGTGTGTAGACTACACTGGTCTCAACAAAGCATGTCCGAAGGTCCCCTACCCTCTACCTCGCATCGATCAAATCGTGGACTCCACTGCAGGGTGCGAAACCCTGTCTTTCCTCGATGCCTACTCAGGGTATCATCAAATCAAGATGAAAGAGTCCGACCAGCTCGCGACTTCTTTCATCACGCCCTTCGGCATGTACTGTTATGTCACCATGCCGTTCGGTTTGAGGAACGCGGGTGCAACGTACCAGCGGTGCATGAACCATGTGTTCGGCGAACACATCGGTCGCACAGTCGAGGCCTACGTCGATGACATCGTAGTCAAGACGAGGAAAGCCTCCGACCTTCTCTCCGACCTTGAACTGACATTCCGATGTCTCAAGGCGAAGGGCGTCAAGCTCAATCCCGAGAAGTGCGTATTCGGGGTGCCCCGAGGCATGCTCTTGGGATTCATCGTCTCCGAGCGGGGCATCGAAGCCAACCCGGAGAAGATCGCAGCGATCACAAACATGGGGCCCATCAAGGACTTAAAAGGCGTACAGAGGGTCATGGGATGCCTCGCGGCCTTGAGCCGTTTCATCTCGCGCCTCGGCGAAAGAGGCCTGCCCCTGTACCGTCTCTTAAGGAAGGCCGAGTGCTTCACTTGGACTCCCGAGGCCGAGGAAGCCCTCGGGAACCTGAAGGCGCTCCTCACCCAGGCGCCCGTCTTGGTACCCCCAGCTGATGGAGAAACCCTCTTGGTCTACGTCGCCGCAACCACTCAGGTGGTCAGCGCCGCGATCGTGGTCGAAAGGCAGGAAGAGGGGCATGCTTTGCCCATTCAGAGGCCAGTTTACTTCGTCAGCGAAGTGCTGTCCGAGACCAAGATCCGCTACCCACAAGTCCAGAAGCTGCTATATGCAGTGATCCTGACGAGGCGAAAGCTGCGACATTACTTCGAGTCCCATCCGGTGACTGTGGTGTCATCCTTCCCCCTGGGGGAGATCATCCAGTGCCGGGAAGCCTCGGGTCGGATCGCGAAGTGGGCGGTGGAAATCATGGGTGAAGCAATCTCATTCGCCCATCGGAAGGCCATCAAGTCCCAGGTACTGGCGGACTTCGTAGCCGAATGGGTCGACACCCAGTTGCCGACGGCTCCGATCCAACCGGAGCTCTGGACAATGTTTTTCGACGGGTCGCTGATGAAGACGGGAGCCGGCGCGGGCCTGCTCTTCGTCTCGCCCCTCGGGAAACACCTGCGCTACGTGCTCCGCCTCCATTTCCCGGCGTCCAACAATGTGGCTGAGTACGAGGCTCTGATCAACGGGTTGCGAATCGCCATCGAGCTAGGGGTCCGACGCCTCGATGCACACGGCGACTCGCAGCTCGTCATCGACCAAGTCATGAAGAACTCCCTCTGCCGCGACCCGAAGATGGAGGCCTACTGTGAGGAGGTTCGACGCCTGGAAGACAAGTTCTACGGGCTCGAACTTAACCACATCGCCCGGCGCTACAATGAGACTGCGGACGAGCTGGCGAAGATAGCCTCGGGGCGAACGACGGTTCCCCCGGACGTCTTCTCCCGGGATCTGCACCAACCCTCCGTCAAGATAGGCGACACGCCCGAGCCCGAGGCACCCTCGGCCCCGTCCGAGGTGACCTCGGCCCAGCCCGAGCCATCCTCGGCTCAACCCGAGAAACCCTCGGAGCCCGAGGGCGAAGCGCTGCGCATCGAGGAGGAGCAGAACGGGGTCGTGCCAGATCAAGATTGGCAAACCCCATACCTGCAATATCTCCACCAAGGAGAACTGCCCCTCGACCGAGCCGAGGCTCGGCGGGTAGCGCGACGCGCCAGATCGTTCGTCTTGCTGGGCGATGAGAAGGAGCTCTACCACCGTAGCCCCTCGGGCATCCTCCAGCGATGCATCTCCATCGCCGAAGGTCAGGAACTCCTGCAGGAAATACACTCGGGGGCTTGCGGCCATCATGCAGCACCTCGAACCCTCGTCGGGAACGCTTTCCGCCAAGGCTTCTACTGGCCGACGGCGGTGGCTGACGCCACTAGAATTGTCCGTGCCTGCAAAGGGTGCCAATTCTATGCGAAGCAGACCCACCTGCCCGCTCAGGCTCTGCAAACGATACCCATCACCTGGCCCTTCGCTGTGTGGGGTCTGGACCTCGTCGGCCCTCTACAGAAGGCGCCCGGGGGCTACACGCACCTGCTGGTCGCCATCGACAAATTCTCCAAGTGGATCGAGGTCCGACCCCTGAACAGCATCAGGTCCGAGCAGGCGGTGGCGTTCTTCACCAACATCATCCATCGCTTCGGGGTCCCGAACTCCATCATCACCGACAACGGCACCCAGTTCACCGGCAAAAAATTCTTGGATTTTTGCGAGGATCACAACATCCGGGTAGACTGGGCCGCCGTAGCTCATCCTATGTCGAATGGGCAAGTGGAACGTGCCAACGGCATGATTCTACAAGGGCTCAAGCCCCGGATTTACAACGGTCTCAACAAGTTCGGCAAGCGGTGGATGAAGGAACTCCCCTCGGTGGTCTGGAGCCTGAGGACGACACCAAGCCGAGCCACAGGTTTCACGCCGTTCTTCCTGGTCTACGGGGCCGAGGCCATCCTGCCCACCGACCTGGAATACGGCTCCCCGAGGACGAGGGCCTACAACGAAGAAAGCAACCAAGCTAGCCGAGAAGACTCGCTGGACCAGCTGGATGAGGCTCGGGACAGGGCCTTACTACACTCGGCGCGGTATCAGCAGTCCCTGCGACGCTACCACGCCCGAGGGGTCCGACCCCGAGACCTCCAGGTGGGCGATCTGGTGCTTCGGCTGCGGCAAGACACCCGAGGGAGGCACAAGCTCACGCCCCCCTGGGAGGGGCCGTTCATCGTCGCCAAAGTTCTGAAGCCCGGAACGTACAAGCTGGCCAACAGTCAAGGCGAGGTCTACGGCAACGCTTGGAACATCCAACAGCTACGTCGCTTCTACCCTTGAGATGTTTCCAAATTATTCATATACCTCGCACCCACGCAAAGTTTAGTCAACAAGGAAGGGTCGGCCTCGCCTCGGCAAAGCCCGACCCTCCCTCGGGGGCTAAAAGGGGGGAAACCCCCTCTGCGTCAAAATTTTCCTCGAACAAAAAATCTCTTTTATCAGAATATCTTTCGTGCTTTTTGACTACTTCGAAAAGTGGGTCATGGAAACGACAGAGTACACGTAAGCAGCCAAGGCTGACCGAGCCGAGGGACTCCTACGCCTCCGGGATACGGATACCTCACTCATCACCTTCTGCGATAAGTAACTCGCGCTCGGATAAAGTGACTCCGCGGATCGAACAAGTCTCTACGTACGGAAACTCTTCTGTCGAAGCGATTCTTCGAGCCTTCTCGACCGAGTCGGTGACAGGGCCTCATGGACGGGTAAAAGTACGCGTAAGCGGCAAGGCCGACCGAGCCGAGGGACTCCCACGCCTCTGGGATACGGATACCTCACTCATCACCTTCCGCGAGAAGCAACTCTCGCTCGCACTAACGTCCCTGCTACCGACAAAAAGTCCAGATACTCGAAACAAGGGGAAAAGAGACGCAGCTTTATAACGCAGCAAGGGTGTGTGTTCCGGCCTCGACGGCCGCACAAGGCCCACGCTACAAGACGATTTGACCCTGCAGGCTCGGATCTTGACGCTGGAAGAGGGCGACGACACCCTCGGCATCGACAGCACCTTCGGCAAGGCCCGACCTAGCCTCGGACGGCGACGCGGTCCGAGGGCCTCCGCTCCGAAGGACAACGTCATCACCACGCTCGAGCAATCTCTGCCAGGGACTTCACCGAAAACCCGGCCCGAGCGGACGGCTCGGCCGGCCACCTCCGGGGCCTCGGCCGACCGCCTTCCGAGGGCGCCAGCTCGATCCGAGGCCTCGGCTGACCAACTCCGGCGTCGATCCTGCCAACGGACAACCCGGCTAGGCTCCGGCCAACCAGGTTTCATTTTCGAGCCGACTCCGCCTCTGCTCGTGCTGATATCGCTACCCCCGGCCTCGGCTCGTCGAAGAGCGGCCGAGGGGTCTCTTTAACTAAGCTAGAGAAGCCTCGGACAACAGGTCCGACCGAGCCGAGGGACTCCTATGCCTCCGGGATACGGATACCTCACTCGTCACCTTGACACGGGGCAACTCACGCTTGGTGAAGCGGTTCAGATAATCAGCAGGCGAGTCTTAGTGCTCGAAAATGAGGAAAAAACATGGCCCCGTGCCGAAATTACATACATGTTCAGGCCCCGAAAGCCAAAATGAACAGAAAAACCCGGCACTCGAAGTGCCGATACAAACGGAACTCCGGTTCCGCCCCCACGGGTACGGACAACCTCCCCGCCAGGGAAGCCCGAGGAGCAACAAGCTCTGGGTGAATCACCAGCAAACGCGGGGCGCCCCCAAGCACCCCGGCAGATCCTCGCAGCCGCCCTCGCCGCGAATGCGAGGGAGAAGACGGAATGTTGCATCCTAGCTGGGCAGCAACAGTTCCCCTTCCCCGGCATGGCTGGAGGATGTCTCTGCCGTGGGGCTAAAAGGCGATTGCCACCACCAGAAGCTGGAAAATGAGGTGGCCCGCCGACCCGCGTAGGAGGTGGGGCCCCGGCTCGCCTCGCTCCCCGCCCCGGCGAGGATGACGAACACCCTCAACACTGAGGGCGGCACCGGGACCGCAGTCCGGTTTGCCCCTCCCCACCCAGGAGCTGGTGGTCACCGTCTCGGGCGACCCCCAACGGAGGGGGGCAACAGGGCTGCACGATGAAAATCCTTGAAGCCGAACGATGGCTGAAAGGTACCGACTCCCACAGAGTTGCGTTCCTCCAACGATGGGGCGAAAAGACGGCGGTTTCCCCCATCCGGGGGCTTGGAAGGTGGAAAGACACGATGCATAAGGCAGGGAGAGGGCACGGTCGCCTTACGAAAGGGTCGCCCTCCTTTTAAAGGCAACTCCCCCTGCTTGCGCCCCCAACCGTCACGGGCTGAGCCTTCTTCAACACGCCTCCAAAGCCCTCCCCCGCGGCGCGGGGGCTGGGGCCCGCCTGTCATGCAGACCGGCTCCAAGCAGAAGAAGCCGAACCGCCGCGCACGACGCACGCAACCACCCAGCGGTTACAAGTAACCCTCCACTTTTGCCCAGACCAGCGGGCGAAAGGGGCAGGCGGCCATGCAGGCGGCACGCAACCGCGCCAAGTGGACGCGCCTCTCCGACTCCTGACAGGCCAGCGCGACGGCTCAAGCCCACGCGTCGTGCAACTGGCGCGCCGGGTGCTGCATGCGAACCGCTGTGCCACTCGCTCCACCACCGCACCTCCTCGATCGCGGAACCGATACCACGACTCGAGGCGACCCAGCGCGCGACCCAGCAGCGCCAGCCTGGCGCAGCGGTCAAACGCGGTCAAAAATGGGCCGGCAATAATGACGGTGGCAGGCGCGCGAGAGCAGCGGTCACGCCATCTGCCAAGCTCATGTCCCATCCGGAGGCAGCAAGAGAACCCCCTCTCTCGCGGTGCGAAGACGACGCGCCCGTGACCCGTAGCTCGAACGGCTCGCGCACGCGCAACGGCAACCTCGCCAACTACTCACCCCGGCGCATTAACTCCGCGGCTCGACGGACAGCGCTACGGGCGGGAACGGCTGGCGACGTTTCGCCTTCGCCAAAACAACCACGCCGAAAAAGGTACGCCACGACGTTCAATTTCGAATCCTTTTTCCCTTTTCCTTCTTTCTCTATCTCTTGCAACAGGGACCGGGAAAGGGGGATAACCCCAAAGGGATCCTTCCCCGCGAAGGAACTAGGCTCCGAGCCTCCTTACTGATCAGGGGTTCGAAGGCTGGCCCCCCGAAGGGTTCAACAGCCGCCTCAGATCGCGTGGGCCCGACACCCACTACTGGTCAGGGGTTCGAAGGTCGGCCCCCGAAAGGTCCCACGACCGCTCAGGCTACTCGGGCTCCGTGCCCCCTACTGATCAGGGGTTCGAAGGCTAGCCTGTCGAAGGGTTCACAGTCGCCTCAGACGCCGAGCGAGGGATGACCAGGGGTACGTTCGATACATAACCAAGGCTCGGGCTGCGCTCCCGAGGTACCCTAGGACATTTCCGAGACCAGCGGGAACGACTCTGTAACGGAATCCCATCGGAGGGAGGCAACGAGCCCTCGGACCCCGTCGCTAGGGGACCGGGTCCGGCAGATCACCCGCAGGTACTTTTGGGCGTGCCTCCGGGCCCCTAGCCGACCCCCAACGAACGGGGCACGGACGTCCACTCGGATTACCCGATTGCAGCTCACCGGAGACACCATGTTCGGTGCCCATCGAGGGTAACATGGCGCTCTCCCCCCCTCCTCCTTGCGGAAAGGCGACGTAGGGGCGTATGTAAAAAGTCGAGTCTGTCCCTGATCGTCCTCTCGCTCCGTGTGGAGGCTCGGGGGCTGCTCTCGCAAACCCGGCTCCGGCCGAACCGTTGACAGCGTCAACATACCAGCCCGAGAACTTGGGCCCCGACAGTGCACCTGGGCTACGCCCTGCTCGCATGAGGGAACCGCCAGACCAGCCGAGGCATTACGCAAGGCATTAAGACCTCGAAGGAGTGAAACCACTCCTCCGAGGCCTCGGGGGCTACACCCGGCGGGTGCGCTCGCGCGCACCCACCGGAACAAAGTACCACCGAGAAAGGCTGGTCCCCTTGCAAAAAAGTGCGACGCAAGCCTCCAAGCGAGTGTTAACACTCTCTTCGAGGCTCGGGGGCTACTGTCGGGGACCATAATTAGGGGTACCCTCAAGACGCCTAATTCTCAGCTGGTAACCCCCATCAGCATAAAGCTGCAGAGGCCTGATGGGTTTGATTAAGTCAGGGATCAGTCCATACGAGCGACTCGATCACGCCACGCCCGAGCCTAGCCTCGGGCGAGGGCAGCCGACCCTAAGATGACTCCGTCTCGCCTGAGGCCTCCTCTTTCACGGCAGACGCATCACCGGCTCGCCCGAGGCCCCGCCTTCGATAAGAAGTAACCCTGACTAAATCGCCGCGCCAACCGACCAAGTCCCTGGGGCGTTTAACGCAAAAGGTAAGACCGACGGGCGACCAGACTTCGCCAGAGGTGCCATAGGAGGCTCTGCCCGACCCAGGGCTCGGACTCAGGCTGAGGCCCCGGAAGACGGCGAACTCCGCTCCGCCCGACCCAGGGCTCGGACTCGGGCTAAGGCCCCGGAAGACGGCGAACTCCGCTCCGCCCGACCCAGGGCTCGGACTCGGGCTAAGGCCCCGGAAGACGGCGAAATCCGCTCCGCCCGACCCAGGGCTCGGACTCGGGCTAAGGCCCCGGAAGACGGCGAACTCCGCTCCGCCCGACCCAGGGCTCGGACTCGGGCTAAGGCCCCTGAAGACGACGAACTCCGCCTCGCCCGACCCAGGGCTCGGACTCCGCCTCGGCCTCTGCCGAACGACCTCCGCCTCGCCCGACCCAGGAGTTCGGGCTCGGCCTCTGTCATGCAGGACGGACTCGACCTCGACTTCGGAGGAGCCTCCACGACGCCCGACCTAGGACACAAGACCGCCACGTCAACGGGAAGCGTCATCATCACCCTGCCCTGAACCGACTCGGGTCGCGGAGAACAAGACCGGCGTCCCATCTGGCCAGCTCCGCCAGATAGGCAATGATGGCGCCTCACTAGACCATGACGACGGCGGCTCTCAGCTCCCTTACGAAAGCAGGGAGACGTCAGCAAGGGCCCAGCCACTTCGACAGCTGTCCCTCCGTCCGGCTCCATCGCTTCTCCAACAGCCACGACGCCACACCAACAGGGTGCCAAGATCTCTCCGGCTGCCACCTTGGCATGTACTTAGGGCGCTAGCTCTCCCTCGCTAGACACGTAGCACCTTGCTACACCCCCATTTGTACACCTGGATCCTCTCCTTACGCCTATAAAAGGGAGGACCAGGGCCTTCTTAGAGAAGGTTGGCCTCGCGGGAACGAGGGCAGGGGCAGGCGCTCTCTTGGGGCCGCTCGCTCCCCTCACCCGCGCGGACGCTTGTAACCCCCTACTGCAAGCGCACCCGACCTGGGCGCGGGACGAACACGAAGGCCGTGGGAATTCTCCGACTCCCTCGTCGCGACCCGGCTCCGGCCACCTCGCTCTCGCTCTCTCTCTCCCCCCCTTCGCGCTCGCCCACGCGCTCGACCCATCTGGGCTGGGGCACGCGGCACACTCACTCGTCGGCTCGGGGACCCCCCGGTCTCGGAACGCCGACACACGCCACAACAAAATGGTGTAGTGGAGAGGAAGAATCGAACTCTATTGGACATGGCAAGGACCATGCTTGATGAGTACAAGACTTCGGATCGGTTTTGGGCCGAGGCGGTCAACACCGCCTGCTACGCCATCAACCGGTTATATCTACACCGAATCCTCAAGAAGACATCTTATGAACTCCTAACCTGTAAAAAGCCTAATATTTCATATTTTAGAGTCTTTGGTAGCAAATGTTTTATTCTTGTTAAAAGAGGTAGAAAATCTAAATTTGCTCCTAAGACTGTAGAAGGCTTTTTACTAGGATATGATTCAAACACAAGGGCATATAGAGTCTTTAACAAGTCCACTGGACAAGTTGAAGTTTCTTGTGACGTTGTGTTTGATGAAACTAACGGCTCTCAAGTAGAGCAAGTTGATCTTGATGAGATAGGTAATGAAGAGGCTCCATGCATCGCGCTAAGGAACATGTCCATTGGGGATGTGTGTCCTAAGGAATCCAAAGAGCCTCCAAATGCACAAGATCAACCATCCTCCTCCACGCAAGCATCTCCACCAACTCAAAATGAGGATGAAGCTCAAGTCGATGAAGAAGAAGATCAAGCAAATGAGCCTCCTCAAGATGACAGCAATGATCAAGGGGGAGATGTAAATGATCAAGACAAGGAGGATGAAGAACCAAGGCCGCCACACCCAAGAGTCCACCAAGCAATTCAACGAGATCACCCCGTCGACACCATCCTCGGCGACATTCATAAGGGGGTAACCACTAGATCTCGAGTTGCACATTTTTGTGAGCATTACTCTTTTGTTTCCTCTATTGAGCCACACAGGGTAGAGGAAGCACTACAAGATTCGGACTGGGTGGTGGCTATGCAAGAGGAGGTCAACAACTTCACTAGGAATGAGGTATGGCATTTAGTTCCACGTCCTAACCAAAATGTTGTAGGAACCAAATGGGTCTTCCGCAACAAGCAAGATAAGCATGGTGTGGTGACAAGGAACAAAGCTCGACTTGTGGCCAAGGGATACTCCCAAGTCGAAGGTTTGGATTTCGGTGAAACCTATGCACCCGTAGCTAGGCTTGAGTCAATTCGCATATTATTAGCCTATGCTACTTACCATTGCTTCAAGCTTTATCAAATGGACGTGAAGAGTGCCTTCCTCAATGGACCAATCAAGGAAGAGGTCTATGTTGAGCAACCTCCCGGCTTTGAAGATAGTGAGTATCCTAACCATGTCTATTGTAACACCCCGGGATCCACAAACACCCCAGAATGCTACTAAACTACACATCTAACATTCGTATATAAAATTTCGACAGCATCTCCTTTGAAAATGGCATAAACGGGGAAGCAACAAAGTATAAATAGATATCATGATAAGAAAACATAATAGACATTAATAGTCTGCTAGCAATGGGAAGACAACCATAACGGCATGAGCTAAATTATCCAGTGCGCACAACTAGTTAGAAACAAACATCCTTTGACAAGAAGCTTCTAATTAAATCATGACTGCGCCTAAGCAGCGTTATTATAAGAGTGAAGGTGGATGTGCTGCTACTTCCCACTTCCCTTGATGAGCAACAAGCACCTGCATTGAGTAATGCAAGAGTGAGATGAAACATCTCAGCAATCGAATAATTTTGACGAGATATTTAAACCACAAATTGAATTCATCGACATTTTAAAAGAGTCACAATTAAAATCAGAAATACTTGTAGATATGGAACTCAGTAGTCCCACTATAACCAATACCATCTCATTTCCTCGAACAACCACAGTAGGTTCTATAACACTTCCCTGCGTCAACAATACCTGCAAATATCACTTCAATGTATGCATATGAATGCAATGTGTAGGTACTCTATCTTCATACCTCTGAGAGTATAAAACCACATCATCTGCAAATATCACTTCAATGAATGCATATGAATGCAATGCATATGTCCTCTGCCTTCATACCTCTAAGGGTATGAAGCCGCATCGTACCCCTCCTCGGGCAACATACGATGCTAAATTGTACCGGTACGGTCGGACCATAGGTCACGACAAAACTTCAGATGCAAATGAGTCATGCAATGTATATGGCATGCTGCATTTATCAATAACCTTCACTTCCTTCAGATACAATACAAACCTCAAATAATACTTCATTTACCTTCAGGGGTGTGAATTAATCTCATGAATCATACTCGAATCATAATCATCATCAATATATGATTGAGCATCAGTATAATGCAAGCAAGTAAAGCATCACCATAGAGTCCAATTATGAAAGAATCCAATACTTCTGAATATTAGAGTGTAGGCAATAGAAATAACAGGTCAGAACGGAAGCAACCACCGCTACATTCACTTGCCTTCATCGAAGAAGAAGAAATGTACTAGACATGATCTAGAGTGTAGCCACCTGCTAGCGGGCATAAAACTTAGTACAAATATTTCACAAACATTTGCCATCAATCAACAAAACACTCCTACACTTGAAACCAAGACCCAGTGGAAAGACTCCCACCCTGAACCACATGCCATACAGCAACAGCGCTGTTTGTTAATTTTGCATCTTTAAAATTAAAACAGCGGTGATATCAAACAAATACTCTAGGAGTATCTACACAAAATACTCTACAACTTCAGTATTCAATGGATAATTAAATTCTGCCATCTACAAGTTCTAAAACATCTGACAAGATAACTGATTGAATCTGTTTTAGACAGCAGTATGGTTAACTTTAAAATTCGATATCTCCCAAACTACTGAACCAAAAATTATGAAATTCTGCTGGAAGTAAGAACTTTTATCCCTCTACAAAAGTCTCCATAGTTGGAAGAGCCAATTCGGCCATTTACTAGATGAAACCCACCAGTGAACAGACCCACTCATTTTTGTCAGGCAAACAGGAACAGCCACAGCAAAACAAACATAACTGGAGTTTCATAAATCATATGAATGCACTCTTTAACAATCTGGAAAGCTTATGAAATTATCTACAACTTCTTTTACTAACCCACAGTTTAATTCTGTTGATAAAATTGCCTAACTCTTAAGAGAACAGATTCTGCACAGAATTATGAGACTGAAAAACTGCTATAATCAAACTGTCATAACTTTTTGTTCTGATGTCCGATTGAGGTGTTCTTCACGGCCACGGAAAGATCTACAAATTATCTACGACTCATATATAGAGTTTTTATTTTTTTGAGGCCACTAAGATCACGGAAAACTGGTATGAACAGAAACTGTCGAATCTGCCATTCTGCAGAAATTAAATTCGAAATCAAAACCTAACCCCACACCTAATCCGATCTCTAATCCTTCAATCCACATGATCCACAACCTCCAAAAGCACATAATTATAGGGAGAAATAAGGATCCCATCCTTACCTAGGGTTTTCCCTAAGAAAAATCTGCAAGAGATGAGGGTAGCACATCTCCTTGATCCTCTCTTCCTCTTCAATCCATCTTGTTCCTCCTCTTCTCGATCCTTGTTGCGTGGGGGGAGATCTAGGGAGGAAGAAGTATTGGAGGGCTGCTGCAATGGGGGGAGAGGGGGCGACCAGCCAAGGGGGAAAAGTGAGGCGGCCGAGAAAGGGGAGGGGGTGGCGGCCAAGAAGGGGAAGAGGGTGGCCACCTAGGGTTTATTTTGTGGGAGAAAAGAAGTGACGCCTCAGATGACTTCTGATGCAGCATCCAACGGCCCACAACCCTTTTTCCCATATCCACTCACCGAAAATCAACTTTTGGGTTAACATTTTTTTGGGATATTACACTCTACCCCCCTTAAAAAGAATTCGTCCTCGAATTCAACCACTCCAACCAAAACATCCAAGGTACCCCATATAGCACCACCATTCAAAACATGGGTCCATTATTGGTCTTAATTAACACAAGAACTTCTACCTGGGACTAATTGTTTAAGGAAACTACACGACCTGACATCAAGCATGAAACAACATGCAATGAAGCTCAAAGCAAGTCATAGATGCAATCAACACTACAATTTCACACCATCGAATTTGGATGCAACTATACATCAACATCAATGTCTTAAGACAACACTCTTTTATGAAGGGGTAATATGCACTAAGCACAACCCTTACCAACTTCAACAATTAATTTTAATTAAATGGTGAAACATCCCCACCCGACGAATGTATAAGAAGATCAAACCCCTCACCTCAAAGCACCACGAAACAAGTAGTTCTATTGAAACAAAACTCCTAATCTTCCTAAACCTTATTCTTGCCATCATGAAAAGATAATCATGTAATCTAACTTTCTTTGCACCCCACAAAAGGGAGAAAATCTATAGAACTAATGGAGCAATAAAGCCAACAAGAAGCCAATAACATTCTGCGCGGCACATTTCATCGAAGAAATGCCAAAAGCTCCACAAAGAGCACTGACAGCACAACAACACAATACTTGGTTAACCAATGTCACTATAGTCCATCCAACAACTCAACTAAGGAAAAATATCTAAACTAGTGAGGTTAACCTACACATAACATAAGTCTTCATCTACTGTAGTTCAGAAACTTACATTTCATTCTATCATACGATGCACTCAAAGTACCAGACATACAAGGTCAATAATAACCCCTAATCCTTCACACATCAAACATATTAAGCTGATGTAAAAACCACATCATCTAGGAGTAGGTGACTAGCCACACCCAACCAACTCTAGGCTAGGCAATGACTTCCTTCAAACCAATAGATAGGTGGTCTAAAAATGGCTCCACAAGCATGCATCAGAAAGGGAACCATCAGATCCTCAATGTATTAATACATAATCAATGGATCAAGAGAATCAAAGATTTATTCTACAATTAGTATGACTAATAGGCAACCACTTTAAACCACATCTAGGCTTTGTGGCAACTAAAACACACAATAGGAGAGAGACATGTAAGCCATTATGGCTATGAAAAGACTTCCCCCAAAAATCCATATAAAGTACCAATATTCATTTCTTTAAGAACCGGTTTCTCGTCATAAACAATCATTCTTTGCAAAGATAGTTGGAACTATCCACCAACCGCTCCACAACTAAAATTCAAATTGATGGTTGCCTTGTAACCCAAAACACACTCCTCTTAGATACATCCTCAATCAAGCATATATAACAATATTATTGTAATAAAACTCAACCATGAAAAACATGGTGAAAACAACATAGGCATACTTGTATATCACAAGCATAATAACAATTTCAATCTCACAAAAGACTAGCGATATCAAACGCATTAATAAAACAATATAAAGATTTAGAGATAAATTATATCAGGCATTAGGTCATAAACAACTTACCACATCACCATAAAGCAATAGGGAGGGGTGAAATTATTGTCATCTACACTTCAAAGACATTAATATATATCAAAGATATTTGTACCCATACCCTTCCTATATGTGCAAGTGTGTCAAATTTATCTTCAAATTGCCAAGAGTCTAAAGCCTATCCTTTGATACCAACTGTAACACCCCGGGATCCACAAACACCCCAGAATGCTACTAAACTACACATCTAACATTCGTATATAAAATTTCGACAGCATCTCCTTTGAAAATGGCATAAACGGGGAAGCAACAAAGTATAAATAGATATCATGATAAGAAAACATAATAGACATTAATAGTCTGCTAGCAATGGGAAGACAACCATAACGGCATGAGCTAAATTATCCAGTGCGCACAACTAGTTAGAAACAAACATCCTTTGACAAGAAGCTTCTAATTAAATCATGACTGCGCCTAAGCAGCGTTATTATAAGAGTGAAGGTGGATGTGCTGCTACTTCCCACTTCCCTTGATGAGCAACAAGCACCTGCATTGAGTAATGCAAGAGTGAGATGAAACATCTCAGCAATCGAATAATTTTGACGAGATATTTAAACCACAAATTGAATTCATCGACATTTTAGAAGAGTCACAATTAAAATCAGAAATACTTGTAGATATGGAACTCAGTAGTCCCACTATAACCAATACCATCTCATTTCCTCGAACAACCACAGTAGGTTCTATAACACTTCCCTGCGTCAACAATACCTGCAAATATCACTTCAATGTATGCATATGAATGCAATGTGTAGGTACTCTATCTTCATACCTCTGAGAGTATAAAACCACATCATCTGCAAATATCACTTCAATGAATGCATATGAATGCAATGCATATGTCCTCTGCCTTCATACCTCTAAGGGTATGAAGCCGCATCGTACCCCTCCTCGGGCAACATACGATGCTAAATTGTACCGGTACGGTCGGACCATAGGTCACGACAAAACTTCAGATGCAAATGAGTCATGCAATGTATATGGCATGCTGCATTTATCAATAACCTTCACTTCCTTCAGATACAATACAAACCTCAAATAATACTTCATTTACCTTCAGGGGTGTGAATTAATCTCATGAATCATACTCGAATCATAATCATCATCAATATATGATTGAGCATCAGTATAATGCAAGCAAGTAAAGCATCACCATAGAGTCCAATTATGAAAGAATCCAATACTTCTGAATATTAGAGTGTAGGCAATAGAAATAACAGGTCAGAACGGAAGCAACCACCGCTACATTCACTTGCCTTCATCGAAGAAGAAGAAATGTACTAGACATGATCTAGAGTGTAGCCACCTGCTAGCGGGCATAAAACTTAGTACAAATATTTCACAAACATTTGCCATCAATCAACAAAATACTCCTACACTTGAAACCAAGACCCAGTGGAAAGACTCCCACCCTGAACCACATGCCATACAGCAGCAGCGCTGTTTGTTAATTTTGCATCTTTAAAATTAAAACAGTGGTTATATCAAACAAATACTCTAGGAGTATCTACACAAAATACTCTACAACTTCAGTATTCAATGGATAATTAAATTCTGCCATCTACAAGTTCTAAAACATCTGACAAGATAACTGATTGAATCTGTTTTAGACAGCAGTATGGTTAACTTTAAAATTCGATATCTCCCAAACTACTGAACCAAAAATTATGAAATTCTGCTGGAAGTAAGAACTTTTATCCCTCTACAAAAGTCTCCATAGTTGGAAGAGCCAATTCGGCCATTTACTAGATGAAACCCACCAGTGAACAGACCCACTCATTTTTGTCAGGCAAACAGGAACAGCCACAGTAAAACAAACATAACTGGAGTTTCACAAATCATATGAATGCACTCTTTAACAATCTGGAAAGCTTATAAAATTATCTACAACCTCTTTTACCAACCCACAGTTTAATTCTGTTGATAAAATTGCCTAACTCTTAAGAGAACAGATTCTGCACAGAATTATGAGACTGAAAAACTGCTATAATCAAACTGTCATAACTTTTTGTTATGATGTCCGATTGAGGTGTTCTTCACGGCCACGGAAAGATCTACAAATTATCTACGACTCATATATAGACTTTTTATTTTTTTGATGCCACTAAGATCACGGACAACTGGTATGAACAGAAACTGTCGAATCTGCCATTCTGCAGAAATTAAATTCGAAATCAAAACCTAACCCCACACCTAATCCAACCTCTAATCCTTCAATCCACATGATCCACAACCTCCAAAAGCACATAATTATAGGGAGAAATAAGGATCCCATCCTTACCTAGGGTTTTCCCTAAGAAAAATCTGCAAGAGATGGGGGTAGCACATCTCCTTGATCCTCTCTTCCTCTTCAATCCATCTTGTTCCTCCTCTTCTCGATCCTTGTTGCGTGGGGGGGGAGATCTAGGGAGGAAGAAGTATTGGAGGGCTGCTGCAATGGGGGGAGAGGGGGCGACCAGCCAAGGGGGAAAAGTGAGGCGGCCGAGAAAGGGGAGGGGGTGGCGGCCAAGAAGGGGAAGAGGGTGGCCACCTAGGGTTTATTTTGTGGGAGAAAAGAAGTGACGCCTCAGATGACTTCTGATGCAGCATCCAACGGCCCACAACCCTTTTTCCCATATCCACTCACCGAAGATCAACTTTTGGGTCAACATTTTTTGGGATATTACATCTATAAACTCTCTAAGGCGCTTTATGGGCTTAAGCAAGCCCCAAGAGCATGGTATGAATGCCTTAGGGATTTCCTTATCACTAATGGATTCAAAGTCGGAAAGGCCGATCCTACGCTCTTTACCAAAACACTTGAGAATGATTTGTTTGTATGCCAAATTTATGTTGATGATATTATATTTGGGTCAACTAACAAGTCTACATGTGAAGAATTTAGTAGGATCATGACACAAAAGTTCGAGATGTCTATGATGGGGGAGTTGAAGTATTTCTTGGGATTTCAAGTGAAGCAACTCCAAGAGGGCACCTTCATTAGCCAAACGAAGTATACTCAAGACATTCTAAACAAGTTTGGGATGAAGGACGCCAAGCCCATCAAGACACCCATGGGAACTAATGGGCATCTCGACCTCGACACGGGAGGTAAGTCCGTGGATCAAAAGGTATACCGGTCGATGATAGGTTCGTTACTCTATTTATGTGCATCTCGACCGGATATTATGCTTTCCGTATGCATGTGTGCAAGATTCCAAGCCGACCCTAAGGAAGCTCACCTTACGTGTAACACCCGGATTTTAGGGATCCAAAACCCGGGGTTAACATAAACACCAGGTATGCTGGGACCAAGTCTCAAACATATGATGTATAGTGGCACAGGATCGAATGTCACATCTTTACATATAACAGGAGTTCTATACAAAATAAATAATTACATTATAAGGAGACAACGGTCCAGCAACCCAAAGTTGACTGGGAGACGACGACCTAGACTTCTCACGAACTCATCACAGCATCCTCCATGAGCATCATCCTGCAGTACCTGATCTTGACCTGTGGTGTATGTGAGACAGCAAGAGTGAGCTCACATACGTTCATCGCTCAACAAGTTGTGGGGAATAATGTGCATGAACTCGCCAAAGGTGGGAGCTCACGTGAAGTGTAAGGCTTACCAAAGAAGATGGTTAGAGCTGAGCATTGCTTTTAAAGTTGGTCGAAATTTTATTAGCAGTTACTAAGTATAAGTAAATACCAAACCCAATTAAGTAATAGAACAAAAGTAACAACTTCACCTGCAATGCAATGCATATGACAAATTGAGTTTAAGTTCCATAATTTAATCATGTGAGGGTCCGAGCTGCTCATGACCGTGAGCACGGCTAGTATACCAGTTTTACACTCTGCAGAGGTTGCGCATCTTTACCCACAAGTCATGTTACCCATCTGCCAAGGGATCGCGACTTCCCATACACCTCTACCGAGGAGGCGAGGCAGGGTAACACTACGAGGCCTTTACAAAGTTCCACTAGCTTCAGAAAACCCGCTACAGTTTATAGGAAGATCCAGTGCAGGAATCCCTTGCAGGACCGCCATCGCAGCAAAATCCTCCCGAGGGCCTCCCTACACTGACCTCTCCCCTACTGCCCTTGCCCCTTTCGGGTAAGGTAGTCTTCCACTAGCTTTCCTAATTAATCAGCCAAGGGCGTCCCATACCACCCTTGTGGTAGCACTGTTTTCCCGGGTGGTCGCTCCATGTTCCAATTAACATAATGATCTTAACATGAACATTAAATAACAACTGATAACAAAAAGTGTAATCATGAATAGTGTATCTCCATACCCAAAACCACATATAGCACTAGCAAGTACTACCCAGAAAGATCAGTGGTGAACAAGGTATAAAGATAGACAAACTAGGGTAACCTATTGGGTCCCATCAAAATTAACCTATGCAGATCATTATGATTAATCAGAACATGGCTGGGTAAAAAGAAGTGATCAAGGGCACAACTTGCCTGGGCCTTGAGATTCCAGGTACCAGGATGATTCTTCAGATCCTCGTGACCTCACTGCTAGTCGTAGCAATACAAACATACATGGTATAGGCAAAATTAACATTACACCAACATATATGCAAAATACATATTAATAATCTACTTATTAAAATAAGATCACAGGAACAAGAATTATTAATTTTGGAATTATAGATTTTAAGTTATGAATTTTCAAAGTTTTTATGTGTTTAAAGTAGATTTAGTGAGAGATTAAATTTCTAATTGTTTTCATGACAAAACAGAGGCTCTAGGTGGTAGAGAATAAAATTACAAAATTTTAGAAAGTGGAATGGATTAATTTGGAGTTCATATGCATTTTCTATGAATTATATAAATTCTAGGAATTATTTTTATATTAAAAACTCATTTTCTAATTCATTTTCCTGATTTTATAACTCTCTGGACTGGGCCTCAAATTTGTAAAAGGGCAGGGGGCTCGGGGCAAGAATTCCCAGACACAGGAAACAGTAAAACGGGGATGGCGGGTTGATTACTAAATACTTCAGGGGCTCTTTAGCGAAACAGGCATGGCGAAGGGGTATCTGGCGATCCAGACCGTCCGATCTTGAGTCAAGGGACCAGATTAGATCTTTCCCCCGACCGAACCGTTACCGCATCAAGACCATCGGATCGCCATCCAACGCACCACATTTTAAATACTGGAGATCCACCCCGATCCATCCGATCGACGATCTACGGTACGAATTCGACGGGCGAAGGGGTATGTGATGGTGTGATCTCGTCCATCCACCACCGATCCGACGGCCAAAAGATCGTCACCTACCCCTATCCAACGACGACGGTGATGAACAGGACAGCCGCGGCGGCGAGCCCAGACCGGCGAAGTCAATCCCCATATTCCTACGCCCGTTTCCTAATTCGACTGAGTTTCTTACTGCGGAAGGCATAATGAGAACGAGGGTACACTTATTACCGAGGATCGATGACTCGTCGACGCTGGCTACGGTGTGGTGCGGATCCGCGGCGGAGCCTTCACCACGGCGAGCAATTGCCGGTCCCCTGCGCCCCAATCGTGCCAGCCGAGACCACGCACGGCTCGCGGGGATCGGGAGGGAGTGCACAGGCTAGCTACCCTGACCGGTCGCGAGCACACCACGAATTGAGCCCGCGGCGGCGCTATTCTTCTCTCTGCTTCTTTCTCTCTCATTCCAGAGGTTGACGGCAAGACGATGGCGCATCTCATCTTTATAGTCACGAGGAAGCGGCGCCACCACATGCCCCAACAACCTCCCCCGAGCTGGGCGAGTCCGCACCAAGTCCGTCATTCACGAGCGTGGATCTCGGATGTGTTCGTTGAGTTGGAGGGGATGAGTCCGACACAGAGGTCCCACGTGCCAGCGAAAAGGAAGATGCGCGCGGCATGGGAGCGAACCTGACATGATGGACCCACACGGCAGAGAAAGGGAGCGCGGGCATGTGAGCAGGGAGGCTGACGGGGTGGCCCCGCCTGTCGGCGCCGTGGGGGAGCTGGGCCGCGCGAGGAGGGATAGGTGGGCTGAATAGGAGGTAGCCGGCCCAGTTAGGGTTTTTATTCTTTTTCTTTTTCTTTTCTCCATTTTCAAATCCAACTTGAATTCAAGTTTGAGTTCAAACTTTGTGAAATAACTTGTCCTCAGTTTGAATGGTATAACTTAATAATTTAAGTGTGAAGGATGTTTATTCTGATTTTTATTTTATTTTATGTAGTATTTTTCTTAGTTCTTCCTTTCTCTTTTATTTTCTATTTTCTATTCCAAATTCAAATTTATACTTCTATTTAGTTTTTAGATTTTTCAAATGTATCCATTGGAACCCAAAGGTGAATATAAACCATATTATTTTAATTCTACTAAGTTAAGCTTTATTCTCCTTGTTATTTATTTCATGGGATGTATAAATGGTTTCCTTT
Source organism: Zea luxurians (assembly GCA_029449295.1). Classification (NCBI taxonomy): domain Eukaryota; kingdom Viridiplantae; phylum Streptophyta; class Magnoliopsida; order Poales; family Poaceae; genus Zea; species Zea luxurians. The sequence continues at coordinate 7,948,975 of JAOPSE010000035.1, forward strand.
AAAAGATAAATCCCTTTTCTCATCATTTTTCTTATTTTCCTAATTTTCCAAAGCATTATGATACTTTGTTTATATTTTTTTTTCCTCTACTAATTTTGGGTCTTACAAATCCTACCCCCCTTAAAAATAATCTCGTCCCCGAGATTTGTAAGAAAAAGATGTATATTTATATTGTTCTCGGGACATATGCACAAACAAAGAAATCTCAGCATGAGGTATAATTCTTTAACAATACATAGGGTCAATAGACCTTATTATTTCTTCTAAAATATTATCATATCATCTATTAACTAAAGTAACACCTAGATCTTACAAATCATCATAATTTATATCTATGTAGCTTGGTGAAGCTGGTGGTGGTGGGGGTTGTTGTTGTTGTTGTCTCTCCAACCGTGCTTGTCTTATTTCTTGGCGGGCCTGACGTATTTCTTCGCGTTGTTGTCTTATCTGATTCTGCATCTCGGTCACCATGTCTGTTAACTGTTGTATTACCAGTCTTTGGGTAGCAACCACTTGATCGATTTCAACAGGTGGAGGATTTGGAGGACTCATTTTCTGTTTTGTAGTTACGCGATGATCTTTCCTTTCCTGGTATTGACCATGAAAGTTAGAAGCATATGGTTTTGCAAAGGAAATTATTCAATAAGCGGAATAAATAAGCTAGTAGCTGGTTATAATCTGAAGATTCCTTAGTAGGGCTTAATCTTTGTTTTATGTTCAGATTGAGGTAACCAGTCGTATAAGGTGAATATCTAAGGGTAGGATAGAATCTGTCAAGATGAGAGATATATATGGGTGAGATAGACTACAAGATGTAGGTTAAAAGTTTGTTTTGTTATTAGGTGGGAATAGAAAGGTTATACCATTCATCATGGTCCTATGGGTTGGGTTAGCTCATGGTTGAATTGATCCAATGTGCTAAGATGAGTTAATACATGGCTAGTGGGGTCTAGTCTCCTCTACTAGTGTCATCAATCTGTTTAAGTGACCCACATTAAGTTAGATAACATTAGACCACACTGGATCAGGTCACATTAGGTAAGATAAGATCTAGATTAAATTGGATATGACTAGGTTAGACTAGTTTAGGTTAGATAGGTCCAACAGGGTAGAATATGTTAGGACGTTTTGAAATTAGTTAAATATGTTATGATAAGATAGAATCTCTTGCTAGGTTAAAATTGAGGGGTTATGCAACTATCAGATGGTTAGGGTAGTTGCATATGGCCAAGTCGATCTTGTCATTATTAATTTAGTGCAGGGTGAACTAAGTTAAGACCTGTTCTATAGGGGTAGAGTCTAAACTATTTCATCAGTATTATCTAACATATTTGATAAGTCACTTTAGATTTGATCAGATCTAGGTTAGATTGGTGTGACTTGTTTGACTAGATAAGATCTAGTTAATTTGCATTAGATCATGGTTGTTAAACTAGGGTGGATAAGTATGCTTATTAGGATAAGATGGATCCATAAAGGTAGGATAGAATCTTCTGAGGCCAGTTAGATCCATTAGGGTAAGGATAAAATCTTTTCAAGATAAGATGAGTATCTTTTAAGATGAGATGGATCTATTAAGATAAGGGAGAATCCTTTTAAGATAAGAGGAATTGGTTAGAATGAGATCTTTTAGGATTAAGATAAATTTCTTAAGCTAGATAGGTTCCAATGGGGATAATCTAGGCTGTCTAGTTATTTTATAAATATATTTTTATACCTATGTGTATACGCAGATGTAATTGTGGACATTACTCCACAACCCATCACACTCAATCAAAGATCCAAATCAAACAAGTATCATAAGAACAAGCATTAACACACACCTATATTTATAAAAATAGTTTTGTTTCTGTTCCTAAGATTAGGTCTCCTATTTCTAAAGGTCACTTCAGGCACAGGATTTCAAAGTGTGAAATCCATATTTGTCTTTTAGAGGAAAAGGTAAGGATAATCAGAGTAAAGCGGAAATAGATGAGAAAAGATTAAGATAAGTTTAGAAAAGAATCAGAGTAAGATAAGTATTTAATGGTTGTCCAGTTCTATCTAGGTTTCGTCCTACAGTCAACATTCCTCTGATACCACTTCTGTAACACCCGGATTTTAGGGATCCAAAACCCGGGGTTAACATAAACACCAGGTATGCTGGGACCAAGTCTCAAACATATGATGTATAGTGGCACAGGATCGAATGTCACATCTTTACATATAACAGGAGTTCTATACAAAATAAATAATTACATTATAAGGAGACAACGGTCCAGCAACCCAAAGTTGACTGGGAGACGACGACCTAGACTTCTCACGAACTCATCACAGCATCCTCCATGAGCATCATCCTGCAGTACCTGATCTTGACCTGTGGTGTATGTGAGACAGCAAGAGTGAGCTCACATACGTTCATCGCTCAACAAGTTGTGGGGAATAATGTGCATGAACTCGCCAAAGGTGGGAGCTCACGTGAAGTGTAAGGCTTACCAAAGAAGATGGTTAGAGCTGAGCATTGCTTTTAAAGTTGGTCGAAATTTTATTAGCAGTTACTAAGTATAAGTAAATACCAAACCCAATTAAGTAATAGAACAAAAGTAACAACTTCACCTGCAATGCAATGCATATGACAAATTGAGTTTAAGTTCCATAATTTAATCATGTGAGGGTCCGAGCTGCTCATGACCGTGAGCACGGCTAGTATACCAGTTTTACACTCTGCAGAGGTTGCGCATCTTTACCCACAAGTCATGTTACCCATCTGCCAAGGGATCGCGACTTCCCATACACCTCTACCGAGGAGGCGAGGCAGGGTAACACTACGAGGCCTTTACAAAGTTCCACTAGCTTCAGAAAACCCGCTACAGTTTATAGGAAGATCCAGTGCAGGAATCCCTTGCAGGACCGCCATCGCAGCAAAATCCTCCCGAGGGCCTCCCTACACTGACCTCTCCCCTACTGCCCTTGCCCCTTTCGGGTAAGGTAGTCTTCCACTAGCTTTCCTAATTAATCAGCCAAGGGCGTCCCATACCACCCTTGTGGTAGCACTGTTTTCCCGGGTGGTCGCTCCATGTTCCAATTAACATAATGATCTTAACATGAACATTAAATAACAACTGATAACAAAAAGTGTAATCATGAATAGTGTATCTCCATACCCAAAACCACATATAGCACTAGCAAGTACTACCCAGAAAGATCAGTGGTGAACAAGGTATAAAGATAGACAAACTAGGGTAACCTATTGGGTCCCATCAAAATTAACCTATGCAGATCATTATGATTAATCAGAACATGGCTGGGTAAAAAGAAGTGATCAAGGGCACAACTTGCCTGGGCCTTGAGATTCCAGGTACCAGGATGATTCTTCAGATCCTCGTGACCTCACTGCTAGTCGTAGCAATACAAACATACATGGTATAGGCAAAATTAACATTACACCAACATATATGCAAAATACATATTAATAATCTACTTATTAAAATAAGATCACAGGAACAAGAATTATTAATTTTGGAATTATAGATTTTAAGTTATGAATTTTCAAAGTTTTTATGTGTTTAAAGTAGATTTAGTGAGAGATTAAATTTCTAATTGTTTTCATGACAAAACAGAGGCTCTAGGTGGTAGAGAATAAAATTACAAAATTTTAGAAAGTGGAATGGATTAATTTGGAGTTCATATGCATTTTCTATGAATTATATAAATTCTAGGAATTATTTTTATATTAAAAACTCATTTTCTAATTCATTTTCCTGATTTTATAACTCTCTGGACTGGGCCTCAAATTTGTAAAAGGGCAGGGGGCTCGGGGCAAGAATTCCCAGACACAGGAAACAGTAAAACGGGGATGGCGGGTTGATTACTAAATACTTCAGGGGCTCTTTAGCGAAACAGGCATGGCGAAGGGGTATCTGGCGATCCAGACCGTCCGATCTTGAGTCAAGGGACCAGATTAGATCTTTCCCCCGACCGAACCGTTACCGCATCAAGACCATCGGGTCGCCATCCAACGCACCACATTTTAAATACTGGAGATCCACCCCGATCCATCCGATCGACGATCTACGGTACGAATTCGACGGGCGAAGGGGTATGTGATGGTGTGATCTCGTCCATCCACCACCGATCCGACGGCCAAAAGATCGTCACCTACCCCTATCCAACGACGACGGCGATGAACAGGACAGCCGCGGCGGCGAGCCCAGACCGGCGAAGTCAATCCCCATATTCCTACGCCCGTTTCCTAATTCGACTGAGTTTCTTACTGCGGAAGGCATAATGAGAACGAGGGTACACTTATTACCGAGGATCGATGACTCGTCGACGCTGGCTACGGTGTGGTGCGGATCCGCGGCGGAGCCTTCACCACGGCGAGCAATTGCCGGTCCCCTGCGCCCCAATCGTGCCAGCCGAGACCACGCACGGCTCGCGGGGATCGGGAGGGAGTGCACAGGCTAGCTACCCTGACCGGTCGCGAGCACACCACGAATTGAGCCCGCGGCGGCGCTATTCTTCTCTCTGCTTCTTTCTCTCTCATTCCAGAGGTTGACGGCAAGACGATGGCGCATCTCATCTTTATAGTCACGAGGAAGCGGCGCCACCACATGCCCCAACAACCTCCCCCGAGCTGGGCGAGTCCGCACCAAGTCCGTCATTCACGAGCGTGGATCTCGGATGTGTTCGTTGAGTTGGAGGGGATGAGTCCGACACAGAGGTCCCACGTGCCAGCGAAAAGGAAGATGCGCGCGGCATGGGAGCGAACCTGACATGATGGACCCACACGGCAGAGAAAGGGAGCGCGGGCATGTGAGCAGGGAGGCTGACGGGGTGGCCCCGCCTGTCGGCGCCGTGGGGGAGCTGGGCCGCGCGAGGAGGGATAGGTGGGCTGAATAGGAGGTAGCCGGCCCAGTTAGGGTTTTTATTCTTTTTCTTTTTCTTTTCTCCATTTTCAAATCCAACTTGAATTCAAGTTTGAGTTCAAACTTTGTGAAATAACTTGTCCTCAGTTTGAATGGTATAACTTAATAATTTAAGTGTGAAGGATGTTTATTCTGATTTTTATTTTATTTTATGTAGTATTTTTCTTAGTTCTTCCTTTCTCTTTTATTTTCTATTTTCTATTCCAAATTCAAATTTATACTTCTATTTAGTTTTTAGATTTTTCAAATGTATCCATTGGAACCCAAAGGTGAATATAAACCATATTATTTTAATTCTACTAAGTTAAGCTTTATTCTCCTTGTTATTTATTTCATGGGATGTATAAATGGTTTCCTTTAAAAGATAAATCCCTTTTCTCATCATTTTTTCTTATTTTCCTAATTTTCCAAAGCATTATGATACTTTGTTTATATTTTTTTTCCTCTACTAATTTTGGGTCTTACATTACGGCCGTAAAACGAATCTTGAGATATTTGGCTTATACTCTAATGTTTGGGCTTTGGTATCCTAGGGGATCCACATTTGATTTGATTGGTTATTCGGATGCCGATTGGGCGGGGTGTAAAATCAATAGGAAGAGCACATCAGGGACTTGCCAGTTCTTGGGAAGATCCTTGGTGTCTTGGGCTTCAAAGAAGCAAAATTCGGTTGCTCTTTCAAAGAAGCCGAGTATATTGCCGCAGGCCATTGTTGCGCGCAATTGCTTTGGATGAGGCAAACCCTGCGGGACTACGGTTACAAATTAACCAAAGTCCCTTTGCTATGTGATAATGAGAGTGCAATCAAGATGGCGGATAATCCCATCGAGCATAGCCGCACTAAACACATAGCCATTCGGTATCACTTTTTAAGGGATCACCAACAAAAGGGAGATATCAAAATTTCTTACATTAATACTAAAGATCAATTAGCCGATATCTTTACCAAGCCTCTTGATGAACAAACTTTTAACAAACTTAAGCATGAGCTAAATATTCTTGATTCTAGGAACTTCTTTTGTTAATTTGCACACATAGCTCATCTATATACCTTTGATCATATCTCTTTCATATGCTATGACTAATGTGTTTTCAAGTCCATTTCAAACCAAGTCATAGGTGTATTGAAAGGGAATTGGAGTCTTCGGCGAAGACAAAGGCTTCCACTCCGTAACTCATCCTTCGCCGTCACTCCAAGCAACTCTCCATTCTTGGGGGAGAAAGCATGAGCACCAAGCAAAAGGACTCCATCTTTGGTATAATCTTCACTCATTTGTTTTTGACCAAAGAGGGAGAAAGTATTTCAAGGGCTCTAATGATTCCGTTTTTGGCGATTCATGCCAAAGGGGGAGAAAGTATGAGCCCAAAGCAAAAGGACCGCACCACCACCTAATTTTAAAATTGGAGATTTTCAAATTGGTATCTTATTGTGTTCAAAAGGGGGAGAAAGTAGTATTTTAAAATGATATATCAAAACCCTCTTGAACACTAAGAGGAGGATCTCATTTAGGGGGAGTTTTGTGTAGTCAAAGGAAAAGCATTTGAAACAGGGGGAGAAAGCTTTGCCAAATCTTATTCATTTACCTTTGACTATTTGCAAAAGAACTTTGAAAAGGATTTACAAAAGAATTTGCAAAAAACAAAACATGTGGTGCAAGCGTGGTCCAAAATATTAAGAATGAAAGAAACGATCCATGCATATCTTGTAAGTATTAATATTGGCTCAATTCCAAGCAACCTTTGCACTTACATTATGCAAACTAGTTCAGTTATGCACTTCTATATTTGCTTTGGTTTGTGTTGGCATCAATCACCAAAAAGGGGGAGATTGAAAGGGAATTAGGCTTACACCTAGTTCCTAAATAATTTTGGTGGTTGAATTGCCCAACACAAATAATTGGACTAACTAGTTTGCTCTAGTGTATAAGTTATACAGGTGTAAAAGGTTCACACTTAGCCAATAAAAAGATCAAATATTGGATTCAACAAAGGAGCAAAGGGATAACCGAAGGTACCTCTGGTCTGGGGCACCGGACCGGTGCACCACCGGACAGTGTCCGGTGCACCAGAGGTCTCCAACTCAAACTTGCCGCCTTCGGGAATTTCCAGAGGCACTCCGCTATAATTCACCGGACTGTCCGGTGTACACCAGACAGTGTCCGGTGCTCCAAGGAAGAGTCGCCTCTGAAACTCGCCAGCCTCGGGAAAACGCAGCGGCTGCTCCGCTATAATTCACCGGACATGTCCGGTGTACACCGGACACTCAACAGTACATGTCCGGTGCGCCACCGGACATCCAGGCGGGCCCAGAAGACAGAAGCTCCAACGATCGGAATCCAACGACATTGGTGACGTGGCTGGCGCACCGGACATGTCCGGTGTGCACCGGACTGTCCGGTGCACCATACGACAGACAGCCTCCACCAACGGTCATGTTTGGTGGTTGGGGCTATAAATACCCCCAACCACCCTCCATTCATCACATCCAAGTTTTTCACTTCTCAACCACTTACAAGAGCTAGGCATTCAATTCTAGACACACCAAAGAGATCAAATCCTCTCCAATTCCACTCAAGGCTTTAGTGATTAGCGAGAGAGATTTGTCGTGTTCTTTTGAGCTCTTGCGCTTGGATTGCTTCTTTTCTTTCTCACTTGTTCTTGTGATCAAAACTCCATTGTAATCAAGGCAAGAGGCACCAATTGTGTGGTGGCCCTTGCGGGGAAGTTTTGTTCCCGGTTTTGATTTGAGAAGAGAAGCTCACTCGGTCGAGGGACCGTTTGAGAGAGGGAAGGGTTGAAAGAGACCCGGCCTTTGTGGCCTCCTCAACGGGGAGTAGGTTTGCGAGAACCGAACCTCGGTAAAACAAATCCGTGTGTCACACTCTTCATTTGCTTGCGATTTGTTTTGCGCCCTCTCTCTCGGACTCGTTATTATTTCTAACGCTAACCCGGCTTGTAGTTGTGATTAATTTTGTAAATTTCAGTTTCGCCCTATTCACCCCCCCTCTAGGCGACTATCATCGACGATCTGAACCATCGTGTCGAGCAAGAAAATAGGCGAAAAACCTAAAGCCTAGCCCCCTACCTGGCGTGCCAAATGTTGGTGGGAAAATCCTCTAGTCGGGTGGCGGAATGCACCCGCCCTAATCCTAAGATGAGGAGGGGACCTAAGCGCTTGCCTGTTTGGTGAATTTCGGATGAACACAAGAACACTCGAGGGTTTATAGCGGTTCAGGCCGCTGGAGCGTAATACCCTACCTCCACTGTGTGTAAGTTGTATTGATCGTGTCCCTTGTAACGTTGTGTCCCCTCCCTTTTATAGTTTAAGGGGGATACATACAAGGATGCTGAGCTCCGACATGCGGGCCCAGGAGCATAATGGAAGGAATACATTATGTGAATAATTAATGCTGACAACACACATGAGTAGAGACGTATAGGCGGAGCCGTTCAGATTCCCTCCGCCTTAGTAACACATGAGTAATCAGCGGGAGTCATGATGACTGCAGTCCATGCAGTATTAATAGGCAGTGACCCTTTTCCTGGTAACGCAGGAGTAATGGTGAGTCATTGTCCTTGCTATGGTAGCGTGTGAGTAACAGCACGGCCCACACAACGTGGACTGGGCGCGCTGCCTGTCACTGGAATGGACAGACACACGTCTTATCCATAATAAATGCAAAGACGCGTGTATCCCAGAGGCTTTATGTCAGGCTTCGCTCATTGGCTTACGCCGCGTGCAGTAGGCCATGTGGCAGCATCGGGTCTCCGCCTAGGCGGGGAGCAGGAGTGTATGTGATAAGGTCCGGATCCCACCAGATCAGGTCTAGACACGTGTCGGCACCGGACCCCCGCCTGGGACCTGATTAAGGCCCGGGTATGCTCTGTCCTGGGACCCTGTGACCCCACTGTGGACGGCCTGGACCCCATACAGGGGGTCCGGATCCCATTCCAGGGGTCCGGTTCACACATGTGGAGGTCCTACACCAAACTTGGAGGCCCTGACCGTATATACAGGGGTCCGACACCTTCCCATGGGGGTCCGGACTCACTGGTGATACCTCAGAGTATGTCACTTTCCCTGGACACGTGGCGGCACCGGACCCGCCCATGTGGTGGGGTCAAGTGCTTTTGCTGGCCCAGAGTAGTCGCCCGAGGCTGGGGCGAGTCATGGCCTGGTCCCACATACAGCTCCTTTACCACGCGACTAAAAATAGTCGTGTGGGTACTGCGTCTTTATACAGTAGTAAGGGGTACCCTTGTTTTAGGGTACCGACAGTCCCTAAGTAGGTCAATCCACATCTTGAGTGCATGCGACAATCTCAGGTCTAAGGACATAGTATACATGTTGCAAAAAGAGAACTATATTACAATATCTCACATTGGGTCGGTCCAGCCTCATGTCATACATGCGCCCACATTATTAGTTCGACATCTCCATGTCCATGACTTGTGAAATGTAGTTGTCGGTACCCTGAAACTAGGGTACCCCTTACTATAGTATGAAGACGCAGTACCCACGCGACTATCTTTAGTCGCATGGTAAACGAGTTGTACGTGGGACCAGACCATGACTCGCCCCAGCCTCAGGCGACTACTCTGGGCTAGCAACAGCGCCTGACCCCACCATGTGGGTGGCTCCGGGGCCGCCACGTGGCCAGAGAAAGTGATATACTCCAAGGCATCAACAGTGGGTCCGAACCCCCATGGGAAAGTGTCGGACCCCTGGATATACAATCCGGACCTCCAAGATGGTCCAAGACCCCCACGTATGCGGACCGGACCCCTGAAAGGGAAATGTGCCCTTGGGCCATTTCTAAGTATTTTGGTGATTGAGTGCCAACACATGTGCTTAATTGTGAATTTATGTACATGGATGAACAAGGTGCAAATCATGAGATAAAGGTATGTTTCTAAGTCTTAGTACATTTGTTTTGTGGACTAACATATTTGTCTAAGTGTTAGAAACAGAAAGAAGAAAAAGAGAAAAGGGGAGAGAAAGACTTGGCTGTGTGCAGCCAAGGCTTAGCTCGGTCTGGAGCACCGGACTGTCCGGTGTGCACCGGACAGTGTCCGGTGCGCCAGGCTGACTCGGCTCGAACTGGCCGCTCTCGGGAATTCGCCGACGGCGTACGGCTAAAATTCACCGGACTGTCCGGTGTGCACCGGACTGTCCGGTGAGCCAACGGTCGGCCAGGGCCAACGGTCGGCCGCGCAATCCGCGCGGGACACGTGGCCGAGCCAACGGTCGGAAGACGGCACCGGACTGTCCGGTGTGCACCGGACATGTCCGGTGCGCCAACGGCTCGCAGATCTCCAACGGGCTGCAACGGTCGGCAGCGCCAGAAAAGGAAACAAATCGGGCACCGGACAGTGTCCGGTGTGCACCGGACTGTCCGGTGCCCCCGTCGACAGAAGGCCAGGATAGCCTTCCAGAATTGCTCTCAACGGCTCCTAGCTGCCTTGGGGCTATAAAAGGAGCCCCTAGGCGCATGGAGGAGAGACACAAGCAACTCTTGAGCATTCTTGATCATCCACACAAGTTCTTTGCGCATTCGTTTGTGATTCTAAGTGATTCGAGCTCTGTTCTAGTGTGAACTCTGAGATAGTCATTCGAGCTCGAGTCTTGGCCGTGTGTGTGCGCTTTTGTTGTGGATTTGTGTGTGTTGCTTCCCTCCCTTACTCTGAGCTTTCTTTGTGATCATTTACTTGTAAGGGCAAGAGACTCCAATTTGTGGAGATTCCTTGCAAACGGGATAGTGAAAGGAACAACAAAACAACGTGGTATTCAAGTGGGTCTTTGGACCGCTTGAGAAGGGTTGATTGCAACCCTCGTCCGTTGGGACGCCACAACGTGGAAGTAGGCAAGCATTGGCTTGGCCGAACCACGGGATAAACCACTGTGTCCCTCTGTGCTTGATTCTTGTGGTATTGTGTTTTGTTGAGACTTCACCTTAGCCACTTGGCAATACTCGTGCTAACACTTAACAAGTTTGTGGCTTAAGTTTGAAGTTTTTACAGGATCACCTATTCACCCCCCCCCCCCTCTAGGTGCTCTCAATTGGTATCAGAGCCGTTCTATTCACAAAGGGACTAATCGCCCGAATAGATGGATCCTAAGGGGAAGGGTATTGTGATCAACGACAAAGAAAAGGAGACCTTCGTCAACGAGCCGAAGGACGACAAGCCTACCGACTCCGGCTCGGGCCATAGACGAAAGGAAGGGAAGAAGAAGAAGACGAGGCGTATCAAGGAGATCATCTACTACGACGATAGTGATGAATCCACTTCTTCCCAAAAGGACGACGACAACGACTACAGGAAGACGGTCAATTCGAACTTTTCATTTGATTATTCCCGTATTCAACATAGTTCGAATTCGCATTTGCTTTCCATTCCTCTTGGCAAACCTCCACACTTCGATGGGGAGGACTACGGATTTTGGAGTCACAAAATGCGTAGTCACTTATTCTCTCTCCATCCTAGCATATGGGAGATTGTGGAGAATGGAATGAAATTCGATAGCTCGGATAGCCCTATGCTTATAAATGAACAGATTCATAAAAATGCACAGGCTACTACTGTTCTCTTAGCATCTTTGTGCAGGGAAGAGTACAATAAGGTGAGCGGCTTGGACAATGCCAAGCAGATATGGGACACCCTCAAGATCTCTCACGAGGGGAACGACATCACCATGCTCACCAAGATGGAGTTGGTGGAGGGCGAGCTTGGACGGTTCGCCATGATAAGGGGAGAGGAGCCAACTCAGACGTACAACCGGCTCAAGACCCTTATCAACAAAATAAGGAGCTACGGAAGCACGCGTTGGACGGATCACGATGTCGTCCGCCTAATGCTCAGGTCTTTTACCGTACTTGATCCTCATCTCGTGAACAATATTCGTGAGAATCCCAGGTACACGATGATGACACCCGAGGAAGTACTTGGAAAATTCGTGAGCGGGAGGATGATGATCAAGGAGGCGAGATACGTCGACGACGCGTTGAACGGACCACTCCACGAGCCTCAACCCATTGCTCTAAAAGCAACAAGGAGCAAGGAATCGCTACCTAGCAAGGTGGCGCAAGTTGAGGCGGCCGGGCTCAATGATGAAGAGATGGCTCTCATCATCAAGAGATTCAAGACGGCGCTAAATGGTCGCAAGGGGCAGCCAAGCAAGACCAAGACCAAGGGGAAGCGCTCGTGCTTCAAATGCGGTAAGCTTGGTCATTTTATTGCTAACTGTCCCGATAATGAAAGTGACCAGGAAAAGGGGAACAAGAGGGAGAAGAAGAAGGCATACAAGAAGACAAAGGGCGAGGCGCATCTAGGAAAGGAGTGGGACTCGGATTGCTCCTCCTCCGACTCCGACAACGAAGGACTCGCCGCCACTGCCTTCAACAAATCGGCTCTCTTCCCCAACGAGCGTCTCACTTGCCTTATGGCAAGGGAGAAGAAGGTGAGTACTCAAGACTCCACTTATACTTCTTCTAGTGATAGTGAGTCTAGTGACGATGATGACATAGATTATTCTTGCTTGTTCAAAGGCTTAGATAGATCTAAGATAGATAAAATCAATGAATTGATTGATGCATTGAATGAAAAGGATAGGCTTTTAGAAAAGCAAGAAGATTTATTGTATGATGAACATGATAAGTTTGTAGAGGCACAAAAATCATATGCTTTAGAAGTAAAAAGAAATGAAATGCTTTCTAGTGAAATATCTTCCTGTCATGAAACCATTTCTACCTTAAGAAGTGTTAATATTGATTTAAGTGCTAAACTAGAAGTAGCTAGTAAATCAAATTCTTGTGTTGAACATGTTGAAATTTGTACTAGGTGTAAGGATTTTGATGTTAATGCTTGTAGTGAACACCTAGTTCTAATTTCCAAATTAAATGATGAAGTGGCTAGTCTTAATGCCCAACTTAAGACTAGCAAGAATGAAGTTGATAAAATAAAATTTGCAAGGGATGCCTACACGGTTGGTAGACACCCCTCAATTAAGGATGGACTTGGCTTCAAGAGAGAAGCCAAGAACTTAACAAGCCATAAGGCTCCCGTCTTCGTCAAGGAGAAAGGGAAGGCCCCTATGGCTAATAGTGCTAAAAAGAACCATGCTTTCTTATACCATGATAGGAGACATGCTAGAAATGTTTATAATGATTTTGATTCACATGTTTATGATTCTCATGCAATGTTTGCTTCTAGTTCTTCTTATAATCATGGTAGAGATATGTGTAGGAGAAATGTTGTACATATGCCTAGGAGATATATTGCTCATGTACCTAGAAAGAATGTTATTCATGCTCCTAGGAAAGTAGTGAATGAACCTTCTACCATTTATTATGCTTGTAATGCTCCCTTTGCTATTTGTAGAAAGGGTAAGAAGGTAGTTGCTAGGAAATTAGGGGCTAGATGCAAGGGAGATAAATCTTGCATTTGGGTCCCTAAAGACATTTGTGCTAACCTTGCAGGACCCAACATGAGTTGGGTACCTAAGACCCAAGCCTAAATTTGCCTTGCAGGTTTATGCATCCGGGGGTTCAAGCTGGATTATCGACAGCGGATGCACAAACCATATGACGGGGGAGAAGAAGATGTTCACCTCCTACGTCAAGAATAAGGATTCCCAAGATTCAATTATATTCGGTGATGGGAATCAAGGCAAGGTAAAAGGGTTAGGTAAAATTGCAATTTCTAATGAGCATTCTATCTCAAATGTATTCTTAGTGGAGAGTCTTGGATATAATTTGCTATCTGTTAGTCAATTATGTCAAATGGGATATAATTGTTTATTTACAAATGTAGATGTGTCTGTCTTTAGAAGATGTGATGGTTCACTAGCTTTTAAGGGTGTACTAGACGGCAAGCTTTATTTAGTTGATTTTGCAAAAGAAGAGGCCGGTCTAGATGCATGCTTAATGGCTAAGACTTGCATGGGCTGGCTGTGGCATCGCCGCTTAGCACATGTGGGGATGAAGAACCTCCACAAGCTCCTAAAGGGAGAACACGTGATAGGTCTAACAAATGTTTATTTCGAAAAAGATAGACCTTGTGCAGCTTGTCAAGCAGGTAAGCAGGTGGGAGGAGCACATCACAGCAAGAATGTAATGACCACGTCAAGACCTCTGGAGCTGCTGCATATGGACCTCTTCGGACCCGTCGCCTATCTAAGCATAGGAGGAAGTAAGTATGGTTTAGTTATTGTTGATGACTTTTCCCGCTTCACTTGGGTGTTCTTTTTGCAGGATAAGTCTGAAACCCAAGGGACCCTCAAGCGCTTCCTCAGGAGAGCTCAAAATGAGTTTGAGCTCAAGGTGAAGAAGATAAGGAGCGACAACGGGTCCGAGTTCAAGAACCTTCAAGTGGAGGAGTTTCTTGAGGAGGAAGGGATCAAGCATGAGTTCTCCGCTCCCTACACACCACAGCAAAATGGTGTGGTAGAGAGGAAGAACAGGACGCTAATCGATATGGCAAAGACGATGCTTGGAGAGTTCAAGACCCCCGAGTGTTTTTGGTCGGAAGCCGTGAACACGGCTTGCCACGCCATCAACAGGGTCTATCTTCATCGACTCCTCAAGAAGACTTCGTATGAGCTACTAACCGGTAACAAACCCAATGTATCTTATTTTCGTGTATTTGGGAGCAAATGCTACATTCTAGTGAAGAAGGGTAGAAATTCTAAGTTTGCTCCCAAAGCTGTAGAAGGGTTTTTATTAGGTTATGATTCAAATACAAAAGCGTATAGGGTCTTCAACAAATCATCGGGTTTGGTTGAAGTCTCTAGCGACGTTGTATTTGATGAGACTAATGGCTCTCCAAGAGAGCAAGTTGTTGATTGTGATGATGTAGATGAAGAAGATGTTCCAACGGCCGCTATACGAACCATGGCGATTGGAGACGTTCGGCCACAGGAACAGGATGAACGTGATCAACCTTCTTCCTCAACGACGGTGCATCCCCCAACTCAAGACGATGAACAGGTTCATCAAAAGGAGGCGTGTGATCAAGGGGGAGCACAAGACGATCAAGTGATGGAGGAAGAAGCGCAACTGGCACCTCCAACCCAAGTTCGAGCGATGATTCAAAGGGATCATCCCGTCGACCAAATTCTAGGTGACATCAGCAAGGGAGTAACTACTCGATCTCGATTAGTTAATTTTTGTGAGCATTACTCTTTTGTCTCCTCTATTGAGCCTTTCAGGGTAGAGGAGGCCTTGCTAGATCCGGATTGGGTGTTGGCCATGCAGGACGAACTTAATAACTTCAAGCGCAACGAAGTTTGGACGCTGGTGCCTCGTCCCAAGCAAAATGTTGTGGGAACCAAGTGGGTGTTCCGCAATAAACAGGACGAGCACGGGGTGGTGACGAGGAACAAGGCTCGACTTGTGGCAAAAGGTTATGCCCAAGTCGCAGGTTTGGACTTTGAGGAGACTTTTGCTCCTGTGGCTAGGCTAGAGTCCATTCGTATCTTGCTAGCATATGCCGCTCACCATTCTTTCAGGTTGTACCAAATGGATGTGAAGAGCGCGTTCCTCAACGGGCCAATAAAGGAGGAGGTGTACGTGGAGCAACCCCCTGGCTTCGAGGATGAGCGGTACCCCGACCACGTGTGTAAGCTCTCTAAGGCGCTCTATGGACTTAAACAAGCCCCAAGAGCATGGTATGAATGCCTTAGAGATTTCTTACTTGCTAATGCTTTCAAGGTTGGGAAAGCCGATCCAACTCTTTTCACTAAGACTTGTAATGGTGATTTGTTTGTGTGCCAAATTTATGTCGATGACATAATATTTGGTTCTACTAATCAAAAGTCTTGTGAAGAGTTTAGCAGGGTGATGACGCAGAAATTCGAGATGTCGATGATGGGCGAGTTGAACTACTTCCTTGGGTTCCAAGTGAAGCAACTCAAGGACGGCACCTTCATCTCCCAAACGAAGTACACGCAAGATCTGCTGAAGCGGTTTGGGATGAAGGACGCCAAGCCCGCAAAGACTCCGATGGGAACCGACGGACACACCGACCTCAACAAAGGAGGTAAGTCCGTTGATCAAAAAGCATACCGGTCAATGATAGGATCTCTACTTTATTTATGTGCTAGTAGACCGGATATTATGCTTAGCGTATGCATGTGTGCTAGATTTCAATCCGATCCTAAGGAGTGTCACTTGGTGGCGGTGAAGCGAATTCTTAGATATTTAGTCGCTACGCCTTGCTTCGGGATCTGGTATCCAAAGGGGTCTAACTTTGACTTAATTGGGTACTCAGATTCCGACTATGCTGGATGTAAGGTCGATAGGAAGAGTACATCGGGGACGTGCCAATTCTTAGGAAGGTCCCTGGTGTCATGGAACTCTAAGAAACAAACCTCCGTTGCCCTATCCACCGCTGAGGCCGAGTACGTTGCCGCAGGTCAGTGTTGCGCGCAACTACTTTGGATGAGGCAAACCCTCAGGGACTTTGGCTACAATCTGAGCAAAGTCCCACTCCTATGTGATAATGAGAGTGCTATCCGAATAGCGGAAAATCCTGTTGAGCACAGCCGCACAAAGCACATTGACATCCGGCATCACTTTTTGAGAGACCACCAGCAAAAGGGAGATATCGAAGTGTTTTATGTTAGCACCGAGAACCAGCTAGCCGATATCTTTACCAAGCCTTTAGATGAGAAGACCTTTTGCAGGCTGCGTAGTGAGCTAAATGTCTTAGATTCGTGGAACTTGGATTGAATAGTAGCATACATGTATTTATGCCTTTGATCATGTTCATTCTGCATTTTGTTGCTTATTATGGTGCTCAAGTTGTACAAACACTCCCTGGACCTCACAAGTCCGTTGCAAAGTGATGCACATGTTTAGGGGGAGATGTGTTACAACTTGACCCTTTGAGACTAACCATATGTTTGAGTTTGCTTGTGTAAGTCACAAAGGAGAATTGAAAGGGAAAAGGTGGACTTGGACCATAAAAGACTTCCACTGCACTCCGATGAGGGGTAACTTATTCCAAGTCCATCTCATGAACTCTTATTGCCATTTGCTCTTAATTAAAGATTTTGGTGAGGCAATGGGGTTAAAGGGCCAAGATTGATCCCGTTTTGGTGCTTGATGCCAAAGGGGGAGAAAATAAAGGCCAAAGCAATAAATGGATCAGCTACCACTTGAGAGATTTAGAAAATAGTAAAATAGAGTTTTTGATTTGTCAAAATTCTTAAGTTGTCTCTCTTGTCAAAAGTTGGCTTCTTGTGGGGAGAAGTATTGATTATGGGAAAAAGGGGGAGTTTTTGAAATCCTTGATCAATCTCTTTTTGAATGACTCTCTTTATGCTTAAACATGTGTGTTTAACTTAGAGATAGAGATTTGTGTTTGATTTGCAAAAACAAACCAAGTGGTGGCAAAGGATGATCCATATATGTCAAAATTGATTCAAAATAAATTTAAGTGTTATTTGAATTGAGTTTGCACTTGTTCTAGTGGCTTTATGTTGTGTTGGCATAAATCACCAAAAAGGGGGAGATTGAAAGGGAAATGTGCCCTTGGGCCATTTCTAAGTATTTTGGTGATTGAGTGCCAACACATGTGCTTAATTGTGAATTTATGTACATGGATGAACAAGGTGCAAATCATGAGATAAAGGTATGTTTCTAAGTCTTAGTACATTTGTTTTGTGGACTAACATATTTGTCTAAGTGTTAGAAACAGAAAGAAGAAAAAGAGAAAAGGGGAGAGAAAGACTTGGCTGTGTGCAGCCAAGGCTTAGCTCGGTCTGGAGCACCGGACTGTCCGGTGTGCACCGGACAGTGTCCGGTGCGCCAGGCTGACTCGGCTCGAACTGGCCGCTCTCGGGAATTCGCCGACGGCGTACGGCTAAAATTCACCGGACTGTCCGGTGTGCACCGGACTGTCCGGTGAGCCAACGGTCGGCCAGGGCCAACGGTCGGCCGCGCAATCCGCGCGGGACACGTGGCCGAGCCAACGGTCGGAAGACGGCACCGGACTGTCCGGTGTGCACCGGACATGTCCGGTGCGCCAACGGCTCGCAGATCTCCAACGGGCTGCAACGGTCGGCAGCGCCAGAAAAGGAAACAAATCGGGCACCGGACAGTGTCCGGTGTGCACCGGACTGTCCGGTGCCCCCGTCGACAGAAGGCCAGGATAGCCTTCCAGAATTGCTCTCAACGGCTCCTAGCTGCCTTGGGGCTATAAAAGGAGCCCCTAGGCGCATGGAGGAGAGACACAAGCAACTCTTGAGCATTCTTGATCATCCACACAAGTTCTTTGCGCATTCGTTTGTGATTCTAAGTGATTCGAGCTCTGTTCTAGTGTGAACTCTGAGATAGTCATTCGAGCTCGAGTCTTGGCCGTGTGTGTGCGCTTTTGTTGTGGATTTGTGTGTGTTGCTTCCCTCCCTTACTCTGAGCTTTCTTTGTGATCATTTACTTGTAAGGGCAAGAGACTCCAATTTGTGGAGATTCCTTGCAAACGGGATAGTGAAAGGAACAACAAAACAACGTGGTATTCAAGTGGGTCTTTGGACCGCTTGAGAAGGGTTGATTGCAACCCTCGTCCGTTGGGACGCCACAACGTGGAAGTAGGCAAGCATTGGCTTGGCCGAACCACGGGATAAACCACTGTGTCCCTCTGTGCTTGATTCTTGTGGTATTGTGTTTTGTTGAGACTTCACCTTAGCCACTTGGCAATACTCGTGCTAACACTTAACAAGTTTGTGGCTTAAGTTTGAAGTTTTTACAGGATCACCTATTCACCCCCCCCCCTCTAGGTGCTCTCAACCCCTAAGAATGGGATCCGGACCCCTCCGTATGAGGTCCGGACTGCCCACAGTGGGGTCCCAAAACCTTACTTAAGGCCCAGATGGGGGTCCGGAGCTGACACGTGTCCAGACCTGCTCTGGTGCGCTCTGGACCTATCCACATACACTCTTGCTCCCCGCTCAGGCGGAACCCCGATGTTGTCACGTGGCATACTGCGTGCGACATAAGCCAACGGGCGGAACTCAGTCCACGATACATGGGCCGCGCAGTTACTCACCATTACTCCTGCATTACTTGTACGATAACTGCCAATCAATGCAGCACGGATTGCGGACATCAAGACTCTCGGTGATTGCTCAGGCGTTACTAGCATTAGTTACTCACATAACGTATTCTTTCCATTATGTTCCTAGGCCCACATGTCGGGGCTCATCATCCTTGTATGTGCCTCCCTTAAACTATAAAAGGGAAGGCACACAACGTTACAAGGGACAGGTTCACACAAGCTCTCAAACACGCTCAGGCTTACATACTCAATACAGCATAAACACAATGGAGGTAGGGTATTACGCTCCGACGGCCTAAACAACTCTAAACCCTCATGTCCTCTCGTGTTCTTCCACCTTCCAACAGACAGGCAAACCGCTTAGGCCCCTCCTCATCTTAGGATTTAGCGCGGGTGCGTTCCAACACCCGGTCGGTGGAATTCTTCCCACCGACAGTAGTCATCAACTAATATATGTGCTAGTCATCGACTCTGACCAGGTACATCATTTAGAATAACCATACAAGTAAAGAATCTCACAAACAATTCACATAATTGCTAATCAATACAAGGTTCCTTTCATGGATATTCAATTAAGCAATATATATCATGGATACAAAGAAATATGCTCATCTCTATGATTATCTCTAGGGCATATTTCTAACAAGAAGAAACCCCAACCCCATGTCAAGGCCTGAGACACGCTTACACATGCACTGCAACCTACGATCTTCACGCAACATCACCAAGCAAGTCAATAAAGCTACAACACCGGTGACAGGTGACAACAATGGAGGAAATATCCCAACCACATAGATACTAATTAATCTTAAATCAATATCAGCTAAATATGATGCTACACCATGATGATACTAATTAAAGCACAAGCATTGATAACTACACAATCTCAACATCATTAACACAACTAATGTTGTATCACCAAAGAATCAACAATAAGACCATGACAAGCATTATCAACACAACTAAGCATTCTCCCCTTAAGATCAAAAGAAACTCAAGGAGACTTCCCACCTTTAACAAGGTGAGCTCATCCTCATCAGAAGGTTGAGCTTTAAGCTCTTTATACAAAACGCATTCACCCTTAAGACAAGCTTTCCTCTCAGATCGAGGTAAGCTTTAATGCATAAATTCTCCCCCTTTGACATCAAACACCAAAACCATATCTCAACCAGGGGCGACGCCATGTTAGAGTTGCATGGTGCACATGCACCACGTTAATTGCAAATTTTATTAGTGATTTGATTAATATTTACTATATATGATATCACATATTTATATATTACTTTGATGGTGCACCACCTTCATTTGGTTGCTAGCTTCGCCTATGATCTCAACCAAGAACATAGTATGATGTCAAGGGACAACAATGAATGAAGTAGGGAAATGCAACACACTAACATTACTCCTCCTTACAACTTAAACATGTGCAATACAAGCATCAGAGGGGATCAAGGTACAAATACTCAATACCTCCTTTTGTACCTTTATGTCATTTACCAAGTGATGGTGCCCTTTCTAACTGAAGGTTCCCTTTTCATCCATTGAAAGGTTCTCTTTTCATGGAGCTTCTCCATACTTGTGCCTGATCCTTCATCCTCATCTTCACTTGTTTCTAAGACACCAAATTTAGAACAAGTTATAGCATAATGGCACAAAAGAAACTCCTACTCTAATGATCACTAAAGGATGCCAATTGGAAAGCACTACCAAGGCTACCAATTGAAACATTACTACTAAAAGATATACACATGAAGGATCACTACTAGGCACCTCACAATCTAGTTATTCAAGAAACCACCAAAAGATCAACTCCAAGATTGAAATACATCTAAGATTCATAAATATAAAATACCATGGAAGATCAACATTAGCTAATGAGCAAGAGCAATCTCTAAATATACAATAAATACCAACTTAGATACCAATTACAAGAATCCTTAGAGGTACGCAAGTCCAGATTTCTCCTCAGCTTGCTTAACTTTCTTTCACCATTTTGAGACTACATAAGATCACTCAAAGGATTGTTAGTCTCAAAAGACACAAGTTACGTGTGCTCCCCCTAAAGATGTGCAACAAATATTTGAATGACTTGCACCTTTCATATTCTAGCATTTTAGAGAACTAGAGGGGTGCACCACATACCATGGTCTATGCACAAAAATATCAATTGTGTTACACAAGGATACCAATTGAATAATTGAACAAACTATTCCTAGTGGAATCATAGCAAGACATGCCTCAAGAGATAAAATCACATTAATATCAAGAAAGATAGGCATGCTACACACAAGATGATCATTAAAATCACATACCAATTGAAATTTTAGATCACAGATTGTAAGAAACCTCAACAAGCATGAAACTTCAATTCTAGGTGCATCATAATCAACATAAGGAATTACTTAGGTAAACCAATTGAAAGAATCGCCAATTTAAAGTACAACATACCTAAGCAATATTACTATCATTTGAGGAGCAATTACTCAATCATGAGCACAATTAATGGAACTATAAAGTGCTAAATGAATCATACAGTTTCGTATTCCATACCTTTGCCTTTTACCTGAATATTATGAGGTCCACTCTTAAGGCAATACAGTTTGAGAGAACCTTTTGATACCGATTGAGAGCAGCTTTTACTTGTCCATGAACTCCTCCTTTAATATCAGCTTTACATTGCTCAAGGAAGTGCATTAGAAACACAAGCAAAAATTTCTTGTTTTAGCAACCATAAGTTGCTAAGACAATGAAACCCTAGAAATATGGACTAAACAATAATAGCATGCTTGCACAAAGTAAATATCAATTTACTCATAAATATATCGAATACCAGGATGCGCCACAACCATGACATCATGTTTTACAATAGAACATAGGTTAAGCCATTCAACAAAGCATGGCAGATAGATATACCAATTGAAAAAAAACCAATTGACTAATCAAGAGATAGAATCTGTTATACACATAGTCATGAGCAATGATAAGCATGATTCCCTAATTGAACGAGATGGATTGCCAAAACAACCTAGATATAGCATGCACAATCAATAATCACCAAATCACTTCAAGGACGAGCAAAGCATAATATCACCTACTCAAGTGCATCAAAACTTTCCTATTGTGACTACTCAAAGCACACGGGATATATATATATATATATATATATATATATATATATGAAAGAGATGCACTAGAGATTATAGAGTTACCATCTTTTGGAAGATTTGCATGTTGTAGGTTCTTTTCTTGACTTACCATTGAGTACTTTATTCCTACAACCCACTTTAACTCAAGATGAACATGAAGTCAATGATATAACAATAATCTCAATATTGGGTCAATGAATAAACAATGAAATTGATAGCATAAGAATAAAGTATGATTTAACTATCTTAAGCAATCCCAAGGAGTATCTAGTTCATCTCGATGCACATGCATGATCTAGTGGACACATTTTCGTACCCATCTCAGGATGGATCCATAGAGGTCAGCTTAAAGTGCCATGTGCACCCAAATAGAATTTGTGCTAGATCTAGGTGAACTAATCATGGTTCTAGCACAATTGTAATATTTGGGTCTCCTAAGCGAAAATGAATGAAATGAATTTCCTAGCTTAGGAATCTTACCCACATTACAAACCTTTTTAAGATGACCTTGCTCACCACAGTTGCAGCAGAAGCATCGCTCAGTCTAACATTACGCTTGTTGTTTGCTCTTTTCCTTGGTGGTGGTCATCCTTGGAGATGTGCTCTCTTGATTGTGTGGACCTGATGCAAAGAAGTAACCCTTTTCGTTGCATCTGAAGCATCTCCCATTTTCATCCACCTTTTGCTCTTGGAGGTCATAGAAACATTAGTACAAACAACATGAACACTTGATTTGTTACCTTTATCTTGGTTCAAGTTGCTTGCTTCCTTTGTTGTAGCTCTAGGAACATAATTTTGATGGAGATTGATGCATACTACGGTTTCTACCTTCTCAAGCTTCTTCACCACGCGTGTGTGGATATCTTGAGGAGGTTGAGCATGGCGTGTGAAAGTCGCCTAGAGGGGGTGAATAGGCAAAACCTGAAATTTATAAACTTAAACACACACTAAGGTCGGGGTTAGCGTTAGAATTTAATTCAAGTCCGAAAGAATGTTTCTCTTGCTAAGAGTTGCTCAAAGGATGCGGATGACGCATGGGAGCAAACTCAAATTAATACTAGCAAGGAAACGTTAGAGAGAGGAAAGAGGGCAAACAAATCAAGCGAGAATCAAAGCGAGTAGAAACGATGATTTGTTTTACCGAGGTTCGGTTCCAAAGAACCTAGTCCCCGTTGAGGAGGCCACATAGGCCGGGTCTATTTCAACCCTTTCCCTCTCTCTCAAACGGTCACTTAGACCGAGTGAGCATTCCCTTAATCACACGGGTCACTTAGACCCCGCAAGGACCACCACACACTTGGTGTCTCTTGCTAAGCTTTACAAAGCACTTGAGAAATGGAATGAGAAAGGAAGAAGGCAATCCAAGCGACAAGAGCGCAAATGAACACAAAATCTCTCTCACACAAGTCACTAAGTGGTTGAGATGAATTTGGGACTTGGAGAGGATTTGATCTTTGGAATTGTGTCTTGGAGTGAATGCTAGAGCTCTTGTATTGAATGTGATCTTCTGAAAACTTGGATGCCAATGAATGAGGTGGTTGGGGGGTATTTATAGCCCCCAACCACTTCCTAGTCGATGGCAAAGGCTACTGGCGATGGGCGCACCGGACAGTCCGGTGCGGCACCGGACAATCACGGTTCGCTGTCCGGTGCCCGCCACGTCAGCGCATCCGTTAGGGTTTGGAGCAGTTGACCGTTGAAGAGCATTGTCGTCTTGCTGCACCGGACAGTCCGGTGCCACACCGGACAGTCCAGTGACCTCCGACTTCTGTGCTCTGACTTCTGTCGCGGCACTGTTCATCTCTAACATCTCCACAGTCGACCATTGGCACGCAGGGAGCCGTTGCTCCGCTGGCTCACCGGACAGTCCGGTGAATTATAGCGGAGCGCGCCTCTGAATTCCCGAGAGTGGCTTGTTTAAAGTTGTACGGGCCTGGGGCACCGGACAATGTCCGATGTGCCAAATTTCAGCACACTCAAGTCTTTTTGCTCCAATCTTTAATTGTGTCCCTAACTGAAATTCTTTCTTGGTTTGTGTTGAACCTTATGCACCTGAGATAAATCACATCTAGCAAAACTAGTTAGTCCATATGGTTTGTGTTGGTCGTCAACCACCAAAATATATTTATAGGAAATGGTTAACCCTATTTCCCTTTCAGCGTGTTCTCTGCATTTTCCTTTTATTCCTTTTAATCCTTCTTGCAAACTTTTTCTCAATCGAGGATCAGCTTTCCTTGGAGCAGCAAGGTTAGCACATGGAAATATATTTTATAAATAAACATATATGCAAGCATGAAGTTCACATGAATTTAAGCTAGTAATGACAACCTCATTAGCAACATCTAGCGTGATATGATCATCAAGTAATTTGTCATGAGAATGAGACAACATATCATATTTCTCACATAGAGCAAGTTTTTCTAGTTTTAGCATTTCTACTTGACCCTTGAGCATAGCATTTTCAATTTTAACTTGAGCAATACTAGACAAAGCATTTTCATTATGTACTTGATCAATTAAAATTGATTCATACCTTTGGACCAAATTTTCATGAGAGCACACTAGCTCCTCATGTTCTTTGGTCATCTTCTCCAAGCTGTCTTTAGTCTTGATGAGAATCTTTTCCAGCATGAGAAGCATCTCTCCTTGTTCGCCATTTCTTCTCGACAATTTCATTAAGATGGCTTTGTTATCTTTGTTGAGATGAGCGTAGAGCTGGCAAATCTCCTCTTCTTCCACATCCTCGCTTTCGTTTTCCCTATCATCATGTTTAGCGGAAGCATGCAAAGCAATATGGGAAAATGAATCTTGCGGTGATGCAGATTTGTCATTTGGTCGACATCGTTCTTCTTCTTCTCCCTTCAAAAGGTTAGTACCACAAGCACTAGAGGGAGTAGAAGCAATGTGTTTGGACTTAAGATATTTCGGTTTAATTCTAGTCCACAAATCATGAGGATCAACGAATAGATCATTATCACTACTCATGATAGCAAAGTAAGAATCTCTAGTAAGATCATCAACTAAGATATGATTAAGGGTCAAACATCTTAGTTCCTTCTTAGAGGGATACTAATGTTAGAAGGCAAAATACTCTTATTAAAAATCTATCTTAAATCAGGATCAATACTCATGAAAGCATTAAGAATGGAGACAGACCAAGATGCATAATTAGAACCATCGCCAAGTAGAAGTTCTAGGGTTACCTCTTTAAACGATGTCATCCTCTTCGGACGGCTAAGCCCACGATGAAGAGACTAGTTCTGATACCATTTGAAAGTTCCCTTTGCTCGGAAACACAGATTTGGATGTCTCCTACAGGGAGTGAATAGGCAAATAAAAATTTAACCCGAAAACTTAGAACTTCTTACTCTACTTGAAGTCTAAAACGCATCGGTATGAAGTTGACTCGAATAGATCGCAGCGGAATACCAGTCTTTGTCTCAAAAAGAACATGCACTTCAAGAACAGCTTATACCAAAGATGAGTATAGAAGTGCAAATCAAATCAAGCAGGAGACAAAGAATCAATCAGAGCAAAGCAGAGACAAGTGACAGATAAATTTATCTCGTGGTTCGGTTAAGACTAAAATGCTTGCCTACTCCACGTTAGAGTTAGCCAACCTGGCATGGAGTCTATTTCAACTCATTCCTCTATTTACTTAGATCTATCACTAAGTGGAAGATCAAAGCTTCCACTATGTCGATGATGGTTACATAGAGACATGTCTATTTATAACTCTTCACATCACTCCGATAGAGTAACACTACTTGCTTAAGATCTTGCTAGCTCTAACTCCTAGCAGTACCTCTCCTCTCTCTTTTGGCTTATAACTATGCCAACACTAGATCTAGAGAGAAATACACAAGAGAGGGAGATAGAAATGTTCCACAATGTGTTTATACTTGCTTGCTACAGAATTGTCCTCCTTTGGGTCATGGGGAGGTCCTTTATATAGCCCCATGCCTCCCATAGTCATTGCAAAACAAAAGAAGAAACAGTTCTGCACTGGGGGCACCGGACCAGTCCACTGCATTATTGGATCGAGTCCCTTAGTCTCCAGTCCGTGATCTCATTGGGCGCCTTCCCCTTCTGGTGGTCTCCGGACCCGTCTGGTGCACCACCGGACCTGGCCACGTCATCTAGTCGTTGGGCTGAGCTAGCACGCCCGTGAAAAGTCGTTGGCCAAGGTCCGGTGCACCATCGGACCGAACACTGTTCATGGTACGGAGATTTTTAGCCAAAAATCTTGAGGCCATACAGTTCTTGTTGGAGGTACGGTGCGCCACCGGATCAGTTCTATTGAAGGTTCGATGCGCCCAGACAACAACTCCTAAGTCCTTTTTCCTCCATTATTTCTCCAATTGACTTCAACTCTTTTGAGGACTTTCCTATAACTTAGACACACATAATTAGAGAGTAATCCGATTGACTAAGTCTCAGGAACTTACTACTTTCCTAATCTTTCTCCAACTTTTCTGTTTCTCCTCAAACAGAGCCCCGAATGACACTTTCTCTAGAAATGATGTTAGAGAGCAAACCAAAGTGTCAAATGCGTAGTAAAAGGTGTATGGGACATAGTTAAACACTCAAACCTTGCATATTTAACCTTGTCATCGTTTTGCGCCTTTTGGACTGTTTGAGGTCGGGATTGGACTCCAAAACATCAAGTTGCCACAACTTGATCTCTAAAGTTGTCCTAGAGCTCCAACACCCGACAATGGTCACATAGGACATTTCCAAACACAAGAATGACCCAAAACAAAGGTTAGATTGAACTTAGCTCTTTTGGGTCACTTCCAGGTTCTGACTTTGATACTTCTCCTCTTCCTTGTGACCATGTCTAACTCTTTGAGTTATGATCTTGAGCCTTATGACTTGAACCATACACCATAAGAATTAATTCAATGGTTCCAAGTCACGTCCTTATGTAGCGATCCTCAATGCATCATGACCTTCCTCAGCTGATTAACTTTAACTTCTGTAGAGCCTCTTCTTCACTTTGACTTTAGGTACCTCAGCCATCTTGACTTTTTTCCGTTGCTCTAGTTCCTCGAAGATCTCGTGCCTCCACCCTTGGTTCAATCCAGTTGACTCCAAGTCATGCGCATTGATTCTCACATAATCAATGTTCATTCTTCTCTTAGCTTGTGATGTCCATTATCAATAGTCATCTCAGCCTTTGGATCATCACACTTGATCTTCTATGCTGAACCCTATGAGCTATGCACTAAGCACCTGTTCAACACTTAGCAACATATGTCAATCCTTTAATTGTGTTGTCATCTAAACTACCAAAAACCACAAGGGAGTTTTCATCCTCGTAATTAGGACCCAACGTTCCTAGGTGTGACACCAGTGTGTTAATGTAGCAGCAAGGGTGAAATATGTCACGGTGTATACGGCCCCAGTCGTCCGTGACGTGCACTACAACTTCCAAAGACACCTGTAGCAGCGTGGAGGGCATACTTTTTCGACTCTCACGTTCCCAAATTTCCAAAGGGGTCATTCCTTGAAGACACAGCGTGCGGCTATAGAACCTCGGACTATCGTCAAACATTGCATCTATTTATGTTAAGGTATGGGAAGTTATGGTTTGGCCCCACTGTCAGTTTGTAACCCCTCTTTGTTGGTCTATATTAGGGCTACTTTGAAAACCTTCGAAATTGAAGTGGATTGGAGAGGAAATTATACACTATCAGACTCATATAGCCATCTTATAACAAACATTTAGCTGTTTCGTGCAACCCTAATATATTTAAAAAGGTGTTGCGCTTCGGCGACCGAAACCTCTCAAAAACCCTCCTCGTTTCCGTGTGCCTTTCATACCAAAGGCCCTTGCCGAATCTGATCGGTGCCACATCCATGTACCCGGCTGACAATCGTCGTTAATATTCAATATGATGAGCAACTTTGACTACTTTGCATGTCTAAAATTATGATACGGTAATAAAAGATTCTATTTTTGAAATGCCCACGGCTCGCCTCAGTAGCTCAGACAACTCTAACCTGCTCCATATGGCAGACATGCCAATATGACAAAGTCAAGAAAAATGGCATATTTCGACCAGAAGAGTGTCCACTAGAAATCAGCTGAAACTGAACATGTGTTAAAAAAATACTCCTGTATGCCAGTGAATACGTCACCCTTGGTTTTTTTACTGTTTATTTCTGCAATGTTTTAGAGTGCCATCACTGTTTTCCTTTACTGGTGAAGAACAGTACTTTTATTCTGGCGGCAAAGTAATCTATGACGACGCATATTTTACAGGCATATTCCAGTGATTAACTTGACCCAAATAAACATAACGAATCTCTCGAACCTTTATCCACGCCATGCATACATATAATTAACGAATTAAGAGAGTTTGAAGAACATGGACACTGACAACTCAAGGTTTGGACTTAGAACTGAAGTAGTGAAGTGGCGGAGAGGATTGTGTTGTCGGGCATGCATGCGAATGCACCTTCTAGTTGGCTTCCGCCTCCCACTTGTCAATCACATCGTCAAGTGCCGTCGTTGCGGCACCACCCTCACGGAGGCCCTCTGCCGCAGCCTTCTGCAGCTGGGCCACCTTGGCCCGCACCATGGCGCCCTTCCCTTCCCCTTCCACCAGCTCCCTCACCACCGCCGCGATGCTCTCCTTGTCCTTGGTCTCGGGCAGCCGTATCGCAGCCCCTGCCCCTTCCGACAGCATCACCGCGTTGAGCCGCTGCTCGGCGAACAAGGGCCAGGCCACCATCGGCACGCCGTGCACCAGGCTCTCGAGCGTGGAGTTCCACCCGCAGTGCGTGAGGAACCCGCCGGTGGCGCCGTGGGCCAGCACCTGCGTCTGCGGCGCCCACGAGGGCACCAGCAGACCCACCTCCTTGGTCCTCTCGACGAAGCCCTCCGGGAAGTACGCGAACGGGTCCTTCTTGCTCTCCGCGTCGTAGTAGTTGCCGTTGAGCGTGCCTTCGTCGTCGCTGGGGCTGCGCACCACCCACAGGAACCGCTGCCCGCTGCGCTCCAGCCCGAGCGCCAGCTCGTGCATCTGCTCCTTCGGCAGCGCGCCGCCGGAGCCGAACGAGACGTAGACGACCGACCTGGCTGGCTGCCGGTCGAGCCACTCGAGGCACGCCGCACGCGGGGACGAGCGTGGAGGCGTGCCGCCGGACTGAAGGATCAGCGGGCCGACAGGGTACACGGGCGGCCAGCCGGGCTCTGCTGGGTGGCGCAGCGCCTCGGCGGCCTCAGGCTCGACGGCGTCGAAGGAGTTGACGAGGATGGCGGCGGCGGCTTCGCGGCAGCGTATGGCGAGGTTCACCATCACCGCGTACGACGGGTTGGACCGGTCCTGGAGCGGCGAGATGATGTCGGGCCCCGGGATGGGCACGCAGCCGGGCAGCCGCACCGGTTCGGCCAGGTCCCGGAACTCGCCGGGCACGGAGGCGGCCAGCTCGGGGAGGTGGAGCACGAGCGAGAGCGCGTGGAGGTTCATTGGCATGAAGAGGCACCGCGCCGCCCTGACGCCGGCGTCGCGCGCGGCGTTGAAGGACTCCATCCCGAACTGGTCGACGACGAACGCGACGAGGCGGGCGGTCTCGCCGAGCTCCGCGAGCACGGCCGCGATCGCGGGGAGCGAGCGCGCGCACTCCGCGGTCATCAGCGTCTCGATGGCGGCGTCGCGGGGCAGGTCGGAGAGGTCGACGGGCGGGAGCGCGCGCGCGGCGACGGAGGGCGGGAGAGACGCGAGGAACGCGCGCTGCGTGGCCGACGCGGCGGACGCGAAGGTGATGAGCGTGGCCGTGGCCCCGCGCCGCGCCGCCAGGCGCTTGGCCAGCTCCGCCAGCGGGATCAGGTGGCCCATCCCCGGCGTGGCCAGCATGGCCACGTGCGGAGGCCCGGCCTTCATGCTCGGTTGTCGGTTCTTCTCGCGGCGGTGGGCGGTGGCCGGTGGGGGGATCTTGTGCTCACAGTCACGGAGTTTTTGCGTTCAGGTGTGGTGCGTTTTATACGGACGCTGGACGCAAAGGCTTCGCTTACTTAGCCTTAAGCTCAATCATTACTGCATACAAAGTGTTGTTTCTGTTGGCTGCGCTGCGCAGGCGGCGGAAGGTTCCTACAGCGTCTGTTGGTAGGTGGAGGCTGGCTGGAGGGTCGGGTCCTACGGCGGCGCGGCAGGCTGAGCGACTGGTGCTCTGCATATGCCCGCGCGGCGGCTTCAGACGAAAGCTGACATGACGCGTTACCAATATAATATTGACCCTTTGTCCTTTCAACCCTCTCTAACGAGAAAACAAATCGATTAATTTTAAGGACATGTACACCGTACACGGCAGTATAGTATATGGATTGAATACGATTGGAGTGAATTAAATATCTTTCTAAAATTAAATAAAAAGGAATTTGATGTCCTCCGATCTTACTTAATCCTTCACTCATAACTACTTGTTTGATTAGAAGTAGATTAAATGAGATTATAGAGGATTAAATCTTAGTCTCTTTTAATCTAGACGCAACGAAATAAGGTCCTTTAATACTCCATCTTTTGAGCGGTCTTTAGCCAATTAAAATGATATATATAGAGAGAGAGAGGGGCTAGTTTAATAACTCTATTTTTGAAAATGATTTTAATTTTTTAAAAGAAATTAGTTTATCTTTCCTTAGAAAAATAGACAACCATTACGTAAAAAAAGATTTGTCAAACCAGCTCTGAGACGCCGAAAGATGTTGTCTTGAAGATATATCAGAAACTTCTATTTGTTGCTAAATTTTATCATATGGATTTGAGTGGTACGTCGATTGTAGTTTAGTTGTTCTTGGGTGGTTTTTGCACAAGGGAGACAAAAGGGCACATGTTATGACTCGCATAGCATGAATTATACATTAAAGTGCAGGCTACTGCAACCACAGCTATTGGCACAGCCTATTTCATTACATGGTTGTAAAAACAGTTTTAAGGTTTGCAAAAAAAACTGCTGCACCAATCACCTGCTGAAACAAAACATCTTCGCTAGCATACCATGAACTGCTTGCAAGTGAAAGCGCCACAAATTCATCGCAAAAGGGACCGAGCCTGCAGTCAGACAGTAAAAAGAGACCCCATGATGCTGATCACTGTCCATGGGGGGGGGGGGGGGGATCACGGCATACTGAGCCGAGACCGCAGCCTGCTTGCAATGCAGTCGGGGCTTCGTTCAACGCACTTCCTCTTCCTTGACACTGGCTTGGACGATGGAGTGACACACCCAGCCTCCGTGCTGGCTTGATGGCCATCCTGGCACTCAGATGTCACTACGGACTCGCTTCTGCTGTCTTCTTTGTCACCGTCAGAACTCTTCTTCACATTGCGGCGGGTTGCTTTCTTCACCTTAGCTTTGCTGCTCGTTTCACCATCCTCGGGCCTCTCATTGGCATCCGGGCCATCATGATCCGAAATGCATGAGCTTTCAGATTTAGCAGACAGCGACTTCTCTTTGCCAGCTGGGCTTGAATCCTCTGAGTTATCTGATGATGCTCGATGTGTCGCAATTAAAAAGTGTGCCACAGATTTGTACCCAAGTCCAACCACCTGCACGAATGCCAATGCCAGACTGTCAGGATTGTTGGATCGTTGACAAATTGGTACGTACATACTTCCAACATTAGAACCAAATATGCGCATACTGCCTACACTGGATCCACTCCATTACTGTTTCCTAGCCACCAAGTAGGTTAGGCATAGGCGGTTAAGCATAGGCTACAGACAACCTAAAGAAACGCATGATCCTCAAACAAAAACATAGATAATATTTTACGCTATGCCAGCTTCAATTAGCAGTTTGTGCCTTTCAAAGGTAATAGGGGATATACCTTCCTGTACGCAGAACCAGTAGGGAACCATCCTCTCTTGGTTCTGCATATGCTGCAATTACAGATGCCACGGCAAACTGGACATATCCAGTTAGGATTCTTCTTAACTTCTAACACATTCTCACCATACCTGCAACAGCCACAGTGTCAATTATTTTCTGCTAAGGGAACTTTAAATGTGTTTAAGTAGCACAGACCCACAACTGAATTTCTCACAAAAAATCAGTTAAGTCAAAGAAAAAATCAAAGAATGGCACACGTGTAGTATATATATTGCAACCCAAATCCTACACGTGTGCCAAAAAATCAAAGAAAAAACTTGCAGCTTCAGCATCAGTAAATTTGTTTTAATTTGTGAACTGTGAATTGGAAAGTTTCTGTTATATTTTTTATAATCACAGATAAGTCCATTTAGTGTCATAAATCAGAAAAAAAATTGACTAACAATGTCTGAAAATATATCTTCTCAAATGAAAATAGTTGTGATAGTTTTTATTGTAAGTCCAAATATTTTCAGTCTTGTGTGGGCAATCTACATAAAACACTAGATATCAATTGTCCAAGTAAAGAGGGTTTGACTTGGGATAGGCTTAGATAGATTTATATTTGTAAGCGAAGGAAGTATTGTTGCTAAACTTCTAGAGCTAAAATTACCCTTTTATTTTCAGGTGTATATGCTATATGAAGAACAGGGAATTCGTTGCAAGACATAAATTGTGTTTAACACATGTTCTTTAGAAAAATGACAGAAATGACAGCTCATGAATGTACAATCTATAATTCTATGCTTAATTTTGTCTAGCAGCAGAGCAGGTAAACATTTAACCAAACTAAGGACTATAAAGAAAATGTTCACCTCATATACAAACAATCTCCACAGAACTGCCCTTGAACAATCTGGCATTTACAGCAGCTTGTATGATGACCAAGAGTTTTCTGCCTGTAACATGGAAGCATTATGTCATTATATCAAATCTATACACATCAGGCATACTCCAGATTGTTAACCATAAAAACCTCTGAAAAAAGAAATCAACTTGCCATTTATACCCATATAGAAAAAAAACCTTGAGCAAATATTAAAATCCACCTCTACACTTCAGTTTTCACACTAGTATTTATCTAGCATACACAAACCAAGTCGTCTCTTATACTTGGAAAATACTTGGAAAACCGATCCAAGGGCTTAGAGTTGTACTACATGCCCTCACTAGCAAAAACTTGTCATTTATTAACCCCCCAACCTGACTTTACATTTCAGTGTGCACATTGAAGTTTAACTAACATACACAAACCACATCATAGTACAGAAAAGGTAGTAAAAATATTTGTTTAGGGCACTAGCAGAAGCTTGTGATTTATTCCGCCCCATATCAAAAATTGAGAACTGCATTATGGTTACTGTTATTAAAGTTGTATATGCTTCGTTCTTTTTCTAAAAGTGTCACAATAGGTTACTTGGTTCACCATTCATAAAAATAATTATTACAGCATACGGCAAAGGCAACTGATTCAAAAATAGAGAATTCACAAGTAGTTATCCCGTAGGAACTACTTACCGGCACTGATGACAGGTTTGGCCCCTCACTTGATCATAGATGCGCTTTCCATCTTTGCCATAACCATCGACAAAGAGTGTCCAAGGAGTGTCGCATGTACCCAAAAGCTTGTCATGCTCTTCAGTGTATATTTCTTCCTTGGCTCCTACCTCTACTACCTCAATTTTGCCACCTTCGGAGTGTTTCTCTTTCTTAGGTTCAGTTTCACAATAGCTAATTGGTTCCACGTCCTTCAACCTACAAAAACAGAAAAGAAGATTACTGCTAGTGTCATGAGAGATAGTGTTTAGTAAACCTATTTAGTTGACATGTGGCATACAAATTTGGAGGAAAAAACAAACTTGAAATTTTGTAGTGCCTCGTGGAAAAGCATTAGCAGTTTAACGGCATTAGGACAATGGATGTGCACATGTTATTGACAGGATCGTTATGGAATAATAAAAAGGACAGACACATTCATTCAGATGCATACAACAGTGAAACTACAAACAAGCACCAGATGAAATCGACAGCGAAACTTTATCCTGGAACATGTTGGGCTAAGGTGCAAACAGAGGAAAGAATAGATCCGTTCAGATGACAAAAAAAATAAACGGTTGTCGTCGCTATAGATTGTGCTGAACAAAAAGCAAACAGACGTATGTTTGCACATTAGATTAATAGAAAGCCTCGCGAGTCGCAACACCAGCGTTTAGGAGGCTAAGAACTGGCAGGCATCACGAGAGAGTAATCAGCACACGGATCCACCACCACAAGAAGACGACTGGGTCTGGGTCCGTACCTGAGCGACCTCCGTGAGGGCGCCGGCGACGCGGGCTTCACCCTGGCCCCGCCAGCGGGACCCGGGTCCACGGGCTTCCGGCGCCGACGTCCGCTGCCGGTACCTCGAACCGAGGCGGCGGCGGAGTAGCTGAGGGTCTGTGCGAGGTCGAGGATGCCGAGCTTCTGCATCCGCTCCATGTTCTCCCGGATCCTCGCGGCCCTCTCGCGCTCGTAGTCCCCAATCACCTCCGCCACGGCGGGGGCGGGGGCGGGTGCGGGTGCGGGGGCGGGGTTCTTCGGCGGCCGGCCCCGCCGTCTCGGGACCGGCGCCGGCGACAGGTCCGCGGGGGTGGATACGGCGGTGGCCATGGATGTCCTGGCGGCGGGAGACGAGGGACGGGGACTGTGATTGGGGGGATTTCTCCGGTGCGGGCGTGCGGCAGGGGTTTATAGGGGAACGGAATCGCGCCCAATAGGAAGGGGGCGGAGGCGGGAGGCGAACGAGAAGGTAGCGGTAAGCCGCGGCACAACGGTCACATGGTGCGGCCGTGCTGGGGGGCGTGGGTTTTATGGACGGGCTGTGTGGGTCGACCGCCACCCGCCGCATTCCATCGCGTGCGGGTGACACGTGGGACCACGAATCACTGACGACCATCGGGGCCACCCGTCAGTGGCGGAGAGTACGATGTCCTTGGCCGCGTCGGGATGCCCGTGGTGGGCGGGTACAGGGCGTCGGGGCACGCGAGGATAGGACGGGAGCGCGGGATCGAGCAGCGGGTTTCCCGCGCAAATCTTCCTCCACTGACACGTGGGACCTGGCAGGGGCCGGCAGGGGTGGAGTTCGTGAAGTAGGGGTATATAAATGACAGGTGGGTCCGTTGCGGAGGTCACTGCGTCAGGACTGAGAGGGTGGGTCGGGTTTCGTGTGACTATACGTAGGGTGGTGGTCGTCGTGCGAGGCGGGAACGCGAGAGGTCGAGCACGCGCTGCCGCGCTCGGCGGTCGAGAGTCCGGACCTGCTGTTCGGCACGCCACGGCCCACGGGCTACACAGCTGGGCTAGCTAGCTGGCTTCACCCGAGTAGTAAGTAGGCTGTCATGTGTTCTTTTTTGTTCCATCTGGGAAATCGTCGATTGGACGGACTGGCTGGCGGCCATAAATCCCGTGAAATAGAAAGCGAAATCGGACCTATGGACAGGCAAAGAGAGCTGTTGAATTCGAACGTTTGAATTTCGATTCCCCATGGGAAGATTGTTTCTTGACCGTTGCCGTTTGTGTTGGCGGCCTGGCGGGTTGGGATCGTGGTGGATTGCAATTAATAAAATGCCACGTCCTCATTAGAAATTGGCGAGATGGTAATCAGATGTTTGGTTAATTGTATTGTGCACATAAGTCAATCTCTTCTCTACTCTTTTAAAACACGAGTTTTGATCGTCCTGCGTCGTTGTATGTTCGTGCGTATGCTTATTCCTCTCTGAAAGGGAAATAGGATTAACATTTTCCCAGTATTAATTTTGGTAGTTAAAATAACCAACACAAATAATTGGACTAACTAGTTTGCTCTAGAATATATGTTCTACAGGTGCATAAAGGTTCAACACAAACCAATAAAAGATTGAAAATAGGGTTCAAATATAAAGGAGCAAGAAACCGAGTGTGCCCTGGTGTCTAGTGTGCCACCGGACAGTGTCCGGTGTACCAGAACCGTACAATCCCAAACCAGCCACTCTCGGGTTTTCGCCAGCGCGCTCCGCTATAATTCATCGGACTGTCCGGTGCACTAGCGGAGTAACGGCTATCCAGCGCAACGGTCGAATGCAACGGCGCCTGACATTGCTACAGTGAAGAACAGTGCACGCAGAGTCAGAGCGCAGAAGTCAGAGGCGCATCGGACAGTGAACAGTGCATATCTGGTGCGGCACCGGACTGTCTGGTACCACTAGAAGACAAAGCCTCCAACCGTCGACAGCTCCCGAACCCTAACGGTTAGGTGACGTGGCTGGCGCACCGAACAGTGTCCGGTGGCGCACCAGACTGTCCGGTGCGCCCATCGACAGTAGTCTGCCCCAATGGTTGTTTGGTGGTTGAGGGCTATAAATACCCCCAACCACCACCACTCCA
Source organism: Zea luxurians (assembly GCA_029449295.1). Lineage (NCBI taxonomy): Eukaryota > Viridiplantae > Streptophyta > Magnoliopsida > Poales > Poaceae > Zea > Zea luxurians. Next base: position 7,985,357 of record JAOPSE010000035.1, read on the forward strand.
AGCATCCAAGTTTTCTGAGATTCTCATTCAATACAAGACCTAGTGCATTCACTCCTAGACACAAATCAAAAGAATCAATGCCTCTCCAAGTGCCAAACTCATTCCAACCACCTAGTGACTTGAGAGAGTATTTTGTTCGTGTTCTTTGCGCTCTTGTTGCTTGGATCGCTTTCTTCCTTTCTCATTCTTGTTTCTAAGTGAATTGTAATCAAAGAAAGAGACACTGAAAGTTGCCTAGAGGGGGGTGAATAGGCGGAATCTGAAAATTATAAACTTAAGCACACACTACAAGCTGGGGTTAGCGTTAGAATTAAAATCGAGTCCGAAAGAGAGGGCGAAAATAAATCACAAGCAAATGAAGAGAGTGACACGGTGATTTGTTTTACCGAGGTTCGGTTCTTGCAAACCTACTCCCCGTTGAGGTGGTCACTGTCGGTGTTTTGGGTCCGACCGCGCACCCGGGGTTGCCTCTCGAGGTGCTTTTTGGAGTAGGACGGTGTTACCGACTATAGCTCGATGCTTCGTGCCTGATGCACGAGAAACAACAGACAATTTTGTATAGGTTCGGGCCGCTTTGAGGTGCGTAATACCCTACGTCCTGGTATGGATACATTGTGTGGTAGGTTATAAGAGAGTTCTCTAGTATCAAAGATGCTAGAGAGCTAAGTAGATGGCTAAGTAGTGAGATATGTTTTTGAGGGGATGCCCCCTAGGCCTTATATACTCGACCGTGGGGCGTTACATGTGCATATGATAACAGCGTGTGCCTAAGTAATAGTGAACCGACTGAGCCTACCTTTCTATAATACCGCCGACTTATCTCCGTTCAGTTCCGATGCATGAGGATACTATACGGGAAGGTCGGGTCACTGCTGCGGTCGTTGCTCAAATTCACCGGGCCGTCTGGGATCGAGTCGATCCAATCTTGCATCAATCCGCTTCACCAAACGTCCCTCCCCAGGCCCACGAAGGGATGGCCTTGAAAAATATTGGGCTCAAGACCTTTCGCGAGGTCTTTCAGCCTTCTAGTGGACCCGGGGGATATCTGTCCCCCACAAGCCCCTAATATTTGAGTTGATTTTGAAACAATCGGCCCAAAGATTCTAGGTCCAACTTGCAGTTTTTGATTTTGATAAGGAATGCCTTGAAAATAGGTCTGTCGAGCCGTTGCTTCTGAACTCTGAGTGACTCGGTAAAAACGATCCTCCGTTGTTTTCCTCTGCCATTATTCATCGGTCTTCGCTTTATTCCTCAGAAATCAGTGCTCTGTCTCAGGTTTATGCTTCGGAGATCAACGTTCTGCTCTCTGGAGTTTAGGATTCATTGGGTGCACATTTTCAGTAATCCACTCGAAGCTCGGGGGCTACACCCATTGGGTGCACAAGGTGCACCCAATGGGTGTAGCCCCGAGCTTCGAGTGGATTACTGAAAATAATCCACTCAAAGGTCTTCATCTCAAGTCTTTTCAGAAATCATTTTTATCTTCAACTCATGCTTTAGAAATCAGCATTGTTTTATTCTCATCTCATGCTTTGGAAATCAACATTCTGTCTTTTGGGGTTGATGATCCATTGGGTGCACCGGAGGGTGTATGAAAGGGAAATGTGCCCCTTGGGCCATTTCTAAGTATTTTGGTGATTGAGTGCCAACACAAGTGCCTTTGTGATAATCTATGCAAAGTGGTGGACAAAGTGCAAACCAAGTCTAAAGGTATGTTTCTAGACTTAGTACATTGTTTTAAAGAACTAATGTATTGTGTCTAAGTGCTGGAAACAGGAAAAATCAATTTGGAAAAGACTTGGCTGCTCAGCCAAGACTCTGCTCAGTCTGGGTGCACCGGACTGTCCGGTGGTGCACCGGACAGTGTCCGGTGCGCCAGGCTGGCTCTGTCAACTAGCTGCTCTCGGGACTTCGTCGGCGGTGTACGGCTATAATTCACCGGACTGTCTGGTGAGCCGTTCACAGGCGAACTCTTCGCTCTCGGGAAGCAATTAACGGCGTATGGCTAAAATTCACCGGACTGTCCGGTGAGCCAACGGTCGGCCGCGCGATCCGCGCGGGACACGTGGCCGAGCCAACGACTAGAAGGAGGCATCGGACTGTCCGGTGTGCACCGGACAGTGTCTGGTGCGCCAACGGCTCTCAAGTGCCAACGGTCGGCTTCGCCAAATAAGGAAGGAGATCCGCACCGGACAGTGTCCGGTGGTGCACCCGACATGTCTCGGTGCGCCAGTCGACAGAAGGCAAGAATTGCCTTCTCGGATTGCTCTCAACGGCTCCTAGCTGCCTTGGGGCTATAAAAGGGATCCCTTGGCGCATGGAGAAGATAACCAAGCATCCTTTGAGCACGATTGATCACTCACACTTCGTTCTTGCGCATTTGTTCGACATTCTTAGTGATTTGAGCTCTGTTCTAGTGAGGAACTTGTGATAGTGTCCTGAGCTCAAGTCTGGGTCTTGTGTGTGCGTATTTGCTATGATCTTTGTGTCTTGTGTGAGTTGCTAATCCCTCCCTTACTCCGTGCTTCTTTGTGAACTTCAAGTGTAAGGGCGAGAGACTCTAATTTGTGGAGATTCCTCGCAAGCGGGATAAAGATAAGCAAAGCAAAACACCGTGGTATTCAAGTGGGTCTTTGGACCGCTTGAGAGGGGTTGATTGCAACCCTCGTCCGTTGGGACGCCACAACATAGAGTAGACAAGCGTTGGTCTTGGCCGAACCACGGGATAAACCACTGTGCCATCTCTGTGATTGATCTCTTGTGGTTATTGTGTTTTGTTGAGATTCCTCTCTAGCCACTTGGCACTATTGCGCTAACTCCTAATCAGTTTTTGTGGCATTAAGTGTTAAGTTTTATAGGATCACCTATTCACCCCCCTCTAGGTGCTCTCAATTGGTATCAGAGCCGTTCTCTTCACAAAGGGACTAATCGCCCGAAGAGATGGATCCTAAGGGGAAGGGAATTGTGATCAACGACAAGGAGAAGGAGTCCTTCGTCAACGAGCCGAAGGATGACAAGCCTACCGACTCGGGCTCGGGCTACAAGCGGAAGGAAGGGAAGAAGAAGAAGACGAGGCGCATCAAGGAGATCGTCTACTACGACGACAGCGATGAGTCTACTTCTTCCCAAAAGGACGACGACAACGACTACAAGAAGACGGTCAATTCGAACTTTTCATTTGATTATTCTCGTATTCCACATAGTTCGAATTCACATTTGCTTTCCATTCCTCTTGGCAAACCTCCACACTTCGATGGGGAAGACTACGGATTTTGGAGTCACAAAATGCGTAGTCACTTATTCTCTCTCCATCCAAGCATATGGGAGATTGTAGAGAATGGAATGAAATTTGATAGCTCGGATAGCCCTATGCTTATAAATGAACAAATCCATAGAAATGCACAAGCTACTACTGTTCTCTTAGCGTCTTTGTGCAGGGAAGAGTACAATAAGGTGAGCGGCTTGGACAATGCCAAGCAAATATGGGACACCCTCAAGATCTCTCACGAGGGAAACGACATCACCATGCTCACCAAAATGGAGTTGGTGGAGGGCGAGCTTGGACGATTCGCAATGATAAGGGGAGAGGAGCCAACCCAAACTTACAACCGGCTCAAGACCCTTATCAACAAAATAAGGAGCTACGGAAGCACGCGATGGACGGACCACGACGTCGTCCGCCTAATGCTAAGGTCCTTTACCGTTCTTGATCCTCATCTCGTGAACAATATTCGTGAGAATCCCAGGTACACGAAGATGATGCCCGAGGAGGTACTTAGAAAGTTCGTAAGCGGGCGGATGATGATCAAGGAGGCGAGATACGTCGACGACGCATTGAACGGTCCAATCCACGAGCCTCAACCCATTGCTCTCAAGGCAACGAGGAGCAAGGAGACGCTACCTAGCAAGGTGGCGCAAGTTGAGGCGGCCGGGCTCAATGATGAAGAGATGGCCCTCATCATCAAGCACTTCAAGACGACGCTAAAGGGTCGCAAGGGGCAGCCAAGCAAGACCAAGACCAAGGGGAAGCACTCATGCTTCAAATGTGGTAAGGTTGGTCATTTTATTGCTAACTGTCCCGATAATGATAGTGACCAGGAGCAAGGAAAGAATGGGAAGAGAGAGAACAAGAAGGTTTACAAGAAGGCCAAAGGCGAAGCACACCTTGGAAAGGAGTGGGATTCGGATTGCTCTTCGTCCGACTCTGACGACGAAGGACTTGCCGCCACCGCCTTCAACAAATCGGCTCTCTTCCCCAACGAGCATCACACTTGCCTCATGGCAAGGGAAAAGAAGGTAATCACTCGTAATGCTAGTACTTATGATTCTTCTAGTGATGATGAGTCTAGTGATGAAGAAATAGATTACTCTAGTTTGTTCAAGGGATTGGATAGATCTAAAATAGATAAGATTAATGAATTGATTGATGCCTTGAATGAAAAGGATAGACTCTTAGAGAAACAAGAAGACCTTTTATATGAAGAGCATGATAAATTTGTTAGTACACAAAATTCACTTTCTCTAGAAGTTAAAAGAAATGGAATGCTTTCTTGTGAACTTTTTACTTGTCATGAAACCATTTCTTCTTTAAAAGGTGTAATTGATGATTTAAATGCTAAACTAGAAGTAGCAAGTAAATCTAACTCTTGTGTTGATCATGTTGCAATTTGCACTAGGTGCAAGGATTTTGATATTGATGCTTGTAGTGAACACTTAGTTTCAATTTCAAAACTAAATGATGAAGTGGCTAGTCTTAATGCCCAACTTAAGACTAGCAAGAGTGAAGTTGATAAAATAAAATTTGCAAGGGATGCCTACACGGCTGGTAGACATCCCTCAACTAAGGATGGTCTTGGCTTCAAGAGAGAAGTCAAGAACTTAACAAGCCATAAGGCTCCCATCTCCACCAAGGAGAAAGGGAAGGCCCCTATGGCTAGTAGTGCTAAAAAGAACCATGCTTTCATGTACCATGATAGGAGATATTCTAGAAATGCTTTTAGAAGTTATGATGCTTTTTATTCACATGCTTATGATTCATGTGCTATGACTGCTTCTAGTTCCCATGGTGTGCATGATAGAAATGTTGCTAGGAAAAATGTTATGCCTAGAAGAAATTTTGCTCGTGTTCCTAGGAAAGTAGTGAATGAACCTTCTACCATTTATTATGCTTGCAATGCTCCCTTCGCTATTTGTAGAAAGGGTAAGAAGGTGATTGCTAGGAAGTTAGGGGCAAGATGCAAGGGAGATAAAACTTGCATTTGGGTCCCTAAAACTATTGTGACTAACCTTGTAGGACCCAACAATAGTTGGGTACCTAAAACCCAAGCCTGAATTTGCCTTGCAGGTTTATGCATCTGGGGGTTCAAGCTGGATTATCGACAGCGGATGCACAAACCATATGACGGGGGAGAAGAAGATGTTCACCTCCTACGTCAAGAACAAGGATTCCCAAGATTCAATAATATTCGGTGATGGGAACCAAGGCAAGGTGAAAGGGTTAGGAAAAATTGATATTTCTTCCGAACACTCTATTTCTAATGTGTTTTTAGTAGAGTCTCTTGGATATAATTTGTTATCTGTTAGTCAATTATGCAATATGGGATATAATTGTCTTTTCACAAATGAAGATGTATCTGTCTTTAGAAGATGTGATGGTTCACTAGCTTTTAAGGGTGTACTAGACAGCAAACTTTATTTAGTTGATTTTATAAAAGAGGAGGCCGGTCTAGATGCATGCTTAATGGCTAAGACTTGCATGGGCTGGCTGTGGCATCGCCGTTTAGCACATGTGGGGATGAAGAACCTTCATAAACTTCTAAAGGGAGAACACGTAATAGGTCTAACTAATGTTCATTTCGAAAAAGATAGACCTTGTGCAGCTTGTCAAGCAGGAAAACAGGTGGGGAGCTCACATCATTCCAAAAATGTGATGACCACGTCAAGACCACTAGAGATGCTTCATATGGACCTCTTCGGACCCGTCGCCTATCTAAGCATAGGAGGAAGTAAGTATGGTTTGGTTATAGTTGATGATTTTTCCCGCTTCACTTGGGTATTCTTTTTGCAGGATAAATCTGAAACCCAAGGGACACTCAAGCGCTTCCTCAGGAGAGCTCAAAATGAGTTTGAGCTCAAGGTGAAGAAGATAAGGAGCGACAACGGGTCCGAGTTCAAAAACCTTCAAGTGGAGGAGTACCTTGAGGAGGAAGGGATCAAGCACGAGTTCTCCGCTCCCTACACACCACAGCAAAATGGTGTGGTAGAGAGGAAGAACAGGACGCTAATCGACATGGTGAGGACAATGCTTGGAGAGTTCAAGACCCCCGAGCGCTTTTGGTCGGAATCCGTGAACACGGCTTGCCACGCCATCAACCGGGTCTACCTTCATCGCCTCCTCAAGAAGACTTCGTATGAGCTACTAACCGGTAACAAACCCAATGTTTCGTATTTTCGAGTTTTTGGGAGTAAATGTTACATTCTAGTGAAGAAGGGTAGAAATTCTAAATTTGCTCCCAAAGCCGTAGAAGGGTTTTTATTAGGTTATGACTCAAATACAAAGGCGTATAGAGTCTTCAACAAATCATCGGGTTTGGTTGAAGTCTCTAGCGACGTTGTATTTGATGAGACTAATGGCTCTCCAAGATAGCAAGTTGTTGATCTTGATGATGTAGATGAAGAAGATGTTCCGACGGCCGTAATTCGAACCATGGCGATTGGTGATGTGCGACCACAGGAACAAAATGAGCAAGATCAACCCTCTTCCTCAACAATGGTGCAACCCCCAACTCAAGACGATGAACAGGCTCATCAAAAGGAGGCATGTGATCAAGGGGGAGCACAGAGTGTCCAAGTTGAAGAGGAAGAAGCACCTCAGGCCCCTCCAACCCAAGTTCGAGCAATGATTCAAAGGGATCATCCCGTCGACCAGATTTTGGGTGACATTAGCAAGGGAGTAACTACTCGGTCTCGATTAGTTAATTTTTGTGAGCATTACTCTTTTGTCTCTTCTATTGAGCCTTTCAGGGTAGAAGAGGCCTTGCTAGATCCGGACTGGGTGTTGGCCATGCAGGAAGAGCTTAATAATTTCAAGAGAAATGAAGTTTGGACACTGGTGCCGCGTCCCAAGCAAAATGTTGTGGGGACCAAGTGGGTGTTCCGCAACAAACAGGACGAGCACGGGGTGGTGATGAGGAACAAGGCTCGACTTGTGGCAAAAGGTTATGCCCAAGTCGCAGGTTTGGACTTTGAGGAGACTTTTGCTCCTGTGGCTAGGCTAGAGTCTATTCATATATTGCTAGCATATGCCGCTCACCATTCTTTCAGGTTGTTCCAAATGGATGTGAAGAGCGCTTTCCTCAACGGGCCAATCAAGGAGGAAGTGTACGTGGAGCAACCCCCTGGCTTCGAGGATGAACGGTACCCCGACCACGTGTGTAAGCTCTCTAAGGCGCTCTATGGACTTAAGCAAGCCCCAAGAGCATGGTATGAATGTCTTAGAGACTTTCTAATTGTGAATGCTTTCAAGGTTGGGAAAGCCGATCCAACTCTTTTCACTAAGACGTGCGATGGTGATCTTTTTGTGTGCCAAATTTATGTCGATGACATAATATTTGGTTCTACTAATCAAAAGTCTTGTGAAGAGTTTAGCAGGGTGATGACGCAGAAATTTGAGATGTCAATGATGGGCGAGTTGAACTACTTCCTTGGGTTCCAAGTGAAGCAACTCAAGGATGGCACCTTCATCTCCCAAACGAAGTATACACAAGATTTGCTAAAGCAGTTTGGAATGAAGGACGCCAAGCCCGCAAAGACTCTGATGGGAACCGACGGACACACCGACCTCAACAAAGGAGGTAAGTCCGTTGATCAAAAAGCATACCGGTCAATGATAGGGTCTTTACTTTATTTATGTGCTAGTAGACCAGATATTATGCTTAGCGTATGCATGTGTGCTAGATTTCAATTCGATCCTAAGGAGTGTCACTTAGTGGCGGTGAAGCGAATCTTTAGATATTTGGTCGCTACGCCTTGCTTCGGGATCTGGTATCCAAAGGGGTCTACCTTTGACTTGATTGGATATTCAGATTCCGACTATGCCGGATGTAAGGTCGATAGGAAGAGTACATCGGGGACGTGCCAATTCTTAGGAAGGTCCCTAGTGTCATGGAATTTTAAGAAACAAACTTCCGTTGCCCTATCCACCGCTAAGGCCGAGTACGTTGCCGCAGGACAGTGTTGTGCGCAACTACTTTGGATGAGGCAAACCCTCCAGGACTTTGGCTACAATCTGAGCAAAGTCCCATTCCTATGTGATAATGAGAGTGCTATCCGCATGGTGGAAAATCCTGTTGAGCACAGCCGCACAAAGCACATTGACATTCGACATCACTTTTTGAGAGACCACCAGCAAAAGGGAGATATCGAAGTGTTTCATGTTAGCACCGAGAACCAGCTAGCCGATATCTTTACCAAGCCTCTAGATGAGAAGACCTTTTGCAGGCTGCGCAGTGAGCTCAATGTCTTAGATTCGCGGAACCTGGATTGAAATATAGCATACTTGTGTCTATACCCTTGATCATGTTCCTTCTGCATATTGTTGCTTATTTATGGTGCTCAAGTTGTACAAGCACTCCCTGGACCTCACAAGTCTTTGTGCAAGTGACGCACACATTTAGGGGGAGCTGTGTTACAACTTGACCCTTTGAGACTAACCGTGTGCTTGAGTTTGCTTAATTCAGTCTCAAAGGTGGATTGAAAGGGAAAGGTGGACTTGGACCATGAAAGACTTCCACTGCACTCCGATGAGAGGGTAACTAACTCCAAGTTCATCTTGTGAACTCTTTTTGCCGTTGGACTCTTATTTGCAGATTTGGTGAGGCAATGGGGTTAAAGGGCCAAGATTGATCCCATTTTGGTGCTTGATGCCAAAGGGGGAGAAAATAAAGGCCAAAGCAAGTAATGGATCAACTACCACTTGAGAAGTTTTGAAAATAGTAGAATAGAGCTTTTGTTTTGGCAAAACTCCCTTATTGGTTCTCTTGTCCAAAGTTGGCTTTTTGTGGGGAGAATGTTGATTATGGGAAAAAGGGGGAGTTGTTGAAATCTTTGATCAATTTCTATTGGAACAACTCTCTTTATGTCTCTACAATTGTGTTTGAGCTAGAGATAGGAGTTTGGAGTTGATTTGCAAAAACAAACCAAGTGGTGGCAAAGAGTGATCCATATATGTCAAATTTGATCAAAACAACTTTGAATTCTTATTTGGATTGATTTTGCACTTGTTCTAGTTGCTTTATGGTGTGTTGGCATAAATCACCAAAAAGGGGGAGATTGAAAGGGAAATGTGCCCCTTGGGCCATTTCTAAGTATTTTGGTGATTGAGTGCCAACACAAGTGCCTTTGTGATAATCTATGCAAAGTGGTGGACAAAGTGCAAACTAAGTCTAAAGGTATGTTTCTAGACTTAGTACATTGTTTTAGAGAACTAATGTATTGTGTCTAAGTGCTGGAAACAGGAAAATCAATTTGGAAAAGACTTGGCTGCTCAGCCAAGACTCTGCTCAGTCTGGGTGCACCGGACTGTCCGGTGGTGCACCGGACAGTGTCCGGTGCGCCAGGCTGGCTCTGTCAACTGGCTGCTCTCGGGACTTCATCGGCGGTGTACGACTATAATTCACCGGACTGTCCGGTGAGCCATTCACAGGCGAACTCTTCGCTCTCGGGAAGCAATTAACGGCGTATGGCTAAAATTCACCAGACTGTCCGGTGAGCCAACGGTCGGCCGCGCGATCCACGCGGGACACGTGGCCGAGCCAACGGCTAGAAGGAGGCACCGGACAGTGTCCGGTGTGCCAACGGCTCTCAAGTGCTAACGGTCGGCTTCGCCAAATAAGGAAGGAGATCCGCACCGGACATGTCCGGTGCGCCAGTCGACAGAAGGCAAGAATTGCCTTCTCGGATTGCTCTCAACGGCTCCTAACTGCCTTGGGGCTATAAAAGGGACCCCTTGGCGTATGGAGAAGATAACCAAGCATCCTTTGAGCACGATTGATCACTCACACTTCGTTCTTGCGCATTTGTTCGACATTCTTAGTGATTTGAGCTCTGTTCTAGTGAGGAACTTGTGATAGTGTCCTGAGCTCAAGTCTGGGTCTTGTGTGTGCGTATTTGCTATGATCTTTGTGTCTTGTGTGAGTTGCTAATCCCTCCCTTACTCTGTGCTTCTTTGTGAACTTCAAGTGTAAGGGCGAGAGACTCCAATTTGTGGAGATTCCTCGCAAGCGGGATAGAGATAAGCAAAGCAAAACACCGTGGTATTCAAGTGGGTCTTTGGACCGCTTGAGAGGGGTTGATTGCAACCCTCGTCCGTTGGGACGCCACAACGTGGAGTAGGCAAGCGTTGGTCTTGGCCGAACCACGGGATAAACCACTGTGCCATCTCTGTGATTGATCTCTTGTGGTTATTGTGTTTTGTTGAGATTCCTCTCTAGCCACTTGGCACTATTGCGCTAACTCCTAATCAGTTTTTGTGGCATTAAGTGTTAAGTTTTACAGGATCACCTATTCACCCCCCCCTCTAGGTGCTCTCAATTGGTATCAGAGCCGTTCTCTTCACAAAGGGACTAATCGCCCGAAGAGATGGATCCTAAGGGGAAGGGAATTGTGATCAATGACAAGGATAAGGAGTCCTTCGTCAACGAGCCGAAGGATGACAAGCCTACCGACTCGGGCTCGGGCTACAAGCGGAAGGAAGGGAAGAAGAAGAAGACGAGGCGCATCAAGGAGATCGTCTACTACGACGACAGCGATGAGTCTACTTCTTCCCAAAAGGACGACGACAACAACTACAGGAAGACAGTCAATTCGAACTTTTCATTTGATTATTCTCGTATTCCACATAGTTTGAATTCGCATTTGCTTTCCATTCCTCTTGGCAAACCTCCACACTTCGATGGGGAAGACTACGGATTTTGGAGTCACAAAATGCGTAGTCACTTATTCTCTCTCCATCCAAGCATATGGGAGATTGTAGAGAATGGAATGAAATTTGATAGCTCGGATAGCCCTATGCTTATAAATGAACAAATCCATAGAAATGCACAAGCTACTACTATTCTCTTAGCGTCTTTGTGCAGGGAAGAGTACAATAAGGTGAGCGGCTTGGACAATGCCAAGCAAATATGGGACACCCTCAAGATCTCTCACGAGGGAAACGACATCACCATGCTCACCAAAATGGAGTTGGTGGAGGGCGAGCTTGGACGATTCGCAATGATAAGGGGAGAGGAGCCAACCCAAACTTACAACCGGCTTAAGACCCTTATCAACAAAATAAGGAGCTACGGAAGCACGCGATGGACGGACCACGACGTCGTCCGCCTAATGCTAAGGTCCTTTACCGTTCTTGATCCTCATCTCGTGAACAATATTCGTGAGAATCCCAGGTACACGAAGATGACGCCCGAGGAGGTACTTGGAAAGTTCGTAAGCGGGCAGATGATGATCAAGGAGGCGAGATACGTCGACGACACGTTGAACGGTCCAATCCATGAGCCTCAACCCATTGCTCTCAAGGCAACGAGGATGTAAGGAAAATGGACCCCGGGCCTTTTGGCTAATTGAGTTTTGGTGTTTGATGAACAACACAATCAGTGAACTAATAAGCTTTCTAGTGTTTGTGTTTGTAGTTCACAGGATGCGAAGAGAATTGGACCAAGGCAATGAGGATGCAACACCTCAAAAGAAGACATAAAAAGATGCATAGGAGTCCAATACTCAAGAATAAAGAAGCCCAAAGAAATCAGCGAAGAAATCCAAAGATAAGGGCTGTCAGCCAGCGCCTGGTGGCGCACCGGACATCGGTGTCCGGTGTGCACCGGACTGTCCGGTGAGGCACCGGACAGTCTGCGCAGAGAGGCCGCAGACAGGCGCTCTCTGGCTGTAGCACCGGACTGTCCGGTGTGCACCGGACTGTCCGGTGTGCCAACGGGCAGACGGCAACGGTCGAATCCAACGGTCGGATCCAACGGTCGACTGCTACAGGCGCCAACGGTCGGCTGACGTGGCGGCACCGGACATGCTACAGTGCAGTGTCCGGTGTGCACCGGACTGTCCGGTGCACCCGACGACAGAAAGCTACTGCTTTCTGTCCAACGGCTAGTTGGGGATGTGGAGGCTATAAATACCACCCCAACCGGCCATTCTCAAGTGTGAGAGCCCAAGCAACATACCAAGGCACATAGTGCATATTTCCAAGTGCTCAAACACCCAAGTGCTTAATAGAATCACTCGGTGATTAGCGTAGGTGCTTTGCGAAGTGCTTAGGTTAGTTAGACCGTTTTAGCGCTTGCTCTAGGTGAATCCTAGTTAGTTGAGTGAGTTTTGTAAAACCACACAACCCCTCGGCTCTTGCGCGAGCCGTTGTAATTGTACCGAGTGGGGCGAGAGTCTTGCGAGACCGTGACAACCGCGTTTGTGTCACGGCCGCCACCGTGTACCGGAGGGAACGAGGCCCACGGCGTTTCGGCCGGAAGCTCGATAGTGGAGACGGCGGGGAGCGTCCGAGAGGAGCCGGAAGCGGAGCACCACTTGCGCGTGGAGAAGGCCCGCGGCTCTCTACGGAGTTACTCGACCATGGTGCTTGGCCCTCGCGTGGGCTTCCCTTTGCGTAGGGGCACCAACGAGGATTAGTCGGGACCTTGCGCGGTTCCGGATACCTCGGTAAAAATACCGGCGTCATCCACGAGAGTTTGCTTCTCTACTTAGCTCTTTACATTCCGCATTTATATTAAGCATTTAAGTTTCAATCTTGTAGTCATACTTATTTAGTATAGATTGAAACTTAGCTTTTGCGGTAGAGATAGCAACACTTAGACAAAACCTAGTTTGCACATTCTAGTTTTGATTATTTGCATAGGTCTTGCTCTAGGGATTTTATTGTGGCCTAGTTTAGTAAAAGTTTTAGAAGTCCTAATTCACCCCCCCTCTTAGGTGTCACCCGTTTCCTACAAGTGGTATCAGAGCCCGGTTTGGCTCATTTGAAACGCTTTAGCTTCACCGCTAAAAGAGCCGACGCTTTTTAGAGGAAGGGATGGATACCCATAGGCCACCACACTTCGACGGCACAAACTTCCCATATTATAGTGCTAGAATGGCTTGTTACCTAGAGGCCGTTGATCTAGGTGTTTGGAGAGTCACTCGTGACGGGATGAAACCTCTCAAGAATCCCGAGAAACCCACCACGAGTGAGGAAAAAGAAATTCATTTAAATGCTAGAGCCAAAAATTGCTTGTATGAATCTCTTAGCATGGATATTTTTAATCAAGTATTTACCTTGAAAACTGCTAATGAGATTTGGCTAAAATTGCATGAGCTCCATGACGGCACATCCAATGTCCGTGAGCAAAAACATTGCCTAGTCTTAAATGAGTATAATTCTTTTGCCATGAAAAACGATGAGCTTGTTAGAGACATGTATTCTCGTTTGAATCTAATTATCAATGAGCTCAATTCTATTGGCATTAATAAGCTAGGTGATGCGGACATTGTGAGGAAGATTATCTCCCTGCTACCACAACAAAGATACGGGAGCATCATCACCATCCTTCACAACATGGAGGACTTGAGCAACATGACCCCGACCATTGTGATTGGGAAAATCGCGGCCTTTGAGATGTCGCGAAAAATGAGTCGGGGAGAGGAGCCAACTTCCTCAAGACCATATGCTTTTGCATGTGATGAAAGGAAGGGCAAAAAGAAAGCTCCCACTCCAAGTTCCTCAAGTGAAGAAGAGGAAGAAGAAGGAAGTGATGATGATGAAGATAATCAACCATGCACATCATCCTCCGAGGACGAAGAAACAATCCGACGCGTCGGAAAGGTAATGAGGATGATCCGCAAGATTAATCTAATGGGTGTGCCCCTGCAGGTCGAGGATCTTCTCTTTAACATTGACAGGAAAAAGCAAAGGAAGAGAGGATGCTTCGCATGTGGGGAGAAGGGCCACTTCAGGGACAACTGTCCAAATTTGGCCAAGCCCAAAAAGGAGAGGAGCAAAGGCCAGGCGCTAACAAGTGTTAGAACGTGGGATGATTCTTCAAGTGAAGATGAACCTTCAAGGATGCGCAGCCACCGGTCCTCGTCACGATCATCACGGTCATCACACAAATGCCTTATGGCAAGAGGTAACAAAAGCATTCCATCCTCTAGTGATGAAAGTAGTAGTGATGATGAAGGTGAGGGAAAGGCCTCTCTAGAAGAACTTGCGGAAGCCGTTAATTTTTTCCAGGATGTTTGCACTAAGCAAAAAGCTCAACTTAAAACTTTGAAAAATAAGTTGATTAGCTCTCAAAATGATTACAAAGGTTTGCTAGAAAAATTTGAAACTTTTGCAAACTTAAATAGTGAGCTATCAACTAAAATTGAGCTATTAGAATCTAGTGCTCCATCCACTGCTACCGATGATAGCCTTATTAAAAAGAATGAAAAACTTAAGGCTAAGTTAGCTAGCTCCCAAGAAGCTATTGAAAATTTGCTAGAGAAAATGGAAATTCTTAGCATACACAATAATGAGCTAACTACTAAGCTAGAAAACATTGGTAGCACCCCAGCAGCATCTTTAGTTGAAATATCTGAAATAATTAAGAAAGATGCTTCTACTTCCTGCTTTGATTTAATTGATGATTCTAACCCCTGCAACCAAGTCGTTGTTGAGAATATTGTTGTAGAGACATGTTCGGACGAGGTTGCAAAGGAAAATGAACAATTGAAGCAAGAAGTGGCTCGCCTTGGGAAGGCTTTGTATGACAAGAAAGGCAAAGCCAAACAAATCCGACCTCCACAGGATAACACCACTGCGGGAGTGAACAAGCCTATGGAGGGAGAAACTGTGATTTGTAGGCTATGCCACAAGGAAGGCCACAAGTCTTTCCAATGCAAGGCGATGACCAGGGATAAACAAAAGCAAAAGCTCAAGCAAAAGCCATCAAGCAAAATTTCCAACACCTACATCAAAAAGGTGAACAAAAAGGATGCTACACCATATTTGATCAAGAAGAAAAAGAACGGAAAGGTGATAGCAATCAAGGCCAACAAGCAAGCCAACAAAGGAAAAGGGGCCAAACGCATCTGGGTGCCAAAAGAGATAATTTCAACCATGAAGAGCACCAAGAAGGTTTGGATCCCGAAAGGGAAGTGAGTGGACCGAAGGTCGTCGGGAAATTTGGAGACTTGGCAAGTTTGGGATGTATATCATGGGATACATCATATTGGATCAAGTTTATTGCCAAGTGGGTTAGTAAAAACTTTGGACCCAAATTTCCCACCCATGACTAAGGTAACTAGTTTTATTGTATTTCTCGTTTTTAGATATGCGTATCTATTTATCTTTTATCTAGCTTACCTTTCTTGCCTAGTATTACATCTGTTATGTACTTTTGTTTAAAATCATGCATACTAGGTAAATCACATGGTAGGATTGCTTGCTTTCAATTCATATACTTAAGCAAACCTACATGGTTTAAAATGTTTATTTAAGCACGGCACATAGCTTCTATATCACTCCATAGTAAATGATGCATAAATTGAAAATTTTTGATTTCTACAAAGTGTATCATTTAACTTATATGTGCCAAAGTTTGGATTATGGATAATTTGCCCCTCTTGATATCAAATCAAAGTGCATGTCTCCTACAAGTATTCAAAACTTGTATGCACACCTTTAGGGGGAGGTTACTCTATAATCTAACACTTTGAGACTAACACCTTTTTAAGTCTATTTCATGTGATAGTCTCATTGTAAGGAAAATAAAGTCCCCGGAGAAAGACAACAATCTTCCACTGCAAAATCTCCAAGAACTCTCATGTCTCTCAAGCTCGCCATTGATCTTCAATTGGTATCTTTTGAGACTACATTCAGTATCATTTACATGTCTTCTCCAATATTTGATCAGACTATATTTCATATCATATGCTTCCATGTTGCTAAAAATGCATAAGTAGTCAACTCATATTCTGTTACCTATGCATAAGGGAAGTTAGTCTTTTCAAATCATGTCTTGCACCTCTAATTTTCACATGCCTTTTCCTAAGTAGAGGATCTCTGTAAGGGGGAGTATTTCTTCATCTCAAAAAAAAGGGGGAGAAACTCTTTCTAAAGGAGAATACTCATTTAGGGGGAGTAATCGTTTGGGGACTCCTTCAAGTGGTATCATTCACTTAGTTTATTTTAAATATCCTTTCGAGTGGTATCATTTGATAGATTCCTTGTTGAGGGCAAGCTTTTATTTTCTTCCTACATGCTTTTAATGTCTTCCTTTTCGGTGGTTGATGCCAAAGGGGGAGAAGTTTAGGGACCAAAGCAATGAAAACTATATCAAACAGCAATGAAAACTATATCAAACACCAAACACCACCAATTTAAAATTTTATATCTACAAATGGCTTTTTAAGTGGTTTTGGTTATGTGGTCCAAAAATAGGAAGTAAGTGAATTATGGAGTTAGGGGGAGGCTTAAGTCCATAATATCACATTGTGGGGGCAATCATGCATCTTAGCAAGTAGATTGTATATTTTCACTCAAATACTTGTATTATTTGCTTGCTTTGGTTGTGTTGTCATCAATCACCAAAAAGGGGGAGATTGTAAGGAAAATGGACCCCGGGCCTTTTGGCTAATTGAGTTTTGGTGTTTGATGAACAACACAATCAGTGAACTAATAAGCTTTCTAGTGTTTGTGTTTGTAGTTCACAGGATGCGAAGAGAATTGGACCAAGGCAATGAGGATGCAACACCTCAAAAGAAGACATAAAAAGATGCATAGGAGTCCAATACTCAAGAACAAAGAAGCCCAAAGAAATCAGCGAAGAAATCCAAAGATAAGGGCTGTCAGCCAGCGCCTGGTGGCGCACCGGACATCGGTGTCCGGTGTGCACCGGACTGTCCGGTGAGGCACCGGACAGTCTGCGCAGAGAGGCCGCAGACAGGCGCTCTCTGGCTGTAGCACCGGACTGTCCGGTGTGCACCGGACTGTCCGGTGTGCCAACGGGTAGGCGGCAACGGTCGAATCCAACGGTCGGATCCAACGGTCGACTGCTACAGGCGCCAACGGTCGGCTGACGTGGCGGCACCGGACATGCTACAGTGCAGTGTCCGGTGTGCACCGGACTGTCCGGTGCACCCGACGACAGAAAGCTACTGCTTTCTGTCCAACGGCTAGTTGGGGATGTGGAGGCTATAAATACCACCCCAACCGGCCATTCTCAAGTGTGAGAGCCCAAGCAACATACCAAGGCACATAGTGCATATTTCCAAGTGCTCAAACACCCAAGTGCTTAATAGAATCACTCGGTGATTAGCGTAGGTGCTTTGCGAAGTGCTTAGGTTAGTTAGACCGCTTTAGCGCTTGCTCTAGGTGAATCCTAGTTAGTTGAGTGAGTTTTGTAAAACCACACAACCCCTCGGCTCTTGCGCGAGCCGTTGTAATTGTACCGAGTGGGGCGAGAGTCTTGCGAGACCGTGACAACCGCGTTTGTGTCACGGCCGCCACCGTGTACCGGAGGGAACGAGGCCCACGGCGTTTCGGCCGGAAGCTCGATAGTGGAGACGGCGGGGAGCGTCCGAGAGGAGCCGGAAGCGGAGCACCACTTGCGCGTGGAGAAGGCCCGCGGCTCTCTACGGAGTTACTCGACCGTGGTGCTTGGCCCTCGCGTGGGCTTCCCTTTGCGTAGGGGCACCAACGAGGATTAGTCGGGACCTTGCGCGGTTCCGGATACCTCGGTAAAAATACCGGCGTCATCCACGAGAGTTTGCTTCTCTACTTAGCTCTTTACATTCCGCATTTATATTAAGCATTTAAGTTTCAATCTTGTAGTCATACTTATTTAGTATAGATTGAAACTTAGCTTTTGAGGTAGAGATAGCAACACTTAGACAAAACCTAGTTTGCACATTCTAGTTTTGATTATTTGCATAGGTCTTGCTCTAGGGATTTTATTGTGGCCTAGTTTAGTAAAAGTTTTAGAAGTCCTAATTCACCCCCCCTCTTAGGTGTCACCCGTTTCCTACAGAGGAGCAAGGAGACGCTACCTAGCAAGGTGGCGCAAGTTGAGGCGGCCGGGCTCAATGATGAAGAGATGGCCCTCATCATCAAGCGCTTCAAGACGGCGCTAAAGGGTCGCAAGGGGCAGCCAAGCAAGACCAAGACCAAGGGGAAGCACTCATGCTTCAAATGTGGTAAGGTTGGTCATTTTATTGCTAACTGTCCCAATAATGATAGTGACCAGTGAGAGCACCTAGAGGGGGGGGGGGGTGAATAGGTGATCCTGTGAAAACTTAAACTTATAGCCACAAAAACTTGTTAAGTGTTAGCACAATAATTGCCAAGTGGCTAGAGAGGAGTCTCAACAAAACACAATACCACAAGAGATCAAACACAGAGATGACACAGTGGTTTATCCCATGGTTCGGCCAAGACCAACGCTTGCCTACTCCACGTTGTGGCGTCCCAACGGACGAGGGTTGCAATCAACCCCTCTCAAGCGGTCCAAAGACCCACTTGAATACCACGGTGTTTTGTTTTGCCTTTCACTATCCCGTTTGCAAGGAATCTCCACAAATTGGAGTCTCTTGCCCTTACAAGTATATGATCACAAAGAAGCACAGAGTAAGGGAGGGAAGCAACACACACAAATCCACAGCGAAATGCGCACACACACGGTCAAGAATCGAGCTCGAATGATTATCTCAAAGTTCTCACTAGAACGGAGCTCGAATCACTTAGAATCACAAACGAATGCGCAAAGACTGAGTGTGGATGATCAAGAATGCTCTAAGGTTGCTTGTTTATCTCCTCCATGCGCCTAGGGGCCCCTTTTATAGCCCCAAGGCAGCTAGGAGCCGTTGAGAGCAAATCTGGAAGGCCAATCTTGCCTTCTGTCGTCGGGGGCACCGGACAGTCCGGTGCACACCGGACACTGTCCGGTGCCCGATTTCCTTCCTTAAATAGCGCAGTCGACCGTTGCAGATGCGGGAGCCGTTGGCGCACCGGACATGTCCGGTGCACACCGGACAGTCCGGTGCCGTCTTCTAGCCGTTGGCTCGGCCACGTGTCCCGCGCAGATTGCGCGGCCGACCGTTGGCCCGGCCGACCGATGGCTCACCGGACAGTCCAGTGCACACCGGACAGTCCGGTGAATTTTAGCCGTACGCCGTCGGCGAATTCCTGAGAGCGGCCAGTTCGTGCCGAGTCAGCCTGGCGCACCGGACACTGTCCGGTGCACACCGGACAGTCCGGTGCTCCAGACCGAACTGAGTCTTGCCTGTACACAGCCAAGTCTTTGTCTCCTCTTTCCTTTTCTTCTTCTTTCTGTTTCTAACACTTAGATAAGTATATTAGTACACAAAATCAATGTACTAAGACTTAGAAACATACCTTTATCTTTGATTTGTACTTTGTCCACCATTTTACAATTAGGCACCTGTGTTGGGCACTAAATCACCAAAATACTTAGAAATGGCCCAAGGGCACATTTCCCTTTCAATCTCCCCCTTTTTGGTGATTTATGCCAACATAACATAAAGCAAGTAGAACAAGTACAAAAACACTTCAAATAAGAACTCAAATTATTTTGATTCAATTTTGTCATATATGGATCATCCTTTGCCACCACTTGGTTTGTTTTTGCAAATCAACCTCAAATCTCTATCTCTAAGTCAAACACACATGTTGAAGCATAAAGAGAGTCATTCCAAACGAGATTGACAAAAGATTTCAAAAACTCCCCCTTTTTCCCATAATCAATACTTCTCCCACAAGAAGCCAACTTTTGATAAGAGAGACAACAAAAGAGTTTTGACAAACAAATCAAAAGCTCTATTCTACTATTTTCAAAATCTCTCAAGTGGTAGCTGATCCATTCATCGCTTTGGCCTTTATTTTCTCCCCCTTTGGCATCAAGCACCAAAACGGGATCAATCTTGGCCCTTTAACCCCATTGCCTCACCAAAATATTCAATTTAGAGCAAATGGCAATAAGAGTTCATGAGATGGACTTGGAATAAGTTACCCTCTCATCGGAGTGCAGTGGAAGTCTTGCATGGTCCAAGTCCACCTTTTCCCTTTCAATTCTCCTTTGAGACTAAAACAAGCAAACTCAAGCATATGGTTAGTCTCAAAGGGTCAAGTTGTAACACATCTCCCCCTAAACATGTGCATCACTTTGCAACGGACTTGTGAGGTCCAGGGAGTGTTTGTACAACTTGAGCACCATAATAAGCAACAAAATGCAGAATGGACATGATCAAAGGCATAAACACATGTATGCTACATTTCAATCCAAGTTCCGCGAATCTAAGATATTGAGCTCACTACGCAGCCTGCAAAAGGTCTTCTCATCTAGAGGCTTGGTAAAGATATCGGCTAGCTGGTTCTCGGTGCTAACATAAAACACTTCGATATCCCCCTTTTGCTGGTGGTCTCTCAAAAAGTGATGCCGGATGTCAATGTGCTTTGTGCGGCTGTGCTCAACAGGATTTTCCGCTATTCGGATAGCACTCTCATTGTCACATAGGAGTGGGACTTTGCTCAGATTGTAGCCAAAGTCCCTGAGGGTTTGCCTCATCCAAAGTAGTTGCGCACAACACTGTCCTGCGGCAACGTACTCGGCCTCAGCGGTGGATAGGGCAACAGAGGTTTGTTTCTTGGAGTTCCATGACACCAGGGACCTTCCTAAGAATTGGCACGTCCCCGATGTACTCTTCCTATCGATCTTACATCCAGCATAGTCGGAATCTGAGTACCCAATCAAGTCAAAGTTAGACCCCTTTGGATACCAGATCCCGAAGCAAGGCGTAGCGACTAAATATCTAAGAATTCGCTTCACCGCCACCAAGTGACACTCCTTAGGATCGGATTGAAATCTAGCACACATGCATACGCTAAGCATAATATCCGGTCTACTAGCACATAAATAAAGTAAAGATCCTATCATTGACCGGTATGATTTTTGATCAACGGACTTACCTCCTTTGTTGAGGTCGGTGTGTCCGTCGGTTCCCATCGGAGTCTTTGCGGGCTTGGCGTCCTTCATCCCAAACCGCTTTAGCAGATCTTGCGTGTACTTCGTTTGGGAGATGAAGGTGCCGTCCTTGAGTTGCTTCACTTGGAACCCAAGGAAGTAGGTCAACTCTCCCATCATCGACATCTCGAATTTCTGCGTCATTACCCTGCTAAACCCTTCACAAGACTTTTGGTTAGTAGAACCAAATATTATGTCATCGACATAAATTTGGCATACAAAAAGATCACCATCGCAAGTCTTAGTAAAAAGAGTTGGATCGGCTTTCCCAACCTTGAAAGCATTAGCAATTAAAAAGTCTCTAAGGCATTCATACCATGCTCTTGGGGCTTGCTTAAGTCCATAGAGCGCCTTAGAGAGCTTACACACGTGGTCGGGGTACCGTTCATCCTCAAAGCCAGGGGGTTGCTCCACGTACACCTCCTCCTTTATTGGCCCGTTGAGGAAAGCGCTCTTCACATCCATTTGGTACAACCTGAAAGAATGGTGAGCGGCATACGCTAGCAAGATACGAATGGACTCTAGCCTAGCCACAGGAGCAAAAGTCTCCTCAAAGTCCAAACCTGCGACTTGGGCATAACCTTTTGCCACAAGTCGAGCCTTGTTCCTTGTCACCACTCCGTGCTCGTCTTGTTTGTTGCGGAACACCCACTTGGTTCCCACAACATTTTGCTTGGGACGAGGCACCAGTGTCCAAACTTCATTGCGCTTGAAGTTGTTAAGTTCCTCCTGCATGGCTAACACCCAATCCGGATCTAGCAAGGCCTCCTCTACCCTAAAAGGCTCAATAGAAGAGACAAAGGAGTAATGTTCACAAAAATTAACTAGTCGAGACCGAGTAGTTACTCCCTTGCTAATGTCACCCAGAATTTGGTCGACGGGATGATCCCTTTGAATCATCGCTCGAACTTGGGTTGGAGGTGCTGGTTGCGCTTCTTCCTCCATCACGTGATCATCTTGTGCTCCCCCTTGATCACACTCCTCCTTTTGATGAACCTGTTCATCGTCTTGAGTTGGGGGATGCACCGTGGTTGAGGAAGAAGGTTGATCTCGTTCATCTTGTTCCTGTGGCCGCACTTCTCCAATCGCCATGGTTCGTATAGCGGCCGTCGGAACATCTTCTTCATCTACATCATCACAATCAACAACTTGCTCTCTTGGAGAGCCATTAGTCTCATCAAATACAACGTCGCTAGAGACTTCAACCAAACCCGATGATTTGTTGAAGACCCTATACGCCTTTGTATTTGAATCATAACCTAATAAAAACCCTTCTACAGCTTTGGGAGCAAACTTAGAATTTCTACCCTTCTTCACTAGAATGTAGCATTTGCTCCCAAATACACGAAAGTACGATACATTGGGTTTGTTACCGGTTAGTAGCTCATACGAAGTCTTCTTGAGGAGTCGATGAAGGTAGACCCTGTTGATGGCGTGGCAAGCCGTGTTCACGGCTTCCGACCAAAAGCACTCGGGGGTCTTGTACTCTCCAAGCATAGTCCTCGCCATATCGATTAGCGTCCTGTTCTTCCTCTCTACCACACCATTTTGCTGTGGTGTGTAGGGAGCGGAGAACTCGTGCTTGATCCCTTCCTCCTCAAGAAACTCCTCCACTTGAAGGTTCTTGAACTCGGACCCGTTGTCGCTCCTTATCTTCTTCACTTTGAGCTCAAACTCATTTTGAGCTCTCCTGAGGAAGCGCTTGAGGGTCCCTTGGGTTTCAGATTTATCCTGCAAAAAGAATACCCAAGTGAAGCGGGAAAAGTCATCAACAATAACTAAACCATACTTACTTCCTCCTATGCTTAGATAGGCGACGGGTCCGAAGAGGTCCATATGTAGCAGCTCCAGGGGTCTTGATGTGGTCATCACATTCTTGCTGTGATGTGCTCCTCCCACTTGTTTACCTGCTTGACAAGCTGCACAAGGTCTATCTTTTTCGAAATAAACATTGGTTAGACCTATCACGTGTTCTCCCTTTAGAAGCTTGTGGAGGTTCTTCATCCCCACATGTGCTAAGCGGCGATGCCACAGCCAGCCCATGCAAGTCTTAGCCATTAAGCATGCATCTAGACCGGCCTCTTCTTTTGCAAAATCAACTAAGTAAAGCTTGCCGTCTAGTACACCCTTAAAAGCTAGTGAACCATCACATCTTCTAAAGACAGACACATCTACATTAGTAAAAAGACAATTATATCCCATATTGCATAGTTGACTAACAGATAGCAAATTGTAACCAAGAGACTCAACTAAAAACACATTTGATATTGAGTGCTCATTAGAAATTGCAATTTTACCTAACCCTTTTACCTTGCCTTGATTCCCATCACCGAATATAATTGAATCTTGGGAATCCTTATTTTTGACGTAGGAGGTGAACATCTTCTTCTCCCCCGTCATATGGTTTGTGCATCCGCTGTCGATAATCCAGCTTGAACCTCCGGATGCATAAACCTGCAAGGCAAATTTAGGCTTGGGTCTTAGGTACCCAACTCATGTTGGGTCCTACAAGGTTAGTGCAAATATCCTTAGGGACCCAAATGCAAGTTTTGTCTCCCTTGCATCTTGCCCCTAACTTCCTAGCAATTACCTTCTTACCCTTTCTACAAATAGCAAAGGGAGCATTGCAAGCATAATAAATGGTAGATGGTTTGTTCACAACTTTTCTAGGAACATGAGCAAAATTTCTCCTAGGCATATGCACAACATTTCTCCTACACATATCTCTATCATGCTTATAGGAAGAACTAGAAGCAAACATGGCATGAGAATCATAAACATGTGAATCAAAATCATTATAAGCATTTCTAGCATGTCTCCTATTGTGGTACAAGAAGGCATGGTTCCTTTTAGCACTACTAGCCATAGGGGCCTTCCCTTTCTCCTTGACGAAGATGGGAGCCTTATGGCTTGTTAAGTTCTTGGCCTCTCTCTTGAAGCCAAGACCATCCTTAATTGAGGGGTGTCTACCAACCGTGTAGGCATCCCTTGCAAATTTTATTTTATCAACTTCACTCTTGCTAGTCTTAAGTTGGGCATTAAGACTAGCCAATTCCTCATTTAATTTGGAAATTAAAACTAGGTGTTCACTACAGGCATCAATATCGAAATCCTTACACCTAGTGCAAATCATAACATGTTCTACACAAGAATTAGATTTATTTGCTACTTCTAATTTAGCATTTAAATCATTGTTAACACCTTGTAAAGTAGAAATGGTTTCATGACAAGTAGATAGTTCATAAGAAAGCATTTCATTTCTTTTAACTTCTAAAGCATATGATTTTTGTGCCTCTACAAATTTATCATGTTCATCATACAACAAATCCTCTTGCTTTTCTAAAAGCCTATCCTTTTCATTCAAGGCATCAATCAATTCATTGATTTTATCAATTTTATTTCTATCCAATCCCTTGAACAAGCTAGAGTAATCTATTTCCTCATCGCTAGAATCATCCTCACTTGAAGAAGCATACGTAGAGTCTCGAGTACATACCTTCTTCTCCCTTGCCATAAGGCATGTGAGACGCTCGTTGGGGAAGAGGGAAGACTTGTTGAAGGCGGTGGCAGCGAGTCCTTCATTGTCGGAGTCGGAGGAGGAGCAATCCGAATCCCACTCCTTTCCTAGATGTGCCTCGCCCTTTGCCTTCTTGTATGCCTTCTTCTTCTCCCTCTTGTTCCCCTTTTCCTGGTCACTTTCATTATCGGGACAGTTAGCAATGAAATGACCAATCTTACCACATTTGAAGCACGAGCGCTTCTCCTTTGTCTTGGTCTTGCTTGGCTGTCCCTTGCGACCCTTAAGCGCCGTCTTGAAGCGCTTAATGATGAGGGCCATCTCCTCATTATTTAGCCCGGCCGCCTCAACTTGCGCCACCTTGCTCGGTAGTGCCTCCTTGCTCCTCGTTGCCTTGAGAGCAAGAGGTTGCGGCTCGTTGATCGGTCCATTCAAGGCGTCGTCCACATACCTCGCCTCCTTGATCATCATTCGCCCGCTGACGAATTTTCCTAGGACTTCCTCGGGCGACATTTTGGTGTACCTGGGATTTTCACGAATATTATTTACCAAATGAGGATCAAGAACAGTAAAGGACCTTAGCATTAGTCGGACGACGTCGTGGTCCGTCCACCGCGTGCTTCCGTAGCTCCTTATCTTGTTGATAAGGGTCTTGAGCCGGTTGTATGTTTGCGTCGGCTCCTCGCCCCTTATCATTGCGAACCGTCCAAGCTCACCCTCCACCAACTCCATCTTGGTGAGCAAGGTGACGTCGTTCCCCTCATGAGAAATCTTGAGGGTGTCCCAGATTTGCTTGGCGTTATCCAAGCCGCTCACTTTATGGTATTCATCCCTGCACAAAGAAGCTAGAAGAACAGTAGTAGCTTGTGCATTCTTATGAATTTGTTCATTAATGAACATGGGACTATCCAAACTATCAAAGTGCATTCCACTCTCTACAATCTCCCATATACTAGGATGGAGAGAGAATAGGTGACTACGCATTTTGTGGCTCCAAAATCCGTAGTCCTCTCCATCAAAGTGTGGGGGCTTGCCGAGTGGAATGGAGAGCAAATGTGAATTTGAACTTTGCGGAATACGAGAGTAGTCAAAGGAAAAGTTCGAATTAACCGGTTTCCTTCTCTCGTAGTCGTTGTGGTCGTCGTCCTTTTGGGAAGAAGTAGACTCATCGCTGTCGTAGTAGACGATCTCCTTGATGCGCCTTGTCTTCTTCTTCCCTTCCTTCCGTCTATGGCCCGAGCCGGAGTCGGTAGGCTTGTCGTCCTTCGGCTCGTTGACGAAGGATTCCTTCTCTTTGTCGTTGATCACAATTCCCTTCCCCTTAGGATCCATCTCTTCGGGCGGTTAGTCCCTTTTGTGAAGAGAACGGCTCCGATACCAATTGAGAGCACCTAGAAGGGGGGGGGGGTGAATAGGTGATCCTGTGAAAACTTAAACTTATAGCCACAAAAACTTGTTAAGTGTTAGCACAATAATTGCTAAGTGGCTAGAGAGGAGTCTCAACAAAACACAATACCACAAGAGATCAAACACAGAGATGACACAGTGGTTTATCCCGTGGTTCGGCCAAGACCAACGCTTGCCTACTCCACGTTGTGGCGTCCCAACGGACGAGGGTTGCAATCAACCCCTCTCAAGCGGTCCAAAGACCCACTTGAATACCACGGTGTTTTGTTTTGCCTTTCACTATCCCGTTTGCAAGGAATCTCCACAAATTGGAGTCTCTTGCCCTTACAAGTATATGATCACAAAGAAGCACAGAGTAAGGGAGGGAAGCAACACACACAAATCCACAGCGAAATGCGCACACACACGGTCAAGAATCGAGCTCGAATGATTATCTCAAAGTTCTCACTAGAACGGAGCTCGAATCACTTAGAATCACAAACGAATGCGCAAAGACTGAGTGTGGATGATCAAGAATGCTCTAAGGTTGCTTGTTTATCTCCTCCATGCGCCTAGGGGCCCCTTTTATAGCCCCAAGGCAGCTAGGAGCCGTTGAGAGCAAATCGGGAAGGCCAATCTTGCCTTCTGTCGTCGGGGGCACCGGACAGTCCGGTGCACACCGGACACTGTCCGGTGCCCGATTTCCTTCCTTAAACAGCGCAGTCGACCGTTGCAGATGCGGGAGCCGTTGGCGCACCAGGACATGTCCGGTGCACACCGGACAGTCCGGTGCCGTCTTCTAGCCGTTGGCTCGGCCACGTGTCCCGCGCAGATTGCGCGGCCGACCGTTGGCCCGGCCGACCGATGGCTCACCGGACAGTCCGGTGCACACCGGACAGTCCGGTGAATTTTAGCCGTACGCCGTCGGCGAATTCCCGAGAGCGGCCAGTTCGTGCCGAGTCAGCCTGGCGCACCGGACAGTCCGGTGCTCCAGACCGAACTGAGTCTTGGCTGTACACAACCAAGTCTTTGTCTCCTCTTTCCTTTTCTTCTTCTTTCTGTTTCTAACACTTAGACAAGTATATTAGTACACAAAATCAATGTACTAAGACTTAGAAACATACCTTTATCTTTGATTTGTACTTTGTCCACCATTTTACAATTAGGCACCTGTATTGGGCACTAAATCACCAAAATACTTAGAAATGGCCCAAGGGCACATTTCCCTTTCAACCAGGAGCAAGGAAAGAATGGGAAGAGAGAGAACAAGAAGGTTTACAAGAAGGCCAAAGGCGAAGCACACCTTGGAAAGGAGTGGGATTCGGATTGCTCTTCGTCCGACTCCGACGACGAAGGACTCGCCGCCACCGCCTTCAACAAATCGGCTCTCTTCCCCAACGAGCATCACACTTGCCTCATGGCAAGGGAAAAGAAGGTAATCACTCGTAATGCTAGTACTTATGATTCTTCTAGTGATGAAGAAATAGATTACTCTAGTTTGTTCAAGGGATTGGATAGATCTAAAATAGATAAGATTAATGAATTGATTGATGCCTTGAATGAAAAGGATAGACTCTTAGAGAAAGAAGAAGACCTTTTATATGAAGAGCATGATAAATTTGTTAGTACACAAAATTCACTTTCTCAAGAAGTTAAAAGAAATGGAATGCTTTCTTGTGAACTTTTTACTTGTCATGAAACCATTTCTTCTTTAAAAGGTGTAATTGATGATTTAAATGCTAAACTAGAAGTAGCAAGTAAATCTAACTCTTGTGTTGATCATGTTGCAATTTGCACTAGGTGCAAGGATTTTGATATTGATGCTTGTAGTGAACACTTAGTTTCAATTTCAATTTACACTAGGTGTGCGTATTTGCTGTGATCTTTGTGTCTTGTGTGAGTTGCTAATCCCTCCCTTTCTCCGTGCTTCTTTGTGAACTTCAAGTGTAAGGGCGAGAGACTCCAATTTGTGGAGATTCCTCGCAAGCGGGATAAAAATAAGCAAAGCAAAACACCGTGGTATTCAAGTGGGTCTTTGGACCGCTTGAGAGGGGTTGATTGCAACCCTCGTCCGTTGGGACGCCACAACGTGGAGTAGGCAAGCGTTGGTCTTGGCCGAACCACGGGATAAACCACTGTGCCATCTCTGTGATTGATCTCTTGTGGTTATTGTGTTTTGTTGAGATTCCTCTCTAGCCACTTGGCACTATTGCGCTAACTCCTAATCAGTTTTTGTGGCATTAAGTGTTAAGTTTTATAGGATCACCTATTCACCCCCCTCTAGGTGCTCTCAGTGTAGCCCATGAGCTTTGAGTGGATTACTGAAAATAATCCCCTCAAAGGTCTTCATCTCATGCTGTTTTTAGAAATCATCCTTTCATCTTCGTTGAATGCCTTAGAAATCAGCATTATATCATCAGCTTTATGCTTTAGAGGTCAGCATACAATTTTGCCTTTGAGATCGAGCATGCGATCTGCCCATGTCCTGTTAGGTTTGAAATTTATTTAATCTGTGACAGATTGGACATCCGGTAGATGGCCCTTGGCTAGTCTTCATATCACTTCGTGCTTCAATGCTTCTGTTGATTAGACTTGTACCTCATCAGCTATTTTTGGCTTTCCTCTGATCTCCATCGATATCTTCCTTCTGTCTTGATACATTCACTGCGTATACTGTATGGATGTGACTGCTTGGGAAAATCTATTGAAAATTCCTGGACGTCCCCCCAATGGGTGTAGGCAAGGGACGGCTTGGTGCGCTGAGCGTTTAGCAAACTGCCCCTAAGTAGTAACTTGACGTGACCACGGGTGTAATCATATCGTCCAAGCAGTTGACTTGAGTCCCAATGGGTGTCGTGTTACGTGAAACGGCGCCAGCCGCCTGACTTGTTTCCAGACGATTTGAATTGCTTATTGAATATTTGCGACTGTTTAGTGACTGTGGTAGGAGATGAGCGGTTGCCTTTTTCTTCTATAAATAGAGCGCTTGCTTCACTGGCGTCTTCACACATCTCTCTGCTGCTTGTTGCTTACTCTCCTCTCTTCTACTCCACCATGGGCAAGAGCAAGAAGGGCGGAAGTTCGTCGCACCATTTCGGCGACAAGCGGAAGCGCGAGCCGACTCCTCTCTCGGAGGACTTTGGTGATTCCGAGTACTCGGAGGAGGAGTTATCCTCTGAGTCCGAGGGGTCGCCAGTGCATGCCTCTCCCCCCGCGTCGTCTGACGACTCAGACGATTCCTAGGGCCTCGCTGCTGAGGTGTGGACATACATCCGGGTCGTCGAGCGCGCCGGGCTCGAGGGCTCGGATGAGTCAGAGGTCTCCTCGGATGAGGAGAACTCCTCGGACGAGAGTGACAGTGATGGCGATGACGAGGGCGACAACGACGGCGGAGGCGACGGCGGTGGCGACGGTTACGGCGTCAGAGGCGACGACAAGGGCGACGGTAATGGCGGCAGTGGCAGCAGCAAGGCCAGTGGCTAGGCGCCACTGGTTTAGATGTTAATATAGATAAATAGTAGTAGAAGTAGTATTAGTAGAATAATGTAGAGTAGTTAGTAGTATAGTGTAGTGAAATGTAATGTAGTAGTGTAATGTATCGAACAGTGGGAAGAAGACCAACTCATTAAGTTTGTGGAAATATTTCCCCTCCTTATATAATGAAGAAAACTTCAGCTCGTTCTGTGTGCATTTCTTGCTTTTCCATCGTTCCTTTGTAGTCGGTCGATCGATTGTATTTGTGCTTAATGTAGTCATTGTTCTTAGAGACAATGCTCGAGTAACGACTTGCAATTGCTGTGCCGCATTTTAATTCCACCTGCATATTCGTAGAGAAAGAATGGCTGATTTACTGTCGGTGTCTTCAGAGGTAATAGCCGAATGGTTTTTGGCGACGCTGGCGTTTCAGAGGTAACAGCCGAGTCCTTTTGAGCCACAGTAGCGTTTTAGAAATAATGACCGAGTGATTACTGGTGACATCAGCATTTTAGAAATAACAGCTGGGTTACATCGAGCCACGTCAGTGTTTTAGAAATAACGACCGAGTGAGGACTGGTGACGTCGGCGTTTTAGAAATAACATCTGAGTTACATCGAGCCACGTCGGCGTTTTAGAAGTAACGGCCGAGTGATGACTGGGCACTTTTTAGAAATGGAGCCTGACCCGAGAAAACCCCATTTGTACCGCGTCGTCGCACGCCTCTGCATTCTGAGCCCTAGCCTTACTTTCTGCTTCCAGACCTCCTCTGTTTCCCTTTGATCTCACTTCCGCTCAGTTCGCCGACGAGATTGAGATGGCGCCCAAGCAGAAGAGTCAGAATTCTGCCACTGCGATTATTCCTCCCATCGATCCCAACAGCCAATTGCCTTTCACAGGTAATAATATTTGTTGTTTTCGAGTCAGACCTTCTCCATCTTGTCTATGTCGGAGTTCTTCCTCCGAAGGAGCTTTGCTCTTGGCGGATCTGTCATGGGGTTACTGTCCCGACAGAGGATACCCACGAGTCTGTTATTTACATTCCTTTTCTTATCTGCGGCCTTGCTCTTCCTATTTCTCCTTTCTTTCATGGTCTCCTTGATTTTTACCATCTGAATCTGACTCATCTAAATCCCAACTCTATTATGCAAGTTTCTGTTTTTGTTCATTTGTGCGAAGCCTACCTTCGAATTCTTCCTCACATTGGTTTGTGGAAATACTTATATCATTGTCGGCCTAGAATGGCCGGGGGGTAGCACCAGCTTGTGGGTGGTGCGGGTTTGGAGATGCGCCGTGGGAGGAAGATAGAATACCTTGACATCCCGCTCAAGGATAGCATCAAAGGATGGCGCTTGGAGTGGTTCATTGTAGAAAATCATGGCAAGTCCCTCCCCCCTCGGTTAGGGAGACAGTCAGATGTTTGTGCTCCAAGTTGGATTGAATCCCCCACAAACTTGGAGATAACAGAAGCCAGAATTCTACTTGCTGAGATTTGTTTGTTGAAGGAGAGAGGTCTGACTACTGAAGCTGTGGTTGCAGACTTTGTTTTTAAGAATATTCAGCCACTGAAGGACAGAGCATACTTGACTTATTTGTATAGTTGTGTCACTGATTCAACCCGGGTTACCAACAAGAGGATTCCTGCTGTGGATTTGGTAAGCCGACTGGAGATGATTCTTAGAGGCAAAGTATCAAATATTGGTGCTCCCGTTGCATATTCTGCCTAGAATTTGCCACCTTCCAAGTCTTTTTTTGATTTTGTGTCCAATCCTCCTGCTAGTGACAGTGGTTTGGGTCTTAGAGTGCGACCCTCTCCCGAAGAAGTTGAGTCTCTGGTTGCTTCACTTGGTGATCTTCCTAATGATGAGAGGCAAGTTCACTTTGAGATGCCTATAAACCCAAGCGATGCAGAGATAAGTGCTATGCTGGACATGTTGGCTGAGGATTCTTCTGACTCGGTCCCTGCTGAAACAATAGCTGTTGCAACTATTCTAGAGCCTGGAAAAACCTTGAATGCTCAAAAATCTGATAGTACTCGCCCAAAGCGCCTTCGCCAAGCCAGTCATCCAACTACTCCTGCCGAGGGGAAGAAGAAGAAAAAGAGACGGCTTCGGCGAGTGTCGTGTTTGGACCAGGGTGCTGGCCCTTCTGCTCCTGCTGCTGAAGAAGTACCAGTGAAACTTTTTACTGGAGTTGACCCCAATGGGTGTGACCCTACTGATGCTGACCCCAATGGGTGTGACCTTGACGATGCTGAACCCAATGGGTGTGACCTTGACGATGCTGATCGCAATGGGTGTGATCCTGCCAGGGCTGATCCCAATGGGTGTGTTGTTTGTATTGTTGACGAGGACGAAGAAGAAGAGGAGGAAATCCCCTTGATTTGGAAGAATAGTCGGCGTTACATAGTCAGTGGGGAGAGTAGCGATATTCCTTCTCCAGCTTTGTCTACTCTCATTGGTCTGCAAGAATTATCCATAGCAAATTTTGATTAGGCTCTCGAGGATGTGGTTCCTGAAGATCTGCTGTCCAAGCCAACAAATGGTGGTATGATGGACGTTTGCTCTGACATTCTAGATGTGGGATTGGAGTTATCTCGAGCAGCGTCTCGTGCTTCGTCGACCTTGGAGTGCGGTCTTTGGAGCCAAGCGGCTGGTCAAGGTTGTTCAATTCCCATGGAGGTGACTGAGAATCCTTCAGCCTTAGAGGTGGCTACTGTAGAGAACCCGATCCCCAAGGATGGTGCAAGAGGTTACCCAGCCCCCGAGGGTGTTGCCGGTAATGATCCGGCTCGGGTGGGTAGCGCGAGCTGCAACCCAGCCCCCGAGGTTGTTGCTGGTGGTGATCCGGCTCCGATGGGCAGTGCGGGCTGCGACCCAGCCCCCGAGGGTGTCCAAGTGGGATCCCCTTCTCATACCTCCATGGATGTCCACATTGGGTCTTCTCCTCCATATTCTGATGGCATGGCAACAGCACATGCTTTAAACGAGAAAGTCGCCTTAGAGACCGGCGCACCTGACGCTAGAGTTCTAATTCCTGCTGGTGATGTTGAGTTGATCCCTGATGATGCTCTTCAGATTGCCCCGGTTGATATTCCTTTGTTGAGCCACCACATGGCTTCTCATGATTTGGGGTTTCCTTCATTCTTCTCCAATCTTCAGGTAATTTGGCTTTTCCTGATCTGGCTATACTCTAGGCAAAATACTGTCTTTGTACTCATTTGTTTTCAATATCAGGCTTTGGTCGACGAGATGGCTGGTCAGCTGAGATCACAAGGTGCCTCTGTCCCAGAAAGAGCTCTGTCTCTAACACATTGGAATCTGATGCTGCTTCAGAGGCGGATATCTGATTTGGAAATGACAAATTCTGGTTAGTGCCTTTGTTTCCTCCTTGGCTACTTGATTAATCTGCTTTTTACTGAATATCCTTCTTCAACCGTTTCTTGCTAGATATGGTCCGACGGTACTCTGAGCTCGAGGAGAAGTATTCTCAAGGTCAGATGGACCTGGCTCGGGTTTTTGCTTTTTTAGATGATGCCAACTCATTGAATTCCTCTCTCAGTGCTAAGCTTGACTCTGAAAGGGTGGCTAATGAAGTAAGTTTACTTGACTTTCTCTGCTGTGTTTTTACTGCCTACTAGGTGCTTGAGAGCTGATTCTTGTCTGCAGGAAGAAAAACGTGCACTTGCAGCTTCTCGCGATAAACTTGATAGGTCGTATCGTGATGCCAACAATTCTTTGACTATCTTGGAGAGGAGCCATCATTTTACCATGGCAGATTTGGATAATCACCGTCACAAGCTGCAAGAGTCCCAGGATGAAATCCTTTATCTTAGGCAATTGGTGTTGAGCAAAGATTCTGTCATCAAGGATCTGTGTGCCTCCAAAAGATCAGTCGTCTAGGAGCTAGAAGCTGCTCGACTGGCTACCAAGGTTGCTGAAGACACTTCCACTACTTTGAAGGCTCAGCGCGACAAGGCTATGGATAAAGCCATTCGCGCGGGGCAGATCTTGATGAGAAGGTCGGGCGTGATTGTTCCTGATGACATAGTTTCTGATGTCAACGCTGCTCCTGACTCCTCGAGTCGCCCTTCTTCATCAGTTGCTCCTGAGAAAACATTACCAAGTAGGAATATTGAATGCATTTATGAATTGTGTGTGTATGTGGTCAATGTGCTCAAATATTCTGTTAGAAAGTGTTCTTGATACTGAATGCTATTTTTATTTTTCTGTTGTTTGAATTCAACAGTTGTTACGATTGCAGAAGTAAGTGCAGTGTGGTGGTTTTGAAACTTCTTTCTGTTTCGCGAGGCATAGAGATCGCCCTAAGATGAGTAATCGTAAGCGTTCTTATGCTGGATCGAGTAGACGTGAGCATGTCGCACCGACTTAAGTCACTGCCGACCTAAGCCGATTACTCTTGTTAGTGGGGTATAGTGGTCACCCTGGATTAAGTAAGTATAAGCATATCGCACCGCCTTAAGTCATCGCCCACTTAAGCCGCTTGCTCCGTTAGTAGGGTATAGTGGTCACCCTGAGTTAAGTAAGCGTGAGCATGTCACACCGCCTTAAGTCACCGCCGACTTAAGCCGATTGCTCCGTTAGTAGGGTATAGTGGTCACCCTGAGTTAAGCGTGAGCATGTCGCACCGCCTTAAGTCATCGCCGGCTTAAGCCGATTGTTCCGTTAGTAGGGTATAGTGGTCACCCTGAGTTAGGTAAGCGTGAGCATGTCACACCGCCTTAAGTCACCGTCGACTTAAGCCGATTGCTCCGTTAGTAGGGTATAGTGGTCACCCTAAGTCGAGTAAGCATGCAGATTGATAATAAATAGTTCGAGTGCCTTTGAGAATGAAGTCTTTTTATTGATGGTGTATTTTCCAATTACAGAATACAATGCTGTCCCGATAGCTTTTGAAGTCTAGCTAGGGGTAAAACTTCCTAAGATGTTCTATATTCCATGAGTTCCCTATTTTAGTGCCATCCATTTGAGTAAGACGACATGATCTAGACCGAGTGACTTCTGCTACTATGAATGGTCCTTCCATTGTGGAGACAATTTGTGTCGTCCTTCCCCTGTTAGAATTCGGTGAAGGACCAAGTCTCCCACTGCGAAAGATCGATGTCGTATGGCTTTATCATGATAGCGCCTCAGAGTTTGCTGGTATCTAGCCGACTGAATTACTGTATTCAATCGTTCTTCTTCCAATATATCAATATCCTCCAGTCTAGTGGCTTCTACTTCGACTATGTTTTCAAAAATCAGTCTTGGTGCCCCAAACTTGAGATCAGCTGGTAGCACTGCTTCCGAACCACATACCATAAAGAAGGGAGTGTTACCATGCAAAGCTCGGCTAGGTTGAGTTCTTAGACTCCAGACCACATACGACAACTCTCTGATCCACTTTCCTGCGAACTTTTCATTCTTGTCGAATACTTTCTTTCTGAGTGCTTCCAATATCATTCCGTTGGCTCTTTCTACCTGCCCGTTGGCTCTTGGGTGTGCTACTGATGCATATTTGATCTGGATGCTTCTTTGTTCGCAGAAATCAAAGAACTCTGAACTAGTGAAATTGGATCCTAGGTCAGTTATGATGTTATTCGGTATTCCGAACCTGAATATTATGTCTTGTATGAATTCCACTGCCTTAGCTGAAGTCAGAGAAGCAATGGGTTTGCACTCTATCCATTTAGTGAATTTGTCAATAGCAACCAGTACATGAGTGTATCCTCCTTGAGCTTTCTTGAAGGGTCCAATCATATCCAGTTCCCAGCATGCAAATGGCCATGTTACAGGTATGGTTTGCAGTTGCTGTGCTGGTAAATGCTGCTGTTTTGATAAGTATTGGCAAGCTTCACACCTCTGGACTAACTCGGCTGTGTCACTCTTTGCTGTTGGCCAGTAGAAACCAGACATGAAGACCTTCCCAACCAGAGTCCTGGATGCTGTGTGTATCCTGCATTGCCCAGCGTGGATCTCATCTAGCAGTTGCTTCCCAGTAGCCGAAAGAATGCACTTCATGAGGACTCCTGTTGCGCCCCTTCTGTACAATGTTTCCCCAATGAGAGTATAGTGAGCTGACTGCCTTGTGATGCGTTCTGCTGCATTTTTGTCATCTGGTTCCTCTTCATTCGTTATATATCTGATGATTGGCTCCATCCAGTCATCAGAATTCGACTCTGGTTGGCCTAGAACATTGCACTCTTTTGCCCAATCTAAGGAAATACTCGGGTGTGGTACCTCTTGGACGAAAACTCCAGGTGGGACCTGAGTCCGACTAGATCCTAGTTTTGACAATGCATCTGCTGCTGCGTTGCGATCTCTTTCCACATGATGAAATTCTAGCCCTTCAAATTTATCCTCCAGTTTTTAGACGGCTGTGCAGTACTTGCCCATGGAATCATTCGAGCAATCCCACTCTTTATTTATCTGACTTATGACCACCAGCGAATCTCCATATACCATTGGTCTTTTGATGCCCAGTGATATGGCAATGTTCAGTCCATGAATCAGAGCTTCATACTCCGCTGCATTATTGGACGCTGAGAATAGCAATTGAAGAGCATATTTGAGTTGATCACCTCCAGGTGCAATGAAGAGGATTCCTGTGCCTGCCCCCTGCAGTTTCAACGAGCCATCGAAATACATCCGCCATACTTCTGCAGTCTCCGGGTTATCTGGCACTTGTTGCTCGGTCCACTCTGATACGAAGTCAACTAGTGCTTGAGTCTTGATTGCAGTGCAAGGTCGAAACTCAATGTCGTGAGCTCCCAGCTCGCAGACCCACTTGGCTATTCTTCCGATGGCTTCTTTGTTGTGGAGAATATCCCCTATCGGAAATCCAGTGACTACTATGACTTTGTGGTCGTCAAAGTAGTGACGGAGCTTGCGTGCAGTTAGAAGTACTGCATACAATAGTTTTTGAACTTGAGGATATTTCTTCTTCGAGGGTCCTAGGACTTCACTGATGAAATAGACGGGATGCTGTATTGGGTAGGTATGTCGTTCTTCTTCTCGCTCGACTACCAACATGGTGCTTACCACGTGAGTCGTGCAAGAGATATATAATAGCAGATCTTCAGCCGGCTGACTTGGTGTGGCTCGGCGCGGCGGCTTCAGTACTGGTGGTGTTGTCAGAAATTTCTTCAGTGCATCTAGAGCTTCCAGAGCCTCTGAGGTCCACTAGAATTTGTCCACCTTCTTGAGCAACTTGTAGAACGGCAGGCCTTTCTCTCCTAGCCTTGATATGAACCTGCTTAAAGCTGTCATGCATCCAGTAAGTCTTTGTACTTTCTTCTGTGACCGTGGCGCTTCCATCCTCATGATAGCCTCGATCTTTTCTGGGTTAGCTTCAATTCCCCGGTGGCTGACAATAAATCCGAGCAATTTCCCTGCTGGTACTCCAAAGACACACTTTTCGGGATTAAGCTTCCATCAATATCGCCGCAGACTGTTGAAGACCAGCTGTAAATCTTCAATGAAATTTTCTGAGTTTTCTATTTTGATCACCACGTCATCCACATAAGCTTCTACAAGCTTGCCCCAGTGGTAGGCTAAGCATGTCTGAATGACTCTCTGGTAAGTCGCTCTAGCGTTTTTGAGGCCAAACGGCATGGAGGTATAGCAGAAAGCCCCAAACGGGGTGATGAATGCTGTTTTTTCCTCGTCTTCGTTTGCCAAGCTGATCTGATGATACCCGGAGTAGCAATCTAAGAAGGACAACATAGAACACCCGGCGGTCGAGTCTACCACCTGGTCTATTCTAGGAAGTTTGAAGGGATCCTTCGGACAGTGTTTGTTGAGATTCGTATAGTCGACGCACATGCGCCAATCCACTTTATTCTTTTTGAGTACAAAAATAGGATTTGCTAACCACTCGGGATGTAGTACTTCCCTAATGAATCCTGCCGCGACCAAGTGAGCCAGTTCTGCATGAATGGCTTCTCTCTTGTTGGGCGTGAAACGACGTAATTTTTGTCGGATCGGTCTCGCCTGGGGATAGACCTTCAGTTTGTGCTCGACCAGTTCTCTCGGAACTCCCGGCATATCCGCAGGTTGCCATGCGAATATGTCTCGGTTATCTTGCAGAAACTAGACGAGCGCGCCTTCCTATTTGTCATCCAGGCTGGAGCTGATGATGACAGTCTTGCGTTCATCGGCGAACCCGAGGTTGATCCTCTTGGTTTCTTCAGTCGGTCGCATAGAGGTCATGGCTTGAGCTTCACTCGCGGGTACTATGAGGTCTTCATCAGGCTTTGAGTTCGCTTGCGCAGAAGAAGTCATCGATGGTTTGGTGGTGATGGCCGCCCGAATGGCCACTCGAAAGCACTCTGCGGCGCCTTGGAAGTCAGCGTGCACAGTGATGATTCCTTGTGGTCCTGGCATCTTCAATATCATGTACGTGTAATGTGGAATGGCCATGAACTTCGCCAATCCAGGCCTGCCGATGATGGCATTGTATCCGCAATCGAAGTTTGCCACCTCGAACCTTAGGAACTCAGTTCTGTAGTTCTCTGGAGTTCCGAAGGTGACCGGCATGTAGATGTGTCTGAGTGGATATTCTCCTTTAGTCGGCACGATGCCAAAGAAAGGAGTGTCTGACTCGTGGAGCTCTTTGAGGGCGACTCCCAAGCCTTGAAGCATCCGGGGGAAGGTGACGTTGATGCTGCTTCCCCCGTCCACTGACACCTTCTTTACCCTGCTCTCTCGGATCACCGGATCGATGAGTAGGCCTGGGCGTTCGATCTGAACTGATAATTCGGTTCGGTCTTTTTGGTTTTTTAAATTTCGGTTTACATAGAATGGGAACCGAATCAGTGACTCAAATAATAAAAACCGACAGTTTGGTTATCTAAAATATCGGTTCGGTTTTCGGTCCTAACTGAACAGAACTGATGCAGGTCAGCAACACAGAAAGCAGCAAGTCAGAACTCAGAACCAACGACTGGGCTGCATCCTGTAAAATGTAAAGCCTGCATTTTCACTTCAGGCTTTAACAATAGCAAGTCAGCAAGTAACAGGAATACAAGATGCAGTCAGTTTGCAAACCGAGCTGCATGAAGCCTGGGCACTAGGCAACCAGCAACTCAGCAAGCATACAAAAATACATCATTAATAAGAACATTTCATACTTCATGGCAATAGGCACACAACAGAAGTGTATGCTCGAAATTGTACATTGTGTACAAAGTGACAAACCACAAGCCCACAAAGCTAACAGTTTTGTCTCACAAAGTCACAAATAACATATTTCTGAATAATAGAATAAGTCCATAATCAATAAGGACACAAGTCTTCACTGAGACACAAGTAGCATCAGGAAAATAGTCAACCATAGTTTAGAAAGTAGCAACAAAAAGATATCACTTGAATCTGCTGAAGATCAAACTTCAATTACTCAGTCAATCAGGCCATAGCAGACTAGCAGTAGCAGCTCCACAATCCACCAGAGCACCACACCATAGCAGCTAGCAAATAGAAACAACATATATGGTTTAGGCCATAGTAGCTCCACAATCCGCATATTTTTATCATTTTATAACAAGGGCAACTCACAAATGTTTAGGAACTAGGATGTGGTTTGGTGTGTCGACTTGCTAGCTTTGCTTGATTGTGACTGTGCAACAGAGCTATCCTGCTCATTAACCCTGCGTTTGCCTTTTCCTTTTTCACCATGTTCTTCAATCAACTCTGAAAGTGTGATGGATTAGTTTGGATTAGAACCAACATATATAGCTATAAAGTACAATAAATAAGATTGAACATGGTTCAGTATCTTCAGTAAGGTACTTCTCAAGTTCAGATTTGTTGCTCCATGTCCTCCTGGACATTAATGGGAGTAGTCCTTCACAGCCAATCCTGAGTACAAACAAGTGCTTCCACAATGAATGGAGTAAGAGAGGTCCTAAAGTCATCAAGGATTTATCTTGTTGTGCTAAAAACTGATTCTGAAGCAATGGTTGACACCGGGATTGCTAGCACATCACGAGCCAAGCGTGCTAATAATGGGAATCTTGAGGAATTCACCTTCCACCATCCTAGAATGTCAAACTTATTATCTTCTGGTTCAGTATCTTCAGTAAGGTACTTCTCAAGTTCAGATTTGTTGCTGCCACCTCCATAATTGTGTTGTTTTAATTTTTGTGCAATCAAGGACTTCATCCTTCCTCCTTGGGATTGGGACTGTCTTACTACTTGAGAATCATTGGCTGCTGTTGTTGCATCAGGTGGAGCATACAATCTCCTATACTCTTCAAATAATTCTCTAACACATGATTTCATAGCAGCCCAAACCATCTGTCCATTTTCCTCACTAAACATCTCTTCAATTGCCAGCTTTGTGTATTCAGATAGTTTATATCTTGGATCCAAAGCTGCAGCAACAAAAATCAGCAATTTCATATTCTCTTTTTCTTTCTCCTTCCCCTTGCCTCTGTCATTCACATTTCTGCATGCTTTAGCACTAGCAACAGGAGGTTCATGCTAGTTTCCCCAATATTTATCATACTTGTATTTCATTTTTTGGCCCATTTCTTATCGCAAATAATCATCACTGTTCAGCCAAATTTTAATCAAGAAGTGGACTTCACCAATCTCAAAAAAAAGTTGTGTGAAGTGACATGCAAAGAACTAGAAATACGTTCAGTGGGATCAAAAAATGACCAAGGAATTCAGCCATCTTCTTTGCATTATCCTAGTCTTGTTCATCAGGATGCCCTAGGCCTCCTTTCACTTCTGACAAATCAATAGCACACATTAGATCTTCCTCTACATACCTTGCAAACACCTTCTCATATGTAATAGCTGCTCTCAACATAATATATGTTGAGTTCCACCTAGTGCATATGTCTAGGTTTAGGAATGCCTTGGTTTCAATCTTCTCTTCCTCAGCAATCTCCTTGAATTTAGCCAAGCGAGAAGTGCTGTTTTTAATGTATCTAACAGCAGCACGAACACACTTCACTGAAATATCTACTAGCCCAAGGCCATCTTGTACAATAAGATTGACAATGTGTGCAACACATCTCATATGAAGAAACTTGCCTTCAGCTATGCTTGTATTTGCAATATTCATCCTCCTCCTCAAGTAACTGACACCACTGTCATTAGAACTAGCATTGTCAACTGTGACACACATAACCTTTTCTAATCCCCATTTAGTCAAGCACCTTTGCAGGTTCTTCCCAATGTCATCTCCTTTATGCCCCTTTACCTTAAAGAAGCTAATGACCTTCTTATGAACTTGCCAATCCTTTTCAATAAAATGTGAAGTTACTATCATGTAGCTGTCTTGTTGTTGAGAAGTCCAACAATCCATGGTTAGGCAAACTCTCTCACAATTTGACTTAAAGAATAGTTTTAGCTTCACTTTCTCTTGAAAATAAGTCCTAACTATGTCCCTTGTGCATGTCCTTCGAGATGGTGGAGTCCAACGTGGGACAGCTACCTTCAAAAATTTTCTAAATCTCGACTTCTCACCAAACATAAAAGGGAGCTCATCCTCTATGACCATTTCAGCAAACGCTTGCCTTATTGCCTCAGGGTCATACCTCCAAGTGCTAACACCTTCTCCTTGGCTCACTTTCAGATTAGGCTGCTTCAAATCCTTATTGTTCTTATGTGGATTGCGCTTGCAGATATTAAAATGCCTCTGCATTGCAGTAGTGCCTTAACATAAGAATTAGCTCTAATGGCACGGCTATAGTACTTGCACTTCCCTTTCTTCACCACACCTTGGTCATCCTTAATCTTGATGAAATGTTCCCACATTTCAGATCTTGGTGTCATTTGGTTTCTGGCATGGTTTTCTTCCTCATCTTCTTCAGTTCCTTTTTGCTCTCCTTCATTACCTTAGGTAATCACATTCTCATCAGCCCTTACCACCACACCCTCAACCTCCATATTCTTAGTTTCAGTTCCTGCACCAAACTCTTCTGCAGGTTCAGAGGACATCTACAAAATAGAAATTATAATAAAAATCAGTTTTAGTTTGATATTATCTAGAAGCTTATTAGCCAAAAGCAGCAAGTCTTAGAGCTATGGTGGAAGTTGCAAGCCAGAAAGAAAATGAACTTATGGAGACATAAACTGAATAAAAGAACTCTATTACATAAACTGTATAGCAAAAAGAATAAAAATAGGAGGGACATATAAGTGTCATAAACTCATACTTACGTTGCAATTGCAAGACTCAAAAGACTCCGTTGTGGGTTGAGGCCTTTGAGCGTTGGAGAGGCAGCAGCAAGCAGCCAAGCGGCGGGGCACGTAGGCAATCGATGAGGCTTGAGGTTGGAGACTTGGAGGCTTGGAGGCTTGGAGCTGTTGGGGGCGTCAGCAACAGATGAGGCGACCGACACTCCAGCAGTCCTGCTCCGGCAGTCGTCGAAGTTCCATAGGAGGCGTCGCAAGCTGCAGCTGTATGCCTGTATTGAGCCACCGTGGGACAACTCCGACGAGCAGCGACGCCTAACTCCCTAGTGGTTAGTGGATTGCAGCTTGCCGGCGGCCGGCGTGGCGTGGGAGTGGAGTGCGGCGCCGCCACTCTTTGGGGGCTAGACGCTGGAGATTGGATAGTGGAGACTAGAGACTGTGGAGTCGGGTTTAGAAGCTAGGGTTACTCACTTACTCGGTTGGATAACTCGGCTGTTCGGTTGGATCGGGTACCCGGAGTCTATAACCGAAGAACTGAATAAAATATCAATCTATAGCAACTATGAACCGAATGTAAGACTGAGAACCGAGATTTCGGTCCAATCAGGTTCGGTTTTCGGTCTCGGGTTTTTTTGCCCAGGCCTATTGAAAGTCGCCTAGAGGGGGGGGGGGGTGAATAGGCGAAACCTGAAAATTAAAACTTTATCCCCCAACTAGATCCCTTGATTAGTGGTTAGAACAAGATATACAAATATCGAAGAATAAAAACTAAGTTCTTGCTTGTAAAGAGTGTTGCGCTTAAATAATGCGGAATTGTTAATTAACACAACTTGATAGATATATGAATAATAAAGCAAGAAGGCTTAGATGGGAAGAGCAACAAGTTAAGTTGTTTCTTGCGAAGTGTTGCTTCACTAAATGAGAATTTAACTTGAAGCAACACCAAATGATATTTGCAAATAATAGCACAAGAAAACTTAGAGTAAGGGAAAGCAAACAAATCACAAGCAATA
The DNA here is from genome assembly GCA_029449295.1 of Zea luxurians. Taxonomy (NCBI): domain Eukaryota; kingdom Viridiplantae; phylum Streptophyta; class Magnoliopsida; order Poales; family Poaceae; genus Zea; species Zea luxurians. The sequence goes on from JAOPSE010000035.1 coordinate 8,027,970, forward strand.
AACACAAATGACACGAATGATTTGTTTTACCGAGGTTCGGCCCTTGAAGGCCTAGTCCCCGTTGAGGAGTCCACTAAGGATGGGTCTTTTTCAACCCTTTCCCTCTCTCCACCGATCACACAAGGATCGGCGAGCTCTTCTTCTTCTCAAGGATCACTCTCGATCCCGCAAGGACCACCACACTCTTTGGTGTCTCTTGCTAGCTTTTACAAGCCTCCAAAACTTTGGAGGAAGTTCAATGGGAGTCAAAACTCCACGCGCAAATGAACACAAGATGTAGCACACACTATCTCTCAATGAATCTCACAAGGCACTAGGGCTAAACTCAATTGAGTATCTCTCAATTGCTTGCTCTCTCTTTTGTGGCACTTGTGTTGGTTGTAGTGGTCTAAATCTTGTGTATAGGATGGATCAATGAATATATGTGGTTGGGAGGGCTTGAATATGTCAACTAGATGACTTGGAATGTTGCTTGGACTCCCACACCTTGAAGTGGCCGGTTGGGGTGGTATTTATAGCCACCAACCAAAATGTAGCTGTTGGAGAAGCTTGCTGGCGATGGGCGCACCGGACAGTCCGGTGCGCCACCGGACAGTGTCCGATGAGCCGCCACGTCAGCCTGTTCGTCAGGGTTGGAGCTGGTCGACCGTTGGAGGCTTTGTCCTCATGTGGCACCGGATAGTCCGGTGCCACATCGGACAGTCCGGTGCCCCTCTGTCCGTCTGCTCTGACATCTGACTTGCACTGTTTGCTTTGCAGAGTCGACCGTTGCGCGCAGATGACCGTTGCTCCGCTGGCGCACCTGACAGTCTGGTGTACACCGGACACTGTCCGGTGACTCACCGGACAGTCCGGTGAATTATAGCGGAGGTGCGCCTGGAAAACCCGAAGGTGACGAGTTTGAAGTCGAGCTTCCCTGGTGCACCGGACATTGTCCGGTGGTGCACCAGACACTGTCCGGTGGCACACCGGACAGTCCGGTGCGCTAGTCCAGGGTGCCTTCGGTTTCCTTTGCTCCTTTCTTCTTGAACCCTTTCTTGGTCTTTATATTGGCTTTTTGTGAACCTTTGGCACATGTATAACTTATAGACTAGAGCAAACTAGTTAGTCCAATTATTTGTGTTGGGCAATTCAATCACCAAAATCAATTAGGAAATAGGTGCAAGCCTAATTCCCTTTCAATCTCCCCCTTTTTGGTGATTGATGCCAACACAAACCAAAGCAAGTATAGAAGTAAATAATTGAACTAGTTTGCAAAATGTAAGTGCAAAGGTTACTTGGAATTGAGCCAATATAAATATTTATAGAATGCGCATGGATTGTTTCTTTCTTATTTAACATTTTGGACCACGCTTGCACCACATGTTTTGTTTTTGCAAATTCTTTTCAAAGTTCTTTTGCAAATAGTCAAAGGTAAAGGAATAAGATTTTGCGAAGCATTTTTCAAGATTTGAAATTTTCTCCCCTTGTTTCAAATGCTTTTCCTTTGACTTAAACAAAACTCCCCCTCAACAAATTCTCCTCTTAGTGTTCAAGAGGGTTTTAAGATACTAATTTTTGAAAGTGCTATTTTCTCCCCCTTTTTGAACACAATAAGATACCAATTTGAAAATTTCACCAATCGAAAAAAACATTAGTTTTAAAATTAGGGTGGTGGTGCAGTCCTTTTGCTTTGGGCTAATACTTTCTCCCCCTTTGGCATGAATCGCCAAAAACGGATACTTAGAGTGAAATATAAGCCCCTTTTTCTAACTATTTTCTCCCCTTTGGCAAATAAAAACATATGAGTGAAGATTATACCAAAGACAGAGAGATAGTTGGAGCGACGACGAAGGATGAGTGATAGAGTGGAGTGGAAGCCTTGTCTTCGCCGAAGACTCCAATTCCCTTTCAATATACCTATGACTTGGTTTGAAATACACTTGAAAACACATTAGTCATAGCATATATAAAGGAGATATGATCAAAAAGATATGTCAAATTAAGCATGATCATAGTTCTATATAATATAGATTGCTCCCCCTAAAAATGTGCATGGAGAGGAACACATATTTTGGCCTTAAATGCCAATTGCACAAAATTAGGTTAATGCAAACATATCTATATCATACAGAATGTGAAGTGCATTGTGTCATAGTATAGGTGTGATGCTCATGACAGTTTATGCACTTATGAAAGCATGTTATGAACAATTTAAGCATTTTCCCTTAAGGATTTCAAAGAGACTTAAGGACCATCCACCTTTGGAACAAAGGCAGCTTATCCTCGTTACAAGGTTAAGCTTTAAGCTCTTTGACAATAAAATCACTTCATCTAGTTTTAACAAAGGGTGCATTGATGCAGGAGTGAAATATTAGAGAGGTTAAACTAGGTATGAAGCAGGGATAAAATGCAAAGGACATGCTTTCTCTTCCTTTTATATAAGATATGCCAAGAATGTTTATAAGAGGAAGATTTAGGTACATGTATAAATGAGATGAAGTAGTTTTACCCTTTTGTACCTTCATAGAGACGCTCTCTTCATTGTGCTTTGTCCTTAGTCTTGTTTGTTTAGGACCTATACTCAATGACAATGAATGAAAATATTTTGCACAAGAGAGAGTTCTTACAACCAGTGATTCTTTTCTAATTCATGGTTGGCATATAACAAGTGAATCACCAATTGTATATCATGAATTCTCCTTTCAACTTAGTGCCCATCAAGAGAGATATTGATTAATTTGAAAAATAGTATATACGACACTAAGAAGCATGATTGTTAATTGAAGTCATTCAATGATCAAACAAATAACAGATGTGATCAAAAGAACAACATACACATTAGATTATCAATTAAGTTTAGAGTAGGAGAATCCAGCAAATATGCTACTTTAGAGTGAAAGACAAGAATTTAAAAATAGTAGCATACTTCATGAGAAACTCATTATCATGCAAGAGACTATATGAAATTATTAAGATAAAGTGATAGTCTCAACAAAATCAAGATATAGAAAGATGCTCCACCTAAAGACATGCATCGAGTATTTGAAAGAATTGATTCAATGCATTCACTTTTAAAGACATATAGGGAGAAGCATTATACATCTTGATCAAGGCTTATAAAATTTGCAATGAACACCTTAAGCCTGGTAATCTCATTATGAAAGGATTTAGAATGCTTACAACCACACCATTGATTGTTGTAAAGACCTTATTGTCCAAGTAGGTGTTGTTGTCCTTGATGTTCTTCTTTTTTCATTTGAGTGTCCTCCCTTTGTAGTTGTTTCCCTTTCCTTTCAAACTTATTGAAAATACTCAAGAAAGATGTTAATAGCACAAGGGAGTATATAATGAAGGATGATTTCTTTAGATAGGAAATAAATACAATTCATCATCCATGAGTCACATAGACATGAAGTAAAATCCTTAATGTTTAGTGCACATTATCAGAAAAGAGGAATGAGCACCTTTTTAAACATTTTGATCAATCATAGAAATTTTACTTCTTCATATTGAATTTATTATCATAACTTTAAAAGCATATCAATATGAGATCATATATAGCAAAGGCATGAGATGGATTCTAAAGGACAAGTGCATTTATGAGAATGAGATTGAATGCACACTTAGTTAATTTAAGTCCAATAAAGAATCTATTCCTCACATGGGTAGAATATGATAATTTAGAGTAAATAGCCATTGAGATGGGAACTAAATTCGATTAAGAGGATGAGTTCCCATACCTTCGCTTTTACCTTTCTTCTTTTGGGTGAAGAGCAACCCATGAGGCTTGTGCACTTTCTCTTTTGTAGATATTCATAAGTAGGCTCAAGAGATACTTTGTTAGTAACACAAGCACTAGTTATCATTTTTGTAATCATTTTTGATAAGTAATGAAAAGCTAGATTACTAAAACATGGAAACTTCAAGGCATGAACTAGATTACCCATAGATGATGTTTTGCTCAATTTTAAGTCATAAAACAAGCATAAACAATCCTTTAAGATTATGGGAATAAATCTAATTCATGAGATGGAAAGTGATAAATGAGAAAGAATCAAATCCAATTTAAGCAAGTAGAAGTACATCATAAATCATTGGATTGATTTTTCTTTTCATGTTATGTTACATGCTTTTCCAAAGAGAAACCTATTTTCTACAAGTGAGACTACTTGGGTTATTTAGATAAAATCATTAGTCTCACTTATCTAGTTATAGAGAGAGTTTTCCTTTTATAAGTGTCCTAAGGATTTGAATTCCTTACATGACACCTTATTCTTTTAAGAACATGACATATCCCTCTATATCTAGAATCATGGCAATAATAAGATAATTAGAGTAAAACATGCCATGAGGTTTTTGCAATAATTAAAGCATGTAGATTGCCATAGGATAGAAATGATGAGAATGCAATCTACCATATGAGAGGAAATTCTTGAAAGAATGGTAATACAAATTTAAAGACATTTGAAGTGCTTCATTCTTCTATGTGACTACACAAGACACATGAGAAATGATAATTTAAATTATTTGCACTTAAAACACAAGTGTTACCATTCTTCGGCTTTCCTCCATGTTGTAGGCCTTGATTTTTCCTCACAAGATAATTCTTTTATTTCCTACAACATCAATATCTTCCTTGAGATGATATGAGTTTAAGACATAATAATTTGAAGAATAACCTTGGGTCAATCATGGATATGGATCATTGAAGATTGATAGCTTGAGTTGATAAGAATTGAATGAACTCTCTCAAGCACCCCAAGGCTTCATATCATCTCCTTCCCCTACAAAGCTTGTCAAGCATATTTTGGTACCCATTGCTTGATGAGTCCATCACGGTTAGTCAACAAAGATCTAGGAACCCAAAAGTCCTTTGTGTTAGCACTAGGTAAACTCATTACCTTTCTAGCACAAGTTGCAATTTTGGGTTGCCTAGTTATATGATAATTAATTGACAAGCTAGGAGAAGGATTGTTACCAATGGGACAATCCTTGCATTGATGTCCCTTCTTTCGGCATGTGTAGCATAGGCGTTTTTCAAGCCTTGAAGATTTCTTCCTTCCTTGTTTCTTGCTTGCTACATGGTTAGTGAATATTTTCTTTTCTAACCTTATGCCTTTTTGTTTTAAATGGGGACAAGATCTAAATAAGTGTCCCTTCTTAGAGCATTTAAAACAAAGTCTATCATCCTTGTTAATAATCAAGCCATTTTTAATGTAGGGACATGACCTAATCAAGTGTCCCTCTTCAAAGCATTCACTACACTTCTTATTTTTCTTAGTGTGAAGTGTGGCTTGATCATTACCTTGGATGTTACCTTTTGTGGAGGCGTGGTTGAGGCTTTTGGAGGAGGTATTGAATTTCTTATTTTGTTTCCTCCTTTTGGCAATCCTCAAGTCCTTGACATTTTCTTCAAGAGATTTAGTGCATGCCATGGTTGTTCCCGTCTCAAGCTTCTTCACCATGTGATCATGGTTATCTTGAGAAGGTTGAGCAATGCCCTTCCCTTTAAGTTGTGTCAAGCTCATCTTTAGCCTCTTATTTTCTTCTTTGAGCTTTTGATATGTATCATCATTTGTTCCTGCAATTTCTAGCTCAAAAGAAGATTTGCTTGTCGACGCACAACAAGCATTAGCACATGGTAATATAGTATCAATTTGAATACATGTGCATAGGTGAGGTTGTTGAGTTTTTAAGTTTTCTATCACAACCTCATGAGCAACATTTAATATGATATGATCATCCATAAGATTTTCATTAGAGCACAGAAGCATGTCATATTTATCTTGAAAAGCTAGATTTTCAAATCTTAGCTTTTCTACTTTGTCCTTAAGTAAGGCATTCCTATTTGCTAATTGAGCTATACAATGTAAAGAGTTTTCTTGCTCAATTGAAATAGTTTCATACCTTTGAACCAAATCAACATGAGAGCACTTTAGCTCCTCATGTTCTTTAGTCAACTCGTCAAAGCATTGCATTTTCATGGAGAGAATACTTTCTAGCCTTTGACGAGCTTCGCTTTGCTCTCTCGCTCTTTCTAGAAGTTTGAGCATGACCGCCTTGTCTTCTTGGCTTAGGCGAGCGTAGAGATGCAAGAAGCTTCTTTCTTCCTCCTCATCCTCATTTGTCCTTCCGCTATCATTTTCATTAGCCACACAACATATGTGGAAATCGAAATGGGAAGACAAACCTTTTGGAGAGGTGGATTCATCGTTTGGTCGCCATCGTTCATTTTCTTCTTCTTCCTTGCAAGGGTTAGTATCACAAAGACCAAGGGAAGTAGAAGCACAAAATGAACTATCATGTTTGGACTCATCAAATTTGCTTTTAATTCTAGTCCAAATATCATGCACATCACAAATAGGTTTGTCATATTTTATTATGAAGGCATGATAATCTTCCTTGCTGAGGGTTTTACTTAAGATGTCATAAGCTAGATAGTTTAAGCGTATACATCTTAAATCTTCTTCGGAGGCATTTTCCCTAGCATAGTTGGGAGGAATAATACTCTTGTCTAAAATTTGTTCTAATTGAGGATCTACCGTTCTAAAAGCATTTATCACCCTAGTAGACCATGAATCATAATTAGAACAATCGGGAAGTAATATCTCAAGAGTTACCTCCTTGTTCTCCTTGGACTTCTTGTTCTTTTGGGATCTTCTTCGAGCCATCACTTCGAGTTGTTAGACTCAAGATGAAGTGCCTGGCTCCGATACCAATTGAAAGTCGCCTAGAGGGGGGGGGGGTGAATAGGCGAAACCTGAAAATTAAAACTTTATCCCCCAACTAGATCCCTTGATTAGTGGTTAGAACAAGATATACAAATATCGAAGAATAAAAACTAAGTTCTTGCTTGTAAAGAGTGTTGCGCTTAAATAATGCGGAATTGTTAATTAACACAACTTGATAGATATATGAATAATAAAGCAAGAAGGCTTAGATGGGAAGAGCAACAAGTTAAGTTGTTTCTTGCGAAGTGTTGCTTCACTAAATGAGAATTTAACTTGAAGCAACACCAAATGATATTTGCAAATAATAGCACAAGAAAACTTAGAGTAAGGGAAAGCAAACAAATCACAAGCAATAAACACAAATGATACGGGTGATTTGTTTTACCGAGGTTCGGCCCTCGAAGGCCTAGTCCCCGTTGAGGAGTCCACTAAGGATGGGTCTTTTTCAACCCTTTCCCTCTCTCCACCGATCACACAAGGATCGGCGAGCTCTTCTTCTTCTCAAGGATCACTCTCGATCCCGCAAGGACCACCACACTCTTTGGTGTCTCTTGCTAGCTTTTACAAGCCTCCAAAACTTTGGAGGAAGTTCAATGGGAGTCAAAACTCCACGCGCAAATGAACACAATATGTAGCACACACTATCTCTCAATGAATCTCACAAGGCACTAGGGCTAAACTCAATTGAGTAGCTCTCAATTGCTTGCTCTCTCTTTTGTGGCACTTGTGTTGGTTGTAGTGGTCTAAATCTTGTGTATAGGATGGATCAATGAATATATGTGGTTGGGAGGGCTTGAATATGTCAACTAGATGACTTGGAATGTTGCTTGGACTCCCACACCTTGAAGTGGCCGGTTGGGGTGGTATTTATAGCCACCAACCAAAATGTAGCTGTTGGAGAAGCTTGCTGGCGATGGGCGCACCGGACAGTCCGGTGCGCCACCGGACAGTGTCCGGTGAGCCGCCACGTCAGCCTGTTCGTCAGGGTTGGAGCTGGTCGACCGTTGGAGGCTTTGTCCTCATGTGGCACCGGACAGTCCGGTGCCACATCGGACAGTCCGGTGCCCCTCTGTCCGTCTGCTCTGACATCTGACTTGCACTGTTTGCTTTGCAGAGTCGACCGTTGCGCGCAGATGACCGTTGCTCCGCTGGCGCACCGGACAGTCCGGTGTACACCGGACACTGTCCGGTGACTCACCGGACAGTCCAGTGAATTATAGCGGAGGTGCGCCTGGAAAACCCGAAGGTGACGAGTTTGAAGTCGAGCTTCCCTGGTGCACCGGACACTGTCCGGTGGCACACCGGACAGTCCGGTGCGCTAGTCCAGGGTGCCTTCGGTTTCCTTTGCTCCTTTCTTCTTGAACCCTTTCTTGGTCTTTATATTGGCTTTTTGTGAACCTTTGGCACCTGTATAACTTATAGACTAGAGCAAACTAGTTAGTCCAATTATTTGTGTTGGGCAATTCAATCACCAAAATCAATTAGGAAATAGGTGCAAGCCTAATTCCCTTTCACCTATCGACGAGGAGCAGGTACTTGCCCGTGTGATCGAAGTTGAGCCATTGATCTGCCCGAGTGAAGGTGATCGGGTGTTCAGACCATCGATACAGGGCGGGAGGGCCGATGGTCGCCACCAGTATCTAACGGTCGTTGAGCTTTTGTTGCCTCTTGCTTTCTTGCGACCCATGTCTGCCGAAGATGACGTTGACTTCTCCGTCAACGCGCGAGAATGCTCCGCCTCCACCCCTTCCTGTTGTTGGGGCTGTCGAGGTTCTCCGAGTCCTCCTTGAGGTGGGGGAGGTGGTAGAGGTTGGAAGGGTCGGCCGTTCCCAACGGAGTGCTTGAAGTCCCTGCAATTCCGGAGGGTGTGGCGCATGTCCTTGTGGTACGTGCATTAGGCGTCAAGGATGTCGTCCAATGTATGTTCACCTCTGCGGGGTGCTCCTTGGGCGCAAGAGGCGGGTGGTCCGGTAGTGTGGACTTCTTCACAAGGCCTCTTATCCCAACGTTTGTCGGGTTGTTGGTTCGTGTCGCGTCGTGGTGCCACCGGTGCAGGCTTTGCTCCTCCGATGAGGTCCTGAGCTCGTTCATCGATGGTGATGTAGAGGTCAGCTTCCCGGAACAGTTGCTCAGAGGTAGTCGACGCCTTTTGCAGTATGGCTCGGACGAAGGCCGAGTCATTAGATCCCCGATAGAAGTCCTCGATCACTGATGCTTTCGCAACCTCGGGGATACGATTTCTCATGGTCTGAAATCTTTTGAGGTATAACTAGAGAGTCTCATCCCCTCGGCGCTTGATGGATTTGAGGTCCCATGGCTGTGCTAGTTTGTCGGAGAGAGATTGAAAGTTGGCGGTGAAGCACCGACTGAAGTCGCTCCAGTCATCGATGCAGTGTCGGGGTAGGTGTCGTAGCCATTGCAGTGCATCCTGCCCGAGGACGATGGGCAAGTATGCGGTCATTACATCTTCGGGCGGCCCAGCGGCTCAGGCGGCGGTGGTGTAGACGACCAACCAGCCTCCCGGATCCTGCTTAGGCTCATACTTGTCGACGTTGGAGACTTTGAAGTTAGGGGGCATTGAATGGCCCTGAGACATGGAGTGAGCGCTGATACTCCACATGTGTCCTCCTATCGGCGATGATGATGTCTATCCTGGAGAGGGGAGTTGTTGTCGTGGTGCCTCGACCGTCCCCGGGTTGTGCCGCCGGTCGAAGCCGTTGCCGACTCAACTCTGGTGGCCTGACTCCACGCAGGGATACCGTGGCCCCGATCATATTCTTCTTGGCACCGGATCTCGTTCTCGTGTCATCATTCGCGCGAAGCGTTGATGGAGCTCCGTGCGTCCCACCGACTGTTGGTGGCGTGTCGTAGATCACTTGGTGGATGAGCGAGAGGTAGAAGATGATTAGCTGCCCGAGTGAGCATCGTCGATAGCCCTCGGCGTCCGGAGTTCGGGGGAGGCCATCGGCAATCCGAGCCAATACTCCACCGACCTCACTCGGTGTGTTCATGGCTCGGGCGAAGTCAGGGTTCAGGTTTCGTCCGAAAAGAGGGTTCTCTCGGCGTTGTCTTGCTTCCTGCTCAGCCTGCTCTTGAGCTTGCCGACGATCACATTGTTGGGAATTCCTTCTTTCCCTGAAGACCCGTTCTTTTGGAGTTTCTCCCATCTCCGAGATTTCATCTCGTGACACGGGCTGCGCCGGGTCCTGCTCTCCAGCTTCATGATGTCGTCAAATATTTTAGCGTCGGTTCCTTCGTCGGCGAGATTCCCGCTGAAGGGGTTCTTCTCCCGACGCGGTTGGTTCATCGTCAGAGATGGGAGTTGATTCCACTCTTCCTCCGATTAAGAGGACATCGGGGTAGAATGAAACCGTCATAGTGACGAGCTCCTTTCTGTTCTCCTTTGAGGGCGAAGGTACCAGAAGAGCAGTTTGATGATCCTTTACCTTGTTCGCCTCCTTTCTCCTTGTGATTTGTGTCCATTTTTCCGTAGAAGAGGTGAATAGTGGAGTTCTCCAAGTAGATGGACCCTCTGCTCCTGGCTTGCAGGAGGTAATCTTTGCTCAGAGCATGGGAGGTTGCGCTTTTTCCTGCTTCGCTCTGGCTTTTCCGGAGATTGTTGAGGAAGGCTTTCTCTCCGGCAGATCCGCGATGCGATGTAGAGTTCCTTCTTCGTCTGCTATGAATGAAATGGTTCCGAAGCAGAACATGGACCCGGGGCAGAGGACGATCTTGTGCTGGAAAGTGATGGCCATTGAGCTAGCTTAGATCAGTGACACACCCCCTACCTGGCACGCCAGCTGTCAGTGTTTTGGGTCCGACCGCGCACCCGAGGTTGCCCCTCGAGGTGCTTTTTTGAGTAGGATGGTGTTATGACTGTAGCTCGATGGTTCGTGCCTGATGCACGAGAAACAACAGACAATTTTGTACTGGTTCGGGCCGCTTTGAGGTGTGTAATACCCTACGTCCTAGCGTGGATACTTTGTGTGGTAGGTTACAAGAGAGTTCTCTAGTATCAGGGATGCTAGAGAGTTAAGTAGATGGCTAAGTAGTGAGATATGTTTTTGAGGGGATGCCCCCAAGGCCTTATATACTCGACTGTGGGGCATTACATGTGGATATGATAACAGCGTGCGCCTAAGTAATAGTGAACCGACTGAGCCTACCTTCCTATAATTCCACCGACTTATCTCCGTTCAGTTCTGATGCATGAGGATACTGTACGGGAAGGTCGGGTCACTGCTACGGTCAGTTGCTCAAATTCACCAGGTCGTCTGGGCTCGAGTCAATCCAATCTTGCATCAATCCGCTTCACCAAACGTCCCTCCCTAGGCCCACGAAGGGATGGCCTTGCGAAATATTGGGCTCAAGGCCTTTCGCGAGGTCTTTCAGCCTTCTAGTGGACCCGGGGGATATCTGTCCCCCACAGTCACAAAGACCAGGTCTCTTTCAACCCTTTCCCTCTCTCAAACGGTCACCTAGACCGAGTGAGCTTTTGTCCTCAATCAATTGAGACACTTAGTCCTCACAAGGACCACCACAACTTGGTGTCTCTTTCTTTGATTATAAAGGTGTTGAGAACAAGAATGGGGAAGAAGAAAAGCGATCCAAGCGCAAGAGCTCAAAAGAACACGACAAAACTCTCTCTTCTAGTCACTAATTGCTTTGAGTGGAATTGGGACTTGGAGGGGCTTTGATTCAATCTAATTGTCTTGTATTGAATGCACTAGCTGAAAAGGAAATAGGGTCAAACCTTTTCCTAAATGATTTTGGTGGTTGAATTGCCCAACACAAATAATTGGACTAACTAGTTTGCTCTAGAATATATGTTCTACAGGTGCCAAAGGTTCAGAAAAAACCAATACAGAGTTAAAAGAAAGGGTTCAAAACAAAGGAGCAAAGAAAACCGAAGGCTGCCCTGGTCTGGCACACCGGACTGTCCGGTGTGCCACCGGACAGTGTCTAGTGCACCACCGGACAGTGTCTGGTGCACCAGGGAGAATCACTCCGAACTGCTCAGCTTCGGGTTTCTGGAAATTGCTCTCCGATATAATTCACTGGACTGTCCGGTGTAGCACCGGACTGTCCGGTGTGCCAGCGGAGCAACGGCTAGCGCGCCAATGGTCGACTGCAAAAGTGAATAGTGCGAACTGCGCGCGCAGAAGTCAGAGCGTGCGCAAAAGTGAACAGTGAATAGGACCTGTCCGGTGCACCACCAGACTATCTAGTGGCCCAGCTGTCAGAAGCTCCAACGGTCGAACCCTAACGGTTGGGTGACGTGGCTGGCGCACCGGACAGTGTCCGGTGCGCCCGTCGACAGCAGAGTTCCCTAACGGCGATTTTGGTGGTTGGGGCTATAAATACCCCCAACCACCACTCATTCAAGGCATCCAAGTTTTCAGCCATTGCATTCAATACAAGAGCTCTGTACTTCACTCCAAGACACAAACAAGACATCAAATCCTCTCCCAAGTCCAAAGTTCACTCCAATCAAATAGTGACTAGTGAGAGAGAGATATTTGTGTTCATTTGAGTTCTTGCGCTTGGATCGCTTTTCTCCTTCCTTCTTTCTTGTTCCCAAGTCATTTGTAATCAAGGCAAGAGACACCAATTGTGTGGTGGTCCTTGTGGGGACTAAGTGTCCCGATTGATTGAGAAGAGAAGCTCACTCGGTCTAGGTGACCATTTGAGAGAGGGAAAGGGTTGAAAGAGACCCTGTCTTTGTGACCACCTCAACGGGGAGTAGGTTTGCAAGAACCGAACCTCGGTAAAACAAATCACTGTGTCACACTCTTCATTTGCTTGTAATTTGTTTTTCGCCCTCTCTTTCGGACTCGATTTTATTCTAACGCTAACCCCGGCTTGTAGTGTGTGCTTAAGTTTATAATTTTCAGATTCCGCCTATTCACCCCCTCTAGGCGACTTTCAATTGGTATCAAAGCCCAATACTTCATTAGAGCCTAACCGCTCGAAGTGATGTCGGGAGATCATGACAAGAAGGAGGTGGTGACCGGCGAGAAGCCCGCCACAAGCCACGGGAAGACTCCATCGGGATAGTCCGGCAACAAGGGGAAGGGATCCCCTTCACACACCAAGTCGCATCGGAGCGGCGACAAGAAAAAGAAGATGAAGAAGGTGGTCTACTATGAGACCGACTCTTCGTCGCCATCTACCTCCGGCTCTGACGCGCCGTCCGTCACTTCTAAGCATCATGAGCACAAGAAGTTTAGTAAGATCCCCTTACGCTACACTCACATTTCTAAACGTACTCCTTTACTTTCTGTCCCATTAGGCAAACCACCCGTTTTTGAGGGTGAAGATTATAACATGTGGAGTGATAAAGTGAGGCATCACCTAACCTCACTCCACGCTAGTATTTGGGACATTGTTGAGTTTGGAGTGTAGGTACCATCACTGGGGGATGAAGATTATGATTCGGACGAGGTTGCCCAAATCCGGCACTTCAACTCCCAAGCCACTACTATACTCCTCGCCTCTCTAAGTCGAGAGGAGTATAATAAGGTGCAAGGGTTGAAGAGCGCCAAGGAAATTTGGGACGTGCTCAAGACCGCGCACGAAGGAGATGAGGTGACAAAGATCACCAAGAAGGAAACGATCGAGGGGGAGCTCGGTCGTTTTATGCTTAACCAAGGAGAGGAGCCACAAGCCATGTACAACCGGCTCAAGACCTTGGTGAATCAAGTGCGCAACCTCGGGAGCACAAAATGGGATGACCATGAGATGGTCAAGGTTATTCTAAGATCACTTGTTTTTCTTAATCCTACACAAGTTCAATTAATTCGTGGTGATCCTAGATATAAGCTAATGTCTCCCGAGGAGGTTATAGGGAAGTTTGTGAGCTTTGAGTTGATGATCAAAGGCTCCAAACAAATCATCGAGCGAGGCACCACCTCAACACCCGAGGTGCAACCCGTCGCATTCAAGGCGACGGAAGAAGAAAAGAAGGATTCTACACCAAGTAGGGTCCCCATTGACGCCTCCAAGCTCGACAATGAGGGGATGGCGCTCATCATCAAGAGCTTTCGCCAAATCCTCAAGCAAAGGAGGGGGAAGGATTACAAGCCCCACTCCAAGAAAGTTTGCTACAAATGTGGTAAGCCCAGTCATTTTATTGCTAAATGTCCATTATCTAGTGATAGTGACAGGGGCAACGACAAGAAGGGAAAGAGGAAGGAGAAGAAGCGGTACTACAAGAAGGGTGGCGATGCCCATGTGTGTCGGGAATGGGACTCCAATGAGAGCTCCTCTGACTCCTCCTCCGACAAGGACGCCGCCAACATCGCCGTCAACAAGGGTCTTCTCTTCCCCAACGTCGGCCACAAGTGCCTCATGGCAAAAGACGACATGAAGAAGAAGGTAAAATCTAGATCCTCCACTAAGTATGCAACTTCTAGTGATGAGGATAACTCTAGTGATGATGAGGATAACTTGCTCACTCTTTTTGCCAACCTAAACATGCAACAAAAGGAAAAATTGAATGAATTAATTAGTGCTATTCATGAGAAGGATGAACTCTTGGATAGCCAAGAGGACTTCCTTATTAAGGAAAACAAGAAGCATGTTAAGGTTAAAAATGCTTATGCTCAGGAAGTAGAAAAATGTGAAAAATTAACTAGTGAGCTTAGCATTTGCCATGACACTATCTCCAACCTTAGAAATGAAAATGTCAAATTAATTGCTAAGGTTGAGAAATCAAATGTTTGTGATGATTCAATTGTTAATCTTAGAAATGATAATGCTAGTTTAATTGCTAAGATTGACATGTTGAATGAATCATTTGCTAGCCTTAAGATTGAGAATGAAAAATTAATTGCTAAGGCTAAAGATTTAAATGTTTGCAATGATGCTATTTCCAATCTTAAAAATGAAAATGTCATATTACATGCTAAGATTGATGAACTAAATGTTTGCAAACCCTCTACTTCTAGTGTTGATCGTGTTTCTATTTGTACTAGATGTAGAGACATTAATGTTGATGCTATTCATGATCACCTAGCTTTAATTAAATAACAAAATAATCACATAGCTCAACTTAGTGCTAAAATTAATGAGCATGACTTAGAAAATGAAAAATTTAAATTTGTTAGGAGCATGCTCTATAGTGGGAGACGCCCAGGCATTAAGGATGGCATTGGTTTCCAACAGGGAGGCAATGTCAAGCTTAATGCCCCTAAAAGATTGTCTAATTTTGTTAAGGGCAAGGCTCCCATGCCTCAGGATAACGAAGGCTATATTTTATATCCTGCTGGTTATCCTGAGGATAAGATTAGGAGAATACATGCTAAAAGGACTCATTCTGTTTCTCACCATGCTTTTATTTATAAGAATGAGGCTTCTAGCTCTAGGCGTTCTACTCATGTTAAAATCCCTAAAAAGAAATCTCCTATTGCATCAAATGAACCTAATATTTCATTTAAGACCTTTGATGCTTCATATGTGCTTACTAACAAATCAGGCAAAGTAGTTGTCAAATATGTTGGGGGCAAACACAAGGGGTCAAAGACTTGTGTTTGGGTACTGTTGGGGGTATGCTTCGTCGCCGAAGATCCTAAAGGGAGAAGAGCACCTTCAGCAGATCTCTCAGAAGCAGCACTGAAGCCATCACTTATAAAGCTTCGGCACAGTGACGGATCTCAAGACGAAGGGCTAAACCGACTTAAAGATGAAATGACCTAAGGACTCATGATGTTTTGTGCCAGTATTGTAGTCGATTGTAAAGGGCATAAATGTAATTTTGCACAGGCTACGTCCTGTGCCTATAAATAGATGAACAGTACCCCCGTACTGTCCACGCTGACTTAGCATTTCGCTTTTGCGTCGCGTTTGTATTCTTACCTCCTTTCAAGCTGAAGGTACATTTGTAATTTGATATCATTTCTATTTTCCATAATGATGAAACAGAAATGAGTTGATATATAATTGTTTATCCTATCTTTTATATTTCATATGATTTCCTCTTCATCATTATATGTTATGTTGCCGAAGGTATGTCCTTCATAACCTTCGTCCGAAGTTCATTATATCCCAAGGGAAACAATGTTTCGAAGGACGAAGGACCTTAACATTTAACATTTTTTGTGTTGCCTTGTTCTTAATTTATAGCACTTGAGAACAAGTCCCCAACATTGGCGCCCACCTCTGGTGAACTCGCTTCCACTTTTTGAGCTGATGGCTTCGTTCAACAACCAAGCTGGAGCTGCTTCGGCTTCGAAGCTAGTACTACCGATAACAGGCGGTTCATCCTCAGAGCCAGCCAACAAGAGGCAAAAGGAGGCACAGAGAAGGGTACAACATGTCAGGTTACAGGGACCCTTCATCAAGTCAAGATGGTCCCACATCCCAATTACCTTCTCCCAAGAGGACCTTCAGCTCAAGGATTACCCTCACAATGATGCTATGGTCATTTCTTGTGTCATCAAAGGATTTCTGGTACACAATGTTCTAGTTGACATAGGCAGTGCATCGGATATTATATTTGCTAAGGCCTTCAAACAGATGCAAGAGCCAGAGGATAAGATTCATGATGCTACACACCCTCTTTGCGGCTTCGGAGGAAGACAGATTGTAGCGCTCGGCAAGATCTGTGGCGGAAATGCCTGAATTATTCCAACTTAAGTGCCTAAGTCCCGCCTCAAAGGCTAGACCACACTTAAATAGGAATAACCCGTCAATCCCTCGGATCTAGTCCGACGAGGCCACTGACAGGATCAAGTACCGTAATCTCACTCGATGGTGAGTCACACAGTAAATACAATAAAGCATAAAACCATACATTAAGGAGTATTACTTATTACATCATCATCGGAGTTTTAGCAAAAGTAGTCATCATTGTTCGAAGTGCAGCGGAATAAAACTAACGATAAATAAACAGAGAGATGGGGAAGCCTGTCCCATCACTCCTCATGCTCCTCCTCAGCCGAGGCAGGATCCCACTCGACTGTCCAACCCGGTGGCAAGATGGACGGCCAATGTTGGGGCGAAGGCGAAGACGCCACCCTTCGCTCGATGCCTTCGCCGTAATCGTCGGACCAGCGAAGACAAGACAACAGGCAGGCTCACCCTTCATCCCACATGTCATCGGACGAAGACCTGTGACGAGGTCGTCCCATCATTGCGACTTCGTCCAGGACGGAGGCCCACGTGTGATCCGGCCCATTGTAACAGGCCCTGCGTGGCCGCTGTGCGTTACAGGCCTAATTTGTAAAGGCATCCCTATAATTACGGTCTGTAACCCCGCTTTATGGGAATATTCCGGGGATAACCTAGATGCCTGAGGGCACATGCGTCCTTAACATAGGACGCTGGGCGCTCAGGTACCTATAAATACCCCCGCACAGTGCCCTTACGGGGCTAGAGGAACAGAGCTTTTGCCATCACGTGCTGAAACCCTGTTTGCGCTATTACACCCCTCCTCCGTTGGATCAACTTGCGCCAGTGAGCAAGTTCCAACATTTGGCGCCCACCGTTCGTGCTACGAAAAAACCACCCACGATGGCACCCAAGAGAGCTAGCTCGAAGGCTGACGAGACTGCGAAGGCAGCACTGCTGGCCGCAAAAAAGGGCAAGGCCCTCGCACTCACCCACTCCACCCACCAAGAGGCTGCTGAAGACAACGTTCCCCGCACCGGCGAAGACGACGCTCTCCGCACCTGCGGCCTTGAAGGACAACCACAACCTCCCCCAGGCTTCACCCCACCAGAGGGCGCGGACCTCATCGAGGATGGTGAAGTCCTCGGCTTCGCCCCACCGGAGGGCGCGGACCTCACCGAGGACGGTGAAGTCCTCGGTGTTTCAGCGGAAGAACAGCTACAGCTGCGCGCCCTATGCCTCAAGAACCACAATCTCCAGAGGCAAAAAGAGATACTGGAGGCCAAGCGCCAGCGCGTGTCTGCACTAGCCAAGGTGCGGCAAATGATACGTGACGAAGAGCAGAAGGCCCAGGACCTCGAGCGGGAGATCACGCTGATGCAGCGCGAAGGCCACCTCGGCTTGCAACACGGGCCACCCCTGCAACAGCGCGCGCAAGTGGAAGACCCGCACTTCCCCCAGCGCGACTACGCCTTACCGCACGCCGCGCCATTTCAAGGGGTCAACTACCTCGACGAGCGAAGTCCCCTAGCACCACATCTGCAAGTGACCCCCTGGCCTGCCAACTTCCGGGCAGGGACCTATCCCAAGTACAACAGCAGCACGGACCCAGCACAGTACATCATGAGTTATCAGGTCGCCGTTGCATCTTCCGGAGGGGACGACGCCACAATGGCCAAGTCTTTCATCATCGCCCTCGAAGGCCCAGCTCTCACCTGGTTCACCAGGTTGCCCCCGCTGTCCATTGACTCCTGGAGAAGCCTAAGGGACAAATTCCTGCTCAACTTCCAAGGGTACCGCCCGGACACCGACGCCTTGGCCGAACTCTCACTCTGCAAGCAGCTGGAAAAAGAGACTCTGCGGGAGTATTACCGCAAGTTTCTAACAATCAAGTCATAGCTGCCCTCAGTTGATGACCAGATCGCCATCCACTACGCCATCAGTGGCCTACGCGCCGGCGTCCTTTACAGCCACTGCATCAGGGACCCGCCCAAGAACCTCCAGGAATTATATCAGCTATTTGAAAAATATGCCAAATCCGAAGAGCTCCACCAGCGCAAGGTTGAGTCTCAGAGGAAACCCAAAGATGCTCCACAGTCCAGCCGCACGTGGACGAGGACTCCGTAGCCAGACTTCGGCCGAGACGGCCGTAGTCAGTAGCAGGTGCACAACATTGCCAACCAGCGCCCCGCTGGTGATGCCCCTCGCCGCCAGGAATATCCCCCCAGGGCCGCGGAAGTGGAACTTGCGGTAGGGGCTGGGGACGCGCGCAGCCGCCGCGCCGATTCTACTGCCTCTTCCACGGCGAAGACTGCGCCCACCAAACCAAAGACTGCCCAGAGACGAAGGCCACCAGGGATAGGATGGCACGGGCGCAACCGGCCGACAACCCAAGGGTCGTCGCGCACACTTATCAGCAACACCCTCCACCATACATCCACGCCCCCGACCCGCATCCACCGCACCACGCTTACCAACACCATCAGGAAGTACAAATCGTACCTCCCCCACCCCACCTCCACACCAGCAACAACAAAACATCCCCCACCCCATGCCCCCAAGCAAGAAGACTTCACCGATTAGCCGTATCGCGGAGTCATTCATATGATCACTGGGGGGTCCAGTGTCGACTTCGACACCAAGCGACAGAAGCGGGACCACTACCGCAGCATCAACCACGTCGCCATCACCGGTCTAGTCGTACAGACGAAGTGGTCCCATGTACCGCTAACCTTCGACGCCCGAGACGTCGACCTGCGCAGCGCCCCCCACATCGACGCCATGGTTATCAATTGCAGCGTGGCATGCTGGGACCTGCACAAAGTCCTAGTCGACAATGGCAGCCAAGCAGACATCATTTTCCTCCATGCCTTCGACCGCATGGTCATAAGCCACAGCTTGCTCAAGCCTTCGGACAATCCATTGTACGGCTTCGGCGGCAAGGGCACTTTTCCTATCGTCAAAATAGAGTTGCCTCTCTCCTTCGGTGTAGCACCCAATGCCCGAAGTGAGCAAATAACCTTTGACATCGTCGACATGGTGTACCCGTACAACGCCATCATGGGCCAGGGCTCCATCAACAAGTTTGAAGCAGCCATTCACGGATTGTACCTGTGCATGAAGATACCAGGTCCGTTAGGCGCCATCTCGGTCTACGGCAATCAGCAGACTGCGCGCAATATAGACCGGGACTTCGTCCCCGGACAAAGAAATGTGCACTGCCTTACGGCCCAGCGCGAGGTCCCAGCGCCCGCCAGCCCAATTGAAAAACAACACAAGGCGCAGCTGCAAAGCAACGACGGGACCAAGACTGTTCCCCTCGACCAGGCCACGCCCAAGCAAACAGTCACGATCAGCGAAGACCTCACTTCGCATGACGAGGAAAAACTCCTGTGCTACTTGTCCAAGAACAAGGACGTCTTCGCTTGGTCAGCCCTCGACCTGGTCGGGGTCAGCCGATCCATAATTGAGCACAGCTTGGGAATCGACCCCTCGGTGAGACCGAAAAAACAGCGACTTCGCAAAATGTCCGACGAGAAGACAGAGGCCGCCAAGGCAGAGGTACACCGCCTCCTGGAAGCCAAATTTATCGAGCCAGTGGCCTACCCCACGTGGCTCTCCAACGTGGTAATGGTGCAGAAAAAGAGCGGCAAGTGGCGAATGTGCATAGACTTCACCAGTCTCAACAAGGCCTGCCCAAAGGACAACTTCCCGTTGCCCTAGATCGACAAAATAGTCGATAGCGCGGCCGGGTGCGAGGTCATGTCACTCCTCGACTGCTTCTCCGGTTATCATCAAATACACATGAAGGAGGAGGACAAGGCTAGCACCAGCTTCATAACACCCTTCGGCACATATTGCTTTATCTGAATGCCGGAGGGACTCAAGAACGCCGGGTCCACCTTCTCCCGGCTCACTAAAACAGTGCTCGAGGGGCAAGTCGGCAGAAACGTATTCACATACGTGGATGACATCGTCGTCGCCTAGCAGGAATAAAGAGGACCACCTCGCAGACCTCGCCGAGACATTCACGAACATGCGGGACGCATGACTTCGCCTGAACCCCGATAAGTGCGTCTTCGGTGTTCGCCAGGGGAAAATATTGGGTTATCTGGTATCACACCGCGGTATTGAGGCCAACCCAACCAAAATCCAGGCCATTATCAACATGACGCCCCCGCAGTCAGCCAGAGAGGTCCAGCGTGTGACGGGCAGATTGGCCGCCCTCAACAGGTTCATTTCCAAATCCGCTGAGCGAAGTCTTCCCTTCCTCAAAACACTCCGCGGCGCAAAAGACTTCGCTTGGGGACCAAAGCAGGCGGCGGCCTTCGCCTCACTAAAACAGTACCTGATGGAGTTGGCCGTTCTTAGGAGCCCCGACTCTTCGCTACCACTGTTGCTTTACGTTGCGGCTTCGCCGCACGCGGTCAGTGCGGCACTGGTTCAGGAGCAGACAGCAGAGGGCGTGATCAGGCAGTGCCCAGTATATTATGTCTCCGAGGTGCTCGCACCGTCAAAATGTAACATGACGGAGCTCGAAAAGATTGCATATGCAGTTGTTATGTCTTCGCGCAAATTGCGCCACTACTTTGAAGCATTCAAGGTCCGCGTCACCTCAGATAGGGGACTCGACGAATTATTCAGAAACCCGGAGGCATTGGTACGGATCGCCAAATGGGCGGCCGAACTCTCCGGCTACCACATCACTTTCGAGCCTAGGACAGCGATCAAGTCACAAGTTCTAGCAGACTTCATCGTCGACTGGACCGGGCCAATAACATAGCCGGATCCGTCCGCAGAGAAGGTTTGGACAATCCACTGCGACGGTGCTTAGTGCCATGCGGGGGCAGGCGCTACTGCAGTCATCACCTCACCCGCCGGGGTCAAGCACAGATACGCGACACGCTTAAGCTTCGCTCTGGAATCTGACAGATGCACAAACAACATAGCAGAATACGAAGCTGTCATCCTTGGCCTCCGCAAATTAAGAGCCCTCGGCGTCACCACCTGTATAGTCCGAACAGACTCCAAGGTCGTCGCCGGCCAAGTCGAGAAAGACTATGCGGCAAAGGACCCCGCACTTATGCAGTACCTCGTGGCCATTCGAAGTCTCGAGAAACAATTCAAGGGATTCACATTGCAGCATGTGGACCGGGCCAAGAATGAAGAAGCTGACGCATTAGCCAAGGCAGCCGCCAGGGGTGAAGCCCTACCCTCCGACGTGTTCTACCACGTCATCGGCACGCCAGCCGTCCGCAGCCCTGAAGGGCTCCAAATAACCAACGACAGCGAGGGCCACCGCATGATCAACCTTATCATGACCGAAGACTGGCGGGCGCCAATAACCCTGTACCTGCAGGGGTACTATCACCCAATCGACAACAACGAGGCTAAGAGCCTCCACCACCGAAGCCAAGACTTCGCACTGATCGAGGGCCAACTTTTTAAAAAGGGGGTCAGTCAGCCGATGCTTTAGTGCGTCACCGAGACCGAAGGCGTTCAAATTCTGCGTGAAGTCCACAAGGGGACCTGTGGCTCCCACGCAGGCCCTAGGGCCCTAGCGGCAAAGGTGATACGCCAAGGTTTCTACTGGCCCGCCATTATCTGCGCCGCAAATCGGGTTGTCAGATCTTGCGAGGCCTGTCAGAAATTTTCCCCATGCACGGGACGCCCCTCGCAGTTCACGAAGCTGATCGCCCACATGTGGCCCCTTCAGCGCTGGGGCCTAGACATTGTTAGGCCCCTGCCCACAGCTCAGGGGAACCTCAAGTTCACCTTTATAGCCGTTGAATACTTCACCAAATGGATTGAAGAGAGAGCAGTGTCCACCATCACATCAAAGACGACCCAGAAATTCTTCTGGCAAAATATTGTTTGCCGCTTCGGAGTGCCATCCGAACTCACGGTCGACAACGGCAAGCAGTTCGACAACCAAGATTTCAAAGACTTCAGCTTCTCCATCGGCACCAAGCTTGCCTTCGCCTCCGTGTACCACCCCCAGTCCAACGGAGTCGTGGAGCGCGCCAACGGCAAAATTTTCACAGCTGTCAAGAAAGTGCTCCTCGACGACAAAAAAGGCAAGTGGCCCGACCTGTTACCCGAAGTGGTCTGGGCACTGAATACAACTGAGTGCAGGGCGACTGGGTTTACCCCATTCCGCCTATTATACGGATCGGAGGCCATGACTCCGCAAGAAATAAAGCATGGGTCGCCTCGGACAGCCGCGTCGGTCGTCCCAGACGTAGACGAGCCGACTTCGAAGGATCTCATCGACGGAGACCGCGTCTTTGCCCTACAGGCTCTGGACAAATACCAAGCCCAGACAAAAGCATGGCGCGACCGGGCAGTCATCCCAAGGGAATTCAGCGAAGGGGACCTCGTACTCGTCCGGACGGCTCGAACGGAGTCCAGAGGCAAGCTGGAGCCCATGTGGGAAGGCCCTTACATTGTCAAGTCGAATGCCTCCCCCAGCGCATACAGGCTCGCAACGCCAAGCGGCGAAGACTTAGAGCATTCCTGGAACATTGATAATCTGCGCAAATTTTTTGTTTGACTCATCAGGGCCATCTCGCCCTTGTAATTTTCAAAAACAATTTTGTTCTGGCCCGCACTCTTTTCCTCCCGGGGGGTGAGGTTTTTAACGAGGCGGAGTCATGTAATATATAAGAGAAAAATCCCCCGCAAAATCCACGTCGAAAAAAGACCGCACCGACGGTCTTCGACATTCGACTAATACAAAGTCACTGCGAGGCCCAGCGGCAGCCGCCCTCGCGTGCGACAACTCCGCGCAGAAGTCGCCTAAGGGTGCAACCGGATTAGAACAACAAGTGCGAAAAATCGAAGTCTTCCACGAAGACTATCCGCGCCGAAGTCGCCTAAGGGTGCAGCCGGATTAGCACAACAAGTGCAAAAAATCGAAGTCTTCCACGAAGACTATCCGCGCAGAAGTCGCCTAAGGGTGCAGCCGGATTAGCACAACATGTGCGAAAAATCGAAGTCTTCCACGAAGACTATCCGCGCCGAAGTCGCCTAAGGGTGCAGCCGGATTAGCACAACAAGTGCGAAACATCAAAGTCTTCCATGAAAACCATCCGCGCAGAAGTCGCCTAAGGGTGCAGCCGGACTAGCACAACAAGTGCGAAAAATCGTAGTTTTCCGCGAAGACTATCCGCGCAGAAGTCGCCTAAGGGTGCAGCCGGACTAGCACAATAAGTGCAAAAAATCGTAGTTTTCCGCGAAGACTATCCGTGCAGAAGTCGCCTTAGGGTGCAGCAGGGACAGCGCAACAAGTGCGACGAATCGACTACAATGGTACACGCGGACGAAGCTTAATGAGTGCAAAACCGACTACAACAAACTGTCCGCACAAAGACCGACTACATGCGCACCAGTCCAACATAAGAAATACACCAGACCAAGTACGTAACGCCTTCGCGAACATAGCCGAGTGTGCGAAGGCACACAACCTCATCATACAAGCCATCACACATGTACAAGCGAGGGCATCACACTCTACATCGGCTCAACCTTCGGAATAATTCCCATCTCCCTATAGTTAAATAACATTATCCTAAGCTCCTCACCCGCAAAAAGACTTCGCAGCTCCCCCTCACCTGCACTCACAGCGGCCGGCAAGGACAACAGTTCCTGCCTGCCAGCCCCACTCACGCGAAGCCGATCGCCCTCCGCCCCACTCACTCTACGCTTCGCAACCGCCCTTCGCCGCCCACGCCCAGCACTCGAACCAGGCACAACTTCAGCATCCGCAGCATGCGGCGAAGCCTCCGCCGCTGCCACATCCAAGGCCGCAAAATAGTCCAAGTCCTCGTCCGACGACTCTTCGGTCCACTCAACAGAGCTCCCAGAGTCACCAAACTCGGAAAATTTAGATGCAGACTCATCCGATTTATTCCCATCATCCACGATCGAAGCCGCCATAAGTTTAGTAGTAGCGGTTGCGTGCGCAGGCCCAAAATCTTGAACCTGCGCAGCAACCAAGGTTCAGCAACAATATCCAAAATTTCCTAACTACCCACACCCACTAGGCCACCTGCGAAGACCCAGCCGTCGCGGGAGCCTCCGCTGTCGCCTCCGCAGCCACCGTCACAGGATCCTTAGCCCTCGGCGCAGCAGTTGGCGACGGGCCTCCGCCGGCCGCAGTGGCTGCAGGGGCATCAGGAACGCCTTCGGCGGTTTCCGGGGGCGGCTCCAGGGCGGCCTCGGGCACAGCCGCCGCCGGGTTCGGCTCCGGGTCAGGCAGCACGCTCTTCAAAGCCCCAAAGTCATCCACCCTCTCGCCACGCGCCGCCTGAGACACAGCAGACAGATTCAGCAAACCCACATATAACCCACACGCAACAAACACTAGACAAACGCCAAACATTACCTGACCCCTCGCCGTCTCGGCCCGCTCCCTGACCACCTCCCGACCGTGGGGGCCCCACATCCGGTCGTAAAGGGCTCCGGCGGATTCCTTCACTATAGGGTCCTCAACCTTGTAGACATCACGATCGAAATCCTCATCAACTTGGTCGAAGACCTCATAGTGCTGGCACCCTTCGCGAGATAGCGCGTTCATCGCCCCCTCGCAGGTGACCAGGGAGGCATAGGACATAAACCCCTCCACAATGGTGGGGAGCGCCAGCAACTCCTCTTGTATCCACTCGAAGTAGCGAAGTCCGGGCTCTCGATCCGGCACTTCGAAGTCAGCGGTCCGCGCGCCCAGCTCATGGTATGAGTCCACAAGCTGTTTGCGTGTCCGCTCAGCCTCCGAGCATGTCGAAGCCTCGGCCCTCTCCACACGGGCCTGCAGAGCGCTGAGCTGCCCCTCCAACTCCTCGGCGCGCTGCCTGGCAAGGCTGCCCTCCGCCCGTGCCAAATTGGCATCCGCCTGCGCAGACTGCGCCTTGGCAAGGGCCTCATTAGCCTCCTTCCTTTCCTCCGCCAGTTGGCGCCAGAGGTCTGTCCTCTCACCCTCCAGCGCGGCCACCTTATCCGCCAGCTTGCGGCATCTGCTGTCGGCGGCCGACTTCTCCATGACGGCGTCAGCATGTTGCGTCCGAAGTCTCTCGACTTCGGCAGACACAACCGCCGTCAGGGCTCCCGACGCCGTGCGGTCAGCGAAGTCAACTGCCTACAAGACACACATAAGACCACAGCCCCAGCAAAGCCGGTGAAAAACCAAAGTCTACCTCAACGTACCTGACTTAGTGCCTCCTTCAGCTCCTTCAGCCGGCGGGACACAACACCCGCCTCGTCAATGACGGCAGTGAGTGCCGGTATCTCGCCGCCGGCACTAAGAGCACTACCCTTCGCCCTTGGCACTTCGGCAACCGACGTGGTAGCCGTGGTAGGCGGAACAACAAGAAGTCGGCCTTCGTCCGACCCTACGACGTATCATCAAATTAAAAAAAACCTCGAGCCAACGACATACCAACAATATAATCGTCCACACTAATGTTGGTGGCGAAGTCGGCGACGCGCTTGCCCGGTGGCGGCAACCCTCGGGCCGCCCTCGCGGCCTCCGGCACCCTACTGGACGCAGGGGCAGCCTTCGCCGACTTGGAACCACCGGCGGCAGCCACCTTCGTAGCCTCCGGCGCCCTGCTGGATGCAGGGATGGCCGACTTCGCCGCCAGCGGCGGCTGGCCTCCGCCAGGGGCAGTAGCCTTCGCAGCCCCCCGCTGCCTCTTCGGCCTGGCCTCATGAAGCCTAATGACCACCTGGCGCTTCTGTGCAGCTCCCTGGCGATCCTTGTCCATCACTGCCGACATAACAGCAGCAATATTCCGCCCGTAAGGAAACACTTTCCAATCACTAACCATGCGAGATGTAAAAAAGTCTTCACCGGCCGCGTGGGGGATAGGAACATTCTTAGGCCACCAACCCCCGGTAACCCTCAGCATCCGCGCCGAAGACTCCCGGAGCTTGGGCGAAGACATCCTTCCCCTTGGGACCGCGCATGTCCTCATCAATTCTCTAGCAAAACCATCGGAAACCCCAAATCCTCCCATAGCAGTACCTAGTTTCCTCTTCTTAGAGGACGGGGTGGCCGCCGGCGCGGGGTCGTCTCCTAGTCTCTACCACCGATTTCTTCCCGCGACGATCCACATCGTCTTGGCCGGGATAACCGCCATACGGCAGACGATTCAGCTCAAAAACCCTGTTCAAGCGGTCATTCGACCCGCGGATATCCCAGCTACGCTGGCCCTCTGTCTTCGGCACGTACCGACCAACGATCCGCACCGCCCCATCCTCCGCCTCACGCACAAAGGCAGCCGGATCGCGGCTATGCAGGTCTAGCGCGAAGGCGGGACTTCGCACCAGCTTCCCACCATGGGAAGGCATCTGGCGAGGGCATACTTCGCCCAACGCCCAGCCATGCGCCAAAGGCCATACCCCGTACGCCACAAAGTCCTCAACCAAATCACGCCCGCTGCTCAGGCCGGCGGCACACCAAAGGGCCCCTTCGTCTGCATCCTCCTCCGCCACCTCAAACAGCGGGTAGGCTGAGTAAAAATGTGAGCACATCTCGGACACGGGGAGCCCCGGATGGTCTTCGACTGTGCCCTCCGCGACATAGAACCAAAACTCATGCCAATTGCCCCACTTGCTGCGGGCGCAAGGGACCAACTCAACTACCTCCATCGTGGTCTTGCCGGTCTTCGGCGTAAATGTACAAGACCCAAATTGGGCAACTTCATTTCCAATCATCCTCTTCTGCCAGTGCAGGCAATAGTACTTCGCAAAGACCTCGACTGATGGCTGTCCGCCGTACGAAGTCGTCGCCCAGACATACTTTGACAGAGCCACCACGGCGTTCGGAGTAAGCTGATGGATCTGAACGTTAAATCTATGCAGGACTTCACCCACAAATCGGTGCGCAGGCAGGCGAAGACCAGCGGCAAAAAACGCCTCAAACACAACCAACTCGCCCTCCGGCTCGGGGACTTCCTCCGTCCCCGGGACACGAGCGACTCCCCCGCCAAAGTAACCAAGCTGCTGCATATCTTGCACGCGGACTGAGGACATCCGCGACACACCGAAGTCCACCGTTTTGCCGGCGCGCAACTCCTCCGCCGCCACTGTACTCGGCGTATCCTCAGACGACGCGTCGGCCGGCAGCGTAGCGGCAGCAGAAGAAGAAGATGTCGGCATCGCTACGTACCGTCGGCGGCGGCGAGCAGTCTGCTTCACTCGGGCCAGATCTCCGGCGAACAGGAGCAAGGAGGGAAGACGAGCAGCAGTACGGCGGAAAAGGCGGCTAGGGTTTTCACGGAGCACGGAAAGACAAAGATCAAAACGCGTCGCCCCTCGTCCCCTTTTATACATAGAGCACGGCGCTTCGGGAAACCCGCAGTCCAACGGTACGACGTCAAATCAACGGTCATGTCAAAACCCCCCACGGAACCACTTCGAGAGAGGGCAGCGTCTCCGCCATCTAGCGACGTCTTCGGCACCAGATGACTTAGTCGAACTGGTCCCTCAGAGGGAAAATGTTGGGGCGAAGGCGAAGACGCCACCCTTCGCTTGAAGCCTTCGCCGTAATCGTCGGACCAGCGAAGACAAGACAACAGGCAGGCTCACCCTTCGTCCCACACGTCATCGGACGAAGACCTGTGACGAGGTCGTCCCATCATTGCGACTTCGTCCAGGACGGAGGCCCACGTGTGATCCGGCCCATTGTAACAGGCCCTGCGTGGCCGCTGCGCATTACGGGCCTAATTTGTAAAGGCATCCCTGTAATTACGGTCTGTAACCCCGCTTTATGGGAATATTCCGAGGATAACCTAGATGCCTGAGGGCACATGCGTCCTTAACACAGGACGCTGGGCACTTAGGTACCTATAAATACCCCCGCACAGTGCCCTTATGGGGCTGGAGGAACAGAGCTTTTGCCATCACGTGCTGAAACCCTGTTTGCGCTATTACACCCCTCCCCCGTTGGATCAACTTGCGCCAGTGAGCAAGTTCCAACAGCCAAGTCACTCCAGCAACCATGTCCTCCAAAGAACCTGTAAAATTATGCCACAAGCAAGGCTGAGTATACTAATACTCAGCTAGACTTACCTGGTGTGAGGAGTCTACTCCTCTACCTCTAGACATGCAGCTTTTTGGCTGTGGGGTTTGGTTGCCAAAAGCACTATCTGAGTTTATAAATCAAGTTTTAGCTTTGTCAAGTTTTAGTGTGACTTTCTTAAGACTAGATGTGTACTATCTACTCATTCATGATAGCAAGCAAATTTAGCAATCAACCTCTTTTGTCACCTCATCACATTTTCACTTGTTACTCAATGTAGCAGCATGGATCAAGCAGTCTCATTAGCTGCGAGAAGCAGACGATTCGAATCAAGTTTTTTTATCCTTGCAAGGTAAACCTAAACACACGACGTGGCGAGGCACTCCGTCCCCACACACATCAACCGTCCCCATCGATTCCCTGGCAACAAAAAGGGGCTCACCGCCTTGGCGTACAATGTCCCACTGACCCCGACTGCCGTCGTGCAGTGACCGCACTTGTACCCACCATAACCTGAATGGGAGACCACGTCTCAGGTCGCGTGAGGAGGGCAATCTGCGGGCAGGTTCACTCAGGTACTAGGCTTACAGATTTACCATATTTCTCGGTATGTGTTTAGTACGTTCAAACGCTTGACTCACGGTACCACACCATAATCCTTATTCAAATTTTTATCCTGTAGACAACCAATCCCCATGGATTGTTGCCCACAAACCAACCTCGTTATGATATGAAAGTGAGTACAACAATTTCCTGACCTCGCGCGAGTGCTAAAAAAATCACTCGACTTCTACCGAGATCCCTAATTAGTAAAGCACTACTCAACCTAGCATACTAGTCTCCATCACAAAAGGATTCCTGAGATCATGCAACTAGGGTTTCAAACAACTCCTATACTTAAGTGCACATTCAATCCTACAATCATTAAGTGTAGTAAAATAGCATAATAAATTGGTTATGCATAAAACCGGGGCTTGCCTTCCAAAGCTAGGGCAGGCAGATCCTCTGGTGCAGGCTCTAGTGCTGGATCCGGGGCTACCTCCTGAGCAGCTCCTTGCTCCAGCATGAGGACGTACTCTCCGTCAGCGAGGTTGCAATCTATCGAATGCAATGAATAAGAATATGCATGCCATGATTATGCAGGATTTGGTAAACATTATGCTAAGTAAAAGAAAACTAAGTTAGTTTAGTAACTTAGGGTTTCTTGGTCTTACTTGGCTCTTGGTGGTGTATGCTTATCAACTTAAGTTTGAAGTTTTGTTAGGGATAAGCATAGTGGATTTGTAATTCCCTTATATATTTTAGTGGGCAATTTAAAAGGTTTTGCTGGTTGGGCTAGGGTGACACTAATTTCCACTATTAATTTCCCCTTTTTCATTTTCTATTTATGAATTCTAGTGTGGATTTGAACTACAACAGTGGTTTAACTTTTTCCAAAAAATCTGTAAAAATTACAATGGGTTCCTATTGGTCACTGTAATTTGTCTTAAAAATTTGGGACCTAGCATATGGAGAATAATCTTTGAACAAATATAATAAAAGTTGGGGCAAAGGGGTCACTTTGCACTACAACTCTCATTTAGGTGTGGGTGCTATACTAAGAGTCATTTTTGCTGGTATCTATAGGTTATAACATTCTCTTGTGCCAAAAATCACAGAAGGTTACCTAGTGGTTATTTAGTTGTGAATTTCTAAAGTTTTATGCCAAAAAGGTGCTTATAACTAACTTGTTATTTGAAATTATCAAACAACAGATTCCATATTTTTCCTATGTTCATAATAACAAAATATTAGTTATCCCAAGGTTTGGGGTGTTTTCTCCTCAGGGTTATTTTTCTAGGGTTTTTCTAAGATTTCCTTGTTTTTCTAATTAAAAAGGTATCTCCTTTCTTTTGCACTAAACAAGGGTATAATAAATTTTTCTGGTAAACTACACTGAATCAGAAAGCTAATAAAAATATGGGTACTCTATGGTTCCTATTTTAAACCTCCATTAATATTTTTTTAACTTTAGGCTAAAAAGGATTTAAATAGTAAACTCTACCTTAACTAGGTATACAGAGGGGTTTATTATTTTTAAACAGGTTAGGAAGTAATTAGGTACTTCTCCAAATTTTCTTAGCCTCAGTCTAACAGTGTAACAATTTTTCCTTCTATTATTTAGCTTTTGGTCAAATCAATATTTAAATCAAAACCTTAAAGTTTTCTGTAACACTTAGGGGTTTTATATTTTTCTTAAGTAGTTTACATTATTTAAGGTCTGGCAAAATTGGTTTGACTTGATTTGGGTGAACAAAATAGAAGATATGAATTATTCAAGTTCTGTTTGAATTTAAATCAGATTATTAAAAAGGTTTCCTGGAAAAACCACTTTGCACCGAAGACCTCGGGTTCTTTCCAAACTAATCCTCTCAGTTATACCCCTGCGCTACTATTCCCCTGAGTCACTGACTGTGCACAAAACCCCCTAGCCTTTTCTTCTTCTCCCCCTCGGTCCCTCCCCAGGTTTAAACAGTACCCGCGGAAAAGAAAAGGGCGGCGCGTCTTACCGGCGGCGAGAGAGGTCCGGCGAGGGGCGGGGTTGGCTCCGGGAGGTCCTGGCGGTCACAACGGTGTACGGCTCGACGGCGGAGGTGGCCGGAATCGTCCGGTCCACGTGCACAGGCAGGGTGGTCTCGTCAGCGGCGGGTGTTCCGGCTAAACCACGATGATCTAGTTCAATCAAGTGGCACGATGAGCTCCACGGGGTGACGTAGAGGCTATGTGCACAAGGAATCGAAGAATGGAGCAGAGGATTACCCAGTCTACGTTCACCGGCGGTCGGGCGAAGTCCAGCGATCGTGCATTGGCTTCTCTGGCGAAGCAAAGTCCGATTCCTTGCTCGGGGAGCTTCACCGAGGTGTGCACAGTCTCTTCCAAGGGTCGGGAGCGGCTGGGAAGGGCTCTGTTGGCCGGTCTACGGTGGCAGAGGCTCGGGTGGTTGCGGGCACGCCGTGCACGGGGCAAACGCCGGTGGTTTCGGGCTCCGGTGAGGTTGAGCGTGCGCGGAGGAGTACGGTCGACGCCTGAGGGTGATTTATAGGCATGGGCGCGAGCAGGCAACGCGGGCGCGGCTTGGCGTGGTGCGGGGCGCGCGGGGTCGGGCGCGGGCGTGCTCTGGCGCGCGCAGAGCGCGTCGAACACGTGGAGGTGTTCTTCTGCCCATGTTCAAAAGCTTGCTGAGATCGCATACGTGCGAATCTTGGCAAAAACCCGGCGCAGACCTCTTCCTGGCACATATGGCTATCTCTTGTATGTGAATTCCAAGGGAAGATAAGCCCTAGGTCAGAAGATATGCGGACGCCAAATCTGGCTTGTCTCCCTGCCCACTTCGCGACAAAAGCGATGCCAAGACATGTCAAACGTCAAGGGCTCGGTCTCAACTTTTTCCAGGGGGTGCCTTAGGTGGTATGCCACATTTTTGGTATAGAACTTAGGTGGTTTTGGTGCCATCTACAAGGTGAACACGGTGGATCTTTAGATTAGGTGTAGATTTTGACTTAGAGAGAATTAGAGAGCTCTAGCTCTTTCTCTACTTAAGGAATGGATTTGGGGTTTCTTAAGGGGTCTTTTTGCAATGTTTCCTCTATATATTTGTTGATTAATATGTCACTTAACTTTAGCCAAAGGTTAGGTCATGATTTGCACATTTGCTTAATCTCTCCCCCCTTCAACCATGGTTTTAGGAGATAGGGGTTCAAGAGGGGTCTAGGGTTTACTCCCCTCTTGTCCAAGGTGATAAGTGCACAAAAGCTTGGGTAATGCTTTTGGTAATTCATATTTCTTGGTTAATACATGGTCTCCAAGGTTCTTATGCCCTTCTCCTTAAGTTTCTTTCACATGTGATCACAGTCATTAGTGCATAGGTGTGCCATAGCCATGGTAACACTTGGGGTGTTACAACCCTCCCCCCTTAAAGGAATCTCATCCCGAGATTTTAGGTAGAGTCCTCAGGAGGAGTGCCGAGAAGGCGTGCTGGTGTGTTGTTCCTTCTTAGATTCAAGTTTCACTAGTTAACTGCTCTTCGAATGTCATTCTCTTTGCGACTTCAGAAGGAAGTCCTTTTTAAGTCAAATCCACAACTTAGACTACCCTTATCATCTAAGTTTTTCTTATATTTGTATTCAAAGGGCAGGTGGGGGTGGGGTTTTGGGGATTACATACCGACTTCGCTGGGTAGAAAGTCGGGGAAGCGAGAACGTAGAAAATCCTCAGTCTCCCATGTAGCTTCTTCTACTGAATGGTGACTCCACTGAACCTTATACATTTTGATCGACTTTGCCCGCGTTGATCTCTCCTTTTGATCCAGCACTTTGACGGGGTGCTCTTGATAAGACAAGTCTGGTTCTATCTCAATTTCTGGTTCAGGTAATACTTCAGTGGGTAAGCGGACACATTTCCGCAGCTGAGATACATGGAACACATTATGAACAGCTGACATGTGGGGTGGCAACTTCAATTGATATGCTACTGGTCCACAAGTCTCCTTGATTTCATAGGGTCCAATGTAGCGAGGAGCTAACTTGCCCTTGATTCCAAATCTCTGGACACCTTTGGTGGGTGACACCTTAAGGTAAACATGATCTCCCACTTCAAACAGTAGAGGCTTCCGCCTCTTATCATGGTAGCTCTTTTGCCTGGCCTGAGCAGCTTCTAAGTTCTTCTTAATGACTCTAACCTTTTCCTCTGCTTCAAGTACCAAATCTGGCCCAAATATGTTCCTCTCTCCAGCTTGTGACCAGTTCAACGGGGTTCTACACCTTCTCCCATACAAGGCTTCAAAAGGTGCCATCTTCAAACTGGACTGGTAACTGTTATTATATGAGAATTCTGCCAAAGAAAGACACTTGTCCCTGTCTCTGCTGGTTTCTGGGGCAATTCTTGGCATAATGTCCGGTGTTGCCACAAGTGAAACACCTGTTGTCATTGGCCTGACGATGTTGCTGCTGCTGTTGATTGTTCCTCTGAGCTAGAAACTGGGTGCGGTTGGGTGCCTGCTGCTGCTGCTGTGGTCGGATCACCCAACGTCCTTGCTGCTGCTGCGGTCCCCTGTTCTGAGTGTCAGACACAATCCTGAAACGTTGTGGCTGAGCCGAAGGTCCTGCCATAGGGGTCTTCCTCTTCTTCTCTGCCTGACGAGCTATGATACAGTCCTCCTGAGAAATGGCCATGTTGACTAACTCATTATAGCTGTTGGCTCTGACGGTGTTGAGATAGTCACGGAGCTTAGTGCTGAGCCCCATCCTGAACCTGTCCCTCTTCTTCTCGTCCGTGTCTGCATGATACCCGATATACTAGCATAGGTCATTAAAGGCCTGAGCATACTGTAACACTGTCCGATTCCCTTGAGTGAGTGCCAGAAATTCATTGAGCTTTCGGTCCATAATGCCTGCTGGTATATGGTGCCGCCTGAAAGCTGCCTTGAACTCTCTCCACTCCACCTCTCGGTCCTCTAGCTGCATAGCAAGAAAATGGTCCCACCACGTCCTTACAGGTCCGCGAAGCTGCTGGGTGGCGAACATGACCTTAGTGACCTCTGAGCAAACTCCATGGAGTAGCGGGAATTTGGATTCCACTACTCTCAACCATACATCCACATCAAGTGGATCCTCGGCCCTGGTGAACAATGGTGGCTGGGTACTGAGGAACTCTAGGTAGGTGGATGCCGCGAGGTGACGCTGATGATCACCACCACCATAGTGCTGAGGTGGTGGCTGACGCTGAGCTAGCTGTCTCAAGATCTCATTCTGCTGAGCCATTAGCTCCTGCAGGGTAGGAGGCGGTGGCGGTGGTGGAGGAACGCACTCATTTTGACCACGACGCGCTCTCCCGGCCATCTGAAAATCACATATATTTTCAATATCACAACTTGAGGTTCAAGGTTCAATCGCGGGGAAAGAGTCAAAAGGCAAAACCAATATATTCTTGCATAATCATAAAAGATTCCACATGGCATAAACTTTTCTTCTTAAATTAAGACTGACATCATTCATCAACCATGCTTCCAAAAGAGTTCATCGCGATTACATCAATAGCCCAAAAGACTCAACTCTATCTAGCCTAGTACCCCAAGGGTGCAAAAGCTAAGCTAGCTTCGAGGAGTTCTACCATCATCGACTTCTAACTATATTCCTGCGACCTAGTGAGCAAACGAGGCAACACTCGACTCGGGGGAAGGCGGTCTCCCTGAGCCCGCAGTGTCCATGCTGGAGGCAGGCTCCTCTCCTCCCTCGATGTCGACATCCTCGTTGGCCTCTATGTCCTGGATCTCATGGTGGTGCATATCCAGATGCTGGTTAGCCTCCGCAAGCTGCTGCTGGGTGTTGATCAACTGATCCTCGAGAACCTCGATGGTGTTCTCCCTGGTTCCCACTAGCTCCTCAAGCTCGTGGATCTCATCTGACAACTGCTCCACTTGTAAGTCTTTTTCCACCATCTCAGTGGACAAGTCTACTACAAGTTCCTCCCTGTTATCCAAGGTGATCTTGGTAGCTTCCAACAATGCCATCAGATGGGACATTGCCTCTCCTTGCATCACTTGCAGACGATACAGGGCATTCAAGCACCGCACTATCAAGTAAGCAGTCTGACCTGGGTAGATAGCTCAAATATCCTTGGCATGCTCCACTCGATCCCTCCACATTGGGTCGTCCTCCTTCTCCGCGGGGAACAAACCAATGGGGTGAGTGGACAGCTCCAAGGGGTGGAATCTGCAGAAGGTGGTCAGTCTGTGAAGAGCAATCGCCTCGATGGTATCCTCAGCTCTGTATCCAAAAGACTCAGAGTCCAGCGAACGCCAGCCTGGCTGCAGGGGATGAGGCTCCAAGGTCATCCTCACCCTACAGCGGGGCACTCGGTGCTTCTCAAACAGCTGCACCGCGTACAGGGGAGGCGTCGTGTAACCAGCTCCCTGAAGATCCTCCCACAAGATACGAGGGAAACCCTCTCGTGCGAGCCCGTCAGTGTGGGACTGTGCATTCCCTTCATCCAAGGATCCGTGAGAAGTCATCTGTGTACGGTTAAGCGTAAGTAAAAGAAAAAGAATTATAAAAAGGAAAGGAATCACAACTCAGCCTCTTTCTAACTACAACAGTGGTACTAGGGTACTTAGTTGGTCATCATTTGGTATTAAAGTTCTTGCCCAATTATCCATTAGTTTAATTAATGATGCATGCATGCTCGTCCTGAACGACCTCACATCAATCTTAGAGGGAATTGGGGAGAACTCCCATCCCTCAAGGTAGCCTGTAGGGCTTACTCAAATAGCCACCTAGCTACCCCTTTACCATCCTAAGGCTTCACGTCCTAGGTCTATCCTGATCATCCTATGATCTATCCAACATTTGTTTCTAGCAAGTTTTACTTTGGAAAAGGATGGTATTTATAGTTTATTGATTCCTCTGTGGTGGTACAAGCTCCGATACCAGCTGTGGCGGAACTGCCCGAATTATTCCAACTTAAGTGCCTAAGTCCCGCCTCAAAGGCTAGACCACACTTAAATGGGAATAACCCGTCAATCCCTCGGATCTAGTCCGACGAGGCTACTGACAGGATCAAGTACCGTAATCTCACTCGATGGTGAGTCATAGAGTAAATACAATAAAGCATAAAACCATACATTAAGGAGTATTACTTATTACATCATCATCGGAGTTTTAGCAAAAGTAGTCATCATTGTTCGAAGTGCAGTGGAATAAAACTAACGATAAATAAACAGAGAGATGGGGAAGCCTGTCCCATCACTCCTTATGCTCCTCCTCAGCCGAGGTAGGATCCCACTCGACTGTCCAACCCGGTGGCAAGATGGACGGCCAAGTCACTCCAGCAACCATGTCCTCCAAAGAACCTGTAAAATTAAGCCACAAGCAAGGCTGAGTATACTAATACTCAGCTAGACTTACCCGGTGTGAGGAGTCTACTCCTCTACCTCTAGACATGCAGCTGTTTGGCTGTGGGGTTTGGTTGCCAAAAGCACTAGCTGAGTTTATAAATCAAGTTTTAGCTTTGTCAAGTTTTAGTGTGACTTTCTTAATACTAGATGTGTACTATCTACTCATTCATGATAGCAAGCAAATTTAGCAATCAACCTCTTTTGTCACCTCATCACATTTTCACTTGTTACTCAATGTAGCAGCATGGATCAAGCAGTCTCATTAGCTGCGAGAAGCAGACGATTCGAATCGAGTTTTTTTATCCTTGCAAGGTAAACCTAAACACACGACGTGGCGAGGCACTCCGTCCCCACACACATCAACCGTCCCCATCGATTCCCTGGCAACAGAAAGGGGCTCACCGCCTTGGCGTACAATGCCCCACTGACCCCGACTGGCGTCGTGCAGTGACCGCACTTGTACCCACCATAACCGGAATGGGAGACCACGTCTCAGGTCGCGTGAGGAGGGCAATCTACGGGTAGGTTCACTCAGGTACTAGGCTTACTGATTTACCATATTTCTCGGTATGTGTTTAGTACGTTCAAACGCTTGACTCACGGTACCACACCATAATCCTTATTCAAATTTTTATCCCGTAGACAACCAATCCCCATGGATTGTTGCCCACAAACCAACCTCGTTATGATATGAAAGTGAGTACAACAATTTCCTGACCTCGCGCGAGTGCTAAAAAAATCACTCGACTTCTACCGAGATCCCTAATTAGTAAAGCACTACTCGACCTAGCATACTAGTCTCCATCACAAAAGGATTCCTGAGATCATGCAACTAGGGTTTCAAACAACTCCTATACTTAAGTGCACATTCAATCCTACAATCATTAAGTGTAGTAAAATAGCATAATAAATAGGTTATGCATAAAATTGGGGCTTGTCTTCCAAAGCTAGGGCAGGCAGATCCTCTGGTGCAGGCTCTGGTGCTGGATCCGGGGCTACCTCCTGAGCAGCTCCTTGCTCCGGCACGAGGACGTACTCTCCATCAGCGAGGTTGCAATCTATCGAATGCAATGAATAAGAATATGCATGCCATGATTATGCAGGATTTGGTAAACATTATGCTAAGTAAAAGAAAACTAAATTAGTTTAGTAACTTAGGGTTTCTTGGTCTTACTTGGCTCTTGGTGGTGTATGCTTATCAACTTAAGTTTGAAGTTTTGTTAGGGATAAGCATAGTGGATTTGTAATTCCCTTATATATTTTAGTGGGCAATTTAAAAGGTTTTGCTGGTTGGGCTAGGGTGACACTAATTTCCACTATTAATTTCCCCTTTTTCATTTTCTATTTATGAATTCTAGTGTGGATTTGAACTACAACAGTGGTTTAACTTTTTCCAAAAATTCTATAAAAATTACAGTGTGTTCCTATTGGTCACTGTAATGTGTCTTAAAAATTTGGGACCTAGCATAAGGAGAATAATCTTTGAACAAAAATAATAAAAGTTGGGGCAAAGGGGTCACTTTGCACTACAACTCTCATTTAAGTGTGGGTGCTATACTAAGAGTCATTTTTGCTGGTATCTATAGGTTATAACATTCTCCTGTGCCAAAAATCACAGAAGGTTACCTAGTGGTTATTTAGTTGTGAATTTCTAAGGTTTTATGCCAAAAAGGTGCTTAAAACTAACTTGTTATTTGAAAAATATCAAACAACAGATTCCATATTTTTCCTATGTTCATAATAACAAAATATTAGTTATCCCAAGGTTTGGGGTGTTCTCTCCTCAGGGTTATTTTTCTAGGGTTTTTCTAAGGTTTCCATGTTTTTCTAATTAAAAAGGTATCTCCTTTCTTTTGCACTAAACAAGGGTATAATAAATTTTTCTGGTGAACTACACTGAATCAGGAAGCTAATAAAAATCTGGGTACTCTCTGGTTCCTATTTTAAACCTCCATTAATATTTTTTTAACTTTAGGCTAAAAAGGATTTAAATAGTAAACTCTACCTTAACTAGGTATACAGAGGGGTTTATTATTTTTAAACAGGTTAGGAAGTAATTAGGTACTTCTCCAAATTTTTTAGCCTCACTCTAACAGTGTAATTATTTTTCCTCCTATTATTTAGCTTTTGGTCAAATCAATATTTAAATCAAAACCTTAAAGTTTTCTGTAACACTTAGGGGTTTTATATTTTTATTAAGTAGTTTACATTATTTGAGGTCTGGCAAAATTGGTTTGACTTGATTTGGGTGAACAAAACAGAAGATATGAATTATTCAAGTTCTGTTTGAATTTAAATCAGATTATTAAAAAGGTTTCCTAGAAAACCACTTTGCACCGAAGACCTCGGGTTCTTTCCAAACTAATCCTCTCAGTTATACCCCTGCACTACTATTCCCCTGAGTCACTGACAATGCACAAAACCCCCTAGCCTTTCTTCTTCTCCCCCGCGGTCCCTCCCCAGGTTTAAACAGTACCCGCGGAAAAGAAAAGGGCGGCGCGGCTTACCGGCGGCGAGAGAGGTCGAGCGAGGGGCGGGGTTGGCTCCGGGAGGTCCTGGCGGTCACAACGGTGTACGGCTCGACGGTGGAGGTGGCCGGAATCGTCCGGTCCATGTGCGCAGGCGGGTGGTCTCGTCGGCGGCGGGTGATCCGGCTAAACCACGGCGATCTAGTTCAATCAAGCGGCACGATGAGCTCCACAGGGTGACGTAGAAGCTATATGCACAAGGAATCGAAGAATGGAGCAGAGGATTACCTGGTCTACGTTCACCGGCGGTCGGGCGAAGTCCGGCGACCGTGGACTGGCTTCTCCGGCGAAGCAAAGTCCGATTCCTTGCTCGGGGAGCTTCACCGAGGCGTGCACAGTCTCTTCCAAGGGTCGAGCGCGGCTGGGAAGGGCTCTGTTGGCCGGTCTACAGCGGCTGGGGCTCGGGTGGCTGCGGGCACGTCGTGCACGGGGCAAACGCCGGTGGTTTCGGGCTCCGGTGAGGTCGAGCGTGCGCGGAGGAGTACCGTCGACGCCTGAGGGTGATTTATAGGCGCGGGCGCGGCTTGGCGTGGCGCGGGGCGCGCGGGGTTGGGCGCGGGCGTGCTCTGGCGCGCGTAGAGCGCGTCGAACACGTGGAGGTGTTCTTCTGCCCATGTTCAAAAGCTTGCTGAGATCGCATACGTGCGAATCTTGGCAAAAAACCGGCGCAGACCTCTTCCTGGCACATATGGCTATCTCTTGTATGTGAGTTCTAAGGGAAGATAAGCCCTAGGTCAGAAGATATGCGGACGCCAAATCTGGCTTGTCTCCCTGCCCACTTCGCGACAAAAGCGATGCCAAGACATGTCAAACGTCAAGGGCTCGGTCTCAACTTTTTCCAGGGGGTGCCTTAGGTGGTATGCCACATTTTTGGTATAGAACTTAGGTGGTTTTGGTGCCATCTACAAGGTGAACACGGTGGATCTTTAGATTAGGTGTAGATTTTGACTTAGAGAGAATTAGAGAGCTCTAGCTCTTTCTCTACTTAAGGAATGGATTTGGGGTTTCTTAAGGGGTCTTTTTGCAATGTTTCCTCTATATATTTGTTGATTAATATGTCACTTAACTTTAGCCAAAGGTTAGGTCATGATTTGCACATTTGCTTAATCTCTCCCCCCTTCAACCATGGTTTTAGGAGATAGGGGTTCAAGAGGGGTCTAGGGTTTACTCCCCTCTTGTCCAAGGTGATAAGTGCACAAAAGCTTGGGTAATGCTTTTGGTCATTCATATTTCTTGGTTAATACATGGTCTCCAAGGTTCTTATGCCCTTCTCCTTAAGTTTCTTCCACATGTGATCACAGTCATTAGTGCATAGGTGTGCCATAGCCATGGTAACACTTGGGGTGTTACAAGATCACGATGCCAGTGACCTTCGGATTTGTCAACAATACAAGAACTGAGCGAATTGTGTTTGATATTATCGACATGGAGTACCCCTACAATGCAATCATTGGTCGTGGGACACTCAATGCTTTTGAAGCAATTCTTCATCCAACATATCTTTGCATGAAGATACCTTCGGGTCAAGGGCCTATTGCTATTCATGGAAGCCAGGAAGCTGGCAGAAAGGTTGAAGGAAACTGGACAGATTCAAAAGCAATCCATAATATAGATGGAGCCGAAGCTTGTGAGCAATATAAGTACAGAAGGGAGAAGGCTGCTTCGGCCGATCAGTCGAAGCCCATGCTCTTATGTGAACATATAGCAGAGCAGAAGGTGTTGCTGGGATCTCAATTGTCTGAGGAACAGGAGAAAAATTTAATAAGGTTTCTGTTCAACAACAAAGATGTCTTCGCATGGTCCACCAACGATCTCTGTGGTGTCAACAGGGATGTCATTGAACACTCGCTCAATGTTGATCCATCCTTCAGACCCAGAAAGCAGAGGCTTCGGAAAATGTCTGATGACAAAGCCAAAGGTGCTCGGAATGAAGTGAAAAGACTTCTTAGTGCTGGAGTCATCAGAGAAGTAAAATACCCAAAATGGCTAGCTAACACTGTTATGGTGAAGAAGGCCAATGGTAAATGGAGAATGTGCATCGATTTTACTGATCTTAATAAGGCATGTCCGAAGGATGAGTTTCCACTATCGAGGATAGATTCTCTAGTAGATGCAGCAGCTTCGTCGGAGCTCATGAGTCTACTAGATTGTTATTCAGGCTACCATCAAATCTGGATGAAGAAGGAAGATGAGCCAAAAACCAGCTTCATAACCCCCAGTGGTACATATTGTTATCTTTGGATGCCTGAGGGGCTCAAGAATGCTGGAGGAAGCTTTAGTAGAATGACATCGAAAGTCCTTCATTCCCAGATAGGCAGAAATGTGCTAACATATGTTGATGATATCATAGCAAAAAGCATGAAGCAAGAAAATCACATTGCTGATTTGTAGGAAACATTTGCCAACTTTAGGCAAGCTGGCCTGAAGTTGAATCCAGAAAAATGTGTCTTTGGAGTAAAAAAGGGAAAATTCCTTGGTTGTTTAGTTTGAACAAATGGGATCGAAGCTAATCCAAATGAAATCAAAGCTATTCTTCTGATGGAGCTGCCAAGCACAAAGAAGGGAGCCCAACGGCTAACAGGTAGACTGGCATCTCTGAATCGATTTATATCTAGATCAGCAGAGAGAAATTTACCATTCTTTGAAGTGCTGAAGTGGGCCGAAGTCTTTCAATGGGGATTACCTCAGCAAAAAGCCTTCAAAGAGCTGAAGCAGTATCTGATAGACCTAACAACGTTAACTCCACCCACGCCAGGGGCTGCTCTGTTATTATATGTGGCAGCTTCGCATTCTGCAGTAAGCGCAGCGCTTGTGCAGGAAAAGCTTGAAGGACAAATAAAAAAGCAAGCCCCAGTATACTTCATATCTGAGGTCCTCAGCTTATCAAAGAAAAACTATACAAAATTGGAGAAAGTGTTGTATGCTATCTTAATGGCCTCCAGGAAGCTTCGGCATTACTTTCAAGCATTCCATATAATTGTTCCTTCTTCACAGCCTTTGAAGGATATTATGAGGAACAGAGAAGCTACTGGAAGAATTGGAAAGTGGGCTGCAGAGCTCAACAAATTCACCATTGATTATGTGCATAGATCCTCGATCCAGTCCCAGGCGTTGGCAGACTTCATCACTGATTGGACGCCAGGGGCTCAGGATGAAGAAGCAAGTAAAGATGCCGAAGCTTGGACAATGTTCTACGACGGTTCCTGGGGAACCTTCGGCGCAAGTGCAGCAGCTGTCTTAGTTGCACCTTCCAAAGTCAAAACATGTTATGCAGTGAAACTTGATTTCAGCTGCACAAATAATATTGTTGAATACGAAGCTTTGCTTTTGGGGCTTCGGAAGTTAAAGGCAATGGGGATAAGAAGGGCAGTTCTTAAAACCGTTTCCCAAGTTATTTCTGGGCATATTGACAAGAGTTGTAGAGCAAGAGATCCGAAGCTCGAGAAATACTTGGATACAGTTTGAAGGCTTGAAGCTTCTTTCGAAGGGTTTTCTGTCAAGAACATTCCACGAGGAGAAAATGAGCACGCTGATCTATTAGCCAAATCAGCGACACAGGGGCTGCCTTTAGCTTCGGAAGTATTCTTTTAGACAATAAGAGCACCTTCGATGGAACTTCTTGAAAGAGCAGTGCTCAATATATCCCCTGTTCATAGTGAAGATTGGAGAACTGAGATTATATCCTTTCTCCAGGGCAATTGTCTTTCAGATGACGAAGCTTATAATAAGAGAATAGAGGCAAGAGCCCGACCATATGTAATAATAGAAGGGGAGTTATACAAACATGGAGTCTGTTCTCCATTGCTCAAATGTTTATCCAGAGCTAAAGGTATAGAATTTATGAAGGAAATACACGCAGGTCTGTGTGAATCTCACATTGGGTCTAGGCTTTTGCTGGGAAAAGTCTTTCGTCAAGGATTTTATTGGCCGAAGGCAGCTTCGAATGCAGCAGAATTAGTCCAAAAGTGTGAAGGTTGTCAAAAATGTGCAAGAGATCAAAAATAGCCTTCATCTCTGACTCAGCTAATACAGCCCACTTGGCCGTTGCAAAGGTGGGGCCTTGATTTGTTGGGCCCACTTCCACCAGCACAAGGAAATCTAAAATATGTTGTGGTGGCGGTAGAGTATTTCTCCAAGTGGATTGAAGCGAAGCCTTTAGCCACAATAACTTCAGTCACCGTTCAGAAGTTTTTCTGGCAAAATATTGTTTGTCGCTTCGGAGTGCCGAAGGCTATTACTGTGGACAACGGAACATAGTTTGATGCCGAAACTTTCAAAGAGTTCTGTGAACAAATTGGCACGAAGATCCATTTTGCATCGGTTAGACATCCGAAGTCAAATGGACTTGTCGAAAGAGCTAATGGTATTATAATGACAGGAATAATAAAGTTAATCTTCAATCAGCCTAGAGGAAAGTGGCTAGATGAATTGATCAAAGTGGTGTAGAGCCACAACACAACGGTGTCGAGGTCAACAGGCTTTACACCATTCAAATTATTGTTTGGTGACGAAGCAATAACCCCGGAAGAAGCTAAGACAGGATCAATAAGAACAATGGCTTCGGCAGAGAACGAAGCTGATTATTCTGTGGCAAAAGATGCTATAGAAGGGATCAGGCTTCAGGCTGTGGAGAATATCAATAAATACCAAGCCGAGACAATAAAATGGCGTGATAGAAAGGTTCGGTTAAAAAATATCAGGCCAGGGCACTTGGTACTTTGGAGAGTTGCCAACCCAGACACAGTAGGCAAATTACAGTTGAAGTAGGAAGGACCTTTTCTGGTAGTATCTTCGTCAAGACCCGGTTCCTACAGATTGAAGGATATGGACGGCAACGACATTCCTAGATCCTGGAATAAGGATGAGCTTCGGCGATATTATGTGTAGCTTAATGTAATCTTTTTGTTTTTTATTTTTTCCTATGGCACCCTTTTCCTTTCCAAAGGGGGAGAAAGGTTTTCAATGGGGCCATAGCATGTAATTTCTCTTTTTTCTTAATTCAGCTCTACAAGAGCAATATCCCCCAAAGATGTAAATGTAAAAGCTGAGCATGCACCATCGAGTGCAAAGAGAAAAAGAAAACAGGGAGAAGCTTGAAAGACGTCCCTAAGGGGATGCAGAACACGACAAAGCTGTAAAAAGCCGTTCCAAAGGGAGCACAGTGTAAGTTTTCTGCTCAAAAGTCGTTCCTAAGGGAATGCAGAGCTTACAGCGAAAAGTCAACGCTGATTCCGCCGAAATATAAGGCGAAGCGCGAAAAGTCAACACGATTCCACCGAAATAGAAGACGAAGAAGTTCAAAAGACGTTCCTAAGGGAATGCAGAACTTACAGCGAAAAGTCAG
Source organism: Zea luxurians (assembly GCA_029449295.1). Lineage (NCBI taxonomy): Eukaryota > Viridiplantae > Streptophyta > Magnoliopsida > Poales > Poaceae > Zea > Zea luxurians. The sequence goes on from JAOPSE010000035.1 coordinate 8,072,113, forward strand.
CGTTGATACACCGAAAAATAAGTGGTGAAGCCGAAAAATAAACGGCAAAGAGACTTTGGTTATTCCTAAGGGAATGAAGGATATGGTTGTGGCTTCGTATGTGTGTGTCTAGACATTCATTTGCACCATACATTACATCATACATTTGCATTCATAAACATTCATTTAGACATACATAGGATCATCATCATCATAACACAGGTAGTTGCTTCGGCTCTAAAAATAAGGCTTCGGCAAAAAGAAAAAGAAGTAGTCATTATGCTTCGTTGTGTACGAAAAGAAGGAAAGGTGTTTTTCGCCTTCGGCTCAAAAATGCTAATTTCGTTCACACCAAAGCACTTTGTACATTGATGGAAAGGTAAGAATATATTACAAGGCATGAACAAAGTTTACAAAGTAAAGATTAATTACATTGTTCTTTACAAAGGTTGTTACAAGGGTTTTTTGAGTTTTTTCTACAGTCATCTATTCAAGCTTCATTAGCATCCATTGAGCTTCGGCTTCGACTTCAAAATCCATTAAACTTTGGCTTCGTCTTCTTAATCTTTAGCTTCGACTTCGTCTTTGTCATCCTGTACGTATTCAAGTATTGTAAGCAAAATTCAAGTTCGAAGGAAAAGGTAAGCACAAGGTATGATTTTGTTACCGGCTTAAGATGACTTCGAGCCTCATCACCAGCTTTGCTTCGACCACCTTTTGTCCATACCAGTTTTATAAATCTATTTGCTATGCTTCGGGCAAGGTGGGAATATCATCCAGGTCTCCTGGTGATAAGCTAAAATTGGGTCTATTGATAATCTTTCCATGTTCGCAGCCGGATTTCAGGAAGGTGATAGCTGTACCCCGAGAAGCTACCAGGGCACAAAAGTCACCATGTCCAGCTATAACTTCTTCAAGGTCATCAATTTCACCTTCGATATGTTCGAAGGCCCCCGGCAGGTCCTCAGATGAAGGAGTGAATTTTTCGCTGCTGGCTCCAACCGAATAGAAGACTTGCTTCGGCTGTTGAACACATTGATTACTGAATTCCAGACATTTGTTTTGAAGGCTTGCCAATGACTTTTCAAATCTGAACTTTTCTGGACCTCGGCTTCAAATTTTGCATTAAGTTTCTGCTTCTCTTGTTCGAAGCTTTCTGACTGGGACAGAAGCTTCATATTCAATTCTGCTATTTTAGCTTCAGCTTCTGCCAATAAGCCTTCGGTTGTCGGAAGCTCGAAGTCTTTCTTTTCAAGAGCAGCTGATTGGTCTTTTATCTTGCATTCTAAGTTTTCAATTATAACTTCCTGTTTTTTATCCTCCAAATCTTGCTGCATTTTCAAAGCTTTACTCAGTAGCATACTCTGCATATAAACAACATTCGTTAGAAAACATCTTCGTTATTGAAATAATAAAAGTTAAAGAAAAGTTTACCTTGAAATTGGAATAGAATAAACTACCAACGATGTGTTGTCGTCGGTAGCGGCTAATATCTGTTTCGAGCTTCGGGAAACCAATACTCTTTGATAGAGTATCGATAACCTTCGCTCCTGTCGGTGTTTTGGGTCTGACCGCACACCCGGGGTTGCCCCTCAAGGTGTTTTAGGAGTAGGACGGTGTTGACAACTGTAGCAAAATGGTTCGTGCAGATCGCACGAGGGACAGCGGACGAGGTTTACAGGTTCGGGCCGCTTAGAGATGCGTAACACCCTACGTCCTGGTGAGTATGCTTGGTGAATGTGGTTACAAGAGAGCTCTCTAGATTGAGAATACAGAGAGTTGATGTGGGTGGCTATGTAAAGGGTCGATCGTTCTGAAGGGGTGCCCCCTAGGCCTTATATACTCGACCATGGGGCAGTACACGTGGATAAGATAGCAACAAGTAGCTAAAAGATAGTGAACCTCTTGAGATTATCCCTACGTAACCCTTGCCGACTTATCCTCGCGTAGCTTCGTTGCATGGAGGCTCTAGCGCGGGAAAGTCGGATCTCTGTTGCGGTCATTCGCTCGATGCTGCGGGCCGTCCGGGCTTGTACCAATCCGGCCTCATGTCGTTCTGCTTCGCTGGTTGTTTCTCCCCAGGCCCACGAAAGAATGACCTTACGATTTATTGGGCCCTTGGGCCTTTCGTGAGGTCCTTTACTCTTTTAGTGGACCCGGGGGATATCTATCCCCCACAAGCCCCCGATCTTTGGGTTAATTTAGAGGTAATTAACCCGAAGATCCCAGGTCCAGCTTGCAGGTAATTTGAAGAAAGATGGCTTCCTGTTGTCTTCCCCTGCTCCGATCACTCGTTGACCAAAGCCTAGTTTCGTGTCTGTGCCTTAGAGGTCGGCATTCCAATTTGTAGGATTCTGAACTTCATTGGGTGCACCAGAGGTGCACCCAATGGGTGTAGCCCCCGAGCTTCGAGTAGATCTTAGAAAATAATCTACTCGAAGGTCTTCAGTAGGGATTATTTCCATTTGTGTTCCTTCATTTTGGTTGAGGGTTGGCTTTTTTAATCTAGTCCCACGCTTTAGAAATCGGCACTATCTCGGCTTGGAATGATAATCCATGGGGTGCACCGGAGGTGCACCCAATGGGTGTAGCCCCCGACCTTCAAGTGGATTTTTGAGGATAATTCACTCGAAGGTCTTCCTTTTATGTCCTTTTGCTGAAGATTATCCTTTCTGCTTGTAAAAAAGTTGGCATGATGTCATCCGCGCTATGTCATCAATATTATGCTTCAGAGGTCAGCATGTATTTTGTCTTTTGCAGCCGAGTTCGCAATCCATCCGTATCTTGCTAGGTAGTGTAATTTATTTGCTCTGTGACTGATTGGACATTTGATGGACGTTCTCTGTCTAGTCTTCAAGTCGTGTCTGTCGACCATATTGTGCACTCTACTGGCTATATTTGGCTTCCCTCTAACTCTCGTTGATATCTCATTTTTGTCTTGAGGCATTCACTGCGTGCCCTGCACAGATGTGACCATTTTGAAAAATATACTGATAATTCCTGGGCGTCCCCCCCAATGGGTGTGGGCAAGGGACGGCTTGGTACGCTGAGTGTTTTAGCTGGCTGCTTCTGAGTAGTAATGTGATGGGACGGCGAGTGTAATCATATCCTTTGCGCTGTTGACTGGAGTCCCAATGGGTGTAGTGTTGCATGAAACGGCGTCAGCCGCCTGACGTGTCTCTAGACGGGTGGAAGTGCTTATTGAATGCTTTGCGACTGTTCAGTGACCGCGGTTGGAGGTGAGCGGTTGCCTTTCCCTTCTATAAATAACGCTGTTGCCCCTCTGGTTTTTTCACATCTCTTCAATGTTCTTTACTGCTTCCTTCTCTTCTCTCCCGTCTACTTCCGCCATGGGCAAGAGCAACAAGCGCAAGCGCGAACCGACTCCTCCATCGGAGGATTTCGGTGACTCGGAATACTCGGAGGAGGAGTTCTCCTCCGAGTCCAAGGAAACTCCGGCTCCCGTCTCTCCCCTGTCGTCGTCCGATGACTCGGACGACTCCCAGGGGATAGCCGCGGAAGTCTGGTCATACATCCGGGCCGTCGAGCGCTCTGGGCTCGAGGGCTCGGATGAGTCGGAGTACTCCTCGGATGAGGAGGACTCTGACGGCGGCGACGAGGACGAGGACGACGACGACGACGGTGGTGGCGACGGCGACGGCAGCGGTAGCGGCAGGGGCAGCGGCGACGGCGGCTGGGACGGTGACGGCGGCGATAGCAGGGCAGCACCAAGGGCGGCAGCAGCAAGGGCAGCACCAAGGGCGGCGGCGGCAGCAGGGGCAGGGCCAGTGGCTAGACGCCACTGGTCTTCTTAGATATTAGTATAGTATAGTTTAGTTAGAATAATGTAGTGGTAATGTAGAGTAGTATAGCGTAGTGTAGTAGTAGTAATGTAATGTAGTAATAGTAGGGGAGTATCAACTCGCGAAGAGTTGATTTGTAAGTTTATTAACTTCCCTTTGAATGAAAGAATGACGTTTGGCTTCTCTTTTGATGACTTCCCCATTTACTTGTGAGTGTAATTCCTTTGAAAGAGTAAGCGAAATACTCGAGCATTGAACTGATGTTTTCTGAAATGGTTGCCGAGTAACTTTGTAGGTGGTGTCGGCGGCTTGTAGAAGTAACTGCCGAGTAACTGAAGATTGTGTCTGCGTTTTTAGAAGCAATGCCGAGTGACTGAATATGATATCATCGTTTTAGAAGCAACACCGAGTGACTGAAGGTCAGCTTCGGCATTTTAGAAGTAATGCCAAGCAACTGAACATGAAAACAACGTTTTAGAAGCAACACCGAGTGACGGGAGGTCGACGTCGGCATTTTAGAAGTAATGCCGAGCGACTGAATACGAAATCAGCGTTTTAGAAGCAACGCCGAGTGACGGCAGGTCGACGTCGGCATTTTAGAAGTAATGCCGAGCGACTGAGTACGAAATCAGCGTTTTAGAAGCAACGCCGAGTAATTGGAGGTCGACGTCGGCATTTTTAGAAGTAATGCCGAGCGACTGAATACGAAAACAACGTTTTAGAAGCAACGCCGAGTGACGGCAGGTCGGCGTCGGCATTTTAGAGGTAATGCCGAGCAACTGAATATGAAATCAGCGTTTTAGAAGCAACGCCGAGTGACGGCAGGTCGACGTCGGCATTTTAGAGGTAATGCCGAGCGACTGAGTACGAAATCAGCGTTTTAGAAGCAATGCCGAGTGATTGGAGGTCGACGTCGGCATTTTTAGAAGTAATGCCGAGCGACTGAATGCGAAAACAGCGTTTTAGAGGCAACGCCGAGTGACGGCAGGCCGCCCGAGCCACTTTGAGGATGGTGGCCGAGTGATGAGGTGGCGCATTGGTGTTCTGGGGATAACTGCCGGGTGACCACGTGGCACGCTGGTTTTGGAAATAACCGCCGGGTGATGACTAGGCACTTTTTGAAACGGTATCTGGCTCGAGAATATCCCATAAGAGCTGCGCTTTTAGCCGCCTTTGCTTTCCGTGCCCTAGTTCTTGCATTCCCGCTTCCGAATCCTCTCTGCCGCTCGCCTCCACTCTGCTCGCTGGTAGAATCGAGATGGCGCCCAAGAGGAAGACCGCGAGCTCATCCGCTGTGGTGATTCCTCCAATCGATCCCAACAGCCAGTTGCCTTTTGCAGGTAACCACATGTCCATCATTTCCGAAGCTGAACTCCTCCACCTCGTGTCCATCGGGGTTCTTCCTCCACGGGAACTCTGTTCTTGGCGGATTTGCCACGGGACCACTGTCCCGACAGAGGATACCCACGAGTCTGTAGTTTACGCCCCTTTTCTTCTCCGCGGCTTTGGCCTTCCCATCTCTCCCTTTTTCCATGGTCTCCTTGATTTCTACCACATTAACCTGACCCATCTGAACCCTAACTCAATTCTGCAAATCTCCATCTTCGTTCACTTATGCGAAGCCTTTCTTGGCGTGCTGCCGCATTTCGGCTTATGGAAATACCTGTATCATTGTCGCCTTGGGATGGCCGGGGGACAACATCAGTTGGTCGGAGGTGCCAGTTTGGAGATGCGCCGCGGACGGAAGACTGAGTATCTTGAGATTCCCCTTAAAGACAGTATTAAGGGATGGCGTCTAGAGTGGTTCATAGTTGATAATTATGGAAATTCTCTCCCCTCCCGGTCGGGAAGACAACCATACGTTCGCACCCCAAGCTGGACCGAGTCTCCCACAGATGAGGAGGTAGCTGAAGCGGGTGTGTTGCTAGCTGAAGTTGGACTGCTAAAAGAGAGAGGTCTAACTGCTGAAGCTGTGGTCGCTGACTTCGTTTTCAAGAACATTCAGCCACTGAAAGATAGGGTCTACCCAGCTTATCTGTATCGAGGGCTAGCCGACTCAACTCGGGTTACCAACAGGAGAATCCCTTCTGCAGACTTGGTGAGCCGACTGGAAATGATTCTCAAGGGCAAGGTGTCCAATGTTGGTGCTCCGGTGGCGTACTCGGCCTGGAACTTGCCTCGTGCCAAAGCCTTCACCCTTTTCGTGTCAAATCCACCTGTGACTAATGGAAATTTGGGCCTTAGAGTGCGACCCTCTGCTGAAGAAGTCAGTGCTTTGGTTGCTTCGCTTGGGGAGATTCCTGATGACGAACAGCAAGTCCATTTTGAGGTGCCCCTGAACCCTAGTGATGCAGATATAAATGCCATGCTTGATCTGCTAACTGAGGATTCTTCCGACGCTGCTCCTGCTGGTACGTTAGCAGTAGTGCCCCCCCCAGAGGTTGATACAACTTCGGATGTTCAGAAACCTGTCAGTACTCGCCCGAGGCGCCCTAGCCGAACCAATTAGCCTGAGCCTTCTGCTGATGAGCAAAAGAAGAAAAGAAGATGCGTCCGGCGAGTATCCAGTTTTGATGAGGACGCTGGTACCTCAGTTCCTGCTGCTGAAGAAACGCCTGCGACTGGACTTACTGGCACTGAACCCAATGGGTGTACCCAAACTGCTACCGATCCTACTGTGGGTGCTCCACCTGTTGCTGATCCCAATGGGTGTGCTGCTTGTGTTGTCGTTGTGGATGACGAGGGGGAGGAGAATGAGGTTCCTTTGATTCGAAAGAACAGCCAGCAGTTCATCGCCAGTGGTGAAAGTAGTGGAGTTCCCTCTCCTGCTTTGTCTGCCCTCATTGGTCTACAAGAACTGTCTCTGGCCAACTTTGATCAAACTCTTGAGGATATGGTCCCAGAGGACTTGTTATCGGAGCCAGTGGATGATGGTGCAATGGAGGCTTGTGCTGACGTGCCCGATGCTGGGTTGAGGTCATCTCGTGCCTCGTCGATCTTAGAGCGCGATCTTGAGGGCCGGGAGACTGACTTGAATCGTCCTGGTCCTATGGAGGTAGATGAGGGCCCATCAACCTTAGAAGTGGTTATTGCAGAGAACTTGGACCTCAAGAGTGGTGCTGTCATATGCCCAGCCCCCGAGGGTGTCGCCGGGGATGACTTAGCTCGGGTGGAGAGTGTAAGCCACTGCCCAGCCCCCGAGGGTACTGCCGGGGATGATCCGGCTCAAATGGGCAGTGCCAACTATGACCCAGCCCCCGAGGATGCCCGAGCAGGGTCTCCTTCCTGTACCTCCATGGACGTTCACGCGGGATCTCCTCCACACTCTGGCTGTATGGTGGTAGCCTAGAATTTGGATCAGGGAATCGCTTTAGAGGGCAGCGCCCCTGCTGACCGAGTGTTGGGCTCTGTTGAAGGTACTGAGTTGATCTCCGCTGAATCGTTGCAAACTGCTCCGGGTGGTGGCTTTACATCTGTTTATCAACTGATTTCTCCTGATTTGGGGATCCCTTCGTTCTTCTCCAACCTCCAGGTACTGTGATGTATTTTAACTTGACTTTTATATTGCCTGAACTGCTGTCGTCACACTCGTCTGTTTTCCTCATCAGGCTTTGGTGAATGGGATGGCCAGCCAGCTGAGGCTTCAGGGTGCTTCCACCCCGGAGGTAGCTTCATCTCTTGCCCGTTGGAACCCAGTGTCGCTTCAACGTCGCGTCTCTGAATTGGAGGCAACCAATGCTGGTTAGTGCTTTTTTGCTTCTCTCTGCCTTCGCTGTGGACTGCCTTACCTTCTGACCCCATTTTGTTTGATTATCTCTCGCTAGGAGTGACTCGGCAGATTTCAATTCTTGAGGAAAAACACTCCCGAGATCTGGCTGAATTGGCTCGGCGGTGCACTGACTTTGAGGAGAAGTACTCTCAGGGCCAAATTGAACTGGGTCAAGTTTCTGCTGCTTTAAATGACGCCAATGCCCTGAATTCTTCCCTTCATGCTCAGCTTGATTCTGAAAAGGTAATATACAAAACTGTGCCTTGCCTTGCTGTGCTCCTATTACTTGCTTGGTTTTTGAAGGAACTGACTTTTGCTCGCAGGAAGAAAAGCGTATCCTTGCTGCTTCTCGTGACAATCTTGACAGGTTGTATCGTGATTCTAGCAATTCGCTGACTATCTTGGAGAGAAGTCATCGCTTCACCATGGAAGAATTAGACCTCCAACGTTGTAAGCTGCAGGAATCCATGGATGAGGTAACCCGGCTCAAGCAGTTGATATCAGCAAAGGATGCTACTATCAAAGAACTCCGAGCTTCCAAAAAATCCGTTGCCCAGGAGTTAGAGACTGCTCGACTGGCTGCTAAAGTCGCTGAGGAAACTTCTGTTACTCTCAAGGCCCAGCGCGACAAAGCCCTGGACAAGGCTATTCGGGCGGGACGAATCTTGATGAGGAGACCCGGCGTGGTCGTTCCTGAAGACATAAGGGCTGACGTGAATGCTACCCCTGATTCCTCGAGTCGCCCTTCTTCGTCGGTCGCTCCTGAGAAAGACATTGTAAAATAGAAAAACATTTTGCGTGCTCCAAGCGCGCGGTTAGCATGATCGAGTATTTGTTAGAGGACATCAGTTTATCATTCGAATAACATAATTACTCTCTCATTGTATCAGAATTTATTAGTTAGTGAGTTGGCAGTAATGACGCATGATGATTATGAAATTTGTTTGCGGGATATAGAAGTCATCCCCTGAATTATATAGGCGCGAGCATGTTGCACCGGTCTTAAGTTGTTGCCAACTTAAGTCGATTGATCCGTTAGTAGGGCATAGTGGTCGCCCTGAATTAAGTAAGCGTTAGCATGTTGCACCGCCTTAAGTCGTCGCCGACTTAAGTCAATTGCTCCGTTTGTAGGGCATAGTGGTCACCCTGAGTTAAGTAAGCATGAGCATGTTGCACCGCCTTAAGTCATTGCCGACTTAAGTCGATTGCTCCGTTAGCAGGGCCTAGTGGTCACCCTGAGTTAAGTAAGAATGCAAGTCAATCGTAAATGAATTGAGTATCCTTGAAACCTCTTTTTTATTGATGACATATTTCCACTTTACAGAGTACATCATTATCCCAGCAGTTTTGAGATACAGCTTGTTGGGGACTTGTTCTCAAGTGCTATGAATTAAGAACAAGGCAACACAAAAAGGTTAATGATTAATGCCCTTCGTCCTTCAGAGCATTATCTCCCTTAGGATATAATGATCTTCAGACGAAGGTCATGAAGGACGTACCTTCGACATTATGATATATCTCAATGAAAGAAGAAGCACATGAGACATGAGAAATAACATGAATAATTATACGTCATCATTAACATCTTTAAATCATATAACCATGAATGCGCTTGAACAATGTTGAATTACATTTTTACCTTCGGCTTGACAGAAGGCAAAAGTCCCAGCGTGACGCGCAAGTGAATATAAGTCAGCGTGAACAGTACGGGGGTACTGTTCATCTATTTATAGACACAGGACACAGCCTGTGACGAATTACAATTATGCCCCTCATAAAAGTTTACAATCATTGACTCAGACCTTTATGGATTAAAAGGTCATTTTATCTATATGTCGGTTTGTAATGCCGAAGCTTCATGAAGAGGAATCTTCGGTCATCTCCTGGGGACAACTTCAGCCGAAGCTGCTTCCTCCCGTAAGACCTTCGGCGCACCGAAGCATGGCCCCAACAGTAGCCCCTTTCGCGGTGCTTGATCGTTTTTCGTAACGAGCTTGATCCGTGAAAAAAGCCTCTCAAGCTTCGGGAAGCCGAAGGTCCAAAAACACCTTCCCTGAGCTCGTTGCCGAGAAACGATCCAGTTTCCGAGCGCGTGCCAGGCCCACCTTGAAGAGTTACTGTTTGATCTTTGCGATCCACCGCGCAGCGAGTGCAAGTGACTGCCCGCCTGGTGTAAAAATCCTGGCGCTTCGCCTTCTTACCTGCAGCACTATATAAACAGACGAGTAGGTGCGAAGTTACCACAGCATTCATTGCTATTTGCACTGTTTTGCTGCCAAAATTTTTAACTGAAGCCGAAGCTTGATTCTCAGAATCGAACGAAGGTCTATCTCGAAGTCTGCTTCGTCAGAAAGAAAGGCTTCGGGAGAAAAAAGAAAAAGAAAAAAGTATTCAATTTCCTCGAACTCAGAATCAAATGGCCAGAGTGCGATCCACTGCCAGGGTTGAGCGTGAAGGAGACGAAGCTGAAGGTTCAGAGACTGTTCCTATCTCCGAAGCAATGCAACGATCCGGACTGGTGACTGCGGAAGAAATGCCCGCTGCTGAAGCAGACCCGACAACTGCCGAAGGAGAAGAAGAGAACATTGAAGAAACTGATCCCAAAGATGACTATCGCATTGCCATGCCCAGCAAGCCCAGCCACTTAGACTTCGGAAAGTCGACCATTTCAAAGGCTGATCTCGCCAAGATGGTAAAATCAGGTTATTTTAGTGAAAATCAGAAGAAACTACTTCGCTTCGGGGGAGAAGAAACTACCCCGAAGCCAGAGAAGAACGAGATAGTCATTTTCAAGAGCTTTTTAAAGGCTGGGCTGAGATTCCCTCTTCATGGAACTATTGCAGATGTATTGAAGAAGTTTGGTATTTACTTTCATCAATTGACTCCTAACGCTATCGTTAGGCTTAATGTCTATATCTGGGCCCTCCGAAGCCAGGCAGTGGAGCCGTTTGCCGACAGTTTTTGTCGAGTTCATGAGTTACATTACCAAACGAAGGCCAGAAAAGATGGATTACATGATAACTTTGGTTGCTACAATTTTGCCTACCGGAAAACAACAAAGTTTCCTGTTATTAGTTACCGAAGCAAATGGCCGGCAGGCTGGAAGTCTGAGTGGTTTTATGTGAAAGTTGACGAAGACGAAGAAAAGTTGGTACAAAGCCCACTTGAATTAATCTTCGGAGAAACAAGGCCGCGATGCCACATGACATTAGAAGGTCCCACTTGGGCTGCACTGGGTGAGTTTGAAATTATTTCAGAGCATATCGGTACCAGGGATCTGGTTCAAGAGTTCTTGGCGTTCAGAGTCTTCCCTACTCTAAAAGAATGGGAAATGCAAAGCTAGAGGGGGAGAAGAAGAAGGGGGAACTTGTCCGACTTCCTTACCATTTCAAATTCAAGAAATACTTTAAAAAACCTTGCCAAGAGTGGCTGGACACAGTTGAGGTAATGTGCAATGAAATTCTTGGGAATTATTCCAAAAAAGAAGATCAACTGATGACCGCGGCCTTTGGCACCCGTCCGAAGCGAAGGCTGAACCGAGTGTTTGATGCTCTGGGTTTCGAGTACCCTGACTATGAACGGCTGAACAAGGGTGCTGAGGGCCAAAAAAGGAAAAGAGTGGCCGAAACTTTGAACAAGGATGAAGAAAAACAACCAAAAGAGAAGAAAATTCCCAAGAAGAGAAAAATATCAACTCCAAAGCGAAAATTATCCGATGAAGAGGGGACTCCTGCACCACCTTCTACCGGCGACGTGGAGGAAATCTTAAAGGTAATGACTGAACCCCTGCCCCCGAAGCTAAGTCCATTAGGGCCTCAACTGACGAAGCTTTTTCGAAAGGTGGAGGAGCCAGAAAAAACGAAGATAACCAAAACAAAGAGGCAAAGAATTATTGCAGTGACCGAAGTTATTGACAAGACGCCACCGAGGGCGTCAATTCGGAAAACGCCAGCTGTTGAGGGCACAACAAATGTTGAAGTCGCACCTTCGGAGGTCGCGGCTACTGAAGCCGCTTCAGCCGAAGATGTGAACTTAGAAACTACCATTGAAGACATCGACAAAATTTTGCTAGACATGGCTGCAGAAGAAGCTGCCACTGCTGCTGAAGAAACCATGGCCACAGTGCCTGGGAAGGGAAAAGAAATAGCCGAAGACACTTCGGAAGACGAAGCCTACATATTTCAAAATTTAGTTGGGCAAAAACTGTCGAAGGCCGAAATAGAAGAGCTTAAAGACTATGCCAATTCTTGCGGATATAAGCCAGGAGCTCTTCTTTTCGGAGGCGTTGACGATGAAAAATTAGGCTGCATCCGAGATCAAACTGGAGCTAAGGTCATCGGTACTCTATCAAAGAGTATCGGTTTTCCGAAGCTAGAAACAGATATCAGCCGCTACCGACGACAACATATCGTCGGTAGCTTATTTTATTCCAATTTCAAGGTAAACAACTTTTCTCTGACTTCTATTGTTTTTTAATAATGGAAATATTCCTAACGAAGGTTGTTTATTTGCAGAGCATGCTACTAAGCAAAGCTTTGAGGATGCAGCAAGATCTAGAGGATAAAAAACACGAAGCTATAATCGAGAATCTAGAGAGCAAAATAAAAGAGCAATCAGCTATTATTGAAAAGAAAGACTTTGAACTCCAAACAACTGAAGGCTTGCTGGCAGAGACTGAAGCTAAAGTATCAGAATTGAATTCGAAGCTTATCTGCCAATCAAAACAATTTGAACAAGAGAAGCTAGAGCTTAATTCAAAACTTGAGGCCGAAGTCCAAATCAACTCAGATTTGAAGAAATCATTAACAAGCCTTCAGGACAAATGTTTGAAATTTAGTAACAGCTGTATTCAACAATTAAAGAAGATCTTTTACTCAGTTGGAGCCAGCAGTGGAAAGTTCACCCCTGCTGCTGAAAATTTGCCAAGAACCTTCGAACATATTGAAGCTGAAATTGAAGAGCTTGACGAAGTTATAGCCGGGCACGGTGACTTCTGTGCCTGGGTAGCTTCTCGAGGCACCGCTGCAGCGTTCCTGAAAGCCGGCTGTGAGCATGGAAAAATCGTCAACAGGCCGAATTTCACTCTGTCTCCATCAATTCTAGACGATATTCCTGACCTCGCCCGAAGCATTTAAAACAGATTTATAAAAATGATATGGACAAAAGGCGGGCGGGAGAAGGCTGGAGACGAAGCTCGAAGTCATCTTGAACCAGTAAGAAATCATACCTTGTACTTACCTTCTCCATCACACTTGATTTTTACTGACAATACCTTGATTCATGCAGGATGACGAAGCTGAAGGTGATGCTTAAAAAATATGCCGCCGAAGCTGAAGCTCGGTGAAGATCAGTAGGAGTACTTTGTAGAAAAAACTCAGTAAACTTGTACAATAACTTTTGTAAATACAGCTGAACCGTTCTTGATGAATTCTGTCCATACTTTGTAATATATCCTTGCCCTTCCATTGAGGTGCTTTGATGTGGACGAAATTAGTATTTTGAGCTGAAGGCGAAAAAAACACCTTCCCTTCTTTTCGTACACAACGAAGCATAAAAGATCGCCTCCTCTTTTTTGCCGAAACCGTTCTTGTTTATACACAACGAAGCATAAAAGACCGCCTCCTCTTTTTTTGCCAAAACCGTTCTTGTTTATACACAACGAAGCATAAAAGACCGCCTCCTCTTTTTTGCCGAAACAACCACTTATGCCATGAATGAATGTTTATGAATGCAAATGCTATGATGTGATGTGCAAATGAATGTCCAAAGACATATCCGAAGCCAAAACTTCAGCCATTATTTTCTTAGAAACAATCACACATTAGCTCTGCATTCCCTTAGGAACGACTTTGGAGCTTCTTCGCCTTTTACTTTCGGCGGTATCAGCGTTGACTTTTCGCTGTAAGCTCTGCATTCCCTTAGGAACGTCTTTGGATCTTCTTCGCCTTTTACTTTCGGCGGTATCAGCGTTGACTTTTCGCTGTAAGCTCTGCATTCCCTTAGGAACGTCTTTGGAGCTTCTTCGCTTTTTCAGTTTCGGCACTCGATGGTGCGTTCTCAGCTTTTACATTTACATTCTTTGGGGGATTTTGCTCTTATAAAACTAAAAAGGAAATTACATGTGATGGCCCCATTAAAAACCTTTCTCCCCCTTTAGAAAGGAAAAGGGTGCCATGAAAAAGAAAAGAAAAAACATAAAAAGTTACATCAAGTTATACATAATATCTCCGAAGCTCATCCGCATTCCAAGATCTTGGAATTTCGTTGCCGTCCATGTCCTTCAATCTGTACGAACCAGGCCTTGACGAAGATACTACTAAGAAAGGTCCTTCCCATTTCAACTGTAACTTGCCCACTGTGTCTGGGTTGGCCACTCTCCGAAGCACCAAGTGTCCCGGCTCAATATTTTTTAACCGGACCTTTCTATCTCGCCATTTGACTGTTTCAGCTTGGTATTTATTGATATTCTCTACAGCTTGAAGCCTGATCCCTTCTAAAGCATCTTTTTCCACAAGGCAAGCATCTTCAGGACCTGATTCTGCCGAAGCTACTACTCTTATTGATCCAGCTTTAGCTTCTTCCGGAGTTATTGCTTCGTCACCGAATAATAACTTGAATGGAGTAAAGCCTGTAGACCTTGATGTTGTTGTATTGTGGCTCCACACCACTTTGGTTAACTGATCTGGCCACTTTCCCCTGGGTTGATTGAAGATTAACTTCATTATTCCTGTCATTATAATGCCGTTGGCCCTTTCAACAAGCCCATTTGACTCCGGATGCCTGACTGATGCAAAATGGATCTTCGTACCAATTTGGTCACAGAAATTTCTGAAAGCTTCGGAGTCGAACTGCGTTCCATTATCCACAGTGATGGCCTTCGGTACTCCGAAACGACAGACAATATTCTGCCAGAAAAACTTTTGGACAGTGGCCGAAGTTATTGTGGCTAATGGCTTCGCCTCAATCCATTTAGAAAAATACTCCACGGCCACTATAACATATTTTAGATTCCCTTGAGCCGGTGGTAATGGACCTAACAAGTCAAGGCCCCACCTTTGCAATGGCCAGATGGGTTGTATCAGCTGTGTCAAAGACGAAGGTTGCTTTTGATCTCTTGCACATTTTTGACAACCTTCGCATTTTTGAACTAACTCCGCTGGATCCGAAGCTGCCTTCGGCCAATAAAACCCTTGGCGGAAAACTTTTCCAAGTAACGGCCTAGATCCGATGTGGGATCCACACAGGCCTGCATGTATTTCTTTCATCAACTCTATACCTTCGGTTCTAGATAAGCACTTAAGCAGCGGAGCGCAAACTCCATGTTTGTATAACTCCCCTTCTATCATGACATACGGACGAGCTCTTGCCTCTATCCTTTTATTATAAGCTTCGTCATCTGAAAGGAACTTACCCTGAAGGTAAGAGATGATTTCAGTTCTCCAATCTTCGCTGTAGACAGGAGATATGTTGAGGACTGCTCTTTCAAGGAGCTCCACTGAAGGTGCCTTTATTGTTTCGAAGAACACATCCGAAGGTAACGGCAGCCCCTGTGCTGCAGACTTGGCTAGCAAATCAGCATGCTCATTTTGTCCTCGAGGGATATTCTTGACAGAAAATCCTTCGAAGGAGGCTTCGATCCTTCGGACCGTGTCTAGATATTTTTCAAGCTTCGGATCTTTAGCCTTGCAACTTTTGTCAATATGACCCGAAACAACCTGGGAATCAGTTTTAAGAATCGCCCTTCTGATTCCCATTGCCTTTAATTTCCGAAGGCCCAGGAGCAGGGCTTCGTACTCAGTAATATTGTTTGTGCAGCTGAAATCAAGTCTTGCTGCATAACAAGTTTTAACCTTGGATGGTGAGACCAACACAGCGGCTGCACCTGCTCCGAAGGTTCCCCAAGAGCCATCACAAAACACTGTCCACACTTCGGCATCTTTATTTGCTTCTTCATCCTGAGCCCCTGGCGTCCAGTCGGCAATGAAATCTACCAATGCTTGAGACTGGATCGAGGATCTATGCACATAATCAATGTAAAATTCATTGAGCTCTGCAGCCCATTTTCCAATCCGTCCAGTAGCTTCTCTATTTCTCATGATATCCTTCAACGGCTGTGAAGAAGGAACAATAATATTGTATGCCTGAAAATAATGCCGAAGCTTCCTGGATGCCATTAAAACGGCATACAATACCTTCTCCAGCTCTGTATAATTTTTCTTTGATACACTAAGAACTTCAGATACAAAATACACTGGAACCTGCTTCTTGACTTGGCCATCAAGCTTCTCCTAGACAAGCGCCGCACTTACAGCTGAGTGCGAAGCTGCCACATATAACAACAGAGGAGCCCCTGGCGTTGGTGGAGTTAATGTCGTTAGATCTATCAAATATTGCTTCAACTCTTCGAAAGCTTTTTGTTGACTTGGTCCCCATTGAAAGACTTCAGCTGACTTCAGCACCTCGAAGAATGGTAAATTTCTTTCTGCTGATCTGGATATGAATCTGTTAAGAGATGCCAGCCTTCCTGTCAATCTTTGGGCCCCCTTTCTTGTGGTTGGCGGCTCCATTCGAAGTATAGCTTCGATTTTATTTGGATTAGCTTCAATTCCCTTTGTTGAAACCAAGCATCCAAGAAATTTCCCCTTCTTTACTCCGAAGACACATTTTTCTGGATTCAGCTTCAAACCAGCTTGTCTGAAACTGGCGAAGGTCTCCTGCAAATCAGCAATATGATTTTCCTGCTTCGTGCTTTTTACAATGATGTCATCGACATAAGTCAACACATTTCTGCCTATCTGAGACTGGAGGACCTTCGCAGTCATTCTGCTGAAACTTCCTCCAGCATTTTTGAGCCCCTCAGGCATCCGAAGATAGCAATATGTGCCACTTGGGGTTATGAAGCTAGTCTTCGGCTCATCTTCCTTCTTCATCCAGATTTGATGATAGCCTGAGTAGCAGTCCAAGAGACTCATGAGCTCTGAAGAAGCTGCTGCATCGACTAAAGAGTCTATCCTTGGCAGCGGGAATTCGTCCTTCGGACAAGCCTTGTTGAGATCTGTGAAATCGATACACATTCTCCACTTGCCATTGGCCTTCTTCACCATAACAGTGTTAGCTAGCCACTCTGGATACTTTACTTCTCTGATAACTCCTGCACTGAGGAGTCTTTTTACTTCATTGCGAGCCCCTTCGGCCTTGTCATCCGACATTTTCCGAAGCCTCTGCTTTCGGGGTCTGAAGGATGGATCAACATTGAGCGAATGTTCAATAACATCCCGATTTACTCCACAGAGATCATTAGCCGACCATGCAAAAACATCTTTGTTGTTGAACAAAAACCTTATCAAGGTTTTCTCCTGGTCTTCAGATAATTGCGAGCCCAAGAGCACCTTCTGCTCTGCTATGTCCTCACACAATAGCATGGGCTTCGGCTGATCTGCTGAAGCTGCTTTCTCCCTTCTGAATTTGTACTGTTCACAAGCTTCAGCTCCATCTATGTTATGGATTGCTTTGGAGTCAGTCCAGCTTCCTTCGGCCCTTCTAGCAGCTTCCTGGCTTCCATGGATAGCAATAGGCCCTTGGTCCGAAGGTATCTTAATGCAGAGGTAAGCTGGGTGAAGAATTGCTTTGAAGGCATTGAGAGTACCGCGACCAATGATAGCATTGTAAGGATACTCCATGTCAACAATATCAAACACAATTTGCTCAGTCCTTGTGTTATTAACAAATCCGAAGGTTACAGGCATGGTAATCTTCCCAAGTGCTGCAATCTGCCGTCCTCCGAAGCCACAAAGAGGGTGTGTAGCATCATGGACCTTGTCTTCGGGCTCTTGCATTTGTCTGAAGGCCTTAGCAAATATAATGTCAGCTGCACTGCCTGTATCAACTAAGACATTGTGGACCAGAAATCCTTTGATCACACAAGAGATAACCATGGCATCATTGTGAGGATAATCCTTAAGCTGAAGGTCTTCCTGAGAGAAAGTGATTGGAATGTGAGACCATTTTGACTTGATGAAGGGTCCCTATACTCCAACATGCTGCACCCTTCTCTGAGCCTCCTTCTTTTGCTTCTTGTTAGCCGGCTCTGAGCAAGAACCGCCTGTTATCGGGAGCACCAGCTTCGAAGCCGAAGCAGCTTCAGCTTGATTGTTGAACGAAGCCATCAGCTCAGAAAAGTGGAAGTGAGTTCACCGGAGGTGGGCGCCAATGTTGGGGACTTGTTCTCAAGTGCTATGAATTAAGAACAAGGCAACACAAAAAGGTTAATGATTAATGCCCTTCGTCCTTCAGAGCATTATCTCCCTTAGGATATAATGATCTTCAGACGAAGGTCATGAAGGACGTACCTTCGACATTATGATATATCTCAATGAAAGAAGAAGCACATGAGACATGAGAAATAACATGAATAATTATACGTCATCATTAACATCTTTAAATCATATAACCATGAATGCGCTTGAACAATGTTGAATTACATTTTTACCTTCGGCTTGACAGAAGGCAAAAGTCCCAGCGTGACGCGCAAGTGAATATAAGTCAGCGTGAACAGTACGGGGGTACTGTTCATCTATTTATAGACACAGGACACAGCCTGTGACGAATTACAATTATGCCCCTCATAAAAGTTTACAATCATTGACTCAGACCTTTATGGATTAAAAGGTCATTTTATCTATATGTCGGTTTGTAATGCCGAAGCTTCATGAAGAGGAATCTTCGGTCATCTCCTGGGGACAACTTCAGCCGAAGCTGCTTCCTCCCGTAAGACCTTCGGCGCACCGAAGCATGGCCCCAACACAGCTAGGGATAAAACTTTCTGAGGTGTTCTATGTTCCAGGAGTTCCCAACTTCTGTGCCATCCATCTGAGTGAGGCGATACGATCCGGGCCGAGTGACTTCTGCTACCACGAAGGGTCCTTCCCATAAGGGTGATAACTTGTGTCGTCCCTCCCCCGTTAGAATTCGGCGGAGGACGAGATCTCCTACTGAGAAGGATCGTTGTCGCACAGCCTTATCGTGATAGCGCCTTAGAGTCTGCTGGTACCTTGCTGATTGGATTACTGCGTTTAGCCGTTCTTCCTCAAGTACATCTATGTCCTCCAGCCTGGTGACCTCAGCTTCTGCTATGCTTTCAAAGATCAGCCTTGGCGCCCCAAACTTGAGATCAGCAGGTAGCACTGCCTCCGACCCATAGACCATGAAGAAAGGAGTGTTTCCATGCAAAGCTCGGCTAGGTTGGGTTCTTAGGCTCCAAACGACATAGGGTAATTGATGCGTCACGATGCCCGATCTTCACGACGTAGGATCAATCTTCAGATAACTAGCTTCAAAGAAGCCAAGATAACTTGCTGCAAGCAGCGATAACTAGTGCAACCTGACAAATAAAACTCGAAGCCAACCACCGTCTTTAACCGGCAGCCTGAATCGAGGATTCGCCCAACCACACTCTCAAAGAACCAACCAACACAACCTACAATCAATCGAGGAGACCTCGAAGGGAGTAGGAGCACCAATTGGGAGCGGATGAAGCCGCCGCTTCTGCAATCCCGCGAAGGAATTCACAAGAGCAAAGGGGTAGAGATCACTCTCAATATTTGTTAGCACACAGCTGAACAAAAGGGGTTCTGTTTTAGATTATCATAAGCTGCCTTACATCATAGACATAGGGGGGTATTTATACTAATAACAACCAGCCTTAGCGAGGTATAAACACAAAACAAAAGTATTTTCACGAGCTAATGTGAAGGAGCCTCTTCGGAAGATCTGCAGAGCTGATTTCCGTGTGGCTGTTTGACTTCTGCGCAGTCTTCAGTATTTTGGCAATAACTTCTTCTAGGAATCTTCAAATGACGTGGGACTAGTTGCATTGGAAAGCTAATTTGATAAGCTTTCTCACCATATATAGCATGCTTAATGAAACTTCGTAGAATGATGCAGTTTAATACGAAAACTTGGTCATCAAGCAGACTGTTGACCTTCTGACCAGTCAGCACTAAAGTAGGTCGGCTGCCTTTCTGGTAGACGTGGTTAAGTCGGATGTAGAAGCATTGGAAACTAGACTTCAAGAGCTTTCCAAAAAGTACTTATGGGCCTTCATAGCTTTTGGGAATCAAAAGTTATGACTGTTTCTTCTGGACGGTTCTGTTGCGCTGGACTGACTCGGATTTTCTGACCAGTCGGCACTAAAGTAGGTCGGCTGCCTTTCTGGTAGATGTGGTTAAGTCGGCTTTAGAAGCATTGGAAACTAGACTTCAAGAGCTTTCCAAAAAGTACTTATAGGTCTTCATAGCTTTTGGGAATCAAAAGATATGACTGTTTCTTCTGGACGGTTCTATAGCGCTGGACTCACTCGGACATAACTCTTCTTGCTGATTTGCCTTTGATATGTTTTGTCCTTCCTCTTTGGTGAACCTAAGTAATATCAACATACACGACTTAGGTAGCATAAAATTCTCATTAGTGTTTAAATGAAATTCATAAAGTAGCGCGTGCACCTCTTGCTGTAGCTTCTTAGCTCGGCTACGTGTAATTGGTCCATCAAAGACTTGGGTTGGTGATGATGTTGGTTGTACTTGGGTTGATGTAGTATGACTTGGGGGTTGTAACATGTTGCTTAATGGCGTGGTCATATCATCCTCCTCCCCTTGAAAAGGAGTCGTCCTCGACTCTGAAATGTCTTCGCTTGTATAAGGTAAGAGGTCAGCAACATTGAATGTGTTGCTCACGCCATAGCTTGGTGGAAGATCTATTTTGTATGCATTATCATTGATCTTGGCAAGAACACGAAATGGACCATCCCCTCGTGGCATCAATTTGGATTTGCGCTGATCAGGAAAACGCTCCTTGCGCAAGTGAATCCAAACCAAGTCCCCCGGCTCAAATAACACTTTCTTCCTATGCTTGTTCATACTTGCAGCCTTGCGCACTGCTTTGAGCTCAATTGCTTCCTTGGTCTTCTCATGTATCTTTTTTATATATGCAGCACGCTTGGAAGCTTCCATATTGGTTCTTTCCTGCAATGGAAGGGGCAACAAATCTATGGGAGCAATAGGTTTAAACCCATATACAATTTCGAAGGGGCATAAATTAGTTGTAGAATGTACTGCCCTATTATAAGCAAACTCCACGTGTGGCAAATATTCCTCCCAATCCTTCAAGTTCTTCTTTACCATTGTTCGCAGCAGCATTGACAATGTACGATTCACCACTTCAGTTTGGCCATCAGTTTGGGGGTGGCATGTGGTGGAGAACAAAAGTTTAGTTCCAAGCTTTGCCCACAATGTTTTCCAAAAATAGCTCACAAACTTCACATCACGGTCAGATACGATGGTCTTGGGCACTCCATGTAGTCTCACGATTTCTCTGAAAAACAAATTAGCAACATGTGAAGCATCGTCGCTCTTGTTGCATGGAATAAAATGAGCCATTTTTTGAAAATCTATCAACCACAACAAAAATAGAATCTCTCTTTTTTCGAGTCATCGGCAGTCCTAAAACAAAATCCATGCTTATGTCTTCCCAAGGAATTTTAGGAGCGGGTAAAGGAGTATATAAACCATGAGGGTTCAATTTTGACTTAGCTTTGTGACAGGTGACACAACGCTCCACAAATCTGATGACGTCTCTCCTCATCTTGGGCCAATAGAAATGATCACTGAGCATTTCATAAGTCTTCCTTTGTCCAAAATGACCAGTTAGACCGCCTCCATGTGACTCCTGCAATAAAAGCAATCTAACCGAAGAATTTGGTACACAAAGTTTGTTAGCTCTAAACAAAAATCCATCATGTATATGATATTTTTCCCAACCTTTTCCATCTTTACAATGATTGTATGGTTCTGAAAATTCAGGATCATCATTATACATTTCTTTCAAATTTTCAAGACCCAAAACTTTTACCTCTAGTTGATTCAACAACACATTCCTTCGAGACAAGGCATCAGCGACCACATTGTCCTTACCTTTCTTATATTTTACAATGTATGGAAATGTTTCGATAAACTCAACCCATTTGGCATGGCGACGGTTCAGTTTGGCTTGCCCTTTCAAATACTTCAAAGCTTCATGATCAGAATGAATAACAAACTCTTTTGGCCATAAGTAGTGCTGCCATGTTTCAAGCGCTCGGACCAAAGCATACAATTCTTTGTCATACACAGAATAATTTAATTGAGCACCTCCCAATTTTTCACTAAAATATGCTATAGGTTTTCCTTGTTGCATTAAAACTCCTCCTATCCCAATCCCACTAGCATCACATTCTACTTCAAAAGTTTTAGTGAAATCAGGAAGAATAAGTACAGGTGCTTCAGTCAAACGTTTCTTCAATTCTTGAAAAGCATCTTCTTGTGAGTTTCCCCATTTAAATTCAACACCTTTCTTTGTCAATTTATTTAAAGGGAAAGTGATAGTACTGAAATCTCGCACAAATCTTCTATAAAAACCAGTAAGACCATGAAAACTTCTTACTTGATTTACATTCGTTGGAGCTGGCCAATCCTTGATGGCCTTCACCTTGGATTCATCCACCTCTATTCCTTTTGCTGAAATAACAAAGCCAAGAAACACAACATGGTCTATGCAAAAACTGCACTTCTCAAGATTAGCAAATAATTTCTCCTTTCTAAGCTCATCTAAAACTTGTCGAATGTGTTTCACATGTTCATCAAAAGACTTGCTGTAAATTAGAATATCATCGAAGTAGACAACAACAAATTTTCCAATGAAAGTTCTTAAGACATGGTTCATTAATCTCATAAAGGTACTAGGAGCATTAGTTAACCCAAAGGGCATTACTAACCATTCATACAACCCAAATTTTGTTTTAAATGCAGTCTTCCATTCATCTCCAGTTTTCATTCTTATTTGATGGTATCCACTTCTCAAATCAATTTTAGTAAAAATTGTGGAACCACTTAATTCATCAAGCATATCATCTAGCCGTGGAATAGGATGGCGATAGCGAACGGTAATATTATTTATAGCTCTACAATCAACACACATCCTCCAAGATCCATCTTTCTTAGGTACTAAAATCACAGGAACAACACAAGGGCTTAAGCTTTCACGAACAAAACCTTTATCAAGAAGTTCTTGCACTTGCCTTTGTATTTCCTTAGTTTCTTCAGGATTGGTTCGATATGGTGGACGGTTAGGAAGTGTAGCCCCTGGAATGAGATCAATTTGATGCTCAATCCTACGAATTGGAGGTAGTCCAGCCGGTGTTTCTTGTGGAAACACGTCTTCAAAGTCCTGCAAAAGATCAGCCACAACACTAGGAAGAGATGTTATGTCGTTAGGAGAAATCAAAATATCTTTGTTCACAAGTACAAAGAGTACTTGATATGGGTTGTTCCTCACTTCTCTCAGCTCAGATTTTGTGGCTAGCATAACTAGATGTTCTCCCTCTTCCTTCCTTTTATCTCTTGAATTTGGCTTGTAGCACTCGCTCACCGAATTGTGGATGGCACTCAATTTCTTTTGCTCTTCTCCTCCTCTACTTGCTGCACTAATTTCAGTTTTCTTTTGTAAATGTTCAGCCATGATTTGTTGAGGGGTCATAGGCTTGAGTACAAACTTTCTCCCTTTCAGATCTAGCGTGTATTGATTTGTTCTTCCACAATGCTGAGAATATCGATCATATTGCCAAGGTCTTCCTAGCAGCATGTGACACACAGACATGGGTGCAACATCACACTCCACTATGTCAACATACTCTCCAATTTTGAATGGAACTTTCACTTTATAACCAATCTTGATATCTCCCGATTCATTCAGCCATTGGACATGATATGGATGAGGGTGTCGCTGCAACTTCAAACCAAGCTTTTCAACCATCTCACGACTTGCAAGATTATGACAGCTCCCTCCATCAATGATCACCTTTACTACTTTGTCTTGCACTTTTGCTCGTGTTTGAAAAAGATTATGTCGCTGTCCAATTTCAGCTTCTTTCATTTGAACACTCAAGATTTGTGTAACCACAAGAGTAGTACCATGCTCAAATTCACATCCCGTATGTTCTTCAGATTTATCAATGACATCTTCATTTCCTGCTTCAGCTTCCTCTTCACTAGCTGATGTATATTCTCCATCATCAGTCACAAGGATCACACGATTATTTGGACACTCCTTTATGACATGACCACGACCTCCACACTTGAAGCACTGAATACCACTACTCTTGGCTGTTGAACCCACTGACGTTGAAGTGGAGGCTGCTGGTTTATAACTCATGTTTGGGGCAGCACCGTTCTTTCCACTAGAATTGCCTTGAATATTGGATCGCAAGCCTCCAGTTGAACCTTTTGTTGCTGAGGATGCAGCAGTAAACCTTGAGATCGATTTGCTTCCTCCAGTCATGGTTCGTGCACCATATGACAAGGGCTTGCTGCTCTTAGCATCTTGTTGCAGTTGGCGTTCAGCTTTGGTGGCTTGATGTACCAAATCAATAAGACTTTGGTACGGCTGAAACTCAACAATACGCTGAATGTTGCGGTGTAACCCAGCCATGAAACGTGCAATGGTTTGCTCTTCGTCTTCATACACATTGGCTCTAATCATGGCCTTCTCCATCTCCTTATAATACTCCTCAACAGAGAAACTTCCTTGCCTCAAATTCTGCAATTTATCAAAAAGATCACGCCGATAATGCTTTGGCACAAAACGAATTCTCATTTCTCGCTTCATCTCTTGCCAAGTAATAATAGGGTCCTCTCCATCTTCTTCACGATCACGAAGAAGTTGCTCCCACCAAATCAGAGCATATCCTTCAAACTCAAGAGATGCCATTGCAAGTTTCTTCTCCTCTGAATAATTATGTAGGCGGAAGATTTTCTCCACTTTCAATTCCCATGTGAAATAATCTTCAGGATCAGATCTACCATCAAATTTTGGCATGGTAAACTTAAGTTTCCCAAATCTCTCTTCTTGGTTGACGCCTCTATGATGACGACGACCATAGCGATGTTGAGACTGATCATCCCCAAATTCAGATTCTTCATTGTCATTATTTCTTCGATTCCGGCCTCTTCCTCTACCATATGCAGCACCTTGATTTCTCCTCCCATGTTCACTTGCTCTTCTAGAATAATTTCCTTCATCTTCTTCCCCATCTTCATCATGGTTTCTTACACCGTCGGGGAGTCGACGACGACCTCTGATTTCAGCCATAAGTGTCTGAAGATCTTGTGCCAACAGATCTTGCTTGGCTTCTATGCTTTGTTTGAGCTCATTGAATTGTATCAGGGTGACACATTCTTCAATCTCAACGTTGGGATCCATCTTCCTGCGAAGTTAGTGACAACAAGGCAACAAATATAGGTGGAATATGAAGCTATATAGAATCTTACAACCTCACCACTCTTACCAACCAAAGCTCTTATGAGTTCCCTGCGGGTTGCAAGAAAATGTGTGGTGGTAACAAGAAAGTGGTGGTTAAGCGAATACAAGATCAGAGTACCGATTACGATGGCTTATATGTGGAGCTTGGTGGGGATTAATAAACAAGGGATACAATCTGAATTCTAGTTGTTGTTAAGTTAAATAACCATCCGACTAGAAGTTCCCTGCCTAGTGCTGACCACAAGATTCGAGTGATGTAAATAGATCAAACACACGCGCAAGAAATTTCAGATTTGATGCAGACAAGGAGTATGATTGGAATGCAAGTGTTGCAATCAGATCCAACCAAAATTTTGCACCAAATGACAATAGCAAACTGGTTGAATAACTTGATAAAATTTTCAGCACTTGTGCACATAAACAAACTGATTGTTCTACTTTTCTTTCACAATCTTGTTCAACACTTTTCTTTGGTACTTTTCTTTCTTCTCTTTTTTTTGATACTTTTTTTTATACAACTAAACACAGAGATCTAATATGATATTGCACACTTTATAATACTTAACAAACAACTCAACCAGCAGCTATAACTTAAATAGGATCAAAGTTAACGCGAAGGAAATGATGAGGTTTTTCTTTCAGAATGCTCTTTTTGTGGATATTTTCAGATATATATAAGAGGCTCAAAGGAAAACACAAAGGATAGAGTGACCAGCAACTAAACAAAGACTCAAAGGACTGAAACTTAACAAAACTCACTGGAACAATAGATTGAAACAAAGGGCTATGACAAAATATTTTATGGCTTTTTGGTGGATAGGACGAACACAAAATATATGTAGCTAAGGGTAAAGAATCCTACCGTGGAAACTGAGGCTTTGATACCAGATGATGCGTCACGATGCCCGATCTTCACGACGTAGGATCAATCTTCAGATAACTAGCTTCAAAGAAGCCAAGATAACTTGCTGCAAGCAGCGATAACTAGTGCAACCTGACAAATAAAACTCGAAGCCAACCACCGTCTTTAACCGGCAGCCTGAATCGAGGATTCGCCCAACCACACTCTCAAAGAACCAACCAACACAACCTACAATCAATCGAGGAGACCTCGAAGGGAGTAGGAGCACCAATTGGGAGCGGATGAAGCCGCCGCTTCTGCAATCCCGCGAAGGAATTCACAAGAGCAAAGGGGTAGAGATCACTCTCAATATTTGTTAGCACACAGCTGAACAAAAGGGGTTCTGTTTTAGATTATCATAAGCTGCCTTACATCATAGACATAGGGGGGTATTTATACTAATAACAACCAGCCTTAGCGAGGTATAAACACAAAACAAAAGTATTTTCACGAGCTAATGTGAAGGAGCCTCTTCGGAAGATCTGCAGAGCTGATTTCCGTGTGGCTGTTTGACTTCTGCGCAGTCTTCAGTATTTTGGCAATAACTTCTTCTAGGAATCTTCAAATGACGTGGGACTAGTTGCATTGGAAAGCTAATTTGATAAGCTTTCTCACCATATATAGCATGCTTAATGAAACTTCGTAGAATGATGCAGTTTAATACGAAAACTTGGTCATCAAGCAGACTGTTGACCTTCTGACCAGTCAGCACTAAAGTAGGTCGGCTGCCTTTCTGGTAGACGTGGTTAAGTCGGCTGTAGAAGCATTGGAAACTAGACTTCAAGAGCTTTCCAAAAAGTACTTATGGGCCTTCATAGCTTTTGGGAATCAAAAGTTATGACTGTTTCTTCTGGACGGTTCTGTTGCGCTGGACTGACTCGGATTTTCTGACCAGTCGGCACTAAAGTAGGTCGGCTGCCTTTCTGGTAGATGTGGTTAAGTCGGCTTTAGAAGCATTGGAAACTAGACTTCAAGAGCTTTCCAAAAAGTACTTATAGGTCTTCATAGCTTTTGGGAATCAAAAGATATGACTGTTTCTTCTGGACGGTTCTATAGCGCTGGACTCACTCGGACATAACTCTTCTTGCTGATTTGCCTTTGATATGTTTTGTCCTTCCTCTTTGGTGAACCTAAGTAATATCAACATACACGACTTAGGTAGCATAAAATTCTCATTAGTGTTTAAATGAAATTCATAAAGTAGCGCGTGCACCTCTTGCTGTAGCTTCTTAGCTCGGCTACGTGTAATTGGTCCATCAAAGACTTGGGTTGGTGATGATGTTGGTTGTACTTGGGTTGATGTAGTATGACTTGGGGGTTGTAACATGTTGCTTAATGGCGTGGTCATATCAGTAATTCCCTTATCCACTTTCCTGCGAATTTTTTATTCTTATCGAAGACCTTTTTCCTGAGTGTATCCAATATCATCCCGTTGGCTCGCTCAACTTGCCCGTTGGCTCTTGGATGGGCTACAGATGCATACTTGATCTGAATGCTCTTTTGCTCGCAGAAGTCAAAGAATTCTGAACTTGTGAAGTTGGATCCTAAATCAGTTATGATGCTGTTTGGTATCCCGAATCTGAATATTATGTCTTGTATGAATTCCACGGCCTTAGCAGAGGTTAAAGAGGCAATGGGCTTGAATTCTATCCATTTAGTGAACTTGTCAATTGCTACCAATACATGAGTGTATCCCCCTTGAGCTTTCTTGAAAGGTCCAATCATATCCAGTCCCCAGCATGCGAAAGGCCAAGTTACTGGTATGGTCTGCAGTTGCTGTGCTGGCATGTGTTGTTGCCTTGACAAGTATTGGCAGGCTTCGCACCTCTGAACTAACTCGGCTGCATCGTTCTTTGCTGTTGGCCAATAGAATCCTGACCTAAAGACCTTCCCGACTAGTGTTCTGGAGGCTGCATGTATTCCACATTGCCCGGCATGGACCTCCTCCAGAAGTTGCTTCCCAGTGGACGGGAGAATGCACTTCATGAAGACGCCTGATGCACCCCTTCTGTATAATGTCTCCCCAATAAGTGTATAGTGAGCCGACTGTCTTGCAATGCGTTCTGCCGAATTTTTGTCGTCTGGTTCTTCTTCATTCTTTATATACTTAATGATCGGCCTTCTCCAGTCATCAGGGTCTGACTCGGGTTGATCTATGATGTTGCACTCTTCTGTTTGATCCATTGAGATACTTGGCTGCAGAATTTCTTGCACGAAAACTCCGGGTGGGACCTGAGTTCGACTGGACCCTAGCTTGGACAGTACATCGGCTGCTGTGTTCCGATCTCTTTCTACATGATGAAATTCCAGACCCTCGAATTTATCTTCCAGCTTTCGGACGGCAGTGCAATATTTTCCCATTGAATCGCTTGAGCAATCCCACTCCTTGTTTATCTGGCTGATGACTACCAGAGAGTCTCCGTATACCATTAATCTTTTGACGCCCAACGATATGGCAATGTTCAATCCATGGATCAAAGCTTCATACTCAGCTGCATTGTTGGAGGCTGGGAATAGCAACTGGAGGGCGTACTTGAGGTGTTCACCTCCAGGCGCAGTGAAGAGAATCCCTGCTCCTGCTCCCTGCAGCTTCAGTGAGCCATCAAAATACATTCGCCATACTTCTGCAGTCTCCGGGTTGTCTGGTACTTGCTGTTCAGTCCACTCTGATACGAAATCAACCAGTGCTTGAGTTTTGATGGCAGTGCGAGGTCGGAACTCGATGTCATGAGATCCCAGCTCACAAGCCCACTTGGCTATTCGACCGATGGCTTCCTTGTTGTGAAGAATATCCCCTATTGGAAAACTTGTAACTACTATGACTTTATGGTCGTCAAAGTAGTGACGCAGCTTGCGGGCAGTTAGAAGTACTGCGTATAATAGCTTCTGAACTTGAGGGTACTTTTTCTTTGAGGGGCCTAGGACTTCACTAATGAAGTAGACAGGATGTTGTACTGGATAGGCATGTCCTTCTTCTATTCGCTCGACTACCAACGCGGTGCTTACCACGTGAGTCGTGCAAGAGATATACAGTAACAAATCTTCAGCTGGTTGAGTTGACGTAGCCCGCCGGGGTGGTTTCAGTACTGGTGGTGTTGTCAAGAATTTTTTCAGAGCATCTAGAGCTTCTTGTGCTTCTGAAGTCCATTGAAACTTATCCACCTTCTTGAGTAACTTGTAAAATGGCAAACCTTTTTCTCCTAGCCTGGATATAAATCTGCTTAGAGCTGCCATACATCCGGTAAGTCGCTGAACCTTCTTCTGCGATCGAGGTGCTTCCATCCTCATGATAGCTTCAATCTTATCTGGATTAGCCTCAATTCCCTGGTGGCTGACGATAAACCCGAGCAACTTTCCGGCTGGTACCCCGAAAACACATTTCTCGGGATTAAGCTTCCATCTATACCGCCTCAGACTGTTGAAAACCAGTTGCAAGTCTTCGATGAAGTTTTTTGAGTCCTGTGTTTTGATTACCACATCATCCACGTAGGCTTCCACACGCTTGCCCCAGTGATCGGCTAAGCATGTTTGAATGGCTCTCTGGTAAGTTGCTCCAGCGTTTTTGATGCCAAACGGCATGGAGGTATAACAGAAAGCACCAAACGGAGTAATGAATGCCGTTTTTTCTTCATCTTCCTTTGCCAGACTAATCTGATGGTATCCAGAATAGCAATCCAGGAAAGACAGCATAGAACATCCAGCGGTGGAGTCCACCACCTAATCTATCCTCGGGAGCCCGAAAGGATCCTTCGGACAGTGTTTGTTGAGGCCAGTATAATCAACACACATGCGCCAATCCACTTTATTCTTTTTGAGTACAAGAACAGGGTTGGCTAGCCACTCAGGATGTAACACTTCTTTAATGAATCCAGCCGCGACCAAGCGAGCTAACTCAGTGCGAATGGCCTCTCTCTTGTCGGGCGTGAAACGACGTAATTTTTGCCGAATCGGCCTTGCTTGGGGATAAACCTTCAGTTTGTGCTCGGCCAGTTCTCTTGGGACTCCCGGCATATCCGCAGATTGCCATGCGAATACATCTCGGTTATCTTGCAGAAACCGGACGAGCGCGCTTTCCTATTTGTCATCCAAGCTGGAGCTGATGATAGCCGTCTTGCGCTCATCAGCGAACCCCAGGTTGATTCTCTTGGTTTCTTCAGTCGGCCGCATAGAGGTCGCGGTCTGAGCTTCGCTTGCCGGTACTGCGAGGTCCTCCTCAGGCTTAGAGTTCGCCAGTGTGGAGGGAGCCGTCGATGGCTTGGCGGTGAGGGCTGCTTGAATAGCCACTCAGAAACACTCTGCGGCGCCTTGGAAGTCGGCGCGCACGGTTATGATCCCTTGCGGTCCTGGCATCTTCAGTATCATGTATGTGTAATGCGGAATGGCCATGAACTTGGCCAATCCAGGCCTTTCGATGATGGCGTTGTACCCGCAGTCGAAGTTCGCCACTTCAAACCTCAGGAACTCGGTTCTGTAGTTCTCCGGAGTTCCGAAGGTGACTGGCATATAGATGTGGCCCAGCGGGTATTCCCCTTCCGTCGGCACGATGCCGAAGAAAGGAGTGTCCGACTCGTGGAGCTCTTTGAGGTGAACTCCCAAGCCTTGGAGTGTCCGGGGGAAGGTGACGTTAATGCTGCTCCCCCCGTCCACTAACACCTTCTTCACCCGGCTCTCTCGGATCACCGGATCGACGAGAAGCGGGTATTTGCCCGGATGGTCGAAGTTGAGCCATTGATCTGCCCGAGTGAAGGTGATCGGGTGCTCCGACCACCGGTATGGGGCGGGAGGTCCGGTGGTCGCCACCAGTATCTGGCGATCGTTGAGCTTTTGCTGTCTTCTGTTCTCCTGCGATCCGTGTCCGCTGAAGATGACGTTGACCTCCCTGTCAACGCGTGGAAAAGCTCCTCCTCCTCCCTCCTCCTGCCGATGGGGTTGTCGTGGTTCGTCTGGTCCTCCCCTCGGCGAAGGAGGAGGTAGAGGTTGGAAGGGTCGGCCGTGTCCGACGGAATGCTTGAAGTCTCGGCAGTTACGAAGAGTGTGGCGCATGTCCTTGTGGTACGGGCACTGGGCGTCGAGGATGTCGTCCAACGTGCGTTCGCCTCCACGAGGTCCTCCTCGGGCGCGAGAGGCAGGTGGTCCGCGCGGCATGCACTTCTTCGCGAGGCCTCTTCTCCCATCGTTTGTCGGGTGCTGGTTCGTGTCGCGTCGTGGTGCTGCCGGTGCGGGCTTTGCTCCTCCGATGAGGTCCTGGGCTCGCTCGTCGGCGGTGATGTAGAGGTCGGCTTCCCGGAACAGCTCCTCGGAGGTAGTCGGTGCCCTTTGTAGTATGGCTCGGACGAAAGCCGAGTCATTGGATCCTCTGTAGAAGTCCTCGATCACGGCCGCCTCCGTGACCTCGGGGATACGATTTCTCATGGTCTGAAACCTTTTGAGGTACGACCAGAGAGTCTCGTCCCCCCGGCGCTTGATGGATTTGAGGTCCCACGGTTGCGCCGGCTTGTCGGAGAGGGACTGGAAGTTGGCGGTGAAGCGTCGACTGAAGTCGCCCCATACGTCGATGCAGTGTCGGGGTAGATGTCGTAGCCATTGCAGCGCGTCTTGCCCAAGGACAATGGGTAAGTACGCGGTCATCACGTCTTCGGACGCCCCGGCAGCTCGAGCAGCGGTGGTGTAGACGGCTAGCCAACCCCATGGATCCTGCTTAGGTTCATATTTGTCAACATTGGATACCTTGAAGTTGGGAGGCCATTGGATGGCCCTAAGGCGCGGAGTAAGAGCGGACACTCCGCACGTGTTCTCCTGTCGTCGGGGACGATTTCTGTCCCGGGGAGGGGAGTTGTGATTGTGGTTCCTCGACCGTCCCCGGGTGGTTCCGCTAGTTGAGGCCGTTGCCGACTCAGTTCTGGTGGCTTGGCTCTGAGTCGGGATGCCGTGATCCCTGTCATACTCCTCCCGACGGCGAATCTCGTTCTCATGCCGCCGCTCGTGCGAAGCATTGATGGAGCTTCGCGCGTCTCGGCGACTGTTGATGGCGTGTCGTAGATCATTCGGCGGGTGAGCAAGCGGTAGAAGATGGTTGGCCGCCTGGGTGAACAGTCGTCGGTAGCCCTCGGCGTCAGGAGTCCGAGGAAGTCGCTCAGCTATCTGAGCCAGTACCCCTCCGACTTCGCTCGGCGTGTTCATAGCTCGGGCGAAGTCTGGGTTCAGGTTGCGCCCGAAGAATGGATTCTCCCGACGCTGCCTTGCATCTTGCTCAGCCTGTTCCTGAGCTCGTCGGCGATCACGTCGTCGGGAGTTCCTTCGTTCTCTGAAGACGCGTTCTTCCGGGGTTTCTCCTACCTCCGAGACCTCGTCTCGCGAGACAGGCTGTTCCGGATTCCACTCTCCGGCCGCATAATGTCGTCGAACGTTCCTGCGCCGGTTCCTCCGTCGATGGGACTCTCGTTGAGGCGGTTCTTCCCCGGGTACAGTCGGCTCGTCGTCGGAGACGATAGGCGACTCCGCTCTCCCGATGAAGAGGACGTCGGGGTAGAATGGTGCTGCTGTCGTGGTGACCTTCTTCCCGTTCCCCTTTGAGGCATGAGGAACGGAAAGAGCAACTTGTTTCTCCCCTGTTACCTTCTTCCTTGCGATCTGTGTCCACTCTTCTGCCAGAGAGGTAGGCAGTGGAGTTCTCCGGGTCAGCGAGCCCTCGGCCCCCGGCTTTCCGGAGACGATCCTCATCCGGAGAGCTGGAGGTTGTGCTTCTCCGGTATTTTCGGAGTTCGTTGGGGGAGACTTCTTTTCCGGCGG
The DNA here is from genome assembly GCA_029449295.1 of Zea luxurians. Classification (NCBI taxonomy): domain Eukaryota; kingdom Viridiplantae; phylum Streptophyta; class Magnoliopsida; order Poales; family Poaceae; genus Zea; species Zea luxurians. Next base: position 8,104,703 of record JAOPSE010000035.1, read on the forward strand.
ATCCACGATACGGTGCAGAATTCCTTCTTCATCCGCTACAAATGAGAGTGTTCCGAAGCAGAACACGGATCCGGGACGCAGGGTGATCTTGCTGTAGAAGGTGACGGCCATTGAGCTAGCTTGGATTTTCGACACACCCCCTACCTGGCGCGCCAGCTGTCGGTGTTTTGGGTCCGACCGCACACCCGGGGTTGCCCCTCAAGGTGTTTTAGGAGTAGGATGGTGTTGACAACTGTAGCAAAATGGTTCGTGTAGATCGCACGAGGGACAGCGGACGAGGTTTACAGGTTCGGGCCGCTTAGAGATGCGTAACACCCTACGTCCTGGTGAGTATGCTTGGTGAATGTGGTTACAAAAGAGCTCTCTGGATTGAGAATACAGAGAGTTGATGTGGGTGGCTAAGTAAAGGGTCGATCGTTCTGAAGGGGTGCCCCCTAGGCCTTATATACTCGACCGTGGGGCAGTACACGTGGATAAGATAGCAACAAGTAGCTAAAAGATAGTGAACCTCTTGAGATTATCCCTACGTAACCCTTGCCGACTTATCCTCGCGTAGCTTCGTTGCATGGAGGCTCCAGCGCGGGAAAGTCGGATCTCTATTGCGGTCATTCGCTCGATGCTGCGGGCCGTCCGGGCTTGTACCAATCCGGCCTCATGTCGTTCTGCTTCGCTGGTTGTTTCTCCCCAGGCCCACGAAAGAATGACCTTACGATTTATTGGGCCCTTGGGCCTTTCGTGAGGTCCTTTACTCTTTTAGTGGACCCGGGGGATATCTATCCCCCACAGCTCCGGTCTGATCCCGGATGCAGCCCAATTTTTCGTCATCGATGCCACCGAAGAGAAGCGCTCCCGACTAATATCCGCAAGACATAGCATATTCTTTTAACTCCTCTTTTTCAGCCTTTGTTAGCTCTTGACCAACTAAGTTTCGAAAGTTAAAAATTTCGTCTTCCGAAGTGTCTTCGGCTATTTCTTTCTCCTTCCCGGGTCGTGGGGTCATAGTTTCTTCGGTGGCTGCAGCAGCCTCTTCTGCAGCCATGTTTTGCAGTATCTTATTGTCGGCGTTTCGACCCCGGGGGGTCCTTGGACCGACGAGTAAAATGTCGCTGTGTGCCCCAGCCCAGATGGGTTGGCGCAAGACGGAACACAAGGAGGAGGGTAAAACCGTGGCTCGTGTTGCCCTGCGCCAGAGTGGGTGCGCTTGCAGTAGGGGTTACAAGCGCTCGCGAGGGAGAAGTGGAGTCCCGCACGACCCCCTAGCATGAAGGCCCTGGCCCTTCCTTTTATAAATGCAAGGAGAGGGTCCAGGTGTACAATGGGGGTGTAGCAATATGCTAACGTGTCCGAAAGAGAGGAGCCGGAGCCCTATGTACATGCAAACGTGGCTGTCGGAGAGGAGCTAGAGACCTGTGTACACGACGTCGTGGCGGTCGGAGGAGCGTTGGAGCCTTGTAGAAGCACAGCTGTCGGGGTTGTCGGGACCTTGCTGACGTCTCCTTTCTTCCGTAAGGGGCTGAGAGCCGCCGTCGTCATGGACGCACGCGGGGAGCTATCATTACTTGTTACCGGGGCGAGCCTGGATGGGACGCCGGTCTTGTTCCCCCGTCGCCTGGACTAGCTAGGGGTAGGGTGATGACGTACCCCCTGCGGCGTGGTTGATCCGAGCCCAAGGTTGGGCGAGGCGGAGACTCCTCCTGAGGCCGAGGCCGGGGTCGGGCGAGGACGCAATTCTCTCCGAGGTCGAGGTCGAGGCCGAGCCTTGGGGTCGGGCGAGACAGAGACCATCTTCTGAGGCCGAGGAGGGGGCCGAGCCCTGTGGTCGGGAGAGGCGAAGACTTCCTCCTGAGGCCGAGGCCCAGGGTCGAGCGAGGCGGAGCTTCCTGTTGCGCCTGAGGCTAGACTCAGCTGCTGTCAGCATCACCCTGGTGGGTGGAACAGCAGTCGGAGAGGGGCGAGCGGTGCTGTTTTCCTGTCAGGTCAGTTAGTGGGAGGGCGAAGTGACTGCGGTCACTTCGACCTTGCCGACTGAGACACACGTGTCAGGATAAGGCGCCAGGCGATCCTTGCATTGAATGCGCCTGCGATATGGTCGGTTGGTGAGATGATTTGGCCAAGGTTGCTTCACAACGAAGCCTGCCCGGGCTGGGCTTCGGGCGAGTCAAGGGTGCGCCTGTTGCTTAAGGAGGCCCTCAGGCGAGGCGTGAATTCGCCTGGGACTACTGTTCTCGCCCGAGGCCGGGCTCGGGCGAGGCGAGATTGCATCCCTTGAGTAGACGAAGCCTTGACCTGGATTGCGTCCTTCAGTCTCTGCAGTTTGCACTAATGGCGATTACCAGCCGAGTTTAGAAGTGTTGGGGGTACCTCTAATTATGGTACCCGATAGTAGCCCCTGAGCCTCGAAGGGAGTGTTGGTACTCGCTTGGAGGCTTTGTCGCACTTTTTTGCAAGGGGACCGGCTCTTCTCGGTAATATCTTGGTTCCGGCGGGTGTAGCCCCCGAGGCCTCGGAGGAGTGGTCTGACTCCTCCGAGGTCTTAACGCCTTTCGTGATGCCTTGGCCGATCTGGTTGTTCCCTCATGTGATCTGATCGTAGTCCGGGTGCATGGTCGGGTTCCGAGTTTTCAGGCTGGTGTGTTGATGCTGTCAACGGTTTGGCCGGAGCCGGGTTTGCGAGAGCAGCCCCTGAGCCTCTGCACAGAGCGAGAGGATGACCAAGGACTGACTCGGCTTTTATCATATGCCCCTTCATCGCCTTTCTGCAAGGAGGAGGGGGGAAAGCGCCATGTTGCCCTTTGAGGGCGCCGAACATGCTGTCTCCAGTGAGTTGCTAACGGGTGATCCGAGTGGATGCCCGTGCCCTATTCGATAAGGGTCGGCTAGTGGCCCTGAGGCATGCTCCAAAAGTACCTGCAGGTGATTTGCCGTACCTGGTCCCGTTTGATAGGGTCCGAGGGCTCGATGCCTCCCTCTGATGGGATTCCGTTACAAAATCGCTCCTGCCGGTCTCGGAAATGTCCTAGGGTACCTCGGCAGTGTAGCCCGAGCCTCGGCCATGTATCGGACGTACCTAGAGTCATCCCTCGCTCTACGTGCTCTGGGCGGCTGTCAAACCCTTCGAGGGGCCAGCCTTCGAACCCCTGATCAGTAGGAGGGCTCGGGGCCCGCTTCCTTCGCGGAGAAGGATCCCTTTCAAAATTTCCCCTTTCCTGGTCCTTGTAGCAAGAGAGAGAAAGGGGAAGAAGAAAAGGATACGAATTTAAATGATGTGGCGCACCTTTTTTGACGCGGTCATCATGGCGGAGGTGAAACGTCGCCTGCTTCGCCTGCCAAAGGTGTCGCTTGCCCTGCCATGAAGTTAATGTGACGGGACGGGTGGTTCGCAGGGCAGTCGTTGCACGTGCGCAAGTCGCTCGAGGAACAGAACACGGGCGCATCGTCTTCACGTCGTGGGAGAGGGTTCCCCTGCTGCTCTAGGAGGGGATGTAAGCCTGCAGACGGTCTGACTGCTGCCTCTGCTCGCCTACTGCCGCCATTACTACCGACCCACCTTTGGCCGTATCGATCGTCGCGCCTCCCCCCGTGGCTGACTGACTCATGACCGATGCGCTTGGCTGGCGCTACTGGGCCATGCGCAGGGCTGCCTCGAGTCGCGGTACCGGTTCCGTAGTCAAGAAGGCGCGACATTAGCGCTAGTGGCGGTGCAGCTTTTCGCACGTGGTAACCGGCGCGCCGGTCACATGACGTGTGGGCCTGGGCCTCCATGCTGGAGGCGTCGAAGTCGGAGGGGTGCATCCTCGGGGTGTGGTTGCATGCCACCTACGTGGCAGTCCGCCCTTTCAACCGTTGGTTTCGACGAAGATGGAGGAGTGCTTGTAACCGCGGGGCGGTTACACGCTCCGCGCGTGGCAGCTTGGCTTCTTCTGTTCCGGGCTGGCTCGCATGACATGTGGGACCCAGCCCCCGTGTCGTAAGGGGAGGACCCTGGAGCACGCCTGAGGACACGAGTGGGGAGAGCCGCCTTAAAAAAGGGATCGACCCCCCGGGTGGTAGCCATGCCTTCGCACTTCCCTCATGCATTGCGTCCTTCCACTTTCCGAGCCCCCGGATGGGGAGCGCCCGTGTTGTCTTCGTCTTGTTGTTGGATGAGCGCGACCTTACGGAGGTGGGTACCCTTCAGCCATCGCTCGGCTTCAAGGATTTTCATCAGGCAGCCCGGCTGCATTCCCTCACCAATGGTCACCCAGGATGGTGACCACTAGTTCGATGGTGGGGAGAAGCAAGCCGGGCTGCGGCCTTTGCCCCGCCCTCAGCTTCAAGGATCTTCATCATCCTTGCCGGGGAGGAGGGCGAGGCGAGCCTTGGTAGCTTGTCCTCGCCCCTCGGGTGAGGACGTGGGCGAGGGCCTTGTCGCAGTAGCGTCTGCCCGGAGGTCATTGCTGCTGCAGTGGTCGCCGGCGAGCCATCCGGAGTTTGTCGTCCCGCAGGCCCTCTGGTGTGGAGGTTGTTCATACCCGCGGGAGTGGAACCAGAGTCCCGTTTGTAATGGCACCCTGAGTATGGGTGTTTGTTCATCGTGGCTGTCGAGGCCTGAACATCTGGGTATTTGAGTGTAATATCGCGTTTCTTCCTCATTTCGAGCACTAGGACTCGCCTGTCGGCTAGCTGAACCGCTTAACCGAGTGTGAGTTGCCCTGAACATATTATTGTCGTGTTGTAAAGCTGCATTTCCTTTCCTTTTGTTTCGAGTATCAGGACTTGTTCGTCGGTAGCAGAATCGTTTATCCGAGCGAGAGTTACTTTTCACGGGAGGTGATGAGTGAGGTATCTGTATCCCGGAGGCATAGGAGTCCCTCGGCTCGGTCGGCCTCGCCGCTTATGTGTACTCTTACTCGTTCGTAGGATTCTGTTATCAATATAGTCGAGAAGGCACGAAAAATCGTTCTGGCAGAAAAGTTTTTGAGCGTTAAGACTTGTTCGGTCAGCAGAATCGCTTATCCGAGCGTGAGTTACTTATCACAGAAGGTGATGAGTGAGGTATCTGTATCCCGGAGGCGTAGGAGTCCCTCGGATCAGTCGGCCTTGCCGCTTACGTGTACCCCGTTGTTTTCAGGATCCCGCTATCGAAGCAGTCGAAAAGCACGAAAGACGTTCTGGCAGAAAGACTTATTCCGAGGAAAATTTTGACGACGCAGAGTGGGTTCCCCCCTTCTAGCCCCCGAGGGAGGGTCGGGCTTTGCCAAGGCAAGGCTGACCCTTCCTTGACGGTTAGACTTTATTTGTGTATGTATAGGAAACGAGGTATATGAACGACTTGAAAACATCTTAAGGGTAAAAGCGACATAGCTGTCGGATGTTCCAAGCGTTGATGTAGACCTCACCTTGATTGTTGGCCAGCTTGTATGTTCTGGTCTTCAAAATCTTGGTGATGATGAAGGGCCCCTCCCAGGGAGGAGTAAGCTTGTGGCGCCCTCGGGCGTCTTGTCGCAGTCGAAGCACCAAGTCTCCTACTTGGAGGTCTCGGGGCCGAACCCCTCGGGCGTGGTAGCGTCGCAGAGACTGCTGATATCACGTGGAGTGCAGCAAGGCCACGTTCCAAGCTTCTTCGAGCTGGTCCAGCGAGTCTTCTCGGCTGGTCTGGTTGCTTTGGTCGTCATACACCCTTGTCCTCGGGGAACCGTATTCCAAGTCTGTGGGCAAGATAGCCTCGGCCCCATAGACTAGAAAAAACGGTGAGAAACCCGTGGCCCGGCTTGGCGTCATCCTTAGACTCTAGACCACCGAGGGTAGTTCCTTCATCCATCGCCTGCCGAACTTGTTGAGGTCATTGTAGATCCTTGGTTTAAGTCCCTGCAGAATCATGCTGTTGGCACGCTCCACCTGCCCATTTGTCATGGGGTGAGCCACGGCGGCCCAGTCCACCCGAATGTGGTGGTCCTCGCAGAAGTCCAGGAACTTCTTGCCAGTGAACTGGGTGCCATTGTCGATGATGATGGAGTTCGGGACCCCGAAGCGATGGATGATGTTGGTGAAGAAAACCACCGCCTACTCGGACCTGATGCTCGTTAGGGGTCGGACCTCGATCCACTTGGAAAATTTGTCGATGGTGACCAGCAGGTGCGAGAAGCCCCCGGGCGCCTTTTGCAAGGGACCGACGAGGTCCAGACCCCACACAGCAAACGACCAAGTGATGGGTATTGTCTGAAGGGCCTGAGGGCACAGGTGCGTCTGTCTCGCGTAGAATTGACACCCCTAGCAGGAGTGTACAATCCTAGTGGCATTGGCCACCGTGGTGAGCCAGTAGAAGCCTTGTCGAAAGGCGTTTCCAACGAGGGCTCAGGGTGCTGCGTGGTGACCGCAAGCCCCCGAGTGTATCTCTTGCAATAGCTCCTGCCCTTCGGTGATGGACAGACATCATTGGAGAATGCCTGAGGGGCTGCGGTGGTAGAGCTCCTTTTCACCACCCAGTAAGACGAACGACTTAGCGCGCCGCGCCAGTCACTGAGCTTCGGCTTTGTCGAGGGGGAGCTCTCCTCGGTGGAGATATTGCAGGTATGGGGTCTGCCAGTTTTGATTAGGCGTGACCCCATTCCGCTCTCCCTCGACACGCAGTGCCTCACCCTCGGCGGCCGAGGGTGCCTCGGGGTGGACCGAGGCCCCCTCGGGCTGGGTCGAGGCCTCCTCGGGCTGGGCCGAGGCTTCCTCGGGCTCGGGCGTGTCGTCAGTCTTGACGGAGGGTTGATGTATGTCTCTAGAGAAGACATCCGGGGGAACCGCTGTCCGCCCCGAGGCCATCTTGGCCAGCTCATCCGCAGTCTCGTTGTACCATCGAGCAACGTGGTTGAGCTCGAGTCCATAGAAGTTGTTCTCCAGGCGCCGAACCTCATCGCAGTAGGCCTCCATCTTCCGGTCGCAGTAGTGGGAGTTCTTCATGACTTGGTCGATGACAAGCTACGAGTCACCACGAGCGTCGAGGCGCCGAACCCCTAGCTCGATGGTGATGCGCAACCCATCAACCAGGGCCTCGTAATCGGCCACGTTGTTTGACGCCGGGAAATGGAGGCGCAGCACGTAGCGGAGGTGCTTCCCGAGGGGCAAGATGAAGAGCAGGCCCGCACCTGCTCCTATTTTCATCAGTGACCTATCGAAGTACATGGTTCAGAGTTCCGATTGGATCGGAGCTGTTGGCAGCTGGGTGTCGACCCATTCAGCCACGAAGTCTGCCAAGACTTGGGACTTGATGGCCTTCCGAGGAGTGAATGAGATTGTCTCGCCCATGATCTCCACCGCCCACTTTGCTATCCTACCTGAGGCCTCTCGGCACTGGATGATCTCCCCCAGGGGGAAAGATGACACCACAGTCACCGGATGAGACTCGAAGTAGTGTCGCAACTTTCGCCGCGTCAGAATTACTGCGTACAGTAGCTTCTGAATTTGCGGGTAGCGGATCTTGGTCTTGGATAGCACTTCGCTGATGAAGTAGATCAGCCTTTGGACGAGCAGTGCATGCCCTTCTTCCCGTCTCTCGACTATAACCGCGGCGCTGACCACCTGCGTGGTTGCGGCTATGTAGATCAAGAGGGCTTCTCCTGAGGCGGGGGCACCAAGATGGGCGCACTTGTAAGAAGTGCCTTTAAGTTTCCAAGGGCTTCCTCGGCCTCAGGGTCCAAGAGAAGCGCTCGGTCTTCCTTAAGAGGTGATACAAGGGTAGGCCCCTTTCGCTGAGGCGTGAGATGAAGCGGCTCAGAGCCGCAAGGCATCCCATGACCCTTTGTACTCCTTTCAAGTCTTTGATAGGCCACATGTTGGTGATGGCCGCGATTTTCTCTGGGTTGGCCTCGATGCCCCGCTCGGAGACGATGAACCCCAGGAGCATGCCTCGGGGGACTCCGAAGACACACTTCTCGGGGTTGAGTTTCACGCCCTTCGCCCTCAGACACTTGAATGTCGTTTCAAGGTCAGAGAGGAGGTCAGAGGCTTTCCTTGTCTTGACTACGATGTCATCAACATAAGCCTCGACCGTTCGGCCGATGTGTTCTCCGAACACGTGGTTCATGCACCTTTGGTATGTCGCACCTGCATTCCTCAAACCAAATGGCATAGTAATATAGCAGTACATGCCAAAAGGTGTGATGAAAGAAGTCGCGAGCTGGTCGGACTCTTTCATCTTGATTTGGTGATACCCTGAGTAGGCGTCGAGGAATGACAGGGTTTCGCACCCAGCCGTGGAATCCACGATTTGATCGATGCGAGGCAGAGGGTAGGGAACCTTCAGACATGCTTTGTTTATACCGGTGTAGTCTATACACATCCTCCATTTCCCACCTTTCTTTTTCACAAGCACAGGGTTGGCTAACCATTCGGGATGGAATACCTCTTTGATGAACCCCGCAGCCATCAGCTTGTGGATTTCCTCGCCTATGGCTCTGCGCTTTTCTTCGTCGAAACGGCGTAGAGGCTGCTTCACAGGTCGGGCTCCAGCTCGGATATCTAGCGAGTGCTCGGCGACATCCCTCGGTATGTCAGGCATGTTCGAGGGACTCCATGCGAAAACCTCGACGTTCTCGCGGAAAAAGTCGACGAGCACTGCTTCCTATTTGGGGTCTAGCTCGGAGTCGATCCGGACTTGCTTGGAGGCGTCGTTGCTGGGGTCGAGAGGGACGGACTTAGCCGCCTCTGCTGGCTCGAAGTTGCCGGCGTGGCGCTTCGCATCTGGCACCTCCTTGGAGAGGCACCCCAGGTCGGCGATGAGGGCCTCGGACTCGGCGAGGGCCTCAGCGTACTCCACACACTCCACATCACATTCGTACGCGTGTCGGAATGTGGATCCGACGGTGATGACCCCGTTGGGGCCCGACATCTTGAGCTTGAGGTAGGTGTAGTTAGGGACGGCCATGAACTTGGCGTAGCACGGTCTCCCCAGCACTGCGTGGTAGGTTCCTCGGAACCCGACCACCTCGAACGTGAGGGTTTCCTTTCGGAAGTTGGAGGGAGTTCCAAAGCAGATAGGCAGATCGAGTGTCCAAGGGGCTGGACGTGCTTTCTGGGGATGATCCCGTGGAAGGGCGCCGCACCGGCCCGGATCGTGGATAGATCGATCTGCAAGAGCCCGAGGGTCTCGGCGTAGATGATGTTGAGGCCGCTGCCTCCGTCCATGAGGACCTTGGTAAGCCTGACGTTGCCGATGACGGGGTCGATGATGAGCGGGTACTTTCCTGGGCTCGGCACGTGGTCGGGGTGGTCGCCTTGGTCGAAGGTGATGGGCTTGTCGGACCAGTCTAGGTAGACTGGCGTCGCCACCTTCACCGAGCAGACCTCCCGGCGCTCCTGCTTGCGGCGCCGAGCCGAGGCATTCACCACTTGCCCACTGTAGATCATGAAGCAGTTGTGGACCTCGGGGAACTCCTCTTCCTTGTTTCCCTCCTTCTTGTCGTTGTCGTGGCCTTTGCCACCTTCCGCCGGGGACCCGGCTTTATGGAAGTAGCGCCGAAGCATGACACATTCCTCAACGGTGTGCTTGACGGGACCCTGATGATAAGGGCACGACTCCTTGAGCATCTTGTCGAACAGGTTGGCCCCTCCGGGGGGCTTCCGAAGATTCCTGTGCTCGATGGCAGTGACAAGATCTACGTCGGCGGCGTCGCATTTCGCTTGCGACTTCTTGCCTTTCTTCTTCGTGCCACGCTGGGCGGACGCCTCGGGGATGTCTTCTTGCTGGCAACCCGAGGCTGCTTGTCCTTCCGGAAGATGGCCTCGACCGCTTCCTGACCAGAGGCGAACTTGGTGGCGATGTCCATCAACTCGCTCGCCCTGGTGGGAGTCTTGCGACCCAGTTTGCTCACCAAGTCGTGGCAAGTGGTGCCGGCGAGGAACGCGCCGATGACATCTGAGTCGGTGATGTTGGGCAGCTCGGTGCGCTGCTTCAAAAACCGCCGGATGTAGTCCCGCAAGGATTCCCCTGGCTGCTGGCGGCAGCTTCGGAGATCCCAGGAGTTCCTAGGGCGCACGTATGTGCCCTAGAAGTTTCCACCGAAGGCTTTAACCAGATCGTCCCGGTTGGAGATCTGCGCAGGAGGCAGATGCTCCAGCTAGGCTCGGGTGGCGTCGGAGAGGAACAGGGGGAGGTTGCGGATGATGAGGTTGTCATCGTCCATTCCACCTAGCTGGCAGGCTAGCCAGTAGTCCGCAAGCCATAGTTCCAGTCTTGTTTCCCCCGAGTACTTGGTTATGGTAGTCGGGGCTCGGAACCGGGTCGGGAACGACGCCCGTCTTATGGCCCGGCTTAAGGCTTGCGGATCGGGTGGTTCGGGCGAGGGGCTCCGATCCTCCCCGCTGTCGTAGCGTCCCCCACGCCTGGGGTGGTAGCCTCGGTGCACCCTTTCGTCAAAGCGGGCTCGATGGCCGTGGCGGCGGTGCTCGTTGCCGAGGTGTTCCAGGGCTGCAGGCGTCGCGTCCCGCGTGCGCCCGGTGTGAACCGAGGCTTCTCGCATGAATCGGGAAGTCGCGACGCGATGCTCCGGGGGTACCCTTGCCTTTGGGAGGCAGAGCTCTCGGCCCATTGGACCGCGGCATCCTCCAGGAGATTCTTGAGTTCTCCCTGGATACGCCACCCCTCTGTGGTGGATGGCTCCAGCATCTCTCGGAGTAGTATTGCCGCTGCAGCCAGGTTCTGGCCGACTCCACTAGAAGCCGGGGGCAGCCGTGCCCTGGCATCGTCGGTGATATGGCGCTGGACATCCTGGGCCTAATGACGCGCTTCTCCAGCTAGTGCTCGGCCTGCCCACTCCTGCTCGATGTTTTGCCGGAGCTGCACAAGTTGTCCTGCTTCCTCGTCGAGCCTGGCCTGCATCTCGCGGATTTGCTCGAGCTATGTGTCCTGACCCCCCGCAGGGTCTGGGACCATAGCTAGCTCTCGCAGGATGTCAACGCGAGGCGTAGGCCCAGGGGGATCATTGTCCTCCAGCATACCGGGGCGGTTGCCTTCGTCATGACCCCCTAGATCGACGTGGAAACATTCGCGACTTGGGCCACAACCTTCATCGTCAAGGCTGTGGCCATCATCGGAGCAATCGGAGAGGCAGTAGTCACACGCGGTCATGAAGCCTCGCATGGCGCTAGGATTACCGAGCCTAGAGAAATCCCAACCAGAGTCGGGCTCGTCGTCTTCCTCGGAACCCGGGGGCCCGTAGGTTGAGACAGCTGTCAGTCGGGCCCAGGTCGACCACATATGGTACCTCGGAAGGTTAGGATATGCCTTTACAAAAGCGCTCACCGCAGCGGGGTCGCTTGGCGGATCGAAGCTGAATCTAAAAGGCACAGGATGGAAAACGAACAGTACCTCTCGATCGATGGTTGGTGACGAGGTCGCGTCTGGGACGGACTGCACCGTTATCTCAGGTACGAGGCTAATTCCCAGCAAGCCCTTCGCGAGCGCGCTGACATCATCTGTCCGCTTGGGATTGGCGTGTCGCAGGGAAAAGACGCTCGTCGTCGTCTCAGGCGTGTGGTCAACGCCCGACATGTCCCCCGCTGGGGTGCCGGTGTCGTCGACTCGCTTGACAGCCAACGAGGTGCCGCCTCTCGCTTGGCCACGGTTGCCTCACTCCCTCCTCCTGCGGCGAGGAAGGCGACAGGACAACCCCGGATGCTGCTCTTCCGTCACGGGGGGAAAATGTGGCCGAGTCCGCCGTCGTCGGGCGGGCTGTCGGCCGTCATTGTCGCTGCCACGCTACGGAGGAAGGAGCACCATGTCGTATCTGCCGTCGAGGGACATGAACTCGAGAGCTCCGAAACGGAGCAGCGTCCTGGGCTGAAGAGATTGTCGGAGACCGCCCATCTAGAACTCAACGGGAAGTTGTTCGTTAACACGCAGCAGGCCCCTACCTGGCGCGCCAACTATCGGTGTTTCGACCCCGGGGGGTCCCTGGACCGACAAGTAAAATGTCGCTGCGTGCCCCAGCCCAGATGGGTTGGCGCGAGACGGAACACAAAGAGGGGGTAAAACCGCGGCTCATGTTGCCCTGCGCCAGAGTGGGTGCGCTTGTAGTAGGGTTACAAGCGCTAGCGAGGGAGAAGTGGAGTCCCGCGCGACCCCCTCGCATGAAGGCCCTGGCCCTTCCTTTTATAGATGCAAGGAGAGGGTCCAGGTGTACAATGGGGGTGTAGCAATATGCTAACGTGTCCGAAAGAGAGGAGTCGGAGCCCTATGTACATGCCAACGTGGCTGTCGGAGAGGAGCTAGAGACCTGTGTACACGGCGTCGTGTCGGTCGGAGGAGCATTGGAGCCTTGTAGAAGCACAGCTGTCGGGGCTGTCGGGACCTTGCTGACGTCTCCTTGCTTCCGTAAGGGGCTGAGAGCCGCCGTCATCATGGACGCACGCGGGGAGCCATCATTACTTGTTACCGGGGCAAGCCTGGATGGGACGTCGGTCTTGTTCCCCCGTAGCCTGGACTAGCTAGGGGTAGGGTGATGGCGTACCCCCTGCGGCGTGGTCGATCCGAGCCTAAGGTCGGGTGAGGCGGAGACTCCTCCTGAGGCCGAGGCCGGGGTCGGGCGAGGACACGATTCTCTCCGAGGTCGAGGTCGAGGCCAAGCCTTGGGGTCAGGCGAGACGGAGACCATCTTCCGAGGCCGAGGCGGGGGCCGAGCCCTGTGGTCGGGCGAGGCGGAGACTTCCTCCTGAGGCCGAGGCCTAGGGTCGGGCGAGGCGGAGCTTCCTATTGCGCCTAAGACTGGACTCAACTGCTGTCAGCATCACCCTGGCGGGTGGCACAGCAGTCGGAGAGGGGCGAGCGGCGCTGTTTTCCTGTCAGGTCAGTTAGTGGGAGGGCGAAGTGACTGCGGTCACTTCGACCTTGCCGACTGAGACATGCGTGTTAGGATAAGGCACCAGGCGATCCTTGCATTGAATGCGTCTGCGATATGGTCGGTTGGTGAGATGATTTGGCCAAGGTTGCTTCACAACGAAGCCTGCCCGGGCTGGGCTTCGAGCGAGTCGAGGGTGCGCCTGTTGCTTGAGGAGGCCCTCGGGCGAGGCGTGAATTCGCCTGGGACTACTGTTCTCGCTCGAGGCCGGGCTCGGGCGAGGCGAGATCGCGTCCCTTGAGTAGATGAAGCCTTGACCTGGATTGCGTCCTTCAATCTCTGCAGTTTGCGCTGATGGCGATTACCAGTCGAGTTTAGGAGTGTTGGGGGTACCCCTAATTATGGTACCCAACAATTAACAATATCGGCAATTGTGCACTCTAAATGGGTATCTTCGTCAGCGGCAACTTCGGTAGTTGTGGCTTCTGCAGGTGCAGCTTCGATGGCTGTCGTGCTCTCAACAGCTGGCGCCTTCAGAGCTAAAGCTCCTGGCAGTGTCCCTTCGATGACTTCTGTCACTGTAATGATTCTTTGCTTCTTTGGCTTAGCTGCCTTCTTCGTTTTTGCGGGCTCCTTTTCCTTCTGAAAAAGCTTCGTTAGATGTGGCCCCAGTGGACTTAGCTTGACAGGCAAAGATTCAGTCATTACCTTTAAAATTTCTTCCACGTCGATGGTAGAGGGTGCTGCAGTAGTTTCTTCTTCTTTGTCAATTGCCTTTTGCTTCGGAGCTGTAGCTTTTCTCTTCTTCGAAGCATCTGTTTTTGGCTCAGGCTTTAGCTTTTTCTCTTTCAATTGTTTTTCATTGTCTTTATTTAGAATGCTAGCCACTCTCTTTCTTTTTTGCCCTTCGGCATCCTTGTCTAGCCGCTCGTAGTCGGGATACTCAAAGTCTAGAGCATCCATTACCTGGTTCAACCTTCGCTTCAGCCGGGTGCCGAAGGCCGCAGTCATTAGTTGATCTTCTTTTTTGGAGTAGTTGCCGAGAATATCATTGCACATTGCTTCGATCGTGTCCAGCCACTCTTGGTAGGGCACTTTGAAATGTTTCTTGAATTTATAATGGTAAGGCAACCGAACAAATTCCCCCTTCTTCTTTTCCCCCTTCAGCTTCGGCATGTCCCACTCCTTCAAAGTTGGGAACACTCTGAAAGCCAAAAATTCTTGCACTAAGTCCCTAGTGTCGATATGATCTGCAATAACTCGAAATTCAGCCAGGGCAATTTGGCTTGGACTCCCTGGTGTCATGTTGCACTGCGGTCTGGTCTCTCCGAAGATCAATTCTAGCGGACTCTGGACCAGGTCCTCCTTATCTTCGTCAACTTTTACATAGAACCACTCAGACTTCCAGCCAACCGGCTACTTGCTTCGGTAGCTAATCACTGGAAATTTTGTGGTCTTGCGATAGGCAAAATTGTAGCAGCCAAAATTTTCATGTAGCCCATCTCCTCTAGCTTTCGTCTGATAATGGAGCTCGTGCACTCGGCAGAAGCCTTCGCCAAATGGTTCCACCCCTTGGCTTCGGAGAGCCCAGATATAAACGCTAAGTCGGACAATAGCGTTGGGAGTTAGCTGATGAAGGTAGATCCCAAACTTCTTCAATACAACAGCGATCATCTTGTTCAAAGGAAATCTTAAACCAGCCTTAAAGAAACTCTTAACGACTACCACTTCATCCTTCCCTGGCTTCGGAGTGGTCTCTTCGCCACCAAAACGAACCAGCTCTTTCTTCGCTTCACTGAAATATCCCAATTTCAACAGCTTAGGCAAGTCATCTTTGGAGATGGTGGATTTCCCGAAATCCAGGTGGCTGGGTTTACTTGGCACCGCGCTGTAATCATCTTCAGACTCAATCTCCTCAACATCAACCTGATCTGTTTCAGCGGCTGGTGTATCCTCCGATGCTACTAGCCCCGAGCGCTTCATTACTTCGGAGATTGGAGCAGTTTCAGCACCTTTGGATTCCTCTCCGTCGTGCGTAACCCTAGCTGTGGAACGTACTCTGGCCATCTGATGATTGAATTTCTTATTTTTTGAAGTTGAAAATTTTTCTTTATCTTGACGAAGCTTTTTCTTGCTACGAAGCTTGAACAAAGTAAATAGCTTCGGTTAAGGATGGAGCAAACAAGCTTCGGTTTTGGTCAATATTTTGGTAGCAAAGCAGTGCAATAGCAATGAATGCTGTGGTAACTTCACACCTACCCGTCTGTTTATATAGTGCCGCAGGTGGGAAGGTAAATCGTCAAAGTCTTCCTCACCAGACAAACAACCACTCGCACTCACTGAACGGTGGGCCACACGGTCCGAGAAGGTGAATCTCTAGGGCGTGCGTAACTGCTGCAAGATGGGGCCACCTCGCGCCCGGATTATTTTAATCGTTTCTCGCCAACGAGCTCAGGGAAGGTGTTTTTCGGATCTTCGGCATCCCGAAGCCTAGAAGATTTTTTCACGGATCAAGCTCGTTACAAAAAACGATCTAGCACCACAAAGGGGCTACTGTTGGGGGTATGCTTCGTAGCCGAAGATCCTAAAGGGAGAAGAGCACCTTCGGCAGATCTCTCAAAAGCAGCACTGAAGCCATCACTTATAAAGCTTCGACACAGTGACGGATCTCAAGACGAAGGGCTAAACCGACTTAAAGAAGAAATGACCTAAGGACTCATGATGTTTTGTGCCAGTATTGTAGTCGATTGTAAAGGGCATAAATGTAATTTTGCACAGGCTGCATCCTGTGCCTATAAATAGATGAACAGTAGCCCAGTACTGTTCACGCTGACTTGGCATTTCGCTTTTGCGTCGCATTTGTATTCTTACCTCCTTTCAAGCCAAAGGTACATTTGTAATTTGATATCATTTCTATTTTTCCATAATGATGAAACAGAAATGAGTTGATATATAATTGTTTATCCTATCTTTTATATTTCATATGATTTCCTCTTCATCATTATATGTTTTGTTGCCGAAGGTGTGTCCTTCATAACCTTCGTCCGAAGATCATTATATCCCAAGAGAAATAATGTTTTGAAGGACAAAGGACCTTAACGTTTAACATTTTTTGTGTTGCCTTGTTCTTAATTTATAGCACTTGAGAACAAGTCCCCAACAGGTACCCAAGGTGCTTGTTTCTAATGTTAAAGGACCCAAGACCGTTTGGGTACCTAAGAACAAGGCCTAAACTTGTTTTGTAGGTTTATGCATCTGGGGGCTCAAGTTGGACATTGATAGCGGGTGCACAAACCACATGACTGGGGAGAAAAGGATGTTCTCCACCTATGAGAAAAACCAAGATCCCCAAAGAGCTATCACATTCGGGGATGGAAATCAAGGTTTGGTCAAAGGACTTGGTAAAATTGCTATATCACCTAACCATTCTATTTCCAATGTTTTTCTTGTAGATTCTTTAGATTATAACTTGCTTTCAGTTTCTCAATTATGCAAAATGGGCTACAATTGTCTTTTTACAGATTTAGGTGTTACTGTCTTTAGAAGAAGTGATGATTCAATAGCATTTAAGGGGGTGTTAGAGGGCCAGCTATACTTAGTTGATTTTAATAGAGCTGAACTCGACACTTGCTTAATTGCTAAGACTAATATGGGTTGGCTCTGGCATCGCCGACTAGCCCATGTTGGGATGAAGAATCTTCACAAGCTTCTAAAGGGAGAGCACATTTTAGGAGTAACCAATGTTCATTTTGAGAAAGACACGATTTGTAGCGCATGTCAAGCAGGAAAGCAAGTTGGTGTTCATCATCCACACAAGAACATCATGACGATCGATAGGTCGCTTGAGCTACTCCACATGGATCTATTCGGCCCGTTCGCTTATACAAGGGCATATAGAGTCTTTAAAAAGTCTACTAGACTAGTTGAAGTTTCTTATGACATTGTGTTTGATTAAACTAACGGCTCTCAAGTAGAGCAAGTTGATCTTGATGAGCTAGATGATGAAGAGGATCCTTGCGTTGCGCTAAGGAACATGTCCATTGGGGATGTGTGTCCTAAGGAATCCGAAGAGCCTCCACAAGCACAAGATCAATCATCTTCCATACAAGCATCTCCACCAACTCAAGATGAGGAACAAGCTCAAGATGGTGAAAATGAAGATCAAGAGGATGAGCCACCTCTAGAGGAGGACAATGATCAAGGGGGAGATGCCAATGATCAAGACAAGGAAGATGAACAGGGTCCAAGACCGCCACACCCAAGAGTCCACCAGGTGATTCAAAGAGATCACCCCGTGAACACCATCCTCGGCGATATTCATAAGGGGGTAACAACTCGATCTCGAGTCGCTCATTTTTGTGAACATTACTCTTTTGTTTCCTATATTGAGCCACATAGGGTAGAGGATGCACTTAAAGGTTCGGATTGGGTGCTCGCGATGCAAGAGGAGCTCAACAACTTCACAAGGAATGAGGTATGGCATTTAGTTCCATGTCCTAACCAAAATGTTGTAGGAACCAAGTGGGTCTTCTGCAACAAGCAAGATGAGCATGGTGTGGTGACAAGGAACAAAGCCCGACTTGTGGCCAAGGGTTATTCATAAGTTGAAGGTTTGGATTTCGGTGAAACCTATGCACCCGTAGCTAGGCTTGAGTCAATTCGTATATTACATGCCTATGCTACTTACCATGGCTTTAAGATCTATCAAATGGACGTGAAGAGTGCCTTCCTCAATGGACCAATCAAGGAAGAGGTCTATGTTGAGCAACCTCCCGACTTTGAAGATAGTGAGTACCCTAACCATGTTTACAAACTCTCGAAGGCGCTTTACGGGCTCAAGCAAGCCCCAAGAGCATGGTATGAATGCCTAAGAGATTTTCTTATCACTAATGGCTTCAAAGTCGGCAAAGCCGATCCTACTCTCTTTACTAAAACTATTTCAAAAGATTTGTTTGTATGCCAAATTTATGTTGATGATATCATATTTGGGTCTACTAACAAATCTACTTGTGAAGAGTTTAGTAGGATCATGGTACAAAAATTTGAGATGTCTATGATGGGGGAGTTGAAGTATTTCTTAGGATTTCAAGTCAAGCAACTCCAAGAGGGTACCTTCATCAGCCAAACGAAGTACATTCAAGATATACTCACCAAGTTTGGATTGAAGGATGCCAAGCCCATCAAGACACCCATGGGAATAAATGGGCATCTCGACCTCGACACGGGAGGTAAATCCGTAGATCAAAAGGTATACCGGTCGATGATAGGATCATTGCTCTACTTATGTGCATCTCGACCGGATATTATGCTTTCCGTATGCATGTGTGCAAGGTTCCAAGCCGATCCTAAGGAAGTTCACCTTCGGGCCGTGAAGCGAATCTTGAGATATTTAGTTCATAAACCTAAGTTTGGCCTTTGGTACCCCAAGGGATCCTCTTTTGATTTATTAGGTTATTCAGATGCTGATTGGGTAGGGTTTAAAATTGATAGGAAGAGCACATCAGGGACTTGTCAGTTTCTGGGGAGATCCCTGGTGTCTTGGGCTTCAAAGAAACAAAACTCAGTAACTCTTTCTACCGCCGAAGCCGAGTATATTGCCGCATGAAAGGGAAATAGGGTCAAACCTTTTCCAATATGAATTTTGGTGGTTGAATTGCCCAACACAAATTATTGGACTAACTAGTTTGCTCTAGAGTATATGTTCTATAGGTGCC
Source organism: Zea luxurians (assembly GCA_029449295.1). NCBI lineage: Eukaryota > Viridiplantae > Streptophyta > Magnoliopsida > Poales > Poaceae > Zea > Zea luxurians. Next base: position 8,123,220 of record JAOPSE010000035.1, read on the forward strand.
AAAGGTTCAACTCAAAACCAATACAAAGATTAAAAAGGGTTCAAAAAGAAAAGAGCAAAGCAAACCGAAGTGCTCCCTGGTCTGGCGCACCGGACTGTCCGGTGCGCCACCGGACAGTGTCCGGTGCACCAGGGAGGATCGACTTCAAACTCTTCACCTTCGGGTTTCCCAGGCGCACCTCCGCTATAATTCACCGAACTGTCCAGTGTGCCACCGGACTGTCCGGTGAGCCAGCGGAGCAACGGTCATCTGCGCGCAACAGTCGACTCTGACAGTGAACGTGCAGCATAGTGAACACGGTAGAAGTCAGAGCAGTTGGTCAGAGGGGCACCGGACTGTCCGGTGTTGCACCGGACTGTTCGGTGCCACATGAGGACAAAGCCTCCAACGGTCGACCAGCTCCAAGCCCTAACGTCTGGATGACGTTCGGTACACCCATCGCTAGCAGCCTTCTCCAACGGCTACAATTTGGTTGGTGGCTATAAATACCACCCCAACCGGCCACTTCAAGGTGACTGTTGGGGGCCTTCGGCTTCCGAAGGTCCTCAAAAAACATGATTTAACAAAGTTTTTGGAGTATAATGCATAAACAGGTATCTTCGGACTCGGATCACGAGCATAGAGTATGGTCAGGACGAAGCCTAAGCAAGACGAAGGGTGATTGAGACGAAGAACGGGCTGATCACCAAGCTGTACGCAGGGAAGCTTCGGCGCGATAGCAGAAAAGGGAATCGACTTAAAGATGAAAAGGCTACTTAGACCTCAATAGATTGCTATAAGCTATTAGCAAATGTAATGGGCATGAATGTAATTCTACATGGGCTGCGTCCCGTGCCTATAAATAGATGAACAGTAGTCCCGTACTGTTCACGCTGACTGGGCATTTGCTTTTGCGTCACGCTTGTACTTTTACCTTCCCTCAAGCCAAAGGTACACTTGTAATTTGAAATCATTTCTATTTTTCCAGGATAATAAAATAGAAATGATTTTATGATAATGTTTAAATGTTTATATTACATCTCATGCTTTGTATAAATTCTTCATCATCGTTTGTTGTGCTTACGAAGGTATGTCCTTCACAACCTTCGTCCAGAACTCATTATATCCCAAAGGGAAATAATGTTTTGAAGGACGAAGGACTTTAACACTTATCACTCTTTATGTTGCCTTGTTCTTAACTCTTAGCATTTGAGAACAAGTCCCCAACATTGGCGCCCACCTCCGGTGAATTCACTTCCACTTTTTGAGTTTCGAACACCTTCGACAAGCAAAGTCCTTCGTCATGGTACCAAAGAAAGTTTCAGCAACAGGGGCTGCGGCTCTGCAACTGCTGGACCCTAATCAGGAAACTCTCTCTCTTCGGGAGGCCCGAAGCCAGAAGAGGAAGGTTACTAGTTCGACGCCTCAGGAGGACGAACTAGATCAAGAAATCAGAGATATGGAGATGCTTCATCAACAGGTGCAAAGGAAGAAGGAAAAGATGGCTAGGCTAGCTGAACTATAAAGGCAGATAGACGAAGCCTCCGAAGAAGTTCGCCATCTTACTCAAGATGAGCAGAACCGAAGGCCACAGCATAGAGAGCTTCATCAGGAGGGTTTCTTCAACGAAGATGACTGGTATGACAATTTCCATCATGGAAATTTTGCTTTTGATGATGCTTCTCCTCTGTTAGCTGAGCTGCAAGCTACACCCTGGCCTCCGTTCTACAAGCCACCCCAGCTCCCCATGTACGACGGCCACTCAGATCCGAAGCAGTTTCTGATGAGCTACGAAGCAACAATATCTTCGTATGGTGGCAATACTGCAGCCATGGCAAAGTCATTCATCATGGCTGTCAGGAGTGTTGCCCAAACCTGGTACTCCTCTCTTCGGCCAGGGACAATCACCTCATGGCAAAAGTTGAAGGGCATGTTGTTAACCAGCTTCCAAGGGTTTCAAACGAAGCCGGTCACTGCTCAAGCTTTATTCCAGTGCACCCAGGATCATGAAGAATACCTTCAGGCGTATGTCCGAAGGTTCCTGCGTCTGAGGGCACAGGCACAAACGGTGCCCAATGAAATTGTCATTGAGGCCATGATTAAGGGACTTCGGCCGGGACCTTCAGCTCAATACTTTGCCAGGAAGCCTCCTCAAACTTTGGAGAAGCTGCTCCAGAAGATGGACGAGTATATTCGAGCTGACAATGATTTCCACCAAAGAAGGGAAGAAGCATACATGTTCTCTGAGATGACCAGGGGCTTTGGAGGAAGGTTTCATCCGAGGCACGTCAGGTCAATTCATAACTCTACTCAGAGTGATGATAAAGGGAGTCAACAGCAAAGGCCACAATACTCCTCACAGGCTTCGGGACAACAGCAGCAAGCTTCGGGGCAACAACAAAGCTCTTTTCGGCCGCCAGCTCCATGGGGCAGAGGCGCCAGGGGCTTCGGAGGAAGATTCGGGGATCAGCCAAGAAAAATTTATTGTCTGTTCTGTGGTGAGGACAAGGGCCATACCACTAGGATGTGCCATGTTACCATCCAGAAGCAAAAGGAGATAGCAGAAGCTGCGGCACAACAGAGTCAGCCGAAGCAGGTCATGCACACTGCTTCGTATCATTCGCCTTACATTCCAGAATATGTAGGCAACCACCCTGCAGCTTCTGTTGCTTCGGCAAGTCAACCCCAAGCATCTTGGCAACAGCTTCCGCCTCCACCACCAATGCAACGAGGCCAGCAGCCAGAAGGGAGTCAGCATACTCAACACCAAAGGGACTTCAGAGAAGAATCCGAAGCTCGCACAGTCAATAGTACTGTGCCAGAGTCGAAGCACATTTACTAACAAATATCCTACCTTAGCAGCAGTCTTTCGCACTCAGAATTATTTTTGATAAGGAACATTTATGGAGGCTTGAGTACTTTTTGTCGTCTTCAATCTCTTGTAATACTTTTTGCTTTTTATCCCAAGGAAAATACATCTTTTCCGCAGATTTAAGTTGCCGAAGCTTAAAGATTTGTGGTACCAAGGAGGACCTTCGAATTATCAAAAATTTATTTTAAAGGCACGCAGTGTGAATTCTTCAAAGCAACAAAAAGTCGTTCTAAGGAACGCAGTGTAAGTTTGCTGAAGCTACAAAAAGTCGTTCCTAAGGGAGCGCAGCGTAAGTTTTCTGCTCAAAAGTCGTTCCCAAGGGAATGCAGAGCATACAACGAAAAATAAACGCTGATACCGCCTAAGTAAAAGGCGAAGCACGAAAAGTCAACGCGAATATCGCCGAAAGTAAAAGGCGAAGAAGCTCCTAAGGGAGGCTTACAGCGAAAAATAAACGCTGATTCCGCTGAAGTAAAAGGTGAAGAAGCTCCTAAGGGAGGCTTACAACGAAAAATAAACGCTGATACAAAAAGATTGTATAATCTATCGCAGGGATGTGTGTGTATCTTCGGCACAAATATCATCCTGCATACCATAACATCATCCCATCATTTTGCATAACATAAGCATCATACATCATATTGCATATGGCACAAGAAGGGGATACAATATTGATCTTCAGAGAATGCTCTGAAAAAGTGTATCTCCATCGAAAAGACAACATAAGACTTCGGAGAATGATTTTACGAAGCTCGGATATTCTTCATCAAAGCAATGCAGAAATCGTTGAGATATATAAATGTTTTTCTTCACGAAGCATGAAAAGAAGGGAAGGTGTTTTTTCGCCGAAGGCTCAAGTAAAATTTCATGCATCGTAAAGAATTGAACCATAAAAAGCTCGTATATTACATTCAAAATTACAAAATATTACACAGATTACATTTTAAATGTTTTTACAATAGCATCTAGTCTTTCCTAAGTACTACTTCTGCAGCTTCATTCAGTAGTTGATCGACAACTTTATCCATGATGGCTTCAGCCATCCTCTTAATTTCGTCATCCCCCTTCGTGTGGGGGCCTGCGGATGGTTCGGCAGGTTCTGAAGGAGGAGAAGATACGTCTATGTTACTATTACAAACCATAAGCAAGATCGAAATCAAAAATTACAACAGAGCCAAAAACCACTAATTAGTACCTATTTGGCTTTCGGGCTCTGCACTTTTCTCAGTGGCCTCTGCTACTTCTCTAGCGTCATGGATTCCTTTTTCGCTTTTTCGAATGATTTTCTGGGCCATTTCCCAACCTCCGTTGTCCCAGATGTCGGTGAAAAATTTTCCACCGACTAGGCTAGCTTCGGCCGAGGGGTCTTATATATCTTCGGAGGACAGGCCGGCTTCGGATTGTGCCAGAAGCTTCACATGGTCACAGCCCCTCCTCTCCAAAATAGTAGTAATCCCCCTGGCACCCGAAAAGGCACAAATGTTCCCACGACTATTCAGAATTTCTTCAAAAGCTTTAGCTTCGTGGCTGATCCATTCGATTGAGCCTTCGGGGTCACCCTTCACGAAGTTCTCCTCACTCAAAAATGTGCCAACGCTGGCGAAGCTGGTTCGTATTTTCTTAACACATTCTATTGATTTTTCATAGCATCTTTTCTTGGATGCACGAAGCTTTTCAACGCTTTCTTCCAAATGATTTGCCCATTGTTCGCTAATTTCTCGTTTTGCTTCTTCAAGCGTGCGTTCTTCTCTAGCTCTGGCTAGTTGCTTCCGAAGATCTTCAATTTCACGCTTCTGAGCCTCAGCTTGAGCTTTAGAAATAGCTTCGTCTTCTTTTATTCGATTCACCAGTGAGTGTAATATTTTATCTTTTTCGAGACCTTCGTTCCTTAGTTCAATCACTTCGGAACGAAGGTTGCTCAGAGCAATGACACACCCTTCATCTTCAGCATCTTTTTGGGCCCTCAGGGCATTGCTAAGTATAAGGCCCTGCAAAACAGGAAAAAATATGTGTGTGTCAATAAAATTAAGTAAAACAAAAAAAATTTATTTCAAGAAATAATACAAAGATCTCATTCTTTCACCTTTAAGCTATTGTATGCCAAGCTGTCGGCCAGTTCGTCCTTCGATAATACCGAGAGCCCGTCTTCTAATGTTGGGAAGCCGAAGCTCTTGCTCATCTCCCGACAGACAGAAATTTCTTTGTTGTCAGGGAGACAATACAAGAAGTCTTCTTCTCCGCTGCCATTGAAAATTAATGCCCCCTTTGGGTATTTAAGTTTTCGGGCGTAAAATTGGGCCTCTCGCTTTTCTTTTTCATTCAACTTTTTTCCCGAAGCATGTCGTAAAATATAATCCAAAGCTTCGGGAAATGCTTCGGGGGTGGCGGTGCCGGTTTTTTTAGCCAAAGTTTGTTCTGTTGTTTCCGTTTCTTCAGCTTCCAAGGATTTCACCTTGGTGGCCTCTGAAGGCCCAGCCTCAGTCTCAGACTTTTGCTTCGAAGCTTCGACATCAAAGGCTTCAATTTGTACTCCGGAAGTTTCAACAGTTTTCTTCGGAGTAGTGCTGGAAGACTTTATCGTCTCCAAAACATCAAGTACATTAACCATCCTTTTTCTTTTTAGGGTCACTACCGGCCCCTTTTGGCTTGTTGTTGCCTCAATTTTTGTTGGAGGACTTAAAATTTCAGATGTCTTTGGTTCCTCAGTCCATGTTTCTTCTATTTTTTCTGTCGCCGGCACTTCGGCCGGCTTTGCAATACTCGGCAGGGGAGATGGTTCTTTAACTTCGATGGCCGAAGGGCTCTCACCGACAAAATCAGGCATTGTGGCCACTTCAATGTAACGTGGCCGGTGTGTGAGAATTTTTACCCTTTTCCTCTTCGGCTCTGGCTCGATAGGACCGGTTGGAGCAACTTCTTTTGCAGAAGATGTATTCTTTCTTTTTTGGCCCCGCGTGGAATAGCGGTAGTCGGGGTAGACAAACCCAACTGCATCAAATACTCGGTTGAGTCTCTTCTTCTTTCGGCCTCCGAAGGCCGCTGATAATGCAGTATCTTCGGCCTTCGAAAATAGTCCGAGCAATTCGTCACTTACGGCCTCAATACTCTTAAGCCAGTCATCATCTGGCTCGATGAACTTATCTCCGTATTTGAATGTGTATTTCAATCTGACTAGTCCACCTTCGTCAAGTTCCGTGACGGTTTCTTTTGGCATCTCCCACTCTTCTACAAGTGGCCATACTCTGAAGGCAATATGTTCCTGGACCAAGTCCCTTGTTCCAATAAAAGAGAAAACTACACCGAAGGCCCTCTGGCATTCTTCGGCTGCTTCATTCATTTCTACCTTCGGCCTCCGGAGGCCGAAGCGCTGCCAGATAGGGCGCATAATGATACCTTTAATATCTTCCCGTGTTTTTAAGTCATTCTTCACATAAAACCATTCTATCATCCAGTCGCCAGGCCACCTCTTCTGAAAGGTTGGCACGGGACAGCTTGACCCAGATCGAGCGCCGAAGCTGTAACAACCAAAGTTGTTATGATATTGTTCTTTCCCCCAGGGTTTCGTCTCATATACTAGCTCATGAATATTACAAAAACTTTTTGCATTTGGTTCCAAGCCCTGGCTCCTCACAGCCCAGACAAAGATTCCCATTCTTATAATAGCTTCGGGAGTAATCTGGTGGAGATAGATTTGGAATATCTTCAGAACTTCAACCACAAAGCTGCTCAGGGGGAACCGAAGCCCACCCTTGAAGAAGCTTCGAAAGATCACGACCTCATTTTCCTCGGGAGTAGGAGAAGTTTTCTCTCCGTCATCAGCCCTCACAATAGACACATCTCGAAAATATCTTCCCCTCATATTGTCAAGATGACTCTGCTTAATAGTTGATTTTCCGAAAACCGTGTGGCTTGGTCGCCATGGTCGGTCTTCGGACTCTTCCCCGCCACTTTCTACATCATAACTGTCACTATCACCAGTATCTTCAGATAAACCTTCTAAAATCTCTTTGGTAATCTTCTCCGTATTGGTCTTCGCCATTGATTCAAGGAAGCCGAGATGCATCTCCTCAGAAAGGCTCAACTTCGAATCAGCAACAACTTTCTTGTCTTCAGACATCTTCGCAAGCGCTGGGAAAGTGCTCTCAAAACCGAAGCCTAAAAATTTAAAAAGTTAAACAAGTTTTGTGGCGCACAGGCTAAAAGTCAAGTGAGCAAGAGCAGATGGCAAAAAGCGTGCGAAATGAGCTCGTGGCGCGCTCTTATTTATACGCCTAGTGTGTTAAAAATTGGAAGGTCCCGCTTGTCAGTGACTGTTGCTATTCTAGTAAAGGGAAGGTGTTTTTTCGGACCTTCGGCTTAGGGCCTTCGTCCATATCGCAATCTGAATTTATCATTCTAACAAATTAACATTGCGAGGGGCTACTGTTGGGGGCCTTCGGCTTCCGAAGGTCCTCAAAAAACATGATTTAACAAAGTTTCTAGAGTATAATGCATGAACAGGTATCTTCGGACTTGGATCACGAGCATAGAGTATGGTCAGGACGAAGCCTAAGCAAGACGAAGGGTGATTGAGACGAAGAACGGGCTGATCACCAAGCTGTACGCAGGGAAGCTTCGGCGCGATAGCCGAAAAGGGAACCAACTTAAAGATGAAAAGGCTACTTAGACCTCAATAGATTGCTATAAGCTATTAGCAAATGTAATGGGCATGAATGTAATTCTACATGGACTGCGTCCCGTGCCTATAAATAGATGAACAGTAGTCCCGTATTGTTCACGCTGACTGGGCATTTGCTTTTGCGTCACGCTTGTACTTTTACCTTCCCTCAAGCCGAAGGTACACTTGTAATTTGAAATCATTTCTATTTTTCCAGGATAATAAAATAGAAATGATTTTATGATAATGTTTAAATGTTTATATTACATCTCATGCTTTGTATAAATTCTTCATCATCGTTTGTTGTGCTTACGAAGGTATGTCCTTCACAACCTTCGTCCAGAACTCATTATATCCCAAAGGGAAATAATGTTTTGAAGGACGAAGGACTTTAACACTTATCACTCTTTATGTTGCCTTGTTCTTAACTCTTAGCATTTGAGAACAAGTCCCCAACAGTGTGGGAGCCCAAGCAACATTCCAAGTCATCTAGTTGACATATTCAAGCCCTCCCAACCACCTCTATTCATTGATCTATCCTATACACAAGATTTAGACCACTACAACCAACACAAGTGCCACAAAAGAGAGAGCAAGCAAGAGAGGGCTACTCATTTGAGTTTTGCACTAGTGCCTTGTGAGATTCATTGAGAGATAGTGTGTGCTACATCTTTGTGTTCATTTGCGTGTGGAGTTTTGACTCCCATTGGACTTCCTCCAAAGTTTTGGAGGCTTGTAAAGCTAGCAAGAGACACCAAAGTGTGTGGTGGTCCTTGCGGGGTCTTAAGTGATCCTTGAGAAGAAGAAGAGCTAGCCGGTCTTGCGTGATCGGTGGAGAGAGGGAAAAGGTTGAAAGAGACCCGTCCTTAGTGGACTCCTCAACGGGGACTAGGCCTTCGAGGGCCGAACCTCGGTAAAACAAATCACCCGTGTCTCGTGTGCTTATTGCTTGTGATTTGTTTGTTCTCTCCCTTTCCAAGTTTTTCTTGCACCATTCATTGCTAATATTATTTTAGTGTTGCTTTTAGTTAAATTCTCATTTAGTGAAGCAACACATTGCAAGAAAGAACTTGTGTCATTGCTCTTCTTATCTAAGCCCCTTTTGCTTTATTGTCATAGATGTATTAGTTGTATTGTTTTATCAGTTCCGCATTATTTGAAAGCAATACTCTTTACAAGCAATGATTTAGTTTTTATACTCCGATGATTGTATATCTTGTTCTATCCACTAATCAAGAGATCTAGTTGGGGGATAAAGTCTTAATTTTCAGGTTTCGCCTATCCACCCCCCTCTAGGCGACTTTCAACTGGTATCAGAGCCAGGCACTTCATCTTGAGTCTAACAACTCGAAGTGATGGCTCGTAGAAGATCCCAAAAGAACAAGAAGACCCGGGAGAACAATGAGGTAACTCTTGAGATATTACTTTCCGATTGTTCTAATTATGATTCATGGTCCACTAGAGTGATAAATGCTTTTAGAACCATAGATCCACAATTAGAACAAATTTTAGACAAGAGTATTATTCCTCCTAGTTATGATAGGAAAAATGCTTTCGAAGAAGATCAAAGATGTATTTGCTTAAACTACCTAGCTTATGACATCTTAAGTAATTCTCGTAGCAAAGAAGATTATCATGCCTTCATAATGAATTATGATGAACCTATTCGTGATGCGCATGATATTTGGACTAGAATTGAAAATAAATTTGATGAGTCCAAATATGATGGTTCATTTTGTGCTTCTACTTTCTTTGGTCCTTGTGAAACTAACCCTTTGAAGGAAGAAGAAAATGAACGATGGAGACCAAACGATGAATCCACCTCTCCAAAAGGTTTGTCTTCCCATTTCGATTCCCACATATGTTGTGTGGCTAATGAAAATGATAGCGGAAGCACAAATGAGGATGAGGAGGAGGAAAGAAGCTTCTTGCAACTCTACGCTCGTGTAAGCCAAGAAGATAAGGCGGTCATGCTCAAACTTCTAAAAAGAGCAAGAGAGCAAAGCAAAGCTCATCAAAGGCTAGAAGATATTCTCTCCATAAAAATGCTAAGCTTTGACGAGTTGACTAAAGAACATGAGGAGCTAAAGTACTCTCATGTTGATTTGGTCCAAAGGTATGAAACTATTTCAATTGAGCAAGATAACTCTTTACATTGTATCGCTCAATTGGTAAATAGGAATGCCTTACTTAAGGACCAAGTAGAAAAGCTAAAATTTGAAAATCTAGCTTTTCAAGAAAAATATGATATGCTTCTATGTTCTCATGAAAATCTTATGGATGATCATATCATATTAAATATTGCTCATGAGGTTGTGATAGAAAACTTAAAATTGCAACAACCTCACTCATGCACATATATTCAAATTGAAACTACATTACTATGTGCTAATGCTTGTTGTCCGTCGACAAGCAAATCTTCCTTTGAGCTAGAATTTGCAGGAACGAAAAATGATACATATGAAGAGCTCAAAGAAGAAAATGAGAGGCTAAAAATGAGCTTGACACAACTTAAAGGGAAGTGCATTGCTCAACCTTCTCAAGATAACCGTGATCACATGGTGAAGAAGCTTGAGACGGGAACAACCGTGGCATGCACTAAATCCCTTGAAGAAAATGTCAAGGACTTGAGGATTGCTAAGAGGAAGGAACAAAAGAAGAAAACCAATACCTCTTCCAAAAGCCTCAACCATGCCTCCATAAAAGGTAACATCCAAGGTAATAATCAAGTCACACTTCACACTAAGAGAAGTAAGAAGTGTAGTGAATGCTTTGAAAAGGGGCACTCGATTAGGTCATGTCCCTATATTAAAAATGACTTGATTATTAACAACGATGATAAAGTTTGTTTTAAATGCTCCAAGAAGGGACACTTTTTTAGAACTTGTCCCCATTTAAAACAAAAAGGCATAATGCTAGAAAAGAAAATATTCACTAACCATGTAGCAAGCAAGAAACAAGGAAGGAAGAAATCTTCAAGACTCGAAGATCGCCTATGCTACATATGCCGAAAGAAGGGACATCAATGCAAAGATTGTCACATTGGTAACACTTCCACTCCTATCTTGTCAATTAATTCTCTTGTAATTAGGCAACCCAAAATTGCAACTTGTGCTAGAAAGGTAATGAGTTTACCTAGTGCTAACACAAAGGACTTTTGGGTTCCTAGATCTTTGTTGACTAACCGTGATGGACCCATCAAGCGATGGGTACCAAAATATGCTTGACAAGCTTTGCAGGAGAAGAAGATGGTATGAAGCTTTGGGGTGCTTGAGAGAGTCCATTCAATTCTTATTAACTCAAGCTATCAATCTTCAATAATCTATATATCCAAGATTGAGCCAAAGTTATTTCAATTTATTATGTCTAAAACTCATATCATCTTGGGAAGATATTAATGTTGTAGGAAATAAAGACTTATTCTATGCGGAAAAATCAAGGCCTACAACATGGAGGAAAGCCAAAGGATGGTAACACTTATATATTTTTTTAAAAAAAGTGCAAGTATCTTAAATTATCATTTCTCATGTGTCTTGTGTAGTCACATAGATAAAGAAGCACTTTAAATGCCTTTAAAATTATGTCACCATTCTTTGAAGAAATTCCTCTCATATGGTAGATTGCATATTCATCATTTCTATTCTATGGCAATCTACATGCTTTAAATTATTGCCATGATTCTAGATATAGGGAGATGTTTCAAGTTCTTAAAAAGAATAAGGTGTCATGTAAGGAATTCAAATCCTTAGGACACTTATAAAAGGAAAATTCTCTCTATAACTAGAATAGTGAGACTAACGCTTTTATCTAAGTATCCTAAGTAGTCTCACTTGTAAAGAATAAGTTTCTCTTTGGAAATGTGTAATCTAACATGAAAAGAAAAATCAATCTAATGATTTATGATGTATTTCTACTTGCGTTAATTGGATATGATTCTCTCACATTTATCGCTTTCCATATCATGAATTAGATTTATTCCCATAATCTTAAAGGATTATTTATGCTTGTTTTATGAGTTGAAATTGAGCATAACATCATCTATGGATAATCTAGTTCATGCTATGAAGTTTCCATGTTTTAGTAATCTATGTTTTCATTCATTATCAAATTGATTACGAAAAGGGAAACTAGTTCTTGTGCTACTAATGACATATCTCTTGAGCTTACTTATGGAAATCTACAAGAGAGTAAGTGCATGTTTAAAGCCACAAGCCTCAAGGGTTGCTCTTCACCCAAAGGAAGAAAGGTAAAAGCAAAGGTATGGGAACTCATCTTCTTAATCAAATTTAGTTCCCATCGCAATGGCTGTTTAATCTAAATTATCATATTCTACCCATGTGAGGAATAGATTCTTTATTGGACTTAAGTCAGCTAGATGTGCATTCAATCTCATTCTCATAAATGTACTTGTCCATTAAAATCTAATTCATGCCTTTGCTATAACTATGTTCATATTGATATGCTTTTAAGTTATGACAATAAAATTCAATATGAAGAAGTAAAATTCCTATGATTAATCAAAATGCTTAAAAGGTGCATATTCCTCATTTCTAATGATGTGCACTAAGGATAAGGATTTTACTTCATGTGACTTATGGATGATGAATTATTCATATTTCTTATCTAAAGAAGTCATCCTTCATCATATGCTCCCTTGTGCTATTAACATCTTTCTTGAGTATTTTCAATAAGTTTTAAAGGGAAAAAGAAACAACTACAAAGGGAGGACACTCACATGAAAGAGAAGGACGTCGAGAACAACAACACTCACTTGGATAATAAGATCCTCAAAACAATCAATGGTGTGGTTGTAAGCATTCTAAACCTTTTTCATTGTGAGAATACCAGGCTTAAGTTGTTTATTGCAAATTTTATGAGCCTTGATCAAGATGTATAATGCTTCTCCCTATTAGTCTTTAGAGAAAATTCATCCATTCAATTCATTCAAATACTTGATGCATATCTTTAGGGGGAGCCTCTTTCTATATCTTGATTATGTTGAGACTATCGCTTTATCTTAGTAATCTCATATAGTCTCTTGCATGAGAATAAGTTTCTCATGAAGTATGCTACTACTCTTCAATTCTTCTTAGTAAAGTAATGTCATCTTTATCAAGAATAGTATCTTTCATTGCTAAAGTAGCATATTTACTGGATTCTCCTATTTCAAGCTTATCTAATGCATATGTTGTTCTTTTGATCACATCTGTTATTTGTTTGATCATTGAATAAATACTTATGTTTCTTAGTGCCGCATATACTATCAATCGATATCTCTTAATATGCACTAAGTTAAAAGGAGAATTCATGATACATTTATGCAATTTGTGATCCATTTGATATGTGCTAACAATAAATTGGAGAAGGATCACTAGCTGTAGAACTCTCTATTGTGCAAAATATTTCCATACGTTGTCTTGAATTTAGGTCTTAAGCAACTAAGACTAAGGGCAAAGCACAATGAAGAGAGCGTCTCTATGTGAAGGTACAAAAGGGTAAAACTACTTCCTTTCATTTAAACTTGTACCTAAATCTTCCTTTTCCATACTTTCCTTGCATATCTTGTATAAAAGGAAGAGAAAGCATGTTCAAGCATTATCCCTGCTTCATACCTAGTTTAACCATTCAAAAATCTCATTCCTGCTTTAATGCATCTTTGTTAAAACTGGGTGAAGAAATTTTATCGTTAAAGAGCTTAAAGCTTAACCTTGTAACGAGGATAAGCTGCCTTTGTTCCAAAGGTGGATGGTCCTTAAGCCTCTTTGAAATCCTTAAGGGAAAATGCTTAAATTGTTTACAACATGCTTTCATAAGTGCATAAACTGTCATGAGCATCACACTTATACTATGACACAATGCACTACTCATTCTGTATGATATAGATATGTTCTCATTAACCTAATTATGTGCAATTGACATTTAAGGCCAAAATATGTGTTCCTCTACATGCACATTCTTAGGGGAGCAATCTATGTTATATAGAACAATGATCATGCTTAATTTGATATATCCTTTGATCATATCTCTTTTATGTCTATGACTAATGTGTTTTCAAGTATATTCTCATGCTTAGTCAAAGAATTGAAAGGGAAATGGAGTATTCGGCAAAGACGACGCTTCCACTCAACTCCTTCGGTATTATCCACTCTTTGTCGGTATTTCGCATAATTCTTCACTTTGGTATTTTCTTCATTCATATTTAATTGTTTGCCATTGGGGAGAAAGAACAAAGGGCTTATATCTCACTCACAAGTATCCGTTTTTGGCGATTCATGCCAAAGGGGGAGAAAGTATGAGCCCAAAGCAAAAGGACCGCACCACCACCGAATTTTAAAATAAAGTTTTTCAAATTGATATCTTATTGTGTTCAAAAGGGGGAGAAAGTAGTATCTTCAAAAATTGCAAAACCCTCTTGAACACTAAGAGGAGAATTTTATTTAGAGGGAGTTTTGTTTAAGTCAAAGGAAAAGCATTTGAGACAGGGGGAGAAAAGTTCAAATCCTATAAATGCTTCTTTCAATCTTATGCATATACCTTTGACTATTTGCAAAATGTTTTGAAAAGAATTTACAAAGAATTTGCAAAAACAAAAATTGTGGTGCAAGAGTGGTCCAAAATTTTAAATTAGAAGAAAACCATCCATGCACATCTATTGAAATAAGTTTATTGGTTTCAATTCCAAGTAACCTTTGCACTTACATTATGCAAACTAGTTCAATTCTGCACATTTATATTTGCTTTGGTTTGTGTTGGCATCAATCACCAAAAAAGGGTAGATTGAAAGGGAAATAGGGTCAAACCTTTTCCAATATGAATTTTGGTGGTTGAATTGCCCAACACAAATTATTGGACTAACTAGTTTGCTCTAGAGTATATGTTCTACAGGTGCCAATTCAACTCAAAACCAATACAAAGATTAAAAAGGGTTCAAAAATAAAAGAGCAAAGCAAACCGAAGTGATCCCTGGTCTAGTGCACCGGACTGTCCGGTGCGCCACCGGACAGTGTCCGGTGCACCAGGGAGGATCAACTTCAAACTGTTCACCTTCGGGTTTCCCAGGCGCACCTCCGCTATAATTCACCGGACTGTCCGGTGTGCCACCGGACTGTCCGGTGAGCCAGCGGAGCAACGGTCATCTGCGCGCAACGGTCGACTCTAACAGTGAACGTGCAGCATAGTGAACGCGGCAGAAGTCAGAGCAGTTGGTCTGAGGGGCACCGGACTGTCCGGTGTCGCACCGGACTGTCCAGTGCCACATGAGGACAAAGCCTCCAACGGTCGACCAGCTCCAAGCCCTAACGTTTGGATGACGTGGCGGTGCACCGGACACTGTCCGGTGGCGCATCGGACTGTCTGGTACACCCATCGCCAGCAGCCTTCTCCAACGGCTACAATTTGGTTGGTGACTATAAATACCACCCCAACCGACCACTTCAAGGTGTGGGAGCCCAAGCAACATTCCAAGTCATCTAGTTGACATATTCAAGCCCTCCTAACCACCTCTATTCATTGATCCATCCTATACACAAGATTTAGACCACTACAACCAACACAAGTGCCACAAAAGAGAGAGCAAGCAAGAGAGGGCTACTCATTTGAGTTTAGCACTAGTGCCTTGTGAGATTCATTGAGAGATAGTGTGTGCTACATCTTTGTGTTCATTAGCGCGTGGAGTTTTGACTCCCATTGGACTTCCTCTAGAGTTTTGGAGGCTTGTAAAGCTAGCAAGAGACACCAAAGTGTGTGGTGGTCCTTGCGGGGTCTTAAGTGATCCTTGAGAAGAAGAAGAGCTCGCCGGTCTTGCATGATCGGTGGAGAGAGGGAAAGGGTTGAAAGAGACCCATCCTTAGTGGACTCTTCAACGGGGACTAGGCCTTCGAGGGCCGAACCTCGATAAAACAAATCACCCATGTCTCGTGTGCTTATTGCTTGTGATTTGTTTGTTCTCTCCCTTTCCAAGTTTTCTTGCACCATTCATTGCTAATATTATTTTAGTGTTGCTTTTAGTTAAATTCTCATTTAATGAAGCAACACATTGCAAGAAAGAACTTGTGTCATTGCTCTTCTTATCTAAGCCCCTTTTGCTTTATTGTCATAGACCTATTAGTTGTATTGTTTTATCAATTCTGCATTATTTGAAAGCAATACTCTTTACAAGCAAGGACTTAGTTTTTATACTCTGATAATTGTATATCTTGTTCTATCCACTAATCAAGTGATCTAGTTGGGGGATAAAGTCTTAATTTTCAGGTTTCGCCTATCCACCCCCCCCCCCTCTAGGCGACTTTCACCGCAGGCCATTGTTGCGTGCAATTGCTTTGGATGAGGCAAACCCTTAGGGACTATGGCTACAAATTTAGCAAAGTCCCTCTCCTATGTGATAATGAGAGTGCAATCCGCATGGCGGATAATCCCGTTGAACACAGCCGCACTAAGCACATAGCCATTCGGTATCACTTTTTGAGAGATCACCAACAAAGGGGGGATATCGAGATAGCCTATATAAACACCAAAGAACAACTAGCCGATATCTTTACCAAACCACTAGACGAGAAAACCTTTACCAAACTTAGGAATGAGCTAAACATTCTTGATTCTCGGAATTTTGATTGATACTTTGCACACATAGCTCATTCATATACCTTTGATCATATCTTCTTTATGTCTATGACTAATGTGTTTTCAAGTGTAATCTTATGCTTAGTCATAGAATTGAAAGGGAAATGGAGTATTCAGCAAAGACGACGCTTTCACTCAACTCCATCGGTATTATCTACTCTTTGCCGGTATTCCACATAGTTCTCCACTTTGGTATAATCTTCACTCATATTTATTTGTTTGCCATTGGGGAGAAAGTAAAAGGGCTTATATTTCACTCAAAGTATCCATTTTTGGCGATTCATGCCAAATGGGGAGAAAGTATTAGCCCAAAGCAAAAGGATCGCACCACCACCAACAAATTTTAAAAAATGAAGTTTTCAAAATGGTATCTTATTGTGTTCAAAAGGGGGAGAAAGTACTAGTATCTTCAAAAATTTGTAAAACCCTCTTGAACACTAAGATGAGAATTTCATTGAGGGGGAGTTTTGTTTAAGTCAAAGGAAAAGCATTTGAAACAGGGGAAGAAAATTTCAAATCTTGAAAATGCTTCTTTCAATCTTATTCATACATCTTTGACTATTTGCAAAAGGAGTTTTAAAAGAATTTTTACAAAAATTTGCAAAAATAAAACTTGTGGTGCAAGCGTGGTCCAAAATTTTAAATAAGAAGAAAACAATCCATGCATATCTAGTAGAAATAATTATATTGGTTTCATTCCAAGCAATCTTTGCACTTATCTTATGCAAACTAGTTCAATTCTGCACTTATACATTTACTTTGGTTTGTGTTGGCATCAATCACCAAAAAGGGGGAGATTGAAAGGGAAATAGGGTCAAACCTTTTCATAAATGATTTTGGTGGTTGAATTGCCCAACACAAATAATTGGACTAACTAGTTTGCTCTAGAATATATATTCTACAGGTGCCAAAGGTTCACAACAAACCAATACAAAGTTAAAAGAAAGGGTTCAAAACAAAGGAGCAAAGAAAACCGAAGGCTGCCCTGGTCTGGCGCACCGGACTGTCCGGTGTGTGTAACACCATAAAAGCCATCAACTACAAATAATAAATTTAGTTATTATTGTAATTAGGATAATAAATTTTTTAAGTGTTTAATTATTTATTTGCATTTTAATCATTTTTCTTTGTATGCGCATGATTGAGTATCGGTTGTTTTGTAGCAATTCATTTTTTAAAAAAATCCTAGTAACTAATATAATAATTAAGTAGTATAATAACTATTAGTCTAAAACAAGTATTTTATTAATAAATAGTTTTGGTGAATTTTTTATGAATTTTTGAGCTATCTAAAAATGTATTTCGGAATTAGAAAAAAAAGAAAAAAACAAAAACCCTAATCTAAACTGGCCCACTAGGGGCCCATCTAAAAACCTAGACACGCGCATGCCCTGGCTTTCCAGCCGCCGCCGCTCTGCTTCCTCCCTCTTCTCTCTCTCCTCTCATCTCTCCTCTCTCTGTTCTCTCTCTCGCTCACGCTTGCAAGCCAGGCAGTCGGCCCCGCGCCGCACGCCCTGCAGCCGCCGCGCGCAGGCAAGCCCCAGCCCCACCGCTGCCGAGCCGCGGGCCCTGCCTCCCTGCCGCGCCCAGTGCGCTGAAGCCCAGGCACGCCGTGTCCTGCGCGCGCCCTAGGCAGCCGGTCCCCGCGACGACCCAGGCGACCGAGCGCCCCAGCCCGCGTGACGCCGCGTCATCGAGCACGAGCCGAGCCCAAGACCCCGACCGGCCTCATCCCGCGCGACCCCGAAGCCCCGCGCGTTTCCTCCATTAATGGTGTTCAAATCCTCCGTTACTCCCTCTCCCATTTCTCTCCATTAACGCCATGGAGAGAAACTGACGCATCAATGGCCATGCAACCGGTCGTTATTCCCTCTCCCTGGCCGACCCTCTCTTCTCCCCTCCCTCTCTCTATAAAAAGGCAGCGAGTCTCTCCCTTCTCGCTACCCCAAGCTCGCCCCCATCTCTCTCTCACTCCCCTCGCCGTTAGAGCCACTGCCGCCGTCGCCGGAGTTCGTCATCGCCGGAGGCCGTGGAGTTCGCCGGAGCTACGCCATCCGCCGTCCGAAGTCGAGCCCCTGCTCTTCTCCACCCGGCTGAACCCCCGTTGAACTCTCCCCATCACACGTGCGAACTCAATGTTGAAGACAACCCAAAATATTTTATAAATTACTTTTGATTTAATTCATGAATTGTATATTTAGTTCATTGTAATATGAACACGTGTGATCCGCAATTCATGTGTATGTGCGTTGTGGAATTTTTGGTAGAGATTTGCGATTATTAGTGCATCGTGATAATTAATGTTAATCGATGCGTTGATTTTTGGATTAGAGAATTATGACGAGAATTTAGTAGTCACACGTTGGTGATAAAAACAATAGATAGGGATTTTTGTAGTTAAATTTGGTTACAACGAACTTTAGAAACTATTTGGAGAATTATAGTCATAGGTGCATTTTAATGGATTTAGAAAATGGTATAGAACTCATGTCATATGAAAAATATAGGATTTTTAGATGATTTATCCGATTATTTTATTAATATTTTCTTTTAGAAAGAAAAGAGAAAATATCACTAGTAGGATGGAAAGTAGATTTCTACTAGCCAAATAAACATGTTCGCAAATATTGCACCTAAATTATTAGAGTTAGTAAGTACTAGTTTATGTCAAAATAACCTCGCTTGTGTTATAAAAAGTTCAATTAGTATTTATAGGGATTTTTAGAATGTTAAATTCATTTTTGCTATACTCAATAATTCGAGTTAGAAATAAAAAGGATAAAAGCTATTAATTTATTTATTAGTATTAAACACGATAATAATCATTTAATTTCATTGATGATGTTAAAATATATTAATACTAGTTAAAACTGTATTTATAAGTATAATTGAATTAATAAGTATTTTCGCGTTTAGGACGTATTTATACTAGTATTTTCGCGTTTAGGACGTATAATTGAATTAATAAGTATTTAAAACTGTATTTATAAGTATAATTGAATTAATAATAGTTAAAACTGTATTTATAAGTATAATTGAAATAATCATCATTTAGGATTCACAATAATAGTTATAATTGAATTAATAAGTATTTTCGCGTTTAGGACGTATTTAAGGTGTGATAAGTGCGATGTATGTAATGGTGCATGTTTGTTGAATGGTGTGTGTTTATTTATTGGTGTGTGTTTTATTTTTGTATGTGCGATGTGTGACTCTATTAGAAGCCGACTGTGTGGTAGAGGATTCGAATACGTTCGAAGACGAACCACAAGACACGTTTGAGCAAGGCAAGTGGATTCTCCCTCTTCATATTCTATTTGTAACCACTCATTGCATATAATAAGTTTACTTTTTGATATACTGCATAATTTGATAGGTTTTACCTAGTTAAGGATTTCCTAGATTTACCAACTGTATTCTTTGTTTAACCTAGGAAATTATTAAGCTTTGCAGATTGTGCTACCGCTCAACTTAATGATTTTAATGTCACTCATTAATTGTTATTAATGTTTCAAAATTGAAATTGGCAATTATGACATTAACCCGATGGTTAAAATGGCATTATTTCAAATTAATTGGGACATGGAGTGACCACCCAGGATAACAGTGCAACCACGAGTGTTATCATGGCTCTGGCTTTGGTAATTAGCTTTATATGCTTAGTGCATGGCAACCTTACCTGAAATATGGGCAAGAGGGGGAGCAGTAGGTGCTGGCAGCCCATGTTAACATGGGGACGTATTCTTGGCTAAGGTACCTCACCCAGGGGGCCACCACCATCGTCTTTAGAAACCTTAGCGGGTTGCTTCGTATTAAGTGTATTTTGTGAAAGCCTCATAATGGATCCCTAGTCATTCACCTCGGCAGTGTAAGGGTCCGATCAACCCAGACTAGATGGGATACATGGCTTGTGGGTAAAGTTGTACCACCTTTGCAGAGTGTAAATCTGATATATCAGTCGTGCTCCCGGTTATGAGCGACCTGGACTCCTCACATGATAATTGAACTTGAAGATGGAAAGAAATTGAGATCCGATGATCTGCCAATGGTTTGCTTAAGTGGTTTCACTTAAGTGTTTTTTTTTATACTCATATTCCTTTGTTTAATTAGGATATATGGGATTCACACTTATTAGTAAGACAGGTGTTGTTAATAAAATGTTGACCAACTAAAATGCTTACTGCTCAACCTTAGCCTCACCTTGTTATACCTGCATTAATTTCCCCCCCACTTGCTGAGCCCCGACCATAAGTGAGCTCACCCTTGCTAATATTTTGATCAGAGGGTGATGCTGGAGACTTTGATGGAGATTTTATCGACGACGAATTCTAAGTCTAACGACGTGCCGGTCATCTTCCTGTGGGAGATTGCCCCTGTTATATATTTCCGCTTTACTTTGATGTGATACTTGTTCAAGATATAATGTTTCAGATGATGTAATAAAGTATTCTACTCTCTTTACGCCTTTATTGCATTGTCTTTTGATATATTACACTTGTGACGTCAACATATGTGTGGAAATAGATCCTGGCACACATATGGTTTGCACTCGGTTCTACCCCCTGGAACCGGGTGTGACAGAAGTGGTATCAAAGCTATGCTGACCCTAGGTCGTTAGACTAGTTAGAAATGGAAAGCCTAGTTGTTCAAAATATGCTAATTTCATTCTTATAAATTATTTTATCAGCCTTACCTCTTTAAAATTTCAACTGAGTTGACTCTTCTCTTGTAGATGGTTCGTACTCTCCAAACTACCCGCATCAACACCAACTACGCCCCTCCGCCCTGGCAAATCCCTGTCTACCCAGTGGTAGTCGAGGAAGTTTCGGTGGATCTCTCTCACATTCGAGTGGAGAATGGAGTCATCCTAGAGGATAGCTCGGAGGAACAGCTGCCAACGCCCACCCCGTTGGCAGAATCCCTGGCCTTCGCAGCTAGGTCATCAACATCAGCACCGCCTGCACCAGCCCTTCCAAGCACATACACCCGAAGGCGACGACCTCGACGACTCTAGGGACGACGATGACGACGACGACGAAGGAGGAGACGAACACGTCAACGAGGAAGCCGACTACGCCCAGCAGGACTACTTCATAAGGTTTGGTCCTGTTGTCGAACATTATACATCAATGTTCGAGACGGGGCACTTCCCCAACCTGCTGCAAGAAGTGCTGCACGCGCTAGGCACCTACGTCCGCCCCCTGTACGAAACAAGGCGAGTGAGCCAGCCTCCCTGGGCTTGCTACTACATCACTCGCATCCACGTCAGGGTGATGGATGCAGGGGATAGAGGATTCAGGACTCTATCTGCTCACGAGTCCCAAACACCACTGTCCACCTACGCTGCCTCGGTCAGCGATGCTACCCGTCGGACCCTGTGGTCGCTCAGCCACACCTACCGACAGCAGCTACAGAACATGAGGTTCAGGCATCTTCCTCAGCGTCTGAGTGGAGGAAGCCAGACCAGCATCGTCCCAGGTGAAGCTGGTGAGGATCGCCTCAACACCCTAGCTGGTGTAGTGGTTGGTCTCAACATCGACCTGGACAGTGCCACCCTGGATCTCTCTAGGGTGCACTTGGAGCTGGAGAATGCCCATGCCAGGATTGCAGCCCTGGAAGCCCAACTGCAAGGACTGGATCCGCCCGAAGCCTAGGTCCCCGCCATGGCGTTGTCTCCTCCCCGCAAGAGGCTGCGCTATGGAGAGCCCGGATCCGTCACTAGGCTGCTTTAAATGTTTAAGTTATGATGTAATAAGTTAGTTTCTGCGTCAGACAATGATACTCTTTTTAAGTTATCTTATTAATAAATAACAACCATGTGATGGTGTTGATTGACATGTTTGAGTTGGATTTTTGTTCGAGTGCTATGGTCTTATGGAATGATGGCCATAAGATCATATAAAAAAATAATAATAAACTTAGGATGTTCCCCTCTAGAATCTTTTCTACTCCTTACCTTTCTAAGGATTTCACTTCCTAACCAATCAGATGGTGAATGCACGTCAAGGACCCAACAACAACCGGAGCCAGTGTGGTCAACAGATACCACCACCACCGAATCCCAACATGGAGCAGTTCATCACCACCTAGATGCAGATTCTACAAGGACTCACTATGGTTGTTCAACAAATTCAGGAGAACCAACAGAATCAGCAACATCAACAGCAACAGCAGTATGCACCCTCGGCCAGAGATAAGCACCAAGATTTCATGAGTCATCACCCACCGACATTCTCCCATGCAGTTGATCCTTTGGACGCTGATGATTGGCTCAAGGTCATTAGAAAGAAGCTGGACATCACCCAGTGCAATGACCGGGAGAAGGTCTTGTACGCCTCGGGAAGACTCGAGGGTTCCGCGTCAGACTGGTGGGAAGCCTTCACAGCGGCACACCCCAACGCGGATACAATAACTTGGCAGGAGTTCCAAGAGAACTTCCACGCTCACCACATTCCTTCGGGAATTATGAAGTTGAAGAAGAAAGAATTCCTTTCCCTTACGCAAGGGAATATGTCTGTCAGCGAGTATCGTGATTGCTTCACTCAGCTTTCACGCTATGCCCCTGAAGAAGTGGATACAGATGAGAAGCGCCAAGAGCGTTTCTTGGAAGGACTAATTGGACCTCTGAATTATCAACTTTATAGTCATACTTTCCCAAAATTCCAGACCCTGTTGAACAAGGCAATTGGCCTTAAAAGCAAAAGAAAGGAATTATCTTACCATAAAAGGAAGTTTCAAGGTCAGTCTAGCAGGAATACCTGCCCGAACAATGCTCAAGGTTCGCAGTTCCGCTCTAGAAATCAAGGCGGAAACAATTATCAAGTACAACACTCTAGACATCAAGGCCAGAAAAATAATCAGAGTCAAAACCAGTAAAGGAGCAACTCCTAGACCAACCAGAGGTCTGGTGGGAGTTCACAGAATCATCGAGGTGGCACCAGTAACACGCAGGCCAGAAGCAATAACGCACCAGTCCAACCCAATGGTTGTTTCAAGTGCGGTGAGCTAGGCCACTATGCTAACAACTGCCCAAGGCGCAACCAGCAGACACCCCAGAAAAAGAATAACCAGAGAAATGACTAGAACACCCCCGCTCGTGGATCTGCACAAAACAAGACTCCACAGAACCAGAGTAGAGGAAGGATCAATCATGTCACTGCAGAATCAGTGCTTGAGGATGCCGACGTAGTGTATGGTATGTTCCTTGTTAACTCCATACCTGCATCAGTTTTATTTGACTCTGGAGCATCACATTCATTTATAACTGAGTCATTTATGGAAAAACACAACATACCTAAGTATCCTCTTAAGAAGATGCTACATATTAGTTCACCGGGAGGTAACATGAAGGCCACACACTCATGCCCCCATGTTAATCTCAAAATTCAAGGAATAGATTTTTCAGTCCACCCAGTGGTCCTAGGATCCAATGGTATTGATGTGTTTCTTGGATGCAACTCGTTGAAAAGTTGTGATGGAGTGATACAGTGAGCCAATGGAACAATTATGTTGACAAGTCCTCAAGGTGAAAGAGTCCAAGTTAACATAGACAAGTCAACAGATGAAAAAGGGAAAACAGTGATCAATCACTTGGAAGAAAAGCCCTTGGAAAATATCAAGGTAGTGTGTGATTACCCAGACATATTTCCGGAGGAATTACCAGGTATGCCACCTGACCGTGATATAGAGTTTTCTATTGAATTATTACTCGGAACCGCACCCATCTCGAAAAGACCATATAGAATGGATGTCAAAGATTTAGTAGAACTGAAGAAACAAATAGAACAATTACTAGAAAAAGGTTTCATTCGCCCAAGTTCATCTCCTTGGGGAGCCCCAGTTCTATTTGTGAACAAGAAGGATGGTTCGAGGAGAATGTGTGTTGATTATAGAAGTTTGAATGAAGTAACCATAAAAAATAAATACCCATTACCTCAGATTGAAGATTTATTTGATCAGATGAAGGGAGCCAAGATATTCTCAAAGATAGATCTAAGATCGGGATATCATCAGTTAAAGATTCGAGCAGAAGATGTACCCAAGACAACCTTCACGCTGAGATATGGATTATATGAGTTTTTGGTCATGTCGTTCGGACTGACTAATGCACCAGCATACTTTATGAATTTGATGAATAAAGTATTCATGGAATATCTGGATTAGTTTGTGGTCGTATTCATTGACGACATACTGATATACTCTCCGAATGAAGAAACACATGAAGATCATCTAAGGCTAGTCCTACAAAAGCTTCGTGACCATCAACTATATGCGAAGTTCTCGAAGTGTGATTTTTGGTTAAAGGAAGTTGCTTTCTTAGAGCATATTGTTACCGATGGTGGAATTGAAGTGGACCCAGGAAAGATAAGTGAGATACTAGATTGGAAGCAACCAAAGGATGCGTCCAAGATCAGAAGTTTTCTTGGATTGGCAGGATACTATAGAAGATTTATTGAAGGTTTTTCCAAGTTAGTGAAACCTCTTACCTCTCTACTGGAGAAAGGTAAAGAGTTCAAATGGGATGAAGCTTGCCAGAATTGTTTTGACGAACTCAAGAAAAGGTTAACCACTGCACCAATATTGGTAATGCCAGACATCCACAAGGGATTTGATGTGTATTGCGATGCATCACATCTTGGACTGGGATGTGTGCTAATGTAGGAAGGAAAAGTAATAGCCTATGCTTCAAGACAGTTGAGGAAGCATGAGAAGAATTATCCTACGCATGATTTGGATCTAGCTGCCGTAGTGCATGCTTTGAAGATTTGGAGGCACTATATGATTGGAAACAAGTGCAAAATCTTCACGGATCACAAGAGCTTGAAATATATATTCGCTCAGAAAGAACTCAACCTGAGACAGAGAAGATGGCTTGAGTTGATCAAGGACTATGATTTGGAAATACAATATCATCCGGGAAAAGCAAATGTAGTAGCTGATGCTTTGAGCCGTAAGGGTCAAGTGAACAACATCACTACTCAGTTGATGTCACAAGAATTGTGCTGGGAAATGGAACAACTCAACCTTGGTATGCTCAATAATGTAGAAGCAACGATTATGGAAGTTGAATCTACTTTGGAAGAAGAGATTCGTAAAGGACAAGAGTCTCATGAGAAAATCAAAGAAATTAAGACACAAATTAGTTTGGGAAAAGCCCCAGATTTCACGAAAGATGATCAAGGCATAGTATGGTTTAAGAAGAGAATCTATGTACCGGAAATCGAACACATGCGCAAATTATTTTGAGAGAAGCTCATGATTCAGCTTACTCTATTCACCCTGGTAGTACAAAGATGTACTAGGATCTTAAGGAAAAGTATTGGTGGTACAGTTTGAAAAGAGATGTTGCTACTCATGTTGCATTATGTGACGTGTGTCAGCGAGTTAAAGCCAAACACCAAAGACCAGCAGGATTACTACAAGCTCTCAAGGTACCTGAATGGAAATGGGAAGAGATCAGTATGGATTTCATAGTTGGACTACCCTGTACTCGAGATGGCTATGATTCAATATGGGTCATAGTAGACAGGTTGACTAAAGTGGCACACTTTATACCTGTGAAGACAACTTACTCAGGAGCCCAGTTAGCAGAGTTATACATGTCGAGGATTGTTTGTCTTCATGGAGTACCGAAGAAGATCGTATCAGATCGAGGAACCCAGTCTACCTCGCGCTTTTGGAAAAGACTACATGAGTCCATGGATACCAAGCTAAATTTTAGTTCAGCTTATCATCCGCAAATGGATGGGCAAACAGAAAGAACAAACCAAGTGTTGGAGGATATGCTAAGAGCTTGCGCTCTAAAGCATGGTAGAAGCTGGGATAAGAATTTGCCTTATGCAGAATTTTCGTATAACAACAGTTATCAGGCAAGTCTAAAAATGGCACCATTTGAAGCACTTTATGGACGAAAGTGTAGAACACTGCTTTATTGGAATCAGACCGGAGAAAGTCAAGTATTTGGTCCAGAAATTCTCCAAGAAGCGGAAAAGCAAGTACAAATTATCAAAGAAAATTTGAAGACAGCACAGTCAAGACAGAAAATCTATGCTGATAATAGAAGAAGAGAGTTGATGTTTGAAGTAGGAGACTTTGTCTATCTTAAAGTTTCACCCATGAGAGGAATGAAAAGGTTTAAGGTTAAAGGAAAATTATCTTCCCGCTATATTGGCCCATTCAAGATTTTGGAAAGAAAAGGTGAAGTAGCCTACCAGTTAGAGCTACCCGATAATTTATCTGATGTGCTTGACGTATTTCACGTGTCACAACTCAAGAAGTGCTTAAGAGTACCAGAAGAACAGTTACCCATGGAAGAACTGAATGTCAATGAGGATTTGACCTATTCGGAATACCCTATCAGAATTCTGGAAACATTACACAGAATTACACGGAGTAAAGTTATTAACATGTGCAAAGTTCAATGGAGTCATCATTCGGAAGATGAGGCCACTTGGGAAATAGAAGATGAACTCAGAGCAGAATTTCCCCAATTATTCTCGGAAGTTTCTTAATCTCGAGGACGAGATTCTTTTTAAGAGGGGTAGGTTTGTAACACCATAAAAGCCATCAACTACAAATAATAAATTTAGTTATTATGGTAATTAGGATAATAATTTTTTAAGTGTTTAATTATTTATTTACATTTTAATCATTTTTCTTTGTATGCGCATAATTGAGTATCGGATGTTTTGTAGCAATTCTTTTTTAAAAAAAATCATAGTAATTAATATAATAATTAAGTACTATAATAATTATTAGTTTAAAAACAAGTAATTTATTTATATATAGTTTTGGTGAATTTTTATGAATTTTTGAGCTATCTAAAAATGTATTTCGGAATTAGAAAAAAAGAAAAAAAAACCCTAATCTAAACCGGCCCACTAGGGGCCATCTAAAAACCTAAACGCGCGCGCGCTCTGGCTTTCCAGCCGCCGCCGCTCTGCTTCCTCCTTCTTCTCTCTCTCTCCTCTCATCTCTCCTCTCTCCGTTCTCTCTCTCGCTCGCGCTTGCAAGCTAGGCAGCCGGCCCCGCGCCGCGCGCCCTACAGCCGCCGCGCGCAGGCGAGCCCCGGCCCCACCGCTGCCGAGCCGTGCGCCCTGCCTCCCTGCCGCGCCTAGCAAGCCGAAGCCCAGGCGCGACGCGTCCTACACGCGCCCCAGGCAGACGGTCCCCGTGACAACAAAGGCGACCGAGCGCCCCAGCCTGCACGACGCCGCGTCACCGAGCACGAGCCGAGCCCAAGACCTCAATCGGCCTCATCTCGCGCGACCCCGAAGCCCCACGCGTTTCCTCCATTAATGGTGTTCAAATCCTCCGTTAGTCCCTCTCCCATTTCTCTCCATTAACGCCATGGAGAGAAACTGACGCATCAATGGCCATGAAACACAACTGGTCGTTATTCTCTCTCCCTGGCCGACCGTCTCTTCTCCCCTCCCTCTCTCTATAAAAGGGCAGCGAGTCTCTCCCTTCTCCCTACCCCAAGCTCGCCCCCATCTCCCTCTCACTCCCCTTGCCCTTAGAGCCACCGTCGCCGTCGCCGGAGTTCGTCATCGCCGGAGGCCGTGGAGTTCGCCGGAGGTACGCCATCCGCCGTCCGAAGTCGAGCCCCTGCTCTTCTCCACCCGGCCGAACCCCCGTCGAACTCTCCCCGTCACACGTGCGAACTCAAGGTTGAAGACGACCCAAAATATTTTATAAATTACTTTTGATTTAATTTATGAACTGTATATTTAGTTCGTTATAATATGAACACGTGTGATCCGCAATTCATGTGTATGTGCGTTATAGAATTTTTGGTAGAGATTTGCGATTATTAGTGCACCGTGATAATTCATGTTAATCGATGCGTTGATTTTTGGATTAGAGAATTATGACGAGAATTTAGTAGTCACACGTTGGTGATAAAAACAATAGATAGGAATTTTTGTAGTTAAATTTGGTTACAACGAACTTTAGAAACTATTTGGAGAATTATAGTCATAGGTGCATTTTAATGGATTTAGAAAATGGTATAGAACTCATGTCATATGAAAAATATAGGATTTTTAGATGATTTATCCGATTATTTTATTAATATTTTCTTTTAGAAATAAAAGAGAAAATATCACTAGCAGGATGGAAAGTAGATTTCTACTAGCCAAATAAACATGTTCGCAAATATAGCACCTAAATTTTTAGAGTTAGTAAAGTACTAGTTTATGTCAAAATAACCTCGCTTGTGTTATAAAAAGTTCAATTAGTATTTATAGGGATTTTTAGAATGTTAAATTTATTTTTGCTATATTCAATAATTCAAGTTAGAAATAAAAAAGGATAAAAGCTATTAATTTATTTATTAGTATTAAAGACGATAATAATCATTTAATTTTATTAATGATGTTAAAATATATTAATACTAGTTAAAACTGTATTTATTGCACCCACTCATAAATTCATCATTTAGGATTCACAATAATAGTTATAATTGAGTTAATAAGTATTTTCGCGTTTAGGACGTATTTAAGGTGTGATAAGTGCGATGTATGTAATGGTGCATGTTTGTTGAATGGTGTGTGTTTATTTATTGGTGTATGTTTTATTTTTGTATGTGCGATGTGCGACGCTATTAGAAGCCGACTGTGTGGTAGAGGATTCGAATAAGTTCGAAGACGAACCACAGGACACGTTTGAGCAAGGCAAGTGGATTCTCCCTCTGCATATTCTATTTGTACCCACTCATTGCATATAATAAGTTTACTTTTTGATATACTGCATAATTTGATGGATTTTACCTAATTAAGGATTTCCTAAATTTTCCAACTGTATTCCTTGTTTAACCTACGAAATTATTAAGCTTTGCAGATTGTGCTACCGCTCAACTTAATAATTTTAATGTCACTCATTAATTGTTATTAATGTTCCAAAATTGAAATTGGTAATTATGACATTAACCCGATGGTTAAAATGGTATTATTTCAAATTAATTGGGACATGGAGTGACCACGCAGGATAACAGTGCAACCTCGAGTGCTATCATGGCTCTGGCTTTGGTAATTAGCTTTATATGCTTAGTGCATGGCAACCTTACCTGAAATATGGGCAAGAGGGGAGCGGTAGGTGCTGGCAGCCCATGTTAACATGGGGACGTATTCTTGGCTAAGGTATCTCACCCAGGGGGCCACCACCATCGTCTTTAGAAACCTTAGCGGGTTGCTTCGTATTAAGTGTATTTTGTGAAAGTCTCATAATGGATCCCTAGCCATTCACCTCAGCAGTGTTTAAGGGTCCGATCAACCCAGGATAGATGGGATACATGGCTTGTGCGTAAAGTTGTACCACCTCTGCAGAGTGTAAAACTGATATATCAGCCGTGCTCCTGGTTATGAGCGACCTGGACTCCTCTCATGATAATTGAACTTGAAGATAAAAAGAAATTGAGATCCGATGATCTGCCAATGGTTTGCTTAAGTGGTTTCACTTAAGTGTTTTTGTTATACTCATATTCCTTTGTTTAATTGGGATACTTGGGATTCACACTTATTAGTAAGACAGGTGTTGTTAATAAAATGTTGACCAACTAAAATGCTTACTGCTCAAACTTAGACTCACCTTGTTATACCTGCATTAATTTTTCCCCCACTTGCTGAGCCCCGACCATAAGTGAGCTCACCCTTGCTAATATTTTGATCAGACGGTGATGCTGGAGGCTTTGTTGGAGATTTTATCGACGATGAATTCTAAGTCTAACGACGTGCCGGTCATCTTTCTATGGGAGATTGCCCCTGTTATTTATTTCCGCTTTACTTTGATGTGATACTTGTTCAAGATATAATGTTTCAGATGATGTAATAAAGTATTCTACTCTCTTTACGCCTTTATTGCATTGTCTTTTGATATATTACACTTGTGATGTCAACATATGTGTGGAAATGGATCCTGGCACACATATGGTATGCACTCGGTTCTACCCCCTGGAACCGGGTGTGACAGTGTGCCACCGGACAATGTCCAGTGCACCAGGGAGAATCACTCCGAACTGCTCAGCTTCGGGTTTCTGGAAATTGCTCTCCGCTATAATTCACCGGACTGTCCGATGTTGTCCGGTGTGCCAGCGGAGCAACGGCTAGCGTGCCAACGGTCGACTGCAAAAGTGAACAGTGCGAACTGCGCGCGCAGAAGTCAGAGCAGGCGCCAGAAGGCGCACCGGACAGTGAACAAGACGTGTCCGGTGGCCCAGCTGTCAGAAGCTCCAACGGTCGAACCCTAACGGTTGGGTGACGTGGCTGGCACACCGAACAGTGTCCGGTGGCGCACCGGACTGTCCGGTGCGCCCATCGACAGTAGTTTGCCCCAATGGTTGTTTGGTGGTTAAGGGGTATAAATACCCCCCAACCACCACCACTCCAAGCATCCAAGTTTTTTGAGATTCTCATTCAATACAAGACCTAGTGCATTCACTCCTAGACACAAATCAAAAGAATCAAAGCCTCTCCAGGTGCCAAACTCATTCCAACCACCTAGTGACTTGAGAGAGTGTTTTGTTCGTGTTCGTTGCGCTCTTGTTGCTTGGATCGCTTTCTTCCTTTCTCATTCTTGTTCCTAAGTGAATTGTAATCAAATCAAGAGACACTGAAAGTTGCCTAGAGGGGAGTGAATAGGCGGAATCTAAAAATTATAAACTTAAGCACACACTACAAGTCGGGGTTAGCGTTAGAATTAAAATCATGTCTAAAAGAGAGGGCAAAAACAAATCACAAGCAAATAAAGAGAGTGACACAGTGATTTATTTTACCGAGGTTTGGTTCTTGCAAACCTACTCCCCGTTGAGGTGGTCACAAAGACCGGGTCCCCTCTCTCAAACGGTCACCTAGACCGAGTGAGCTTTTCTCCTCAATCAATTGGGACACTTAGTCCTCACAAGGACCACCACAACTTGGTGTCTCTTGCTTTGATTACAAAGGTGTTGAGAACAAGAATGGGGAAGAAGAAAAGCGATCCAAGCGCAAGAGCTCAAAAGAACACGGCAAAACTCTCTCTTCTAGTCACTAATTGCTTTGAGTGGAATTGGGACTTGGAGAGGCTTTGATTCAATCTAATTGTGCCTTGTATTGAATGCACTAGCTGAAAGGGAAATAGGGTCAAACCTTTTCCTAAATGATTTTGGTGGTTGAATTGCCCAACACAAATAATTGGACTAACTAGTTTGCTCTAGAATATATGTTCTACAGGTGCCAAAGGTGCACAACAAACCAATACAAAGTTAAAAGAAAGGGTTCAAAACAAAAGAGCAAATAAAACCAAAGGCTGCCTTGGTCTGGCGCACCGGACTGTCTGGTGCACCAGGGAGAATCACTCTGAACTGCTCAGCTTCAGGTTTCTGGAAATTGCTCTCCGCTATAATTCACCGGACTGTCCAGTGTGCCAGCGGAGCAACGGCTAGCGCACCAACGGTCGACTACAAAACTGAATAGTGCAAGCTGCGTGCGCAGAAGTCAGAGCAGGTGCCAGAAGGCGCACCAGACAGTGAACATGACCTGTCCGGTGCACCACCGGACTGTCCGGTGGCCCAGCTGTCAGAAGCTCCAACGGTCGAACCCTAACAGTTGGGTGATGTGGCTGGCATACCGGATAGTGTCCGGTGGCGCACTAGACTGTCCGGTGCGCCCGTCGACAGCAGAGTTCCCCAACGGCCATTTTGGTGGTTGGGGCTATAAATACCCCCAATCACCACTCATTCAAGGCATCCAAGTTTTCAGCCATCGCATTCAATACAAGAGCTCTAGACTTCACTCCAAGACACAAACAAGAGGTCAAATCCTCTCCCAAGTCCAAAGTTCACTCCAATCAAATAGTGACTAGTGAGAGAGAGATATTTGTGTTCATTTGAGTTCTTGCGCTTGGATCGCTTTTCTTCTTCCTTCTTTCTTGTTCCCAAGTCATTTGTAATCAAGGCAAGAGACACCAATTGTGTGGTGGTCCTTGTGGGGACTAAGTGTCCCGATTGATTGAGAAGAGAAGCTCACTCGGTCTAGGTGACCGTTTGAGAGAGGGAAAGGGTTGAAAGAGACCCGGTCTTTGTGACCACCTCAACGGGGAGTAGGTTTGCAAGAACCGAACCTCGGTAAAACAAATCACCGTGTCACACTCTTCATTTGCTTGTAATTTGTTTTTCGCCCTCTCTTTCGGACTCGATTTTATTCTAACGCTAACCCCGGCTTGTAGTGTGTGCTTAAGTTTATAATTTTCAGATTCCGCCTATTCACCCCCATCTAGGCGACTTTCACTAGCTCTTGTATTGAATGTGTTGGCTGAAAACTTGGATGCCTTGAAGTGTGGTGGTTGGGGGTATTTATAGCCCCAACCACCAAAATGGCCGTTGGGGAGGCTGTCTGTCGACGGGCGCACCGGACAGTCCGGTGCGTCACCGGACACTGTCCGATGCGCCAGCCACGTCACCCAACCGTTAGGGTTCGACCGTTGGAGCTTCTGACAGCTGGGCCACCGGACAGTCCGGTGGTGCACCAGACAGGTTCTGTTCACTGTCCGGTGCGCCTTCTGGCGCCTGCTCTGACTCTGCGCGTGCAGTCCGCACTGTTCACTTTTCACTGTTCACTTTTGCAGTCGACCATTGGTGCTTTAGCCGTTACTCCCGCTGGCACACCGGACAGTCCGGTGGTACACCGGACAGTCCGGTGAATTATAGTGGAGAGCAATTTCCAGAAACCCGAAGGTGGCAAGTTCAGAGTTGATCTCCCTGGTGCACCGGACACTATCCGGTGGTGCACCGGACACTGTCCGGTGGCACACCGGACAGTCTGGTGCGCCAGACCAGGGCAGCCTTTGGTTTTCTTTGCTCCTTTGTTTTGAACCCTTTCTTTTAACTTTGTATTGGTTTTTTGTGAACCTTTGGCACCTGTACAACATATATTCTAGAGCAAACTATTTAGTCCAATTATTTGTGTTTGGCAATTCAACCACCAAAATCATTTAGGAAAAGGTTTGACCCTATTTCCCTTTCAATCTCTCCCTTTTTGGTGATTGATGCCAACACAAACCAAAGCAAATGTATAAGTGCAGAATTGAACTAGTTTGCAAAAGGTAAGTGCAAAGGTTGCTTGGAATGAAACCAATATATTATTTCTAATAGATATGCATGGATTGTTTTCTTCTTATTTAAAATTTTGGACCACGCTTGCACCACTAGTTTTGTTTTTGCAAATTTTTTGTAAAAACCTTTTGCAAATAGTCAAAAGTACATGAATAAGATTGAAAGAAGCATTTTCAAGATTTGAAATTTTCTCCCCCTGTTTCAAATGCTTTTTCCTTTGACTTAAACAAAACTCCCCCTCAATGAAATTCTCCCCTTAGTGTTCAAGAGGGTTTTGTATACTAAATTTTGAAAGAGGTTATACCAATTTGCAATATTTCAAAAATACAATACCAATTGAAAACTTCTTTAAATTTTTTTGAAATTGGTGGTGGTGCGGTCCTTTTGCTTTGGGCTAATATTTTCTCCCCCTTTGGCATGAATCGCCAAAAACGGATACTTGTGAGTGAAATATGAGCCCTTAGAAACTTCTCTCCCACTTTGGCAAATAATATGAGTAAAAGATTATACCATTGGAGAGATGGCGGAATACCGACAAAGAGTAGATAATACCGATGGAGTTGAGTGGAAGCGTCGTCTTTGCTGAAAACTCCATTTCCCTTACAATTCTATTACTAAGCATGAGAATACACTTGAAAACACATTAGTCATAGACATAAAAAGAGATATGATCAAAGGTATATAAATGAGCTATGTGTGCAAAGTATCAATCAAAGTTCTGAGAATCGAGAATGTTTAGCTCACTCCTAAGTTTGGTAAAGGTTTTCTCATTTAGTGGTTTGGTAAAGATATCGGCTAGTTGTTCTTTGGTGTTAATATAGGCTATCTCGATATCCCCCCTTTGTTGGTGATCTCTCAAAAAGTGATACCGAATGGCTATGTGCTTAGCGCGGCTGTGTTCAATGGGATTATCCGCCATGCGGATTGCACTCTCATTATCACATAGGAGAGGGACTTTGCTAAATTTGTAGCCATAGTCCTTGAGGGTTTGCCTCATCCAAAGCAATTGCATGCAACAATGGCCTGCGGCAATATACTCGGCTTCGGCGGTAGAAAGAGCTACTGAGTTTAGTTTCTTTGAGGCCCAAGACACCAGGGATCTCCCCAAAAACTGACAAGTCCCTGATGTGCTTTTCCTATCAATTTTACACCCTGCCCAATCAGCATCTGAATAGCCTAATAAATCAAAAGAGGATCCCTTGGGGTACTAAAGACCAAACTTAGGAGTATAAACTAAATATCTCAAGATTATCTTCACGGCCCTAAGGTGAACTTCCTTAGGATCGGCTTGGAACCTTGCACACATGCATACGGAAAGCATAATATCCGGTCGAGATGCACATAAGTAGAGCAATGATCCTATCATCGACCGGTATACCTTTTGATCTACGGATTTACCTCCCGTGTCGAGGTCGAGATGCCCATTGGTTCCCATGGGTGTCTTGATGGGCTTGGCATCCTTCATTCCAAACTTGGTGAGTATGTCTTGAATGTACTTTGTTTGGCTGATGAAGGTGCCCTCATGGAGTTGCTTGACTTGAAATCCTAGGAAATACTTCAACTCCCCCATCATAGACATCTCGAATTTTTGTACCATGATCATACTAAACTCTTCACAAGTAGATTTGTTAGTAGACCCAAATATGATATCATCAACATAAATTTGGCATACAAACAAGTCTTTTGCAATAGTTTTAGTAAAGAGAGTAGGATCAGCCTTGCCGACTTTGAAGCCATTAGTGATAAGAAAATCTCTTAGGCATAAAGCGCCTTTGAGAGTTTGTAAACATGATTAGGGTACTCACTATCTTCAAAGCCGGGAGGTTGCTCAACATAGACCTCTTCCTTGATGGGTCCATTGAGGAAGGCACTCTTTACATCCATTTGATAGAGCTTAAAGCCATGGTAAGTAGCATAGGCAAGTAATATACGAATTGACTCAAGCCTAGCTACAGGTGCATAGGTTTCACCGAAATCCAAACCTTCGACTTGTGAATATTCTTTGGCTACAAGTAGGGCTTTGTTCCTTGTCACCACACCATGCTCATCTTGTTTGTTGCAGAATACCCACTTGGTACATACAACATTTTGATTAGGACATGGAACCAAATGTCGTACCTCATTCCTCGTGAAGTTGTTGATCTCCTCTTGCATTGCCAGCACCCAATCCGAATCTTTAAGTGCATCCTCTACCCTGTATGGCTCAATAGAAGACACAAAATAGTAATGTTCACAA
Source organism: Zea luxurians (assembly GCA_029449295.1). Lineage (NCBI taxonomy): Eukaryota > Viridiplantae > Streptophyta > Magnoliopsida > Poales > Poaceae > Zea > Zea luxurians. The sequence goes on from JAOPSE010000035.1 coordinate 8,158,669, forward strand.
AAATGTGTGACTCGAGATCGAGTGGTTACCCCCTTATGAATATCGCCGAGGATGGTGTTCACGGGGTGATCTCTTTGAATCGCGTGGTGGACTCTTGGGTGTGGCAGTCTTTGACCCAGTTCATCTTCCTTGTCTTGATCATTGGTATCTCCCCCTTGATCATTGTCCTCCTCTTGAGGTGGCTCATCCTCTTGATCATCATTTTCACCATCTTGAGCTTGTTCCTCATCTTGAGTTGGTGGAGATGCTTGTATGGAAGATGAAGGTTGATCTTGTGTTTGTGGAGGCTCTTCGGATTCCTTAGGACACACATCCCCAATGGACATGTTCCTTAGCCCGACACACGGAGCCTCTTCATCATCTAGCTCATCAAGATCAACTTGCTCCACTTGGGAGCCGTTAGTCTCATCAAACACAATGTCGCAAGAAACTTCAACTAGTCCAGTGGACTTGTTAAAGACTCTATATGCCCTTGTGTTTGAATCATATCCTAGTAAAAAGCCTTCTACAGCCTTAGGAGCAAATTTAGATTTTATACCTCTTTTAACAAGAATAAAACATTTGCTACCAAAGACTCTAAAATATGAAACATTGGGCTTTTTATCGGTGATGAGTTCATTTGATGTCTTCTTGAGGATTCGGTGAAGGTAGAGCCAGTTGATGGAGTAGCAGGCGGTGTTAATCGTCTCGGCCCAAAACCGGTCTGGTGTCTTGTACTCATCAAGCATGGTCCTTGCCATGTCAAGTAGAGTTCTATTCTTCCTCTCTACTACACCATTTTGTTGTGGCGTGTAGGGAGAAGAGAACTCATGCTTTATGCCCTCCTCCTCAAGGAAGCCTTCAATTTGAGAGTTCTTAAACTCTGTTCCATTGTCGCTTCTAATCTTTTTGATCCTTAAGCCGAACTCATTTTGAGCCCGTCTCAAGAATCCCTTTAAGGTCTCTTGGGGTTGAGATTTTTCCTGCAAAAAGAATACCCAAGTGAAGTGAGAATAATCATCCATAATTACAAGACAATAATTACTCCCGCCGATGCTTATGTAAGCTATCGGGCTGAATAAATCCATGTGGAGTAGCTCAAGCGGCCTGTCGGTCATCATAATGTTCTTGTGTGGATGGTGGGCACCAACTTGCTTTCTTGCTTGACATGCGCTACAAACCCTGTCTTTCTCAAAATGAACATTGGTTAGTCCCAAAATGTGCTCTCCCTTTAGAAGCTTGTGAAGATTCTTCATCCCAACATGGGCTAGTCGGCGATGCCAGAGCCAACCCATATTAGTCTTAGCAATTAAGCAAGTGTCGAGTTCAGCTCTATAGAAATCAACTAAGTATAGCTGACCCTCTAACACTCCCTTAAATGCTATTGAATCATTACTTCTTCTAAAGACAGTAACACCTATATCCGTAAAAAGACAGTTGTAACCTATTTTACATAATTGAGAAACTAAAAGCAAGTTATAATCTAAAGAATCTACAAGAAAAACATTGGAAATAGAATGGTCAGGTGATATAGCAATTTTACCAAGTCCTTTGACCAAACCTTGATTTCCATCCCCGAATGTGATAGCTCTTTGGGGATCTTGGTTTTTCTCATAGGAGGAGAACATCCTTTTCTCCCCAGTCATGTGGTTTGTGCACCCGCTATCAATGATCCAACTTGAGCCCCTGGATGCATAAACCTACAAAACAAGTTTAGTCCTTGTTCTTAGGTACCCAAACGGTCTTGGGTCCTTTGACATTAGAAACAAGCACCTTGGGCACCCAAACACAAGTCTTTGAGCCCTTGTGTTTGCCCCCAACATATTTGGCAACTACTTTGCCAGATTTGTTAGTGAACACATATGAAGCATCAAAAGTATTAAATGAAATATTAGGTTCATTTGATGCAATAGGAGATTTCTTTTTAGGCATTTTAACATGAGTAGAACGCCTAGAACTAGATGCCTCACTCTTATACATAAAAGCATGATGAGAGCCAGAGTGAGACTTTCTAGAATGAATTCTCCTAATCTTATCCTTAGGATAACCAGCAGGATATAAAATATAGCCCTCGTTATCCTGAGGCATGGGAGCTGTTGGGGGCCTTCGTCCTCCGAAGGTCCTCAAAAACATGATTTGACAATGTTTTCCAAGTGGATTATGTGAACAGGTATTTTCGGATTCAGAATTATGGATATGGAGCACGGCCAGGACGAAGCTCGAACTAGACGAAGGTCGAGGGCAGCCGAAGCTGTGCGCAGGGAAGCTTCGGCGCGATGATATGGGGGAACCGACTTAAAGATGAAAAGACTTCGGGGGCCTCGACAGATTTCCATAAACCGTTAACAAATGTAATGGACATGGATGTAATTTTACGTGGGCTGCGTCCCGCGTCTATAAATAGATGAACAGTACTCCCATACTGTTCACGTTGACTTTGCATTGACTTTTGCGTCACGCTTGTACTTATTACCTTCTCTCAGGACCGAAGGTATATTTGTAATATAAAATCATTTCTGTTTCTTCATAATAATAAAAGTAGAAATGATTTTATGTTGATGTTTATACTTCACGCTTTATATAAGTCCTTCGGCATTATTTATTATCTTCACGAAGGTATGCCCTTCGAAACCTTCGTCCGAGATACATTATATCCCGAAGGGATAAAATGTTATGGAGGACGAAGGACTTTAATATTTAACATTTTCTGTGTTGCCTTGTTCTTAATTCTTAGCATTTAAGAACAAGTCCCCAACATTGGCGCCCACCTCCGGTGAACTCACGACCACTTCGAAGTTTTTGTGAACACCTTCGGAAGCTATAGACCTTCACTATGGCGCCGAAGAAAGCTTCAGCGACTGGGGCAGGAGCACTACAACCGCTGGACCACAACCAGGAGACCGTCTCTCTTCGGGAGGCCCGAAGCCAGAAGAGGAAAGCCGTCAGCCCGACGCTTGAGGAAGAAGAGCTAGACCAAGAAATCAGAGAGATGGAGATGCTACATCAACAAGTGCAGAGGAAGAAGGAGAAGATGGCCCGCCTAGCTGAGTTGCAAAGGCAAATAGACGAAGCCTCTGAGGAAGTTCGCCATCTCACTCACGATGAGCAGAACAGAAGACCTTATCAGAAAGACCTTCATCAGGAGGGCTTCGTCACCGAAAATGATTGGTATGATAATTTCCATCAGGGAAATTTTGTTTTCGATGATGTTTCTCCTCTGTCTGCTGAGCTGCAGGCTACACCTTGGCCTCCATCCTATAAGCCACCCCAACTTCCCATGTTTGACGGCCACTCCGACCCGAAGCAATTCTTGATGAGCTACGAAGCAACAGTGTCTTCGTACGGGGGCAACGCTGCAGTCATGGCGAAATCTTTCGTTATGGCCGTCAGGAATGTTGCTCAGACTTGGTATTCCTCCCTTCGGCCGGGAACAATCACGTCATGGCAGAAGCTGAAGGATATGTTACTGACCAGCTTTCAAGGATTTCAAGCGAAGCCGGTCACAGCTCAAGCCCTCTTCCAGTGCATTCAGGATCACGAAGAATACCTTCAGGCGTATGTCCGAAGGTTCTTGCGATTGAGGGCGCAGGCTCCGACGGTGCCCAATGAAATTGTTATCGAAGCCATGATCAAGGGGCTTCGACCTGGACCTGCAGCTCAATATTTTGCTCGGAAGCCTCCTCAGACCTTGGAGAAATTGCTCCAAAAGATGGATGAGTACATTCGTGCTGACAATGACTTTCGCCAAAGAAGGGAGGAGGCCTTCAGATTTTCTGAAATGACCAGGGGCTTCGGAGGAAGATACTACCCGAGGCATGTTCGTTCCATCCACAACGCTCAGAATGATGATAAGGGGAGTCAGCAGAACAGACCGCAGTGCTCCTCACAGGCTTCGGGGCAACAGCAAAATTCCTTCCGACCACCAGCTCCAAGAGGCAGAGGCGCCAGGGGCTTCGGTGGAAGATTCGGAGATCAGCCAAGAAGACTGTTTTGCTTGTTCTGTGGAGAAGGCAAGGGCCATACCACTAGGACGTGTCATGTTACAATCCAGAAGCAAAAGGAAATAGCCGAAGCTGCATCTCAACAAGCTCAGCCGAAGCAGGTCATGCATACTGCTTCGTATCATCCGCCTTATGTCCCACAATACATGGATAACCACCCTGCAGCTTCTGTAGCTTCGGCAAGTCAGCCTCAAGCTTCCTGGCAGCAACTTCCGCCTCCACCTCCATTGCAGCAAGGTCAACAGCCAGAAGGGAGTCAATATGCTCCACATCAGAGGGACTTCAGAGAACAGTCCGAAGCTCGCACAGTCAACAGCACTGTGCCAGAGTCGAAGCACATTTATTGACATATCCTACTTTTAATAGCAGTTTTTTCTATTCAGTTTTATTTTCTGTGAAGCAAAAAACACTGATAGTTTTCATGTGATAATTTCGTTGTTTCCTACGAGGAAAGTTTATTTGCTCCAAAAGCCTAAGTTGATGAAGCCTAAAACTTTTTCCGTTACCAAGGAGGACAATCGGATTAAAATCTTTCGGAGTAACAGAAAGTCGTTCTAAGGAACGCAGAGTAAGTTTATAAAGCCACAAAAAGCCGTTCCAAAGGGAGCGCAGAGTAAGTTTTCTGCTCAGAAGTCGTTCCTAAAGGAATGCAGAGCCTACAGCGAAAAGTCAACGCTGATACCGCCTAAGTAAAAGGCGAAGAAGCTCCTAAGGGAGGCTTACAGCGAAAAGTCAACGCTGAAACCGTCTAAGTAAAAGACGAAGAAGCTCCAAAGACGTTCCTAAGGGAATGCAGAGCTTACGTAATATATTTTGTGTGTATCTTCGGAACAAAAGTCACATGCATAACATAACATCATCACATCATTTTGCATAGCATAAACATCATACATCATATTGCATTTGGCAAGAGAAGGGGATACTCTCAGCCTTCGAAAGGACACTTTGAGAAAGTGACATCGAAATTGTATAGCTTCGGAATACAGTTTCGGAGAATATTTTTACGAAACATGGGCGAACTTTCAGACCAATATCAAAGTTGTATAGCTTCGGAATATAGCTTCGGAAAATAGCTTCGGAGAATGTTTTCACGAGACATGGATGACATTCATCAGAATAATTTTAACGAAGAATGCCTTCTTCACGAAGCATGAAAAGAAGGGAAGGTGTTTTTTCGCCGAAGGCTCAAAAATGGTATGTATCTAAAAGTTTCATGCATCGTAAAGAATTCAATAATGAAGAAAGACTTGTATATTACATTCAAATGTACAAAGTGTTGCATAGATTACACTTTAAATGTTTTTTCACAAATAGCATCTAATCTTCTCTCAATACTGCTTCGGCGGCTTCATTCAAAAGTTGGTCAACAACCTTGTCCATGATAGTTTCGGCCATTTGTTTAATTTCTTCATCCACTTTAGTGTGGGGGTCGGCAGTTGATTCAACAGTTTCTGAGCGAAGAGAACACTTCTTCATTACTTTTACAAATCGCGAGCAAAGTTTAAAATGAAAATTACAACGCAACAAGAGCGGCTAATCGGTACCTAATTGTTTTTCGGGCTCCGTACTCCTTTCGGCAGCCTCTGCTACTCTTCTTGCATCATGAATGCCTTTTTCGCTTCTTTGGATGATCTCTTGCGCCATTCCTCGGCCGCCGTCGTTCCAGATATCAGTAAAAAATTTGCCACCAATCGCGCTCGCTTCGGCCGAGGGGTCCTTGATGTCTTCGGAAGATAAGGTAGCTTCGGATTGAGCTAAGAATTTTACATGTTCGCAACCTTTCTTCTCTAAGACGGAAGCAATTCCTCTGGCGCCTGAAAAAGCGCATATGTCGCCACGACTGTTCAGAATTTCTTCGAAGGCCTCCGCTTCGTGGCTGATCCATTCCAGCGGACCTTCGGGATTGCCTCGAGAGAAATTTTCTTCGCTGGAAAAGGCGCCTACGCTGGCGAAGCTGGATTTAATTTTATTCACACATTCTATAGATTTGACATAATATTTCCCCTGAGATGTGCGAAGCTCCTTAACCCTTGATTCCAATTTGCTGACCATAAAATCACTAAGTTCTCGTTTCGTTTCCTCAAGCGCGCGATCCTCTTCAGCTCTGGCCAGCTGTTTCTGAAGATCTTTAATCTTGAGTTTTTGGGCTTCGGCCTCGGCCTTTGAAGCAGCTTCGTCTTTTTTCACTTTATCTACCAGTGTTAGCAGAATTTTATCTTTTTCCGAAGCTTCGTTTCTTAGTCTGATAACTTCGGAGCGTAAATTATTAAATGCAATCTCAAAGCTTTCATCTTCGGCGCTCTTTTGCGCTCTTAGCGCGTTGCTTAGGATCAGGCCCTATACAAAAAAGAATTCATATAAGGAAAAAGGAATGAGTTGCGTAAAAGAATAATAAGGGGGTTTTTTCAAGCGTTTAATTCCTGTACCTTCAAGCTGTTGTACGCAAGACTGTCTGCGAGATCTCCTTTCGTCATGGCGCTTAGTCCAGATTCAAGCTTCGGGAAACCAATACTCCTGGCCATCTCTCGGCAGACGGATAGCTCTTTGTTATCAGGCAGGCAGTATAAAAAGTCATCTTCATTTGTTCCGTTGAATATTACTGCCCCCTTCGGATATTTTAGTTCTTTTGCATAATGGTTGGCTTCATAAGTTTCTTCTTCAGATAGCTTTTTCCCCGAGGCATGTCGTATGATGTAATCGCCCGTGCTAGCAGGTGCTTCGGGGATGGCGGTGTCTCTTTCTTCAACTAATACTGGTTCTCGAATTTTTATTGCTTCGGTTTGAAGAGGTTGCTCCTTGAAGGGCTCTGAAGGCCCAGCTTCAGCTTCAGCCTGTTGCGCCGAAGCTTCAGTAGAAGCTTCAGCAACTTCAACACTCTTTTTTGGGGTTGCGCTTGAAGACTTAATTGTCTCCAAGACGTCTAATACGTTTACCATTCTTTTCCTTTTCGGGGTCACTGATGGACCCTTTTGGTTTTTTGCCATTTCTACATTTATTGCAGGACTCAAAACTTTCGAAGTTTTTTCTTTAGTCGATTCTTTCGCTTCTTCCAATTTTTCTGTTGATGGCGCTTCGGCCAGTACTACAATTTCTGGCAACAAGGTCGGCTGTTCAACTTCGGTGGCCGAAGAAGTTTCTCCGGTAAACTCAGGCACCGAAGCTGGTTCAATATGGCGTGGCCGATGTGTGAGAACCTTTATCCTCTTTCTTTTTGGTTCCGGCTCGCTAGGGGCAGTTGCAGCTTCTTCTTTTGCAGAGGTTGTGTCTTTTCTTTTCTGCCCTCGGATGGGATAGCGATAATCAGGGTAGAAGAACCCAACTGCATCAAACACCCGATTGAGTCTTTTCTTCTTTCGGCCTCCGAAGGCTGCTGATAACGCAGTATTCTCAGCCTTCGAATATGCCCCAAGCAATTCGTCACTTAATGTTTCTATGCTTTTCAACCAGTCGTCATCAGGTTCAATAAATTTATCTGCATATTTGAATGTGTACTTCAGCCTGACTAGTCCGCCTTCGTCGGACTCTTTAATGGTTTCCTTCGGCATTTCCCATTTTTCTGTGAGCGGCCATACCCTGAAAGCAATGTGCTCTTGGACTAAGTCCCTTGTCCCAATGAAAGAGCAGACTATGCCGAAAGCTCTTTGGCATTCTTCGGCTGCTTCGTCCATTTCAACCTTCGGCCTTCGAAGTCCGAAGCGTTGCCAGATGGGGCGCATAATGATACTCTTGACGTTTTCTTGCGCCGTTAAGTCATTTTTTACATAAAACCATTCGGTCATCCAGGCTCCGGGCCACCTCTTCCGAAAGGTTGGTACAGGGCGGCTTGACCCGGAGCGGGCACCGAAGCTGTAGCATCCAAAATTATTGTGATATTGTTCTTTTCCCCACGGCTTCGTCTCATATAACAGTTCATGAATATTGCAGAAACTTTTAGCATTTGCTTCTAAACCTTGGCTTCTTGCAGCCCAGACAAACAACCCCATTCTTATGATAGCTTCAGGAGTAAGTTGATGAAGGTAGACCTGAAATGTCTTCAGTACCTCAACAACGAAGTTGCTCAGGGGGAATCGGAGCCCAGCCTTCAGAAAGCTTCGGAAGACTACAACTTCATCTTCTTCCGGGGTGGGAGAGGTCTTTTCTCCAGCGTCGGCCCTCACAATAGATATATCTCGAAAATATCGCCCCCTCATATTATCAACATGACTTTGCTTGATGGTGGTCTTCCCAAAAACTGTGTGGCTCGGTCGCCACGGTCGATCATCGGCCTCTTCCCCACCACTTTCCACATCAAAGCTGTCGCTGTCATCAGTATCTTCGGATAAACCTTCGAGAATCTCCTTGGTGATTTTCTCTGTATTGGTCTCTGCCATCGCTATCAGGAACCCCAGATTCTTCTCCTCCTCGAGACTCAGCTTCGTCTCGGCAGGGATCTTCTTGCCTTCAGACATCTTCGGAAATACTAAAAAATTGTTCCCGATGCCGAAGTTTCAAAATCAAAAAGACCAGCAAATCTTAGTGTGCAAGAGCTAAAATTTTTAGTGGGCCGAAGCAGAAGGCAAGTGTGCGTACCAAATGAGTTCGCGATGTGATCTTATTTATACGCCTAGGGCGTTGAAAATTGGAAGGCCCCGCTTGTCAGTGAATGTTGCTATTCTAGCAAAGGGAAGGTGTTTTTTCGGACCTTCGGCTCAAGGCCTTCGTCCATATCGCAATCTGAATTTATTATTTACAAATTAATATTGCGAGGGGCTACTGTTGGGGGCCTTCGTCCTCCGAAGGTCCTCAAAAACATGATTTGACAATGTTTTCCAAGTGGATTATGTGAACAGGTATTTTCGGATTCAGAATTATGGATATGGAGCACGGCCAGGACGAAGCTCGAACTAGACGAAGGTCGAGGGCAGCCGAAGCTGTGCGCAGGGAAGCTTCGGCGCGATGATATGGGGGAACCGACTTAAAGATGAAAAGACTTCGGGGGCCTCGACAGATTTCCATAAACCGTTAACAAATGTAATGGACATGGATGTAATTTTACGTGGGCTGCGTCCCGCGTCTATAAATAGATGAACAGTACTCCCATACTGTTCACGTTGACTTTGCATTGACTTTTGCGTCACGCTTGTACTTATTACCTTCTCTCAGGACCGAAGGTATATTTGTAATATAAAATCATTTCTGTTTCTTCATAATAATAAAAGTAGAAATGATTTTATGTTGATGTTTATACTTCACGCTTTATATAAGTCCTTCGGCATTATTTATTATCTTCACGAAGGTATGCCCTTCGAAACCTTCGTCCGAGATACATTATATCCCGAAGGGATAAAATGTTATGGAGGACGAAGGACTTTAATATTTAACATTTTCTGTGTTGCCTTGTTCTTAATTCTTAGCATTTAAGAACAAGTCCCCAACAGGAGCCTTGCCCTTAACAAAGTTAGACAATCTCTTAGGGGCATTAATTTTAACATTGTCTCCCTGTTGGAAGCCAATGTCATCCTTAATGCCAGGGCGTCTCCCATTATAGAGCATGCTTCTAGCAAATTTAAATTTTTCATTTTCTATCTCATGCTCAATAATTTTAGCACTAAGTTGAGCTATATGATCATTTTGCTGTTTAATTAAAGCTAGGTGATCATGAATAGCATCAACATTAATGTCTCTACATCTAGTACAAATATAAACATGATCAACAGTAGATGTAGAGGGTTTGCATGCATTTAATTCATCAATCTTAGCATGTAAAATAGCATTCTCATTTCTAAGATTGGAAATAGAAACATTGCAAACATTTAAATCCTTAGCCTTAGAAATTAATTTATCATTCTCAATCTTAAGGCTAGAAAGTGATTCATTCAACTTGTCAATTTTAGCAATCAAATTAGCATTATCATTTTTAGGGTTGACAAGAGAATCATCACAAACATTTAACTTTTCAACCTTAGCAATTAATTTGGCATTTTCATTTCTAAGGTTAGAAATAGTGTCATGGCAAGTGCTAAGCTCACTAGTCAATTTTTCACATTTTTCTAACTCTTGAGCATAAGCATTTTTAACCTTAACATGCTTCTTATTTTCCTTAATAAGGAAGTCCTATTGGCTATCCAAGAGTTCATCCTTCTCATGAATAGCACTAATTAGTTCATTCAATTTTTGTTTTTGTTGCATGTTTAGGTTGGCAAAAAGTGTAAGCAAATCATCCTCATCATCACTAGAGCTAGCCTCATCACTATATGTTGTATATTTAGTAGATGCTCTAGATTTTACCTTCTTCTTTTTGTCATCCTTTGCCATGAGCCTCTTGTGGCCGACGTTGGGGAAGAGAAGACCCTTGTTGACGGTGATGTTGACAGCGTCCTCGTCGGAGGAGGAGTCGGTGGAGCTCTCGTCGGAGTCCCACTCCCGACAAACATGGGCATCGCTGCCCTTCTTCTTGTAGTATCTTTTCTTTTCCTTCTTCTTTCCCCTTTTGTCGTCGCCCCTGTCACTATCAATTGACATAGGACATTTTGCAATAAAATGACCGGGCTTACCACATTTGTAGCAAACTTTCTTGGAGCGGGGCTTGTAGTCCTTCCCCCTCCTTTGCTTGAGGATTTGGCGGAAGCTCTTGATGATGAGCGCCATTTCCTCGTTGTCGAGCTTGGACGCGTTGATGGGGACCCTACTTGGTGTAGAATCCTTCTTTTCTTCCTCTGTCGCCTTGAATGCGACGGGTTGCAATTCGGGAGTGGAGGTGGCACCTTGCTCGATGATTTGTTTGGAGCCTTTGATCATCAACTCAAAGCTCACAAACTTTCATATAACCTCCTCGGGAGACATTAGCTTGTATCTAGGATCACCACGAATTAATTGAACTTGTGTAGGATTAAGAAAGATGAGTGATCTTAGAATAACCTTGACCATTTCATGGTCATCCCATTTTGTGCTCCCGAGGTTGCGCACTTGGTTCACCAAGGTCTTGAGCCGGTTGTACATGGCTTGTGGCTCCTCTCCTTGGTTGAGCATGAATCGACCGAGCTCCCCCTCCATCGTCTCCCTCTTGGTGATCTTTGTCACCTCATCTCCTTCGTGTGCGGTCTTGAGCACATCCCAAATTTCTTTGGCACTCTACAACCCTTGCACCATATTATACTCCTCTCGACTTAGAGAGGCGAGGAGTATAGTAGTGGCTTGGGAGTCAAAGTGCCGGATTTGGGCGACTTCGTCCGAGTCATAGCCTTTGTCCCCCGGCGATGGTACCTGCGCTCCAAACTCAACAATGTCCCAAATACTAGCGTGGAGTGAGGTTAGGTGATGCCTCATTTTATCACTCCACATGTTATAATCTTCACCCTCAAAAACGGGTGGTTTGCCTAGTGGAACAGAAAGTAAAGGAGTGCGTCTAGAGATACAGGGATAACGAAGTGGCATCTTACTATACTTCTTGCGCTCATGGTGCTTAGAAGTGACGGACGACGCGTCGGAGCCGAAGGTGGAGGGCGACAAAGAATCGATCTTGTAGTAGACCACCTTCTTCATTTTCTTCTTCTGGTCGCCACTCCGGTGCGACTTGACGCGGGGAGGTGATTCCCCCTTTCCTTTGGAGCCGGAACTCCCTTGATGGGGCCTTCCCGTGGCTTGTGGCGGGCTTCTCGCCGGTCACGACCTCCTTCTTGGCGTGATCTCCTAACATCACTTCGAGCGGTTAGGCTCTAATGAAGTACCGGGCTCTGATACCAATTGAAAGTCGCCTAGAGGGGGGTGAATAGGCGGAATCTGAAAAATATAAACTTAAGCACACACTACAAGCCGGGGTTAGCGTTAGAATTAAAATCGAGTCTGAAAGAGAGGGCAAAAAAATCACAAGCAAATGAAGAGAGTGACACGGTGATTTGTTTTACCGAGGTTTGGTTCTTGCAAACCTACTCCTCGTTGAGGTGGTCACAAAGACCGGGTCTCTTTCAACCCTTTCCCTCTCTCAAACGGTCACCTAGACCGAGTGAGCTTTCTCCTCAATCAATTGGGACACTTAGTCCTCACAAGGACCACCACAACTTGGTGTCTCTTGCTTTGATTACAAAGGTGTTGAGAACAAGAATGGGGAAGAAGAAAAGCGATCCAAGTGCAAGAGCTCAAAAGAACACGACAAAACTCTCTCTTCTAGTCACTAATTGCTTTGAGTGGAATTGGGACTTGGAGAGGCTTTGATTCAATCTAATTGTGTCTTGTATTGAATGCACTAGCTCTTGTATTCAATGTGTTGGCTGAAAACTTGGATGCCTTGAAGTGTGGTGGTTGGGGGTATTTATAGCCCCAACCACCAAAATGGTTGTTGGGGAGGCTGTCTATCGACGGGCGCACCGGACAGTCGGGTGCGCCACCGGACACTGTCCGGTGCGCCAGCCACGTCACCCAACCGTTAAGGTTCGACCGTTGGAGCTTCTAACAGCTGGGCCACCGGACAGTCCGGTGGTGCACCGGATAGGTCCTATTTACTGTCCGGTGTGCCTTCTGGCGCCTGCTCTGACTCTGCGCTCGCAGTCTGCACTGTTCACTGTTCACTTTTGTAGTCGACCATTGGTGCTGTAGTCGTTACTCCTACTGGCACACCGGACAGTCCGGTGGTGCACCAGACAGTCCGGTGAATTATAGCGGAGAGCAATTTCCAGAAACCCAAAAGTGGCAAGTTTGGAGTTGATCTCCTTGGTGCACCGGACACTGTCTGGTGGCACACCAGACAGTCCGGTGAGCCAGACCAGGGTAGCCTTCGGTTTTCTTTTCTCCTTTGTTTTGAACCCTTTCTTTTAACTTTGTATTGGTTTGTTGTGAACCTTTGGTACTTGTAGAACATATATTCTAGAGCAAACTAGTTAGTCCAATTATTTGTGTTGGGCAATTCAACCACCAAAATCATTTAGGAAAAGGTTTGACCCTATTTCCCTTTCAGACACCAAGTGTGTGGTGGTTCTTGTGGGGTCTAAGTGGCCCGTTTGATTAAGGAGAAAGCTCACTCAGTCTAGGTGACCGTTTGAGAGAGGGAAAGGGTTGAAAGAGACCCGGTCTTTGTGACCACCTCAACGGGGACTAGGTTCTTTGTAACCGAACCTCGGTAAAACAAATCACTGTGTTCATTCGCTTGTCTTTCATTTGATTTGTTTTCCCCTCTCTCCCGTACTTTATTTAAGTGCTAACGCTAACCCCGGCTTGTAGTGTGTGCTTAAGTTTATAATTTTCAGATTTCGTCTATTCACCCCCTCTAGGCGACTTTCAATTGGTATCAGAGCCTGGTGCTTCATTAGAGTCTAACAACTCGAAGTGATGTCGGGAGGATCCGCTAAGAGGGAAATGGAAACTAGCGAGAAGGCCACAAGCCACGGGAAGGCTCCATCAAGGGAGTCTGGGACCAAAGGCAAGGAGGGATCCCCTCCTCACATCAAGTCGCATCGGAGTGGCGACAAGAAGAAAAAGATGAAGAAAGTGGTCTACTACGAGACCGATTCTTCGTCGCCCTCCACATCCGGCTCCGACACCGCGTCCATCACTTCTAAGCGCCATGAGCGCAAGAAGTATAGTAAGATGCCACTTCGTTATCCCCGTATTTCTAAGCGCGCTCCTCTACTTTCCGTTCCATTAGGTTAACCACCATATTTTGATGGTGAGGATTATTGTATGTGTAGTGATAAAATGAGGCATCACCTATCCTCACTTCACGCAAGTATTTGGGACATTATTGAATTTGGAGCGTAGGTACCTACGGTGGGGGACGAGGGCTACGACTCGGACGAGGTCACCCAAATACGGCACTTTAACTCCCAAGCAACTACTATACTCCTCGCCACCTTGTGTCGAGAGGAGTATAATAAGGTGCAAGGGTTAAAAAGTGCCAAGGAGATTTGGGACGTCCTTAAGACCGCGCACGAAGGAGATGAGGTGACCAAGATCACCAAGCAGAAGATGATCGAGGGGGAGCTTGGTCGATTCATCCTCAACCAAGGAGAGGAGCCACAAGCAATGTACAACCAGCTCAAGACCTTGGTCAATCAAGTGCGCAACCTCGGGAGCACTAAATGGGATGACCATGAGATTGTCAAGGTTATTCTAAGATCCCTTGTTTTTCGCAATCCTACTCAAGTACAATTAATTCGTGGGGATCCTAGATACAAATTAATGTCTCACGAGAAAGTGATAGGAAAGTTTGTGAGCTTTGAACTAATGATCAAAAGCTCCAAACACATCGTTGACTTGGAGCAAGGCGGTACCTCAACACCCGAGGTGCAACCCATCGCATTCAAAGCGACGGAAGAGAAGAAAGAAGAGTCTACATCAAGTAGGCTCCCCATCGACGCCTCCAAGCTCGACAATGAGGAGATGGCGCTCATCATCAGGAGCTTCCGTCAAATCCTCAAGCAAAGGAGGGGGAAGGACTACAAACCCGGCTCCAAGAGGGGTGTGCTACAAGTGTGGTAAGCCCGATCATTTTATTGCTAAATGTCCAATGTCTAGTGATAGTGATAGGAGCGACGACAAGAGGGGAAAGAAGAAGGAAAAGAAGAAGTACTACAAGAGGAAGGGTGGCGATGCCCACGTGTGTCGGGAATGAGACTCCACGAGAGCTCCACCGACTTCTCCTCCGACGAGGATGCCACCAACATCGTTGTCAATAAGGGACTTCTCTTCCCCAATGTCGGCCACAAGTGCTTCATGGCAAAGGATGGCAAAAAGAAGAAGGTACAAACTAGAACCACCCCCAAGTATACTACATCTAGTGATGAGGGTAGTTCTAGTGAAGATGAAGATGATTTGCTTACTCTTTTTGCCAATCTTAACATGCAACAAAAGGAAAAATTAAATGAATTGATAGGAGCCATTAATGAGAAGGATAAAGTTTTGGATAGCCAAGAGGAATTCCTTATTAAAGAAAACAAAAGGCACGTTAAAGTAAAAAATGCTTATGCTCAGGAAGTTGAAAAATGTGAAAATTTGACTAAGGAGCTTAACATGTGCCATGATTCAACTACCAATCTTAAAAATGAAAATGCTAGTTTAAATGCTAAGATTGATAAATTGAATTAATCAATTTCTAGCCTTAGAACTGAAAATGCTAGTTTAATTTCTAAGGCTAAAGATTTAAGTGTTTGCAATGATTCTATTTCCTGTCTTAGAAATGAGAATGTCATATTACATGCTAAGATAGATGAACTAAATGTTTGCAAACCCTCTACATCTACTGTTGATCATGTTATTATTTGTACTAGATGTAGAGATGTTAATATCGATGCTATAAATGATCACCTTGCTTTAATTAAACAACAAAATGATCATATAGATCAATTAACTGCTACAATCAATGAGCATGAAATTGAAAAATGAAAAGTTTAAATTTGTTAGATGCATGCTCTATAGTGGGAGATGCCCTGGCATCAAGGATGGCATTGGTTTCCAACAGGGAAGCAATGTCAAGCTTAATGCCCCTAAAAGATTGTCTAATTTTGTTAAGGGCAAGGCTCCTATGGTTCAGGATAATGAGGGCTATATTTTATATCATGTTGATTATCCTGAGCACAAAATTAGGATAATTCATGCTAAGAAATCTCATTCTGTTTCTCACCATGCTTTTATGTATAAGAATGAGGCTTCTAGCTCTAGGCATTCTACTCATGTTAAAATGCCTAAAAAGAAAACTCCTACTACATCAAATGAACCTAACATTTCATTTAAGACTTTTGATGCATCATATGTTTTAACTAACAAATCAGGCAAAGTAGTTGCCAAATATGTTGGGGGCAAACACAAGGGCTCAAAGACTTGTGTTTGGGTACCCAAGGTGCTTGTTTCTAACGTGAAAGGACCCAAGACTGTTTGGGTACCTAAGAACAAGGCCTAAATTGTTTTGCAGGTTTATGCATCCAGGGGCTCAAGTTGTATAATTGATAGTGGATGCACAAACCACATGACAGGGGAGAAAATAATGTTCTCCTCCTACGAGAAAAACGAAGATCCTCAAAGAGCTATCACATTCGGGGATGGAAATCAAGGTTTGGTCAAAGGATTGGGTAAAATTGCTATATCACCTGACCATTCTATTTCCAATGTTTTTCTTGTAGATTCTTTAGATTATCACTTTCTTTCTGTATCTCAATTATGCAAAATGGGCTACAACTGTCTATTTACAGATGTAGGTGTTACTGTCTTTAGAAGAAGTGATGATTCAGTAGCATTTGAGGGAGTATTAGAGGGTCAGCTATACTTAGTTGATTTTGACAAAGCTGAACTCGATACTTGCTTAATTGCTAAGACTAATATAGGTTGGTTGTGGCATCACCGACTAGCCCATGTTGGGATGAAGAATCTTCACAAGCTTCTAAAGGGAGAGCACATTTTTGGACTAACAAATATTCATTTTAAGAAAGACAGGGTTTGGCGCCCATCATCCACACAAGAACATAATGACAACGAACAGGGCACTGGAACTTCTCAACATGGATCTATTCGGCCTGATAGCTTACATAAGCATCGACGGGAGTAAGTACTGTCTAGTAATTGTAGATGATTATTCTCGCTTCACTTGGGTATTCTTTTTGCAGGAAAAATCTCAAACCCAAGAGACTTTAAAAGGATTCTTCAGACGGGCTCAAAATGAGTTCAGATTGAGAATCAAGAAAATAAGAAGCGATAATGGGACGGAGTTCAAGAACTCACAAATCAATGGTTTCCTTAAGGATGAGGGCATCAAGCATGAGTTCTCTTCTCCTTACACACCTCAACAAAATGGTGTAGTGGAGAGGAAGAATAGAACTCTACTGGACATGGCGAGGACCATGTTTGATGAGTACAAGACTCCAGACCGGTTTTGGTCTGAGGCAATTAACATCGCCTGCTACTCCATCAACCGGCTCTACCTTCACCGAATCCTCAAGAAGACATCATACGAACTCCTTACCGGTAAAAAGCCCAATGTTTCATATTTTAGAGTCTTTGGTAGCAAATGTTTTATTCTTATTAAAAGAGGTAGAAAATCTAAATTTGCTCCTAAGGCTGTAGAATCCTTTTTACTAGGATATGATTCAAACACAAGGACATATAGAGTCTTCAACAAATCCACTAGAGTAGTTGAAGTTTCTTGTGACATTGTGTTTGATGAGACTAATGGCTCCCAAGTGGAGCAAGTTGATCTTGATGAACTAGATGATGAAGAGGCTCCATGCGTCGCGCTAAGAAACATGTCCATTAGGGATGTGTGTCCTAAGGAATCCAAAGAGCCCACACAAACACAAGATCAACTATCATCTTCCATGCAAGCATCTCCACCAACTCAAGATGAGGAACAAGCTCAAGATGATGAAGATCAGGAAGATGAGCCACCTCAAAAGGAGGACAATGATCAAGGGGAGATAAAGACAAGGAAGATGAGCAAGAAATTCAGGGTCAAAGACCGCCACACCCAAGAGTCCACCAAGCAATTCAAAGAGATCACCCCGTCAACTTCATACTTGGTGATATCCATAAGGGGGTAACTACTAGATCTCGGGTTGCTCATTTATGTGAAAATTACTCTTTTATCTCCTCTATTGAGCCATACATGATTGAGGATGCACTAAGAGATCTAGATTGGGTGCTGGCAATGCAAGAGGAACTCAACAACTTCACGAGGAATGAGGTATGGCATTTAGTTCCACATCCTAATCAAAATGTTCTAGGTATCAAATGGGTATTTCGCAACAAGCAAGATGAGCATGGTGTGGTGACAAGGAACAAAGCCCGACTTGTGGACAAGGGTTATTCACAAGTTGAAGGTTTGGACTTTGATGAAACTTATGCACCCGTAGCTAGGCATGAGTCAATTCGTATATTACTTGTCTATGCTACCTACCATGGCTTTAAGCTTTATCAAATGGACGTGAAAAGTGCCTTCCTCAATGGACCAATCAAGAAAGAGGTCTATGTTGAGCAACCTCCCAGCTTTGAAGATAGTGAGTACCCTAACCATGTTTATAAACTCTCAAAGGCGCTTTATGGGCTCAAGCAAGCCCCAAGAGCATGGTATGAATGCCTGCGAGATTTTCTTATCACTAATGGCTTCAAAGTCGGTAAAGCCGATCCTACTCTCTTTACTAAAACTATTGCAAAAGATTTGTTTGTATGCCAAATTTATGTTGATGATATCATATTTGGGTCTACTAACAAATCTACTTGTGAAGAGTTTAGTAAGATCATGATACAAAAATTCGAGATGTCTATGATGGGGGAGTTAAAGTATTTTCTAGGATTTCAAGTTAAGCAACTCTAAGATGGCACCTTCATCAGCCAAACAAAGTACATTCAAGACATAACAAGTTTGGAATGAAGGATGCCAAGCCCATCAAGACACCCGTGGGAACTAATGGGCATCTCGACCTCGACACGGGAGGTAAATCCGTAGATCAAAAGGTATACCGGTCGATGATAGGATCTTTACTCTATTTATGTGCATCTCGACTAGATATTATGCTTTCCGTATGCATGTGTGCAAGGTTCCAAGCTTATCCTAAGGAAGTTCACCTTATGGCCGTGAAAAGAATCATGAGATATTTAGTTTATACTCCTAAGTTTGGACTTTTGTACCCCAAGGGATCCACTTTTGATTTAATAGGATATTTCGATGCCGATTGGGCAGGGTGTAAAATTGATAGGAAGAGTACATCAGGGACTTCAGTTTCTGGGGAGATCCCTGGTGTCTTGGGCTTCAAAGAAACAAAACTCAGTAGCTCTTTCTACCGCCGAAGCCGAGTACATTGTCGCAGGCCATTGCTGTGCGCAATTTCTTTGGATGAGGCGAACCCTTAGGGACTATGGCTACAAATTGATCAAAGTCCCTCTCCTATGTGACAATGAGAGTGCAATCCGCATGGCGGATAATCCCGTTGAACACAGCCGTACTAAGCACGTAGACATTCGGTATCACTTTTTGAGGGATCACCAACAAAGGGGGGATATCGAGATAGCTTAAGTTAGCACCAAAGAACAACTAGACGATATCTTTACCAAGCCTTTAGATGAGAAAATCTTTAGCAAACTTAGGAATGAGGTAAATATTCTTGATTATCGGAATTTTGATTGAAACATTGCACACATAGCTCATCTATATATCTTTGATTATATCTTTTTCATTTTGGTACAAATGCATAATTATTATTATTTATGTAGCAAGGCTACAACTAATGTGTTTCCAAGTATATTTCTATACTAAGTCATAGATTGAAAGGGAAATGGAGTCTTTGGCGAAGACAAGGCTTCCACTCCACTCTAATGGTATCATTTATCCTTCGTCGTCACTCCACATAACTCTCTATTGGTATAATCCTTCACTCATATATTATTTACCAATGGGGGAGAAAGTTTAAAGGGGCTCTCAATGTCTCCGTTTTTGGCGATTAATGCCAAAGGGGGAGAAAAGTATTAAGCCAAAAGCAAAAGGACCGCACCACCATTTTTGAAATAAAAGATTTATTTGGTTTCCACAAAAGTTTGTTTTTCCAATTGGTATCTTGTGATAAGCAATTTCTTCAATTGGTATATTTTCAAAATTGGCATCTAAATTATAAACTTCCAATTGGTATCTATTAAAACCCTCCTAAAAACTAAGAGGAGAATTTCATTCAGGGGGAGTTTTGTTTAAGTCAAAGGAAAAAGCATTTGAAACAGGGGGAGAAAATTTCAAATCTTGAAAATGCTTCTTGCAATCTTATTTATATGCCTTTGACTATTTGCAAAATACTTTGAAAATATTTTCCAAAAAGATTTGCAAAAACAAAGCAAGTGGTGCAAATGTGGTCCAAAATGTTAAATAGAAGAAAGCAATCCATTCATATCTAGTAAGATAATAAATTGGTTTAATTCTAAGTAACATATGCACTTACCATATGCAAACTAGTTCATTTCTGCACTTATATATTTGCTTTGGTTTGTGTTGGCATCAACCACCAAAAAGGGGAGATTGAAAAGGAAATATGATTAACCTTTTCCCAGAATATATGTTCTATGGGTGCATAAAGGTTCAACACAAACAAATAAAAGATTGAAGATAGGGTTCAAATACAAAGGAGCAAGAAACCGAGTGTGCCCTGGTCTGGCGCACCGGACTGTCCGGTGTGCCACCGGACAGTGTCTGGTGCACCAGGACCATACAATCCCAAACCAGTCACTCTTGGGTTTTCGCCAGCGCGCTCCGCTATAATTCACCGGACTGTCCGGTGCACCAGCAGAGTAACGGCTATCCAGCGCAACGGTCGACTGCAACGGCGCTTGACATCGCTACAGTGAAGAACAGTGCGCGCAGAGTCAGAGCGCAGAAGTCAGAGGCGCACTAGACAGTGAACAGTGCATGTCTGGTGCCACTAGAAGACAAAGCCTCCAACGGTCGACAGCTCCCGAACCCTAACGGTTGGGTGACGTGGCTGGCGCACCGAACAGTGTCCGGTGGCGCACCGGACTGTCCGGTGCGCCCATCGACAGCAGCCTGCCCCAAAGGTTGTTTGGTGGTTGAGGGCTATAAATACCCCCCAACCACCACCACTCCAAGCATCCAAGTTTTCTGATTTTATCATTCAATACAAGAGCTAGTGCATTCACTCCTAGACACAAATAAAAAGAATCAAAGCCTCTCCAAGTGTCAAACTCATTCCAACCACCTAGTGACTTGAGAGAGTATTTTGTTCGTGTTCTTTGCGCTCTTGTTGCTTGGATCGCTTTCTTCCTTCCTCATTCTTGTTCCCAAGTGAATTGTAATCAAAGCAAGAGACACCAAGTGTGTGGTGGTCCTTGTGGGGTCTAATTGACCCGTTTGATTAAGGAGAAAGCTCACTCGGTTTAGGTGACCGTTTGAGAGAGGGAAAGGGTTGAAAGAGACCCAGTCTTTGTGACCACCTCAACGGGGACTAGGTTCTTTAGAACCGAACCTCGGTAAAACAAATCACTATGTTCATTCGCTTGTCTTTCATTTGATTTGTTTTCTCCTCTCCCGGACTTTATTTAAGTGCTAATGCTAACCCCGTCTAGTAGTGTTTGCTTAACTTTATAATTTTCAGATTCCGCCTATTCACCCCCCTCTAGGCGACTTTCACTCTCCCTTATATAAGGTTATCTCACCAAAGACAAAACCAATCCTGCTATAAATCGCTCATGTTCCTATCCTTTATATCTCCTCGCGCGTATAGTTATTTCTCTCCATAAGACTTATCTCATCAGACAAAACTAAATTTATTTTACAGGCGAAAGGTGGTTGTTGGAACGAGGGCCGACCAAAAAATAAAAACTAATTTTATCTCACGAGTCTAGTTGAGATTATGCCAAAGCATGAGGTCCCCCCTTGACCAGTGTATGCTATCTAACATGGTGCAAATTTTGTCAGTGCAAAGTTTAATGATAACCAGTTGTGCGAAGGAGAGATTGCCATCTTTATTTATCGAGGAGGTCCAACTCCTTGGGGCATACTTGTTCCTACAAAAGGTTGTTGTACGCACGGACCCAGGGAGAACCCTTTAGGCGCCGTTCAGTTGTCACGGATTGGTGGGTTGAAACTATTCCTAACCGGATTGCTTCTCTAATTTATATAAACTTTAATTAGCTGGAACGATTCTGGGTGTAATCCGGCACAAACGAACAAGACCTTAGTGGCCTCTAGGCGGAGGATGCCTTTGGCTTCATAGACCAAAAAGTAGGGGGTCTACAAGGTGGGGCCAGTTTGACGTGGTCTGGTTTAACTAAAGGATTTGATAAGATGGTTTGTTCACCTAGCATCATGGCCTTTGAGGCAATTGCATTTTTGGGTCTGAGTAGGTCTGCTAATGGCAAAAAATCCGATCCACACCCACCTATACCCAAATCTTATAACTTTGATATCCATCCCACGCCCACCAAAAAATATAAGAAGTAAATTAAATCCAACCCATCCAATAATATTATTGATCCCAAACCAACCCGTAATTGGGTGGAAACCCATGGAAACCCCATGGGTTCAGCTTATTGTCTCACATCAAGCCAACTGCATACACATACACTGATACACAGTGACAACTTTATAGGTAGTTTCAATGACATAAAACATAGTCCACGACATACAAAAATAGTGACAATAATATTATACACTGATACAAAAACAAGTTTGGTC
Organism: Zea luxurians; assembly: GCA_029449295.1. Lineage (NCBI taxonomy): Eukaryota > Viridiplantae > Streptophyta > Magnoliopsida > Poales > Poaceae > Zea > Zea luxurians. The sequence continues at coordinate 8,180,776 of JAOPSE010000035.1, forward strand.
GATGAACATTTAGGTCTCGAGAGAATAACAAAAAACATCGGTTAAAGATCCTTAATGAACAATAATTTTTTTAGCAAGAAACATAAACTAGCAGCAATGGAAAGAGTCTCTGATCAAGCTCGAAGCTAGCAAAAATGGAAGACGCATCTAGGTAGCATCAGAAGCACACCAAACGACGCATAAATCTCTCTGGAAGTGAAAAGAAAAGAACCATGTGTGAATGGTCCCTGGAGCGGCAGTGTGTTTGCTTCGTACACAAGAGCGCGCGCCAAGGGACAGGGGGCATCGGTGTCTAAGTGTGAAAGTGTCTAATTAGCGTTGGTGGCCAGCAGAAGCTGAGAGCACCTAGAGGGGGGTGAATAGGTGATCCTGTAAAATTCAACAACTAATAGCCACAAAACTTGGTTAAGTGTTAGAATGGCTAAGTAGCGAGCTCTTGCGAATACACAAGTATCACAGAAAAACAATCACAAAAGACACGCGAGTTTATCCCATGGTTCGGCAAGTATAACACTTGCCTACCTCCACGTTGTGGCATCCTCTTTTCCCGTTTACGAGGAATCTCCACAAATTGGAGTCTCTCGCCCTTACAACAAATATCAAAGTGAAATCACAAGAGTAAGGATGGGAAGCAACACACACAAATCCGCAGCAATACGCACACACACAAGCCAAGACTTGAGCTCGAATGAAGCACAACTAGTTCACTACTAGAACAGAGCTCAAATCACTAACAAAGTCAATCAAGTGCACAGAGACGGAGTGTGGAAGACTTAGAATGCTCAAAGTATGCTTAGATGACTCCTCCATGCGCCTAGGGGTCCCTTTTATAGCCCCAAGGCAGTTAGGAGCCGTTGGAGGCATTCTTGGAAGGCTAATCTTGCCTTCTGTCGGGTTGAGCACCGGACAGTCCGGTGTGCCACCGGACAGCCACTGTTCATGTCCGGTGCGCGATTTCCTTCCATTCCTGGCGCAGCCGACCGTTGCAACTTCGGGCTGGTTGGCGCACCAGACATTGTCCGGTGCACACCGGACAGTCCGGTGCCCCTAGCCGATCGTTGGCGCGGGCCACACGTCGCCCGCGGATTGCGCGGCCGACCGTTGCATTGGCGACCGTTGGCTCACCGGATAGTCCGGTGCACCACCAGACAGTCCGGTGAATTATAGCCGTATGCCGCCAAAGTTTCCCGAGAGTGGCCAGTTCGCCGGAGACCTGCCCGGTGCACCGGACACTTGCACCACCGGACAGTCCGGTGTGTCAGACTGTGCTGAGTCTTGGCTGCACACAGACACTCTCTTCCAATCTTTTTCTTTTCTAGCACTTAGGTAACTTCATTACTACCAAAAACAAATGTACTAAGTCTAGAAACATACCTTCTTGTTGATTTGCACTTCATTCATCATTTGGCATATTATAACCCACTTAATATGTGTTGGAAACTTAATCACCAAAATATACTAGAAATGGCCCAAGGGCACATTTCCCTTTCAATCTCACCCTTTTTGGTGATTTATGCCAACACATCAAAAAGCAACAAATAGAAGTGCAACTGTTGGGGACTTGTTCTCAAATGCTAAGAATTAAGAACAAGGCAACACAGAAGATGTTAAACATTAAAGTCCTTCGTCCTCCATAACCATATATCCCTTCGGGATATAAAGCATCTCGGACGAAGGTTACGAAGGACATACCTTCGTAAGCATAACAACGAAGGACGAAGTATTCATATAAATCATGAGATATGAAATAAACACTTAAATTTTATCATAGAATTATCTCCATTCTTATTATTATAAACAAATGTAAATGACTTTAAATCACAAATGTACCTTCGGTCCTGAAGAAGGCAAAAATACAAGTGTGATGCGAAGGCAAATGACAGGTTCGCGTGAACAGTACAGGGGTACTGTTCATCTATTTATAGACACAGGACGCAGCCTGTGACGAATTACAATTATGCCCTTTACAAAAGTTTACAACATTAACTTAGACCTCTATGGATAAAAAGGTCATTCTATCTTTATGTCGGTTTGTAACGCCGAAGCTCCATAAAAGGGAACCTTCGGCCATCTCCTGGGGGCGATTTCAGCCGAAGCTGCTTCTTCGTGTAAGACCTTCGGCGCAACGAAGCATGGCCCCAACAGTAGCCCCTTTCGCGGCGCTAGATCGTTTTTCGTAACGAGCTTGATCCGTGAAAAAATCCTCTCAAGCTTCGGGAAGCCGAAGGTCCAAAAAACACCTTCCCTGAGCTCGTTGCCGAGAAACGATTCATCCCCCGGGCTCGCGTCGGTCCCACCTTGCAGAGTTACTGTTTGATCCTTGCGGTCCACTGCACAGCGAGTACAAGTTACTGCCCGCCTGGTGTAAAAATCCCGCCGCTTCGCCTTCTTACCTGCAGCACTATATAAACTGACGAGTAGGTGTGAAGTTACCACAGCATTCATTGCTATTTGCACTGTTTCGCTGCAAAAATTTTTAACCATAGCCGAAGCTTGATTCTCAGAATCTAACGAAGGTCCATCTCGAAGTCTGCTTCGTCAAAGAGGAAAGCTTCGGAAAAAAGAAAAAAGAAAAAAGTGTTTTAATTTCCGCAAACTTAGAATCAAATGGCCAGGGTGCGATCTACTGCCAGAGTTGAACGTGAAGGGGACGAAGCCGAAGGTTCAAATACTGTGCCCATTTCCGAAGCGATGCAGCGTTCCGGACTGGTGACCGCGGAAGAAATGCCTGCTGCCGAAGCAAACCCGACAGCTGCCGAAGGAGAAGGGAATATTGAAGAAACCGACTCCGAAGATGACTACCGTATTGCCATGCCGAGCAAACCCAGCCACCTAGACTTCGGAAAATCGACTGTTTCAAAAGTTGATCTTGCCAAGATGGTGAAAGCAGGTTATTTCAGTGAAGATCAGAAGAAGCTACTTCGCTTCGGGGGAGAAGAGACCACCCCGAAGCCAGAGAAGGACGAGATTGTCATCTTCAAGAGCTTTTTAAAGGCTGGGCTAAGATTCCCTGTTCACGAGATTGTTGCGGAGATATTGAAGAGGTTTGGTATCTATTTTCACCAGTTAACTCCTAACGCTATCGTTAGGCTTAGCGTTTATATTTGGGCCCTCCGAAGCCAAGCAGTGGAGCCTTTTGCCGACAGCTTCTATCGAGTTCATGAGTTGCATTATCAAACAAAGGCCAGAAAAGATGGGCTTCATGAAAACTTCGGCTGCTATAATTTTGCCTACCGAAAAACCGCAAAGTTTCCTGTAATCAGCTACCGAAGCAAATGGCCGGCCGGCTGGAAGTCAGAATGGTTCTATGTCAAGGTTGATGAGGACAAGGAGAAGCTTGTGCAAAGTCCACTCGAGCTGATCTTCGGAGAAACGCGACCCCACTGCAACATGACACCAGAGGGTCAAACTCAACAAGCAATAGATGAATTCAGAATTATTGCAGAGCATATTGGTACCAGAGATCTAGTTCAAGAATTCTTGGCATTCAGAGTCTTCCCTACTCTGAAAGAATGGGAAATGCCAAAGTTAAAGGGGGAGAAGAAGGAGGGGGAACTTGTCCGGCTTCCTTACCACTTCAAATTCAAGAAATTCTTTAAGAAGCCCTGCCAAGAGTGGCTGGACACAGTTGAGGTGATGTGTAATGAAATTCTTGGAAATTATTCAAAAAAAGAAGATCAACTGATGACAGCAGCCTTCGGCACCCGTCCGAAGCGAAGGCTGAACCGAGTGCTCGATGCCCTGGGCTTCGAGTACCCTGACTATGGGCAGTTAAGCAAGGGTGCTGAAGGCCAGAAAAGAAAAAGAGCGGCCGAAGCTTTAAAAAAGGATGAAGAAAAACCCCCAAAAGAGAAGAAGATTGCCAAGAGAAAAATATCGACTCCAAAGCGAAAACTATCCGAAGAAGAGGGGTCCCCCACACCACCTTCTACTAGCGACGTGGAGGAAATTTTAAAGGTAATGACTGAACCCATGCCCACGAAGCTAAGTCCATTAGGGCCTCGACTGACGAAGCTTTTTCAAAAGGTGGCGGAGCCGGAAAAATCGAAGATAACCAAAGCAAAAAGGCAAAGAATTATTGCCGTAACAGAAGTTATTGACAAGACGCCACCGAGAGCATCAATTCAGAAAACAGCAGCTGCCGAAGACACAACAAACGTCGAAGTCGCACCTTCGGAGGTCGCGGCTACCGAAGCCGCTACAGCCGAAGATGTGAACTTGGAGACTACCATTGAGAACATCGACAAAATTTTGGAAGACATGGCTGCAGAAGAAGCTGCCGCTGCTGCTAAAAAAGCCATGGCCACAGTGCCTGAGAAGGGGAAAGAAATAGCCAAAGAGGCTTCGGACGACGAAGCCTACACATTTCAGAATTTAATCGGGCAAAAACTTTCGGAGGACGAAATAGAAGAGCTTAAAGATTATGCCAAATCTTGCGGATACAGGCCAGGAGCTCTTCTATTCGGAGGTGTGGACGATGAAAAATTGGGCTGCATTCGAGACCAAACCGGAGCTAAGGTCATCGGTACTCTATCAAAGAGTATCGGTTTTCCGAAGCTAGAGACAGACATCAGCCGCTACCGACGACAACATATCGTCGGCAGCTTATTTTATTCCAATTTCAAGGTAAACAACCTTTTCTCTGGTCTTTATTGCTTTCAATAATGAAAATGTTACTAACGAAAGTTACTTTTGTGCAGAGCATGCTACTGAGCAAAGCTCTGAAGATGCAGCAGGATTTAGAGGACAAAAAACACGAAGCTATTATTGGAAATTTGGAGAGCAAGATAAAGGAACAAGCAGCCATCATTGAAAAGAAAGACTTCGAGCTTCAATCAACCGAAGGCTTGCTAGCAGAGACCGAAGCTAAAATATCAGAATTGAATTCGAAGCTTATCGGTCAATCAAAACAGTTTGAACAAGAAAAGCTAGAGCTCAATTCTAAACTTGAAGCCGAAGTCCAAGCCAACTCAAATTTGAAGCAATCACTAACAAGCCTTCAGGGTAAATGTTTGGATTTTAGCAACAATTGTATCCAACAATTAAAGAAGATCTTTCACTCAGTTGGAGCCAGCAGCGGGAAGTTTACCCCTTCGGATGAAAATTTACCAAGAGCCTTCGATCATATCGAAGCTGAAATCGAAGAACTTGACGAAGTTATAGCCGGGCACGGTGACTTCTGTGCCTGGGTAGCTTCTCGGGGTACCGCTGCAGCATTCCTGAAGGCTGGCTGCGAACATGGAAAGATTGTCAACAGGCCCAACTTCACCCTATCTCCATCAATCCTGGACAATATACCTGACCTCGCCCGAAGCATCTCAAATAGATTTATAAAAATGATATGGACAAAAGGCGGGCGGGAGAAGGCTGGAGACGAAGCTCGAAGTCATCTTGAACCAGTAAGAAATCATACTTTGTACTTACCTTCTCCTTCACACTTGATTTTTACTCTGGATACCTGGATTCATGTAGGATGACGAAGCTGAAGGTGATTAAATAATATGCCGCCGAAGCGGAAGCCTGAAGAAGAAGATTAGTAGTAGGCTAGGAAAAACTCAGGAAAATTTGTAACAACTTTTTGTAAATACAATTAAACCGTTCTCAATGAACTTTGTACATACCTTGTAATATATTCTTACCCCTTTATTGAGACGCTTTGATGTGGACGAAATCAGTATTTTGAGCCGAAGGCGAAAAAACACCTTCCCTTCTTTTCGTTCACAACGAAGCATAAAAGACCACTTCCTCTTTGTGCCGAAGCTTTGCTTTTTCGTACATAACAAAACATAAAAGGATACTTCTTCTTTGTGCCGAAGCTTTGCTTTTTCGTACATAACAAAACATAAAAGAATACTTCTTCTTTGTGCCGAAGCTTTTCTTTTTTGTACACCCCAAAACATAAAAAACCACTTCTTCTTTTTGCCGAAGCAACCACTTTGGAACACATGCTATGAATGAATGCTTATGAATGCAAATGCTATGATGTAATGTGTTGTGCGAATGAATGTCCGAAACATATAACCGAAGCCACACTCAGCCATTATTTCCTTAGAATCAACAACACATCAGCTCTGCATTCCCTTAGGAACGACTTTGGAGCTTCTTCGTCTTTTACTTAGACGGTATAAACTCTGCATTCCCTTAGGAACGTCTTTGGAGTTTCTTCGCCTTTTACTTAGGCGGTATAAGCTCTGCATTCCCTTAGGAACGTCTTTGGAGCTTCTTCGCCTTTTACTTTCGGCGGAACCAGCGTTGACTTTTCGCTGTGAGCTCTGCATCCCCTTAGGGACGTCTTTGGAGCTTCTTCTCTCTTTTTTTAGTTTCGGCACTCGATGGTGCGTTCTCAGCTGTTACATTTACATTCTTTGGGGGATTTTGCTTCTTATAAAACTAAAAAGGAAATTACACATGATGGCCCCATTAAAAACCTTTCTCCCCCTTTAGAAAGGAAAAGGGTGCCATGAAAAAGAAAAGAAAAAACATAAAAATTACATCAAGTTATACATAGTATCGCCGAAGCTCATCCGCATTCCAAGATCTTGGAATTTCTTTGCCATCCATGTCCTTCAACCTGTACGATCCAGGCCTTGCCGAAGATACTACTAAGAATGGTCCTTCCCATTTCAACTGTAGTTTGCCCACTGTATCTGGGTTAGCCACTCTCCGAAGCACCAAGTGTCCCGGCTCAATATTTTTTAGCCGGACCTTTCTATCTCGCCATTTAACTGTTTCAGCCTGGTATTTATTGATATTCTCCATGGCCTGAAGCCTGATCCCTTCTAAAGCATCTTTTTCCACAAGGCAAGCATCTTCGGGATCTGATTCTGCCGAAGCTATTACTCTTATTGATCCAGCTTTGGCTTCTTCCGGAGTTATTGCTTCGTCACCGAATAACAACTTGAATGGGGTAAAGCCTGTAGACCTTGATGCTGTTGTATTGTGGCCCCACACCACTTTGGTTAACTGGTCTGGCCACTTTCCCCTGGGTTGATTGAAGATTAACTTCATTATTCCTGTCATTATAATGCCGTTGGCCCTTTCAACAAGCCCATTCGACTCCGGATGCCTGACTGATGCAAAATGGATCTTCGTTCCAATTTGATCACAGAAATTTCTGAAAGCTTCGGAGTCGAACTGCGTTCCATTATCTACAGTGATGGCCTTCGGTACTCCGAAGCGACAGACAATGTTCTGCCAGAAAAACTTTTGGACAGTGGCCGAAGTTATTGTGGCTAATGGCTTCGCCTCAATCCATTTGGAAAAATACTCCACAGCTACTATAACATATTTTAAATTCCCTTGGGCCGGTGGTAATGGACCCAACAAGTCAAGGCCCCATCTTTGCAGTGGCCAGATGGGTTGTATCAGCTGTGTCAAAGACGAAGGTTGCTTTTGATCTCTTGCACATTTTTGACAACCTTCGCACTTCTGAACTAACTCCGCTGCATCCGAATCTGCCTTCGGCCAATAAAATCCTTGGCGGAACACTTTTCCAAGTAACGGCCTGGATCCGATGTGAGAACCACACAGGCCTGCATGTATCTCTTTCATCAACTCTATACCTTCGGCTCTAGATAAGCACTTGAGCAGCGGAGCGCAAACTCCATGTTTGTATAATTCCCCTTCTATCATGACATACGGACGAGCTCTTGCCTCTATTCTTTTATTGTAAGCTTCGTCATCTGAAAGGAACTTACCCTGAAGGTAAGAAATTATTTCAGTTCTCCAATCTTCGCTGTAAACAGGAGATATGTTGAGAACTGCTCTTTCAAGGAGCTCCACTGAAGGTGCCTTTATTGTTTCGAAGAACACATCCGAAGGTAACGGCAGCCCCTGTGCTGCAGACTTGGCTAGCAAATCAGCATGCTCAATTTGTCCTCGAGGGATATTCTTGACAGAGAATCCTTCGAAGGAGGCTTCGATCCTTCGGACCATATCTAGATATTTTTCCAGCTTCGGATCTTTAGCCTTGCAACTTTTGTCAACATGACCTGAAACCACCTGGGAATCAGTTTTGAGAATTGCCCTTCTGATTCCCATTGCCTTTAATTTCCGAAGGCCCAGAAGCAGGGCTTCGTACTCAGCAATATTGTTCGTACAGCTGAAATCAAGTTTTGCTGCATAACAAGTTTTGACCTTGGATGGTGAAACCAACACAGCAGCTGCACCTGCTCCGAAGATTCCCCAAGAGCCATCACAAAACACTGTCCATACTTCGGCATCTTTATTTGCTTCTTCATCCTGAGCCCCTGGCGTCCAGTCGGCAATGAAATCTGCCAATGCTTGAGACTGGATCGAGGATCTATGCACATAATCAATGTAAAATTCGTTGAGCTCTGCAGCCCATTTGCCAATCCGTCCAGTAGCTTCTCTATTTTTCATTATATCCTTCAACGGCTGTGAAGAAGGAACAATAATATTGTATGCCTGGAAATAATGCCGAAGCTTCCTTGATGCCATTAAAACGGCATATAATATCTTCTCCAGCTCTGTATAATTTTTCTTTGAGACACTAAGGACCTCAGATACAAAATACACTGGAACTTGCTTCTTGAGTTGGCCATCAAGCTTCTCCTGAACAAGTGCCGCACTCACTGCTGAGTGCGAAGCTGCCACATATAACAACAGAGAAGCCCCTGGCGTTGGTGGAGTTAATGTTGTGAGATCTATCAAGTATTGCTTCAGCTCTTCGAAGGCTTTTTGTTGACTTGGGCCCCATTGAAAGACTTCGGCTGACTTCAGCACCTCGAAAAATGGTAAGTTTCTTTCTGCTGATCTGGATATAAATCTATTGAGAGATGCCAGCCTTCCTGTCAATCTTTGGGCCCCCTTTCTTGTAGTTGGTGGCTCCATTCGAAGTATAGCTTCGATTTTATTTGGATTAGCTTCGATTCCCTTTGTTGAAACCAAACATCCAAGAAATTTACCCTTCTTCACTCCGAAGACACATTTTTCTGGATTCAGCTTCAGACCAGCTTGTCTGAAGCTGGCGAAGGTCTCCTGCAGATCAGCAATATGATTTTCCTGCTTCGTGCTTTTAACAATAATGTCATCAACATAGGTCAACACATTTCTGCCTATTTGAGACTGGAGAACCTTCACAGTCATTCTGCTGAAACTTCCTCCAGCATTTTTGAGCCCCTCAGGCATCTGAAGGTAGCAATACGTGCCACTTGGAGTTATGAAGCTAGTCTTCAGCTCATCTTCCTTTTTCATCCAGATTTGATGATATCCTGAGTAGCAATCCAGGAGACTCATGAGCTCTGAAGAAGCTGCTGCATCGACTAGAGAGTCTATCCTTGGCAGCGGGAATTCGTCCTTCGGACAAGCCTTGTTGAGATCTGTGAAATCGATACACATTCTCCACTTGCCATTGGCCTTCTTCACCATAACGGTGTTAGCTAGCCACTCTGGATACTTCACTTCTCTGATAACTCCTGCACTGAGGAGTCTTTTTACTTCGTTGGGAGCCCCTTCGGCCTTGTCATCAGACATTTTCCGAAGCCTCTGCTTTCGGGGTCTGAAGGATGGGTCAACATTGAGCGAATGTTCAATAACATCCCGATTTACTCCACAGAGATCATTAGCCGACCATGCAAAAACATCTTTGTTGTTGAATAAAAACCTTATCAAGGTTTTCTCCTGGTCTTCAGATAATTGCGAGCCCAACAGCACCTTCTGCTCTGCTATGTCCTCACACAATAGCATGGGCTTCGGCTGATCTGCTGAAGCTGCCTTCTCCCTTCTGAATTTGTACTGTTCATAAGCTTCAGTTCCATCTATATTATGGATTGCCTTGGAGTCGGTCCAGCTTCCTTCGGCCCTTCTAGCAGCTTCCTGGCTTCCATGAATAGCAATAGGCCCTTGGTCCGAAGGTATCTTCATGCAAAGATAAGCTGGGTGGAGAATTGCTTCGAAGGCATTAAGAGTACCACGGCCAATGATAGCATTGTAAGGATACTCCATGTCAACAATATCAAACACAATTTGCTCAGTCCTTGTGTTGTTAACAAATCCGAAGGTTACCGGCATGGTAATCTTCCCAAGTGCTACAATCTGCCGCCCTCCGAAGCCACAAAGAGGGTGCGTGGCATCATGAATCTTGTCTTCGGGCTCTTGCATTTGTCTGAAGGCTTTAGCAAATATAATGTCAGCTGCACTGCCTGTGTCAACTAGGACATTGTGAACCAGAAATCCTTTGATTACACAAGAGATAACCATGGCATCATTGTGAGGATAATCCTTAAGCTGAAGGTCTTCCTGAGAGAAAGTAATTGGAATGTGGGACCACTTGGACTTGATGAAGGGTCCCTGCACTCCAACATGCTGCACCCTTCTCTGAGCCTCCTTCTTCTGCTTCTTGTTAGCCGGCTCTGAGCAAGAACCGCCTGTTATCGGGAGCACCAGCTTCGAAGCCGAAGCAGCTCCAGCTTGATTGTTGAACGAAGCCATCAGCTCAGAAAAGTGGAAGTGAGTTCACCGGAGGTGGGCGCCAATGTTGGGGACTTGTTCTCAAATGCTAAGAATTAAGAACAAGGCAACACAGAAGATGTTAAACATTAAAGTCCTTCGTCCTCCATAACCATATATCCCTTCGGGATATAAAGCATCTCAGACGAAGGTTACGAAGGACATACCTTCGTAAGCATAACAACGAAGGACGAAGTATTCATATAAATCATGAGATATGAAATAAACACTTAAATTTTATCATAGAATTATCTCCATTCTTATTATTATAAACAAATGTAAATGACTTTAAATCACAAATGTACCTTCGGTCCTGAAGAAGGCAAAAATACAAGTGTGATGCGATGGCAAATGACAGGTTCGCGTGAACAGTACAGGGGTACTGTTCATCTATTTATAGACACAGGACGCAGCCTGTGACGAATTACAATTATGCCCTTTACAAAAGTTTACAACATTAACTTAGACCTCTATGGATAAAAAGGTCATTCTATCTTTATGTCGGTTTGTAACGCCGAAGCTCCATAAAAGGGAACCTTCGGCCATCTCCTGGGGGCGATTTCAGCCGAAGCTGCTTCTTCGTGTAAGACCTTCGGCGCAACGAAGCATGGCCCCAACAGCAACATTAATGCAATTGAGAACAAAAATAGTCTTTGACAAGATTTGACATATTTGGATCGTTCTTCGCCACCACTTGGTTTGTTTTTGCAAATCAAATTCATTTTCCTATCTCTAAGTCAAACACACTTGTTTGAGCACAAAGAAAGATAATCCAAGAGTAAAGATGATTAAGAGCCAAAAACTCCCCCTTTTTCCCATAATCAAACATTCTCCCCACAAGAGACCAAATTTTGACAATAAGAGTATTTTGACAAATCAAAAGTTCTAACTCTACTATTTTCAAAATTCTCAAGTGGTAGCTGATCCATTTGCTTTGGCCTTAATTTCTCCCTCTTTGGCATGAAGAACCAAAACAGGATCATTATGGGTCCTTTAACCCCATTGCCTCACCAAAATTGTCAATTAAGAGCAAAAAGGCAATAAGAGCGTAGATATGAACTTGGAGTTAATACCGGAGTGCAGTGGAAGTCTTTGCATGGTCCAAGTTCATATTTCTCTTTCAATTCACCTTTGAGGCTACATTAAGTAAACTCAACACAAATGTTAGCCTCAAAGGATCAAGTTGTAGCACTTCTCCCCCCTAAATATGTGCATTACTCACACATGGACTTGTGAGGTCTGGGGATCCCTTGGACAACTTGAGCACCAGAAGTAAACAGCAAATCTCATAAGTGCATAAAGTAACTTGATCAAGGGCATAAAACACATGTATGCTATAAATCAATCCAAGTTACGCGAATCTAAGATATTTAGCTCACTACGCAACCTGCAAAAGGTTTTCTCATCTAAAGGCTTGGTAAAGATATCGGCTAGCTGGTTCTCGGTGCTAATATAGAACACTTCGATATCTCCCTTTTGTTGGTGGTCTCTCAAAAAGTGAAGCCGGATGTCTATGTGCTTAATGCGGCTGTGTTCAACAGGATTATCTGCCATGCGGATTGCACTCTCATTGTCACATAGGAGTGGGCCTTTGCTCAGATTGTAGCCAAAGTCCCGGAGGGTTTGCCTCATCCAAAGTAGTTGCGCGCAACACTGTCCTGCGGCAACGTACTTGGCCTCAGCGGTGGATAGGGCAACAGAGGTTTGTTTCTTAGAACTCCAAGACAGCAGGGACCTTCCTAGGAATTGGCACATCCCTCATGTACTCTTCCTATCAACCTTGCATCCAGCATAATCGGAGTCTGAGTATCCAATCAAGTCAAAGGTAGACCCCTTTGGATACCAGATCCCGAAGCAAGGCATAGCAACTAAATATCTAAGAATTCGCTTAACGAACACAAGGTGACATTCCCTTGGATCGGATTGAAATCTAGCACACATGCATACGCTAAGCATAATATCCAGTCTACTAGCACATAAATAAAGCAAGGATCCTATCATAGACCGGTACGTCTTTTGATCAACGGACTTACCTCCTTTGTTGAGGTTGACATGTCTGTCGGTTCCCATCGGTGTCTTCGCGGGCTTGGCGTCCTTCATCCCAAACCGCTTGAAAAGATCTTGAGTGTACTTCATTTGGGAGATGAAGGTGCTGTCCTTGAGTTGCTTCACTTGGAACCCAAGGAAGTAGTTCAACTCGGCCATCATCGACATCTCAAATTTCTGTGTCATCACCCTGCTAAACTCCTCACAAGACTTTTGGTTAGTAGAACCAAATATTATGTCATCGACATAAATTTGGCACGCAAATAGGTCACCATCACAAGTCTTAGTGAAAAGAGTTGGATCAGCTTTCCCAACCTTGAAAGCATTAGCAATTAGAAAATCTCTAAGGCATTCATACCATGCTCTTGGGGCTTGCTTAAGTCCATAGAGCGCCTTAGAGAGCTTACACACATGGTCGGGGTACCGTTCATCCTTAAAGCCAGGGGGTTGCTCCACATACACCTCCTCCTTGATTGGCCCGTTGAGGAAAGCGCTCTTCACATCCATTTGGAACAACCTGAAAGAATGGTGAGCAGCATAGGCTAACAAAATGCGAATAGACTCTAGCCTAGCCACAGGAGCAAAAGTCTCCTCAAAATCCAAACCTGCGACTTGGGCATAACCTTTTGCCACAAGTCGAGCCTTGTTCCTTGTCACCACCCTTGTGCTCGTCTTGCTTGTTGCGGAACACCCACTTGGTTCCTACAACGTTTTGCTTGGGATGTGGCACCAGGCTCTAAACTTCATTCCTCTTAAAGTTATTGAGCTCTTCCTGCATGGCCAACACCCAGTCCAGATCTTGCAAGGCCTCTTCTACCCTGAAAGGCTCAATAGAAGAGACAAACGAGTAATGCTCACAAAAGTTAGCTAGTCTTGAGCGAGTAGTTACTCCCTTGCTTATATCCCCCAGAATCTGGTCGACGGGATGATTCCTTTGAATCGTCGCTCAGACTTGAGTTGGAGGGGCCCGTGGTGCTTCTTCCTTCATAACTTGATCTTCTTGTGCTCCCCCTTGATCACACGCCTCCTCTTGAAGAACATGCCCATCATCTTGAGTTGGGGGTGCACCATTGTTGAGGAAAAAGGTTGATCCTGCACTGGGTGTTCCTGTGGTCGCACATCTCCAATCGCCATGGTGCGAATTGCGTCGGTTGGAACATCATCTTCATCTACATCATCAAGATCAACTTGCTCTCTTGGAGAGCCATTAGTCTCATCAAATACAACGTCGCTAGAGACTTCAACCAAACCCGATGATTTGTTGAAGACTCTATACGCCTTTGTATTTGAGTCATAACCTAGTAAAAACCCTTCTACAACTTTGGGAGCAAATTTGAAATTTCTACCTTTCTTCACCAAAATGTAACATCTGCTCCCAAATACACGAAAGTATGAGACGTTTGGTTTGTTACCAGTCAGAAGTTCATACGAGGTCTTCTTGAGGAGGCGATGAAGGTAGAGCCGGTTTATGGCATGGCAAGCTGTGTTCACAGCTTCCGACCAAAACCGCTTGGGCGTCTTGAATTCTCCAAGCATCGTCCTCGCCATGTCTATGAGCGTCCTGTTCTTCCTCTCTACCACACCATTTTGTTGTGGTGTGTAGGGAGCGGAGAACTCGTGCTTGATTCCTTCCTCCTCAAGGTACTCCTCCACTTGTAAGTTCTTGAACTCGGACCCGTTGTCGCTTCTTATCTTTTTCACCTTGAGCTCAAATTCATTTTGAGCTCTCCTTAGAAAGCGCTTTAGGGTCCCTTGGGTTTCTGATTTATCCTGCAAAAAGAATACCCAAGTGAAGCGGGAAAAATCATCAACAATAACAAGACCATACTTACTTCCCCCGATATTGAGGTAGGCGACGGGTCCGAAGAGGTCCATATGAAGTAGCTCCAGAGGTCTTGATGTGGTCATCACATTCTTGCTGTGATGAGTACTTCCAACCTGTTTACCTGCTTGACAAGCTGCACAAGGTCTATCTTTTTCGAAACATACATTTGTTAGTCCTAACACATGCTCTCCCTTTAGAAGTTTGTGGAGGTTCTTCATCCCAACATGTGCTAGACGGCGATGCCACAGCCAGCCCATACTAGTCTTAGCGATTAAGCATGCATCTAGATCGGTCTCCTCTTTCGAAAAATCAACTAAGTAGAGTTTGCCATCTAGTACACCCTTAAACGCTAATGAACCATCACTCCTTCTAAAGACAGATACATCAACATTTGTAAACAAACAATTGTAGCCCATGTGGCACAATTCACTAACAGACAGGAGATTATAGCCTAGCGACTCTACTAAAAATACATTAGAAATAGAGTGCTCATTTGTGATGGCAATCTTGCCCAAGCCTTTGACCTTGCCTTGGTTCCCATCTTCAAAGATAATCGTGTCTTGGGAGTCCTTGTTCTTGACGTAGGAGGTGAACATCTTCTTCTCCCCCGTCATGTGGTTTGTGCATCCGCTGTCGATAATTCAGCTTGAGCCCCCGGATGCATAAACCTGCAAGACAATTTAGGCTTGGGTTTTAGGTACCCAACTCTTGTTGGGTCCTACAAGGTTAGTTACAATAGTCTTTGGGACCCAAATGCAAGTCTTGTCTCCTTTGCATTTGGACCCCATCTTTCTAGCAACCACTTTTTCATTTATACATGAAAGTACATACGTAGTGTTGCAAGCATGATAGACAGAGGTAGGTTTATTACACATTTTCCTAAGAGCATGAGACACAAAATTTCTCATAGGCCTACCATTAACATTGGAACTCGAAGCAATCATAGCATGTGAATCAAAAGCATTATAACTCCTATTATAATGAGAACTTCTAGAAAATTTTCTATCATTATACATGAAAGCATGATTCTTTAGATTACTACTAGCCATAGGGGTCTTCCATTTCTCCTTGTTGGGAATGGGAGCCCTTTGGCTTGTTAAGTTCTTGGCTTCCTTTCGAAAGCCAAGTCCATCCTTAATTGAGGGATGTCTACCAATGGTGTAGGCATCCCTAGCAAATTTTAACTTTTCAAAGTCATTTTTACAAGTCTTAAGTTGGTCATTAAGACTTGCCACTTCACCATTTAATTTTGTAATAGAAGTAAGGTGTTCAACACATGCATCAACATCAATATCCTTACACCTATTACAAATGACAACATGCTCTACACAAGAACTAGTTTTATTAACTACTTCTAGCTTAGCAATTAGATCATCATTCAAAGTCTTTAAACTAGAAATAGATTCATTGCAAGTAGATAACTCAGAAGATAGTAATTCATTCCTCTTAATTTCTAAGGCAAGTGACTTTTGAACACTAACAAATTTGTCATGTTCCTCATACAAAATGTCCTCTTGCCTCTCTAGTAGTCTATCTTTTTCATTTAAAGCATCAATCAATTCATTAATCTTTTCTACTTTAGCTCTATCTAATCCTTTGAACAAGCTAGTATAGTCTACTTCATCATCACTAGAATCTTCATCACTAGAAGTAGAATACTTAGGGGCTTCTCGAATGCTTACCTTTTTCTCTTTTGCCATGAGGCAAGTATGATGCTCGTTGGGGAAGAGAAATGACTTGTTGAAGGCCGAGGCGGCGAGTCCTTCGTCGTCGGAGTCGGACAACGAGCAATCTGAATCCCACTCTTTGCCAAGGTGCGCCTCGCCCTTCGCCTTCTTATAGGCCTTCTTCTTTTCCCTCTTCCCGCTCTTTTCTTGTTCTTGGTCATTAGTATTATCGGGACAATTTGCTATGAAATGACCAGTCTTACCACATTTAAAGCAGGAGCGCTTTCCCTTTGCTTTGCTCTTGTTGGGATGCTCCTTGTGTCCTTTTAGCGCCGTCTTGAAGCGCTTGATGATGAGGGCCATTTCATCTTCATTTAGCCTGGCAGCCTCAACTTGTGCCACCTTGCTAGGTAGCACCTCCCTGCTATTGCTTGTTGCCTTGAGTGCAACGGTTTGAGGCTCATAGATGGACATTGGGTCGTTCAATGCATCATCAACATATCTTGCTTCCTTGACCATCATACGCCCGCTCACAAACTTTCCGAGTATCTCCTCGGGCGTCATCTTTGTGTACCTAGGATTCTCACGGATTAGGTTCACAAGATGAGGGTCAATGATAGTAAAAGACCTGAGCATAAGTCGGACGACGTCGTGGTCCGTCCATCTCGTGCTTGCATAGCTCCTAATCTTGTTGACCAGGGTCTTGAGCCTGTTGTACATTTGCGTTGGCTCCTCTCCCCTGATCATGGCAAACCTTCCTAGCTCGCCTTCCACCAACTCCATTTTGGTGATCATGGTGGCGTCGTTCCCCTCATGCGATATCTTGAGGGTGTCCCATATTTGCTTGGCATTATCCAAGCCTCTCACCTTGTTGTACTCATCCCTGCACAAGGATGCTAGCAAAACAGTGGTAGCTTGTGCATTCTTATGGATTTGCTCATTGATAAACACAGGGTTATCGATACTGTCGAATTGCATTCCATTTTCTACTATCTCCCATATACTAGGATGGAGAGAAAATAAGTGACTACGCATTTTGTGACTCCAAAAAGCGTAGCCCTCTCCATCAAAGTGTGGAGGTTTACCAAGAGGAATGGAAAACAAATGAGCATTGGAATTATAAGGAATACGAGAATAATCAAATGAAAAATTCGAATTAACCGGTTTCTTTTTCTCGTCGTCGTCATTGTCTCTTGGGGAAGAAGAAGACTCGTCGCTGTCGTAGTAGATGATCTTCTTGATGCGCCTCTTCTTCTTCCCATCCTTCTTCTTATGACTCGAGCCAGAGTCAATGGGCTTGTCGTCCCTCGGCTCGTTGAGGAAGGACTCCTTCTCCGTGTCATTGACCACCATCCCCTTTCCCTCAGGATCCATCTCTTCGGGCGATTAGTCCCTTTCGTGAAGAGAACGACTCTGGTACCAATTGAGAGCACCTAGAGGGGGGTGAATAGGTGATCCTGTAAAATTCAACAACTAATAGCCACAAAACTTGGTTAAGTGTTAGAATGGCTAAGTAGCGAGCTCTTGTGAACACACAAGTATCACAGAAAAACAATCACAAAAGACACGCGAGTTTATCCCGTGGTTCGACAAGTATAACACTTGCCTACCTCCACATTGTGGCATCCCGATGGACGAGGGTTGCACTCAACCCCTTTCAAGTGATCCAATGATCAACTTGAATACCACGGTGTTCTTCTTTGCTTATCTCTTTTCCCATTTGCGAGGAATCTCCACAAGTTGGAGTCTCTCGCCCTTACAACAAATATCAAAGTGAAACCACAAGAGTAAGGATGGGAAGCAACACACACAAATCCGCAGCAATACACACACACAAGCCAAGACTTGAGCTCGAATGAAGCACAACTAGTTCACTACTAGAACAGAGCTCAAATCACTAACAAAGTCAATCAAGTACGTGGAGACGGAGTGTGAAAGACTTAGAATGCTCAAAGTATGCTTAGATGACTCCTCCATGCGCCTAGGGGTCCCTTTTATAGCCCCAAGGCAGCTAGGAGCCGTTGGAGGCATTCTTGGAAGGCTAATCTTGCCTTCTGTCGGGTGGCGCACCGGACAGTCCGGTGTGCCACTGGACAACCACTGTTTTTGTCCGGTGCGTGATTTCCTTCCATTCCTGGCGCAGCCGACCATTGCAATTTTGGGCTGGTTGGCGCACCGGACACTGTCTGATGCACACCAGACAGTCCGGTGCCCCAGCCGACTGTTGCGCTGGCGACCGTTGGCTCACTGGACAGTACGGTGCACCACTGGACAGTCCGGTGAATTATAGCCGTACGCCGCCAAAGTTTCCCGAGAGTGGCCAGTTCATCGGAGACCTGCGTGGCGCACCGGACACTGTCCGGTGCACCACCGGACAGTCCGGTGTGCCAGACTGTGCTGAGTCTTGGTTGCACACAGACACTCTCTTCCAATCTTTTTCTTTTCTTGTTTCTAGCACTTAGGTAACTTCATTAGTACCAAAAACAAATGTACTAAGTCTAGAAACATACCTTCTTGTTGATTTACACTTCATTCATCATTTGGCATATTATAACCCACTTAATATGTGTTGGACACTTAATCACTGATAGTCGCCTAGAGGGGGGTGAATAGGGCCAAACTGAAATTTACAAATATAAACACAACTACAAGCCGGGTTAGCTTTTAAAAACAATAACGAGTCCGCGAGAGAGGGCGCAAAACAAATCGTAAGCAAATGAACAATGGAACACGTGGATTTGTTTTACCGAGGTTCGGTTCTTGCAAACCTATTCCCCGTTGAGGAGGCCACAAAGGCTGGGTCTCTTTCAACCCTTTCCCTCTCTCAAATGATCCACCGATCGAGTGAGCTTATTCTTCTCAATCACTTGGAGCACAAAGCTCACACAAGGACCACCACAAGATTGGTGTCTCTTGCCTTAATTACAAGTGAGTTTGATCGCAATAAAGAGTCAAAGAAAGAAGAAAGCAATCCAAGCGCAAGAGCTCGAAAGAACACAAGCAAATCTCTCTCTCTAATCACTAGGGCGTTGTGTGGAGTTTGGAGAGGATTTGATCACTTGGGTGTGTCTTGGAATTGAAAGCTAGAGCTCTTGTAAGTAGTAGAAGTGGGAAAACTTGGATGGCCATGAATGTGGGGTGGTTGGGGTATTTATAGCCCCAACCACCAAACTAGCCGTTTGGAGGAGGCTGTCTGTCGAATGGTGCACCAGACAGTCCGGTGCACACCGGACATGTCCGGTGCGACAGCCACGTCACCCGGCCGACCGTTGGAGCTTCTGACTTCTGGGCCCGCCTTGATGTCCGGTGGCGCACCGGACATACAGTGTAGAGTGTCCGGTGCACCAGCATGGGCGTGCCTGACTTCTGCGTGTGCTGGCGCGCATTCAATGCGCCCGCAGGTAGCCGTTGGCGCCGAAGTAGCCGTTGCCTCGTCGTCTCACCGGACAGTCCGGTGCACACCGGACATGTCCGGTGAATTTTAGCGGATCAGCTTCCGCGAATTCCCGAGACAGTGAAGTTTGGAGCCGCGTCCCCTTGGAGCACCGGATACTGTCCGGTGAATTATAGCGCGCCGGCTCCAGGATTTCCCGAAGGCGAAGAGTTTGGCGTGAAGTGCCCTGGTGCACCGGACACTGTCCGGTGGTGCACCGGACACTGTCCGGTGGCACACCGGACAGTCCGGTGTGCCAAGCCAGGGCAGCCTTCGGTTGATCCTTGCTCCATTTGTTGAACCCTTTGCTAGGTCTTTTTATTGGCTAAGTGTGAACCTTTTGCACCTGTAGAACTTATACACTAGAGCAAACTAGTTAGTCCAATTATTTGTGTTTGGACAATTCAACCACCAAAATCAATTAGGAAATAGGTATAAGCCTAATTCCCTTTCAATCTCCCCCTTTTTGGTGATTGATGCCAACACAAACCAAAGCAAATGTAAGAGTACATAATTGAACTAATTTGCATAATGTAGGTGCAAAGGTTACTTGGAATTGAACCAATATAAATACTTAGGATGCGCATGGATGGTTTCTTTCTTATTTAACATTTTGGACCACGCTTGCACCACATGTTTTGTTTTTGCAAATTCTTTTTATAAACTCTTTTCAAAGTTCTTTTGCAAATAGTCAAAGGCAAAGGAATAAGATTTTGCAAAACACTTTCAAGATTTGAAATTTTCTCCCCCTGTTTCAAATGCTTTTCCTTTGACTAAAACAAAACCCCCCTAAATGAGATCCTTCTCTTAGTGTTCAAGAGGGTTTTGATATATCATTTTTGAAAATACTACTTTCACCCTCTTTTGAACACAAGAAGATACCAATTGAAAATTTCCAATACAAAATTTGAATTAGGTGGTGGTGCGGTCCTTTTGCTTTGGGCTCTGTACTTTCTCCCCCTTTGGCATGAATCGCCAAAAACGGATACTTAGAGTGAGATATGAGCCCTTTGATCAAATTTCTCCCCCTTTGGCAAAATAAGACATGAGTGAAGATTATACCAAAGCCGGAGTCCTTTTGCATTGCTTTCTCCCCCATGGATGAGGAGTGGCTTGGAGCGACGACGAAGGATGGGTTGCGGAGTGGAAGTGAGAGCACCTAGAGGGGGGTGAATAGGTGATCCTGTGAAACTTAAAACTTAAGCCACAAAACTCGGTTAATCATTAGCACAATAATTTGCCAAGTGGCTAGAGAGGAATCTCAACAAAACACAATAACCACAAGAAATCAATCACAGAGATGGCACGGTGGTTATCCCGTGGTTCGGCCAAGACCAACGCTTGCCTACTCCACGTTGTGGCGTCCCAACAGACGAGGGTTGCAATCAACCCCTCTCAAGCGGTCCAAAGACCCACTTGAATACCACGGTGTTTTGCTTACTTTTTCTCAATCTCGTTTGCGAGGAATCTCCACAACTTGGAGCCTCTCGCCCTTACACTTGAAATTCACAAGAAACACAGAGCAAGGGAGGGATTAGCAACACACACAAGACACGAGAATCAGAGAATCAACACGCACACAAGTCGCAACAAGAGCTCGCAACACAACCCAATGAGTTCACAACTCCACTAGAGCTCTATATGCTATCACAATGAAACGAATGCGCGAAATCGATGTCTTGGTGCTTAGGAATGTTGTAGGAATGCTTGGTGTGCTCCTTCATGCGCCTAGGGGTCCCTTTTATAGCCCCAAGGCAGCTAGGAGCCGTTGAGAGCATTCTAGGAAGGCTGATATTGCCTTCTGTCGACTGGCGCACCGGACATGTCCGGTGCACCACCGGACACTGTCCGGTGCCCGATTCCTTTCCTTAAATGGCGAAGCCGACCGTTGGCGCACCGGACACTGTCCGGTGCACACCGGACAGTCCGGTGCCCTCTTCTAGCCGTTGGCTCGGCCACGTGTCCCGCGCGGATCGCACGGCCGACCGTTGGCCCGGCCGACCGTTGGCTCACCGGACAGTCCGGTGCACCACCGGACAGTCCGGTGAATTTTAACCGTACGTCGCCGGTGAATTCCCGAGAGCGGCCAGTTTGCCTGTGCTAGCCTGGCGCACCGGACACTGTCCGGTGCACCACCGGACAGTCCGGTGCTCCCAAACTGAGCAAAGTCTTGGCTGCTCGAGCCAAGACAATTCCACTTGATCTTTTCCTGTTTCCAGCACTTAGACACAATACATTAGTCCATAAAATAATGTACTAAGTCTGAGAAACATACCTTTACACTTGATTTGTATTTTGTCCACCATTTTACACTTAGGCACATGTGTTTGACACTAAATCACCAAAACACTTAGAAATGGCCCAAGGGCACATTTCCCTTTCAATCTCCCCCTTTTTGGTGATTTATGCCAACACAATATAAAGCAAGTGAAAC
Organism: Zea luxurians; assembly: GCA_029449295.1. Taxonomy (NCBI): domain Eukaryota; kingdom Viridiplantae; phylum Streptophyta; class Magnoliopsida; order Poales; family Poaceae; genus Zea; species Zea luxurians. The sequence continues at coordinate 8,202,651 of JAOPSE010000035.1, forward strand.
AAATACAAGAACCCTTCAAATAAGAACTCAAAATTGTTTTGATTCATATTTGACATATATGGATCACTCTATGCCACCACTTGGTTTGTTTTTGCAAATCAAACTCAAATCTCTATCTCTAAGTCAAACACACTTGTTAAAACATAAAGAGAGTCATTCCAAGAGAACTTGATTCAAGATTTCAAAAACTCCCCTTTTTCCCATGATCAACACTTCTCCCCACAAGAAGCCAACTTTTGACAAGAGAGACAACAAAAGAGTTTTGACAAACCAAAAGCTCTATTCTACTGTTTTCAAAATCTCTCAAGTGGTAGCTGATCCATTTATCACTTTGGCCTTTATTTTCTCCCCCTTTGGCATCAAGCACCAAAACGGGATCAATCTCGGCCCTTTTAACCCCATTGCCTTACCAAATCTTCAAATAAGAGTCCAACGGCAATAAGAGTTCACAAGATGAACTTGGAAGTAATTACCCCTCATCGGAGTGCAGTGGAAGTCTTTGATGGTCCAAGTCCACCTTTCCCTTTCAATCCACCTTTGAGGCTAAAACAAGGAAACTCAAGCACACGGTTAGTCTCAAAGGGTCAAGTTGTAGCACAGCTCCCCCTAAATATGTGCATCACTTTGCAACGGACTTGTGAGGTCCGGGGAGTGAATGTACAACTTGAGCACCAAAAATAAGCAACAATTGCAGAAGGAACATGATCAAATGCATAGATACAAGTATGCTATATTTCAATCCAGGTTCCGCGAATCTAGGATATTGAGCTCACTACGCAGCCTGCAAAAGGTCTTTTCATCTAAAGGCTTAGTGAAGATATCGGCTAGCTGGTTCTCGGTGCTAACATGAAACACTTCGATATCTCCCTTTTGCTGGTGGTCTCTCAAAAAGTGATGCCGGATGTCAATGTGCTTTGTGCGGCTGTGCTCAACAGGATTTTTCGCTATTCGGATAGCACTCTCATTGTCACATAGGAGTGGGACTTTGCTCAGATTGTAGCCAAAGTCCCTGAGGGTTTGCCTCATCCAGAGTAGTTGCGCACAACACTGTCCTGCGGCAACGTACTCGGCCTCAGCGGTGGATAGGGCAACGGAGGTTTGTTTCTTAGAATTCCACGACACCAGGGACCTTCCTAAGAATTGGCACGTCCCCGATGTACTCTTCCTATCGACCTTACATCCAGCATAGTCGGAATCTGAGTACCCAATCAAGTCAAAGTTAGACCCCTTTGGATACCAGATCCCGAAGCAAGGCGTAGCGACTAAATATCGAAGAATTCGCTTCACAGCCACTAAGTGATACTCCTTAGGATCGGATTGAAATCTAGCACACATGCATACGCTAAGCATAATATCCGGTCTACTAGCACATAAATAAAGCAAAGAACCTATCATGGACCGGTATGCTTTTTGATCAACGGACTTACATCCTTTGTTGAGGTCGGTGTATCCGTCAGTTCCCATCGGCGTCTTTGCGGGCTTGGCGTCCTTCATCCCAAACCGCTTTAGCAAATCTTGCGTGTACTTCGTTTGGGAGATGAAGGTGCCGTCCTTGAGTTGCTTCACTTGGAACCCAAGGAAGTAGTTCAACTCGCCCATCATCGACATCTCGAATTTCTACGTCATCACCCTACTAAACTCTTCACAAGACTTTTGATTAGTAGAACCAAATATTATGTCATCGACATAAATTTGGCACACAAATAAATCTCCATCATAAGTCTTAGTAAAAAGAGTTGGATCGGCTTTCCCAACCTTAAAAGAATTAGCAATTAAAAAGTCTCTAAGGCATTCATACCATGCTCTTGGGGCTTGGTTAAGTCCATAGAGTGCCTTAGAGAGCTTACACACGTGGTCGGGGTACCGTTCATCCTCGAAGCCAGGGGTTGCTCCACGTACACCTCCTCCTTGATCAGCCCGTTGAGGAAAGCGCTCTTCACATCCATTTGGTACAACCTGAAAGAATGGTGAGCGGCATATGCTAGCAAAATACGAATTGATTCTAGCCTAGCCACAGGAGCGAAAGTCTCCTCAAAGTCCAAACCTGCGACTTGGGCATAACCTTTTGCCACAAGCCGAGCCTTGTTCCTCGTCACCACCCCGTGCTCGTCCTGTTTGTTGCGGAACACCCACTTGGTTCCCACAATGTTTTGCTTGGGACGAGGCACCAGTGTCCAAACTTCATTGCGCTTGAAGTTGTTGAGTTCCTCCTGCATGGCCAGCACCCAGTCCAGATCTAGCAAGGCCTCTTCTACCCTGAAAGGCTCAATAGAAGAACCAAAAGAGTAATGCTCACAAAAATTAACTAATCGAGATCGAGTAGTTACTCCCTTGCTAATATCACCCAAAATTTGGTCGACGGGATGATCCCTTTGGATCGTCGCTCGAACTTGGGTTGGAGGTGCCTGAGGTGCTTCTTCCTCTTCAACTTGAACATCCTGTGCTCCCCCGTGATCATGCGCCTCCACTTGAGGTACCTGTTCGTCACCTTGGGTTGGGGGATTCACCATAGTTGAGGAAGAGGGTTGATCTTGCTCATTTTGTTCCTGTGGTCGCACATCACCGATCGCCATGGTTCGAATTGCGGCCGTCGGAACATCTTCTTCATCTACATCATCAAGATCAACAACTTGCTCTCTTGGAGAGCCATTAGTCTCGTCAAATACAACGTCGCTAGAGACTTCAACCAATCCTGATGATTTGTTGAAGACCCTATACGCCTTTGTATTTGAGTCATAACCTAGTAAAAACCCTTCTACAGCTTTGGGAGCAAATTTGGAATTTCTACCCTTCTTCACTAGAATGTAGCATTTACTCCCAAAAACTCGAAAATACGAAACATTGGGTTTGTTACCGGTTAGCAGCTCGTATGAGGTCTTCTTGAGGAGGCGGTGAAGATAGACCCTGTTGATGGCGTGGCAAGCCGTGTTCACGGCTTCCGACCAAAAACGCTCGGGGGTCTTGAACTCTCCAAGCATAGTCCTCGCCATATCGATGAGCGTCTTGTTCTTCCTCTCTACCACACCATTTTGCTGTGGTGTGTAGGGAGCGGAGAACTCGTGCTTGATCCCCTCCTCCTCAAGGTACTCCTCCACTTGAAGGTTCTTGAACTCGGACCCGTTGTCGCTCCTTATCTTCTTCACCTTGAGCTCAAACTCATTTTGAGCTCTCCTGAGGAAGCGCTTGAGGGTCCCTTGGGTTTCAGATTTATCCTGCAAAAAGAATACCCAAGTGAAGCGGGAAAAATCATCAACTATAACAAGACCATACTTACTTCCTCCTATACTCAGATAGGCGACGGGTCCGAAGAGGTCCATATGAAGCATCTCCAGTGGTCTTGACGTGGTCATCACATTTTTGGTGTGATGAGAGCCTCCCACCTGTTTCCCTGCTTGACAAGCTGCACATGGTCTATCCTTTTCGAAATGCACGTTAGTCAAACCTATCACATGGTCTCCCTTTAGAAGCTTGTGAAGGTTCTTCATCCCCACATGTGCTAAGCGGCGATGCCACAGCCAGCCCATGCTAGTCTTAGCAATTAAGCATGCATCTAGACCGGCCTCCTCTTTTGCAAAATCAACTAAATAAAGTTTGCCGTCTAGTACACCCTTAAAGGCTAGTGAACCATCACATCTCCTAAAGACAGACACGTCTACATTTGTAAATAGACAATTATATCCCATTTGACATAACTGACTAACAGATAGCAGATTATACCCAAGAGACTCTACTAAAAACACATTAGAGATAGAGTGCTCATTTGATATTGCAATTTTACCTAAACCTTTTACCTTGCCTTGATTCCCGTCACCGAATATTATTGAATCTTGGGAATCCTTGTTCTTGACGTAGGAGGTGAACATCTTCTTCTCCCCCGTCATATGGTTTGTGCATCCGCTGTCGATAATCCAGCTTGAGCCCCCGGATGCATAAACCTGCAAGGCAAATTTAGGCTTGGGTCTTAGGTACCCAACTCTTGTTGGGTCCTACAAGGTTAGCACATATATCCTTAGGGACCCAAATGCAAGTTTTATCACCCTTGCATTTTGCCCCTAATTTTCTAGCAACTATCTTCCTATCCTTTCTACAAATAGCAAAGGAAGCATTTAAAGCATGATATATTGTAGAAGGTCTAGTAACTTTCCTAGGAACATTACCAGTATTTCTCCTAGGCATATGAACAACATTTCTCCTAGACATATCTCTATCATGCTTATAGGAAGAACTAGAAGCAAACATGGCATGAGAATCAAAAACATGTGAATCATAACTTCTAATTGCATTTCTAGCATATCTCCTATCATGATACATAAAAGCATGGTTCTTCTTAGCACTACTAGCCATAGGGGCCTTCCCTTTCTCCTTGGCGAGAATGGGAACCTTATGGCTTGTTGAGTTCTTGGCCTCCCTCTTGAAGCCAAGCCCATCCTTAATTGAGGGGTGTCTACCAACCGTGTAGGCATCCCTAGCAAATTTTAGTTTATCAAAATCGCTCTTGCTAGTCTTAAGTTGAGCATTAAGACTAGCCAATTCATCATTAAGTTTAGAAATTACAACTAGGTGTTCACCACAAGCATCAATGTCAAAATCTTTACACCTATTACAAGTTGCAACAATTTCTACACAAGATGTTGATTTACTAGCTATTTCTAGTTTAGCATTTAAATCATCATTAATGTTCCTTAAGCTAGAGATTGTCTCATGGCAAGAAGATAATTCTAAAGAAAGCATTTCATTTCTCTTAACTTCTAAGGCATGAGATTTTTGAGCTTCTACAAATTTGTCATGTTCTTCATATAACAAGTCCTCTTGTTTTTCTAAAAGCCTATTCCTATCATTCAAGGCATCAATTAATTCATTAATTTTATCTACCTTGGTTCTATCTAGGCCCTTAAATAAACATGAATAATCTATTTCATCCTCATCACTAGATTCATCCTCACTTGAAGAAGCATAAGTAGAGTCTCGAGTACGTACCTTCTTCTCCCTTGCCATGAGGCATGTATGACGCTCGTTGGGGAAGAGGGATGACTTGTTGAAGGCGGTGGCGGCGAGACCTTCATTGTCGGAGTCGGATGAGGAGCAATCTGAATCCCATTCCTTGCCAAGATGTGCCTCGCCCTTCGCCTTCTTATAGTTCTTCTTTTCCCTCTTGGTCCCTTGATCCTGATCACTTTCATTATCGGGACAGTTAGCAATAAAATGACCAAGCTTACCATATTTGAAGCATGAGCGCTTCCCCTTTGTCTTGGTCTTGCTTGGCTGCCCCTTGCGACCCTTTAGCGCCGTCTTGAATCTTTTGATGATGAGGGCCATCTCCTCATCATTAAGTCCAGCCGCCTCAATTTGTGCCACCTTGCTAGGTAGCGCCTCCTTGCTTCTTGTTGCCTTGAGAGCAAGGGGTTGCGGCTCGTTGATCGGACCATTCAAAGCATCGTCCATGTACCTCGCCTCCTTGATCATCATCCGCCCGCTCACGAATTTTCCAAGGACTTCTTCGGGCGACATTTTGGTGTACCTGGGATTCTCACGAATATTATTCACCAAATGAGGATCAAGAACGGTAAAGGACCTTAGCATCAGTCGGACGACGTCATGGTCCGTCCATCGCGTGCTCCCGTAGCTCCTTATTTTGTTGATAAGGGTCTTGAGCCGGTTGTATGTTTGTGTCGGCTCCTCGCCTCTTATCATTGCGAACCGTCCAAGCTCGCCCTCCACCAACTCCATCTTGGTGAGCAAGGTGACGTCATTCCCCTCATGAGAAATCTTGAGGGTGTCCCAGATTTGCTTGGCGTTGTCCAAGCCGCTCACCTTGTGATACTCGTCCCTGCACAATGAGGCTAACAACACAGTAGTAGCTTGTGCATTTCTATGAATTTGTTCATTAATAAAAGTGGGACTATCCGAGCTATCAAACTTCATTCCACTTTCCACAATCTCCCATATGCTCGGATGGAGAGAGAACAGGTGACTACGCATTTTGTGGCTCCAAAATCCGTAGTCCTCTCCATCAAAGTGTGGGGGCTTGCCAAGAGGAATGGAGAGCAAATGCGAATTTGAACTTTGAGGAATACGAGAATAATCAAAAGAAAAATTCGAATTGACTGTCTTTTGTTTCTCGTAGTCGTAGTCATCCTTTTGGGAAGAAGTGGACTCATCACTGTCGTCGTAGTAGATGATCTCCTTGATGCGTCTCGTCTTGTTCTTCTTCCCTTCTTTCCGTCTATGGCCCAAGTCGGAGTCGGTAGGCTTGTCGTCCTTCGGCTCGTTGATGAAGGATTCTTTCTCTTTGTCGTTGATCACGATACCCTTCCCCTTAGGATCCATCTCTTCGGGCGGTTAGTCCCTTTGTGAAGAGAACGGCTCTGATACCAATTGAGAGCACCTAGAGGGGGTGAATAGATGATCCTGTGAAACTTAAAACTTAAGCCACAAAACTCGGTTAATCGTTAGCACAATAATTTGCCAAGTGGCTAGAGAGGAATCTCAACAAAACACAATAACCACAAGAAATCAATCACAGAGATGGCACGGTGGTTATCCCGTGGTTCGGCCAAGACCAACGCTTGCCTACTCCACGTTGTGGCGTCCCAACGGACGAGGGTTGCAATCAACCCCTCTCAAGCGATCCAAAGACCCACTTGAATACCACGGTGTTTTGCTTACTTTTTCTCAATCCCGTTTGCGAGGAATCTCCACAACTTGGAGCCTCTTGCCCTTACACTTGAAATTCACAAGAAACACAGAGCAAGGGAGGGATTAGCAACGCACACAAGACACGAGAATCAGAGAATTGTAATACCAAACCTTGGAATACAAAAGAGAAGAGAATAAATCTTGGGGTGTAATGTCCTTGTATTCATGAAACGTATTAGTGAACATACTCTAAGTGGCTAACCTCCTACTAAAACATGCATCATGTTGGAGCTTTGTTTGTGCATCTAATAATGATAACAATAATATTACTAAAAAAATATAAAATAATGTGAGAATTTGGGTTGAACCCTAAATTGAAATTTGGATTTAAAATGAAAAGAGAAAATACAATGCAAATGAGATAAAATAAATATATAAATAAGAATATACTTACCTTTCATTTATATTTGAATTAATACATTTTTTTATCAAGGATGAATGTCAAAACCGAATTCAAATTCAAATTTGAATTCTAAAAAAACAAGGAGGAAAATAAATTCAGAAAAAGGAGAATAAAAAGGAAATGGGAGGGTTAAGTGTTCATGGGCCGAAATCTGCCTCGCTGGCCCAACTCACTTGTGCCGTGCGGCCTGCTGAGAAATGGCGCCGCCAGGTGGGGCCCTCTCGTCAGTCGGCCAGGGCCCTTCCGTGCTCACCCTCATCTCTTCACTGGCGCGTGGGCCCTTGGTTTCCAATCCAGCGGCCAATGCACACTACCCTTTCAGCCCTGGCAGTCTTTCAAAAGAGTCCTCAACCTTTTAAGGATTTAACCCGCCGTCCGTATGGATGTGGTTCTGAGTCTTAGGATGTTTTTCACAGAAGTCCCTGTGTTTTCTGTAAATATTGCGCCCAGTCCAGGGAAATGGGAAATCAGAGAAAATGAGTTATAAAATGAATTTCTTATATAAAAACAATTCCAAAATCTTGTTAAATCCATAGAAAATTCATATTAAGTCCAAATGAGCCCGTTCCAATTTCTATAATTCTATAAAATTATTGTTTATCACATAGTACCTCTGATTTTACATGAAAGCCACTTTAAAATCTATTTTCTAATCTAATCTTATACAAAACACATAAAATCATTAGAAATTCATAACTTCTCCGTTTTAACTCCGATTTGATCCGTTCAAGTTGCGTTAGTCTCGTAGCAACGCGTAGATCATTATTATGTAGTATATTCTTATGTTTGGTGTGATGTTAATTTATCTATATCATGTTTGTTTGTATTGCCACGACTAGCGCGAGGACACGTGTCATCTGAGCAAATTGGTACCAGGAATCTCAAGTGCCAGGCAAGTTGTGCCCTTGATTCACTTTTGTTACCCAATAATGTTCTTTATAATCATTTACCATGCATAGGTTTAATTTTGATGGGACCCAATAGGTCACCCTAGATTGTTTATCTCATTACCTTGTTTACCCCTGAATCACTTGGGTAGTTTATGCTATTGCTTTACGTGGTTTTTGGGTTAATATTTCATTATATCCATGTTCCAGTTATTTTGTTATTCTATTTATGTTCATGTCAAGATCATTATGTTATTGTTAATTGGAACATGGAGCTTAACTTGAGAACCACGTGCCACCACAAGGGAGGAATGGGACCCCTTGGCTGACTAATTAGGAAAGCTAGTGGAAGACTACCTTACCCGAAAGGGGCAAGGGCAGTAGGGGAGTGGTCAGTGTAGGGAGGTCCTTGTTTGATTTTGCTGCGATGGCGGTCAGATGAGAACCCTGCATTGGAACTTCCTATAAACTGTAGCGGGTTTTCGGAAGCTAGTGGAACTTTGTAAAGGCCTCGTAGTGGATCCCTAGCCATTCACCTTGGTAGTGTCTAAGGGCCTAGCTAACCCTGGCGACATGGGAAACACGACTTGTGGGTAAAGGGTACAACCTCTGCAGAGTGTAAAACTGGTATACTAGCCGAGCTCACGGTCATGAGCGGCTCAGGACTCTCCGATGATTAAATTATGGAACCTAAACTCAATTTGTCATTTGCATTTGCATGGGATTTGTTATTAATTTTGTTCTATTATTATTTATTAAGGTTTGGTATTCACTTACACTTAGTAACTGCTAATAAAAGTTTGACCAACTACTTAAAAGCAATGCTCAGCTTTAACCCCTATTGTTGATAAGCCTTACACTTCATGAACTCCCACCTTTGGCGAGTTCATGCCACATTATTCCCCACAACTTGTTGAGCGATGAACATGTGTGAGCTCACCCTTGCTGTCTCACACCCCCCCACAGGAGCAGAACAGGTGGTTCAGGAGGAGCCATAAGGCGAGGAGTATGATCTGATCTAGGTGGCGTTTCTCAGTTGACATTGGCGCCGACGATCCTTAGTTCGTTTTATCTTTATTATTTTATTTTGTAATAAGTCTTCCGCTATGTAATAAATACTCTGATGTTTTGTGACATTTATCTCTATACACTCTGTTATTATATATGTTGTCTTCTTGGCGCATGTATGAGATGCACCTGGCTTTGTTCCTTGAAGCCGGGTGTGACCAACGCTTGCCTACTCCACGTTGTGGCGTCCCAACGGACGAGGGTTGCAATCAACCCCTCTCAAGCGATCCAAAGACCCACTTGAATACCACGGTGTTTTGCTTACTTTTTCTCAATCCCGTTTGCGAGGAATCTCCACAACTTGGAGCCTCTTGCCCTTACACTTGAAATTCACAAGAAACACAGAGCAAGGGAGGGATTAGCAACGCACACAAGACACGAGAATCAGAGAATCAACACGCACACAAGTTGCAACAAGAGCTCGCAACACAACCCAATGAGTTCACAACTCCACTAGAGCTCTATATGCTATCACAATGAAACGAATGCGAAATCGATGTCTTGGTGCTTAGGAATGTTGTAGGAATGCTTGGTGTGCTCCTTCATGCGCCTAGGGGTCCCTTTTATAGCCCCAAGGCAGCTAGGAGCCGTTGAGAGCATTCTAGGAAGGCTGATATTGCCTTCTGTCGACTGGCGCATCGAACATGTCCGGTGCACCACCGGACACTGTCCGGTGCCCGATTCCTTTCCTTAAATGGCGAAGCCGACCGTTGGCGCCTGAGAGCCGTTAGCGCACCGGACACTGTCCGGTGCACACCGGACAGTCCGGTGCCCTCTTCTAGCCGTTGGCTCGGCCACGTGTCCCGCGCGGATCGCACGGCCGACCGTTGGCCCGGCCGACCGTTGGCTCACCGGACAGTCCGGTGCACCACCGGACAGTCCGGTGAATTTTAGCCGTACGTCGCCGGTGAATTCCCGAGAGCGGCCAGTTCGCCTGTGCTAGCCTGGCGCACCGGACACTGTCCGGTGCACCACCGGACAGTCCGGTGCTCCTAGACTGAGCAAAGTCTTGGCTGCTCGAGCCAAGACAATTCCACTTGATCTTTTCCTGTTTCCAGCACTTAGACACAATACATTAGTCCATAAAATAATGTAATAAGTCTGAGAAACATACCTTTACACTTGATTTGTATTTTGTCCACCATTTTACACTTAGGCACATGTGTTTGACACTAAATCACCAAAACACTTAGAAATGGCCCAAGGGCACATTTCCCTTTCAGGAAGCCTTTGTTTTCGCCGAAGACTCCAATTCCCTTTCAATATACCTATGACTTGGTTTGAAATAGACTTGGAAACATATTAGTCATAGCATATGAAAGAGACATGATCAAAGGTATACAAATGAGCTATGTGTGCAAATCAACAAAAGAAGTTCCTAGAATCAAGAATATTGAGCTCATGCCTAAGTTTGGTAAAGGATTGTTCATCAAGAGGCTTGGTAAAAATATCGGCTAATTGGTCTTTAGTATTGATATAAGCAATCTCGATATCCCCCTTTTGTTGGTGATCCCTAAGAAAATGATACCGAATGGCTATGTGTTTAGTGCGGCTGTGCTCGACGGGATTGTCGACCATTTTGATTGCACTCTCATTATCACATAGCAAGGGGACTTTGGTTAATTTGTAACCATAGTCACGCAGGGTTTGCCTCATCCAAAGCAATTGCGCGCAACAATGACCTGCGGCAATATACTCGGCTTCGGCGGTGGAAAGAGCGACCGAATTTTGCTTCTTTGAAGCCCAAGACACCAAGGATCTTCCCAAGAACTCGCAAGTCCCTGATGTGCTCTTCCTATTAATTTTGCACCCCGCCCAATCGGCATCTGAATAACCAATCAAATCAAATGTGGATCCCCGAGGGTACCAAAGTCCAAACTTAGGAGTATAAGCTAGATATCTCAAGATTCGTTTTACGGCCGTAAGGTGTGATTCCTTAGGGTCGGATTGGAATCTTGCACACATGCATACAGAAAGCATAATATCTGGTCGAGATGCACATAAGTAAAGCAATGAACCTATCATCGACCGGTATACCTTTTGATCCACGGACTTACCTCCCGTGTTGAGGTCGAGATGCCCATTGGTTCCCATGGGTGTCTTGATGGGTTTGGCAGCCTTCATCCCAAACTTGGTTAGAATGTCTTGAGTGTACTTTGTTTGAGAAATGAAGGTGCCCTCTTGGAGTTGCTTCACTTGAAATCCTAAGAAATACTTCAACTCCCCCATCATCGACATCTCGAATTTCTGTGTCATGATCCTACTAAATTCTTCACAAGTAGACTCGTTAGTAGACCCAAATATAATATCATCAACATAAATTTGGCATACGAACAAATCCTTTGCAAGAGTTTTAGTAAATAAAGTAGGATCAGCTTTGCCGACTTTGAAGCCATTTGCAATAAGGAAATCTCTAAGGCATTCATACCATGCTCTTGGGGCTTGTTTGAGCCCATAAAGCGCCTTAGAGAGCCTATAGACATGATTAGGATACTCACTGTCTTCAAAGCTGGGAGGTTGCTCAACATAGACCTCTTCCTTGATAGGTCCGTTGAGGAAGGCACTCTTCACGTCCATTTGAAAGAGCTTGAAGCCATGGTAAGTAGCATAGGCTAACAATATGCGAATTGATTCAAGCCTAGCTACGGGTGCGTAGGTTTCACCAAAATCCAAACCTTCGACTTGTGAATACCCCTTGGCCACAAGTCGAGCTTTATTCCTAGTGACCACACCATGCTCGTCTTGCTTGTTGCGGAAGACCCATTTGGTTCCTACAACATTTTGATTAGGACGTGGAACTAAGTGCCATACCTCGTTCCTCGTGAAGTTGTTGAGCTCCTCTTGCATCGCCATCACCCAATCCGAATCTTGGAGTGCTTCCTCTACCCTGGTTGGCTCAATAGAGGAAACAAAAGAGTAATGTTCACAAAAATGTGCAACCCGAGATCGAGTAGTTACCCCCTTATGAATGTCGCCGAGGATGGTGTCGACGGGGTGATCTCGTTGGATTGCTTGGTGGACTCTTAGGTGTGGCGGTCTTGGAATTTCCTCATCCTCCTTGTCTTGATCAATTGCATCTCCCCCTTGATCATTGTCGTCATCTCGAGGAGGCTCATCTCTTTGATCTTCTTCTTCATCAACTTGAGCCTCATCTTCATTTTGAATTGGTGGAGATGCTTGCGTGGAGGAGGATGGTTGATCTTGTGCATTTGCAGGCTCTTCGGATTCCTTAGGACACACATCCCCAATGGACATGTTCCTTAGCGCGATGCACGAAGCCTGTTCTTCACCTATCTCATCAAGATCAACTTGCTCTACTTGAGAGCCGTTAGTTTCATCAAACACAACGTCACAAGAAACTTCAACAAGTCCTGAGGACTTGTTAAAGACTCTATATGCCCTTGTGTTTGAGTCATAACCTAGTAAAAAGCCTTCTACAGTTTTAGGAGCAAATTTAGATTTTCTACCTCTCTTAACAAGAATAAAGCATTTGCTACCAAAAACTCTAAAGTATGAGATATTGGGCTTTTTACTGGTTAGGAGTTCGTATGATGTCTTCTTGAGGATTCGGTGTAGATATAACCGGTTGATGGAGTAGCAGGCGGTATTAACCGCCTCGGCCCAAAATCGATCCGGTGTCTTGTACTCATCAAGCATGGTTCTTGCCATGTCCAATAGAGTTCGATTCTTCCTCTCCACTACACCATTTTGTTGTGGGGTGTAGGGAGAAGAGAACTCATGCTTGATGCCCTCCTCCTCAAGGAAGCCTTCAATTTGAGAGTTCTTGAACTCCGTCCCGTTGTCGCTTCGAATTCTCTTAATCCTCAAGCCGAACTCATTTTGAGCCCGTCTCAAGAATCCCTTTAATGTCTCTTGGGTTTGAGATTTTTCCTGCAAAAAGAAGACCCAAGTGAAGCGAGAATAATCATCCACTATTACAAGACAATACTTACTCCCGCCGATGCTTATGTAAGCAATCGGGCCGAATAGATCCATGTGGAGTAGTTCAAGCGGCCTGTCGGTCGTCATGATGTTCTTGTGTGGATGATGGGCACCAACTTGCTTTCCTGCCTGGCATGCGCTACAAATCCTGTCTTTCTCAAAATGAACATTGGTTAGTCCTAAAATGTGTTCTCCCTTTAGAAGCTTATGAAGATTCTTCATCCCAACATGGGCTAGTCGGCGATGCCAGAGCCAACCCATATTAGTCTTAGCAATTAAGCAAGTGTCGAGTTCAGCTTTATCAAAATCTACCAAGTATAGCTGACCTTCCAACACTCCCTTAAATGCTATTGAATCATCACTTCTTCTAAAGACAGTAACACCTATATCAGTGAATAGACAGTTGTAACCCATTTTGCATAATTGAGATACGGAAAGCAAATTGTAATCTAATGAATCTACAAGAAAAACATTGGAAATAAATGGTCAGGTGATATAGCAATTTTACCCAAGCCTTTGACCAACCCTTGATTTCCATCCTCGAATGTGATCGCTCGTTGGGGATCTTGGTTTTTCTCGTATGAGGAGAACATTTTCTTCTCCCCTGTCATGTGGTTTGTGCACCCGCTATCAATAATCCAACTTGTACCTCCGGATGCATAAACCTACAAAACAAATTTAGTTCTTGACTTTAGGTACCCAAATAGTTTTGGGTCCTTTGGCATTAGATACAAGAACTTTGGGTACCCAAACACAAGTTTTGGAGCCCTTGTGTTTGCCCTGACAAATTTGGCAACTACCTTGCCGGATTTGCTTGTAAGAACATAAGATGCATCAAAAGTTTTGAATGAAATAGCATGGTCATTTGATGCAGTAGGAGTTTTCTTCTTAGGCAACTTAGCACGGATTGGTTGCCTAGAACTAGATGTCTCACCCTTATACATGAAAGCATGGTTAGGACCAGCGTGAGACTTCCTAGAATAAATTCTCCTAATTTTGCTCTCAGGATAACCGGCAGGGTACAAAATGTAACCCTCGTTATCCTGAGGCATGGGAGCCTTGCCCTTAACAAAATTAGACAATTTCTTAGGAGGGGCATTAATTTTGACGTTGTCTCCCCTTTGGAAGCCAATGCCGTCCTTAATGCCAGGGCGTCTCCCATTATAGAGCATACTACGAGCAAATTTAAATTTCTCATTTTCAAGTTCATGCTCGGTAATTTTAGCATCTAATTTTGCTATATGATCATTTTGTTGTTTAATTAGGACCATGTGATCATGAATAGCATTAATATCAACATCTCTACATCTAGTACAAATAGAAACATGCTCAATAGATGTAGAGGGTTTGCAAGTTTTTGATTCTATAACCTTAGCATGTAATATATCATTCTCATCTCTAAGGTTAGAAATGCAAACATCAAAATCTCTAGCCTTAGCAAGCAATTTTTCCTTTTCATCTCTAAGGCTATCAAGAGAAGCATTCAACTCATCAATTCTAGCAAGTAAATCAATATTATCATCCCTAGAATTGGAAGTTGAAACATTACAAACATGTGAATCAACCTTAGCAATTAATCTAGCATTTTCATTTCTAAGGTTGGTAATAGTGTCATGGCATGTGCTTAGCTCACTAGTTAATTTCTCACATTTTTCTATCTCTAGAGCATAAGCATTCTTGACTTTAACATGCTTCTTATTTTCTTTAATAAGGAATTCCTCTTGAGAATCCAAGAGATCATCCTTCTCATGTATAGCACTAATTAATTCATTTAATTTTTCCTTTTGTTGCATGTTGAGGTTAGCAAAAAGAATGCGCAAGTTATCCTCCTCATTTTTATCATCATCCTCATCACTAGATGTTTCATATTTAGTGGAGGACCTTGATTTTACCTTCTTCTTGCCGTCCTTGGCCATGAGGCACTTGTGGACGACGTTGGGGAAGAGGAGGCCCTTGGTGACGGCGATGTTGGCGGCGTCCTCGTCGTCGGAGGAGTCGGTGGAGCTCTCGTCGGAGTCCCACTCTCGGCATACGTGGGCATCGCCGCCCCTCTTCTTGTGGTACCTCTTCTTTTCTCTCCTCTTGCCCTTCTTGTCGTTATCCCTGTCACTGTCACTTGATAATGGACATTTAGCAATAAAGTGACCGGGCTTACCACACTTGTAGCAAACCTTTTTGGAACGGGGTTTGTAATCCTTCCCCTTCCGTTGCTTGAGGATTTGGCGAAAGCTTTTAATGATTAAAGCCATCTCCTCGTTGTCGAGCTTGGAGGCGTCGATGGGTTGTCTAGTAGACTCTTCCTTCTTTTCCTCCGTTGCCTTGAGCGCCACGGGTTGAGCTTCGAAAGTTGAGGGCTCATCAAGCTCGATGATCTTCCTTGAGCCCTTAATCATACATTCAAAGCTCACAAAATTCCCGATTACTTCCTCGGGAGTCATTAGTGTGTATCTTGGATTACCACGAATTAATTGTACTTGAGTAGGGTTAAGGAAAATGAGTGATCTCAAAATAACCTTAACCACTTCGTGGTCATCCCATTTCGTGCTCCCGAGGTTGCGCACTTGATTCACCAAGGTCTTGAGCCGGTTGTACATATCTTGTGGCTCCTCTCCTTGGCGAAGACGGAAGCGACCGAGCTCCCCCTCGATCGTCTCCCGCTTGGTGATCTTGGTGAGCTCATCACCCTCGTGTGCCGTCTTGAGCACATCCCAAACCTCCTTGGCGCTTTTTAGTCCTTGCACCTTGTTGTATTCCTCCCTACTTAGAGAGGCGAGGAGGATGGTTGTTGCTTGGGAGTTGAAGTGCTCGATTTGGGCAACTTCGTCCGTATCATAATCCGTATCCCCTACGGATGGTACCTGCACACCAAACTCAACTACATCCCATATACTTTTGTGGAGTGAGGTTAGATGAAACTTCATTAAATCACTCCACCTTGCATAATCTTCACCATCAAAAGTTGGTGGTTTGCCTAGTGGGACGGAAAGTAGAGGTGTATGCTTAGTAATGCGTGGATAACGTAGGGGGATCTTACTAAACTTCTTGCGCTCGTGGCGCTTAGAAGTGACGGACGGCACGTCGGAGTCGGATGTCGATGGTGATGAAGTGTCGGTCTCGTAGTAGACGACCTTCCTCATCTTCTTGTGTTTGCCGCTACTCCGATGCGACTTGTGAGAAGAGGACTTCTTTTCCTTCCCCTTCCCCTTCCCTTTCCCCTTGTTGCGGGACTCTTCAGATGAGTGGCTTGTAGTGGGCTTGTCGCCGGTCTCCATCTCCCTCTTGGCGTGATCTCCCGACATCACTTCGAGCGGTTAGGCTCTAATGAAGCACCGGGCTTTGATACCAATTGATAGTCGCCTAGAGGGGGGGTGAATAGGGCGAAACTGAAATTTACAAATATAAACACAACTACAAGCCGGGTTAGCTTTTAAAAACAATAACGAGTCCGCGAGAGAGGGCGCAAAACAAATCGTAAGCGAATGAACAATGGAACACGTGGATTTGTTTTACCGAGGTTCGGTTCTTGCAAACCTATTCCCCGTTGAGGAGGCCACAAAGGCTGGGTCTCTTTCAACCCTTTCCCTCTCTCAAACGATCCACCGATCGAGTGAGCTTCTTCTTCTCAATCACTTGGAGCACAAAGCTCACACAAGGACTACCACAAGATTGGTGTCTCTTGCCTTAATTACAAGTGAGTTTGATCGCAATAAAGAGTCAAAGAAAGAAGAAAGCAATCCAAGCGCAAGAGCTCGAAAGAACACAAGCAAATCTCTCTCTCTAATCACTAGGGCGTTGTGTGGAGTTTGGAGAGGATTTGATCACTTGGGTGTGTCTTGGAATTGAAAGCTAGAGCTCTTGTAAGTAGTAGAAGTGGGAAAACTTGGATGGCCATGAATGTGGGGTGGTTGGGGTATTTATAGCCCCAACCACCAAACTAGCCGTTTGGAGGAGGCTGTCTGTCGAATGGTGCACCGGACATTCCGGTGCACACAGGACATGTCCGGTGCGACAGCCACGTCACCCGGCCGACCGTTGGAGCTTCTGACTTCTGGGCCCGCCTTGATGTCCGGTGGCGCACCGGACATACACTGTAGAGTGTCCGGTGCACCAGCATGGGCGTGCCTGACTTCTGCGCGTGCTGGCGCGCATTCAATGCGCCCGCAGGTAGCCGTTGGCGCCGAAGTAGCCGTTGCCTCGTCGTCTCACCGGACAGTCCGGTGCACACCGGACATGTCCGGTGAATTTTAGCGGATCAGCTTCCACGAATTCCCGAGGCAGTGAAGTTTGGAGCCACGTCCCTTTGGAGCACCGGACACTGTCCGGTGTACACCGGACATGTCCGGTGAATTATAGCGCGCCGGCTCCAGGATTTCCTGAAGGCGAAGAGTTTGGCGTGAAGTGCCCTGGTGCACCGGACACTGTCCGGTGGTGCACCGGACACTGTCCGGTGGCACACCGGACAGTCCGGTGTGCCAAGCCAGGGCAGCCTTCGGTTGATCCTTGCTCCATTTGTTGAACCCTTTGCTAGGTCTTTTTATTGGCTAAGTGTGAACCTTTTGCACCTATAGAACTTATACACTAGAGCAAACTAGTTAGTCCAATTATTTGTGTTTCTTTTCAACCACCAAAATCAATTAGGAAATAGGTATAAGCCTAATTCCCTTTCAATCACCAAAATATACTAGAAATGGCCCAAGGACACATTTTCCTTTCAGAGGCCAGGGGAGCTCCGTCCGCCGAGGCAAAGACTCGGGGAGACGGGAGACTCCGGTCGTCGGGGCAGGAAGCAGGATGTGGCCGCCGGTGCACGGGTGAAGACTTGGGGAGTTAGGGTTGAATTGTGTATATTGGAACTTAGGACTAAGTTGAGAGTCGTCTCGAATACAGTCATGCGGTCTACGGATGGTTGAAGATCCATGGAAGCCTACACTTATGTAAACTCATCTACACCCATGAGTATCAATCATTTTGACCCACAATACAAAATAAACCTACCCAACCCAACCCCTTCACAATCAAAACCCATCACAACCCACCAAAATAAACCCATTTATTAAACCCTCCTAAAATACACATTTACACCTATCCTGTTTGCAGGCCTAGGTCTGAGAGCCCACATATATTTCAGAGGGCCTCTCGGCATGTCTGTTGCTCTACAGGGTGATGTGGTGAGGCAAATCACAATTTTGATGCCCATGTTCTCACAATATTCCCCGAACACCCCACTAGTGAATTTTACCGTTATTAGTGATCACTCGACTTAGTACCCTAAAACATGTGACAATGCCGTGAAAAAATGTGAGCTTTTTCGTTTCGCTCGTAAATCCTATCTCATAATTTTTTTATATGCCAAACAAAGTGGGCGCTAATGTTGGTTTATACCGAACAAATGAGAGACAATAGTGGAAATCAATTGAAAAAGTGCAAATGAATTATTCAGACCCCTCCCCACCTCCTCTCTCTCCCTTTTTTTTAAGGAGGTGGGAGAGAAGATTTCCATTATTTCTATTGGTGAAGTTTGTATTTATAAATGAAATTTTAAGGAATATTTGAATGTACTAGACCTAATAGTTAGAGTTAATAGTTAGTTGCCTAAAAATCTGCTAGTGAAATGAGCTAGCTAACAAATAGCTAGCTAACTATTATCTAATCTACTAAAATACTTAATAACTAAACTATTAGTTAAAGTGTTTGGATGTCTCCAGCTAATTTTAGTCACTAACTATTAGCTCTAATGCGTTCTTACACCCCTAAGGCAATAAATGACTCTTAATCATTATTTTACAATGAGTGAGATGCAACAGGTGTCCTCAAACTTGGGTTTCTATGTCGCTTGGGTCCCCAAACTCAAAAAACCCATGAAAACGAGTGTCGGGACTTGGTGGCCATCCAGAACTATCTAAAACTGGGTTTACTCAAACCAGATGCTAACATGGCGTGTCATGCTGGAGTCACTTGGGTTTTCAAACTTGGCATGCTGTGTTATTTGAGCTTCGAACTTTTATTAGTGTGCTCCAATGTGTCACGCACGTCGACACTCGATTTGCACAAACCCGACTTTGGACAGTTTTGCACGGATCGACCAAGTTACAGGACCCATTTCTATGCTTTTTTAGTTCGGGGACCAAATAACACAGCATGCCAAGTTTGAACTGATAGTGTATTTCATTTTATGAGCCTCTTAAAGTTTACTAAAAGAAGTTTCTAACATGTAAAATAGACCCTACAACATGACTTAAACACAAACATACATTAAATTATGTGATGATATGTCAAAAGATGCTAGAAAGAAAAGGAAATAAAAAGAAAAGAGAACGTGGATTTGAAGCATGTATATTAAGCTTCAAACTCACATTCACACTTATCTAACCAACAGAACACACATTTTTTTGTGATTTATATTTTAAAACTAGTCAGTTGCCCTTGCTTTGCTACGGTTGTTATATATCATATAACTAGGTATTGAGATATTTATTTAAATATAATTATTGTTTACTTCTTAACAACGAGGTACATGTGGTTTGGTGGTTGGTCCAAATTTCATGGAGTAGAGGGGCATGGGTTCAAGTGCTCGCTTTATACTAATTTTTTGTGCGATGTGGCTGTGTGGGAAGGGTCGGATGGAGGTGGGCCTAGAGTGTTAGCGTGGGAGGTGAAATCGCGGTAGCACCAAGTGCTCACATTATATTCTTAATAGAGTAGTACTCCCTCCGTTTCTTTTTAGTTGTCGCTGGATAGTTTAATTTTTTACTATCTAGCGACAACTAAAATGAAACAGAGGAAGTATAGATTATGCACAAATAAGGGTTCGAACTAAGGTTATTTTTAATAATCCAGTTTCTATCCCCAGTTTCTAGAAACTTATTTAAAAAAAATGGTTAACGGTGTTTGAAACCATCTTAGTTTTTATAAACTAACTTTAGCTAGAAGATGCTAGCTTATTGGTTTTTAAGAAACTGAGAATCTAATTTCTATAATCTGGGGCATAAATTAGTACGTTTAGAACCACCTCGATTTTCACAAAACAGTTTCTTTAAAACTAGATTCTACCAAACAGACCTTTACTCAAGGATAAATAGAAACATATCAGCGTATGAGCATTTTACTAGTAGACTTTTATTTTTTGGTTCATCTAAAAACCTATTAATTTAACACAAATCCAAGTTTCACCAGATAAAGACCACTAAAGCAGATTATTCATTCTCGTATCTATATTTAAACTCACACAGTATAATTTACACTATAAACAATTAGCTGGTGGACGGTTTTACCCTAACCTTTTCACTGCTCCATGCTCCAGGGAAGGCACACAGCCGCCGCTGGTCATCTTCCCGCAGTTGCATCTTCCGCTCACTCCCTTCATCGCGCTCGGCACACAGGCGACGGCGGCGGAGCTCATGCTAGGGCTCTCAGCGAAGGCATCAGCTGCTTCCCCTCCCGCTTCTCGCCAATCGCCTCCCGTCCTCCGCACACCGGCCGGTGATCCTGCGTGCGTGACTCTCTCTCTCTCCTCCCGCCTCCGGTGTATCGTCAACGGCGCCCGGCCCCGGCCCCGGCTGCTGCGCCGCGCGCGGCCTGAGGGCAGCCGGAGCCAGCAGCCGCTGCTCCAACAAGGCGGTCGTGACGTTTTGGGAGCCCTTCTGCCCCAAAGCGAAGCGTTACCCGTCCTCTTAGCGCTTCAGCGCGCGCTTAGTGACGCTTTTGTAACCCCGTTTTTCCTTACTATTTTCCTGGTCTATTTCTGTGCTCATTTAACTTGAATATGTTGTTTTATTTCTGGGATCTGCTGAACTCATTAAATGTTGATGTTAGTGATCTATCCTTTTCGAGAGATTCTGATATTTGCCATCAGCAGATTTGTAAAATTGTCATCAGACCCACATTTCATAGACCTAGCTGAACCCACAATTGATAGACATAAAGAAGACAACATTGCGAGTGTCAAAAATCCAATTATCTCATCCTTTTCAGAATGTTATTCTTTCATCATTTCCGTGAAAGCACCGAACATGAAGTCTGCATTTGCAGTAATGCATAGACAGTTATAGTCATAAAAAGGGTGATAGCTTGGATATGCATCGCTAACTAATGCAGCATTTCTCCTTAAGTCTTAAACAAATCTGTCAACTTACTCAGTGAATAAGCAAGACTATATTTTATTCTGCATGGTCAAATCTAGCAAAAAGTCAGGCAAATTGTGACACTATGAGTTGTTTGTAAGAAACACATTGTTCATGAGTTAATTCGCCTTGCAATCTGGTGTCGTGGTGTGCCTGGTTGGTCCTAGGAATGGGTCCACACATTACTTCGGATTCCTGCCAAATGGACCTTTAGTATTATAGAAATGTGTTTCTCTATGTTGATATGTTTACCTTTGCAATGTAACATTATATTTTCTTTTTCTTTATTTAGTTATCCTCATACTCTTTAATGATATAGTAACTCTTTAATTGTGTGTGATTCAAAAAAAACTCTTTAATTGTGTGCCTCAGGCGCTGTGATGAACTCTGGGCTGGTGTGTGGTTAAAAGATGCCCTTTTTTTCTGTGCAGGTCTTTTCATTCGTGATTTCATACTCCAGGTATCTGCATCGCGGGGGAAATGGCAAGCAAAGCAGGTGGTGATGGCAAAGAAGCCATAAACGAGCAAGTAGTTGCCAACACTTATGCCAACATGCGTACCGAAATGAACCAGCTCTACACCAAGATCACAGAGCTGGAGATGGAGGTCAGTGAGCACTCCCTCGTGATCGGTGCGATCGAGCCGCTGGACCCCTCAAGGCGCTGTTACAGGATGATTGGTGGGGTCCTGGTTGAAAGGACCATCAAGGAAGTCCTGCCTGCTGTGAAGCGCAACAAGGAGGGCCTTGAAGAAGTGATTGCTCGCATGCATGAGGCACTGGAGAGGAAGAAGAAAGAGATCACCGAGTTTGAGCTTAAGTACAAGATCAGGATCCGGAAGGCTGACAATGACGCAGAGGACGAAGGCGGCAAGAAGGAAGGCACTGCACAGGGAGTCCTTGTTGGGCCTGCTGGACAGTAAAATTTAATTAGATGGATTTTGTGTAAAAGATGAGGACCGATGTGAACTGAAGTAGTTTCTTTGTCACCTCTTCGGGTGCTGCAGCAATCCAAGTTTTTGTTTGTTATTGATGACACATCGCAAATCTCCCTGTACTAGAATCTCTGTTCGTGATTCCTTTTACTATCTTCTCAAAATAATTGTGGATTAGTCATCTGCATGACTTCATTTCAACTGATGCTGAAATATTGTGGTGCTTGGTAGCTGGTAAATTCCTGTAATTGAGCTGTTTCAATGGCATACCAGCTTGTTGTTCCTTAAGTTTTGAGGGAAAAAACCTTGAGTATTTTGCTTGAGTTTTCGCCATAAGCTTGGTTCTGTTATCTGCCTAGCTCCAATATGGTAGGAAGTGCATGAATCAGTTTATATAACTTATAAGTGTCATGCTCCTTAATATGAATCACCGGGCAATTATACTTCTGTGTTTTCTCATCCAAGAAAGTGCATGAAACATAACCAGACAAACTATAACACCCATACATTGATACATATACTCTGAAAAAGTGTTTTGTTCTCTTTGTTCATTATCTGAAATTGGACACGGTTTCTAACTAGGAACTTTAATCATACAATTTGCAGTGTTATATGAAGCAAGGTCAAACACATGTTTTGTTCTCTTTGTTCATTATCTGAAATTGGACATGATTACAAAAGAAAGAAGCTTTTTCAGGTGAAGCATTGATGCTACTTGGCTTTTGAAGGCACCATGCATCTTTAGCTAGAATATAATTTTAGATTATGTGAAGTAATAGTAATCAAATACAATTATTTTGTTTATCGATTTGTTTTTATAAGCCATCTGATTTCACCTTAGTGCTTGACACTATTCACTGACTTTTTTCTTCTTCTTTTAGGAATATACCAGTAATCCATTTTAAGCATTTTTTTATCATACTAGTATTATTCATTTTTCAGCTTTAAAAATATACTGTATCATTTTTTTTTTCTGCAATTAACATCATCAGGGCAGTAGCTAATATGGATATTAAGCTAGATTTTGTTCCACCGTGGTTGATCAACTTCATATCAAGGCAACTAATAGGCAGCGAGCATAAGCTGTATCAAAAGGTTAGTGGTTGGTAACGTTTTGCACATTTCAGCTATGTTGTCTACAATAGTTTTCCTTGTACCATAGTGTGTGGTGGGGTGGTAAATCAGGGCATCAGATAAATCGTGCATGCTGATTAATGAGCATGAGCTTCTAATTGAACACCAATAACCTACTGAAGCATTTCTGCAGGCAGTCAGTACTGTGGCCAGTCATGATGGTGACTACAGGAAAGCTTTGAGAGGATCACTCTACGCCAGGATCCGCGAATACCAGGATTCTGATAACAAGGCGAAGGTGACAGCAACAGAGGAAAATGCTGCTGAGGTGCCCCCTGATAATGCCACTACACAAAATCGTTTGTCGCTAACAAATACAATATTGAATAGTGAGATTGTTGAGGAGACTGAACAGAACACATCCATCGCTGTGGATAATCTTCCAACTAGCCAACCCTATGTACCAGTTGAGCAAGTACAATGCGTCGAAAGCAAACCTTTATATCAGTCCTGAGGTAGAGCATGCATTGTGCATATTGGAGACTGTTATTGCAGTTCTCAAAGGCAATAAGGCTGGAAATGTTACCACACGTTATGATGCAACTTTGGAAGAGAGTACTGCTGGTTCCAGAACTTCACAAACAGACATTTGTTAACGCAGACGATCTTCTGAATGGCTATCCTGTTACCACAGCGCCACAAGGCTCCAGGTCAGCATGAAAGATTGATTTCTTTTGTGATACAATTACATTTCGTTTACTGGGTCGGTTGTGATCCAACATATGTTTCCCTTGATGCAGAGATACCCGACAAGCACATTCATTGGCTAGTGAGAAAATTAGCGATAGAGCAGAAGACGCCATCAACAAAAGTTCTCTGAAAATTTCGACAACTTAGTGAAGAGAGCCTAGGCACTAATGGCTTCCATCAGAATGGTTTCGGCAACAACAAAGAGTCAACACGAACAAGGAAGGCCAAGAGATGGCCCTACCACCACTGGATGATGGAACCCATCATAAGACTTCATTCAAGTTTTAAATTGCTGATTTTTGAAGGTACAGTAGGAAATAGTAAATTATAGAAATTGAAGTGGGTGCAGTCAGTACAGATGACAAGCCAGGAGGCCCTTCATCGGTTACACGATGTGGGTTGAGATGACAAATCAGGGTGCCGCTTCTTGTGGTCACAGCTCGTAGATAATAGTATCTTGAGAAATGTAAAGTAGTATTGTTGTAAACAATACGTAATTCTTGATAAATGCAAGTACAGATGCTACTATCTACTTAACAGGGTAAGTAAGACTAGTTCCTTGACATTCAGTGAACACTTTGAGATTTTCGGAGATGTTACTATGAGTATTATTGATCGGCTGTCGTCAGCATTGGATGATGATGCGATGCAACCTGGAACATATATATAGTGGAGGTGTCTTGCATACCGCGCTCCTGGCGAAGCTCATTCAGCGATGTGTCTTGCATATTGCACTCATCGCTGGGGGTATAAAGTTTGAGTGCGGATATCGCCTAGGCACGAACACCGTCTGATCTAAGAGCCATCTAGGCTCTACATCAAGCAATTTAGCTTCTTATCTGTGTGTTTTCCTAATTAAGGATCAATAGTAGACCTTTATTTACCTTCGGTGTCATATTAGCAATATTTGAATTTGACTTCACCACCTTATACATTCTTGCTTGTTTTATAAATCTTGCTGACGAGATCAATCATATACGAGACAAGGTCAATAATTAACAGAGTTTTATTGTGTACACTGGTGAGGGATCGAATTGTTCTTGATTAGAAATATATATATATATGTATATATATATATATATATATATATATATATATATATATATATATATATATATATATATATATATAGATAGTAGATACATCACATAAAAGCAAATAAGTATATAGCAATCAAGGTACCAAATAGATAAATAGATACATCACATAAAACACACATAATTATATAGCAACCAGGGTACCAAATAGATAAATACAACACATAAACCACACATAATTATATAGCAACCAGGGTACCAAATAGATAAATACAACACATAAACCACACATAATTATATAGCAACCAGGGTACCAAATAGATATACAACACATAAAACACATATTTAATGTTGCTCAGCGATGAAACAACACACACAAACGTAGACAATAAACTGGTGGTGATGTGGATGCAGAGAAAGGCAGAAGAACAACATAGTTGAAGCAGAGGGAACCAAGCACACACGACGACTCGAAGAGGGAGATACCAATAATTAATAGGAGTCTTATTTCATCGACTGCTGTCAGCAATGGACGTCGATACTGTGCCACCTGCAACATATATATGGAGTGGAGGGGTCCATCCGCCTCCAATGGTAGTTGTTGTTGATTACCTGCAAGGAATTATTCAGTAAATTGATCAACAACACTATATATACAACATTATGGGATGATTGCGTGAATGTCTAGGCATGCATGCAATAAATTGGTTGATCACTTGACCTGAGGACGCTGCCTCTAAGAAGCTTGGGCTTCCTGTAGTGGCATGAGTGCTTGGGGCGGAAGAGGGAAGGGTGGTGCTTGGCCTCCAACCCATCCCACTCGAGGCCATCCCACCAGTCCTTCTCGCACACCACCGTGGGTGGCTGCGCGAGACGGCCGCCGACCGCCGGTAAACGTCTGAGTGCTAGGCAGCCCGTGACATTGACAGTCTCGAGCATTGGTGAAGACATCATGCGGCCACAAATGCTGCGCAGCGTCGGGAGGTTGTGGAGGTGGATGCGTCGTAGCTTGGGGAAATGCTTGACAACCTCCTCTTGGTTCTTGAGCTTAGGATACCATGGGTGGAAGATCCCCCTAAGATCACCGCAACAAATGATCTCTAGGGTCTCAAGCTGAGGCAGCGACATATCCGAGTACAAGGGGAGCACAAAGATGACCCTCGGGCAGTAGTCCAGGTGCAAGAACTGTAGCTGTTTAAAGGAGTATGCATTGGGATAATCTCTTGGACTCCAGTTCCAGATGTGCTTTGCCATCGGGAGGCATGATGCCCAGAATGTTGCCAGGTTTTGAAATATCGTCCACATACCACTAGAAACATCGTTATCTTTTCGTTCAGAAAAGGCAGTGAAGACAGATCGCAACATGGGGCACCTTTCAACTCGACACCAATGAAGTCGATCCCATGAGGTAATGTATGACAGAGAAATGCCAGAGGTGATGGACATGCAATCATGCACATGCACAACATCAACACTTGTGCATATAAAAGTAGGGGGCAGAGACCATGGTCCACCTGTGTTGCCCTGTGCTTCACCACCCTCTCCCTCCTGCTCATCATCCTTTGCTTGTACGTGAATATACCATCCATGACCATGCATCGTCCGTGTCGTTGGGCAATCCCACATCCAGTGGATCGCTCCTTCACCGTCCTCATCACCCGCAGTTGCATCCTCATCATGAATAAGTTGGTTATGGGTGATCATATCTCTTGCATATACATCTACAAAATGTATAGACTGCTGCAAGATACTGACTCCTTGTGCAGCAACAAGATCACCTGATGATGCTGGTGGTGTAGTGATCTCCACTCGTGCAGGCCAGCCAATGGGAAAACGATTGTTTCCATAGGTATAAAAGAATCGTAGAGACCGGAGGAGCCTCGCATCCCTTACACAAATGTACCAGTTTCTGTCCAAGGATGATGATTCTGCAGTAGAAGCAGAGTTAGCCTCCTTCCTCTTTTCTTCCCATTTACATAGATGTGGCCATTCCTGTCCTGATGTTGTGGATGGGGTGGTGCTCACACAAAACACATCCAAGGTCTTAGGAATAGACGAGGGTCTCAGTGGCCATAGTATTGCACGGAGCTTCTGGCACCCAAGTAGGATGAGCCGCTTCAATCTTTGGGCTTGTACCTTTCGCAAGTCGACGGTTTCCATAGATGTGCAAGAGAGGTCCAACTCATGGAGGCAACAAAATAATCCTCTCAGCAATATACTCCTCAACTGAGCACAACCACGAAAGGAGATGTTGCGTATCCTATCAACTGTAGCGCCTTCATCTTTAGCATCGTTGGTGAGGACGGCTTGTTCCAGTGCAACAGAGTTCTCAAGTATTAATCTTTGTCCGTCAACGCTGCCGTCTTCTACTCGAAGCTTGACAAGGCTGCCACAACCACGTAGATGACTTGTGCTCAAGTTCTTGATTCCCTTTGCATTCAACTCTCTGAGGTTGGCCATTATGTTCATCATCCTTTCTGACAGCAACCAGCACCACTGGGTGTAGCTCAAATCCATTACTCGCAGCTTCCCGAAGCAAGCCCTCCATGCTCCACTCTGGTCGTCAAGTTCCTTGCCCTCTGTTGGTGTGATACTTGTGCCATCGTCCTTGCAATGGTGGAGGAGGAGGAACCTTAGGTTGCTGCAACAGAGGAATGGTGGAGATGCAAATCTAAAGGTGCATCGAGAGAGATGCAGCACACGCAGATTACTGGCTGAATGTTTGAACATAGAAGCTGGTAATTGTATTGTTGTGTCAACAGTAACAACCCCTCTAGAGGGAGATTCTTCATCTTCATATTTTGGTTGTAGAAAAAAGGAAGTTGCTTCAGCAGGCACACTAATAATCTTGGAAGTGCAGCAAATCACTGGAGGTCGTGGTAAATGATGCTGCATCTGCATCTCAACAGCTGAGGATGAAAAGGATTCATGCATATAAGACCTTCTCCAGTCCAACTGTATGTTTCTCTGTAGTGCATCACCAACCTTCCAAGCCCATGCTTCCGAGCTACTACTGCCTTGTATAATGCCATCACAAACCCAGTAGTTTGAAGCATGGGTATCCCAATCTATGTTACCCATGTCTTTTAGCTTCCACGTGTACAGGATGCATGCCACCACTACCATGTGGTCCATGATACCCGTGTACTGAGCAACCTCCTTAGCTTCCTCGTTCACAATGCCCCACAATGAAGTGTAGCTAACATAAAGGTACACCATATTAGGATCCTTTTCTTTTATATTGTACCTAACATAGGGTCTAAACCTCCCTTGCATTGTCCACAACAACACATCACCTTTGAAGTTTCGGTTCAGTGGGATACCAAACTCGCTCAGGTCAATGAAGCTACCACTTCCATTATGGAAGACCACAGCTAATCTATTGACGGTGGCTAGCTTTGTGTAGGTATGCCTATTGATTTCCTGTACCTCCTTTCTAGCGCCTTCTTCTACACCGTCGAAATCATCCTCCTTGTCATGCTGGCTCAAGATGGCCATCACTGAATGGGGGAGCTTTATCTCCTCGGCGATAGCCTTCTGTAGGGCCCTCCTACTTTTCCATAATGAGCAATCCAAATGGAGAACACTATCAAACTTTGATCCCAAAGATTTTAGGCGTTTTGCTGCTTCCTTGAGAGCAGCAGATGCACCCATTCCATACCAGCCATCGAAGTAGAACACCTTATTATAATGGTCATACTCCACTTCACGGAGTATTTCTCTAGCTGCATCAAACGTGTTCTCCACGTAAATCAACCTTTCCTACAATGTTCAAAAACAATTACCAAATGAGATCGTTTGAATTACTTTCACATTAAAACTGTTCATGTGTGATAGAGAGCGAGGAAATTTTCTTTTCTATGCCTTAGGCAAGCGACCGGTCCAAAAACAGAGCAAGGGGCTGAGTATCACTTGTATATGCATGTTTAATGTTATGCGATCAGGTGATAGCTAGACTGCTAACAGTTAAAAAATGGCGTTCTCTCCATGAGGTGCTGAGATGAGCAGTGTTAAACCCTTGCACAAGTTGATTTAAGAAAAAAGTTCTCAGTAATTAAGGCCTTGAGGTTTGGACTCTTCCCTAAAGCAAAAATAATTACTGTTTATTCAAACAAACAATAAAAAATTACTCGAGTAAAATATGAAAATTCAAAAAAAAAAGTAATCAATGGTAGTATATAGTGCTAGTAGTAAGTAGAAAGTTCTTAACACATTGGAGGTTACCAAGAACACATCTCTTTGAAGTCAACAATTAAGAGCCTTATCCTAAAAGTTATTTGTCAGCGCTTATGTGGCCACGTACGTTATCACCATCAAAGAAGACATATGACAACTAAGAACATGATATGCATATTTTGGCCTTATTTAGATGTAGTTATTGAAGATCAGACATCCACAACTTAGTGAAGGACCCTAAGTCTACTATGAATCTGAACTCACCAGAAACAAAAAAGGCTAGTGCTAGAATCCTTCCTATATGGCTAGGATAAATACACCGATATCTATTAGGCAAGGATGTTTGTTAATAGATAGATTGATCTTTATTAGATAAGAGTCTATATTCATTGGTGTTAGAATCCTACCTTTATGGCTATAATAGATAGATTGATCTCACAAAGGTCTCAGTTGATAGATTGATCAATCTTATTCTGTCCCACCAGTGCCTCATCTCCACCATGTCGCTAGTGTTACTAGCCCCTAGTGAGGTTGAGCTTGCCAAAGCTCGTGTCCAAGAGGAGGTTGTACAACATGCTAAGGAGGATGCTAGTGCCACTGAGAAGGAGAGGGACAAACTAGTCACCAAAGTCAACGCCAAGCTTGATGTCGATGCCCATGTCCAGGTCCTGGCCATAACTGAATCAATAGAGAAGGAACAAGCACCCACCACCACCCTAGAGTATGCGACCATGTCGCTCTCAAGATGGTGTAACCCCCTGCCATCTCCTTCTCTAACACTGAGGCAACAACGATCCATGAGGCCTTCATCATTGCCAACCTCCACTTGTAGGCTACCGGCATCCAGAACATTTGATCGCTTCTCAAGATCACAAATCCACAACTTGGTGAAGGACCCTAAGTCTACTCTAAACCTGAACTCGATCACCAGGAACCAAAAAGGCTAGTTTTAGAATCTGACCTATATGACTAGGATAGATATATTGATCTCTATTATGCAAGGATCTATATATTGCTCTCTATCATGTAATGACATTCGTTGATTGCTGTTAGCATCCTACCTATATGGCTAGGATAGATAGATCTATTTCTCAATTATTTTTGTTGATAGATAAATCAATATATATATATATATTAGGTAAGGATATCCGTTGATTTGTTTTGTTTCTATAAACTCTTGGCTATCCTTGCCTATATATGTGTAAAACACTATATCTCCTACAATACATCAATAGGCTTTTTATCATGGTATCAGAAGATGGGCATGATCCTATGCCTCTCATTTCCACGTAACACTACTCTAGTCTCCATGCACCACCCTTCTTTTCTCTCCCATCGACGATGCTTCATCTCCACCATGTCGCTAACGTTGCCAACCCCAATGATCCCAAGCTCACATCTGCTGGTGCTTAAGAGGAGACTACATAGTGCACCAAGGAGAACACTGCTATGACTAAGAAGATGATCAACATAGTCGTCAAAGCTGATGTCGACACCAAGGTTGCTACGGACATCCATGCCTGTTTCATTGCCGCAATCAATGCCCTAGAGAAGGAACAAGTAGCCACCGCTACGCTAAAGTGTGTGACCACCACCACTTTCAAGCTGGCTCGGGCCCCCATCATTACCTTCTCTAACGCTGAGGCCTCTACAATCTATGAGGTCTCCATCATTGGCAACCTCCACACGTAAGTTGTTAGTGTTGAAAGGAAATGTGCCCTTGGGCCATTTCTATTTTGTTTTGGTGATTAAATGCTCAACACATTAGGTTTAGACTAACATCATCTTGTATGAGCAATGAGCATAGGAAGTTAAATCAAATTGAGAAAAAGGCACTTTTAGGCTTGAAAGTGGACATACCACAAATCCATATGGTACCAAGTGAAAAAGGTAATGTTGAGGGCCTTCTTCCTCCGAAGGTCCTCAAAAACGTAACTGACCATATGTTTTCAGTATGACATGGATTGTTACAGGGGGCTTCGGCTTTGGAGTGAATGTTTTTTATATAGCAAGGTGAAGATGAAGCCCGAAGGTAATAAGAATGAATGACGGAGTGTAACCAAGGAGCTTCGACTTTGACGTAATGATGAAGGCCAAGCACGACAATGACCGAAAAGGGACAAAGACTACTTAGTCCCTAATATTCTGTGTTATAATAATAGATAAGTGTAAGGGACATAAATGTAATTTTACCTGGGCTGCGTCCTGTGCCTATAAATAGATTGAACAGTAGCATCGTACTGTTCACGCTGGATTGTAATCACTCTTTCGCATTCACGCCTTCGACCAAGCCAAAGGTATCAATACAATATTAATACTATTGAATATTCATTTATGTTTTATGGAATACAAATATAAATGAATTAATAAGATATATTCTTCATCTTTATCCCTTTGTATTCTTATTCGCATATTGAATAATGAAGGCAAGTCTTTCATGATCTTCGTCTAATGAGTATTATCCCCATGTGGAAATAATGCTTCAGAAGACGAAGAACCTTAATCTTTAACAATTGTGTTGCCTTGTTCTTGATTCATAGCATTTAAGAACAAGTGACCAACAGGTAAGCTCCAAACACTTAGTCAATTGTTTTAGATACTAATCATATTTGTCTAAGTGTTAGGGACTATTTGAAGTCAAGTCAAAATGAGCGAAAGAGAGTTCAAATGAAAAAGGAGCATCTAGGCTGTTCTGCAGAGCACCGGACGGTCCGATGCCACCCACCGGACAGTCCGGTGCATGGTCCGACCGAAAGGGCTGCTCTCAGGAAAAGAAGCCTTCGTCGGCTATAAATCACCAGACAGTACACGCAGAGCGCTGGATAATCCGATGTGCCAGCCGACCAACGGCTAATTGACACATCGACCGGAGCCAACGGTTAACTGGACCACCGGGAAGTCCGGTGCCACCCATCGGACGGTCCAGTGCCCCCAGAAGAGAAAATCAGCCAATCAGGAGATACGTAGCCATTGCACTGTGCAGTGTCCAGTGTGCACCGGACAGTCCGGTGCACCCACAGATAGAAGGCAACTGGGGCCTTCCAAATGGAGCTCCAACGACTCCTAGGTCCCTTGGGGCTATAGAAGGATCCCTTAGGCGCATGGAGCTGTTACCCAAGCATACTAAGAGCACACCAAAACTCCGATTCAACGCAACCATGCCTTCGACTCATTCTAGAGAGAATTGAGCGTTTTCTTGAGAGGAACTCTATCGTTTTGATTCTTGCGTTCTCTCCTTTACTTGTGTGTGTGATGTTGATGCTCTTGTACTCTTGTGTGTGTTTCTACTCGCTCCTTACTCTTGTGCTTTGATTGAGATCATTTGTGTAAGGCGTGAGAGACTCCAACTTGTGGAGATTCCTCACAAAGGGATTTGATATAAGGAAGAACAATGTGGTACTCAAGTTTCATCTTTGGATCACTTGAGAGGGGTTGAGTGCAACCCTTGACCGAAGGAGGTCACCACAACGTGGAGTAGGCATTGGTCGAACCACATGATAAAATCATCGTGTCTCTTGTGCATTTTCTTTATTGCGCTTGTTATCTTCCAATAGTTCTCATATTTCACTTGTATTATTGTTCCTAAATTTAGTACACATATCCAAGGAACAATCAAGTGAAGAGTTCTCTTCTCCTCTCCACCTCTACTCATAACAACTTGGTTTTAGTTTTCACTAACACTCATCATAAACCAAGTTTGTCTTATTTAGAGTTGATTTTTGCAGGATCACCTATTCACCCCCTCTAGGTGCTCTCAATTGCTATTGGAGCCATTCTCTTCATCAAGGGACTAACCGTCCGGAGAGATGAATCCTAAGGTCAAGGGGATTGTGATCAACGATAAGGAGAAGGAGACTCTCAACATTGAAGATCCAAAAGGTGATAAGCTCACCGACTCGGGCTCAAACAACAAGAGGAAGGAAGGGAAGAAGAAGAGGCGCATCAAGAAGATCATCTACTACGACAGCGACACCTCCTCTTCTTCCCCAAAGGACGATGCCGATTCCTCTACAAAGAAAAAGACGGTGAACTAAAATTATTCTTTTGATTTTTCTCGAATTCCGTACAATTGCAATGCTCATTTACTATCTATACCTCTTGGCAAGCCTCCTCATTTTGATGTGGAAGATTACTCTTTTTGGAGTCATAAGATGCACAATCATTTATTTTATCTTCATCCTAATATTTGGGAAGTGGTAGAAAATGGAATGCATTTTGATAGTAATGATAATTCCATATTAATTAATGAACAAATCCATAAAAGTACCCAAGCTACTACTATTTTGCTAGCATCTCTATGTAGGGATGAATACAACAAAGTTAGTGGCTTGGACAACGGCAAGCAAATATGGGATACCCTCAAAATCTCTCATGAGGGTAATGATGCTACGATGATCACCAAAATGGAATTGGTGGAAGGTGAGCTGGGGAGATTCACCATGAAAAGGGGAGAGGAGCCTACTGAAACATACAACAGGTTCAAGACCCTAGTGAACAAGATATGAAGATATGGAAGCACAAGATGGATAGATCACGACGTCGTGCGCCTCATGCTAAGGTCATTTATAGTAATTGATCCTCATCTTATCAATCTTATTCATGAAAACCCCAGGTACACCAAAATGTTGCGTGAGGAAATCCATGGTAAGTTTATAAGTGGGTGTATGATGGTGAAAGAAGCAAGGTACGTCGACGACATCACCAATAGACCTCTTCCTTTTTATGAGCCGTAGCCCATTGCACTCAAGGCAACGACCAGCACGAAGACACTCCCAAACAAGGTGGCACAAGTAGAGACTGTCAGACTTAATGAGGAAGAAATGGTGCTTGTAATAATGCGCTTCAAGACTGCATTGAAAGGACGCAAGGACTACCCCAACAAGAACAAATCAAGGGGAAAGTTTCAAGCTTCAAATGCGGTAAGACTAGTAATTTTATTGCTTAATGTCTCGATAATGAGAATGACTAGGTACAAGAAAAGAAAGGGAAGAAGGAGAATAAGAAGTTCTATAGAAAGACAAAGGGTGAGGCACATATTGGCAAGGAATGAGACTTAGACTGCTCTTCATCCAACTCCGATGATGAAGGACTTGCTACCTCCGCCTTCGACAAGTCTTCCCTCTTTCCCAATGAGCATCACACTTGCCTCATGGCAAAAGAGAAGAAGGTACATACCCGTGATACCCCTAAGTATACTTCTTGTAGTGATGAGGAATGTGATGTTGATGATGTAGATTATAACAATCTCTTTAAGGGCTTAGATAGATCTAAGTTAGATACAATTAATGAATTAATTGATGCTCTTAATGAAAAAGATAGATTGCTAGAAAAACAATAGGATCTACTTTATGAAAAACATGATAAAGTAGTAGAAGTAGAAAAATATCTTGCTTTAAAAATAAAGAAGAATAAAATGCTTGCCTTTGAATTATCTTTTTGTCATTCATCTATTACTAGCCTCAAGAGTTTAAATGATGACTTGAATGCTAGAAAAAAGTAAATGTTGTAAGTTCTTCAATTGAGCATGTTTCAGTTTGTGCAAAGTGCAAAGATCATGATTCAAATGTTTGTAGTAATCATGTTTCTACTATTGCAAAATGGAGATTGCTCAATTAAATGTTCAACTTAAGAATTGCAAAAACAAAGTAGAAAAGGTAAAATTTGCTAGGGGTGCTTGTACCATTGGTAGACATCAATCCATTAAGGACGGACTTGGTTTCCAAAAGGGAACCAAGAACACTAAGAGCCAAAAGGACCTCAACTTCACAAAGGAGAAGGGGAAGGCACCTATGGCTAATAGTGTGCATTCGATTCATGAGAAGAAAAACCATGCTTATTCGTATTCTCATGTTAAGAGTACTCCTCATAATTCTTATCATATTAATTGCAATGATAGTTTTACTCCTCGCACTATGTTCACTTCATCTAGTGCTTTTGATAGGAGTAGAACTAGGCGTCATGCTTCTCATGCGCCTAAGCATAGGAAAACATCTCATGGACCTTCAATTCTACTTTGCATTTTTGATGCATCTTACGTAATTCATTGTAAGAATGATATGATTGTTGCTACAAATGTGGGACCAAAATGCAAGAAAGGTAAGACTTGCATTTGGGTTCCCAAAACTTGTGTAACTAACCTGACAGGACCCAACACAAGTTGGGTAACTAAATCCCAAGCCTAAATACCTTGCAGGTTTATGTATCCGGGGGCTCAAGCTAGATCATTGATAGCGGATGCACAAACCACATGACAGGGGAGAAGAAAATGTTCACCTCCTATGTCAAGAACAAGGATTCTCATTTGAAAGGGAAATGTGCCCCTGGGCTATTTCTATAGTGTTTTGGTGATTAGATGCACAACACACTATGTGTGAACTAACATAATATTGAGCAAAGGAATATCTAGATGGATTAAGTGTGAAGGTAAGTTCTAGACACTTAGTCAATTGTTTTATGTGATAAACATGCTTGTCTAAGTGCTAGGAACTCAATTAAGTCAAGTCTAAAAGGAGCAAAAAAAGTTCAGCTAAAATAACCAGTGGAGCACCAGCTGTGGGTGCATCGGACACTGTCCGAAGGCTGGCTCAGCGACGAACTCGCTGCTCTCAAGAATTGCCGAGGACGCTGCGGCTAAAATTCACCGGACTGTCAGGTGTGCACCGAACTATCCGGTGAGCCAGCAGCGCTCGCGCCAACGGTCGGCAGCGCGATCAACGCGAAATCAACGGGTGACGCGTGGCCAGAGCCAACGATCACTAGGCAGCACCAGACTGTCCGTTGTGTGCTGGACAGTGTCTAGTGTGCCAAGTGGACCGAGGGTTCAATGGTTGGCTTCGCCAAAGAAGGAAAGAAATCGTGCACTGTTCATGTCCGGTGCGCCAACGGACAGAAGGCAAGAATTGCCTACCAAATGGAGCTCCAACGGCTCCTAGCTGCCTTGGGGCTATAAAAGGGACCCCTAGGCGCATGGAGCAAGACACCAAGCCTCCATTGAACATCCTAAGAAGCCTAGACTCTGCAAACATGCATTCGGATCATTGAGTTTGAGATTTGAGCAGTTGTTAAGTTGTGAACTCGCTTCGCTGTGGTTGTGTGCTCGTTTCTTGACTTGTGTGTGTTGTGTTGCTGTGACTCTAGTGCTTGCGTGTGTTTCTATTCCCTCCCTTACTCTTGTGGTTTTCATTGTGATCAATATTGTAAGGGTGAGGCTCCAACTTGTGGAGATTCCTCACAAAGGGAAATATCTGCTATAAGGAAGAAAACCGTGGTACTCAAGGTTGATCATTGGATCACCTAAGAGGGATTGAGTGCAATCCTTGACCGAAGGAGGTCACCACAACATGGAGTAGGCATTGGCCAAACCAAGGGATAAAATCACCGTGTCTCTTGTGTCACTTTTTATTGTGATTGATTTCTAACTTAGGTTCTCACTTAATCACTTGTGTTATTGTTCCTAAATTTAATACTCATTCTAAAGGAACAATCAAGTGAAGAGTTATCTCTATATACATAGCACCTTGGGTTTGACCTCACTAACATTTCATAAACCAAGTTTGTGTTGTTTAAGTGTTGAATATTACAGGATCACCTATTCACTCCCCTCTAGGTGCTCTCATCATGACACGATCATCTTTGGAGATGGGAATCAAGGCAAGGTAAAGGGGATAGGTAAAATAGCGATTACTACTAAGCATTCAATTTCTAATGTCTTTTTGGTAGAATCACTTGGATATAATTTGCTTTCCGTTAGTCAGTTATGTCACATGGGTTACAATTGTCTATTTACAAATTTGATGTAACTGTCTTTAGAAGAAGTGATGGTTGATTAGCATTTAAAGGTGTATCCGACAACAAGCTTTATTTAGTAGATTTGACTAAAGAAAATGCTAATCTAGATGCATGTTTACTTGTGAATACTAATATGGGCTGGCTTTGGCATCGCTGTCTAGCACATGTTAGGATGAAGAACC
Source organism: Zea luxurians (assembly GCA_029449295.1). NCBI lineage: Eukaryota > Viridiplantae > Streptophyta > Magnoliopsida > Poales > Poaceae > Zea > Zea luxurians. The sequence continues at coordinate 8,239,707 of JAOPSE010000035.1, forward strand.
TTCATAAGCTTCTCAAGGGAGAACATGCATTAGGATGTCTATTTTGAGAAAGAAAGACCTTGTGCAACATGTCAAGCAGGTAAACAGATGGGAACAAGTCATCCAAGCAAGAATGTGATGACGAAATCAAGGCCATTGGAACTTCTCCACATGGATCTCTTCGGGCCCGTTGCTTATCTTAGCATCGGTGGAAGTAAGAATGGTCTAGTAATTGTAGATGACTATTGCCGCTTCACTTGGGTGTTCTTTTTATAGTATAAATCTAAAACGCAAGAAACCCTCAAGCGCTTCCTAAGACAGGCTCAAAATGAGTTTAAGCTAAAAGTAAAGAAGATAAGGAGCGATAATGGATCTAAGTTCAAGAATCTTCATGTGTAAGAATATCTTGAGGAGGAAGGCATCAAACATGAGTTCTCTGCTCCCTACATGCTGCAACAAAATGGTGTAGTGGAGAGGAAGAACAGGACGCTCATTGACATGGCAAGGACGATGCTAGGATAATACAAGATGTCGAAACAGTTTTAGTCGGAAGCCGTGAATACGGCTTGCTATGCCATAAACCGTCTTTATCTTCATCGCCTCCTCAAGAAGACAGCATATGAGCTACTCAACAATAACAAACCCAATGTTTCTTACTTTCATGTATTTGGGAGCAAATGCTACATCTTGGTAAAGAAAGGTAGGCATTCAAAGTTTGCTCCCAAAGCCGTTGAAGGGGTTTTACTTGGTTATGACACAAATACAAAGACATATAGAGTCTTTAACAAATCTTCGGGTTTAGTTGAAGTCTCTAGTGATGTTGTATTTGATGAGACTAATGGCTCTCAAAGAGAGCAAGTTGATCTTGATGATATAGATGAACATGAGGTTTTGACGGTCGCAATGAGGACTATGGCGATAGGTGATGTGCGACCACAGGCACAACAAGTACAAGATCAACCTTCTTCCTCAACTATGGTGCAACCCCAACTCATGATGAGGAATAGGTACCTCAAGGCAATGGCATGAATCAAGGGGGAGCACAAGAACAAGAAAGAAGGGAAAAGGAAGAAGTACCACATGCTCCTTCAACCCATGTTAGAACTACACTTCTTGGTGACATTAGCAAGGGAGTTACTACTCGTTCACGTGTTGCAAATTTTTGTTAGAACTACACTTTTGTCTTTTTTATTGAGCCTTTTAGGGTAGAAGAAGCCTTGCAAGATCTGGACTGGGTGTTGGCCATGCAAGAAGAGCTCAACAACTTCAAGAGAAATGAAGTATGGAGACTGGTGCCACGTCCAAAGCAAAATGTTATGGGCACCAAATGGGTGTTTCACAACAAATAAGATGAATATGGAGTGGTGACAAGAAACAAAACAAGACTTGTAGCAAAAGGTTATGTTCAAGTCATAGGTTTGGATTTTGAGGAGACTTTTGCTCCTGTAGCTAGGTTTGAGTCTATTCACTTATTACTAGTCTATGTTGCTCACCATTCCTTTAAGCTCTTTCAAATGGACGTGAAGAGCACTTTCCTCAATGGGCAAATCAAGGAGGAGGTGCACGTGGAACAATCCCCTAGCTTCGAAGATGACAGGTACTCTGACTATGTGTACAAACTCTCTAAGGCGCTATATGGACTTAAGCAAGCCCCAAGAGCATGGTATGAATGCCTTAGAGATTTCCTTATCTCTAATGCTTTCAAGGTCAGGAAAGCTGATCCTACTCTTTTCACTAAGACTTGCAGTGGTGATTTGTTTATATGCCAAATATATGTCGATGACATAATATTGGTTCTACTAATAAAAAGTCATGTGAATAGTTTAACAGGGTTATGACTCAGAAATTTGAGATGTCCATGATGGGAGAGTTGACTTACTTCCTTGGATTTCAAGTAAGGCAAGTCAAGGAAGGGACATTATTCTCTCAAACAAAGTACATCCAATATATACTTAAGAAGTTTGGGATGAAGGATGTAAAACCTGCTAAGACGCTAATGGGAACTGACGGACACTTGGACCTCAACACGAGAGGTAAGTCCGTAGATCAAAAGGTATACCGGTCTATGATAGGATCCTTGATGTATCTTTGTGCAAGTAAACCAGACATTGTGCTTTCTATTTGCATATGTGCTAGATTTCAATCCGATCCCCAGGAATGTCACTTTGTGGCTATGAAGCGTATTCTTAGATATTTAGTTCACACGCCTTACATCGGGCTTTGGTTTCCTAAGGGGTCTACCTTTGACTTGATTGGATACTCAGACTCTGACCGTGTCGGGTGCAAAGCTAATAGGAAGAGTACATCATGTACTTGTCAGTTCTTCGGAAGATCCCTGGTGACTTGGAGTTCAAAGAAATAAACTTTCTGTGCCCTATCCACCGCTAAGGCCAAGTATGTTGTCGCAGGACAATGTTGCACACAACTACTTTGGATGAGTTAAACTCTCCGGGACTTTGGCTACAATTTGAGCAAAGTCCCACTCCTATGTGATAATGAGAGTGCAATCCCTTGGCAAATAATCTCGTTGAACATATCCGCACTAAGCGCATAGACGCGCCCATGTCTGTTCGCGAATTCGCCCTTGCTGGCTCGCGGACCCCACTTGTCAGCCTCCTCCCATTCCCTAACCTCCCGCCCGCGCACTCCGCCGTGGATGTGCTCACGTCGCACGTTTCCCACCCACTCCCCAACGCGCCAACCTCTTTCTGGAGACCGCACTCACTCGCTCACTCCCCTCGCTCAGTAGAGCCCCCAGCAGATCCCCTCGCACCTCTCTCTCGCACCGCGCGCGCAACCGTGGAGCACCGCCGTCGTCCGTTTCACGGCCGCCGTCGAAGCTCATGTCACATCCATTGTCCTGGTGAGCTCCGCCTCCTCACTAGCAACTGAAGACAACCTCTGGTTCACCCCTAGCCCCTCTATTTCCCTCTGTTCATGCTCACCGGACTTCTCGTCACGCAGCCGTGCCTCCACCACCGTCGACTAAGGCCCACGTTGTGTCCTTGCCATTGCTCAAGCGCTCTAGAATCGTCTCTCGAGGTAACTAATCAACCCATGCCCTTAATTCCCCATTTACTGACCTACTGTCCACACAATCGCTCGCTGGAGTTGAGTTGTGCTGCCGTCAAGCTACTCCACCACGGACCGTGCCCTCTAGTGCCTCTGCGCCGGTGTCGTGCCCACGACTAAGCCCGCCTTGTCACCCTGAACTCGCCTGAGCCCTTTCCCAGCGCCCTAGACCCTCGTTGTGGCCGCGCCCTTGCCTTCGATGAACCTTCACCGCCAAATCGGGCGGCACCGCCATGGGTAGCCCAGCAACCCCGCCCGCACTCGCCATCAGATCTCAGGCGTTCATCTGAGATCTGACGGCCCGACTTCAATTAAACCCGATCTGATCCCACCCGCCCGAAGCATAACTGGCCGCTCAGATCCGCGCCCCTCACTCGTGTTCTGCAGCTGGGCCTGGTCGGTCAGTCCTCTTGACCCTAGGTCGTTGACTCTCCTGATCCACTTGTCAGCCCGCGCTCGTGTCCGCGCATGCGCTCGCTCACTCAGATTTGATCGTGGTCGTTCGTCTGCGATCGGATGGATGAGATTACCCCGTACCCCTTCGTGCGGTAGATTTGCTAAAGAGACCCTCAGCTTTCTAAGAATCAACCCGTCGTCCATGGTTTTCGCGCGTAGACCCCTATATTTTTGCAGAAAGGCTCCTAATCTTTTAGGTTATTTGTGTTTTGAATTCCAAAACTTGTTTATTTCATATCTTTTGCATATGTACTCCAAATTGAGAGATTCAAAATGCAAAATGTTCATAAGATTATTCTCTACCTATTTAAATTATAACCTTTTATTGTCTGCATGTGCTAATTTTATGCCTAGACTATAGGTTAGTGTAAGTGATGGCTTATTATTAATAAGAAAGATAAAAGAAAAACCATAATGGTAATTAGATGTTTAACTTTGTGAGGTTAATAATATGTAATATATGAAACTATCCCCGGTATAATTCTTGTGTCTCATTAAGATAAATGAAATTAAGTTATGTAATCTATTGAGATAAGTAATACTTAGAGAACCACAAACCTCTAGGTGTATTAGTCTACCCTAGATCCTAGACTTCGCTTTTGAGTTTGTTACTTTCTTTTGAATTCATGGTCACTTGATTGTACATGTTTTGTGTATTGTTTCTTTGTCATTATCCAAATGTATTGAATGCATGATCGCTTTGCATAGACAACGAGCAGCCCGTGGTTTCTGAGTGTGTTGCCGAAGACCTTCCTGAGTAGCAACCTCATGAAGGCAAGTGTCCTCTAAGCCATTATGTCCAACTTAATTTATAATTCACTATCCTGCATTACTTAATTGAAACCTAAGGATTGACTAGCTGTATTTATCTTGCCCTTGCTTACCTTTTTGGGTTATTATGGTTAGCTTCATGCTATTGCTCTACCTTAATCAACGAACTTGATGCGAATATTTATGATACGATGTTGTTATTATGATTATGGTCATGTTCTTATGGCACTTTAGGGGACTCAGGTTGTTTTCCTGAGTACCTTTCTGTAAGGACCTGTTCGTTGAGTGACCACTCGGGATAACATTACAACCATGAGGGTGGAATGGGATGCCCTTAGCTGATTAATTAGATGAACCTGTGGGTGTAGTTGGCTTTGCCGGAGGGCCATCAATGGGGGCGGGGGGCATAGTGCTCACTCTGCTAAGGGTGGGTGCCGAGGTTCATTCGGTTTGGTTTTGATTTTGTTAGTCACCCATCTTAGGGAGGAGTATTGTGTTTGTACGACTGGCGAAACCTAATGAACAGCTATGCACCAGGGGAGTCTTTGTAAAGGCTATGTAGTGAATCCCTAGCCATTCACCTCAGTAGTGAAGATTGGGTCTAGACAACCTAGGTTGGAAAGGGAATCATGGCTCGTGGGTAAAGTGTGCAACCTCTGAAGAGTGTTAGAAACGGGTATATTAGCCGTGCTCATGGTTAAGAGCAACCTTGGGTTCCTCTTTGATTATAAAAACTTTGGATACTTTAATATGATGATTAATGGCGATGATTATAATTATCATCTCTAGTATTTCCTCTTGAAGGGAGTACATTTGGGTAATAACTGAGTTTATTACTAAAACTTGGCTTATTACTAGTAATAAATACCTGACCAACTAAAAGCAACTGCTTTAACCTTAACTCCACATACAACTAGTCCACTTTAGCCAAACGGGACTTTTGTTGAGTATGTTGATATATACTCACCCTTGCTTTAAAAACCACCCCGCCCTAGGTTGTCCCTATTGCAATCAGTGCTCAGGAGAAGATGCAGGCAACATGGAGGAATTTGAGGAGTTTTAGGACTACGACGAGTTCTAGTTGTGTTAGTGGCAACCCCCAGTCTACTGCCTATGAAGGCCTTATCTCTACATTTTGTTTTCCACACTTTGATCACGTTTATGACTATGTGTCGGCGTTTCGAGACCGGGGGGTCCCTAATGCCGACGAGTGAATGTCGCCGCGTGCCCCAGCCCAGATGGGTCGACGCGAGGCCGAGCGCGAAGGGGGGAAGAGAGGTGGCCGGAAGTGGGCGTGAAAGAGGAGTGGGAATCCCGCGGCCTTCGTGTTTGTCTCGCGCCCAGGTCGGGTGCGCTTGCAGTAGGGGGTTACAAGCGTCCACGCGGGAGAGGGAGCGAGCGGCCTCACGCGAGCGCCTGTCTCGTCCTCGTCCCCGCGCGGCCAACCTTCTCTAAGAAGGCCCTGGTCCTTCCTTTTATAAGCGTAAGGAGAGGACACAGGTGTACAATGGGGGGTGTAGCAGAGTGCTACGTGTCTAGCGGGGGAGAGCTAGCGCCCTGAGTACATGCCATCGTGGCAGCCGGAGAGATTTCGGCACCCTGCTGGTGCGATGTCGTGGCTGTCGGAGGAGCGCTGGAGCCTGGCGGAGGGACAGCTGTCGGGGCTGTGGAGTCCTTTCTGACGTCCTCTTGCCTCCGTAAGGGGGCTGAGAGCCGCCATCGTCACTGCGCATGCGGGGCGCCATCATTGCCTATCTGGTGGAGTGTGCCAGATGGGACGCTGGTCTTGTTCCCCGTAGCTCGAGTCGGCTTGGGGTAGGGTGATGATGGTGCCTCCTGTTGACGTGGCCGGTCCGCGCCCTAGGTTGGGCGATGTGGAAGCTCCTCCAAAGCCAAGGTCGAGTCTGTCTTCTGTGGTCGAGGTCGAGTCCGATCCCCTGGGTCGGGCGAGGCGGAGATCGTCGGCTGAGGCCAGGGCGGAGTCCGAGCCCTGGGGTCGGGCGGAGCGGAGTTCGTCGTCTTCGAGGACTTGGCCCGAGTCCAAGCCCTGGGGTCGGGCGGAGTGGAGTTCGCCGTCTTCCGAGACTTAGCCCGAGTCCGAGCCCTGGGGTCGGGCGGAGCGGAGTTCGCCGTCTTCCGGGACTTAGCCCGAGTCCGAGCCCTGGGGTCGGGCGGAGCGGAGTTCGCCGTCTTCCGGGACTTAGCCCGAGTCCGAGCCCTGGGGTCGGGCGGAGCGGAGTTCGCCGTCTTCCGGGACTTAGCCCGAGTCCGAGCCCTGGGGTCGGGCGGAGCGAAGTTTCCTATGGCGCCCGCGGCCGAGCCTGACCGCCTGTCAGCCTCACTCTGTCAAGTGGCGCCGCAGTCAGAGTGGCGCAGGCGGCGCTGTCTTTCTGTCAGGCCGGTCAGTGGAGCGGCGAAGTGACGGCGGTCACTTCGGCTCTGTCGACTGCAGGGCGCACGTCAGGATAAGGGCGTCAGGCTGCCTTTGCATTAAATGCTTCTGCGATTTGGTCGGTCGGCGTGGCGATTTGGTCAGGGTTGCTTCTTGGCGAAGACAGGGCCTCGGGCGAGCCGGAAATACGTTAGCTGCTGAAGGGGGGCCTCGGGCGAGGCAGAGATCCTCCGGGGTCGGCCGCCCTTGTCCGAGGCTAGGCTCGGGCGAGGCGCGATCACGTCCTTCGAATGGATCGATCCCTGACTTAATCGCACACATCAGGCCTCTGCAGCTTTATGCTGATGGGGGTTACCAGCTGAGAATTAGGAACCTCGGGGGTACCCCTAATTATGGTCCCCGGCAATAGTCCCCAAGCCTCCAAGGGAGTGTTAATACTCGCTTGGAGGCTTTTGTCGCACTTTTTTGCAAGGGGACCAGCCTTTCCCGGTTGCTGTTTGTTCCGGCGGGGGCGCGCGAGCGCACCCGCCGGGTGTAGCCCTCAAGGCCTCGGAGGAAGTGGTTAGACTCCTTCGAGGTCTTAGTGCGTTCCGTGATGCTTTGGCCGGTCTGGTTGTCCCCTCATGCGAACTGGCCGTAGCCCGGGTGCACCGTCGAGTCCCAAGTTCTCGGGCTGGTATGTTGACGCTGCCAACGGTTTGGCCGGAGCCGATTTTGCGAGAGCAGCCCCCGAGCCTCCGCACAGAGCGAGAGGACGATCAAGGACAGACTCGACTTTTTTACATACGCCCCTGCGTCGCCTTTCCGCAAGGAGGAGGGGGGGAAAGCGCCATGTTGCCCTCGATGGGCGTCGAACATGGTGTCTCCAGCGAGCTGCGAACGGGTGATCCGAGTGGACGCCCGTTCCCCATTCGTTAGGGGTCGGCTGTGGCCCGGAGGCGTGCCCAAAAGTACCTGCGGGTGATTTGCCGGACCCGGTCCCCTAGCGATGGGGTCCGAGGGCTCGATGCCTCCCTCTGATGGGATTCCGTTACAAGATCGTTCCCGCTGGTCTCGGAAATGTCCTAGGGTACCTCGTGAGCGCAGCCCGAGCCTTGGTTATGTATCGAACGTACCCATGGTCATCCCTCGCTCTGTGTCTGAGGCGGCTGTGAACCCTTCGGGGGCCAGCCTTCGAACCCTTGATCAGTAGAGGGCGCGGAGCCCGAGTAGCCTGAGGCGGTCGTGGAACCCTTCGAGGGGCCGGCCTTCGAACCTCTGACCAGTAGCGGGTGTAGAGCCCACGCGATCTGAGGCAGCTGTCGAACCCTTCCGAGGGGCCAGCCTTCGAACCTCTGATCAGTAGGGAGGCTCGGAGCCTGGTTTCTTCACGGAGAAGGATCCTTTTCGGGGTATCCCCCTTTCTCGGTCCTTATTGTAAGAGAGAGAAAGAGGAAAAAAAGGAAAAGGATACGAAATCGAACGACGTGGCGTACCTTTTTCGACGCGGTCATCATGGCGAAGGCGAAGCGTCGCTTGCTTCCCCTGCCAGAGGCGCCGCCTGCCCTGCCGCAGAGTTAATGCGACGGGACAAGTGGTTCGCGGGGCAGCCGTTGCGCGTGCGTGAGCCGTTCGAGGTACGGAACACGGGCGCGTTGTCTTCACGCCGTGAGGGAGAGCTCCCTCGCTGCCCCTGGATGGGACGTGAGCTCGGCTGGCGACGTGACCGCTGCTGTTGCCCGCCTGTCACCGCCATTACTACCAGCCCATTTTTGACCGCTTTTGACCGTCGCGCCGGGCTGGCATTGCAGGGTTGCCTCGAGTCGCGGTATCGACTCCGTAGTCGAGGAGGCGCGGTAGTGGCGTGAGTGGCGGTGCAGTTTCTTGCACGTAGCAACCGACGCGCCGGTAGCATGACGCGTGGGCCTGGACCTCCATGCTGGGCTCATTGGAGTCGAAGGGGCGCGCCCACTTGGCACGGTTGCATGCCGCCTGCATGGCTGTCCGCCCTTTCACCCGCTGGTCCGGGCGAAAGTGGAGGAGCGCTTGTAACCGTCGGGTGGTCGCATACACCGCGCACGCGTGGCGGTTTGGCTTCTTTTCCCCTGGACCGGCTTGCATGTCGTGTGGGACCCAGACCCCGCGCCGTGGGGGAAGGACCTTGGAGCGTGTTGGAGAAAACTCGGCTCGCAACGGTCGAGGACGCAAGTGGGGAGAGTCGCCTTTAAAAGGAGGGTGACCCCCTTGAAAGGCGGCCATGTCTTCGTGCTTCCCTCATGCATCGTGCCTCTCCATCTTCCAAGCCCCCGGATGGGGGATGCTTGCGGTCTTTCCGCCTTGTCGTTGGAGGAACGCAACTCCGTGGGAGTTGGTACCTTTCAGCCATCGTTCGGCTTCAAGGATTTTCGTCACGCAGCCTGGCTGCATCCCCTCACCAATGGTCAGTCTGGTGGGGAGAAGCGAACCAGGCTGCGGCCTCTACCTCGCCCTTAGCCTCAAGGATTTTCATCATCTGGGCTGAGGCGGAGGAGCGCACCGAGCGGGGGGTCGCCTTCGCGGGGGTCGGGAACCCTTTCCTTCCTCTGGCATTTGGGGGAGAAAAGCATCCTCCAGCCCCGCGGAGGCTTCCTCCAGCCATGCCGGGGAAGGCGAACTGCTGCTGCCCAGCCAGGGTGCAGCATTCTGCCCTCTGTCCGGGCGATGTTCATGCCGCGTGCGGGCCGACCACGTCCAGGTCTTCCTCGCACCGACAGCCGCGCCAGAGGGTCGCCCAGCACGTCGGACACCGCGAGGGCGGTGCTCACGTTCTGGGGCAGCCTCGGCGAGGGCGGAAGCGAGGACCTACCGGTGCGCTTTGGGGTACCCAGCGCCTGCTGGCGCGGTGTTGGTGGACAGGGGGGCGTCGCCTCCCCCTGGCCTGAATGGCTGGTTCTCGTCCTTGGTGGGCGAGAACCCTTCCGCCGCAGCGCTTGCCCGGAAGCCGTTGCTGCAGCTGTCGGAGCGGGCGGTGGTGAGCCGCTTGGAGTTCGTCGGTCTTTTGTTGCTCCATAGGCCCTCCATCATGGGGGGTTGTTCGTACCTGCGAAGGTGGAACTGGAGTTCCGTTTGTAATGGCGCCTTGAGTGCCGGTGTCTGTTCATTGTGGCTTTTGGGGCCTGAACATGTATGTAACTTCGGCACAGAGCTGTGTTTTTTCCTCATTTTCGAGCACTAAGACTCGCCTGTCGATTATCTGAACCGCTTCACCGAGCGCGAGTTGCCTCATGCAAAGGTGACGAGTGAGGTATCCGTATCCCGGAGGAGTAGGAGTCCCTCGGCTCGGTCGGCCTTGCTGTCCGAGGCCCCTCTTGCTTGGTTAAAGGAACCCCTCGGCCGCCCTTCGATGAGCCGAAGCCAGAAGTAGCGGTGTCAGCACGGACGGAGGCAGAGTTGGCTCCGAAAAGGAGGTGTGGTTGGCTAGAGCCTGGCCGGGTTGTCCACTAGCGGAACCGACGCCGGAGTCGAGCTGCCGAGACCACGAGCCGAGCTGATGTCTTTGGGGGTCAGCTGGCCGAGGCCTTGGGGTGGCTGGCCGAGCCGCCTGCTTAGGCCAGATTCTCGAAGAACACCCTGGCGGCGATGGCCCGGGTGTGGTGCTGATGTCGTCCTTCCTGAGTGGGGGCCCTCCGACCGCGTCGCCGTCCGAGGCTAGGTCAGACCCCGCCGAAGGTGTAGCCGATGCCGAGGGTGCTGCCGCCCCCTTCGGCTGTCGACGTCCGAACCTGCAGGATCAGGTTGTCTTGTAGTGTGTGTATGTTTTCTGCGGCCGCCGAGGCCTAAACACACCATCGTCGTGTGGTAAAGCTGCGTTCTTTTTTCTCTTGTTTCGAGTATCCGGACTTATTTGTCGGTAACAGAATTGTTTGTGCGAGCGAGAGTTGCTTCTCACAGAAGGTGGCGAGTGAGGTATCCGTATCCCGGAGGCGTAGGAGTCCCTCGGCTCGGCCGGCCTTGCTGCTTACGCGCACTCCTACCCGTGCATAGGGTTCTGTCACCGACGCAGTCGAGATAGCTCGAAGAATCGCTTCGGCAGAAGAGCTTCCGAACGTGAAGACTTGTTCGGTCCACGGAGTCACTTATCCGAGCGCGAGTTACTTATCGCAGAAGGTGATGAGTGAGGTATCCGTATCCCAGAGGCGTAGGAGTCCCTCGGCTCGGTCAGCCTTGGCTGCTTACGTGTACTCCGTCATTTTCAGGACCCACTTTCGAAGCAGTCAAAAAGCACGAAAGACATTCTGGCCGAAAGGATCTTATTTCGAGAAAAAATTCGACGCAGAGGGGGTTCCCCCCTTTTAGCCCCCGAGGGAGGGTCGGGCTTTGCCGAGGCAAGGCTAACCCTTCCTTGATGACTAAATTTTGCGTAGGAGCGAGGTATATGAACAACTTGAAAACATCTTAAGGGTAAAAGCGACGTAGCTGTTGGATGTTCCAAGCGTTGCCGTAGACCTCGCCTTGACTGTTGGCCAGCTTGTACGTTCCGGGCTTCAGAACCTTGGTGATGACGAACGACCCCTCCCAGGGAGGCATGAGCTTGTGTCGCCCTCGGGCGTCTTATCACAGCCGAAGCACCAGATCGCCCACCTGGAGGTCTCGAGACCGGACCCCTCGGGCGTGGTAGCGTCGCATGGACTGCTGGTACCGTGCCGAGTGTAGTAAGGCCCTGTCCCGAGCCTCTTCCAGCTGGTCCAGCGAGTCTTCTCGACTAACTTGGTTGCTTTGGTCGGCATAGGCCCTCGTCCTCGGGGAGCCGTATTCTAAGTCTGTGGGCAAGATGGCCTCGGCCCCATAGACTAGAAAGAACGGCGTGAAGTCCGTGGCTCGGCTCGGTGTTGTCCTCAGGCTCCAGACCACCGAGGGGAGTTCCTTTATCCATCATTTGCCGAACTTGTTGAGGTCGTTGTAGATCCGAGGCTTGAGTCCTTGTAGAATCATGCCGTTGGCACGCTCTACTTTCCCATTTGTCATGGGATGAGCCACGGTGGCCCAGTCCACTCGGATGTGGTGATCCTCGCAGAAGTCCAGGAATTTTCTGCCGGTGAACTGGGTGCCGTTGTCGGTGATGATGGAGTTCGGGACCCCGAAACGATGGATGATGTTGGTGAAGAATGCTACTGCCTGCTCGGACCTGATGCCGTTTAGGGGTCGGACCTCGATCCACTTGGAGAATTTGTCGATGGCGACCAACAGGTGCGTGTAGCCCCCGGGTGCCTTCTGCAGGGGACCGACGAGGTCCAGGCCCCACACAGCGAAAGGCCAGGTGATGGGTATCGTCTGCAGAGCCTGAGCGGGCAGGTGAGTCTGCCTTGCGTAGAATTGGCACCCTTGGCAGGTGCGGACAATCCTAGTGGCGTCGGCCACCGCCGTCGGCCAGTAGAAACCTTGTCGGAAAGCTTTTCCGATGAGGGCTCGAGGCGCTGCGTGATTACCGCAAGCCCCCGAGTGTATTTCTTGTAGCAACTCCTGACCTTCGGCGATGGAAATGCATCGCTGAAGGATGCCTAAGGGGCTGCGATGGTAGAGCTCCTTCCCGTCCCCCAGTAGGACGAACGACTTGGCACGCCGTGCCAATCGCCGAGCTTCGGCTTGGTCAAGTGGTAGCTCTCCTCGGTGGAGATATTGCAGGTACGGGGTCTGCCAGTTTCGATTAGGCGCGACCCCGCTCCGCTCTTCCTCGACGCGCAGTGCCTCACCCTCGAGGGCCGAGGGTGCCTCTGGCAGAGCCGGGGGCGCCTCGGGCTCGGCCGAGGGTGCCTCGGGCTGGACCGAGGCCTTCTCGGGCTCGGGTGAGTCGTCAGTCTTGACTGAGGGTTGATGTAGGTCTCAGGAGAAGACGTCCGGGGGAACCGCTGTTCGCCCCGAGGCTATCTTAGCCAGCTCATCCGCAGTCTCGTTGTATCGTCGGGCGACGTGGTTGAGCTCGAGCCCGTAGAACTTGTCTTCCAAGCACCGAACCTCATCGCAATAGGCCTCCATCTTCGGGTCACGGCAGTTGGAGTTCTTCATGACTTGGTCGATAACGAGCTGTAAGTCACCGCGAGCGTCGAGGCGTCGGACCCCTAGCTCGATGGCGATCCGCAACCCATTGACCAGAGCCTCATATTCGGCCACATTGTTGGACGCCGGGAAATGGAGGCGTAGCACATAGCGTATGTGCTTTCCGAGGGGCGAGATGAAGAGTAGGCCTGCGCCGGCCCCCGTCTTCATTAACGACCCGTCGAAGAACATGGTCCAGAGCTCCGGCTGGATCGGAGCTGTTGGGAGCTGGGTGTCGACCCATTCAGCCACGAAGTCCGCCAAAACCTGGGACTTGATGGCCTTCCGAGGGGCGAACGAGATTGTCTCGCCCATGATCTCCACCGCCCACTTTGCAATCCTCCCCGAGGCCTCCCGGCATTGGATGATCTCCCCCAGGGGGAAGGATGACACCACAGTTATCGGATGAGACTCGAAGTAGTGTCGCAACTTCCGCCGTGTCAGGATCACCGCATACAGCAGCTTCTGAACTTGTGGGTAGCGGACCTTGGTTTCATACAGCACCTCGCTGACGAAGTAGACTGGCCTCTGAACGGGCAATGCATGCCCTTCTTCTTGCCTTTCGACCACGATCGCGGCGCTCACCACCTGAGTGGTTGCAGCGACGTAGACCAAGAGGGCTTCTCCGGCCGCTGGGGGCACCAAGATAGGCGCCTTCGTGAGGAGCGCCTTCAGGTTCCCGAGGGCTTCCTCGGCCTCAGGGGTCCAAGTGAAGCACTCGGCCTTCCTCAAGAGGCGGTACAGAGGTAGACCTCTTTCGCCGAGGCGTGAGATGAAGCGGCTCAGAGCCGCGAGACATCCCATGACCCTCTGTACGCCTTTCAAGTCCTTGATGGGTCCCATGCCGGTGATGGCTGCGATCTTCTCTGGGTTGGCTTCGATGCCCCGCTCGGAGACGATGAACCCCAAGAGCATGCCTCGGGGCACCCCGAAGACACACTTTTCGGGATTGAGCTTGATGCCTTTCGCCTTGAGACATTGGAATGTCACTTCAAGGTCGGAAAGGAGGCCGGAGGCTTTCCTTGTCTTGACTACGATGTCATCGACGTAGGCCTCAACCGTGCAGCCAATGTGTTCGCCGAACACATGGTTCATGCACCGCTGGTACGTCGCGCCCGCATTCCTCAAGCCGAACGACATGGTGACATAGCAGTACATGCCGAAGGGTGTGATGAAAGAAGTCACGAGCTGGTCGGACTCTTTCATCTTGATTTGGTGATACCCTGAGTAGGCATCGAGGAAAGACAGGGTTTCGCACCCAGCAGTGGAATCCACAATTTGATCGATGCGAGGCAGAGGGTAGGGAACCTTCGGACATGCTTTGTTCAGACCAGTGTAGTCTACACACATCCGCCATTTCCCACCTTTCTTTCTCACAAGCACAGGGTTGGCAAGCCATTCGGGATGGAATACCTCTTTGATGAACCATGCCACCATGAGCTTGTGGATCTCCTCGCCTATGACTCTGCGCTTCTCCTCGTCGAATCGGCGCAGAGGCTGCTTGACGGGTCGGGCTCCGGCTCGGATGTCTAGCGAGTGCTCGGCGACATCCCTCGGTATGCCGGGCATGTCCGAGGGACTCCACGCAAAGACGTCGGCGTTCGCGCGGAGAAAGTCGACGAGCACTGCTTCCTATTTGGGATCGAGCCCGGAGCCGATCCGGATCTGCTTGGAGGCGTCGCTGCTGGGGTCGAGGGGGACGGCCTTGACCGTCTCCGCTGGCTCAAAGTTGCCAGCATGACGCTTCACGTCTGGCATCTCCTTGGGGAGGCTCTCCAGGTCGGCGATGAGGGCCTCGGACTCGGCGAGGGCCTCGGCGTACTCCACGCACTCCACGTCGCATTCGAACGCGTGTTTGTACGTGGGGCCGACGGTGATGACCCCGTTGGGGCCCGGTATCTTGAGCTTCAGGTAGGTGTAGTTGGGGACGGCCATGAACTTCGCGTAGCATGGTCTTTCCAGTACCGCGTGGTAGGTTCCTCGGAACCCGACCACCTCGAACGTCAGGGTCTCCCTTCGGAAGTTGGAGGGTGTCCCGAAGCAGACGGGAAGGTCGAGTTGTCCGAGGGGCTGAACGCGCTTCCCGGGAATGATCCCATGGAAGGGCGTAGCGCCTGCCTGGACGGAGGACAGATCGACACGCAGGAGCCCGAGGGTCTCAGCGTAGATGATGTTGAGGCTGCTGCCTCCGTCCATGAGGACCTTGGTGAGTCTGACGTCGCCGATGATGGGGTCGACGACGAGCGGGTATTTCCCCGGGCTTGGCACATGGTCGGGGTGGTCGGCTTGGTCGAAGGTGATTGGCTTGTCGGACCAGTCTAGGTAGACTGGCACTGCCACCTTCACCAAACAGACCTCCTGGCGCTCTTGCTTGCGGTGCCGAGCCGAGGCATTCGCCGCTTGCCCACCGTAGATCATGAAGCAGTCGCGGACCTCAGGGAATTCTCCTGCTTGGCGATCTTCCTTCTTATCGTCGTCGTGGGCCCTGCCACCCTCCGTGGGTGGCCCAGCCCTGTGGAAGTGGCGCCGAAGCATGACGCATTCCTCGAGGGTGTGCTTGACGGGCCCCTGGTGATAGGGGCATGGCTCCTTGAGCATCTTGTCGAAGAGGTTGGCACCTCCTGGGGGTTTCCGAGGGTTCTTGTACTCGGCGGCGGCGATAAGGTCCACGTCGGCGGCGTCGCGTTTCGCTTGCGACTTCTTCTTGCCCTTCTTCTTGGCGCCACGCTGAGTTGACGCCTTGGGGGCTTCTTTCGATGGGCGGCCCTGGGGCTGCTCGTCCTTCCGGAAGATTGCCTCAACCACCTCCTGGCCGGAGGCGAACTTGGTGGCGACGTCCATCAGCTCGCTCGCCCTGGTGGGGGTCTTGTGACCCAGCTTGCTCGCTCGCAGGTGGTGCCGGCGAGGAACGCTCCGATGACATCCGAGTCGGTGACGTTGGGTAGCTCGGTGCGCTGCTTCGAGAATCGCTGGATGTAGTCCCGGAGAGACTCTCCCGGCTGCTGTCGGCAGCTTCGGAGGTCGCAGGAATTCCCGGGGCGCACGTATGTGCCCTGGAAATTGCCGGCGAAGGCTTGGACTAGGTCGTCCCAGCTAGAGATCTGCCCCGGAGGCAGGTGCTCCAACCAGGCGCGAGCGGTGTCGGAGAGGAACAGGGGGAGGTTGCGGATGATGAGGTTGTCATTGTCCGTTCCACCCAGTTGGCAGGCTAGACGATAGTCCGCGAGCCACAGTTCCGGCCTCGTCTCCCTCGAGTACTTTGTGATAGTAGTCGGGGGTCGGAACCGGGTTGGGAACGGCGCCCGTCATATGGCCCGGCTAAAGACCTGCGGACCGGGTGGTTTGGGCGAAGGACTCCGATCCTCCCCGCTGTCGTAGCGTCCCCCACACCTGGGGTGGTAGCCTCGGCGCACCCTCTCGTCGAGGCGGGCCCAACGGTCGCGGTGGAGGTGCTCGTTGCCGAGGTGACCCGGGGCCGCAGGCGCTGTGTGGCGCGTGCGCCCGGTGTAGACCGAGGCTTCCCGCATGAATCGGGAAGTCACGGCATGAGGTTCCGAGGGTTACCCCTGCCTTCGGGAGGCGGAGCTCTCGGCCTGTCGGACCGCGGCGCCTTCCAGGAGATTCTTGAGCTCTCCCTGGATTCGCCGCCCCTCGGTGGTTGATGGCTCTGGCATCGCGCTGGAGGAGCATTGCTGCTGCAGCCAGGTTCTGGCCAACCCCACTGGATGAGGGTGGCGGCCTGACCCTGAAATTGTCGGCGATGCGGTGCTGGAAGCCCTGGGGTAGATGACGTATTTCTCCGGCTGGAGGTTGGGCCACCCCTGCCTGCCCGACGTCCCGGTGGATCGGCTCAAGCGCTCCTGCTCCCTCGTCGAGCCTGGCTTGCACCTCGCGGATTTGCTCGAGCTGTGTGTCCTGACCCCCCGCAGGGACTGGGACCACAGCTAGCTCCCGAAGGATGTCAACGCGAGGCGCAAGCCTGGGGAGATCACCGTCCTCTGGCATACCGAGATGGTTGCCTTCGGAGGGACCCCTAGATCGACGTGGAAACATTCGCGGCTTGGGCCGCAGTCCTCGTCGCCGAGGCTACGGCTACCGTCGGAACAGTCGGAAACGCATGCGGTCATGAAGTCCCGCATGGTACTGGGGTTACCAAGTCCGGAGAAATCCCAACAGGAGCTGGGCTCGTCGTCTTCCTCGGACCCAGAGGGCTCGTAGGTCGAGACGTCCGTCAGCCGGTCCCAAGGTGACCGCATACGAAACCCCAAAGGATTGGGACTCGCCTCTAAGAGAGCGTCCGCCAAAGCGAGGCCGCTTGGCGGGTCGAGGCTGAATCCGAAAGGCGCGAGATGGGAATCGGTCGGTACCTCTTGGTCGACGGGCGGTGATGAAGTCATGTCGGGGGCTGACTGCACCGTCGTCCCAGGCACGAGGGTGACGCCCAGCAAGCCTTCCGCGAGCGTGCTGGCGTCGTCCGTCTGCTTGGAGTAGGCGTGTCGCGGGGAAACGGCGCTCGTCTTCGTCTCAGACGCGAGGGTGACGCTCGACGTGCCCCCCGTTGGAGCGCCGGCATCGTCGACTCGCTCGATAGCCGACGAGGTGCCGCCTCCTGCTTGGCCTTGGTTGCCCCGTCCCCTCCTCCGTCGGCGGGGGAGGCGACGGGACAAGCTCGAATGTAACTCTTCCGCCACGTGGGGAAGACGTCGTCGATTCCGCCGCCGGCGAGCGGGCTGTCGGCCGCCATTGCCGCTGTCGCCCGGTGGTAGGAATGAGTATCATGTCGTAGCCGCCGTCGAGGGACATGAACTCAAGGCTCCCGAAATGGAGCACCGTCCCGGGTCGGAGAAGTTGCTGGAGACTGCCCATCTGGAGCTTGACGGGTAGCTGTTCGTCAACACGCAGCAGGCCCCTACCTGGCGCGCCAACTGTCGGCGTTTCGAGACCGGGGGGTCCCTAATGCCGATGAGTGAATGTCGCCGCGTGCCCCAGCCCAGATGGGTTGACGCGAGGCCGAGCGCGAAGGGGGGAAGAGAGGTGGCCGGAAGTGGGCGTGAGAGAGGAGTGGGAATCCCGCGGCCTTCGTGTTCGTCCCGCGCCCAGGTCGGGTGCGCTTGCAGTAGGGGGTTACAAGCGTCCACGCGGGAGAGGGAGCGAGCGGCCTCACGCGAGCGCCTGTCTTGTCCTCGTCCCCACGCGACCAACCTTCTCTAAGAAGGCCCTGGTCCTTCCTTTTATAGGCGTAAGGAGAGGACACAGGTGTACAATGGGGGGTGTAGCAGAGTGCTACGTGTCTAGCGGGGGAGAGCTAGCGCCCTGAGTACATGCCATCGTGGTAGCCGGAGAGATTTTGGCACCCTGCTGGTGCGATGTCGTGGCTGTCGGAGGAGCGCTGGAGCCTGGCGGAGGGACAGCTGTCGGGGCTGTGGAGTCCTTGTTGACGTCCTCTTGCCTCCGTACGAGGGCTAAGAGCCGCCATCGTCACTGCGCATGCGGGGCGCCATCATTGCCTATCTGGTGGAGTGTGTCAGATGGGACGCCGGTCTTGTTCCCCGTAGCTCGAGTCAGCTTGGGGTAGGGTGATGATGGCGCCTCCTGTTGACGTGGCCAGTCCGCGCCCTAGGTTGGGCAATGTGGAAGCTCCTCCGAAGCCGAGGTCGAGTCTATCTTCTGTGGTCGAGGTCGAGTCCGATCCCCTGGGTCGGGCGAGGCGGAGATCGTCGGCTGAGGCCAGGGCGGAGTCCAAGCCCTGGGGTCGGGCGGAGCGGAGTTCATCGTCTTCGAGGACTTGGCCCGAGTTCGAGCCCTGGGGTCAGGCGGAGCGGAGTTCGCCGTCTTCCGGGACTTAGCCCGAGTCCGAGCCCTGGGGTCGGGCGGAGCGGAGTTCGCCGTCTTCCGGGACTTAGCCCGAGTCCGAGCCCTGGGGTCGGGCGGAGCGGAGTTCGCCGTCTTCTGGGACTTAGCCCGAGTCCGAGCCCTGGGGTCGGGCGGAGCGGAGTTCGCCGTCTTCCGGGACTTAGCCCGAGTCCGAGCCCTGGGGTCGGGCGGAGCGGAGTTTCCTATGGCGCCCGCGGCCGGGCCTGACCGCCTGTCAGCCTCACTCTGTCAAGTGGCGCTGCAGTCGGAGTGGCGCAGGCGGCGCTGTCTTTCTGTCAGGCCGGTCAGTGGAGCGGCGAAGTGACGGCGGTCACTTCGGCTCTGTCGACTGCAGGGCGCGCGTCAGGATAAGGGCGTCAGGCTACCTTTGCATTAAATGCTTCTGCGATTTGGTCGGTCGGTGTGGCGATTTGGTCAGGGTTGCTTCTTGGCGAAGACAGGGCCTCGGGCGAGCCGGAAATACGTTAGCTGCTGAAGGGGGGCCTCGGGCGAGGTGGAGATCCTCCGGGGTCGGCCGCCCTTGTCCGAGGCTAGGCTCGGGCGAGGCGCGATCGCGTCCTTCGAATGGACCGATCCCTGACTTAATTGCACCTATCAGGCCTCTGCAGCTTTATGCTGATGGGGGTTACCAGCTGAGAATTAGGAACCTCGGGGGTACCCCTAATTATGGTCCCCGACACTATGTTATGTTAATGACTCTGTGGATGTCTTGGACATCTTGATGTAATAAAGTACTATTTTTGTTGTTTATTTTGAGCAATGTGTGATGATGTCCAACTATGTTAACGTTGTGAACGTGAGTTTCTGATCCTGGCACGTATATGGTTCATATTCGGTTTGCCTTCTAAAACCGGATGTGACATTGGTGTATGCGGCTCGTTCTGCCGAGGGTGGTTTGCCCCTTGGGGAGGAGTGCTGTACATTTAGGAAACCTCATGGGCGGCTACATCTTCAGGGAATCTTTGCAAAGGTTTCATAGTGAATCCATGGCCATTCACCTCGGTAGTGAAGATCGGGTCTCTACAACCCAGGCTAGAGAGGGAATCATGGTTCGTGGGTAAAGTGTGCAACCTCTGCAGAGTGTTATGAAACTAATATATCAGTCATGCTCACAGTTATGAGTGGCCTTGGGAGCTCCTTTGATTAGAAAAACTATGATTACAGATAATGATGTGGATAATAATGGGTTTAATGGTGATGATTATGATAATGGATTTTGGTGTTCTTTCCATTGGGAAGGAGTACCTTTGGGTTAATAACTTTGGGTTTAATGCTAAAACCTGGCTCTCTACTAGTAATAATTACCTGACCAACTAAAAGCAATTGCTCTGAGCTTCACCCCACATACAGCTAGTCCACCTTCAGCTAAACGGGACATTTGCTAAGTACGTTGATGTGTACTCACCCTTGCTTAAAACACCAAAACACCAGGTTGTCCACATTGCAACCCCTGCTCAGGAGAAGATGAAGGCATAGCGAAGGATTTCTAGGAGTTCCAAGACTATGATGAGTTCTAGGCATGGGTTAGCGGCAAACCCTGAGTCGGCTGCCTGTGATGGCCGTGTTTTACTATGTTTCATTTTTTCTCACTTTGGTCTATGTTTAAGACTCTGTGGATGTCTCAGACATCATGATGTAATCAACTTAATACTTCTTTATGTTGCTATTTGAGCACTGTGTGATAATGTGCAGTTATGTAATCGCTATGTACGTGAATTGTTGATCCTAGCACATACATGGTTCGCATTTGGTTTGCCTTATAAAACAGGGTGTGATACTCTTGTACTTTTGTGTGTGTTTCTACTCCCTCCTTACTCTTGTGCTTTGATTGAGATCATTTGTGTAAGTTATGAGAGACTCCAACTTATGGAGATTCCTCACAAAGGGATTTGATATAAGGAAGAACAACATGGTACTCAAGTTTGATCTTTGGATCACTTCAGAGGGGTTGAGTGCAACCCTTGATCGAAGGAGATCACCACAACGTGGAGTAGGCATTGCCCAAACCATGGGATAAAATCACCGTGTCTCTTGTGCATTTTCTTTATTGTGATTCTTATCTTTCAATAGTTCTCATATTTCACTTGCATTGTTGTTCCTAAGTTTAATACACATATTCAAGAAACAATCAAGTGAAGAGTTCTCTTCTCCTCTCCACCTCTACTCATAAAAAGTTGGTTTTAGTTTTCACTAACACTCATCATAAACCAAGTTTGTCTTGTTTAGAGTTGATTTTTGCAAGATCACTTATTCACCCCCTCTAGGTGATCTCAAGTGTCCAAAACATTAGATTGTTTATCTCTTTTTACTTGGACTCCCTCTCCACCAACTACCTCTAGTGGCGTGAACTCTTCCTCCACGCCATCAAGCACTATGTCCTCAACAACCACGTCCTCTCTAACAATGGTGATGCTTCCACCACCATCCGACGGCACATGGACAATCAAAGGTGTACTATTTTGGCTCTTTGGCACTATCACTATCATGTTGCAAGACATGGTTCACATCCATGGCAGCATGACCTAGGATGTTTGCTTTGCCATCGAGGAACACTTCCTAGGCAACTAGGAGACTCATACCCTCCACCTCGATGTCTCTTTCTGTACCTGCATCCAAGGAAATCTCTTCATCAGCGATTATTGCACAAGATGAAGTGCATGGACAATGCCCTAGGGGACCTTGGTAAATTAATGCCCAAATGCATTCTCATCCTCAAACTCCATCATGGTACCAATAAGAAGATTGAGTGCATAAAGACCGTCATCAGTGGCACCATGTCATTCACGCCATTTTAGATTGTTCAAAACGACCTTCTAGTCGAGGATCTCACCATGGATGAGGAGGCATCTAACTTGGCTTCTACTGCCTTCCTTGCCAACTTGATGCCACAGAGATGCAATAGTAGTCTGTTTCCACCTTCACCCCTACCAAACCAAAACGGACATAGCATCAACCTAGTGGCTCCTCCAGCTCCACCATCCATCATCATCACTGCAACAACAATGGCGAGGACACCAATGGCAAGGATAGATAGAGAGACGCACCCTAAATGTTAATCTTTAACCCCTAAATCGACTAGATCACCATGTGACCTAGGCTAGTCTTAGGTGGCTAATAGTTCGAGACCCCTCTACTCCCTATGCCTTCCACTTTTGCTGCCTTCATCATGTGCCTTGGTGACTACTGATGCACCTTCCATCTGCCATCATCACCTTGGTCATCCTAGCTTCTTCAAGGCTCTCTTGTCACGTGTTAGGTCATCTGCCATTCATTGCAATAAAAGCATTGATGCTTCTTTTATGTGGTGCTTGACAACTAGGTCTACATACTTGTTTGCCTTTTTATAATTCATCCTCTCAGGCTCTTTAAAAATTTGACTTAGTACATTATGATCTGTGGACCTCTCCAATTGCCACTGTGTCCGGTTACAAGTATTGTTGCTTTGTTTTGGATAAATGCTCACACTTTTCCTATACTTTTCCTCTATGATTTAAGTCCTTCACCTTGGCTAATTTTTTTACCTTCATACCTAGTTTGACTACACCATGAAGGACTCCACATTGCTACGTTTTTATTGAGTCAGCTCCACTACAATAATATTGACTTGACGTTCCGATGGTATCATAAGCATCACAAAAGGTGCATAAATGTTTTCTGTGACGTTCCTATTAAGGAACATCATATTCTAAGAATATTCCTACTTAGGAATGTCATAATTTTTGATGTTTTGTCATAGAATGCCTTTAGTTACGGACCTTCTATGACACTTATGATACCATCAGAACGTCATATAGTATCCCCCACAAAAACCATCCACGCCCTAACCCATTTTTTGCTCTCCAAGGCACCTCACCTTTCTATGAGCACCTTCATGTATTTGGTTGTGCTTACTATCCTAACCTATTTTTCACCACTCCCCACAAACTTGCCCCCTCACTCCATACTATGTGTCTTTCATGGCTACTCATCTGATCATAAGGGGTGTCCATGTTTAGATCTCCCTTTTAACCACATTGTGGTCACTCGCCATGTCATGTTTGATGAGATTAGTTTCCCATTCTCTCGAGCATTGCCTTAGAGCTTACGCTTGGTACCATATATGTTTTAATGATTATGAACTTTGGATAGGACCACCAAGGACTTGTGAAAGGCTAAGGTGTCGAGGAGGAGGAGCAAGGGCGTCCACAACATGAAGGAGATCAGGTTCGACTCGACTGGATTTCATCTCGGGTTATAGGACTAGTCTGCACTAAACTGGACGCCTAGGACACATCCAGACTCCGATTACGATGTACTTGATATGATTGGAAATATAAGAAGATTATCTAACCAACTCAACCAGTCACACCTTAAAATTCATTCGGAGTCAACGGGAATCATCGAAACAAATCAGTGTTTAGATTCTGTTTTGGTGCTGCGACACCGTCTGTTGGGCCGTTGGGTCATGTGTCGTGTTGGAGCCCATTAGGGGTACCTTCAGGGGTTGTGCACACCCCTAACCTCTATTTTAATAGTAGCCCTCGGCACATTAGGGTTTGAGTTTTGCTTAGATCATATTTGTTATTGAACAGTGTCGTTGTTCATCGATTTATGAGACCATACCTCGTGATCAATGCAGTTTTGATTGTGTTCTTTTTGTTCTTACTTGTGTTCTTGATTGCGTTTGCAGGGATAAGCCTTCGTGGCGAGTCACTCATGTGTTACAGGTGATAACCAACGGAGCAGTGGTGTAGTGATTGCGATGATTCGTTCGCTCGGAGCCTTGGATCATCAACGTCGAGATCTCCACCCAATCAAGTTATCTTACTTCACGGAAGATCAGGTCTTGCCTTCTATCAGAGGGGATGAGACACGTGCAGGGGGAGGGTCGATGCGGTCAGGGTGGTCCAGGCTGTTGGTTGGGCGGGTGCAGGGACGACTGGGGCCGGGCTTCTTTTAACTATTAGAAGCATTGGACTCCCAATATCCCCTCCCTATATATATAATTATTGAATCTACACAAATATATATATTACACATTTACATATATCTTTACTATATTAAAACACCAGTTTCAACGGTCGTCCCACGTAATATTTTTACAAATAACTCCTCACATCTATTTCAAATTAACCCGCTGCATCCCTCCATACACACAACCTCCACGTCCGGCCCGTTAGCCAGTCGGGTTATTTGGTTAAAAGTGGTGCAGCATGCACTATTTTAAATGTCTGTCTAAGGGTCTTAGCAGCAAGCTTTTGAATAAGCTATACAGGCTATAGCCGGCTACAGCTGCGAGCTAATCCATTTAGTGGGTTTTTTAAAATATGACATAACTTTATTAATAAATTAAATGTTCAATATTTGAACCTGACAATTCAAACTAATAGTTCAAATATTCAATAATAAATCAACGTATATGCAAATTCAACATTCAACAACACATGTAAAAGGCATTTAATCACTACCTAACAAACATTAAGTTAAAGGGCATGCCCATAGTTTGTTTTTGGGCCTCAATGTTTCAAAGGTTCGAACAGTAAAAAAGATTGCATGTTTAGCAGCTAAATCGAGCTAATGTTGTGTATTTAGCAGGCTAAATAAGGCTATTAGCGGCTAATTTTGATTAGCGTTAAATGGTGCATCTATTAGCTCCAGACCTCCTGAAAGGCTATAGCCTATTTAAAACCTTGGCAGCAGGTGGGGTTCGAACCCAAGCCCTAATGGAAGAAGGGCGGGAGACACTGAGTGAAGCCGTCTAACCAGTAGAACATTATGATAAAGAATTTTTAATATTGAATATAAATTGTACATATGTCTATATGATTTTTTTGTAAAATAAAAATATATAATCGTGTCGGGCCGGGTTAGCACTACGGGTCGAGGTTACGGCCCAAGCACGATACGACGCTCGTGTCGGGCTGGCCCAGACACTATTAAATGGGCCGTGTCCCGGACTAGCCCGCCTAGGCACGTCCCATTTGGCCATCTATACCTCCACATGATAATGATGGTCCTCGCCTCAATTGTCGCCACCTCGTTCGCCATCCTGCTTCTTTTCTCTCTCTTCTCATGCCTCCGCCTCCGCGCCACCCATTCTCGGCAGAGGGCGTGGGAGCGCCTCCTCCCCGTATTCGTCCGATACTAGCCCTGATAGCGACCCACGCAGTGGCTATTGCACGTCTACGAGGATGTTTCACAGCATGCACGTACCATTGTTTTCGCCATCGTCGGACGTCCTGTTCATCTTTCTGGCCTTCGCCCTATTCTTCCTCCCCAACCTGCTGCCCCCACCCACGGTCGCATCCGCGAGCCGAACGACGCTCGTCGACGCGGGTATGGGCGAGTCGGTCTTGCTCCTGGCTTTTCTTCATGCGTGCCGCCGAGGAGGACACGATGATGCCTGCCATGCTTAGGTTATCTTGGCGATGACGAGTCCAGATCTGAGATATTGGACAACTAAGGCCCATAGTGCGGCAGCAGTCGACATATGCTACGAAGTTGGTGGTGGTGTTGTGTCGCCTCGTCGGGTCCAGGGCTGGGAAGGCACTCGCATTCTCTCGCCCTTTTCAGATTGACACTTGGTGCGACTGCCTCTCGGTTTGGAGCTGCTCTGACTGGGCTTCTTTCTCCCTGTATGTATTTAGTGGTATACTACCTATGTCGCCTCCAGATGTCCAGGTCTTCGTTGTGTCCTTCTCTGTCAACGAACATGTATGATGGTCTCTTCTCTTCCCTTCCTGCTCTATGAAACCTTGGAAGTGGGGGAGGCGGGAGATGGAGTCCCTGATTTGCTACCTATGGTACCCATTCGATGGCTCGACATCGTCGGTCTACATGGTTTTTCCTTTACCATGATGTCGACTCGGTTAGTCAAATAAAAAAATATTATACGGAGTGCAGAGATAATCAATAAAAAAATCTTGAGATCGTTTTGGTGGATAGTTTACGTGGGTATTGTTGTGAGCCGTTGTAACATACGAGCAACTGACTAGTATATAATGCACGTGTGTTGCTAATTGCAATAGGAAATGAAATCTCCCCTTGTAATACTTGAGGTGTGAATTATTTTATAGGCAAACGTCTTAAATTAACAACTTACCTCTAGTCTACAAACAAAAGGAAGACACTTAATTTTAAAATAGATCTGAATCTTATAACGATGCCCGTAAAATGATGTCCAATATCGAAACGATTGTTTACTACAAATTTTGTACATGATCGACCTCTACAAAAAATTTGATATTACGTTTATCTTCATTTGGCTTTGTACGAAAATATATATTTAATCGTGCCTATTTATAACGTTGAGCTTTCTTAAATATCGTCTTGAAAAATTGATTTAGTAGGACGGTTAGAGCGTCTTCAAGAGGAACTTCTATAATTGGGGCCTCAAAAGCTAAATTGAACCTGATTCAAATTAACTCAGATCAACGTTTTTTCTCAACTCCAACAACAACTCCTAAACCCACTTGGTAGTTGAGTCTGTGAGATTAGCGGCCAGGGGCGACGGCATGCGGCATAGGGGGCAATGTTTCTCTTAATGCTTCCCTAATTTTATAGGACATATTAGTTTTTTAGCTAATTCTCATGTAAATAATATAAAAAATGCTTCTAGCAGCTCCCCTAATCTAATTTGATCTCCCTATTTTTGAATGCTGGCTTCGCCCCTGTTAGCGGCACGGTTCCATCTCCGTGTCATGTGAATGAAGCTTCTTCCGGGTGTCTCCAGCTTTGCGTCACGGTAATTGCGTCCAGGAAGAGTGAAGGACTTCCACGCCAGAAAAATCGTTGGATGCAGAGGAATATGTCCACTAACTAGAGTGCTATATTTAACACATGTGACTTCGGATGCTATATTTATTTGATGGAAATTTATAAAATAGCAACTTTGTTAGAAACTATTTTGAGACTTCAACTCCTAAATTTGAATATATGACCCGGCTTAAGTCATCTCGCTCTAAGATAATTTCTTATTTCTAGAGATGGCGAACCACCTCCCATTTTATATAGTCTTCTTCATTCCTTTCTCAGCAATGTGTGAAAAAGAATAAACGCACAACTAGCAGAAATCATTTCATATAGTCTTTTTTCCAACCAAACTAATATATGTATATATCTAATTAATTAAAATAACAAGTGCGCAGAATAGATATAAGAAAATGTATGTACCTCAGGCATGTGTATGCTCAGAGCTTCAGATTATTAGAGTTGCAGCTGCCAAAGTTGTATCCAATCACCAGAAAACTCCAGACTTGGTTCGTTCCTACACGCATGCGAAGCAAGTATATGTGTGAGTAACTGACTCATCCTATGTACTGCACGGACCGACCATCATGCTAATAGATCTTGTATAAACTTGGAGAACGAAGCAGCAAGAACCAGCAAATATATGAGATCAACGATGCAAGTTTTGCGTGGTTACCTTGAGCGAGGCCTCAGATCCAAGACGTACAAGCATAGCTGGGCACAAGCATCTAAATGAACATATATAGAGAGTCGCGGCCGATATATATACACCATGATTGGATGGCTGTGTGTCCATGCGCAGGTTGACGCCGCCTTGGTCAGCCAGATACGATAATTTTGAGCATATGAGTGGATGCAGGTTAATAGCATTAAAGTGACTTATTTTGTATCTAACCATGTGGGCTGTGACTCTCACATACAAGCAACCAAACATAATCTCAAATAAAGTCAACATATGCGGTGATTCAAGATCCGTCTGATTGGTTGTCCGTATCGTTTTATTCTGGACCACCGTATGCATTGACTTTATCCGAGATTATGTTTGGTTACATACGTATCGGAGACGTGTGCTACATGAACGAATGCAAGAAAGTTATTTTAACTGCATCCATAGGTACACCTAAATCTTGTGTAACTGGCCGGCCACCCTCCCAGGAGCTTGCGCACGAAAGCGCAGGCATCCAATCAGCTTGAATGAAATGATACGGGTGACAATCACACGTATAAAGTTAGCTATGTTATATGATATTATACTCTATGCGTAATGCATGCATGAGAAGGAATATAATGCCCATAACCAAAGCAAGCATAGTATATACCTTGCGTTACTTGCTTCTTTATTCTTTGCTTTTCATAAAGAAGATGGATGAACCTTTCATGCATGGACACATGATTAATTAAGATCCTTTGCTTCCTGAATTCGAAGGAAATACTAAAGTGTTTATTTGTAGCCTTCAAAATGAAAAGGGTAAAGATACAATATTATTTAATCCTTTATTAGTTTGTTTTAATTTATTGCCTGCTGTCCCATGCATGACCATGATCCGATCAGCTAGCGTTTCCTTTATTTAGCATCTGACATATATAATATTAACCGAGAACGAATATATGTCTTGGCACTGCTGAAGAAACAGGACTCAATTACGTCCTAAAACGTCAGCACCAAATACTCACCCCTATAAAATTGATTTGGTATATAATTGAGCTCGATCTATAAAAATTGATTTATAGATCATATTTCATCATGCAGAAAAAGTAAAAAGACACCTATTTCTAAGGTTCAGCTTTCTTCAAGAGAGGCCGTCTTTAAAAATTGATTTAGTAGTAGTAGTACGATGTTTTGTAAGAAGGCACGTCTCTTGAAATAGATAGTTTCTACGGATAGTTCACCTCACCAGCGGTGTCTCCCTGGTTTTTTCTCAGCCATGCGGAAAAAGTATACACGGACACCTAGAAATAATTTTATATAGCCTTTTTGCAAACAAAAGTGAGCGAGAATATATAAGTAAAAGGACAAGTGCGCAGAATAGATAAAATAAAATGCATGTACCAACATCTACTGCTTCTATAGTACTTTTATCTCAAAGAATTACAGTTATATCAGTTCAAAGAGTCAGCTTTAATCCAAAACGAACAACCAAAGCAATTATATGATGCCTTGCGTTACTTTGCTTCTTTATACTCCTACATGCATGGGAAGAAACGCCAATAACCAAACCAAGCATATTATGCCTTGCGTTGCTCTGCTTCTTTACTCTTTGCTTTTCAAAAAGAAAATGGATGATTCCTTTATTCCTGGACACATGATTAAGATCCTTTGCTTCCTGAGTTCAAAACAAATACTAGGGGATGTTTGGTTTCTAGGGACTAATTTTTACTTTATCCATTTTATTCTATTTTAGAATACTCATACCAATAAGGTGCACCTTCTTTTTTAGAAGACTGTCTCGAAAGAACCTCTAGATTAAGTATGCTTGGCCTAGAGCAATTTTAGAATGGGTGAACGACCGAGAAGTCTTTCCGAGTGCGCACGAATGAGGACAAAGTACGCACGAAAGACTCATGTTGGTCTGTATGGATGGTCTATGGCCCTAGAAGGCTGTTAGGAATAAGTAAGCTGGTCCAGTAGTGGACGGGGTGTGACAATAAGAAATAGAGTAAAGTAATCTTCAACCAAGATGAGTAATTCACTTTATCTTCATGCTTTACTTACTTAATTTCTGTCACCTATTGGTCATCTTTTATTTATCCTTACATTCTCCCTCTAATTAATCTCTAAGAATTGTTATTTAAAGGATGGAGTGTTAGACTAATTCATCTGTGTTGCCGTGTTTTTAATGTCCCTTAGGAGTAAAAAATGAGTGGCCAACAATAACATACATACACATTCTCACATTCAACATTTCATCAACACACAATCAATATATAAAGCGACAACAAGCCCAATACAAGCGATAAATTTTCGTCCATTCTAACATTGTGGCGATATATGTATCAACATTCAAGTGTGAAATACAAGTGATAACAAGTCCCAACATTAAAAATAAAGACTATGGCCACTAAGGATCATTGCAGTTGTGGCCACTATCATCAGATGTGAATATGTTGTTTATAAAGTTGGTAGTTGGATCGTCCTACAATAAAGAACAAAGTTCACAATTAGAGAACTAAATATCTACCAAATTCATAAGTTACCCTTTACCTCTCTCTAGTCTCTCTCTCTTTTTCTTTTGAGTAGATGTAGCTTAATTAGTGAGGGATTTATTATTTATTTTTTTGTCAAAACTTATGTGAGTCATGAATTGTTGCATCGTGCTGAGCCCAAAATACTATTTGAATTGATTGCACATGTTTGATTTGAATTTGAAACTTGGTTTGAATTTGAATTGAAAACCCTAGAGAAAAGAAAAAGAAAAAGCAATAGAAATTCCCTAGAAAAAGAGAAAACCCATTTCAGCCCAAACCAGCCCAGTCCAGCCCAGCGGGGCCGCGCGCGCATCTGCGCCGCCTGACAGGTGGGCTCCACCTGTCAACGACGATTTCTTTCCCCCGTGCGCTCTCTCTCCCTCTCCCCCTCCCTCTTCCTAGTGGGGCCAGTGTGTCGACGCCAGTCGCACTCGCGCCCCCTTTCTGTCTCTGCCTCGCGGGCCCGTCTCGTCAGCGCGTTGAGCCATTTCCCCGTGCACCCGCTCTCCCTCGCCGCGCCGTGGACTGCCCTATCAGCTCCGCCTTCCCCGCGAACTGCCGTGGACCAGCGGGCACGCACGCCGAGATCCCCGACCACGTCGCCTGCCCACACACCCTAGCTCCTTTTTGAGCACCACCCGCACCCGCACTCGCTCTCCTGCCTCATTTCGCGCTAGCTCACCCTCTCTCACGCTCTGCTCTGGCCGCTCGGCTTCACCAGAGTCCCGCGGCCGCGCTGCCCACCGTTCAGCTCGCTAGAGACCACGCCAAGCCACCCCGAGCTCCGTCCTGAGGTGAGACATCCGTTCCCATGCTCGATTTCTCCCAATTCTGCTTTGTCTTGGCCAATTCGGCTTAACCGGGGTTCGGCCACGCCGGCTCGCCGCACCCGCACGGTGACTAGCCGAATTAGCTGGCCCTTTGCCCCTGCTTTGGTCCTAGTGTTCCCCTTACCCTGCCGCAGCTAGTCCAGGCCTTAGCACGCCCTAGACTCCCTCTCCCCAGCCGAAATTCCTCATCAGAGTTGCCCGACCCACTCGAAGTATGTTCCACTATGGGGGACAAGGCCATTGGGTGAATCATTGCCCAAAGAAAGCAGCTCAACAGCAGCCAGCTCCTAATGCCCCTGCCAGGCAGATTGCATTGCAATAAGGAGGCAACAACCGTGGGCAACCTCGTGCCCAATACAGAAAGGTGAACCACCTAGAGGCCGACATAGTCCAAGAGACCCCATGAGTGGCACTAGGTACGTTCTCAATCGAGTACCATTCTGCAAATGTGTTATTTGATACTAGAGCAACACATTCTTTTGTGACTGCATCATGGGTAGAATCACACAATATAACAGTAGCACCCATGTATCCACCTATGAGGGTTAGTTCAATTGGTGGGAGAACCCAAACAGATAGATTTTGCCCGAGTGCAAGAGTTCAAATAGGGGGGATAGAGTTCCCCGCTGATCTAATAGTTATGGGTAACCAGGATGCGACTATAGATGTGATCCTAGGTATGAATTGGTAACCAAATATCAAGAAAGTCTTAGCTGTGACAAGAGAACGGTGAAGTTAGTGTCCTTATTAGGAGAGGAAGTGTTAGTGGAGTTGGTCTTGTCTGAACCAAGGAAAGGAAGCTATCACCAAGTCACCGCCCATATTGAGGAAATCGAGCCATCAGAAGCTATCAACATAGTATCAGAATTCCCAAATGTGTTTCCTGAGGAGTTACCAGGCATGCCACCTGAAAGGAAAGTTGAATTTCCAATAGAGCTTATACATGGCACCGCTCCTATTTCCATGAGAGCCTATCGAGTCTCCGGACCAGAATTGGTGGAACTCAAGAAGCAGATTGATGAGTTGTTAGAGAAAGGCTACATCAGACCAAGTACCTCGCCTTAGGGGCAGCCCCAGTGTTATTTGTGGAGAAGAAGGATGGTACAAAGAGGATGTGCATTGATTACAGATCCTTGAATGAATTCACTATCAAGAACAAGTACCCCCTGCCCAGAATTGAAGATCTATTTGATCAGTTGAGAGGAGCCAATGTGTTCTCGAAGATAGAACTAAGTTCAGGTTACCATCAGCTTAGGATCCGACCTTTGGATATACCGAAGACAACATTTATCACCAAGTATGGACTATTTGAGTTCACTGTCATGTCATTCGGTCTGATGAATGCGCCAGCTTATTTCATGTACTTGATGAACAGTGTGTTCATGGACTACCTCGACAAGTTCGTAGTGGTGTTCATTGATGATATCCTTGTATACTTCCAGAGTGAGCAAGAGCATGAGGAGCACTTGAGGAAAGTACTAGAGAGGCTACAAGATTATCAATTGTATGCCAAGCTGAGCAAGTGTGAGTTCTGGATCAATGAAGTCCTGTTCTTGGGTCATATTATAAACCGAGATGGACTAGCTGTGGATCCAAAGAAGGTAGCAGCGATTCTAGACTGGAAAGCACTGAAAGATGTCCGAGGAATCAAGAGTTTCATTGGAATGGCAGGTTACTATCAGCGTTTCATTGAAGGTTTCTCCAAGATTGTTAGGCCAATGACAGCCTTGTTGGCAAAGAAAGTTGAGTTCAAGTAGACCCCAGCGTGCCAAGAGTCCTTTGAGACGTTGAAGAAGAAGTTGACAACAGCACCGGTATTGATTCTGCCAGATGTCCACAAGTCATTCTTAGTATATTGTGATGCTTCGTACACCGGACTGGGATGTGTGTTAATGCAAGAGGGGAAAGTAGTGGCATACTCATCCCGATAGTTGAAGATTCATGAGAAGAATTACCCCACTCATGATCTGGAGTTAGCAGCAGTGGTTCATGCACTGAAGACCTGGAGACACTATTTGTATGGGCAGAAATGTGATATCTTCATGGACCACAAGAGTCTCAAGTACATATTCACTCAGTCAGAGCTAAACATGAGGCAGCGAAGATGGCTAGAGTTGATCAAAGACCATGAGTTGGAGATACATTATCACCTAGGCAAAGCAAATGTGGTTGCAGATGCTTTGAACAGAAAGAGTCAAGTCAATATGTTGCCGCTGACCTGATGCCATACGAGCTAGCAAAGGAATTCGACAGGCTTGGTCTCAGATTTCTGAACAACACTCAGGGAGTGATAGTCAAGCTGGAACCCACTCTAGAACAAGATATCAGGAAGGGCCAGAAAGACAATGAGAAGATCAATGAGATCCGACAGCTGATGATAGATGGGAAAGGCCCAGATTTCCATGAAGACGTAGAAGGAGTAGTGTGGTTCAAGGATAGATTGTGTGTTCCCGAGATCAAATCGATCTGAGAACTGATTCTCAAGGAAGCTCATGAGAAAACATATTCTATACACCCTGGTAGCGAGAAGATGTACCAAGACCTGAAGAAAAGATTCTGGTTGTATGGAATGAAAAGGGAGATAGCAGAATATGTGGTTGTATGCGATAGTTGTCAGAGAATCAAGGCAGAACATCAGAGGCCCGCAGGTCTGTTACAACCATTGCAGATTCCTCAATGAAAATGGGATGATATTGTGATGGACTTGATAGTCGGTTTGCCTCGCACTTGAGCTGGTTATGACTCCATCTGGGTAGTAGTGGACCGTTTAACAAAGGCGGCACATTTCATACCGGTCAAGATCACCTATAATAGTATGCTTGCATGGCGTTCCAAAGAAGATAGTATCAGACATAGGCATCCAGTTCACTTCTCATTTTTGGTAGCAACTACATGAAGCTTTGGGCACACACTTGAAGTTTAGTTTAGCTTATCACCCGCACACAGATGGTTAGACTGAGAGAACCAACCAGATTCTTGAAGATTTGTTGAGAGCCTATGCATTGCAAGACAAGTTAGGTTGGGACAAGAGGCTACCATATGCAAAATTTTCCTACAACAACAGCTACCAAGCCAGTCTGAAGATGTCACCATTCCAAGCACTCTATGGGAGGAATTGTAGAACTCCGTTGCATTGGGACCAACCCGATGAAAGGCAGGTGTTCGGTCAAGATATTCTACTCGAGGCTGAAGAGAACATCAGAATAGTTCGAGAGAATCTGAAGACAGCGCAGTCCAAATAGCGAAGCTATGCTGACACCCAAAGAAGAGAATTGAGTTTTGAAGTGTGAGATTATGTCTACTTGAAAGTGTCACCCATCAGAGGAATCAAAAGGTTTAGAGTCAAGGGCAAGCTAGCACCTCGATACATCGGACCATACCGGATTCAAGCAAGACGTGGAGAAGTAGCGTATCAACTTAGCCTACCAGAAAGTCTGTCAGCTGTGCATGATGTGTTCCATGTGTCTCAGCTGAAGAAATGCTTGCGAGTACCAAAAGAGCAGTTGCTAACAGAGGACCTTGAAGTTCAAGAAGACCTGACTTACATTGAGAAGCCAACTCAGATTTTGGAGACAGCAGACCGGGTCACTCGAAGGAGCACCATAAGGATGTGTTAAGTCAAATGGGGCCATCACTCGGAAGAAGAAGCAACTTGGGAAAGAGAAGATGATCTGAAAGCCAAGTACCCTGAACTCTTTGCTAGCCAACCGTGAATCTCGAGGGCGAGATTCATTTAAAGGGGGGTAGGTTTGTAACACCCTGAATTTAGGGGTATAAAATTTCTTTCTGAATATCTACCAAATTCAGGTGTTACCCTTTACCTCTGTCTAGTCTCTCTCTTTCTTTTTCTTTTGAGTAGATGTAGCTTAATTAGTGAGGGATTTATTAATTATTTTTTGTCAAAACTTCTGTGAGTCATTAATTGTTGCATCATGCTGAGCCCAAAATACTCTTTGAATTGATTGCACATGTTTGATTTGGTTTGAATTTGAAACTTGGTTTGAATTTGAATTGAAAACACTAGAGACAATAAAAAGAAAAGACAATAGAAATTCCCTGGAAAAAAGAGAAACCCCATTTCAGCCCAAACTGGCCCAGTCCAGCCCAACGGGGCCATGCGCGCGCGCCCGCGCTGTGTAACAGGTGGACTCCACCAGTCAGCGGCAGTTTCTTTCCCCCCGCGCGCTCTCCCTCCCTCTGCCCAGTGGGGCCAGTGTGTCGGCGCCAGTCGCCCTTGCCCGCATGCCCCCTTTCTGTCTTTGCCTCGTGGGCCCGTCTCATCAGTGCGCTGAGCCATTTCCCCGCGCACCCGCTCTCCCTCACTGCGCCATGGGACCACCCTGTCAGCTCTGCCTTCCCCGCTAACCGCCATGGACCAGCACACACGCACGTCGAGATCCCTGACCATGTCGCCTGCCCACGCACCCCAGCTCCCTTTTGAGCACCGCTCGCACTCGCACTCTCTCCCCTGCATCGTTTCACGCAAGCTCACCCTCTCTCGCGCTCTGCTCTCGCCGCTCGGCTTCGCCGGAGTCCAGCGGCCGCGCTGCTGACCGTCTAGCTCGCTAGAGACCACGCCAAGCCACCCAGAGATCCGTACCGAGGTGAGACATCGGTTCCCATGCTCGATTTGTCCCAATTTCACTTTGTCTTGGCCAATTCGGCTTCGCCGGGGTTCGGTCGTGCCTGCACAGTGACTGGCCGAATTAGCCCGACCCTGTGCCCTTGCTTTGGTCCATAGTGTTCCCCTTACCCTGTCGTAGCTAGTCCAGGCCTTAGCGCACTCTAAACCCCCTCTCCCCGGCCGGAATTCCTCGCCGGAGTTGCCCGACCCGCCCGGAGTGCCTCCCCTTCGTCGTTCTCTCGTTTCCGGTCTCGTTCTTGCAGCCGGAAGCCTGCCAGTGAGTTCGCCAGACCCTCTTGACCCGTTCCAGCCCTCACCGGCGCCCCAGACCCCCCCGGTGACCACGTCTACCTCGCCACCGGCGATCTCGCCGCCATGGAGGGAGCAACACCAGTCACCGAGTTGTAAAGCCCCGCGCGCCCCATCGCAACCGTCCGTCCCCGATCCAACAGTTCAGATCTGCGGACACCGGTTCACATCCCGCGCTCTGCTTCTGGGCCCCATCTGTCGGTGCCTGTGCCCCCTGGCGCTAGGCTCAGCTGGTCAGCCCGCCTTCCTCCTCAGGTCGTTGACACCCTTGCCCCACTTGTCAACCGTGCTCGCTCGCCCGCGCCCGCGCGCTCGCCCACCGATCTAATCTGACGTTTGAGGATACCCTGTACCCCATCGCGTGGCGGTTTTGCTAAAGAAGCCCTCGGTTTTGTAGGAATCAACCCACCGACCTTTAGTTTTACACGCAGACCCCTGGTTTCTTGCAAACAGATCCCTGGACTTTTGTTTAATCACAGATTTAGGCCTAATTTTGTATTTTAAACTTCCAAACTTGTTTATTTCATATCTTTTGCATATGAACTCCAAATTTAGCGATTCAAATTGCAAAATGTTCACGTGATTATTATCTGTCCAAATAAATTATGATCATTCACTGTCTGTGCATTCTAATTTTATGCCTAGGCTATAGGTTAGTTTATGTGATAGTTAATTTGTTTAATAAGATAAATAAAAAGGAAACCCTAGTGGTAAATGGATATTTAACCTTGCGAGATCAATAATATGTAGTATAAGAATTTATCCCTAGTTTAACTTTTATGTCTCATTAAAAAGAGTAGAATCATATTATGTAATCATGAGATAGACAACACTTAGAGAATAACAAATTACTAAATGTGATTAGTTCACCCTATAACCTAAACTCCTTTTTGAGTTTATACTTTTCCTAAGTGTGTTGCCGAAGATCTTCCTGAGCAACAACTTGGTGAAGGCAAGTGCCCTCTGACCTATTATGTCCTACATACTTTATTATTTACCGTCCTGCATTACATTATTGAAAACCTAAGGATTGACTAGTCTGTATTTACCTAATCCTTGTTTACCTTTTGGGTTATCATGGTTAGCTTATGCTATTGCTTTAACTTAATCAATGAACATGATGTGAATATTTATGATACGATGATGTTATCCCGATGATGATCTTGTTATATTTTAGGGGACTTAGACCATTTTCCTGAGTACCTCTCCGTATGGACCTGTTCGTTGAGTGACCACCCGAGATAATAGTACAACCATGAGGGTGGAATGGGATGCCCTTAGCTGAATAATTAGATGAACCTGGGGGTGTAGTTGGCTTTGCCGAAGGGCCGTCAATGGGGGCCAGGGCGTAGTGCTCGCTCTGCCAAGGGGGGTGCAGAGGTTCATTCGATTTGGTTTTTGTTAGTCACTCACCTTGGGGAGGTGTACTGCATTTGTATGACTGGCGAAACCTAACGAGCAGTTATGCACCAGGGGAGTCTTTGTAAAGGCTCCGTAGTGAGACCCTGCCAGGTCACCTTGGTAGTGATCAGTGGGAGTCATGATCTCCGGGCAGAATGGGAATCACGACTCGTGGGTAAAGTGTGCAACCTCTACAGAGTGTTAGAAACTGGTATATCAGCCAAGCTCATGGTTAAGAGCGGCCTTGGGATCCTCTTTGATTAGAAGAACTTTGGATACTTTTATGATTATGTTTCATGATGATGGTTATAATTACGATCTCTGGTATTTCCTCTTGGAGGGAGTACATTTGGGTAATAACTGGGTTTATTACTAAAATTTAGCTCTACTATTAGTAATAAATACTTGATGAACTAAAAGCAACTGCTTAACCTTAACTCCACATATAGCTAGTCCACTTTAGCCAAACAGGACATTTTCTGAGTACATTGATGTGTACTCATCCTTGCTTTAAAAACCACCCCACCATAGGTTGTCCCCACTGTATTTAGTGCTCAGGAGGAGATGTTGGCAACATGGAGGACTTTGAGGAGTTTCAGGACTATGATGAGTTCTAGTTATCTTAGTGGCAAACCCCCAGTCAGCTGCCTGTGAAGGCCTTATCTACTATGTTTCGTATTCCACACTTTGATAATATTAATGACTATGTTATAGACTCTATGGATGTCTTGGACATCTTGATGTGATAAAGTACCTTTTTGCTATTTACATTGAGCAATGTGTGATGATGTCCAATTATGTAATCGCTATGTACGTGAGTTTCTGATCTTGGCACGTACATTGTTCGCATTCAGTTTGCCATGCAGAACTTGACACCTGGCCTTTGTGGCCTCCTCAACGGGGAGTAGTGAAAGTCGCCTAGAGGGGGGGGGGTGAATAGGCGGAATCTGAAATGTATAAACTTTAAGCACAACTACAACCCGGGGTTAGCGTTAGAAATATAATCGAGTCCAAAAGAGAGGGTGAAAACAAATCAAACAAAGAAATAGAGCGAATGACACGGTGATTTGTTTTACCGAGGTTCGGTTCTTGCAAACCTACTCCCCGTTGAGGTGGTCACAAAGACCGGGTCTTTTTCAACCCTTTCCCTCTCTCAAACGGTCACCTAGACCGAGTGAGCTTTCTCCTTATCTCACGGGTCACTTAGACCCCGCAAGGACCACCACACACTTGGTATCTCTTGCCTTGGTTACAAAACACTTGAGATCAAGAAATGAGGAAAGAAGAAAGCAATCCAAGCGCAAGAACTCAAAAGAGCACAAATATCACTCTCTCACTAGTCACTATTTGATTGGAATGATCTTCGGACTTGGGAGAGGATTTGATCTCTTTGTTTGTGTCTTGGAGTGAAGTCAAGAGCTCTTGTATTGAATGCAATAGCTGAAAACTTGGATGCCTTGAAGTGTTGGTGGTTGTTGGGAGGGGCTGCTGTCGTATGGCGCACCGGACAGTCCGGTGCGCCAGCCACGTCACCCAACCGTTAGGGTTCGACCGTTGGAGCTCTAACATGTGGGGCCACCGAACAGTCACTGTTCACTGTCCGGTGTGCCTTCTGACGCCTGCTCTGACTTTTGCGCGCGCAGGCGCGCACTGTAGTGTTTCACTGTTCCTCTGCTGACGACCGTTGGCGCGAAGTAGCCGTTGCTCCGCTGGCACACCGGACAGTCCGGTGTTACACCGGACAGTCCGGTGAATTATAGCGGAGTGGCTCCCCAAATTCCAGAAGCTAGCAAGTTTGAGTTGATCCACCCTGGTGCACCGAACACTGTCTGGTGGCACACCGGACAGTCCGGTGCGCCAGACCAGGGCAGCCTTCGGTTGTCCTTTGCTCTTTTTATTTGAACCCTTTCTTGGACTTTGTATTGGTTTGTTGTGAACCTTTGGCACCTGTAGAACTTATAATCTAAAGCAAACTAGTTAGTCCAATTGTTTGTGTTGGGCAATTCAACCACCAAAATTCATATAGGAAAAGGTTTGACCCTATTTCCCTTTCAATCTCCCCCTTTTTGGTGATTGATGCCAACACAAACCAAAGCAAATATTAAAGTGCAGAATTGAAC
The DNA here is from genome assembly GCA_029449295.1 of Zea luxurians. Classification (NCBI taxonomy): domain Eukaryota; kingdom Viridiplantae; phylum Streptophyta; class Magnoliopsida; order Poales; family Poaceae; genus Zea; species Zea luxurians. The sequence goes on from JAOPSE010000035.1 coordinate 8,278,500, forward strand.
TAGTTTGCATAAGGTAAGTGCAAAGGTTGCTTAGAATGAAACCAATAAAATTATTTCAATAGATATGCATGGATTGTTTTCTTCTTATTTAAAATTTTGGACCACGCTTGCACCACTAGTTTTGTTTTTGCAAATTCTTTGTAAATTTTTTTCAAAACATTTTGCAAATAGTCAAAGGTATATGAATAAGATTGAAAGAAGCATTTTCAAGATTTGAAATTTTCTCCCCCTGTTTCAAATGCTTTTCCTTTGACTTTAAACAAAACTCCCCCTCAAAGAAATTCTCCTCTTAGTGTTCAAGAGGGTTTTACAAATTTTTGAAGATACTTTCTCCCCCTTTTTGCACACAATAAGATATCAATTTGAAAACTTCATTTTTAAAATTCGGTGGTGGTGCGGTCCTTTTGCTTTGGGCTCATACTTTCTCCCCCTTTGGCATGAATCGCCAAAAATGGATACTTGTGAGTGAAATACAAGCCCTTTGACTTTCTCCCAAATGGCAAACAAATAGATATGAGTGAAGATTATACCAAAGTGGAGAACTATGCGGAATACCGGCAAATATCGATGGAGTTGAGTGGAAGCGTTGTCTTTGCCGAATACTCCATTTCCCTTTCAATTTTATGACTAAGCATGAGAATACACTTGAAAACACATTAGTCATAGACATAAAAGAGATATGATCAAAGGTATATAAATGAGCTATGTGTGCAAGGAATCAATCAAAATTCCTAGAATCAAGAATATTGAGCTCATTCCTAAGTTTGGTAAAAGTTTTCTCATCTAAAGGCATGGTAAAGATATCGACCAATTGGTCTTTGGTGTTAATATAGGCTATATCGATATCCCCCCTTTGTTGGTGATCTCTCAAAAAGTGATACCGAATGGCTATGTGCTTAGTGCGGCTGTGTTCAACGGGATTATCCGCCATGCGGATTGCACTCTCATTATCACATAGGAGAGGGACTTTGCTAAACTTGTAGCCATAGTCCCTAAGGGTTTGCCTCATCCAAAGCAATTGTGCGCAACAATGGCCTGCGGCAATGTACTCGGTTTCAGCGGTAGAAAGAGCTATTGAGTTTTGTTTCTTTGAAGCCCAAGACACCAGGGATCTCCCCAGAAACTGACAAGTCCCTGATGTGCTCTTCCTATCAATTTTACACCCTGCCCAATCAGCATCGGAATATCCTAATAAATCAAAAGAGGATCCCTTGGGGTACCAAAGGCCAAACTTAGGTGTATGAACTAGATATCTCAAGATTCTCTTCATAGCCCTAAGGTGAACTTCCTTAGGATCGGCTTGAAATCTTGCACACATGCATACGGAAAGCATAATGTCCGGTCGAGATGCACATAAATAGAGTAAAGATCCTATCATCGACCGATATACCTTTTGATCTACGGATTTACCTCCCGTGTCGAGGTCGAGATGCCCATTTGTTCCCATGGGTGTCTTGATGGGCTTGGCATCCTTCATTCCAAACTTGGTGAGTATGTCTTGAGTGTACTTCGTTTGGCTGATGAAGGTGCCCTCTTGGAGTTGCTTGACTTGAAATCCTAGAAAATACTTCAACTCCCCTATCATAGACATCTTGATTTTTTGTATCATGATCGTACTAAACTCTTCACAAATAGATTTGTTAGTAGACCCAAATATGATATCATCAACATAAATTTGGCATACAAACAAATCATTTTCAATTGTTTTAGTAAAGAGTGTAAGATCGGCCTTGCCGACTTTGAAGCCATTAGTGATAAGGAAATCTCTATGGCATTCATACCATGCTCTTGGGGCTTGCTTGAGCCCATAAAGTGCCTTAGAGAGTTTATATACATGGTTAGGGTACTCACTATCTTCAAAGCCTGGAGGTTGCTCAACATAGACCTCTTCCTTGATTGGTCCATTGAGGAAGGCACTCTTCACATCCATTTGATAAAGCTTAAAGCCATGGTAAGTAGCATAGGCAAGTAATATACGAATTGACTCAAGCCTAGCTACGGGTGCATAAGTTTCACCAAAATCCAAACCTTCGACTTGTGAATAGCCCTTGGCCACAAGTCGTGCCTTGTTCCTTGTCACCACACCATGCTCATCTTGATTGTTGCAGAAGACCCATTTGGTTCCTACAACATTTTGGTTAGGACATGGGACCAAATGCCATACCTCATTTCTCGTGAAGTTGTTGAGCTCCTCTTGCATCGCCAGCACCCAATCCGAATCTTGAAGTGCTTCCTCTACCCTGTGTGGCTCAATAGAGGAAACAAAAGAATAATGTTCACTAAGATGAGCAACACGAGATCGAGTGGTTACCCCCTTATGAATATCGCCGAGGATGGTGTTCACGGGGTGATCTCATTGGATTGCTTGGTGGACTTTTGGGTGTGGCGATCTTGCATCTTGTTCATCTTCCTTGTCTTGATTATGGGCATCTCCCCCTTGATCATTGCCCTCCTCTTGAGGTGGCTCATCTTCTTTATCTTCTCCTTCATCATCTTGAGCCTCATCCTCATCTTGAGTTGGTGGAGATGCTTGCATGGAGGAAGATGGTTGATCTTGTGCTTGTGGAGGCTCTTCAGATTCCTTAGGACACACATCCCTAATGGACATGTTCCTTAGCGCGACGCACAGAGCCTCTTCATCATCTAGCTCATCAAGATCAACTTGCTCTACTTGAGAGCCGTTAGTCTCATCAAACATAATGTCACAAGAAACTTCAACAAGTCCAGCAGACTTATTAAAGATTCTATATGCCCTTGTGTTTGAGTCATAACCAGGTAAAAAGCCTTCTACAACCTTAGGAGCAAATTTAGATTTTCTACCTCTTTTAACAAGAATAAAACATTTGCTACCAAAGACTCTAAAATATGAAACATTGGGCTTTTTACCGGTAAGGAGTTCATATGATGTCTTCTTGAGGATTCGGTGTAGATACAACCGGTTGATGGCGTAGCAGGCCGTGTTGACCGCCTCGGCCCAAAACCGATCTGATGTCTTGTACTCATCAAGCATGGTCCTTGCCATGTCCAATAGAGTTCTATTCTTCCTCTCTACTACACCATTTTGTTATGGCGTGTAGGGAGAAGAGAACTCATGCTTGATGCCCTCCTCTTCAAGAAAGCCTTCAATTTGAGAGTTTTTGAACTCCGTTCCATTGTTGCTTCTTATCTTCTTGATCCTCAAGCCGAACTCATTTTGAGCCCGTCTTAAGAATCCTTTCAAAGTCTCTTGGGTTTGAGATTTTTCCTGTAAAAAGAATACCCAAGTGAAGCGAGAATAATCATCCACAATAACTAGACAGTACTTACTCCCGCCGATGCTTATGTAACTTATCGGGCCAAATAGATCCATGTGGAGTAGCTCCAGTGGCCTGTCAGTCGTCATGATATTCTTGTGTGGATGATGAACACCAACTTGCTTCCCTGCTTGACATGCGCTACAAATCCTGTCTTTCTAAAAATGAACATTTGTTAGTCCTAAAATTTGTTCCCCTTTAGAAGCTTATGAAGATTCTTCATCCCAACGTGGGCTAGTCGGCGATGCCAGAGCCAACCCATGTTAGTCTTAGCAATTAAGCAAGTGTCGAGTTCAGCTCTATTGAAATCAACTAAGTATAGATGACCCTCTAACACTCCCTTAAAAGCTATTGAATCATCACTTCTTCTAAAGACAGTAACACCTACATCCGTAAAAAGACAATTGTAGCCCATTTTACATAATTGAGAAACAGAAAGCAAGTTGTAATCTAATGAATCTACAAGGAAAACATTGGAAATAGAATGGTCAGGTGATATAGCAATTTTACCCAATCCTTTGACCAAACCTTGATTTCCATCCCCGAATGTGATAGCTCTTTGGGGATCTTGGTTTTTCTCATAGGAGGAGAACATCTTTTTCTCCCCAGTCATGTGGTTTGTGCATGTCACACCTGGTTTTTAGAAGGCAAACCGAATGCGAACCATGTACGTGCCAGGATCAGTTATTCACGTACACAGCAGTTACATAACATGGACATCATCACACAGTGCTCAAAATAGTATTAAAAGGGAAATAATAGTCGATTACATCATACGTCTGAGACGTCCATATAGTTCTTACAATAAATCAAAGTGCGGAAAAGAAACGTAGATAACCGCGGCCTTCACAGGCAGCCGACTGGGGGTTGCCGCTAACCCACACCTAGAACTCGTCGTAGTCTTGGAACTCCTGGAAGTCTCCTTCCACAGCTTCATCTTCGCCTGAGCAGTGGTTGCAATGCTGACAACCTGGGGATGGGGGGTTTGGTGTGTAGAGCAAGGGTGAGTACACATCAACATACTCAGCAAGTATCCTGTTTGGCTGTAGTGGACTAGCTTTATGTGGGGATAAGTCAAGCAGTTGCTTTTAGTTGGTCAGATTATTATTTACTAATAGAAAGCCAGGTTTTAGCTTTAACCCAAGTTATTAGCCCGATGTACCCTTTCCAAACGGAAAGAATACCACTTACCAGCACCATAGTCATAACCGAAACCATCGATCTCATAGCCATCTGTACCAAAGTATCTCTGATCAAGCACCACTAATCACTGGAGCTCCCTTGGCCGCTCATAACCGCGAGCACGGCTGATATATCAGTTTTCAAACACTCTGCAGAGGTTGTGCACTTTACCCACAAGCCGTGATTCCCTTTCTGCCCGGAGAGAGCTACTCCCCATTGACCACTACCTAGGTGGCCTAGCAGGGCATCACTACGTAGCCTTTACAAAGATTCCCCGGGGCTGTAGCCACCCGTTAGGTTTCCTAAATGCACCGCACTCCTCCCCAAGGGGCGAACCCAAACTTGGCAGAGCGAGCCACATACACCGAGCCCCATTGACGGCACGACGGCTAAGTGAACTACACCCCGGATCCTCTAATTATTCAGCTAAGGGCACCCCATTCCACCCTCATGGTTGCAATGTTTTCCCGGGCGGTCATCCATAGAACAGGTCCTTACAGAGAGGCACTCGAGAAACCGCTCGAGCCCCCTTGAAGACCATAAGTACAACATCATCATAAGAAAGGGGAAAACAGCGTATCATAGATAATCTCATCATGTTCATTGATTAGAGTTTGAGCAATAGCATAAAGCTAAACAATAATAATAATAATCCAACCCAGATAGGTAAACAAGGACATGGATAACAAAAACTAGTCAATCCTTAGGTATAGATGAGTAATGCGGGAGGTGAATTAAATAATGAATAGGACAGAGATAGGTCAAGGGACACTTGCCTCCACCAACCGACTGCTGCTCAGGGGCTTCTCCTGCGAGTTCCTCGGGCTCTTCAACCGGATCGTTCTCTATGCGATTGCAAACATACATACATCCACATATTTAATACAAAAGAATAGTACACCATACAATAGAATGCAATAAGTAAACAGACGTTCCACGCGGGTTCGCGAGTACGGTTAAGAGAGAAAGAGGAAAAGACAGTCGAGAAACGATCACGTTACATGATTATAAATTAACCACTCGCTTAATGGAAGGAAATTTAATGTAGACACTATGTTTAGCGTAAAGTAAAGCCATGTTTCATGTCTAATCATTATAAGCAGGTGGAGATAAATAAAGAGGATGGTCGCGCGGCGAGACGCGCGACAGCATACGCCGACTAAACTGAGTCCAAAGTGGAACGTCGCGTGAATACACACGAGGTGTTACACCTTAAACAACCTGAAATTAAAATGGATCGTCGCGCGACGAAGCGCACGACGCAGCACGCTAACTAACGGAGTTTGACATTAACTATCGACTAACAAATAATCATCGCGAGCGCGGGCGAGCGAGGATACGGTCGGGCGAGGCCGAAAGGGGGGCGGGGCGACCGGGCCGGGGCTGTTGAACAGGGGGGTGGTTGAACCGGCCAGGGGCCGCGCCGGGGGCCGGACCACGCCGGGGCCACGCCGGGGCCGCGCCGCCGTTCCGGGGGCCGCGCCGGGCGAGCAGGGAGCCGCCGGGGCCGCACCGGGCGAGCAGGGGCCGCCGGGGCCGCGCCGCCGCGCACGGGGCTGGGACGGGGGCGAGCGCCGCCGCGGGGAGGCCGGGGCGGGGTCGCGCGCCGCGGGGGAGCAGGGCGGGGCCGCGGGCGCCGCCGCGAGGGGAGGCCGGGCGGGGCCGCGCCGCCGCACGCAGGGCCGGGTCGGGGGGCCGCGTCGCGCCGGGGAAGCAGGGAGCGGGGCCGGGGCGCCGTCGCGCAGGCAGGGGGGCGGGGCCGTGCGCCGCCGCGCGGGCAGGGGGCGGGCGGGGCCGCGCGCCGCGAGCGGGGAGGGCAAGGGCGCGCGCGAGCAGGGGGAGAGAGAGGGCGCGCGCGGGGGAGAGAAGTGGAGGGAGAGGGAGAGAGAGGAGAAGGGGAGGGGAGCTCACCTCGGGGTCCAAAATCCGGTGATCGCCGTCTCCAAATCCTAGGGCACCACGGGGAGAGAGAGGTGGAAGAGGGAGAGGAGAGGTTGTTGCGCGGGAGATCCAAATGAGAGAGGGAGGAGAGGGGGGGGGGGCGCAGGGGGGGGTTGGGCGCTAGGGGCGCGCAGGGCCGGGTCGGACCGGGCCAGCTGGGCTAGGCTGGGCTAGGCTGGGTCGAGCCACTTCGCGGATTGAAAACCCACGACGTGCGCAGACCACTAAACGGAATTAAATCGCGAATCGAAATCCGGATCGGAACGAGACAAACACTCAACATCAGACAAGGAAAGGTGCTTCGGCATGATGCAACACCCATGTCACTTAGGTTTTGGTTTATACATGACACAGGCACTTGTCGCTATACTGGTTTGAAATTGGGAAGAAGGAGCAAACGGGGAAAGAGAAAAGAGAGTAACGCCCGAATTTGGTGAGAGAAAAGAAGAAAAAATTCTACCCCCAAATTCAGGGCGTTACAAACCTATCCCCCTTAAAAGAATCTCGCCCTCGAGATTCAGGGTTGGCTAGCAAAGAGCTCAGGATATTTAGCCATCAGATCATCTTCACGCTCCTAGGTTGCTTCTTCTTCAGAGTGATGATTCCATCTGACTTTGCACATTCTGATGGTCTTCCTTCGGGTGACTCTGTCTGCAACCTCAAGGATTTGCACTGGCTTCTCAACGTAGGTCAAGTCCTCCTGGACTTCAAGACCTTCCACTGGCAACTGCTCTTCTGGCACACGCAAGCACTTCTTCAACTGAGACACATGAAAGACATCATGCACTGCGGACAGATTCTCTGGCAGACTGAGCTGATAGGCCACTTCTCCACACCTTGAGAGGATTTGGTACGGACCAATGTAGCGGGGTGCTAGCTTGCCTTTCACTCCGAACCTTCTGACTCCTCTGATCGGTGACACTTTTAGATAGACAAAGTCTCCGACTTCGAAACTCAGCTCTCTTCTTCTTGTGTCTGCATAGCTTCGCTGTCTTGATTGCGCTATCTTCAGATTCTCTCGGACCATCTTGATGTTCTCTTTGGCTTCAAGCAAAATGTCTGGCCCAAACACTGGCTTCTCTCCAGGCTGATCCCATTGCAACGGAGTTCTGCAACTCCTTCCATAGAGCGCCTGAAATGGTGACATCTTCAAACTGGCCTGATAACTGTTGTTATAGGAAAACTCTGCATAGGGCAATCTCTTGTCCCATCCGTACTGATCTTGCAACGCACAGGCTCTCAACATGTCTTCAAGAATTTGGTTGGTCCTTTCGGTCTGACCATCCGTCTGCGGATGATAAGCTGAACTGAAATTCAGATGCGTGCCCAAGGCTTCATGCAACTGCTGCCAGAAATGAGAGGTGAACTGCGTTCCTCTGTCTGACACTATCTTCTTTGGCACACCATGAAGACAAACGGTCCGAGACATATACAACTCTGCCAATACTGCACTGCTGTAGTTGGTCTTGACAGGTATGTAGTGGGCTGACTTGGTCAAGCGGTCCACTACTACCCAGATGGAATCGTAGCCGGCTCGAGTGCGAGGCAATCCGACTATGAAATCCATACCGATTTCATCCCATTTCCACTGAGGGATCTGCAACGGTTGCAACAATCCAGCTGGTCTCTGGTGCTCTGCCTTAATTCTTCGACAACTATCGCACATAGCCACATGCTCTGTGATTTCCCTCTTCATTCCGTACCACCAGAATTTCTTCTTTAGATCCTGATACATCTTCTCACTGCCAGGGTGAATCGAATAGGCTGTCTCATGAGCTTCCTTAAGGATCAACTCTCGAATGGACTGGACATTGGGAACGCACAAGCGGTCTTTAAACCATATCACACCTTCTGCATCTTCTCGAAAATCTTTGCCTCTGCCATCTAGAATCAGTCGCCGGATCTCACTGATCTTCTCATCATTCTTCTGTGCTTCTTTGATTTCGCGCTCTAAGGTAGGTTCCATCTCAACTGTGACTCCTCGCGAATTGTTCAGAAATCCTAGGCTCAACCTGTCAAACTCCTTGGCCAACTCATAAGGCATCGGACGAGCGACCATCAGATTGACTTGACTCTTTCTGCTCAAAGCATCTGCCACTACGTTTGCTTTGCCTGGATGGTAATGAATCTCCAACTCATAATCTTTGATCAACTCTAACCATCTTCGTTGCCTCATTATCAACTCTGACTGAGTGAATATGTACTTCAGACTCTTGTGGTCTGTGTAAACATCGCATTTCTGTCCATACAAATAGTGCCTCCATGTCTTCAGTGCGTGAACCACTGCTGCCAACTCTAGATCATGGATTGGGTAATTCTTCTCATGAACCTTCAGCTGTCGGGACGAGTAAGCCACAACTCTTCCCTCTTGCATCAACACGCATCCCAAACCTGTGTAACAAGCATCGCAATACACCGAGAAGGGCTTGTGCACATCAGGCAAGACTAAGACAGGCGCTGTAGTCAACTTCTCTTTCAGCACTTCAAAGGCCTCTTGGCACTTCTGGGTCCACTTGAACTCAACCTTGTTGCCTAGCAACGCTGTCATTGGTTTTGCAATCTTCGAAAATCCTTCAATGAATCGCCGATAATATCCGGCCATTCCAATGAAACTCTTGATTCCTCGGGCATCTGTTGGCGCTTTCCAGTTCAGAATGTCTGCCACTTTCTTCGGATCCACAGCCAATCCTTCTTTGTTGATTATGTGACCCAAGAACAGGACTTCATTGATCCAGAATTCACATTTGCTCAACTTTGCATACAGCTGGTGCTCTCGCAATCTCTGCAACACCATCTTCAAATGATCTGCATGCTCTTCTTCGCTTTGGGAATAAACCAGAATGTCATCAATGAATACCACCACAAACTTGTCGAGATAATCCATGAATACACTATTCATCAAGTTCATGAAGAACGCTGGCGCATTGGTCAAACCAAAAGACATCACTGTGAACTCATACAAACCATACTTGGAAATGAATGTCGTCTTCGGAATGTCCGAAGGTCGGATCCTGAGCTGATGATAACCTGACCTCAGATCAATCTTGGAGAACACACTGGCTCCTCTCAACTGGTCGAACAGATCTTCTATTCTGGGCAAGGGATACTTGTTCTTGATCGTGACTTCATTCAAAGCTCGATAATCGATACACATCCTTTTGGTGCCATCTTTCTTTTCCACGAACAAGACAGGAGCGGCCCAAGGCGAGGTGCTTGGCCGGATGTAACCTTTCTCTGACAGCTCATCAATCTGCTCCTTAAGTTCAACCAACTCTGGTCCAGATATTCTGTAAGCTCTCTTAAAGATGGGGGCGGTTCCAGGAAGAAGCTCTATGGCAAACTCAACTTTCCGCTCTGGTGGCATACCCGGTAAGTCCTTTGGAAACACATCCGGGAACTCGGACACAACCTTGATACTCTCAATTGGGTCTGCTTCACTGCTATCAACAGCTAGCTGATAACAACTTCCTTTCTTTGGCTCAGGCGGGACTAACTCGGTCACCACTTCCTCTCCTAGTGGGGACACCAACTTGATGGTCCTTTTATCACAACTGATAACTGCCTGATACTTATCTAGCCAATTCATCCCTAGGATGACATCTATTCCCTGAGTACCCATTACTATAAGGTTGGTGGGAAACGCTATCCCCCTTATTTCCACACTTATATTCAAACAAATGCTATCGGCTCGAATTCTACCACCGGCTGAGTCAACTTGAATGGGGGTTGACATGGTAGTAATTGGAAGATTATGTGCTTCTACCCATGATGCAGTAATGAAAGAATGTGTTGCTCCAGTATCAAATAACACTTCTGCAATATGGGAGTCGACTGGGAACATACCTACTATCATGTCGGGGGTCTCCTGAACTGCTTCAGCCTCCAAGTGGTTCAGCCTTCCATGATTATAGCGCGGCTGAGAGCAATTGCCTGCTCCAAGCTGAGACACATTCTGCTTTGCGGGGGCATTGGGGCCTGACTGCTGCTGGGCTGCCTTCTTCGGACATTGCATCACCCAGTGGCCTTGCTCTCCACAGTGGAAACATGCTCTGTTTCCAACCTGAGCTGGTGCTGCCTGATTGTTCTGCTGGTTTGCTGGGGCAGGAAGACGAGGTGCTTGCTGATTCTGCCTCTGAAACTGACCTCCTGACTGATTGCTCTGGCGGTTCTGGTACTGATGCTGAGGATACTGCCTTTGAAACTGCTGATGCTGCTGAGGTGGACGTTGGTTCTGCCTGAACTGCTGAGGTTGATTGCCTGAGAAACGAGGACGATTGCTGCTTCCAGGCTGGGGTCCACTGATCTTGCGCTTACGATCCTCCATCTCCTTACGCTTCCTCTCTGTCATGATTGCTCTGTCAATCAGGTGCTGAAATGTCGGGAAGGTGTGATTCATCAGTTGGTACTGCAGAGGGTCAACCAAGCCTCTCAGAAAACGGTACTACCGCTTGGCGTCGGTGTTGACATCTTCAGGAGCATAGCGAGACAATTGCATAAACCTATCTCGGTACTCACTGACAGACAATGGCCCTTGCTTGAGGGCCAGGAACTCCTCCTTCTTCACTGTCATCAGACCTGCAGGAACATGGTACTGACGAAAGCTTCCTCTGAACTCTTCCCAGGTGATGGCGTCAGGGTGGGCATGGGTGGCGAGGTAATACTCCCACCATGACTGAGCTGCTCCTCTCAACAGACGGGGACCATACAGGACCTTCTCCCTGTCATCACACTGAGCGGTATGCAACTCCCGCTCCACAGTGCGCAGACAGTCTTCAGCATCCATGGGGTCAGAAGAATGAGCGAACGTTGGTGGATGACCTCTCATGAATTCAGCACGCTTGTCTCTGGGCATCTGAGGCATCTGAGGCTGAGGTGGGGCCTGCTGCTGTTGTTGCTGCTGCTGCTGAATGGCGGCCAGAGTCTGACCGATGGCTTGAACTGCCTGAGTCTGCATCAGAAACATCTGCTCGATAGACATTGAAGGCGGGGGCGGCAGGTGCTGCTGCTGGGGCACCTCATCCTGTTGAGCGGCTCGCTCCTGCTGAGCACGTCTTCCTCCTCTGCGCCTGTTCTCTGACATCTGCAGAATGCAACCACACATCAGAACTGATCTGGCAAATCTTGCAGCATAAGAAAAGAGTATAGAATTCTTCAACAGCACTGAACAGATGAGCATCTTCACTGATCTCCAACACAGACCACACAGCTTCTCAGATAAAGAGGAAAGTGGAATGAAAGGTTTCCCAACTATATAACTAACTCCATTAACATAATAGGTAAACCAAAATGCAGGGGATACCCACACTCTGGTGACAGTCATTACAAAGATCCAAACCAAACATAGTTCATCATGACAAACATAGATGCACAGGATATAGCAAACTACCCTGTCTAACTAAGACTAACTAAGACCGAGACTAACGCTAAGACTGTAGCTTCTACGTATATATATTTCGTATTAATTACAAGATCCAACTCTAACGATCTATGGTTCTAGATTTATCTTGGTCTTGCAGTCGGGATTGCCATAAGACTGGTGTCCACGCCGAGGTGAGCGGTACGGGTGCTGAGTCCCGACGGGAGCGGGGGAACCATCATCCAGGTGACGACGTTCCGCGCGCTCAGCCCGCAGCAGGGCGATCTCAGCACGAGCCCTACTCAGCTCGTCTAATGCATGGTCCAGCTCCGTGTTTAGCACGGCGGCTAGGTTGACTGTGCTGCTCAACCTAGGATTGCCCTCACCAACAGGTGAGACAATCACGCCTCTTGTGCTGCCAGATGGACGGCGGGGGTAATACTTCAGGTCAAGACCGTCAGCTATCCCACCGAAAACCGAGCAGTAGTGCGAAAGCGCACGCCGTGCAGCATCTTGCATGGCTGCCTCAGCTGAGTCCCGCTCAGAGATAGAATAGTGCTCTGAGCAGGCCTCCGCACCCTGGAGACTGTTCTCCGGGCGGCGCACCAAGCAGGTTGCCTCCCAGCGGTCCGGGTAGACCCCGCGACTGTGCTGGTAGACCACACAACGATACTCGATGGACCAAGTATGCCGGTTAAGTGCCCGACATAGCAGGGTATCGAGCGCATCATGGAAGTGACACCCGCGAGCAGCGTCGCGAGTGACGGGTCGAGCAACCCATCCTTCCGGCTCATGATTAGCAGAGAAGTCGGTGTCGTGGCTCGAGTTGTCGTCGCCACCTCCGTCGTCTGGGTCTCCTCCAGCAGCTACTCCAGAAGCTGGGGCGCCCAGTGGTGGTGCAGGGGGCGCCTCCAGAGGAAGCACAGGGGAGCAGCTCCTCACGGACTCTATCTCCTGCTGGAGCGAGAAGGAAGAGCCCTGCTGCTCCTGTCGTCGACGTTCCTGCTCCTCATGCAGGCGGTGGTGCAGTCTCTCCAAGTGGCTGGACTGTCCGGCCACGGGACGGCGAAGCGGACGCTCAGCAAGGCGGGAGGGTAAGAAGGGGATGACGGACTTTCGTGCAGTGTGTCTAAGTCGAGCCATCTACAAAAGACATCGCAAGCAAAAGGGTGAGAACAGAATCAATATGACCAGCAAGTAATGAACCATAAATAAATGAAGGATTAGGATAAAACATGATTTTCAGCAAGGTATAATATATAGTAGAACATAGGTTTGGTCGGTATGACCAACTTTTGAAGGGATATCAAAGTCAAGGCATGGACAGAGGTCTATAGTCCTTAGAACGACCATTCTATTCTAGGTTAGCGGTCCTACAGTCAGCACGGCTTTGATACCACTTATGTCACACCCGGTTTTTAGAAGGCAAACCGAATGCGAACCATGTACGTGCCAGGATCAGTTATTCACGTACACAGTAGTTACATAACATGGACATCATCACACAGTGCTCAAAATAGTATTAAAAGGGAAATAATAGTCGATTACATCATACGTCTGAGACGTCCATATAGTTCTTACAATAAATCAAAGTGCGGAAAAGAAACGTAGATAACCGCGGCCTTCACAGGCAGCCGACTGGGGGTTGCCGCTAACCCACACCTAGAACTCGTCGTAGTCTTGGAACTCCTGGAAGTCTCCTTCCACAGCTTCATCTTCGCCTGAGCAGTGGTTGCAATGCTGACAACCTGGGGATGGGGGGGTTTGGTGTGTAGAGCAAGGGTGAGTACACATCAACATACTCAGCAAGTATCCTGTTTGGCTGTAGTGGACTAGCTTTATGTGGGGATAAGTCAAGCAGTTGCTTTTAGTTGGTCAGATTATTATTTACTAATAGAAAGCCAGGTTTTAGCTTTAACCCAAGTTATTAGCCCGATGTACCCTTTCCAAACGGAAAGAATACCACTTACCAGCACCATAGTCATAACCGAAACCATCGATCTCATAGCCATCTGTACCAAAGTATCTCTGATCAAGCACCACTAATCACTAGAGCTCCCTTGGCCGCTCATAACCGCGAGCACGGCTGATATATCAGTTTTCAAACACTTTGCAGAGGTTGTGCACTTTACCCACAAGCCGTGATTCCCTTTCTGCCCGGAGAGAGCTACTCCCCATTGACCACTACCTAGGTGGCCTAGCAGGGCATCACTACGTAGCCTTTACAAAGATTCCCCGGGGCTGTAGCCACCCGTTAGGTTTCCTAAATGCACCGCACTCCTCCCCAAGGGGCGAACCCAAACTTGGCAGAGCGAGCCGCATACACCGAGCCCCATTGACGGCACGACGGCTAAGTGAACTACACCCCGGATCCTCTAATTATTCAGCTAAGGGCACCCCGTTCCACCCTCATGGTTGCACTGTTTTCCCGGGCGGTCATCCATAGAACAGGTCCTTACGGAGAGGCACTCGAGAAACTGCTCGAGCCCCCTTGAAGACCATAAGTACAACATCATCATAAGAAAGGGGAAAACAGCGTATCATAGATAATCTCATCATGTTCATTGATTAGAGTTTGAGCAATAGCATAAAGCTAAACAATAATAATAATAATCCAACCCAGATAGGTAAACAAGGACATGGATAACAAAAACTAGTCAATCCTTAGGTATAGATGTGTAATGCGGGAGGTGAATTAAATAATGAATAGGACAGAGATAGGTCAAGGGACACTTGCCTCCACCAACCGACTGCTGCTCAGGGGCTTCTCCTGCGAGTTCCTCGGGCTCTTCAACCGGATCGTTCTCTATGTGATTGCAAACATACATACATCCACATATTTAATACAAAAGAACAGTACACCATACAATAGAATGCAATAAGTAAACAGACGTTCCACGCGGGTTCGCGAGTACGGTTAAGAGAGAAAGAGGAAAAGACAGTCGAGAAACGATCACGTTACATGATTATAAATTAACCACTCGCTTAATGGAAGGAAATTTAATGTAGACACTATGTTTAGCGTAAAGTAAAGCCATGTTTCATGTCTAATCATTATAAGCAGGTGGAGATAAATAAAGAGGATGGTCGCGCGGCGAGACGCGCGACAGCATACGCCGACTAAACTGAGTCCAAAGTGGAACGTCGCGTGAATACACACGCGGCGTTACACCTTAAACAACCTGAAATTAAAATGGATCGTCGCGCGACGAAGCGCACGACGCAGCACGCTAACTAACGGAGTTTGACATTAACTATCGACTAACAAATAATCATCGCGAGCGCGGACGAGCGAGGATACGGTCGGGCGAGGCCGGGACGGGGGCGGGGCGACCGGGCCGGGGCTGTTGAACCGGGGGGCGGTTGAACCGGCCAGGGGCCGCGCCGGGGGCCGGACCGCGTCGGGGCCACGCCGGGGCCGCGCCGCCACTCCGGGGGCCGCGCCGGGCGAGCAGGGAGCCACCGGGGCCGCACCGGGCGAGCAGGGGCCGCTGGGGCCGCGCCGCCGCGCACGGGGCTGGGACGGGGGCGAGCGCCGCCGCGGGGAGGCCGGGGCGGGGTCGTGCGCCGCGGGGGGAGCAGGGCGGGGCCGCGGGCGCCGCCGCGAGGGGAGGCCGGGCGGGGCCGCGCCGCCGCGCGCAGGGCCGGGTCGGGGGGCCGCGCCGCGCCGGGGAAGCAGGGAGCGGGGCCGGGGCGCCGTCGCGCAGGTAGGGGGGGCGGGGCCGCGCGCCGCCACGCGGGCAGGGGGCGGGCGGGGCCGCGCGCCGCGAGCGGGGAGGGCAGGGGCGCGCGCGAGTAGGGGGAGAGAGAGGGCGCGAGCGGGGGAGAGAAGAGGAGGGAGAGGGAGAGAGAGAGGAGAAGGGGAGGGGAGGGGAGCTCACCTCGGGGTCCAAAATCCGGTGATCGCCGTCTCCAAATCCTAGGGCACCACGGGGAGAGAGAGATGGAAGAGGGAGAGGAGAGGTTGTTGCGCGGGAGATCCAAATGAGAGAGGGAGGAGAGGGGGGGGGCGCAGGGGGGGTTGGGCGCCAGGGGCGCGCAGGGCCGGGTCGGACCGGGCCGGCTGGGCTGGGCTGGGCTAGGCTGGGTCGAGCCACTTCGCGGATTGAAAACCCACGACATGCGCGGACCACTAAACGGAATTAAATCGCGAATCGAAATCCGGAACGGAACGAGACAAACACTCAACATCAGACAAGGAAAGGTGCTTCGGCATGATGCAACACCCATGACACTTAGGTTTTGGTTTATACATGACACGGGCACTTGTCGCTATACTGGTTTGAAATTGGGAAGAAGGAGCAAACGGGGAAAGAGAAAAGAGAGTAA
Organism: Zea luxurians; assembly: GCA_029449295.1. Lineage (NCBI taxonomy): Eukaryota > Viridiplantae > Streptophyta > Magnoliopsida > Poales > Poaceae > Zea > Zea luxurians. Next base: position 8,294,601 of record JAOPSE010000035.1, read on the forward strand.
CGCCCGAATTTGGTGAGAGAAAAGAAGAAAAAATTCTACCCCCAAATTCAGGGCGTTACAGTGCACCCGCTATCGATGATCCAACTTGAGCCCCCGGATGCATAAACCTACAAAACAAATTTAGGCCTTGTTCTTAGGTACCCAAACGGTCTTGGGTCCTTTTACATTAGAAACAAGCACCTTGGGTACCCAAACACAAGTCTTTGACCCCTTGTGTTTGCCCCCAACATATTTGGCAACTACTTTGCCTGATTTGTTAGTAAGCACATATGAAGCATCAAAAGTCTTAAATGAAATGTTAGGTTCATTTAATGCAATAGGAGATTTCTTTTTAGGCATTTTAACATGTGTAGAATGCCTAGAGCTACAAGCCTCATTCTTATAAATAAAAGCATGGTGAGAATGGGTCTTCTTTGCATGAATTCTCCTAATCTTTTCCTCAGGATAACCAGCAGGATACAAAATATAACCCTCGTTATCCTGAGGCATTGGAGCCTTGCCCTTAACAAAGTTAGACAATCTTTTAGGAGGGGCATTAAGCTTGACATTGTCTCCCTGTTGGAAGCCAATGCCATCCTTAATGCCAGGGCGTCTCCCACTATAAAGCATACTACGAGCAAATTTAAATTTTTCTTTCTCTAGTTCATGCTCGGCAATTTTAGCATCTAGTTTAGCTATATGTTCATTTTGTTGTTTAATCATAGCAAGGTGATCATGAATAGCATCTACATTAACATCTCTACATCTAGTGCAAATAGAAACATGATCAACTGTAGATGTAGAGGGTTTGCAATCATTTAATTCAACAATCTTATCATGTAAAATAGCATTCTCATCTCTAAGGTTGGAAATAGAAATATTGCAAACATCTAATTCCTTAGCCTTAGCAATTAATTTATCATTCTCAAACTTAAGGCTAGCAAGAGATTCATTCAACATGTCAATCTTAGCAATTAAACTAGCATTATCATTTCTAAGATTAGCAATTGAATCATCACAAACATTTGATTTCTCAACCTTAGCAATTAATTTGGCATTTTCATTTCTAAGGCTAGAAATAGTGTCATGGCAAGTGCTAAGCTCACTAGTTAATTTTTCATTTTTCTCTACCTCCTGAGCATAAGCATTTTTAGTCTTAACATGCTTTTTGTTTTCCTTAATAAGGAAGTCCTCTTAGCTATCCAAGAGTTCATCCTTCTCATGAATAACACTAATCAATTCATTCAATTTCTCTTTTTGTTGCATGTTAAGATTGGCAAAAAGTGTGAGCAAGTTGTCCTCATCATCACTAGAATTATCCTCGTCACTAGAAGTTGCATATTTAGTGGAGGATCTTGATTTTACCTTCTTCTTGCCGTCCTTTGCCATAAGGCACTTGTGGCCGACGTTGGGGAAGAGAAGACCTTTGTTGATGGCGATGTTTGCGGCATCCTCATCGTCGGAGGAGTCGGTGGAGCTCTCGTCGGAGTCCCACTCCCGGCAAACATGGGCATCGCCACCCTTCTTCTTGTAATACCTCTTCTTCTCCTTCTTCTTCCCCCTCTTGTCGTTATCCCTGTCACTATCACTAGATAAAGGACATTTAGCGATAAAATGACCGGGCTTACCACACTTGTAACACACTTTCTTGGAGCGGGGCTTATAGTCTTTCCCCCTCCTTTGCTTGAGGATTTGGCAGAAGCTCTTGATGATTAGCGCCATTTCCTCGTTGTCTAGCTTGGAGGCGTCAATGGGAGGCCTACTTGATGTAGACTCTTCTTTCTTCTCCTCCACCGCCTTGAATGCGACGGATTGTGCCTCGGGTGTGGAGGAGGTGTCTTGCTCGATGATTTTCTTGGAGCCTTTGATCATCAATTGAAAGCTCACAAATTTTCCTATCACTTCCTCGGGCGACATTAGTTTATATCTAGGATCACCATGAATTAATTGAACTTGAGTAGGGTTAAGAAATACGAGTGATCTAAGAATAACCTTGACCATCTCATGGTCATCCCATTTGGTGCTCCTGAGGTTGCGCACTTGGTTAACCAAGGTCTTTAGCCGGCTGTACATGGCTTGCGGGTCTTCTCCTTGGTTGAGCATAAAACGACCGAGCTCCCCCTCGATCGTTTCCCTCTTGGTGATCTTGGTCACCTCGTCTCCTTCGTGCGCGGTCTTGAGCACGTCCCAAATCTCCTTGGCGCTCTTCAACCCTTGCACCTTATTATACTCCTCTCGACTTAGAGATGCAAGGAGTATAGTTGTGGCTTGGGAGTTGAAGTGCCAGATTTGGGCAACTTCGTCCGAGTCATAGTCTTCATCCCCTGGCGATGGTACCTGTACTCCAATCTCAACAACATCCCAAATGCTAGTGTGGAGTGAGGTTAGATGGTGCCTCATTTTGTCACTCCACATATTATAATCTTCACCATCAAACATGGGTGGTTTGTCTAATGGGACGGAAAGTAAAGGAGTACGTTTGGAAATGCGAAGATAGCGTAGGGGGATCTTACTAAACTTCTTGCGCTCATGGCGCTTAGAAGTTACGAACGGCGCGTCGGAGCCGGAGGTGGATGGCGATGAAGAATCGGTCTCGTAGTAGACCACCTTCTTCATTTTCTTTTTATTGTCGCCACTCCGATGCGACTTGTGAGGAGGTGTTTCCTCCTTCTTCTTGTTGCGGGACTCTCCCGATGGAGCCTTCCCGTGGCTTGTAGCGGGCTTCTCTCCGGTCACCATCTCTTTCTTGGCGTGTTCTCCCAACATCACTTCGAGCGGTTAGGCTCTAATGAAGCATCGGGCTCTGATGCCAATTGAAAGTCGCCTGGAGGGGGGTGAATAGGCGGAATCTGAAATTTATAAACTTTAAGCACAACTACAAGCCGGGGTTAGCGTTAGAAATATAATCGAGTCCAAAAGAGAGGGCGAAAACAAATCAAACAAAAAATAGAGTGGATGACACGGTGATTTGTTTTACCGAGGTTCGGTTCTTGCAAACCTACTCCCCGTTGAGGTGGTCACAAAGACCGGGTCTCTTTCAACCCTTTCCCTTCTCAAACGGTCACCTAGATCGAGTGAGCTTTCTCCTTATCTCACGGGTCACTTAGACCCCGCAAGGACCACCACACACTTGGTGTCTCTTGCCTTGGTTACAAAACACTTGAGATCAAGAAATGAGGAAGGAAGAAAGCAATCCAAGCGCAAGAACTCAAAAGAACACAAATATCACTCTCTCACTAGTCACTATTTGATTGGAATGATCTTTGGACTTGGGAGAGGATTTGATCTCTTTGTTTGTGTCTTGGAGTGAAGTCTAGAGCTCTTGTATTGAATGCAATAGCTGAAAACTTGGATGCCTTGAAGTGTTGGTGGTTGGGGTGGTCGTTGGGAGGGGCTGCTATTGTATGGCGCACCGGACAGTCCGGTGTCCGGTGGTGCACTGGACAGTCACTGTTCACTGTCCGTTGTGCCTTCTGACGCCTGCTCTAACTTCTGCGCGCGCAGGCGCGCACTATAGCGTTTCACTGTTCCTCTGCAGACGACCGTTGGCGCGAAGTAGCCGTTGCTCCGCTGGCACACCGGACAGTCCGGTGTTACACCGGACAGTCTGGTGAATTATAGCGGAGTGGCTCCCCAAATTCCCGAAGCTAGCAAGTTTGAGTTGATCCACCCTGGTGCACCGGACACTGTCCGGTGGCACACCGGACAGTCCGGTGCGCCAGACCAGGGCAGCCTTCGGTTGTCCTTTGCTCTTTTTATTTGAACCCTTTCTTGGACTTTGTATTGGTTTGTTGTGAACCTTTGGCACCTGTAGAACTCATAATCTAAAGCAAACTAGTTAGTCCAATTGTTTGTGTTGGGCAATTCAACCACCAAAATTCGTATAGGAAAAGGTTTGACCCTATTTCCCTTTCAAGTAGGTTCTTTGGAACCGAACCTCGGGAAACAAATCACCGTGTCCATTCGTGTCGATCTTTACTATTTGATTTGTTTTTTCTCCCCTCTCACTAGAAGTTCTCTTGCTCACATTGGTTTGAGTTAGCTCCCAAAAGTTATTCACACAGATTGAGCAACTCATAGCAAGAGGAACGATCTTTCACACTCTGGATTTATTTCTAACCCTAACCCTGGGTGTGGTGCGTGTTCAAAGTTTATATTTTTCAGGTTTCGCCTATTCACCCCCCCTCTAGGCGACTTTCAAGAAGTTATAGCATTATATGCAACCAATGTATATAATTATTGGTATATAGCAAAATAACCTCGCCTCTATTTGTTGTTGCCCCTGTTTGAGGGGTTTGATAGATATTTGTCACATTAACTCTAGATCCCTAGATCATACAAGTTGAAATAGATTAAATAGGTATGATTGAGTATATATTCATCTAAAACATAACAAGTATTGTTTTCACGAAATAGAATTCGCTAAGTTCACCTAGATTGACTAATGTATCTAGAATCAAATAAGTTCTCCTAAATTGACTAATGTATTTAGAATCTGTTAAGTTCACCTAGATTGACTAAATGTATCTAGAATATGCTAAGTTTAGCTAGATTAGCTAAATGTATCTAAAATTGAATAAGTTAAACAAAATTTTAGAAAGTACAATGAACCTAAGCTCCAGAAGGTCTCGAAGGATGAAATTGAGGAAACATCGACGATAGCGGCAAGGGCAATGGCAACGATTGTCAAAATGATGAAGCATGCGATGCAACAGGGTGCTGCTAAAACATTGACTACACATACAACATGTTAATATTGTTAAATACAACAAATGCTAAATAATATAAAATTAGACTTATGGAAATCCAACGTTGTTCTCGGGTGTCATAGTTAGCCATGCACTCTTGTTGTTGTGCTTGTACTCTAGCAAAGTACTCCTATTGCTACCTAAAGTACTCTTGTTGTGCCCTACGTTGGTCCTGTATATTTTGATTGGAACTCTGAGAGGAAGATCCTCTCTATGATCAAACATCACTTGAGTCGATCACACCAGTGAATATAGAGTAGCTTCAAAATTTTAAAAATATAAATTTTAGTTAAAAATACTAATAAAAACTAAGAAATTATCAACTCACTATCCATGTGCCTTTCCACCACCACTGGCTTGCACCACCACTGGATCAATCAGTCCATGTCGCCAATCGATGTCATCACCATGGTGTTGAACCATCTCTTGCCCAAATTGCTCCTGAAGTTAAGAAAATAAACTTAGAATTGAATATTTCAAGACATTCTAAATTGTTAACAACTCACCAATCGTTCAAACACCTATTGACTGCAAAGGACCTCAGTATAGATTACAACAACTTTTGGCAATAATTGTTTTTTGACTTAGGGCCTATAAGTACCACCTCAACTAGCCATTTTAAGTGTGTGGAAGCTGAGTAATATACCAAAGGAGTTGATGCTTCATTCTAGTGCTCTCCACTTGTACAAAGTTAGTGATACACATGGTGATTAATTTAGGTGTTTTGTAATGTGTTTAGGCTAGTTAGACCATCACTTGTGCACTTGTTCTAGATTTAGGCTTCGTGTGTAGTGGGGTTTCCGTACCTCCTACCACTGAGTGCTTGCATGCACCATTATTGTATTTGGAGGGGTTTATAGTCTTGCTAGACCGTACCAACCATGTTTCTGGTGTGGCTATCACTATGTCCCTAAGGGAACAAGGCTCACAACGGTTTGGCCAAAAGCTCGGTAGTGAAGCTAGAAGGGTGCGATCTAGGAGAGGTCATCTCAGAGATCCACTTGCACATGGTGAAGGCTAGAGGCTATCCAAGGAGTTACTCGGCTGTGGCTAGAAGCTTGGCTCTTGTGAGGGCATCATTACGAGAGGCTCTAGTGAGGAATAGGGGGAGTGTGAACTTCTTAATACCTCAGAAAAATACCAGAGTCATCAACGGAAGTTTGCACCTTTATCTCAATTAAGCTTCTGCACATTATTTATTGTTACTTAAGTTGTGTTATTAATTTTCTAGTTTAGCTTGCTATGATAGTGATAGGATTGGAACCTAGGTTGTATAACTCTTTTGCAGTAGAGATAGTAACACACCTAGCAAAACCATAGTTGAACATCTAGATAGATTACTTTCTTGGATAGGTTTTAGTTAGGTGAAAATTAGAGGCCTTAGGTTAAGAAGTTGATTCTTAAGTTGCCTAATTGACCTACCTCTTAGGCATCATGACCCCTTCACAATTGTCAACTATGAATTCTATAAGTGCATGCCAAGGTGGCAACTTGATAGGTGGGGCGCTGCCCTGACCTGTCCAATGGACTAATTCAACAATGGGTCATCGCCGGTGAGGGGGGCAATACATCATATTATGGGCCCTGCACCTGTAGTGCTAGATCCAAGAATTGTGGTTGTAATCATGTCCACTTCACCACATATATGATGTCCATGAGAAGCACACACGACGGTAGCAGAAACAACACAAGCTATAGGTGTTGCGTCATCGTCTTTCATGGGATAGAGTCTCACCGCCACTAAATACTCAACGTGAATTGCTCAAAGTAATTGTGGAATGTAAAGCAAGGGTTAGAAGGCTCCTCCAAATTTTTCTGAGGTATCAAAGAGTCGACACTCTCCACTAATCCTCATTGGAGCATCCGCGCAAGGCGTTAGCAACCTCTTGGTCCTCACAAGGAATAAGTGCTCACTACGAGCTGATTCTTCGCATCTTCGGTATGGTGAATTGTTCACAACCTTGTACAACATTGAGCCGTGTAACCAACAAATCCTTCGGGGTGATCACCATGCTCCAATCGCCACTAAACTGTCTATGTGACGTTCATCACCAAAAGTAACACGGTCTATACTTTCACTTGACCAAGGCAAGTCTAATCCAAATGGTGTGTGATCTAGAGGGCTCTCTTTTGCACTAGTGAGGTCCTAACACGGGATTATGATGTTGCTAATCACCTCACTATTGCAAAGGGTCTTGGAATGTCTCTCAATGAATACAACATGCTTGGTGGGCAAGACATTGAATGTGGTTGTTGGAGCGGGTATAAATAGCCACCCATCAAAAACTAGTTGTTAATGTTCTACATTGTTCGCGGGGGGCACTAGATCTGTCTAGTGCACCACAGGTGTGCCACAAGACCAGCCAGTGACGTCAACCAACAGCTAGTTATACTGGAGGTCACGTGCGCCAGTTGTGCACACTGGACTGGTCCGCTGTGCCAAGGTTGGAAAGATCCTATGGCACACCAGACTGATACAATGTGCGTGTCACACACGGATTTAAGGGCCAAACCCGGGCATGAATCAAATGTGTGCTAAGATCAAGTCTCACACATATGATGATTCATGGTATAGAAATGAATGTCACATCTTTACTATATAATAGGAGTTCTATACAAAATAGTTAAATAAATACATCATATGAAGACAACGATCCAGCAACCATAGTTGACTGGGAGACGATGGCCTAGACCTCTCACAAACTCATCACGACAACCTTCATGCCCCTTATCTTGTAGTACCTGTCCTTGACCTGGGGGATGTGAGTACAACAAGGGTGAGCTCACATATGATCATTGCTCAACAAGTTGTGGGGAATAATGTGTGTGAGCTCACTTACGGTGGGGTCTCATATGAAGTGTAAGGCTTACTAAAGAAGATGGTTAAAGCTGAGTGTTGCTTTTAATGTTGGTCAAAGTTTTATTAGTAGTTACTAAGTGTAAGTAGATACCAACCCAAATAAAGAAGAGATCATAATTAATAATAAACCTAAGATGCGATGCAAATGATATATTAAGTTTAGTTCCATAAATTAATCATGCGAGAGTCCTGAGTCGCTCTTGACCACGAGCACGACTGATATACCAGTTTTACAATCTACAAAGGTTGCACCCTTTACCCATAAGTCATGTTACCCATTTGCTAAGGGATCGTGACTTCCCATTCATATCGTCGAGGAGACGAGGTAGGGTAGCACTATGAGGCCTTTACAAAGTTCCACTAGCTTCAAAAAATCCACTACGGTTTCTAAGGAGAGTGATATAGGAATCCCTCATCTGAAAAGACATCACAGCATGATCAACCCGAGAACCTCCCTATACCGACAACTCCCCTACCTCCATTGTCCATTTCAGGTAAGGTAGTCCTCCACTAGCTTTCCTAATTAGTCAGCCAATGGCATTCCATACCACCCTTGTGGTAGCACTGTTATCTCAAGTTAAGCTCCATGTTCAAATTATCACAATGATCTTGTCATGAATAATAATTAAAACAACAAAAAATTGGAATATGATCATAATTCAAATGTAATATTAATCCCAAAACCAGGTAGAGCAATAGCAAGTCTTCGCAATAATTCATTTGTCTACAAGGGGTGGGGTAAACAAAACTAGGGAAACCTATTATGTCCCATCAAATTATCCTGAGCATGTCATAGTGATTAACAGAGAACATTATTAGGTAAAGAAGAGTGGTCAAGGGCACAACTTGCCTTAGACTTGAGATCCCATGTACTTCACCAAATTAGTCTTCAGATTTCTCGTGACCTCACTGCTACTCGTAGCAATACATACAAATAGGTAAGGAGTACATAAACATAACAGTACACCAAACATAGAAACAAACCACGTAAGAATATTCTACGCGCTGCTACGAGGTCGTAGGTTCGAGAACGACTAAAATTAGAGTTATAGTTACAGAGACATGATTTTCCAAAGTTTTTAGGTGCTTAAATAGTCAATTATATTCTATGCTGAATAATATAAATCATGTGAGAAACTATCACATTTAGGTAATTCATCAAACTTTAATCTATGTTATAACTATATTAGAATCATATTTTAGTTAAACTAGTCATGGCTTGATTTACAATGTCACATTAACCTTAATTAACAAAGTCAGTCTAATAAGATGGTATGTAATTATTTCTGAAAACACTAAAATAAATGTTGATATCATGTAGACAATATTATTATGAAGTTATCGCAATTTGAACAGATCAATCGGGGTTAAAATGAAGGAGTTATGAATTTCTAAAGTTTATTGAATTATTCTTATTTTAAAAATCACTTTCAAATTTTATTTTACATAACTGAAGCTTGGGTGTAATTTTTCTATAAACCTAGGGGTTTATTTGAAAAATCTAGGGACTCCAGTGTAAGGTTTTATATACTGCCGAGGATGGCATGTTTATTTTAGTAAAACACAGGGTCTCTTTAGCAAATTAACGAGGCTGAAGGAGTATCGACACACTCTAGCCACATGATATGATGTGGACGGCCCAGATTAAATCATACAACTTTACGAATCGGTTCGCACTCAAGGCCCTCGAATTTGAGATCCATGGCCGAGGAAGTTCCACATCTTTGATTTGACCTAGCCCTCAGATCTAAAATCTATGGCTCAGATTTCATTCGTGAAGAGGTACGCGACCTTCTAATCTCATCCACTCATCCGGATCGAATGGCCAGGAGTCGTTCCCCTCACAACCGGACGCAACAAACGGCGGCGCCGCCCCTCCTCCCGGCATTCCATCGCTGGAGCAAAGGTGCCTGATGCCCTGGTGCCCCAAACCTCAATACAAAAGAGCTAAGCATAGATGGGGTCATGACGAACAGCTTGAAGGGTGTCTCACCTGCAATAGTGCTGCGGAGTAGCCTGCTCGTGGTGCAAGCAGGATCCACGGTGGAGCACCAACTCCAGCGTGGAATCGCCACGCGCTCCGATCACCACTTCGTCCGCAGATGCGACGGTCGGTCTTCGCGAGTGTTCTAAACCCCGCAGACCTAACCAATGGCGTTGATCGAGCCCCACAACGGTGGTTCACCCAGCATGGCGGTGGCGGATTCTTCACTGAGAGCACCTCGAGGGGGTGGGTGAATAGGTGATCCTGAATAAAACAGCTCAACAAACCAAACATGTACTAATATTAGATTAGTGAAAGCGAGAGCCAAGTTCAAATGAGGAGTATGAAAGGAGTAAACTTCTTCACTTAATTGCTCTTCACTAAGTGAGTATTGAACTTAGAGCAATTATGTAAGTGAAGTGAATAGAGAGAAAATCGAAGTAGGATAAAGATGAGTGACATAATAATTTTTATCCTGTGGTTCGGTCAAGTAGAATGCTTGCCTACTCCACGCTGTGGCGTCCCAACGGACCGGGGTTGCACCCAACCCCTTTCAAGTGATCCAAAGATCAACTTGAATACCACGGTTCTCTTTATCTCAACAATACCCTGTTGTGAGGAATCTCCACAATTTGGATTCTCTCACACCTTACATAGATGATCTCAAATGAACACAAGAGTAAGGAGGAATAGAAACACACACAAGAACTAGAGTTGCAACAACAACACACACATGAGACAAGAAAGAGCACACGAAGCAACACAACGGAATTACAACTCAAAGAAGTGCTCAAATCTCTATCATAATGAAACAATTGCGTGTTTGTGGAGTCTCGTCATTGTAGGATGTTCAATGAGTGCTTGGTGTGCAGCTCCATGTGCCAAGAGGTCCCTTTCATAGCCCCAAGGGACCTAGGAGCCATTGGAGCTCCATTTGGAAGGCCCTGGTTGCGTTCTATCCGCGGGTGCACAGGACTATCTGGCGCACAGTGGACAGTGAACAGTGTGTGGGGCGCAGAATGCCTTGATTGGCTGCTATCCTGTTCTGGGGGGCACCGGACTGTCAGGTAAGCCACTTGACCATTGCTCCTGGCCGACGTGGTGGCTAGCCATTGCGCGGCTGGCATACCAGACTGTCTGGTGCCTCGCGTGGACCGTCCGATGAATTATAGTCGACGCAGGCTAGAAATCCCAAGAGTAGTGAGTTGGCCAGACCGTGCACATGACTGTCCGGTGATGGGCACCGGACCGTCCGGTGCTCTGCAGTCCAACACCTTTTCTCTTTTTCTTTCTTGTTCTCTTTTGCTCCTTTTTGGCTTGACTTCATAAAGTCCCTGGCACTTAGACAAACATGATTAGCACACAAAACAATTTACTAAGTGTCTAGAGCTTACCTTTTTACTTGGTCCATCTAGATTTGCACTATGTCCATCTAGATTTGTTGCACTATACCTTTGCTTATACATCATGTTAGTTCAAACATAACATGTTGTGCATCTAATCACCAAAACAATATAGAAATGGCCTAGGGCACATTTCCCTTTCAATCTCCCCCTTTTTCTTGATTTATGCCAACACATCAAAAAGCAACTCATATTGAACTAACATATCCAAATGAGCTTAAAAGTGCAAATTGATGTCAAATTGCAGACCAATAAAGTTATCATAGGATTTGGCATATTTGGATCACTTTTGCCACCACTTGGTTTGTTTTCGCAAAACTAATCCATTTTCCTATCTTTATGTCAAAACACTTTTTGGCAAATCAAAATATCTTTCATGACTAGTTTTGATCAAACACCAAAAACTCCCCCTTTTTCCCATAATCAAATTTCTCCCCCATAAGAGAGCAGTTTTTGCAATAAAGTATTCTTACACTAAAACTGTTGAAAAATTCACAAGTGGTAGCTGATCCAGTTGCTTTGGCCTTAATTTCTCCCCCTTTGGCATCAAGCACCAAAATAGAAGAACTATTTGGCCTTTTAACCTCATTGCCTCACAAAAATTGCAAGTAAAACCAAGGGCAACGAGAAAAATAGTGACTTGGAAAAAGATACATTGATACCGGAATGCAGTGGAAGCCTCTTCTTTGTCCGAGTCCACCTTTTCCATTTCAATCCATCTTTGAGACTATATCAAAGTAACTCAAGCAAACACATTAGTCTCAAAGGGTCAAGTTGTAGTACATCCTCCCCCTAAATATGTGCATCATGTGAGGTCTGGGGTTGACTTGTACAACTTGAGCACCAAAATAAGTAAAGATAGAAATGCTTAAAAGAACGTGATCAAAGGCATAAAACACATGCATGCTATATATCAATCCAAGTTATGCGAATCTACGCAACCTGCAAAACCTTTTATCATCTAAAGGCTTGGTGAAGATATTGGCTAAATGGTTCTCGGTGCTAATATGGCAAACATCGATATCTCCCCTTTGTTGGTGGTCTCTCAAAAAGTGATGTCGGATGTGATATGACCACGCCATTAAGCAACATGTTACAACCCCCAAGTCATACTACATCAACTCAAGTACAACCAACATCATCACCAACCCAAGTCTTTGATGGACCAATTACACGTAGCCAAGCTAAGAAGCTACAGCAAGAGGTGCACGCGCTACTTTATGAATTTCAATTAAATACTAATGAGAACTTTATGCTACCTAAGTCGTGTATGTTGATATTACTTAGGTTCACCAAAGAGGAAGGACAAAACATATCAAAGGCAAATCAGCAAGAAGAGTTATGTCCGAGTGAGTCCAGCACTACAGAACCATCCAGAAGAAACAGTCATATCTTTTGATTCCCAAAAGCTATGAAGGCCCATAAGTACTTTTTGGAAAGCTCTTGAAGTCTAGTTTCCAATGTTTCTAAAGCCGACTTAACCACATCTACCAGAAAGGCAGCCGACCTACTTTAGTGCCGACTGGTCAGAAAATCCGAGTCAGTCCAGCGCAACAGAACCGTCCAGAAGAAACAGTCATATCTTTTGATCCCCAAAAGCTATGAAGGCCCATAAGTACTTTTTGGAAAGCTCTTGAAGTCTAGTTTCCAATGCTTCTAAAGCCGACTTAACCACATCTACCAGAGAGGCAGCCGACCTACTTTAGTGCCGACTGGTCAGAAGGTCAACAGTCAGCATGATGACCAAGTTTTCGTATTAAACTGCATCATTCTACGAAGTTTCATTAAGCATGCTATATATGGTGAGAAAGCTTATCAAGTCAGCTTTCCAACGCATCCAGCCCCACGTCATTTGAAGATTCCTAGAAGAAGTTATTGTCAAAATACTGAAGGTTGCGCAGAAGTCAAACAGCCACACGGAAATCAGCTCTGCAGATCTCCCGAAGAGGCTCCTTCACATTAGCTCGTGAAAATACTTTTGTTTTGTGTTTATACCTCACTAAGGCTGGTTGTTACTAGTATAAATACCCCCCTATATCTATGATGTAAGGCAGCTTATGATAATCTAAAACAGAACCCCTTTGTTCAGCTGTGTGCTAACAAATATTGAGAGTGATCTCTACCCCTTTGCTCTTGTGAATTCCTTCGCGGGATTGCAGAAGCGGCGGCTTCATCCGCTCCCAATTGGTGCTCCTACTCCCTTCGAGGTCTCCTCGATTGATTGTAGGCTGTGTTGGTTGGTTCTTTGAGAGTGTGGTTGGGCGAATCCTCGATTCAGGCTGCCGGTTAAAGACGGTGGTTGGCTTCGAGTTTTATTTGTCAGGTTGCACTAGTTATCGCTGCTTGGAGCAAGTTATCTTGGCTTCTTTGAAGCTAGTTATCTGAAGATTGATCCTACGTCGTGAAGATCGGGCATCGTGACGCATCATCTGGTATCAAAGCCTCAGTTGCCACGGTAGGATTCTTTACCCTTAGCTACATATATTTTGTGTTCGTCCTATCCACCAAAAAGCCATAAAATATTTTGTCATAGCCCTTTGTTTCAATCTGTTGTTCTAGTGAGTTTTGTTAAGTTTCAGTCCTTAGAGTCTTTGTTTAGTTGCTGGTCACTCTATCCTTTGTGTTTTCCTTTGAGCCTCTTATATATATCTGAAAATATCCACAAAAAGAGTATTCTGAAAAAAAAAAACCTCATCATTTCCTTCGCGTTAACTTTGATCCTATTTAAGTTATAGCTGCTGGTTGAGTTGTTTGTTAAGTATTATAAAGTGTGCAATATCATATCAGATCTCTGTGTTTAGTTGTATAAAAAAAAAGTATCAAAAAAAAGAGAAGAAAGAAAAGTACCAAAGAAAAGTGTTGAACAAGATTGTGAAAGAAAAGTAGAACAATCAGTTTGTTTATGTGCACAAGTGCTGAAAATTTTATCAAGTTATTCAACCAGTTTGCTATTGTCATTTGGTGCAAAATTTTGGTTGGATCTGATTGCAACACTTGCATTCCAATCATACTCCTTGTCTGCATCAAATCTGAAATTTCTTGCGCGTGTGTTTGATCTATTTACATCACTCGAATCTTGTGGTCAGCACTAGGCAGGGAACTTCTAGTCGGATGGTTATTTAACTTAACAACAACTAGAATTCAGATTGTATCCCTTGTTTATTAATCCCCACCAAGCTCCACATATAAGCCATCGTAATCGGTACTCTGGTCTTGTATTCGCTTAACCACCACTTTCTTGTTACCACCACACATTTTCTTGCAACCCGCAGGGAACTCATAAGAGCTTTGGTTGGTAAGAGTGGTGAGGTTGTGAGATTCTATATAGCTTCATATTCCACCTATATTTGTTGCCTTGTGTCACTAACTTCGCAGGAAGATGGATCCCAACGTTGACATTGAAGAATGTGTCACCCTGATACAATTCAATGAGCTCAAACAAAGCATAGAAGCCAAGCAAGATCTGTTGGCACAAGATCTTCAGACACTTATGGCTGAAATCAGAGGTCGTCGACGACTCCCCGACGGTGTAAGAAACCATGATAAAGATGGGGAAGAAGATGAAGGAAATTATTCTAGAAGAGCAAGTGAACATGGGAGGAGAAATCAAGGTGCTGCATATGGTAGAGGAAGAGGCCGGAATCGAAGAAATAATGACAATGAAGAATCTGAATTTGGGGATGATCAGTCTCAACATCGCTATGGTCGTCGTCATCATAGAGGCGTCAACCAAGAAGAGAGATTTGGGAAACTTAAGTTTACCATGCCAAAATTTGATGGTAGATCTGATCCTGAAGATTACTTCACATGGGAATTGAAAGTGGAGAAAATCTTCCGCCTACATAATTATTCAGAGGAGAAGAAACTCGCAATGGCATCTCTTGAGTTTGAGGGATATGCTCTGATTTGGTGGGAGCAACTTCTTCGTGATCGTGAAGAAGATGGAGAGGACCCTATTGTTACTTGGCAAGAGATGAAGCGAGAAATGAGAATTCGTTTTGTGCCGAAGCATTATCGGCGTGATCTTTTTGATAAATTGCAGAATTTGAGGCAAGGAAGTTTCTCTGTTGAGGAGTATTATAAGGAGATGGAGAAGGCCATGATTAGAGCCAATGTATATGAAGACGAAGAGCAAACCATTGCACGTTTCATGGCTGGGTTACACCGCAGCATTCAGCGTATTGTTGAGTTTCAGCCGTACCAACGTCTTATTGATTTGGTACATCAAGCCACCAAAGCTGAACGCCAGCTACAGCAAGATGCTAAGAACAACAAACCTTTGTCATATGGTGCACGAACCATGACTGGAGGAAGCTCAAGGTTTACTGTTGCACCCTTAATGTCAAAAGTTTCAACTGGAGACTTGCGATCCAATATTCAAGGCAATTCTAGTGGAAAGAACGGTGCTGCTCCAAACACGAGTTATAAACCAGCAGCATCCACTTCTACATCAGTGGGCTCTACAGCCAAGAGTAGCGGTATTCAGTGCTTCAAGTGTGGAGGTCGTGGTCATGTCATAAAGGAGTGTCCAAATAATCGTGTGATCCTTGTGACTGATGATGGAGAATATACATCAGCTAGTGAGGAGGAAGCTGAAGCAGGAAATGAAGATGTCATTGATAAATCTGAAGAACATACGGGATGTGAATTTGAGCATGGTACTACTCTTGTGGTTACACAAATTTTGAGTGTTCAAATGAAAGAAGCTGAAATTGGACAGCGACATAATCTTTTTCAAACGCGAGCCAAAGTGCAAGACAAAGTAGTAAAAGTGATCATTGATGGAGGGAGTTGCCATAATCTTGCAAGTCGTGAGATGGTTGAAAAGCTTGGTTTGAAGTTGCAGCGACACCCTCATCCATATCATGTCCAATGGTTGAATGAATCAGGAGATATCAAGATTGGTTATAAGGTGAAAGTTTCGTTCAAGATTGGAGAGTATGTTGACACAGTGGAGTGCGATGTTGCACCCATGTCTGTGTGTCACATGCTGCTAGGAAGACCTTGGCAATATGATCGATATTCTCAACATTGTGGAAGAACAAATCAATACACGCTAGATCTGAAAGGGAGAAAGTTTGTACTCAAGCCTATGACCCCTCAACAAATCATGGCTGAACACTTACAAAAGAAAACTGAAATTAGTACAGCAAGTAGAGGAGGAGAAGAGCAAAAGAAATTGAGTGCCATCCACAATTCGGTGAGTGAGTGCTACAAGCCAAATTCCCAAGATAAAAAGAAGGAAGAGGGAGAACACCTAGTTATGCTAGCCACAAAATCCGAGCTGAGAGAAGTGAGGAACAACCCATATCAAGTGCTCTTTGTACTTGTGAACAAAGATGTTTTGATTTCTCCTAACGACATAACATCTCTTCCTAGTGTTGTGGCTGATCTTTTGCAGGACTATGAAGATGTATTTCCACAAGAAACACCGGCTGGACTACCTCCAATTCGAGGGATTGAGCATCAAATCGATCTTATTCCAGGGGCTACACTTCCTAACCGTCCGCCATATCGAACCAATCCCGAAGAAACTAAGGAAATACAAAGGCAAGTACAAGAACTTCTTGATAAAGGTTTTGTTCGTGAAAGCTTAAGCCCTTGTGCTGTTCCTGTGATTTTAGTACCTAAGAAAGATGGATCTTGGAGGATGTGTGTTGATTGTAGAGCGATAAATAATATTACCGTTCGCTATCGCCATCCTATTCCACGACTAGATGATATGCTTGATGAATTAAGTGGTTCCACAATTTTTACTAAAATTGATTTGAGAAGTGGATACCATCAAATAAGAATGAAAATTGGAGATGAATGGAAGACTGCATTTAAAACAAAATTTGGGTTGTATGAATGGTTAGTAATGCTCTTTGGGTTGACTAATGCTCCTAGTACTTTTATGAGATTAATGAACCATGTCTTAAGAACTTTCATTAGAAAATTTGTTGTTGTCTACTTTGATGAAATTCTAATTTACAGCAAGTCTTTTGATGAACATGTGAAACACATTCGACAAGTTTTAGAAGAGCTAAGAAAGGAGAAATTATTTGCTCATCTTGAGAAGTGCAGTTTTTGCACAGACCATGTTGTGTTTCTTGGCTTTGTTGTTTCAGGAAAGGGAATAGAAGTGGATGAATCCAAGTTGAAAGCAATCAAGGATTGGCCAGCTCCAACGAATGAAAGAACCAATATGGAAGTCTCCAAGCGTGCTGCTTATATAAAAAAGATATATGAGAAGACCAATGAAGCAATTGAGCTCAAAGCAGTGCGCAAGGCTGCAAGAATGAACAAGCATAGGAAGAAGTTATTTAAATCGGGGGACGTGGCTTGGATTCACTTGTGCAAAGAGCATTTTCCTGATCAGCGCAAATCCAAATTGATGCCACGAGGGAATGGTCCATTTCGTGTTCTTGCCAAGATCAATGATAATGCATATAAAATAGATCTTCCACCAAGCTATGGCGTGAGCAACACGTTCAATGTTGCTGACCTCTTACCATATACAAGCGAAGACATTTCAGAGTCGAGGACGACTCCTTTTCAAGGGGAGGAGGATGATATGACCACGCCATTAAGCAACATGTTACAACCCCCAAGTCATACTACATCAACTCAAGTACAACCAACATCATCACCAACCCAAGTCTTTGATGGACCAATTACACGTAGCCGAGCTAAGAAGCTACAGCAAGAGGTGCACGCGCTACTTTATGAATTTCAATTAAATACTAATGAGAACTTTATGCTACCTAAGTCGTGTATGTTGATATTACTTAGGTTCACCAAAGAGGAAGGACAAAACATATCAAAGGCAAATCAGCAAGAAGAGTTATGTCCGAGTGAGTCCAGCACTACAGAACCATCCAGAAGAAACAGTCATATCTTTTGATTCCCAAAAGCTATGAAGGCCCATAAGTACTTTTTGGAAAGCTCTTGAAGTCTAGTTTCCAATGTTTCTAAAGCCGACTTAACCACATCTACCAGAAAGGCAGCCGACCTACTTTAGTGCCGACTGGTCAGAAAATCCGAGTCAGTCCAGCGCAACAGAACCGTCCAGAAGAAACAGTCATATCTTTTGATCCCCAAAAGCTATGAAGGCCCATAAGTACTTTTTGGAAAGCTCTTGAAGTCTAGTTTCCAATGCTTCTAAAGCCGACTTAACCACATCTACCAGAGAGGCAGCCGACCTACTTTAGTGCCGACTGGTCAGAAGGTCAACAGTCAGCATGATGACCAAGTTTTCGTATTAAACTGCATCATTATACGAAGTTTCATTAAGCATGATATATATGGTGAGAAAGCTTATCAAGTCAGCTTTCCAACGCATCCAGCCCCACGTCATTTGAAGATTCCTAGAAGAAGTTATTGTCAAAATACTGAAGGTTGCGCAGAAGTCAAACAGCCACACGGAAATCAGCTCTGCAGATCTCCCGAAGAGGCTCCTTCACATTAGCTCGTGAAAATACTTTTGTTTTGTGTTTATACCTCACTAAGGCTGGTTGTTACTAGTATAAATACCCCCCTATATCTATGATGTAAGGCAGCTTATGATAATCTAAAACAGAACCCCTTTGTTCAGCTGTGTGCTAACAAATATTGAGAGTGATCTCTACCCCTTTGCTCTTGTGAATTCCTTCGCGGGATTGCAGAAGCGGCGGCTTCATCCGCTCCCAATTGGTGCTCCTACTCCCTTCGAGGTCTCCTCGATTGATTGTAGGCTGTGTTGGTTGGTTCTTTGAGAGTGTGGTTGGGCGAATCCTCGATTCAGGCTGCCGGTTAAAGACGGTGGTTGGCTTCGAGTTTTATTTGTCAGGTTGCACTAGTTATCGCTGCTTGCAGCAAGTTATCTTGGCTTCTTTGAAGCTAGTTATCTGAAGATTGATCCTACGTCGTGAAGATCGGGCATCGTGACGCATCAGGATGTCTATGTGCTTAGTGCGGCTGTGTTCAACAGGATTATCTGCCAAGCGGATTGCACTCTCATTATCACATAGGAGTGGGACTTTGCTTAGATTGTAGCCAAAGTACCAGAGGGTTTGCTTCATCCAAAGTAGTTGCGCGCAACACTGGCATGCGGCAACATACTCGGTCTCAGTGGTGGATAGGGCAACAGATGTTTGTTTCTTAAAGCTCCAAGACACCAGGGACCTTCCTAGAAATTGACAAGTCCCTGATGTGCTCTTCCTATCAATCTTGCACCTTGCATAGTCAGAGTCTGAATATCTGATTAAGTCAAAGGTGGACCACTTTGGATACCAGATCTCGAAGCAACGCGTATGAACTAAGTATCTAAGAATTTGCTTCACGGCCACAAGATGACATTCCTTGGGGTCAGATTGAAATCTAGCACACATGCATACGCTAAGCATTATATCTGTTCTACTAGCACAAAGATAAAGTAATGAACCTATCATAGACCGGTATGCCTTTTGATCAATGGACTTACCTCCCTTGTCGAGGTCCAAGTGTCCATCGGTTCCCATTGGCGTCTTGGCGGGCTTTGCGTCCTTCATCCCAAACCTTTTGAGCAATTATTGAGTCTACTACATTTGAGAGATGAAAGTTCCTTCCCTTAGTTGCTTCACTTGAAATCCAAGGAAGTAGTTTAATTCTCCCATCATTGAAATTTCAAATTTCTTCATCATTACCCTACTAAACTCTTCACAAGACTTTTGATTAGTAGAACCAAATATTATGTCATCGACATATATTTGGCAAACAAAAAAATCACCATTACAAGTCTTAGTAAAAAGAGTAGGATTCGCTTTGTAACACCCCTGGTGTTACTGCCACTAAAACATGAGCATAACATCATGAGCATTAGCATATCATGTGTTTGTTACACCTAGAGTGCATTCACTAGGTAAAAATTTCAAATCAGTTGTACTGATGTGACTTGAGGTGTGGGTAACTCTAGGGTAGAGTGCTTAACCCTAAATTAGGGCTTATGGATATAAGTGAAGCCCAAATATGTGAAAACCTCAAAAGACATGAGACATGATCATAAAATATCACATTTGAAGGACTTTAGTGACACTAAAACCCTAAAGTGCTAAAAACCCTGAAAAGACCCTTGGAAAACCCTAAATCAAAACCCTAGGGGGTTAAGTGCAAATTTTGTACACTTTTGGACCAAAGTGCAAAAACCAAAGTAATATAACACCACAAACTATGTGTTTCTCACATTTAAGGATTTGCAAGGCAATTTTTGAGATTTGGACTTATTTGCAAAAAGGACACCCCATACCTCCATGTGCCTAAGTCTAAAATGCAGTGCATGAGGTCAACTTTGGAACCCTGTATCTCTCAGTTCCTAAGGAATTTGCCCTAGGTCAACACATCAAATTTACAGAGCTATAATAGGAGTACAACTATGCTTAAGTGATTAAGCCTTGATCACATACAAAATTTGGAGTAAAATAAGCTCAAAGTTGAGCTGTCAGTCACACTGATAACTAAATTATCGCCACCAGTGACATTAGCAGGACTTTGAGGTCGAATTAGAGTAGGATCTATTGATCGGTTGGGGATGGTTACTATAGTTGAATTGTAGCTAGACTATAGGACTACAACTTTGTTAAAGGTGGATTTGCAAGTTATTACATGGAATTTTGAGATTTGGGCGCTGCAATCTGCTCTGTCAGGTGTTCTGAATAACATTATGATGGTACAGTAACTGACAAAGATCCTAGGTGCAGCTCCCCTTACCGCCGGTGAACCACGCGCTCGGATTTGCGCTGGCCACCGCAATTCGTACCTCGGATAAGTGGATTACGCTTGGCCGTGAAAAGATCTTTGTCGCAGATGAACTCAGGACACTGTGGTCGTTCTGTCGTCCATCAACTTGCACCGGCGACGTGGCCAAGCGATCGTCGTCGAGGTATACGTCGCCTGCCATGATCGCGACACACCCTGACCCTCTAACCATGTCGCAGTGAGTTGCCTTAGCCCACCCGTTCATCGCCGGTGGTCTTGCCACCGTAAAGTCCACGAATCGCTTGCGCCAGTAGCTTCTTCCCTCTCCGACCGCCAGTGCAATATCTTCAAATTGAACGCTACCGCCCTCGGATCCTATAAATTGAGCGTGCCATCAGCTCCGCTAGGTATTCAAGCATCTAGCGCACCCACTTGTGTCTCAGATTGTCCACTAGAGAGCTCCAATTTGAGATTTCCCCCAAATCCGTCCTGAATACCGTGCTGTGAGAGCTCACCATGGCCAGCTCTCCACAGGTTTGATCATGCCCTCCTAACTCTTGTTTCAGTACTCTTGTGTGCTCTTGATACTTCTCGATCCATTCAATTGAGCTAGAACACGTAGAATCACCGGGAACGCCTCGGTCTAGCCGTTGATCGCGCTGTCATTGTGGACAAAGAGATTAGGGGCTAGAACCTTGAAATTGGTTGAGGGGAAATGGTTATTAAGGGTCAAATTAGGTGTCCACCAAGCTAGAGCACCGGTCATTGTGTATCTTGGCCGATCTTGGCTCGCCGGAGCCGCTGCTCCGCCGTCCACAGTCGGGGATCACGAGTTGTGAAGAACTAGAAAGTGAAGGGCCGCGGCGCAAATGTTAGTGACACATAGAAATAGTGCGCGAGACTATTAACCAATTTTTCAAACAACCGAGGGCCTTTGCGCAAAGCTGACATTGCGGGCGCGGGCGCGCGCGTTTCGCCTGGGCATGGACTGTATTGGGCCGGTTTCAGCCCGATACTATTCATGCTTTTCCTTTTTCTTTTTCTGCCAGGACTAGAGAAATCATAGAAAATTCTAGAAAAATGCTAAAAATATGAGACAAATTTTGTTGAACTCCTAAATTTCTATAGTATTTAATAAAAATAGTTCTAGGATTTTTGGTCCAAACAAGGAATTATGTTGTATTTAAAAGTGCTTAAACCTATACATTTGAAATTTTAGAAAATACTTGGTAACTCCAAAAATCACCAAACTTGTTAGATAAGCCTAATATAATATTTAGATCCTATGAGTAGAGTTTGACTTGTTTTGGACATTGTTTGATTCCTAAACCCAAAACCCTAGCTCATTTGGGTTAAACTGTCTAACCCTATTAGGGTGTTGACCTAGGAGACCCCAGTTTCCCTGGTGCACCGTGAAGGAAAATTGTATTCAAGATACAACTTGATGAACTTTTTCTATTATTGCATTTTCATAAGCATTACATGAGCATTCATGGTTATATATGGTTATATATAGAAAACGAGGAAGAAGTAACTGTTGAAGAGGAAGAGTCTACTCCATCAACAGAAAATCCACCTGACGGGAACTGTTTCTACTTTGACATTTGTGGAACAGAGCCCGACTCTCCTACAACTCAAGGCAAGCCCCGGTGCATTTGCCACCTCCTTGCTGTTTTAAAATCTTTCTCACTTGCTTGATGCATTAGGTGATAGAAGTTGCGTGTTAAACCAATTGCTGCATTTCCTTCCTTGGAACTGTTTACCATTCCTTGATTACCTGTTTTATGAAAAGGTTTTTATGATGCTTAGCCTTGCTTTATAAAAACAAAATGTTTTGTTTTTAACAAAAGATGATGCTTCAAGTGGGATGGAATGATTTTCAAAAATAAAACTTGATGGTGGATCCATCATGGCCATGATGGGTTCAACATCGGAAAAGATGTACCTCTGCCAGGTACCAAACTTTGGGTTGAAATTAATAAAGCTGAGACCAGGCGGGTGACTTGCACGAGAAGAGAGTCTCGGTGTAGTGTCTCCGTCTGAGTCGTTTAAGGACCGTGTTGTAATACTCAAAAGTGCAATAATGAGAATAGAGATAATCTCAATAATTTGGGACCTCTACTTGTCATTACATGTGATCAACCCTAGTTAAAAGTGGATAATTAAAACAAAGAACACCTAAATAACCTATGCATCATGCTGGAGTTTATTTGATTGTGCATATGTGGATAATAAAAATAAAAAGTATCAATAGCAACGTATTAATGTGCCCACAACATCCAAACCCTAATTTGAAAACAAAACCATGGAAATGGAGAAGGAAAGAAAGGAATATCATATAATACAAAATAAATTTATAAATATATAACTTCATCACACTTTGGTATAACCAAGTAGAATATTCAAACTGAGTACAAATTCTGCTGTGAAATTGAATTCAAATTCTAGATTGAAAATTTGGATTCAAAATATAAGAAAGAAAAGGAAATAACAACAAAAGAAAAGAAAAAGGGATAAAAAGCCTACCTGGGCCGCGGGATCTAATTCGGCCCACTCCCCACTTCAATCGTGCGGCCCCTAGCGCATGCGCGCACCCGCTAACCAGTTCGCTGACCCATGGGGCCAGCGGGTCAGTCGCTCACCCCACGCTGGCGGTGCACAATGGTGCAGCTAACGCCGACACATGGGTCCCACCTGTCATGCGGACTCCGCGTGCTCGCGCGCGTGACCGAGTCTACCAGCGATTCGGGCACTGACTCGGGGGCCCACCTGCCATTCACCGCTCGCGCGCTGCTCTGTTCCTCTTCCTTCTTCTCCCTCGCGTAACCGTCCGCAGCGAGCCGGCCGGGCCAGCTCAACGACCCGCGAGGGTAATGCGGGGTTGTTAGCGCTGACCACGGGTTTAAGATCTGGCTCAGCAGCCCTCCCCTCGGTGCTACCCAAAAGGGAGATTTCGTCGAGCCGTCATTCGCGCAGGATGAACGGATCCAACCCGCCACCATTGCCATCCACCCACGCCTCCGATTGATGATTGAATAGGGGCCATGGTAGTTCACCTCTGCATTTGAGTTCTCCCAAATGAGTCAATTGGGCACGAGGAGCTTCTATGGCGCCGGGATTGTGCGTCATCGACCGTCCACCGCCGCAATGTCGCATGGTGTCGTGGACCGGTGATTTCACTGCGTGTTCACCAACGGGGACACTCGCGGGACGTTCGCCGGTGATCAGGGATGGGGACCGTGCTCTCACCGTCCCGGATTACGATTCAGGCCGCCGCGGAATTGTTGGGCACCGTGGGCGGAGCTCGGTCCGCCGCCGCCTGCCTATTCCATAGATTGGTGCGGCTCAGGAACCAGGGAGGGGTCAAGGATGTTCACCAGCGACCGGGGATCCTGCGCGGGCTGGCAATCAGGCGTGGGCGTCGCCTTAACCCGACGAATAGCTCGCCGCAGACTTGCTCCTCCGGTCGAACCGCCATTCATCGTCGGGCCACTCGCGCCGACACTCTCCACCGTTGGTATGTGGCTTATTGTGTTCGTCTCTCCTTGCTCTTTGTTAATCACGGGTGTATGTGGGGGATTCGAGATCGAGGCTCCTGTTGACCGTAACTCCGGCATGGTCTCCACCGTCGGACCTGGGCGCCGCCGGGTACCGTGATCGGGATTGGGGATAGTAGCCCTCGCCGTAGATCATCGCATGGACGGCCTCAATTAGATCCAGAGATACCGGTTTGGCTGGATGGTATCAGTGCCGTTGGATTGTAGACGTGTGGCCAGGATTAGATCTAGAAGATGAGTGTGTGACCCTTGGATCTGGACGAATGGTTCAGATTTGATCCAGCGTGAGGCATTGTTCCGAGCCAATTCGGACCGTTGGATGTGATCTGTTCGACCCCTATTAGATCTCACTTCATAAAACCCTGACCATCGATCTTTAATCGGACGGCCGTAGTTTCATACCGGTTCATATGGAACTCCATCTAATCCCGCGCGTCCGATTTAGATCGTGCGGCTCACATGCCGCGATACCCCTTCGCGTAACCACTTTGGAGAAAACCCCTTATAAGTTTAGAGATTCAACCCGCAGTCCATGGCCTGGTTTTGCTGTGTCTCGGGACACTTTGCGCTGGGGCCCCTGAGTTTTCTGGTTATTGCGACCGAGTCCAGTCAACTCGAAAATCAGATAAAAATAAAATAGAAATAGATTTTTAATGTATAAAACTTGTTTAATTTGTAGAAAATGCATATGACCTCCAAATTGGACCATTCCAGTTCCTATAATTTTTTAATAGTATTCTATATTAAATAGTACTACTGTTTTTACATGAAATACACATTAAACTTTATTTCTCACTTAACCCTATATTAAGCACACGAAATCTTCGGAAATTCATATCTTAAAATATATAACTTCAAAATTAATAATTCCAGTTCCTATGATCTTATTCTAATGTCCAGATTATTACTGTGTATTTATGTATATGTTTGGTGTGATGTTAATTTATGCTATACTGTGTATGTATTGTGTTGATGCGAGTAGACGAGCAAACTACAGAGGATTCTGGGGTTCAGATGGTAGAGATAGCTGAGCAGGAGCTCGTGGAAGGCAAGTTGTGCCCTTGATCACATCTTTTACCCATTCATGTTCTTATTATTCATAATGATCTGCATAGGATAATTTTGATGGGACCCAATAGGTTACCCTAGATTTGACTATCTTTATACCTTGTTCACCACTGGTTTTACTACTAAAGTTATGGGTAGTTCATGCTATTGCTTTATGTGGATTTGGGTATAGAGATATTCATCACTCATTGTTATACTTTTTATTATCTATTTTATTCTTTACTGTTCATGCTAAGATCATTATGTTAATGGGAACATGGAGAACCACCTGGGAAAACAGTGCTACCACAAGGGTTTAATGGGACGCCCTTGGCTGATTAACTAGGAAAGCTAGTGGAGGGCTACCTTACCTGAAAGGGGCAAGGGCAGTAGGGGAGTGGTCAGTGTAGGGAGGTCCTTGGGTTGATTTTGCTGCGATGGCGGTCAGGCAAGAACCCTGCAGTGGAGCTTCCTATAAACTGTAGCGGGTAGTCTGAAGCTAGTGGAACTTTGTAAAGGCCTCGTAGTGGTACCCTGCCTCGCTTCCTTGGTAGAGGTGTATGGAGTCTGATCAACTCTGTGGCAAATGGGTAACACGACTTGTGGGTAAAGATGCGCAACCTCTGCAGAGTGTAAAACTGGTATACTAGCCGTGCTCACGGTCATGAGTGGCTCGGACACTCACATGATTAATATATGGAACTTAAACTCAATCTGTCATTTCATTGCATCTGGGATTATTTTACTATTACTTTTATTTATTATTTCTAAGGTTTGGTATTTACTTGCACTTAGTAACTGCTAATAAAATTTTGACCAACTTCTAAAAGCAATGCTCAGCTTCAGCCTTTATTTCATTGATCAGCCTTACACTTCATGAACTCCCACCTTTGGTGAGTTCAGGTCACATATTCCCCACAACTTGTTGAGCGATGAACGTATGTGAGCTCACTCTTGCTGTCTCACACCCCCCCACAGGAGAAGAGCAGGTGGTTCAGGAGGAGCCACAAGGCGAGGAGTATGATCTGATCTAGGTGGCGTTTCTCAGTTGACATTTGCGCCGACGATCCTTAGTTCGTTTTATATTTATTCTTTTATTTTGTAATAAGTCTTCCGCTATGTAATAAATACTCTGATGTTTTATGACATTTATCTCTATACACTCGGTTATTGTATATGTTGTCTTCTTAGCGCATGTATGAGATGCACCCGGCTTTGTCCCTTAAATCCGGGTGTTACACGTGTCGATGTGGGCCTGCTGACCGAGGACCCTTTAACTGGTCACATGCCTTGTCATGGGTAAACTTTGCCTCGGGCAGACTAATACCAGAAAAGGACAACACGCAATGGGAGTGGAGAGATGGCGAGAGTAGCGTGTACCCTCCATAGCAAGAGCCTGGACGGTGGTGTATCTATGCTCTCGGTTGGCGTGAACCCAGTTTGGTCTTAAGAAACCCGGTGGTGAGTTGACAAATGCAAGGGTTAAGTGCTACATATGTCGTGTGATTGGAGATCCTTAGTTGAGTATTAATCGATTCGGATCGCCGTTACTTCTCGGATATGAAGACTTGGTCACTAACTTACACATAGCATTCCAGTGAACAAAAAGGGATTGATAAAAGGATGGCTAGTATAGTCCAAGTGCTCAAACTAGGGTAGAAGGAACTCTAGTGACAGGTAATGACTTAACTTTCTAATAAAACTAGATTTTTAAGGATCCACTATTAGTAAGCATTTTTGCAAACAGAGTCTTGATTCTTGATTAAGCCTTACCTTGACTCCCTTGAAGCCAGCATATCCTTGAGGGTCTTTTATTTTGACGGGTAAGACTTGCGAAAGTACACTTCGTACTCAGGGTTTTCGAACCCATGTTGGTGTAGGTGATGAAACAACAGACTTTTGCTGTTTTTGCACAAAGGTGGTGCCCAAGGATGTGGTGCCCAAGGACGAACCTCAACAGTAACGTGGTTGCGGAAGGACCGGTCCTTCCTTTTGAAAAACAATATACTCTTATGCGGTGTGGCGGAACCTCCCAAGTTATTGGGCCCACATGCACCTGTCCTTGTCTCAAAGACCTCAGACAGCTATGCATGTGCACCAGATAACTTAACAGGATCCGTCCGATTGCCCAAGGACATCAGATAAACCACTTACAACCAGAATCGCGGGATTAAGTAAACACAAATCACACACCAACAATTTTGCAGCGGAAATCTTATTACCAAATTTTACATGTTACATCAAGTTTTACAATGTACATGATCGGAGTGATTACAAAAGTGATTCGAAGAAATAACTTTGAATTGTTATAAATTGTTTATAAGTTTGAAATATATGCTAGCTTAAGTGACCATCCTCAATAAGAAGTATAGAAGGGTTACTTAGACTTATAAGAAGGCTGAGCCCACTGGTACTTAACACCATCAACAGCAACACAAAGTTAAAACATGAAAAACAATAGGGAATAAAACCCTGAGTATGGAATTACTTAGCAAAACTTACCCGACTAAAGAAAAGACTCTCAAGGATATGCTGGATTTGTGAATCAAGGAGAGGCTTTAGCAAGAATCAACTTAGATACTTTTGCAGAAATAGCTTACTAAAGTGAGTCCTTACTTTCAACATTTTAATGCTAGATTAAGTATTAATAGACCTTGTTTGGATCTAGTCTAATTTCACCATCACATTAATCAATCCAACATGATTTTTGCTCATTAAGATTCCATCCATGACTTAGATTGCAGGGCAGTGACCAAGTCTTCATGTCCGCGAAGTTACGGCGATCCGAATCGATTATACTCAGCTGAGGATCTCCAATCACACGACATATGTAGCACTTAACCCTTGCATATGTCAACTCACCATCGGGGTTCTTAAGACCAGATCAGGTTCACGCCAACCGAGAGCACAGATACACCACCGTCCAGCCTCTTGCCACGGAGGGTACACGCTACTCTCGCCATCTCTCCACTCCCATTGTGTGTTATCTTATTCTGGTATTAGTCTGCCCGAGGCAAAGCTTACCCATGACGAGGCATGTGACCAGTTAAAGGGTCCTCGATCAGCAAGCCTACATTCAATATAATCCTTAATCAACTTGGGTAGAACATCACCTGTTCCTAGCCCAAGTCCCGATTTAAGTACTTCCATCCTTAGGATTGTTTGTATTCCTTAGGATGAAAAGAGCATCAAAGGGAACTTTGCAGTAAGATCCCACCACGCTCTCAATGAAAAAATTCTTGCAGGTAGAAGCCATCTTTTCTCAAGATAACCCTTGAGCTAGGCCTTATTGTGAAAGACAACTTCGATCCACAAGATCTAAGCAGAGCTAAGCATTTTTGTAAATCATATTTTGATACTTCATAAGAAGTATCTATAAAGGTATGGATATCAAGGTAGGCAATGCATCAAAGGGTTTCCAAGCAACTCCTATAAACCTAATGCACATTCACTAGACTTAAAATGTGTAAAAATAATTTAAAAACACAAGGAAGGGGTTGCATGCACCGGGGCTTGCCTGGATGACACTAGGTTAGTGTTGTTAGACGACGTCCGCTTGACGATCAGCTTTTGTTATGATACTTGTTTCGTCTGTCCACCTTCAGTTCCGTTCATCAGCACCATCTTGTGGTCGACTCAGTTCTGGTCCTCCGCATCACGTGGTTAATTCACGTACCTGAATGAAATGCATTATGCACATGAATGCATATAGACACGAATATTACAAACTTAAATAGTGCTACGCGATAGCGGATTAAACCCCTATAGTAAGACATCGCAAATCTAGTACGAAAATACTAGATATCGGGATCACATTATTTTATGACTTAGCAGGTAGAGTATTTCTAATTGAATCACACCATTACAAGCGATTATGACATTTCATTACACAAGCCTACTTATATTCTATTCTATTCGGTCCACCAGTTAAACTAATTAACTGGAATAGAAAAATAACTCACCATAACTGAATCGGACTTGATAATTGCAAGAATGACCAAGTCAGTGAGGGTTTCGTTTCTCAAATATTTTGCCAAGCACCTAGCGAGCATCACACGGGATCTCGCTTTTAAATACTCGATGAAACGGGTACTATCCAACCATGCCATTTAATTAGCTATTAACCAAGGAATATAACTACTAAAAGGGAATATCATTGACTTAATCATATAAGTTAACCTACTTTCGTGTTACTAACTCATCATACCTCACACAGGTTTATCCATATATTCCTCGCATAGTAAATATTTAAACCTAACCCTCCCATTATTAATTCGACCATTCACCAGATACAGATCACCGATTTAATCTTCTCGCATAACCTATGTCGTTAAACCTAAATTTAGCTATGCAGCACGACGATTTCGCAATCGTGGACATAATTATTATGCTACTTATAGCCCCGTATTTCTACCAGCGTTAATTAAATACATGCCTGAGCTACAAGCAGTATAATCGTCGCGACGTACACACCTATCAATTCATCCACCAAACCAGTCGATAAAATAGCAAATTAGCTTACCGTTCCAACAGCTGACTCGAATCCGCAAGATCGGTAATGATTCTCCGATTCTGCCATTACGTCGAGCATGTGGTGAGCACCACGTGGGATTTATTGCTTTATCCGAATTCTCGGGATCGCTTGACGATGCAAGGGATCGCAGCTGCTGCCACGGATGCGGACACGACCGCCACACACCGCGCGAGGACAAGGAAATAGAGCAGCAAATAGAGCAGCAACTGCGCAGTGACCAAGACGCTAAGCACCAGAGCTTGACGATGTCGCGGCGCAGTAGGAAATAACAACGCCACCATGGCTAGGGAGACAAGTCCGGCGACGACGTAGACGGTTAGCACGGTGAGCAGGGACAACTGGCAAACTCTGGTTCAGGCGAACAAAACGCGACATAGGGAGCTTGAGGTGCGGGTTCACGTATCCATAGCCGAACGGCGGAGCTGAGGCCAAGCGCCGGCTGTGAAGAACGTCGGCTATTACAGGGAGTCGCGGACGAGGGATTACCATGTCCGGCGCAGGGAACAGCGGCGCAGAAGAACAGAGACGTGGGCGACCGACGAGCTGGGATCCGACGCGCGCAGGAGCAGAGTAGCCCGAGCTGGAACGCGACACGGTGGAGGAGCAGTGCTTTGGACGCGCCACGGGAGAGGGGAATCTGAGTTAGGGCTGGACGTCGACAGAGAGGAGAGCAGGGACGCGGCGGCCATGGAAGATGGCTGGGCGAGCAGCCATGGGAGCAGGAGAAAAGCACCGCAGCAAGCTCGAGGGAGAGAAGTAGAGAGTGAGCGCCGCAAGGAAGAAAGAAGCAAGGAGGCGAGCAGGAAATAGGGAGCAGGAGGGCGCAACGACTGGAGTTCAGGTCGGCGCACAGGAAAGCTGGGCGCCGAGCGCCATCGGCGAGCAGGGCACGGCTGGGACTCGTGCACGCACAGCGGCTTCAAAAGGATCCTAGGGCGGTGGCTGAAACGAAACGATCAGGAGGAAGGGAGAGCGGTGAGGATAGAGATGGCAGGATATTTTCTTTTTTTCATATTTATTTTTTAGAAATCACCGATATTTTTGAGTCCCGATTTTTAGCGCATAATAAGGATCGACGCGCTACACGAATACACATGACATGCTTCGGATTTAGCGAACCAATTTAATTGCTAATTACTTATATTTAAAGATTCGGATCCGGGCAAGAAACGATGGCCCGAATAAGACTGATTTCGTCTTCGGTAATTTGCTTTGTGGGATTTGACTAAAATTAGCCGAAACCAAATCCACTATCGTATACGCGATTTTGTTGCCACAACAGCGTGCTGAAGAACGAATGGGATCATAATCTCGCGCATGATTTTTCTCGGACGATGCGCGATTCAGATTATTTTGCCCCGAACATTTTAGTCGTCAAGTTCAAACTAATTTGCTCGGGATAAAATCATCTGAGTGAGTCGGGCTTCCGAATTCGGATTCGCATGAGCGATGAATTTTAAATAATCACCGGACGCACTGATTTTCGGAACAACGATGTTCCGAACATCACGAAAATTTAGGAAGAGCCCGGATAGATAGAAATAAAAACGATGTCGCACTCGCGACAAACAAAACAGATGCGATATTAAAATCGCGATAAGCGAAGATGTTTAAATTTTAGCATCCGTTTTATCCACTGATATTACGTGTTTAAATCCGTACTCGCTGTCGAGCGGAATATAAACACCTGGGGTGTTGCATGCGGAAGGGTTTTTTTGCCTCCCAGGGTTGTGAAAATATTACTTATGCACTCTTATGACCTGGTGATGTAATAATAACACTCTTTCTATATTTCAATGAATGTAAAATAAGTTAGTGTAATTTGCTTCCGCTTATTCGTACCTCCGATGTGTTGTAATATCTGCGTGACGGGTGAAACACTCTTGGGCAAGGAAAAGGATACATATACCGAACTTGTCGAGTGATTATGTGCATCTACAGGGTTGTCCAAGGTCCGTTGGACAATGACAACTGTAGGTGGGCCTAATGACTTGGGAGGTTCCGTCACACGCTTTCCCAGCCTTGAAAACATTAGAAGTGAGAAAATCTCTAAGGCATTCATACCATGCTCTTGGAGCTTGCTTAAGTCCATAGAGCGCCATAGAGAGCTTGTAAATATGGTCGGGATACCTGTCATCCTCGAAGCCAAGGGGTTGTTCTACATACACCTCCTCCTTGATTGGTCCGTTGAGGAAGGCACTCTTAAAGTCCATTTGAAACAACTTAAAAGAGTTGTGACCAGCATAGGTCAGTAATATACGAATTGACTCGAGCCTAGCTATAGGAGCAAAAGTATCCTCAAAATCCAAACATGCGACTTGAGCATAACCTTTTGCCATAAGTCGAGCCTTGTTTCTAGTCACCACCCCGTGCTCATCTTGTTTATTGCGGAACACCCGCTTGGTTCCCACAACATTTTGCTTTGGACGTGGCACCAGGCTCCACACTTCATTTCTCTTGAAGTTGTTGAGCTCTTCCTGCATGGCCAACACCCAGTCCGGATCCTACAAGGCTTCTTCTACCCTGAAAGGCTCAATAGAAAAACAAAAGAGTAATGTTCACAAAAATTAGCTAAACGTGAACGAGTGGTTACTCCCTTGCTGATGTCACCCAGAATCTGATCGACTGGATGATTCCTTTGGATGGTGACCCGGACTTGAGTTGGAGGTGCATGTGGTACTTCTTCCTCTTTATCCTTTTCTACATGTGATCCCCCTTGATTCATGCCTTCATCTTGAGGTACCTGTTCCTCATTTTGAGTTGGGGGTTGCACCAGTGCTGAGGAAGATGGTTGATCCTGTTCTTGTTGTTCCTGAGGTCGCACATCACCTATTGCCATAGTTCTTATTGCGGTCATTGGAACTTCATCTTCATCTATATCATCAAGATCAACTTGCTCTCTTGGAGAGCCATTAGTCTCATCAAATACAACATCACAAGTGACTTCAACCAAACCCAAAGATTTGTTGAAGACCCTATATGCCTTTGTATCTGAATCATAACCTAGTAAAAACCCTTCAACAGCTTTGTGAGCAAACTTTGAATGTTTACCTCTTTTAACTAAGACGTAGCATTTGCTTCCAAAGACACGTAAGTATGACACAATGGGTTTGTTATCGGTTAGAAGCTCGTAGGACGTCTTCTTGAGAGGCAATGAAGATAGAGTCGGTTTATGGCATGGCAAGTTGTATTTACAGCTTCCGACCAAAACCGCTCAGGCGTCTTGTACTCTCCAAGCATTGTCCTCGCCATGTCGATGAGCGTCCTGTTCTTCGTTTCTACTACACCATTTTGTTGTGGCGTGTAGGGAGCAGAGAACTCATACTTGATGCCTTCTTCCTCAAGATACTCTTCCACTTGAAGGTTCTTGAATTCAGATCCATTGTCGCTCCTGATCTTCTTCACCTTGAGCTCAAACTCATTTTGGGCTCTCCTTAGGAAGCACTTTAGTGTACTTCGTGACAAGTTCTTGTTAAACTTCCAAGGGTACAGGCTAGACACAGATGCCTTGGTAGAATTATCACTCTGCAGATAGTAGGAAAAATAAACCCTTCAGGAGTACTACAAAAAGTTCCTTCTGCTAAAGTCACAACTGCCATGTGTCGATGACCACATAGCCATCCACTACGCAATCAGCGGTCTCCGCGTTGGCATCTTGTACAGTCACTACATAAGAGACCCACCCAAAAACTTGCAAGAGTTATATCAGCTATTCGAAAAATATGCCCGGTCCGAAGAGCTTCACCAGCGAAAAGTCAAATCACAGCGGAAGCCTAAGGACACTCCGCAGTCCAGCAGAACATGGGTCAGGCCTGCGTAGTTAGACTCTGGCCGGCCAAATCGCAACCAGTCCCAAGTGAACACCATCACCAATCAGTAGCAGACTGGAGACACCGCTCGTCGCCACGAGTACCCCATGCAACAGGGTTGTGGTAGCAACACTAGAGGTAGAGGCAAAGGTTGAGTCCCGCAACAGCCAAGGTTTTACTGTCTTTTCCATGGCGAAGACTCGGCACATCCCACTAGGGATTGCCCGCCGACCAACCCTTCTGAGGGGTCATTCATATGATTACCGGTGGATCGAGCGCAGACTTTGACACAAAATGACAGAAGAAAGATCACTACCGAAGAGTCAATCATGTAGCCCTCACCGAACCGGTTGTTCAGACAAAGTGGTCTCATATACCACTCACCTTCGACGCAAGAGACGTTAACCTACGTAGTGCGCGCACATGCAGATGCCATGGTGATCAATCGGGTGGCAGGATGGGACCTGCACAAAGTACTTATCGGCAATGGCAGTCAGGCCAACATCATCTTCTTGCATGCCTTCGATCATATGGGCATCAGCCACAGCCTACTCAAGCCTGTAGATAACCCTTTATATGGTTTTGGAGGCAAAGGAACGTTTCCAATGGGTAAAATAGAGCTACCATTGTCCTTCGGCACTACACCCAATGCGCAAAGTGAGCAAGTCACCTTCGACATAGTCGATATGGTTTATCCTTACAATGCCATCATGGGGCGAGGATCTATCAACAAGTTTAAGGCAGCAATACACAGACTCTACTTGTGCATGAAAATCCTAGGCCCTCAAGGCGCAATCACAATATATAGAGATCAACAGGCAGCCATGAACATAAGAAGAGACTTCGTCCTTGGTCAATGTAATGTGCATTACCTCACAATAGAGTGCGAAGACACCATTAGTCCTTGCACAACCAAAAGTAAAAAAGTTAACGCACAAATACAAAGCAACGAGGGAACCAAAACAGTCCCTCTCGACCCCGCAACCCCCCGAGCAGACAGTTTTAGTCAGCGAAGACCTCCTGCCCAACGAAGAAGCAAGACTTCTTTCCTGTCTTCACCGCAACAAGGATGTCTTCACCAGCCCCGGTCCAATGATTTTGAGGGCCCCAGGCGAACTCATCGTGAAGGGCCCTCTAAACTATATAAACAATTCTATGATACATATAAATATATATGTTCTAACTTTACATGCAAAATAAAAACAAAAACATTAATATAGTTAATGTAACATGTCAAATAATTATTAAGAAGTAAAGCCGATCAAAATAACAATATATTTATAGCTTGGATCTACTATGATTACCTTAATGAAGAATAGAACTCTATGACACAATTGCTTCTCATGAAAAGATACTTCTTTGGGCATTTCTTGATGCAAATTCCTCAAGGACGGTGTTGAAATCAATAGTGTCCAAGATATCCTTCTCGATAGAGCACATAGCTAAGCCATTTAACCTTTTCTTGCGACATAGTTGATCTAAGATAGTTCTTCAACAACTTCAATTTTGAGAAATTTCTTTCAGCTGAGGCTACAGTCACAGGTACAGTTAAGAGAATTCGATAGGCAACTGTAACATTTGGATAACAATCTGCATCCATAACAAACTTCAGAATCTCAGGTGCTGACATTGAAGAATCCAACAAACTCACTTGCAACACCTTTAATTCTGAATAAAAATCATTGATCTCAACATCGGATGAGTTCTCATGAGTAAATGTTTCCACAAAGGTCTTGCAGTGCGACCAAAGATCTACTTCATCCAAGGATTTTAAATTTTTAGAGTTGAACAAGAAACCAAAAATATTATCAAATGATTTTATCTGCTCAAATCTACTAGTCAATGAAGCAATTGCAGCATCAATCATGACAAGGAAGAGAAATAATCTCATTCTGAATTCTATGCAAGAAGAGAAATAATCTCATTCTGAATTCTATGCATGAAAAATACTTGGCAGCCTTGATGACCTTTAATATAGTTTGTTTCACATAATGTGCAAGAAGAGAAATAATCTCATTCTGAATTCTATGCCCAAGATAGTGATGATGAATCTCACTATTTTGAATTCGCCTAATATGGTCTTGAATCACAGGATCAAATTCACCCATCATTTCAATTGTGGCTAGAAAGTTACCATTGTTAGCTTGGTATAGTTTCTCATTTGTCCCTCGAAAAGCCAAATTATGTTTAGCAAGAAACTTGATAGCAGAAACAATTCTTATTAAAACTTGTCTCCAACGCTCTCTCTCCTTTGAAATTTCTCGCTGCAAATCATCATCAATTGTTTTATTTTTACTCAACCTCATCCTAAGTTCATTCCAAGTATTCATGTTTGTCAGATGCTCAACACTACTCTCATGTTCTTTGATTCTCCTACTGAGACGCTGCCAGTCCCTCACTCCATCAGATGCTAACAAAGACTTGCTTTTGTTTGACTTGAACAACTTGCAGCAAAAACAATAAACTTTGTTCACATGTTTAGAGTAAACCAACCACTTTCTATCAACCGATTCACCATTACTTAAATTTCTGGAGTAGTAAGAATATGAAAAACACGTCTACCAATGGAATCCTTAGGAAAAACCAGATTCAATTCTCTTACCGGCCCCCTTTCAATTAAGACATCCCTTTTATTGTTGTCAAGATTATCCCATGTTCTAGGATCAAAGATAGATAAACCAGAACCATCTTGTTCATCATCATTTGAATTTTCATGATCACATGAGGGCTGCAAATTTTCCCGCATCATACTATCCTCAACCGCATCAATTGCTACAATTAAATTTTCTTCCATTGAACCATCTTCACTGACCTCATCTTCAGCATTTAAATTATGATCATATTGTTGATCATGGTCCTGTTGCCCATCATCATGAGCATGATCAGATTCATGCCCTTCAACTTCATTGACATCAACATTACTTGAAACGCCAAAGAATTTATGTAAAGCACCCTTTTGCGATACAACCAATTGATCTTCATGTTTTCTCTTTTTTCTTTTCTGATATCCTGACAATGATTTCTTGGGCAGCATCTAAGACCTAATCAAAAAAACATGTAATTGAAATGTTACAACTAAATATCTAAGACGCTAGATAAATAAAGAAATTATTTTTTAAAGAATATGTAATTATGTATCATGTATAATATGGAATGTGAATAATATGATCATGTGCACAGCACAGCACTGAAACTAATTTTGAAAATATCTAAGAGACTTAGACGCTAGCACCTAGCAGGTAATTCTAATATTCTAATTCACCAAATATTTAGGACGCTAGCAGTAAGCCAGTAATAGGTAATTCACCAATCAAATATTCAAATCACCAATTCACCATTCACTTACGTATTCACGGATTCACCATCAACCAAATTAATGAATGGATGGGACAACTCTAACGTATTCACCTGGCCTGGGTGTGGCCGCCTGCTGGCCGATGGCAATGGATGGGACTCTGGTCGTGGCTGTCTGGCTGATCGCGATTCGCGGTGGCGGTCTGGGCGTCTGGCGGATCGCGGCTGCGGTTGCCGGTTGGCGTCCGACGAGGCGACGATCAAAGATTCAGAGATCGCTGCTGGCTGCGGCGTGCCGGTCAGGTGTCTCGTAAATTGGTGATTGAGTCTTAGACGGCTAGGCCTTATATCTACTATCTATTATATATTGGGCCCCTCTCCATTCTGGGCCCCGGCGGTCGCATCTGTTGCATGGGCCTAAGGCCGGCCCTGGTCTTCACATGGTATTCTTTAGACCTCATCGGGGTCAGCTGCACAATCATTGAGCATAGCCTAGGCATCGCCTCCGCTGTGCGCCCAAGGAAACACAAACTGCAAAAAATGTCTGATGAAAAAACAGAAGCTACGAAGACCGAGGTACACCATCTGTTAAAAGCAAAACTCATTGAACCAATTGCTGACCCCACCTGGCTCACCAATGTCGTCATGGTGCAAAAGAAAAAATGGAAATGGAGAATGTACATTGACTTCACCAACCTCAACAAAAGCATGCCCACGAATCAACAAAATCATTGATTCTGCAGCTGGCTACGAAGTCATGTCTCTCCTAGATTGCTTCTCGGGCTATCATCAAATCTCTACTACTCCTTAAGTCTCTACCGTAGGCGTCCACACCCCGCGGTTCTGCCTCCTCGCCCCATGGCAACTGCCCCCGCCTCTGTCTCCCGCAACCGCCGCTCACTACCGTGATACCCGCTCGTCCATCCACGCCCGCGCGGTCGCGTCCTGCCATCTCTCCTCGCCCCACTCTCATCTCTCCCACAATCCTCACGGTCTCTCTCATATCCGCGTCTGCGACATCCACCACGCCAGATCCCACGTTCTCCATGGAAGGCGACATCCTCCACCCTGGATCACCATGCTTGGCTCTCTCCGCGTCCGCCCTCTTCATGGAACCGTGCCCCCACCTGCCCTCACGCGAGCGACCCCTACCCTGGTGCACCGTGCCCCCGCCCGCCCTGTTGGCATGGTGAGGTTGAACGACGCGGTGAGCCACCGCCCGGCTGGCACGGTGAGCCTGCCCCCGCCCCTCTCGGCGATCGCCACGATGGCAGACTCGAACGCGGCCGTGTTAACCATCCGCCCCGAACTCCCTCAGATCGTAGACGGGTGGGGAGGCTGCCCACTGCCCCAATGACGCCACGACGTGCTTCGGCATCGGCAGGCGCGTGTAGAGCCGCACACGACCCACGGAGGTGCTCTACCATAGGAACACGAGTACGAAGCCCAGCAACCAGAGCGTGAGCAGGCAAGCCCTGAACGGGGCCGAGGCCCACCACCGGTGGTTGTGCGCGGAGCCTCCACCCCGCCGCGAGGAGGAAACGACCGCCCTGGCGGCAACTACCGCGGCCGCGGCGCGGGGGAGGAGGCGACGGTGGTGGCCTCCAGCATCGGATCTGGTCGCGAAGCTTGTGGAATCAATCTATGGCGCACGCACCGGCCGGTGGGCGAAGCGGTCCCGACTCGGGCGCGGGGGCCCATGGGAGAGAGGAAGGAGGCGCTCGCCGGGGGAGACAGTTGATTCACCAAAGAGAGTGAGAGGCTGTTTATTTGCTTATGTTGTCTACTACAACTTGCTTTCTCCACTAAGAACTAAAGGTTGTACTTCTCTACAGGCTTTATTCATAACTCTAAAGACAAAGCATTCTACACCTAAGTATGGGCTCGTCTACCTTACATCCTTAATTGGCAAGGCTTCTCAAAAGCACAAGGGGAAAATCTCTCTGTCTCTAGCTACAAAAACTGCTCTTGCTATCTATTATGATGGCGAGGACAACTCCATTGCCACTGAGAGTCAAATCAAGGTATATGAACTGTACAAATAATTTTGCTTTCCATAATTTGTATTTTGTATTATATACATGGCCTTGTGACATGTTAATATTGAACAGTTTGAGACATGACTTCAAGTTCTTGAAGGTAGAGAACTTGGGAAATCAATTGGTTCAACAAAAAGGAAAGCCCAAGATAGAAGTGTATGGAAAGGACATGAAGAAGGGTGCTGGGGCTTTAACAACTCATGCTAGGGTAAGTTGTGTTATGACATGTCAAAAATCTTGAAAAACTTGGGTTGAAAGCCTGGAAGTGCATTTATTCCCTCACTTCCCAAATTATAGTTCGCTTTAGCTTCGTGAGATATACTCCTACATCCCAATTTTTTAGAACATGTCTCTATAAACCCAGACCATATTATGTAATGGTTTATGTAGAGGTTCGTCTCCACCATGCCCTGCCCCAGGCGCTTCGACCTCCACTGCGAGCACGAGGCAGGCAAGACGGAGCCACTGCTGCCGCAGGCCCACGTCGTCGAGCTCACCGTTCATGACCGCCTCTGTGATGCATGTGGCGAGTCAATGTCATAGGCCGACCCGAACCTGTGGCCCGCCGTCATGCAGGTGCGCCAGCACCATGCCAGGTGAATGTTCGACCCCTGTCGGTCTGCCGGACGCATGCCTCCTGTTCCCTACATTTTTTTGCAGCGCACATCTGTCGTGTGTTCTAGGGAGCCGGCTCCTTGAAATTCTAGGGTGCTCGGTGCTGCTAGAAACCGAGTGAAGCCGGCAGCCGTCGCAGAGGAGGGTGCCGCTGCCACTGCGTTGTAGTCTCTGGTAAGCTCCTCGTGTCTCGATCGTCCCGGTGTGTCTGGCTTTCCATTTTGCTTGTTTGTGCTAGCTCTTAAAAGTGTTGGAAAATCAGAGTATTCAGTTTTCAAGCGAACTCTGCATTGTTTGCTCTGGTTCGTGATTCTATATTGCCTAAGTCACTCATCAAATAAATTGTATGTCGTTGCTATGCACTGAGTCCCTCATCAAATAATTTGTATGCCGTTACAATGCACACATTGTACTATATTAATTCAAGTGTGCATATAATTAAATACAAGATTACTACACTTGTTCCCTATCCATGTTAATTATTTTTCTTGAATTTTGAATACTACAACTACACCTCATCCACCCTGTGCTCATCAATCTGGTGTGTTTCCCTTCGTGCTCACCACCTATTCGAGTAAATGCTCACTTGGCTCATTTGGAGCTCCTCCTCAAAGTGGGTAGTGATTGCTCAACTATCGGATCGAAACTATGTAGGCGCTGGATGTTGCAGTGCACATGATGTATGTGTTCAGGTCCTTTATTCTTCTCGATTATACCTTTTGTTTTCATGCACTTACATTTTTTCAGTTTTCACAATGTATATCATAAAATTCATTTTGCACATGCTTGAATGCTCGTTCAATAGGAATGATCTCATTACAATGCCTTGACCTTACACTGAGCTGCTCCTCGTCGACGCACGCCAACACATCCCCAGGGACCCGTCCACCTCCTTCTCCGTCTTCACGGTAACCCACATTGCCCTTTGTCCAGCAAGTTGTAGGTAGTATAGATCGTGTTCGCCTTTCTGTCTCTTTTTTCTTAAGAGAATAGAAATAGTTGTTGTGTTGTTTTGTATGCGATAGGCCAGTGCATGCATGGTGGAAGCATGACGACTGAAAAAACAATTTTTACCTTTGATCCTAAGCAACACATCTTAACTATGGCGTTATGAAAAAAACATATCAGATTTCATCTCATGTTGTGTTTTGGCGGTAGCTTGATTATGGTATACCGTTGATGACTGATTCTTTTTTTTCTTCTGATAGCCATCTTATAGTTGCCATTGTGCTTTGTTGATTTATAGCTTCCATATATGCAAGGCAGAATATGTTGATCAATGTCTTGCGTGCCATTCCTACATGTTTCTGTAAGGAGGAGTGTCCTGCCGTGCTCCCACATGCGCTTGTTGCAGCGTTCGTCAAGACCGATAAAAATTTCTAGGCTATGGGTAAGTATATTTGACAATATCGACGACATGTTTCATAGAATTACTTCGTCCTTAAACATGCATATATTTCTTAGGCAGACACGCATTTACGTGTGAGAGCAGAACATATGAGAGCTTTGTTTATAGTTAGAGTTTTCTTTGTTAACTCTCTTTTCATGTTTCAATATTTCCGAGACCTTTTCTTCACTGTTTCAGCTGACATTTGTGATAATAGATGAGTGGGTTGTGACTAGCATCTGTCGGTGATTCACATTGCATATGAGAATCTACTTAGGATCAAAGGTACTTTTTATCAGCTGATCATCACTTTGACTCCAACTCAAATGAGTAAGTTTTTCTCCTAATGTTATATATTTCCTATTTTAGGGTCAATGTTATATATTTATTATTAAGAATTGTTCGATGTTTATAATCTTCCTGTTTTTCTACTGTCAAGCGCGTGACGCCATGTGGGAGCAAAGTTGGGAAAATGGATATTGGCGGTGGTCCAGAGGTTTGTGTCTCTGTCTCACACTTAACCCTGTGTGCTCCTGAATGGATTTTTTGTGTGTTTGGCGTATAAGCTCCCATTATGATTATTCCTAACTTCAGTAGTTATCAGTAGCCCCAGGATTATATTATTAAATTTGTTGTGTTCAAGTGTATTCCAAATAGTATATCGTGATAGAAATTTAAAGCTTGTGCAGTATGTTTCAGTCCTATGGTAGTTATATTTTGCATCAAACCATTTCACTATTTTTCTTTGCTTCATGATATGACTCCCACTCTCTTTGGTCTTTGCTAATTGTTTGACCCAAAAGCGACCCTATGGTTTGGGTGAACTTGTGATGTTGTTCTTTGTTTCAGCTTTCTAATTTCTGTTGTGATTGGTTTGGTATGTCATTAATGCTTTGGTACACTGAGCTGGATCTGAAATCTGATTCAGGTGTGTCCAGTCTGGATCTGAAATCTGATCCGTGAGATCGTCTGTCTTGTTTCATGATTTGAAATCCGTCCATTTCACGCAAATATAATAATTTATTATCATCACAAGTTGTAAAACCAGTATATCAGTTACATGTTAGTAGGATATTTCCTTATGTCTCTAGGATGACGATTTTTTTCGAAGTAGCTAGGACGATGAATTAACATGGGATGATTGTGTTCTTTGTACTTACAGGTTTTGTTGTTAGTATAAATTAGGTTTGCTGATGTAGCCTAATCCGCCTTTCAATCTATTACATGTTTCTGCAAATATGGTTTGTTTATATCCCATGACTGTCTATATTCAACCAATGAATAGATTGTCTCTAGTTGCTTCGGATGTAACTGCAGGTTGAGATTCAGGTAAGGAAGATCTATTGCATCAATTGGGCTATCCCAACCCTTCCAATTAACCTTGAAGATGCGGCTCGGAGTGAGGCAGATTTTGAGAAGGCTGAACTGGTATGCGTACGCACATCCTGCGATTTCCCTTGCATCATGTTCCAAGGAAGCACTCAGTTCTGTGTTTAGCTTTTCTGCCAATGAAATTTGGATTTATATTGAAGCTTTTTGTTGTATTGCTTTGTATTACAGTTATGCAATTAAAGGATACATTTTGTCATGGTTCTTCAATTGTAAGGTTACTTTTTACCATGTAGTCTGAGGGAGAAGCACTTCCATTTGGTTTTGAAATGTCCAGGCGATCTGAATACTACTAAAAATTAATTAGCACATTAACTTCTTTTATGTATTTGGCAATGGCCAATGAGTACTGTAGCTGACCTGTTCTCTGAAACTTGTTACTATCTTCCTTAGCAACATGCTTTTGCATTATTGAAAGGGAAATGTGCCCTTGGGCCATTTCTAAGTATTTTGGTGATTTAGTGTCCAACACAAATGCCTAAGTGTAAAAAGGTGGACAAAGTACAAATCAAGAATTAAGGTATGTTTCTCAGACTTAGTACATTATTTTATGGACTAATGTATTGTGTCTAAGTGCTGGAAACAGGAAAAATCCAATTGGAAATGTCTTGGCTCGAGCAGCCAAGAATCTGCTGAGTCTGGGAGCACCGGACTGTCCGGTGGTGCACCGGACAGTGTCCGGTGCGCCAGGCTGGCTCGAGCGAAGTGGCTGCTCTCGGGAATTCACCGGCGACGTACGGCTAAAATTCACCGGACTGTCCGGTGTGCACCGGACTGTCCGGTGAGCCAACGGTCGGCCGGGCCAACGGTCGGCCGCGCAATCTGCGCGGGACACGTGGCCGAGCCAACGGCTAGAAGACGGCACCGGACTGTCCGATGTGCACCGGACATGTCCGGTGCGCCAACGGCTCCAAGTCTGCCAACGGTCGGCTTCGCTATTTAAGGAAGGAAATCGGGCACCGGACAGTGTCCGGTGTGCACCGGACTGTCCGGTGCCCCCGATGACAGAAGGCAAGATTGGCCTTCCAGATTTGCTCTCAACGGCTCCTAGCTGCCTTGGGGCTATAAAAGGGACCCCTAGGCGCATGGAGGAGTACACCAAGCAACCTTAGAGCATTCTTGATCATCCACACTCAGTCTTTGCGCATTCGTTTGTCATTCTCAGTGATTCGAGCTCCGTTCTAGTGAGAACTTTGAGATAGTCTTTTGAGCTCGATTCTTGGCCGTGTGTGTGCGCATTTTTGCTGTGGATTTGTGTGTGTTGCTTTCCCCCCTTACTCCGTATTTCTTGTGAATCTCAAGTGTAAGGGCGAGAGGCTCCAAGTTGTGGAGATTCCTCGCAAACGGGATATTGAAAGGCAAAACAAAACACCGTGGTATTCAAGTTGGTCTTTGGACCGCTTGAAAGGGGTTGATTGCAACCCTCGTCCGTTGGGACGCCACAACGTGGAGTAGGCAAGCGTTGGTCCTGGCCGAACCACGGGATAAATCACTGTGTCATATCTGTGTCTGATCTCTTGTGGTATTGTGTTTTGTTGAGACTCCTCTCTAGCCACTTGGCAATTATTGTGCTAACACTTAACAAGTTT
The DNA here is from genome assembly GCA_029449295.1 of Zea luxurians. Lineage (NCBI taxonomy): Eukaryota > Viridiplantae > Streptophyta > Magnoliopsida > Poales > Poaceae > Zea > Zea luxurians. The sequence continues at coordinate 8,338,528 of JAOPSE010000035.1, forward strand.
TTGTGGCTATAAGTTTAAGTTTCACAGGATCACCTATTCACCCCCCCCCTCTAGGTGCTCTCAATTGGTATCGGAGCCGTTCTCTTCAAGAAAGGGACTAACCGCCTGAAGAGATGGATCCTAAAGGCAAGGGGATGGTGATCAACGACAAGGAGAAGGAGTTCTTCGTCAACGAGCCCAATGATGACAGGCCCACCGACTCAGGCTCGGGCCACAAAAGAAAAGACGGGAGGAAGAAGAAGACAAGGCGGATCAAGGAAATTGTCTACTACGACAGCGACGAATCTTCCTCCTCCCAAAAGGACGACGACGACTACGATAGACGAAAGACGGTTAACTCAAACTTTTCTTTCGATTATTCGCGCATCCCGCATAGTTCAAATGCTCAATTGCTCCCCATTCCACTTGGCAAGCCCCCTCACTTTGATGGAGAGGATTACGGATTTTGGAGCCACAAAATGCGTACTCACCTATTTTCTCTCCATCCAAGCATTTGGGAGATTGTGGAAAGTGGAATGAAATTTGATAGCTCGGATAGCCCTGTGTTTATTAATGAACAGATTCATAAAAATGCACAAGCTACTACTGTGTTGCTAGCCTCTTTGTGCAGGGACGAGTATCACAAGGTGAGCGGCTTGGACAATGCCAAGCAGATCTGGGACACCCTCAAGATCTCTCATGAGGGAAACGACGTCACCTTGCTCACCAAAATGGAGTTGGTGGAGGGCGAGCTTGGACGGTTCGCAATGATAAGGGGCGAGGAGCCGACACAAACATACAACCGGCTCAAGACCCTTATCAACAAAATAAGGAGCTACGGGAGCACGCGATGGACGGACCACGACGTCGTCCGCCTAATGCTAAGGTCATTTACCGTTCTTGATCCTCATTTGGTGAACAATATACGTGAAAATCCCAGGTACACCAAGATGTCGCCTGAAGAAGTTCTTGGGAAATTCGTAAGCGGGCGAATGATGATCAAGGAGGCAAGATACGTGGACGACGCGTTGAACGGTCCTAGTCATGAGCCTCAACCCATTGCTCTCAAGGCAACAAGGAGCAAGGAGGCGCTACCAAGCAAGGTGGCACAAGTTGAGGCGGCCGGACTCAATGATGAGGAGATGGCCCTCATCATTAAGCGCTTCAAGACGGCGCTTAAAGGTCGCAAGGGGCAGCCAAGCAAGACCAAAGCCAAGGGGAAGCGCTCATGCTTCAAATGCGGTAAGCTTGGTCATTTTATTGCTAACTGTCCCGACAATGATAGTGATCAGGACCAAGGGAACAAGAGGGAGAAAAAGAAGCATTACAAGAAGGCCAAGGGCGAGGCACATATCGGAAAGGAGTGGGATTCGGATTGTTACTCCTCCGACTCTGACAATGAAGGACTCGCCGCCACCGCCTTCAACAAGTCATCCCTCTTCCCCAACGAACGTCACACTTGCCTCATGGCAAGAGAGAAGAAAGTAAGCACTCATACTAGTACTTATGCTTCTTCGAGTGAAGATGAGTCTAGTGATGATGATGAGATAGATTACTCATGCTTATTCAAGGGATTAGATAGAACCAAGGTAGACAAAATTAATGAATTAATTGATGCCTTGAATGACAAGAATATGCTTTTAGAAAAACAAGAGGATTTGTTGTATGAAGAACATGATAAATTTGTAGAAGCACAGAAATCTCTTGCTCTAGAAATTAAGAGGAATGAAATGCTCTCTAGTGAATTATCTTCTTGTCATGAAACTATTGCTAAGTTAAAAAGTTTTAATGATGATTTAAATGCTAAACTAGAAGTAGCTAGTAAATCTAATTCTTGTGTAGAAATTGTTGAAACTTGTAATAGGTGTAAAGATTTTGACATTGATGCTTGTAGTGATCATTTAGTTTCAATTTCCAAATTAAATGATGAATTAGCTAGTCTTAATGCCCAACTTAAGACTAGCAAGAATGAATTTGACAAGCTAAAATTTGCAAGAGATGCCTACACGATTGGTAGACACCCCTCAATTAAGGATGGACTTGGCTACAAGAGGGAAGCCAAGAACTTGACAAGCCATAAGGCTCCCATCTCCGCCAAGGAGAAAGGGAAGGCCCCTATGGCTAGTAGTGTGCAAAAGAACCATGCCTTTATGTACTATGATAGAAGACAACCTAGAAATGCTTATAGGAGTTGTAATGTATATAATGCCTTTGATTCTCATGCCATGGTTGCTTCTAGTTCTTCTTATGTGCATGATAGAAATGTTGGTAGGAGAAATGTTATTCATAATATGCCTAGGAGAAATGTCGTTAATGTTCCTAGGAAAGTTAATGAACCTTCTACAATATATCATGCTTTAAATGCTTCTTTTGCTATTTGTAGAAAGGATAGGAAGATAGTTGCTAGAAAATTAGGGGCAAGATGCAAGGGAGACAAAACCTGCATTTGGGTCCCTAAGGATATTTGTGCTAACCTTGCAGGACCCAACATGAGTTGGGTACCTAAGACCCAAGCCTAAATTTGCCTTGCAGGTTTATGCATCCGGGGGTTCAAGCTGGATTATTGACAGCGGATGCACAAACCATATGACGGGGGAGAAGAAGATGTTCACCTCCTACGTCAAGAATAAAGATTCCCAAGATTCAATTATATTCGGTGATGGGAATCAAGGCAAGGTAAAAGGGTTAGGTAAAATTGCAATTTCTAATGAGCACTCAATCTCCAATGTATTTTTAGTAGAGTCTCTTGGATATAATTTGCTATCTGTTAGTCAATTATGCAATATGGGATATAATTGTTTGTTTACAAATGTAGATGTGTCTGTCTTTAGAAGATGTGATGGTTCACTAGCTTTTAAGGGTGTACTAGACGGCAAGCTTTACTTAGTTGATTTTGCAAAAGAAGAGGCCGGTCTAGATGCATGCTTAATGGCTAAGACTTGCATGGGCTGGCTGTGGCATCGCCGCTTAGCACATGTGGGGATGAAGAACCTCCACAAGCTTCTAAACGGAGAACATGTGATAGGTCTAACCAATGTTCATTTCGAAAAAGATAGACCTTGTGCAGCTTGTCAAGCAGGGAAACAGGTGGGAGGCTCTCATCACACCAAAAATGTGATGACAACATCAAGACCCCTGGAGCTGCTACATATGGACCTCTTCGGACCCGTCGCCTATCTGAGCATAGGAGGAAGTAAGTATGGTCTAGTTATCGTTGATGACTTTTCCCGCTTCACTTGGGTGTTCTTTTTGCAGGATAAGTCTGAAACCCAAGGGACCCTCAAGCGCTTCCTAAGGAGAGCTCAAAATGAGTTTGAGCTCAAGGTGAAGAAGATAAGGAGCGACAACGGGTCCGAATTCAAGAACCTTCAAGTGGAGGAGTTTCTTGAGGAGGAGGGGATCAAGCACGAGTTCTCCGCTCCCTACACACCTCAGCAAAATGGTGTGGTAGAGAGGAAGAACAGGACGCTCATAGATATGGCGAGGACTATGCTTGGAGAATTCAAGACCCCCGAGTGCTTTTGGTCGGAAGCCGTGAACACGACTTGCCACGCCATCAACAGGGTCTACCTTCACCGCCTCCTCAAAAAGACTTCGTATGAGCTACTAACCGGTAACAAACCCAATGTATCTTACTTTCGTGTATTTGGAAGCAAGTGCTACATTCTAGTGAAGAAGGGTAGAAATTCTAAGTTTGCTCCCAAAGCAGTAGAAGGGTTTTTATTAGGTTATGATTCAAATACAAAGGCGTATAGGGTCTTCAACAAATCATCGGGTTTAGTTGAAGTCTCTAGCGACGTTGTATTTGATGAGACTAATGGCTCTCCAAGAGAGCTAGTTGTTGATTGTGATGATGTAGATGAAGAAGATGTTCCGACGGCCGCTATACGAACCATGGCGATTGGAGAAGTGCGGCCACAGGAACAAGATGAACGAGATCAACCTTCTTCCTCAACAACGGTGCATCCCCCGACTCAAGACGATGAACAGGTTCATCAAAAGGAGGCGCATGATCAAGGGGGAGCACAGGATGTTCAAGAGGAAGAAGCACCTCAGGCACCTCCAACCCAAGTTCGAGCGACGATTCAAAGGGATCATCCCGTCGACCAGATATTGGGTGATATTAGCAAGGGAGTAACTACTCGCTCAAGATTAGTTAATTTTTGTGAGCATTACTCTTTTGTCTCTTCTATTGAGCCTTTCAGGGTAGAAGAGGCCTTGCTAGATCCGGACTGGGTGTTGGCCATGCAAGAGGAACTCAACAACTTCAAGCGCAACGAAGTTTGGACACTGGTGCCTCGTCCCAAGCAAAATGTTGTGGGAACCAAGTGGGTGTTTCACAACAAACAGGACGAGCACGGAGTGGTGACGAGGAACAAGGCTCGACTTGTGGCAAAAGGTTATGCCCAAGTCGCAGGTTTGGACTTTGAGGAGACTTTTGCTCCTGTGGCTAGGCTAGAATCAATTCGTATCTTGCTAGCATATGCCGCTCACCATTCTTTCAGGTTGTACCAAATGGATGTGAAGAGCGCTTTCCTCAACGGGCCGATCAAGGAGGAGGTGTACGTGGAGCAGCCCCCTGGCTTCGAGGATGAACGGTACCCCGACCACGTGTGTAAGCTCTCTAAGGCGCTCTATGGACTTAAGCAAGCCCCAAGAGCATGGTATGAATGCCTTAGAGACTTTTTAATTGCTAATGCTTTCAAGGTTGGGAAAGCCGATCCAACTCTTTTTACTAAGACTTACGATGATGATCTTTTTGGGTGCCAAATTTATGTCGACGACATAATATTTGGTTCTACTAACCAAAAGTCTTGTGAAGAGTTTAGCAGGGTGATGACGCAGAAATTCGAGATGTCGATGATGGGCGAGTTGACCTACTTCCTTGGGTTCCAAGTGAAGCAACTCAAGGACGGCACCTTCATCTCCCAAACGAAGTACACACAAGATTTGCTAAAGAGGTTTGGGATGAAGGACGCCAAGCCCGCAAAGACGCCGATGGGAACCGACGGACACACTGACCTCAACAAAGGAGGTAAGTCCGTTGATCAAAAAGCATACCGGTCCATGATAGGTTCTTTGCTTTATTTATGTGCTAGTAGACCGGATATTATGCTTAGCGTATGCATGTGTGCTAGATTTCAATCCGATCCGAAGGAGTGTCACTTAGTGGCTGTGAAGCGAATTCTTCGATATTTAGTCGCTACGCCTTGCTTCGGGATCTGGTATCCAAAGGGGTCTAACTTTGACTTGATTGGGTACTCAGATTCCGACTATGCTGGATGTAAGGTCGATAGGAAGAGTACATCGGGGACGTGCCAATTCTTAGGAAGGTCCCTAGTGTCATGGAACTCTAAGAAACAAACCTCCGTTGCCCTATCCACCGCTGAGGCCGAGTACGTTGCTGCGGGACAGTGTTGTGCGCAACTACTTTGGATGAGGCAAACCCTCCGGGACTTTGGCTACAATCTGAGCAAAGTCCCACTCCTATGTGATAATGAGAGTGCTATCCGAATAGCGGAAAATCCTGTTGAGCACAGCCGCACAAAGCACATTGACATCCGGCATCACTTTTTGAGAGACCACCAGCAAAAGGGAGATATCGAAGTGTTTCATGTTAGCACCGAGAACCAGCTAGCCGATATCTTTACCAAGCCTCTAGATGAGAAGACCTTTTGCAGGCTGCATAGTGAGCTCAATATCTTAGATTCGCGGAACTTGGATTGAAATGTAGCATACATGTGTTTATGCCTTTGATCATGTTCATTCTGCATTTTGTTGCTTATTGTGGTGCTCAAGTTGTACAAACACTCCCTGGACCTCACATGTCCTGTTTGCAAGAGATGCACATATTTAGGGGGAGCTGTGCTACAACTTGACCCTTTTGAGACTAACCATGTACTTGAGTTTGGTTGTTTTAGTCTCCAAGGAGAATTGAAAGGAAAAAGGTGGACTTGGACCATGCAAGACTTCCACTGCACTCCGATGAAAAGAGTAACTCTTCCAAGTTCATCGTTATACTCTTATTGCCTATTTGCTCTTAGTTGAAGATTTTGGTGAGGCAATGGGGTTAAAGGGCCAAGATTAATCCCGTTTTGGTGCTTGATGCCAAAGGGGGAGAAAATAAAGGCCAAAGCGATAAATGGATCAGCTACCACTTGAGAGATTTTGAAAATAGTAGAATAGAGCTTTTGGTGTGTCAAAACTCTTTTGTCGTCTCTCTTGTCAAAATCTTCTTGTGGGGGAAGTATTGATTATGGGAAAAAGGGGGAGTTTTTGAAATCTTGAATCAATTTCTCTTGGAATGACTCTCTTTATGTCTTAACATGTGCGTTTGACTTAGGGATAGGAATTTGAGTTTGATTTGCAAAAACAAACCAAGTGGTGGCATAGAGTGATCCATATATATGTCAAAATTGAATCAAAACAATTTTGAGTTCTTATTTGATTTGACTTTGTACTTGTTCTACTTGCTTTATGTTGTGTTGGCATAAATCACCAAAAAGGGGGAGATTGAAAGGGAAATGTGCCCTTGGGCCATTTCTAAGTATTTTGGTGATTTAGTGTCCAACACAAATGCCTAAGTGTAAAAAGGTGGACAAAGTACAAATCAAGAATTAAGGTATGTTTCTCAGACTTAGTACATTATTTTATGGACTAATGTATTGTGTCTAAGTGCTGGAAACAGGAAAAATCCAATTGGAAATGTCTTGGCTCGAGCAGCCAAGAATCTGCTGAGTCTGGGAGCACCGGACTGTCCGGTGGTGCACCGGACAGTGTCCGGTGCGCCAGGCTGGCTCGAGCGAAGTGGCTGCTCTCGGGAATTCACCGGCGACGTACGGCTAAAATTCACCGGACTGTCCGGTGTGCACCGGACTGTCCGGTGAGCCAACGGTCGGCCGGGCCAATGGTCGGCCGCGCAATCTGCGCGGGACACGTGGCCGAGCCAACGGCTAGAAGACGGCACCGGACTGTCCGGTGTGCACCGGACATGTCCGGTGTGCACCGGACATGTCCGGTGCGCCAACGGCTCCAAGTCTGCCAACGGTCGGCTTCGCTATTTAAGGAAGGAAATCGGGCACCGAACTGTCCGGTGCCCCCGATGACAGAAGGCAAGATTGGCCTTCCAGATTTGCTCTCAACGGCTCCTAGCTGCCTTGGGGCTATAAAAGGGACCCCTAGGCGCATGGAGGAGTACACCAAGCAACCTTAGAGCATTCTTGATCATCCACACTCAGTCTTTGCGCATTCGTTTGTCATTCTCAGTGATTCGAGCTCCGTTCTAGTGAGAACTTTGAGATAGTCTTTTGAGCTCGATTCTTGGCCGTGTGTGTGCGCATTTTTGCTGTGGATTTGTGTGTGTTGCTTTCCCCCCTTACTCCGTATTTCTTGTGAATCTCAAGTGTAAGGGCGAGAGGCTCCAAGTTGTGGAGATTCCTCGCAAACGGGATATTGAAAGGCAAAACAAAACACCGTGGTATTCAAGTTGGTCTTTGGACCGCTTGAAAGGGGTTGATTGCAACCCTCGTCCGTTGGGACGCCACAACGTGGAGTAGGCAAGCGTTGGTCCTGGCCGAACCACGGGATAAACCACTGTGTCATATCTGTGTCTGATCTCTTGTGGTATTGTGTTTTGTTGAGACTCCTCTCTAGCCACTTGGCAATTATTGTGCTAACACTTAACAAGTTTTTGTGGCTATAAGTTTAAGTTTCACAGGATCACCTATTCACCCCCCCCTCTAGGTGCTCTCAATTATGTTTTAGAAATGCCTCCACAATGATCAATTACTTATCGTCGGTACGATGTCCACTAGTGTGAATTCATCAAGATGAGGTTTATAAATATATTGCATTTGCTATACGTGAGACTTTTGGATCCTCTGATATCATTGTGGCTTGCATGCCAGTACTTTGTATAATAGAGATTATGCGAGTAATCTTACCAGTGATGTCGTTGTCGATCTTACGCTTGGTGCCCCTAATAACAATCTTATTAGGTCCATCAGCCTTTCCTGTTCTGAGCAAGTTGAAGTAGGCATTGTTTGTCTGTTTGACCAACGTCATCAATATTGTGATAAATTTCTGTTTTGTTTATCTACTATAGCTCAAGACTGTGACTAAATTTCAACGGATTAAGGTGGATAGCATCAGATTTGAAGATCAGAAGCTTCAGGATACCTCGTATTGGGCTAACATTACCATTCCCATGGCACCGTTACCATTCCATGTTTCTAATGCACTGAGGGTCTGAGGCCACGCTTCTGTATGTGCCTACCGTCAAGACACCTTGAGCTACACATGTGATTTGTTATTATCTTGAAAGCGTAATTGTGCCAATACTATAACCTTAATATGCTTGCTTGATCTATATTTTTTCTGCCATCAAGAATGAGGCAATTAGATAAGGATATTTGTTAGCTTTCTCAGTATTGTCTGAGTCTTTAAGCGTAGCAGTAAAAGTTTTGGCACACCATTGTTTTAGTTATTATGATCTGAACAATCCATTTTATATAGGGAGCTCGTGGCAAATGCATCCTCACAACAGGACGATGGAGCTCAAGGCATCAAGTGGTGGCTCACTCCGACTCGCGCTCCTCTGCAAGGCAGTGTTCCCCATGAGGGTTTCCATTACCATTGCGCTTGCATCGCCTGTCACTAGGGCTCTGAGCCATTAGAGGCTCATCAATTTATGTAAATTTATGTTTCGTTGCAATGCACGGTCACATACCTATAAGATATTAAGATCGAAGATAATATATATGTCGTTTGTTTTCAAGTATTACCTAACACTGTCTAGATGTACATAAGTTACCATGATATATGTCTCCGTTGCAACGCACGGGCACTCACCTATCTACATGAAAGAAGAGGACAAAGCCAACACAAGTTTCATCACACCCTTTGGCACATATTGTTTCGTGCGAATGCCCGAAGGACTCAAGAACGCTGGATCAACTTTTTCCCAGCTCACTAAAAGAATCCTTGAAGACCAGATGGGCCACAATGTTTTCACATATGTTGATGACATAGTTGTTGCAAGCAAAAACAAAGAAGACCACTTAGCTGACCTCGCAGAAACATTCACCAACATGCGCGAAGCCTGACTCCGTATGAACCCAAAAAGTGCATATTTGGAGTCCGCCAAGGCAAGATACTTCGCTACCTTGTATCGCACAGAGGGATCGAAGCCAACTCTAGCAAAATCTAGGCTATCAAGGACATGGCACCGCCACAGTCATCAAAAGACATCCAACAGTTGACAGGAAGACTGGTCGCACTGAACAGATTCATCTCATGACCTGCTGAGCGAAGCCTTCCTTTCCTCAAAACAGTGCATGGTGCCAAGGACTTTATCTGGGGCCCAGAGCAAGTCGCAGCCTTCGAGTCTTTGAAACAATATCTATCTGACCTAGCGACATTAACCAGCCTAGACCCAGGTTTACCCCTACTACTCTACATTGCAGCATCACCCAGTGCAGTCAGCGTAGCCTTGGTACAAGAAAGGTGCAGAGAGGGCAAGACCCACCAATGCCCAGTATATTTTGTCTCTGAAGTGCTCACTGCCTCCAAATGCAACATGACCGAGTTAGAAAAGATACCATACGCCGTCGTCATGGCTTCGCGTAAGCTAGGACATTATTTTGAGGCACACTAAGTATGAGTCACTTCAGATCGGGGTCTTGGAGACTTATTCAGAAATCCGGAGGCATCTACCAGAATAGCTAAATGGGCCGCTGAACTCTCCGGCTACAACATCTCGAGCCCAGAACAGTAATCAAATCCTAGGTTTTGGCATACTTCATAGTAGACTAGACAGGGCCTTCAGAGCCACAGCAACTGCGCGCAGCGACTATCTGGACCATCCACTACGACAGGGCATGGTGTCACATGGGCGCCAATGCTACAACAATCATTACATCGCCCACAGGACTCAAATACAGATATGTCGCGCGTCTCATGAAGTTGTCATCTTAGGCCTTCGCAAACTACAAGCCCTCAGAGTGACAACGGGCATAGTCAAGACTGATTCTAAGGTAGTCGCCAGCCAAATCAAAAAGGACTACTCCGCCAAAGAGCAAGTACTCATGCAATATCTCTCTATCGTATGAAGTCTAGATAAGCAATTCAAAGGGTTCACCTTGCAACACGTAGAGCGGAACAAGAATGAAGAAGCTGACATGTTAGCCAAAGCCGTAGCGAAGGGCGAACCCTTGCTATCCGACGTGTTTTTCGACATGATCGGCACACCAGCCGTAAGAAACCTCGAAGGCCTGCAGATAACAAAAGACCTCGATGGGCGTCGAATAGTAAATCTAATAATGACCGAAGACTAGAGGGCGCCCATCACCTTATACCTTCAAGGCCACTACCATCCTTCCGACCAAAGCGAAGCTAAAAGGTTAAAACACAGAAGCAGAGACTTCGTTGTGATCGACGGTCATCTATACAAGAAGGGAATAAGTCAACCCATGTTAAAATGCAAAATCGAAGTCGAAGGCATCGAACTTCTCCGTGAAGTCCACAGAGGTTGTGGACCGCATTCGGGACCTAGAGCTCTCGCTGCTAAGGTCATACGCCAAGGTTTCTACTAGCCAGTCATCGTGTGCGCAGCTAACAGAATGAGCCATTCGTGCGAAGCATGCCAAAAATTCTCACCTCGAACGGGTGCCCCTTCGCAGTTCACAAAGCTCATTGCACACACTTGGCCACTATAGCATTGGGGACTTGACATTGTTGGACCACTGCCAACAGCGCAAGGAAATTTAAAATTTACCTTTGTCGCAGTCAAATATTTTACTAAGTGGATCGAAGCCAAAGCTGTGTCAACAATAACGTCAAAGACAACGCAAAAATTCTTCTGGCAGAATATTGTTTGTCAATTTGGAGTCCCCTCCGAATTAACATTCGACAATGGCAAACAATTCAACAATCGATATTTCAGGGAATTTTGCAACTCTATCGGCACGAAGGCAGTGTTCACATCAGTCTACCACCCATAATCCAACGGAGTAGTAGAACACGCCAATGATAAAATTTTCAGCGCTATAAAGAAGAGACTCCTTAATGACAAAAAGGGCAAATGGGCTGACCAACTTCCTGAAGTCATTTGGGTGCTAAACACAACATAATCTAAAGCTATCGGGTGTACCCCTTTCTGTTTAATGTACAGATCTGAAACAATGACTCCACAAGAGCTGAAGCATGGATCACCATGAACAAATGCCACAGCTACACCAGATGTCGCCGACTCAACTACCAAGGACCTTCTCGATGGAGATCATGTTCTTGCCCTCAAAACATTGAACAGATACCAAGTGCAAACGAAGGCATGGCAAGACAACAACATCAGCCCTAAAGAGTTCGACGAATGGGACCTCGTCCTAATTAGAACCAGCAGAATAGAGTCCCAAGGCAAACTCGAGCCAAAATGAGAAGGGCCCTTCATCATCAAGAAGAAAATGTCCCCAAATAGCTACAAGCTCACAACACAATTTGGCAAAGAAGGCAATAGATCCCTAGGCCTTTGCGTCTTTGTAATACCTACATACATTATTCTAGCCGGGCCCGCACTCTTTTCCTCGCAGGGGTGAGGTTTTTAATGAGGCGGTGCCATATAATATATCGCCACAAAAATCACCCCACAAAAAAGACACCATGACAGCAGGATGTCGAAAAAGACCGCAGGGTCAGTCTTCGGTATTCGATGCTAAAACTGATATGACCACGCCATTAAGCAACACATTACAACCCCCAAGTTATACTACATCAACTCAAGTACAACCAATATCATCACCAACCCGAGTCTTTGATGGACCAATTACACGTAGCCGAGCTAAGAAGCTACAGCAAGAGGTGCACGCGCTAGTCTTTGATGGACCAATTACACGTAGCCGAGCTAAGAAGCTACAGCAAGAGGTGCACGCGCTACTTTATGAATTTCAATTAAACACTAATGCGAACTTTATGCTACCTAAGTCGTGTATGTTGATATTACTTAGGTTCACCAAGAGGAAGGACAAAACATATCAAAGGCGAATCGCAAGAAGAGCTACGTCCGAGTCAGTCCAGCGCTATAGAACCGTCCAGAAGAAACAGTCATAACTTTTGATTCCCAAAAGCTATGAAGGTCCATAAGTACTTTTCGGAAAGCTCTTGAAGTCTAGTTTCCAATGCTTCTAAAGCCGACTTAACCACATCTACCAGAAAGGCAGCCGACCTACTTTAGTGCTGACTGGTCAGAAGGTCAACAGTCTGCTTGATGACCAAGTTTTCGTATTAAACTGCATCATTCTATGAAGTTTCATTAAGCATGCTATATATGGTGAGAAAGCTTATCAAGTTAGCTTTCCAATGCAACCAGTCCCACGTCATTTGAAGATTCCTAGAAGAAGTTATTGCCAAAATACTGAAGGCTGCGCAGAAGTCAAACAGCCACACGGAAATCAGCTCTGCAGATCTTCCGAAGAGGCTCCTTCACATTAGCTCGTGAAAATACTTTTGTTTTGTGTTTATACCTCGCTAAGGCTGGTTGTTACTAGTATAAATACCCCCCTATGTCTATGATGTAAGGCAGCTTATGATAATCTAAAACAGAACCCCTTTTGTTCAGCTGTGTGCTAACAAATATTGAGAGTGATCTCTACCCCTTTGCTCTTGTGAATTCCTTCGCGGGATTGCAGAAGCGGCGGCTTCATCCGCTCCCAATTGGTGCTCCTACTCCCTTCGAGGTCTCCTCGATTGATTGTAGGCTGTGTTGGTTGGTTCTTTGAGAGTGTGGTTGGGCGAATCCTCGATTCAGGCTGCCGGTTAAAGACGGTGGTTGGCTTCGAGTTTTATTTGTCAGGTTGCACTAGTTATCGCTGCTTGCAGCAAGTTATCTTGGCTTCTTTGAAGCTAGTTATCTGAAGATTGATCCTACGTCGTGAAGATCGGGCATCGTGACGCATCATCTGGTATCAAAGCCTCAGTTGCCATGGTAGGATTCTTTACCCTTAGCTACATATATTTTGTGTTCGTCCTATCCACCCAAAAGCCATAAAATATTTTTGCCATAGCCTTTTCTTTCAATCTGTTGTTCCAGTGAGTTTTGTTAAGTTTCAGTCCTTAGAATCTTTGTTTAGTTGCTGGTCACTCTATCCTTTGTGTTTTCCTTTGAGCCTCTTATATATATCTGAAAATATCCACAAAAAGAGTATTCTGAAAAAAAAACCTCATCATTTCCTTCGCGTTAACTTTGATCCTATTTAAGTTATAGCTGCTGGTTGAGTTGTTTGTTAAGTATTATAAAGTGTGCAATATCATATCAGATCTCTGTGTTTAGTTCTATAAAAAAAGTATCAAAAAAAGAGAAGAAAGAAAAGTACCAAAGAAAAGTGTTGAACAAGATTGTGAAAGAAAAGTAGAACAATCAGTTTGTTTATGTGCACAAGTGCTGAAAATTTTATCAAGTTATTCAACCAGTTTGCTATTGTCATTTGGTGCAAAATTTTGGTTGGATCTGATTGCAACACTTGCATTCCAATCATACTCCTTGTCTGCATCAAATCTGAAATTTCTTGCGCGTGTGTTTGATCTATTTACATCACTCGAATCTTGTGGTCAGCACTAGGCAGGGAACTTCTAGTCGGATGGTTATTTAACTTAACGACAACTAGAATTCAGATTGTATCCCTTGTTTATTAATCCCCACCAAGCTCCACATATAAGCCATCGTAATCGGTACTCTGGTCTTGTATTCGCTTAACCACCACTTTCTTGTTACCACCACACATTTTCTTGCAACCCGCAGGGAACTCATAAGAGCTTTGGTTGGTAAGAGTGGTGAGGTTGTGAGATTTTATATAGCTTCATATTCCACCTATATTTGTTGCCTTGTTGTCACTAACTTCGCAGGAAGATGGATCCCAACGTTGAGATTGAAGAATGTGTCACCCTGATACAATTCAATGAGCTCAAACAAAGCATAGAAGCCAAGCAAGATCTGTTGGCACAAGATCTTCAGACACTTATGGCTGAAATCAGAGGTCGTCGTCGACTCCCGGACGGTGTAAGAAACCATGATGAAGATGGGGAAGAAGATGAAGGAAATTATTCTAGAAGAGCAAGTGAACATGGGAGGAGAAATCAAGGTGCTGCATATGGTAGAGGAAGAGGCCGGAATCGAAGAAATAATGACAATGAAGAATCTGAATTTGGGGATGATCAGTCTCAACATCGCTATGGTCGTCGTCATCATAGAGGCGTCAACCAAGAAGAGAGATTTGGGAAACTTAAGTTTACCATGCCAAAATTTGATGGTAGATCTGATCCTGAAGATTATTTCACATGGGAATTGAAAGTGGAGAAAATCTTCCGCCTACATAATTATTCAGAGGAGAAGAAACTCGCAATGGCATCTCTTGAGTTTGAGGGATATGCTCTGATTTGGTGGGAGCAACTTCTTCGTGATCGTGAAGAAGATGGAGAGGACCCTATTGTTACTTGGCAAGAGATGAAGTGAGAAATGAGAATTCGTTTTGTGCCGAAGCATTATCGGCGTGATCTTTTTGATAAATTGCAGAATTTGAGGCAAGGAAGTTTCTCTGTTGAGGAGTATTATAAGGAGATGGAGAAGGCCATGATTAGAGCCAATGTGTATGAAGACGAAGAGCAAACCATTGCACGTTTCATGGCTGGGTTACACCGCAACATTCAGCGTATTGTTGAGTTTCAGCCGTACCAAAGTCTTATTGATTTGGTACATCAAGCCACCAAAGCTGAACGCCAGCTGCAACAAGATGCTAAGAGCAGCAAGCCCTTGTCATATGGTGCACGAACCATGACTGGAGGAAGCAAATCGATCTCAAGGTTTACTGCTGCATCCTCAGCAACAAAAGGTTCAACTGGAGGCTTGCGATCCAATATTCAAGGCAATTCTAGTGGAAAGAACGGTTCTGCTCCAAACACGAGTTATAAACCAGCAGCCTCCACTTCAACGTCAGTGGGTTCAACAGCCAAGAGTAGTGGTATTCAGTGCTTCAAGTGTGGAGGTCGAGGTCATGTCATAAAGGAGTGTCCAAATAATCGTGTGATCCTTGTGAATGATGATGGAGAATATACTTCAGCTAGTGAAGAGGAAGCTGAAGCAGAAAATATAGAAGATAAAATTGAGGAACACACTGGATGTGAATTTGAGCATGGTACTACTCTGGTGGTTACACAAATCTTGAGTGTTCAAATGAAAGAAGCTGAAATTGGACAACGACATAATTTTTTTCAAACGCGAGCCAAAGTACAAGACAAAGTAGTAAAGGTGATCATTGATGGAGGGAGCTGCCATAATCTTGCAAGTCGTGAGATGGTTGACAAGCTTGGTTTGAAGTTGCAGCGACACCCTCATCCATATCATGTTCAATGGTTGAATGAATCGGGAGATATCAAGATTGGTTATAAAGTGAAAGTTCCATTCAAGATTGGAGAGTATGTTGACATAGTGGAGTGTGATGTTGCACCCATGTCTGTGTGTCACATGCTGCTAGGAAGACCTTGGCAATATGACCGATATTCTCAACATTGTGGAAGAACAAATCAATACACGCTAGATCTGAAAGGGAGAAAGTTTGTACTCAAGCCTATGACCCCTCAACAAATCATGGCTGAACACTTACAAAAGAAAACTGAAATTAGTACAGCAAGTAGAGGAGGAGAAGAGCAAAAGAAATTGAGTGCCATCCACAATTCGGTGAGTGAGTGCTACAAGCCAAATTCCAAAGATAAAAAGAAGGAAGAGGGAGAACACCTAGTTATGCTAGCCACAAAATCCGAGCTGAGAGAAGTGAGGAACAACCCATATCAAGTGCTCTTTGTACTTGTGAACAAAGATGTTTTGATTTCTCCTAACGACATAACATCTCTTCCTAGTGTTGTGGCTGATCTTTTGCAGGACTATGAAGACGTATTTCCACAAGAAACACCGGCTGGACTACCTCCAATTCGAGGGATTGAGCATCAAATCGATCTTATTCCAGGGGCTACACTTCCTAACCGTCCACCATATCGAACCAATCCCGAAGAAACTAAGGAAATACAAAGGCAAGTACAAGAACTTCTTGATAAAGGTTTTGTTCGTGAAAGCTTAAGCCCTTGTGCTGTTCCTGTGATTTTAGTACCTAAGAAAGATGGATCTTGGAGGATGTGTGTTGATTGTAGAGCGATAAATAATATTACCGTTCGCTATCGCCATCCTATTCCACGACTAGATGATATGCTTGATGAATTAAGTGGTTCCACAATTTTTACTAAAATTGATTTGAGAAGTGGATACCATCAAATAAGAATGAAAACTGGAGATGAATGGAAGACTGCATTTAAAACAAAATTTGGGTTGTATGAATGGTTAGTAATGCCCTTTGGGTTGACTAATGCTCCTAGTACTTTTATGAGATTAATGAACCATGTCTTAAGAACTTTCATTGGAAAATTTGTTGTTGTCTACTTCGATGATATTCTAATTTACAGCAAGTCTTTTGATGAACATGTGAAACACATTCGACAAGTTTTAGATGAGCTTAGAAAGGAGAAATTATTTGCTAATCTTGAGAAGTGCAGTTTTTGCACAGACCATGTTGTGTTTCTTGGCTTTGTTGTTTCAGCAAAAGGAATAGAGGTGGATGAATCCAAGGTGAAAGCCATCAAGGATTGGCCAGCTCCAATGAATGTAAGTCAAGTAAGAAGTTTTCATGGTCTTGCTAGTTTTTATAGAAGATTTGTGCGAGATTTCAGTACCATCGCTTCTCCTTTAAATGAATTGACAAGGAAAGGTGTTGAATTTAAATGGGGAAACTCACAAGAAGATGCTTTTCAAGAATTGAAGAAACGTTTGACTGAAGCACCTGTACTTATTCTTCCTGATTTCACTAAAACTTTTGAAGTAGAATGTGATGCTAGTGGGATTGGGATAGGAGGAGTTTTAATGCAACAAGGAAAACCTATAGCATATTTTAGTGAAAAATTGGGAGGTGCTCAATTAAATTATTCTGTGTATGACAAAGAATTGTATGCTTTGGTCCGAGCGCTTGAAACATGGCAGCACTACTTATGGCCAAAAGAGTTTGTTATTCATTCTGATCATGAAGCTTTGAAGTATTTGAAAGGGCAAGCCAAACTGAACCGTCGCCATGCCAAATGGGTTGAGTTTATCGAAACATTTCCATACATTGTGAAAAATAAGAAAGGTAAGGACAATGTGGTCGCTGATGCCTTGTCTCGAAGGAATGTGTTGTTGAATCAACTAGAGGTAAAAGTTTTGGGTCTTGAAAATTTGAAAGAAATGTATAATGATGATCCTGAATTTTCAGAACCATACATTCGTTGTAAAGATGGAAAAGGTTGGGAGAAATATCATATACATGATGGATTTTTGTTTAGAGCTAACAAACTTTGTGTACCAAATTCTTCGGTTAGATTGCTTTTATTGCAGGAGCCACGAGGGAATGGTCCATTTCGTGTTCTTGCCAAGATCAATGATAATACATACAAGATAAATCTTCCACCGAGCTATGGCGTGAGCAACACGTTCAATGTTGCTGACCTCTTACCATTTACAAGTGAAGACACTTCAGAGTCGAGGACGACTCCTTTTCAAGGGGAGGAGGATGATATGACCACGCCATTAAGCAACACATTACAACCCCCAAGTTATACTACATCAACTCAAGTACAACCAATATCATCACCAACCCGAGTCTTTGATGGACCAATTACACGTAGCCGAGCTAAGAAGCTACAGCAAGAGGTGCACGCGCTAGTCTTTGATGGACCAATTACACGTAGCTGAGCTAAGAAGCTACAGCAAGAGGTGCACGCGCTACTTTATGAATTTCAATTAAACACTAATGCGAACTTTATGCTACCTAAGTCGTGTATGTTGATATTACTTAGGTTCACCAAGAGGAAGGACAAAACATATCAAAGGCGAATCGCAAGAAGAGCTACGTCCGAGTCAGTCCAGCGCTATAGAACCGTCCAGAAGAAACAGTCATAACTTTTGATTCCCAAAAGCTATGAAGGTCCATAAGTACTTTTCGGAAAGCTCTTGAAGTCTAGTTTCCAATGCTTCTAAAGCCGACTTAACCACATCTACCAGAAAGGCAGCCGACCTACTTTAGTGCTGACTGGTCAGAAGGTCAACAGTCTGCTTGATGACCAAGTTTTCGTATTAAACTGCATCATTCTACGAAGTTTCATTAAGCATGCTATATATGGTGAGAAAGCTTATCAAGTTAGCTTTCCAATGCAACCAGTCCCATGTCATTTGAAGATTCCTAGAAGAAGTTATTGCCAAAATACTGAAGGCTGCGCAGAAGTCAAACAGCCACACGGAAATCAGCTCTGCAGATCTTCCGAAGAGGCTCCTTCACATTAGCTCGTGAAAATACTTTTGTTTTGTGTTTATACCTCGCTAAGGCTGGTTGTTACTAGTATAAATACCCCCCTATGTCTATGATGTAAGGCAGCTTATGATAATCTAAAACATAACCCCTTTTGTTCAGCTGTGTGCTAACAAATATTGAGAGTGATCTCTACCCCTTTGCTCTTGTGAATTCCTTCGCGGGATTGCAGAAGCGGCGGCTTCATCCGCTCCCAATTGGTGCTCCTACTCCCTTCGAGGTCTCCTCGATTGATTGTAGGCTGTGTTGGTTGGTTCTTTGAGAGTGTGGTTGGGCGAATCCTCGATTCAGGCTGCCGGTTAAAGACGGTGGTTGGCTTCGAGTTTTATTTGTCAGGTTGCACTAGTTATCGCTGCTTGCAGCAAGTTATCTTGGCTTCTTTGAAGCTAGTTATCTGAAGATTGATCCTACGTCGTGAAGATCGGGCATCGTGACGCATCAAAAACAGTCACCACAACGACCAGTTTCAATAGTCGTTGCGTGCGATAGGCACTATCCAAGAAAAAGTCGCCTAAGGGTGCAGCTGGATCAGCACAACAAGTGTGTCACAACATCCAATGGTGCGACGTTGTCCAAGATACGCGTATTTCAATCCGAGCAAAAGTCATCTAAGGGAGAAGCTGGAGCAGCACAACAAGTGCTTAACAGCATCTAAGGATGCAAAGTCGTCCTAGAGACGTATATTTCTATCCAAGCAAAAGTCACCGAAGGGTGCAACTGGATTAACATAGCAGGTGCATCACAAAGGTGCGAAGTCGCCGCCAAGATAGACGGTTATACCCTAGCACAAGTCGCCTAAAGATGCAGCCGGATCAATATAAACGTGTTAACGACACCTAAGAGCACGAAGTCATCCAAGGACGCAGCTGAGATAGCGCAAATACATTTAATGGTACCACCACGAAAGGCACATCATATTTCAAATACAAGATGCACAATACACACAGAAAAATCGTTCACATACAAGTGCCCCCATAGTCGTCCTTTGGCAAAGGGGGGTGAGGGCAGCGTTTTCACTTAAAATTCACCAAAGAACGACGATGGCAACATGCATCTTACATTGGCTCTTGTTTCTGGATAAGGTCGGCTTCACAGAAATTTAACAACATCAGTTTCAACTCTTCGCCGTCAAAAACAGCCCGCAGATCGCCCTCCCCGAAACATGACCCGGCCGTCGGCCGTAGTATGATACGGCGGGTCCCCTGCTCCAACCGCGTTCCACTCCGAAGATGAGACCTTTCCATTCCCATTCGGTGATGTCTTCGTGGGACTCTGATACCTTGCGAAGACTCACCTATTATTCCCACACTTTGTTTTGACACCGCAATCTTTTTTCGGCCCCATGGTTCACCTGGGGCAACCCCGGCCGGAGTCCCCGACGCTGCAGGGGGGCAACCCTCGACGGAGTCTCCGTGACAGACAAATCTAGCGCCACAAAATAATCTAGATCATCTTCCAAAAACTCGTCGTCCATCCTAGTGAACAGGCTCACCAACCCCTCACCCTCCGAAGACCATGACTCGGTATCATTTCCATCATATGTGTCACTACTAAGAATTATTACACTTCGAGACATTCACGATTCATCATTTTCGCTATCACTAAAGTTTGCTTGCGTAGGCCCAGACGTCGGAACCTACGTAGCAGCCAATCTTTAGTATCATATACAAAGTGAACATTGTCAAACCACTCCTCCTAAAATCTTGAAACCTGCAAACAAGTCCCCACCGCCGTAGGGCCCTCATGAGTGCCGCCTTCCTTGAGCGAGGATAACTCTCCCGCACCAGTCCCCACCGCAGCGTCCTTTCAGGCCACCGTGCTCTCAAGACCGGTGAGGTCCTCCACCTCTTCATCCCTCATCGCCTGTGAAGACAACATAACAATGTTTCAGACAACGAGGACACACACACCACCATCGTCAAAGACAAACATACCTGTGTCAGTGCTCGGTCGGCCCTCTCTCGAACAACGTCGCAGCCGTGAGGACCCCACATCCTATCATAAAGCGCCTCGGTATAGCGCTTTAGCACATCGTCTTCAATCTAGAATACACTAGCATCGAAGTCCTCGTTGCCCCGATCGAAGGCCTCGAAGTGCCTACATCCCTTGCTAGATAAGGCATTCGCAGCGCCCTCACAAGTCACAAGCGACGCATAGGACATCATGCCCGTCACAATGGATGGGAGTGACTCTAACTCCTCCTGCAACCACCCCAAGAAATGGGTCCCACCTCCTCCCCTGACTTGTTGAAGGGAGCAGTCTGAGCATCGAGGTCGTGGTATGCATGAAGCGTCTCAATCCTCTGGGACTTAAATGTGATACAATTACTAGTCCTAGGAGGCTAGTAAACATATTTATACATCAGATGGTTACAGATCTGCTTAAACGAGACAAACCTATAAAGGTGGCGATCAACTTTAAGAGTTGGTCCACAACTCGGTGCATATCATTAGAGTGGGAGTGAAGCAGCCCGATATACGCAGCAAAGCAAATCAGTGGTCCAACAACCATAGGCATGGTTGGGAACATCTGTAACTCTTACCCGATCAGCTATCTCCCTCTCTGAAAAACAACAAATAAGAAAGAGTGAGTACTTACGTACCCAACAGCCCACCTTCACCCATGGAATGGGGAAATCAGATATAATGCATGGAGTATGTGGAGCTCAAGATATTTTTTTTTGCAAAAAAGCAATTTTTGATGTAGGGCTATTTTGTAAAACATTTTATCTTTTTCAAAGTGCATCCTCTCCCAAAGGAGCAGGAAGTTTTTCAATGTAGAACAAAATCCCCTGGATTAACCATCCAGGTATCTCAACAGTTTCCCACCAGTTTTCATTTTCAAAAATATCTACTGGACTTCCCGTCCACCATAGCTCATGCTCAACCGCCGGACCTTTTAAAACCACTTTTCAAAAGCATTTTTGGAAAACAAAACACTAATTGTCAAATCCATGCCATGACTCATCCATATCCATGGACACAAACTACTTGAATAGGTTTTTAAACTCTGCACAGAGCTGTACACTTTACCCACTAGTCCAGTTTCTGCAATCTCATCGTCATGAGATTCGAATGCTGAAACTTTCTATTCCCTTGCACGACTTTACCTTGGTGGTTATACAGAAAGGAACAAGGCCACCTCCATGGCCAAACCAGGACAAAACATTCCCCCTCCTTGTCTTCCCGGTGCTCCCTAGCCATCATAACCCTGGGGCACAGACCGTGCAAGTTTGGATCAAGCGACTGCCCATACAGTCTTGAGTGGTTGTACTTGATAAAATTATAGGTAAGGAGTGATGACAAACTGGTCCGTATGCGAGAGGGACAATCCTTCATGCTCACACCTAACCTGGCTGAGCCATCACCTTAAGGCCCTCCCAAACCAGGGAGTCCCTGATCATCCCACTCAAAGGTGTTAAGGGTGGTAACCCTTCATCATACACATTTTGAAAACATTTTCTTTTGAAAAACTCATGCCTTTTCTCAAATCATTTGTAACAAAAAATGTCAAGGAGTATAAATATGAATTGCGGCAAAGTTCTAAGGCTGGGTGGCCATATTAACATGTCTCTTAGCAGTAAAATCATATCATGCATAAAATAATAGGCTGAGGGTTGTGTTTGAAAAACATAGGTAATTTATGCATCAAAGGGATCCAGTGAGCTTGGCGTTGCTTTAATCAGCGAAAGGGTGAGAGCTCGCGGATCTAGCTTCTGGCTCCACCGTCTGGTGCAGACTTGCAGAACTGGCCTTCACGAGATGGCACGAACACTCCGATAACTATGTAGCATGAACAAGCAAACATACAAACTAGCAAGTATATCAACAAAAATTTAGTATAGTGGTCAGAATGGTGATATATGGATGGGTAGAGTCTTGAGCAGAATCCGCGTGATGTGGTGTTGTGATATTACTGGTGGCGGCGTGGAGGTGCTTAGTAGAAGGGTGGATTGGAGGCGAAGCGACACTAGACGTGTAGCCGGCAGAACTGGGTAACTGAATGGGTGGGGGCTTGCCTTGGCTGAGGGTGTTGAATGTGTGGAGAGTGAGAGGGTAGGTGGGTGTATTTATAGTTGGGTACGTGTGGTTTAGTACGGTAAAGTTCACTATTTGTGAGAGTAGTGGTGAATGAATCGTTTGACTCAGTCCACACAAGGAAATTATATGCAGAATATGGGACACAAGTGTTTTTGGAGTTTTCTAGAATATGAACCATGTTCAAGGGATGACTTGGTTGGATAGGGAATAATTTGATAAAAATTTAGAAACAATAATTATTGGAATTTAAGTTTAGATGGAGGAGTTTTGGATTTTATAATCATAGGAATGAAAAGAAAAGGGAAAAGGAATATTCCTGGAATATTCCATAATTTGAATATTTAGAGATATTTGGAAAATTAATGTATTTTTGAGCGGAGTGCCAGGAATTATTTCTGGGTTATTCTTGGGCAGAAGTTTATGTTGGTGGCAACTGTTCCTACCAACTGTGTCACATGGGACAACAGTAAGGCGAGACCCAAATAGCTGGAATACTTTGGTATTCTGGTCCAGGTGGGTTGTGGTATCTTTGGCCAGGTTTTATAGGATTGACGACGTATCCATACAAACATGGTTTGCCTTTCTTTTTGGAAGCCTGATTCGAAAGAATCTTAAAGTTAAGCGTGCTCAACTTAGTCAAAGCTAAGCGTGCCCGACTTGGAGAAATCTGGGATGGGTGACCAGATGGGAAGTTCTTACTAGAAGGAAAATCACAGGCACCAAAGTTCGTATGACCAAAATATTGGCCTGGCAGGTCTTAGGTGAGTTGGACAGCTTGATGGATGAGCAGTTGAATATTTGGGTGATCGGATGATCGATGAATAGTAATGATGAACGATCCGATGAACGATGAATAGTGACTATGAACGATCTGATGAACGATGAATAGTCCGATGAACGAACGATGAATAGTTCGTATGAACGAACGATGCACGATGAATAGTGACTATGAACGATCTGATGTATGGTAAATAGTGACTATGAACGAACGACGAATGATGAATAGTTTGTATGAACGGACGATGAATAGGGATTATGAACAAACGGATGAACGATCGAATGATCGGATGAACGAACGATCGGAATTTTGGCAGCATAACGACCGAACAAAGATTATTTGGATGAACGTACGGACGAACCAACGAACGAACCATAAATGATCGGATGAACGAATGAATGAACCATGAACGATCGGACGAACGAACAAACTATGAATAGGTGGACGAACGATCGAATGAACGACCGAACGATCCTTGTGCTTGTGTGGGAGTGGGAGTGAGAGTGGGAGTGAGGGGGGAGTGAGTTGCCATGAAATGGCTTGGGGTGGCTTGAGGGGATGCCCTTGCCCCTCTATTTATAGGCAAGGTGGGGTGGATTAGGGTGAGGAAGCGAGGACTAGTGGGAGGAGGCGAGGATTAGTGGGAGATAAGCATGTATTAGTCGTGTATAAGTGAAATTAGCTTGTAGAGCTCACCGTATGACAGCGGAGGCGTATATATACGTATGAGCATGAGGAAAATTATTAAGAAAATATTTGTAGGGACTTTAAAATGATTCTGAAGGTATTTCTCAAGAGGAAATTATTTGGAGAAATATCGGTGGAATATTTGGCTAGTATTTCAGGAAAGAATCAGAGGGGATCACTGGGGAAATATTTGTAGGATATTTTGAGGAGGATTTTGGAGATAATATAGACCACTATATTTTATTTGTTGAGATCAACTCGCAAACAAACATTTTGAAACGAAATTTAAAATTCATTTCAAATTTAGAACGAGTTTGAGAAATTTTCAAGATTTGATTTTTCGGGGTGCTACAATGTATCCACAAAAAGTGTGTGCGCCCGGTCCAATCCGGTACAGGTGGCCAACTCCGTCTTCTCACGGTAGTTGCGCATGTTCCTCACCTCAAGCTCCAGGTCCGCGACACGCTTGCGGGCAGCTTGGGCCTCCACGCGGGCATTCTCCACATCTTCCTTCTCATCATTAAACCGGCGGCCGAGTTCCTTCTTTTCCTTCTCAAGCACCGTCACCTTGTCGAGAAGGTTTCGGCTCTTATTTTCGACCGCCGACTTGTCCCTGACCACCTCCGTATGTTGCGTCCGAAGGTGCTCAATCCTCCCCTCTTGTTGTTTCCTCTCGGAAAGCAGCTGCGAGGTCAGCACCTCCGAAGCAACCTGGTCAGCGAAGACCGCCACCTGACATCGCAATTTACCAAAATTAGCAAAATAAACTTACATATCACAGCTGCTGCGCGACAGAAGCCGCTACACCAACGGCGCCAACAGGTGAGTTGACTTCGCCTCCGCCATTAGCGGCAACACAAAATTTCAACCATGGGTAAAGTGAAGTCCCTATGTCACCCTTCGTTGTACCCACCGGACCGGCAGGCACCTTAGACGGCACCATTGCCAATTGCCCAGCCTTCGCCCCTACACCACAGACAAGTTAGCAAAAAGATAATCACCCTGGCTAGAAGCATAAGTCATTCCACTTACCAGCAGGCGACAACCTAGTCTGGGCATCGAACATGGTGACTCCACCCACTAGGTAGTCGTCCATAGACAACTCCTGGTCCATCCCCTCAGTCCCCGAAACCGTCGTTTCAGTCTCGTAGCCAACACTGGCGCCGCGGGGGGGGGGGGGGCATCATCGCAGACGGAGTGGCCCCCTTCATACTGGGTCGCGTCGCCTTGGCATCGCGACGTGGGTCCACTAGCCGTAGTGGGGCTTTTCGTTTTTTCTGCTGGATCTCTTGACGACCCTTCTCCATCACTGCTAACACAATAGCACCAATATTTCTCTCGTAAGGAAATATTTTTAGCTCACGAGCCAAACGGGACGTAAAATAATCGTCTCCAGCGGCTCGGGGTATAGGGTCCTTCCTATGCCATCGACCTCCGGTAACCTTCAGCACGCGTGAAGATGTTTCCCAGAGATCGGGCGAAGTCATAACCTCCTCAGGATCTGCGCATCTCCCCGTCAACTCCTCAACAAAAAGCCTAGAGGCCTTCGGCCCCATCTTTTCGTCCTCTGTACCTTGCACTTCTATTTTTTCTTTTTCGAGTAGCTGCAATCATAGCCTTCCCCTTCGAGGTGCCCTCTTCAGACCGGGTCTTCACAAACTTTCCTCAGTCGTCACCAGCATCAGCAGAGTCCCCCCTCCAGGTAAGGACTGTATGGCAAATTATTCAGTTCAAAGACCCAGTTCAACCTGACGTTGGAACCACGGATATCCCAAGTCCTCAACATCTCAGTCTTCGGCTCATATTTTCCAACAATTTTAATGGCCTCCGACTCCACCTCTAGCACAAAGGCAGCCGCATCCTGTCCCTGCAAATCAATAGCGAAGGCTGGGCTCAGCACCATCAGATCCCCTAATGTCAGCATCAGGCGAGGCCTAACATCGCCTAGATCCCACCCGTGCGCCAGCGGCCACATTCCGCAGGCAACAAATTCTTCCACTAGACGTTCTATAGGAGTTCGATTATTAATAACCGGGCTAGGTAGTCTATTAATAAGATATCTAGCCGACAGAAAAGCTTCATCCCAAAACTTTAGCGGCATAGAAGCATGAGATAGTAAGGAGAGGCCAACTTTGACAATGTGTCGATGCTTTTGTTCAGGTGCCTCATTTTGCTGGTGTGTATGAGGGCAGGAGACCAAATGAGATATACCAAATTTAGTAAAAATGGATTTACCTTTTGATATTCTCCTCCCCAGTCTGTTTGAATGGCACAAATTTTTCTATCAAACTGCCTTTCAACGAGTTGTTGAAATTCAACAAATTTTTGGAACACCTCAGATTTCAATTTGATAAGGTAAATCCAGGTAATTTGCTGTAATCATCAATGAAGCTGACATAATACTGTTTTCTGCCTACAGACTCAATTGCAGGACCCCGGACATTAGAAAATATGAGCTCTAAAGGAGAGCTGGACTTACTAGATGAAATAGGATATGACAGCTGTGTGCTTTTGCTTGCTGACAAGCATCACATACAGACTCATTATTGGACTCATCTAAACAAGGGAGTTGATTGCTTCTAACAATATGTCGGACTGTAGTGGATGAAGGATGTCCAAGACGATCATGGCACAGAGAGATCGATGGCCGACTGACTCCATAGGCATGACACTTTATTGATGGTGATGGAGGAAGAGGGTACAGTCCCGAGCGACATGGCCCTCTAAGGAGAGTGCGTCTAGTTGCCTGATCCTTAATCAAAAAGAAATCTAGGTGAAATTCTACAAAGGCAGAATTATTTGTGGTTAATCGATGGATAGAAACAAGATTTTTCTTGGCTTTAGGAACATATAGAATATTTTTCAAATGAAGATTACGACTAGAGGTGCTAACAGAGGAATCGCCAATGTGGCTGATTTTCATACCTTTGTCGCTATCGGTGTGGATCTGATCTTCCCCATTGTATTTATCTCGGATGGAAAGTTTCTCTAGCTCACTGGTAATATGATCAGTAGCTCCGCTGTCAGTATACCAGTTTGTGTGTATTGTGTATGAGCTTGTCGCAGCAACAACAGCGTGGGATGTAATTTTCATCATATCGGTGCTAAAAGTTGATAGTCGTGTCCTTTCTTGAAGCAGACATGGCATGGTTCACTGCTAGGGTTGGAGCACCG
This sequence comes from Zea luxurians, assembly GCA_029449295.1. Taxonomy (NCBI): domain Eukaryota; kingdom Viridiplantae; phylum Streptophyta; class Magnoliopsida; order Poales; family Poaceae; genus Zea; species Zea luxurians. Next base: position 8,365,614 of record JAOPSE010000035.1, read on the forward strand.
GTTACTGTAGCCATGTTGCCTCCCTATCCCTGCGCTGTTGTCTTGTCCGCCTGGCACATTACTGTAGCTGCGGGCAGAGGAGCTGCTCCCGCCTGCAGCGTTGCTGTGGCCGCGAGCAGGTGGTCGAGTGCGCCCACGTCCATGGCTTGGTCCTCGAGAATGGCCCCCACGTCCTGCAATGTTAGCGGATGCAAACTGCTCTCTTTCTTGGATTAAATCCATTCTTGTTTCATAGCTTAGCATCTGAGAATATAATTCTTCAACAGAGATTGGCTCCACCCTTGCAACGAGGGCAGAGACAAGCAAAATAAACTCACGATCCAACCTAGTAATGATATATTCGACGAGTTGTCGTCTTCGAGAGGACGTCCTGCTACTGTCATATCATCAGCGTACCCCTTCATTTTTGCAAAATATTCAGCAACATTCACGTTACCCTTCTTGGTCGTCGAGAGAGCGATGTGGAGATTCACAACCCGGACTCGGGTAAGTGAGGCAAACATTGCCTGAATTTTTCTCCATGCATCGGTTGTCGCCTCAGATCTTGAGACGTGGACCAGAATTTACTTGGAGATAGACGAAAGCAGGTAGCTCAGGACCTGTTGGTCCCGAGCATCCCACTCCTCGAACGCCGAATTTGATGTCTTCTTGCCTCCTGCGTCAGCGATCTCTTTCTCTGTTACTGGTGTGGTACCAGTAAGATGGCCTATGAGGCGACAACCACGCATGGCTGCACGAACATGAGCTTCCCATATTGCATGATTTGTCCGGGTAAGCTTCTCAGATACTGGATGGGTAATGAGAGGATTGGAGGAGGAATTTGACATGATTGCTGTAGGGTTTATGTGGCTCCGAATACCATGTAAATATTCAGAGGGCAGTTGAAGTGTCTTACCCCTGTTAGGGACCGTGTGCATGTTTATATAGGCATACGGTGCGCAAGGGTATACAATAGATATACTTGAGTAACAACCTTCATCTATTCCTAGATACAAGCAAGCATATCTAACCAATAAAGTAGCGGGAGGTTGTTAACCGAGTACAAGATATACATGGGTATAGAATATACATTGCATATCTATTCTAATGACTGACACCTTGAGCAGCAACAAAATAACCTGATGACGGTGGTGAGGCTATCTACACACATACAGGTGGAAAATGATTGTATTCAATTGTAACAAAGACTTCCAGTGACCTAAGAAGCCTCACATCCTTTACACAAATGTAGCAGTTTCCTAATTAAGCATCAATATTAGACCTTTATTTACCTTCGATGTCATATTAGCAATATTTGAATTTGAACTTCACCACCTTATACATTCTTGCTTGTTTTTATAAATCTTGCGAACGAGATCAATCATATACGAGACAAGGTCAATAATTAACAGAGATTATTGTGTACACTTCTGAGGGATCGAATTGTTCTGGAGTAGAAAGAAATAAATAAATAAATATATAAATAAGATCCTCGCAATGGATAACAACTATAGAGATGGGGAGGATGATTGGGTGACTGGCTGTTTACTCCAGTTAAACTAAATGAAATTTGGTGAAATGACTCATTATAATGGTAAACATGTAACAATGTAACAACACATTCACTCCTGGACCAGTGATACTCCCGGTAGTCCTCTAGGATCATAGACCATCTCCACAGACCTACACGTAGGGGTGGTAATGGGCCATTTATTTTAGCCTAGCAAATTTAAGGATCGAGTCAAGTTAGGGCCGGATCATAAAACAATACAATTTTGAACTAATAAAATTAAGGGCTTTGTTGGTTTGTGAAGCAAGCATTAGGGCCATGATCCATTACCACCTCTACCTACATGAATCTTTTGTGCGCACTTTATCCTCACTCTTGCGCACCCGGAAAAACTTCTTGGTCGGTCACTCATCACTATACCACAACCTATCTATAACGACTTACTTACAGTCGTTATAAACCGTTATAGCAACGTACTATCAGTCGCTATAGAGTTATACCGACTAACACTTTCTGACGCTGTAAGTGGCGTCGGCATAAACGTATAGCGACAGACATGTTTATACCGACGGACGGTTAGACGTTAAAAAGATATACCGACTAACATATTTATCCCAACGGACAGTCTGTTAGAACTTATACCGACACACTGTCTGATGCGATATATGTATTTTTATCAACTAACAATCAAACGCTACGGCTATATGAGCCTAAAAAAATATACTACTAGCAGTTTCCAATTATCATCAACATCAGATAACAATTGTACTGCATTCATACATAGCAATTGTACTGCATTCATACATAGCTCATGTTTTCATTCATGACAATAACAATTGTACTACATTCATACATAAAAAGTTCACAAGTTTGCTTTTGTTGTAATAAAGATCAAAATATGCAGCAACAACACTAAGTTTGGCTTGTGAAAGCTCAGAGATACTAGCTAGTACAACCACATGTTGGTTTCACAATTTTAAGTTCACTTGCAAATTTCTCTTTTGGAGAAAATACAAAACAAAATATCTAGCTGCATCCATCCAAAAGAACTTTTGATCTTTCTTGTTGTAGCATCCATAGGCACCACCGCGATCTGCTTGCTATTGTCATCATGGAGTAAACAAGTGACTTACTACCTCTAGGACCTCCCTCCTGACAAAATTAAAACCCAAATCATTAGTAGACTACTTAGAAATCCATTCCAAAATAAACTATAGAATAGATACCACCTTGCTCGATGATTAAGCTAAATATACAATAGTTGAACGCAACATAACTCCATTCCAAAAGCATTATTCTAATCAATTAGAGTACCTAGAAAGTAAGGATGCTTTTGATGTCAATCATATATATACCTGTAGCACTCTGGGATGATTTTGATGTCTTGCTCACCTTTAGCTATATAATCATAGAAACCATTAGTTAGAAAATATGCAATCACTATATATGAAAAAACAACAAAGAGATAGCTTATTACTCTCTTGTAATGGATTAGTATTTAAGCTATAGATATCACATTTATATTTGTGTTATAATGAATTTGTACCTAGCATCATCATTGATCCATGTCTTATCCACCATGGTTTAGGACTACTTCTTAGAAACTCAGTGACTGCAACATCAAAGTTATAGAAAAAATATATTTCAGGTTATCAACTCACAACTCCCTCCTTCCCCACTAATTTACATTTAAACACTGTAGCATAATTTAGAGTTGTATGTGTGGATTACTAGTGAAGTTTTACATGAACAAAGTCCCCTTACAATATTTTTGCGCTGAGCAACACTACTTAACATTAACCAAATAGTTTTTTCTTGGTGGCCATTTCTAGATCCTAGGATCTAAATCACATAGTAGCAAAGTAGCATTACAAAACTAAAAGGTTAGGAGACATAAACCTTGCCTGGGATCGGACGACAGTACCGTAGGCCTGCTCGCGCAAGCACACAGTCGTGGCCGCGCCGGCCAGCGCTTCTCCGCCGGACTCGTAGCAGTAAGGTCGGCCTTGCTCCTCTGGAGTAGCAGTGGGGCACCGTCGGCTTAGAAAAAAACAAAGGAAGAAGCTAGCAGGGCGCGCGGTTGGAGGACGGCTGGCGGCCGACCGGATGAAACTGGCGCGCGGCTGGAATATTTGGGCGGCGGTGGCTGGTATTACGGGAAAGGAGAGATAGGGTTTTGGGCGGCGGCAACTGGTATTTTGGGCCACCAATTTTGCGCGCCAACAGGCCACCGATGCCGCAAATTGCACAGTGCTTTTTATGGCGACTGACAGTGCGATGCTACAGGTATGAATTGTCGACTGACAAAGCGACACTATTCACATATAAATATAACGACTAACACTCAGTTGGAATATAGACATATGCCGACTCACCATCTGTGGCAATGTATACCAACTAACAATTCGATGCTAATTCTCTATTTATTGTGACGGTCGTCCGACACTAATTTGGTGTTGTGGTATAGTGCATCACGATTGCTCTAGATCAAACACGCTTAACTCAGAAGTTCTTTTGAGGTAGGCTTCCGAAAAAAATGTATCTTGTTGGTTTGAGTACTCTATTAATTCTATTATAAGCCTTGGACTAGGATATCACCATCCGATGGGGCCAGAATATCACAAAACACCTTTATCAAATTAATAAGACTAGATGCATATGTGGGACCCATATATGAAGCTCGACCATAAAACTTCAAAACCTCACATTCACACTTTAGAATTTGGATGAAATTGATGGAAACTTTTTCATATGACTTAGTATGACATCCGACTACTTTGTGCATATATATGGAGTACCCAGTCTCATAGATAGATAGTAGATACATCACATAAAAGCAGATAAGTATATAGCAATCAAGGTACCAAATAGATAAATAGATACATCACATAAAACACACATAATTATATAGCAACCAGGGTACCAAATAGATAAATACAACATATAAAACACACATAATTATATAGCAACCAGGGTACCAAATAGATAAACACAACACATAAAACACATATTTAATGTTGCTCAGCGATGAAACAACACACACAAGCGTAGACAATAAACTGGTGGTGGTGATGTGGATGCAGAGAAAGGCAGAAGAACAACGTAGTTGAAGCGGAGGGAACCAACCACACACCACGACTTGAAGAGGGAGATACCAATAATTAATAGGAGTCTTATTTCATCGACTGCTGTCAGGAATGGACGTCGATACTGTGCAACCCGCAACATATATATGGAGTGGAGGGGTCCATCCGCCTCCAATGGTAGTTGTTGTTGATTACCTGCAAGGAATTATTCAGTAAATTGATCAACAACACTATATATACAACAGTATGGGATGATTGAGTGAATGTATAGGCATGCACGCAATAAATTGGCTGATCACTTGACCTGAGGACGCTGCCTCTAAGAAGCTTGGGCTTCCTGTAGTGGCATGAGTGCTTGGGGCGGAAGAGGGAAGGGTGGTGCTTGGCCTCCAACCCATCCCACTCGAGGCCATCCCACCAGTCCTTCTCGCACACCACTGTGGGTGGCTGCGCGAGACGGCCGCCGACCGCCGGTAAACGTCTAAGTGCTAGGCAGCCCGTGACATTGATAGTCTCGAGCATTGGTGAAGACATCATGCGGCCACAAATGCTGCGCAGCGTGGGGAGGTTGTGGAGGTGGATGCGTCGTAGCTTGGGGAAATGCTTGACAACCTCCTCTTGGTTCTTGAGCTTGGGATCCCGTGGGCGAAAGATCTCCCTAAGATCACCGCAACAAATGATCTCTAGGGTCTCAAGCTGAGGCAGCGACATATCCGAGTACAAGGGGAGCACAAAGATGACCCTAGGGCAGTAGTCCAGGTGCAAGAACTGTAGCTGTTTAAAGGAGTATGCAGATGGATAATCTCTTGGACTCCAGTTCCAGATGTGCTTTGCCATCGGGAGGCATGATGCCCAGAATGTTGCCAGGTTTCGAAATATCGTCCACATACCACTAGAAACATCGTTATCTTTTCGTTCAGAAATGGCAGTGAAGACAGATCGCAACATGGGGCACCTTTCAACTCGACACCAATGAAGTCGATCCCATGAGGTAATGTATGACAGAGAAATGCCAGAGGTGATGGACATGCAATCATGCACATGCACAACATCAACACTTGTGCATATAAAAGTAGGGGGCAGAGACCATGTTCCAGCTGTGTTGCCCTGTGCTTCACCACCCTCTCCCTCCTGCTCATCATCCTTTGCTTGTACGTGAATATACCATCCATGACCATGCATCGTCCGTGTCGTTGGGCAATCCCACATCCAGTGGATCGCTCCTTCACCGTCCTCATCACCCGCAGTTGCATCCTCATCATGAATAAGTTGGTTATGGGTGATCATATCTCTTGCATATACATTTACAAAATGTATAGACTGCTGCAAGATACTGACTCCTTGTGCAGCAACAAGATCACCTGATGATGCTGGTGGTGTAGTGATCTCCACTCGTGCAGGCCAGCCAATGGGAAAACGAATGTTTCCATAGTTATAAAAGACTCGTAAAGACCGGAGGAGCCTCGCATCCCTTACACAAATGTACCAGTTTCTGTCCAAGGATGATGATTCTGCAGTAGAAGCAGAGTTAGCCTCCTTCCTCTTTTCTTCCCATTTACATAGATGTGGCCATTCCTGTCCTGATGTTGTGGATGGGGTGGTGCTCACACAAAACACATCCAAGGTCTTAGGAATAGACGAGGGTCTCAGTGGCCATAGTATTGCACGGAGCTTCTGGCACCCAAGTAGGATGAGCCGCTTCAATCTTTGGGCTTGTACCTTTCGCAAGTCGACGGTTTCCATAGATGTGCAAGAGAGGTCCAACTCATGGAGGCAACAAAATAATCCTCTCAGCAATATACTTCTCAACTGAGCACAACCACGAAAGGAGATGTTGCGTATCCTATCAACTGTAGCGCCTTCATCTTTAGCATCGTTGGTGAGGACGGCTTGTTCCAGTGCAACAGAGTTCTCAAGTATTAATCTTTGTCCGTCAACGCTGCCGTCTTCTACTCGAAGCTTGACAAGGCTGCCACAACCACGTAGATGACTTGTGCTCAAGTTCTTGATTCCCTTTGCATTCAACTCTCTGAGGTTGGCCATTATGTTCATCATCCTTTCTGACAGCAACCAGCACCACTGGGTGTAGCTCAAATCCATTACTCGCAGCTTCCCGAAGCAAGCCCTCCATGCTCCACTCTGGTCGTCAAGTTCCTTGCCCTCTGTTGGTGTGATACTTGTGCCATCGTCCTTGCAATGGTGGAGGAGGAGGAACCTTAGGTTTCTGCAACAGAGGAATGGTGGAGATGCAAATCTAAAGGTGCATCGAGAGAGATGCAGCACACGCAGATTACTGGCTGAATGTTTGAACATAGAAGCTGGTAATTGTATTGTTGTGTCAACAGTAACAACCCCTCTAGAGGGAGATTCTTCATCTTCATATTTTGGTAGTAGAAAAAAGGAAGTTGCTTCAGCAGGCACACTAATAATCTTGGAAGTGCAGCAAATCACTGGAGGTCGTGGTAAATGATGCTGCATCTGCATCTCAACAGCTGAGGATGAAAAGGATTCATGCATATAACACCTTCTCCAGTCCAACTGTATGTTTCTCTGTAGTGCATCACCAACCTTCCAAGCCCATGCTTCCGAGCTACTACTGCCTTGTATAATGCCATCACAAACCCAGTAGTTTGAAGCATGGGTATCCCAATCTATGTTACCCATGTCTTTTAGCTTCCACGTGTACAGGATGCATGCCACCACTACCATGTGGTCCATGATACCCGTGTACTGAGCAACCTCCTTAGCTTCCTCGTTCACAATGCCCCACAATGAAGTGTAGCTAACATAAAGGTACACCATATTAGGATCCTTTTCTTTTATATTGTAGCTTCTAAACCTCCCTTGCATTGTCCACAACAACACATCGCCTTTGAAGTTTCGCATTAGTGGGATACCAAACTCGTTCAGGTCAATGAAGCTACCACTTCCATTATGGAAGACCACAACTAATCTATTGACGGTGGCTAGCTTTCTGAAGGTATGCGTATTGATTTCCTGTACCTCATTTCTATCGCCTTCTTCTACACCGTTGAAATCATCCTCCTTGTCATGCTGGCTCAAGATGGCCATCACTGAATGGGGGAGCTTTATCTCCTCGGCGATAGCCTTCTGTAGGGCCCTCCTACTTTTCCATAATGAGCAATCCAAATGGAGAACGCTGTCAAACTTTGATGCTGAAGATTTTAGGCGTTTTGCTGCTTCCTTGAGAGCAGCAGATGCACCAATTCCATCCCAGCCATCAAAGTAGAACACATTTGCATGCTTATATTCATACTCCACTCGATAGAGTATTTCTCTAGCTGCATCAAACTTGTTCTCCGCGTAAATAGACCTTCTCTACAATGTTCAAAAACAATTACCAAATGAGATCGTTTGAATTACTTTCGCATTAAAATTGTTCATGTGTGATAGAGAGCGAGGAAATTTCCTTTTCTATGCCTCAGGCAAGCGGCCGATCCAAAAACAGAGCAAGGGGCTGAGTATCACTTGTATATGTTTAATGTTATGCGATCAGGTGATAGACTGCTAACAGTTAAAAAATGGTGTTCTCTCCACGAGGTGCTGAGATGAGCAGTGTTAAACCCTTGCACAAGTTGATTTAAGAAAAAAATTCTTAGTAATTAAGGCCTTGAGGTTTGGACCCTTCCATAAAGCAAAAATAATTACTATTTATTCAAACAAACAATAAAAATTACTCGAGTAAAATATGCTAATTCAATAAAAATAGTAATTAACGGTAGTATATAGTGCTAGTAGTAAGTAGAAAGTTCTTAACACATTCGAGGTTACCAAGAACACGTCTCTTTGAAGTCAACAATTAAGAGCCTTATCCTAAAAGTTATTTGTCAGCGCTCATGTGGCCACGTTCTCACCATCAAAGAAGGCATATGACAACTAAGAACATGATATGCATATTTCGGCCTTATTTAGATGTAGTTATTGAAGATCAGAAATCCACAACTTAGTGAAGGACCCTAAGTCTACTATGAATCTGAACTCAGCAGAAACAAAAAAGGCTAGTGCTAGAATCCTTCCTATATGGCTAGGATAAATACACCGATATCTATTAGGCAAGGATGTTTGTTAATAGATAGATTGATCTTTATTAGATAAGAGTCGGTATTCATTGGTGTTAGAATCCTACCTTTATGGCTATAATAGATAGATCGATCTCACAAAGGTCTCGGTTGATAGATTGATCAATCTATATTAGGCAATGATCTCGGTTGATTGGTTCTATTTCTATAAAACTCAGCTATCCTTGCTTACATATGTGTAACATCATATCTCCTACAATACAACAATATCCTTTCTATCATGATATCAGGAGATGGTCACAATCTAGTGGCGCTCGCTACTGCCTAACCCTACCCTAGTTACTAGCCCCTAGTGAGGTTGAGCTTGCCATAGCTCATGTCCAAGAGTAGGTTGTACAACATGCCAAGGAGGACGCTAGTGCCACTAAGAAGGAGACGGACAAACTAGTCACCAAAGCCAACGTCAACGCCAAGCTTGCTGCCGATGCCCATGTCCAGGTCCTGGCCACAACTGAATCAATAGAGTAGGAATAAGCACCCACCACCGCCCTAGAGTATGCGACCATGCCACTCTCAAGCTGGCGTAACCCCCTGTCATCTCATTCTCTAACACTGAGGCAACAACGATCCATGAGGCCTCCATCATCGCCAAGCTTCACTTGTAGGCTACCGGCATCCAGAACATCTGATCGCTTCTCAAGATCACAAATCCACAACTTGGTGAAGGATCCTACGTCTACTCTAAACCCGAACTCGATCACCGGGAACCAAAAAGGCTAGTTTTAGAATCTGACCTATATGACTAGGATAGATATATTGATCTCTATTATGCAAAGGTCTATAAATTGCTCTCTATTATGTAATGACATTTATTGATTGGTGTTAGCATCCTACCTATATGGCTAGGATAGATATATAGATCTATTTCTCAATGATTTTTGTTGGTAGATAAATTAATATATATATATATATATATATATATATATATATATATATATATTATAGGTAAGGAAATCCGTTGATTGGTGTCGTTTCTATAAACTCTTGGCTATCCTTGCCTATATATGTGTAAACACTATATCTCCTACAATACATCAATAGGCTTTTTATCATGGTATCAGAAGATGGACATGATCCTATGGCCCTCATTTCCACGTAACACTACCCTAGTCTCCACGCACCACCCTTCTTTTCTCTCCCATCGATGCCTCATCTCCACCATGTCGCTGACATCGCCAACCCCAATGAGCCCAAGCTCACATCTGCTGGTGCTTAAGAGGAGACTACATAGTGCACCAAGGAGAACACTGCTACGACTAAGAAGATGATCAACATAGTCGCTAAAGCTGATGTTGACGCCAAGGCTGCTACTGACGTCTGTGTCTGTTTCATTGCCGCAATCAATGCCCTAGAAAAGGAACAAGTAGCCACCGCTACGCTAAAGTGTGTGACTGCCACCACTTTCAAGCTGGCTCAGGCCCGCAACGTTTCCTTCTCTAATGCTGATGCCTCTACAATCTACGAGGTCTCCATCATCGGCAACCTCCACATGTAAGTTGTTAGTGTTGAAAGGGAAATGTGCCCTTGCGCCATTTCTATTTTGTTTTGGTAATTAAATGCTCAACACATTGGGTTTAGACTAACATCATCTTGTATGAGCAATGAGAACAGGAATGAAAGGGAAATGGGCTTAATCATTTCCTATAATCGATTTTGGTGGTTGACGGCCATCACAAACCACGTGGACTAATTAGTTTGCCAAGATGTCATTTATCTCAGGTGCATAAGGTTGAACACAAACCAAGAAATAAATTCAGTTGGGGACACAAACAAATTTGGAGCAAAGGACATAAGACTGTGTTGCAGCGGCGCACCGTACAGTGTCCGGTGCACCAGGCCGAGCTGCACTCGAACAGCTCACTCTCGGGAATTTCCAAGGGGCGCTCCGCTATAATTCACCGGACATGTCCGGTGAGCCAACGGAGCAACGGTAACCTGGCGCCAACGGTCGACTGCAAAAGTGAACAGTAGCGAACAGTGCGCGACAGAAGTCAGAGCACAGAAGTCAGAGTACACCGGACATGTCCACTGTGGCACCGGACTGTCCGGTGTAGCTACAAGACAAAGGCTTCCAACAGTCAACCGCTCTAAACCCCAACGAGCGTGCTGACGTGGCGCGCACCGGACAGTGAACAGTACTTGTCCGGTGCGCCACCGGATTGTCCGGTGTGCCCATCGACAGCAAACTCAGCCAATGGCTAGGAAGTGGTTGGAGGCTATAAATACCCCCAACCACCTCCTTCATTGGTATCCAACTTTTCTGAAGTTCACATTCAATACAAGAGTAAAAGACTTCACTCCAAGACACATTCAATAGATGAAATCCTCTCCAAGCCTCCAAATCAACTCAATTCCATTAGTGACTTGAGAGAGGGTGTTTTGTGTTCTTTTGTTGCTCTTGTTGCTTGGATTGCTTTTTCCTTCCCATTCTTATTCTCTAAGTGCTTTGTAAAGCTAGCAAGAGACACCTATGTGTGTGGTGACCTTGCGGGGTCTTAGTGACCCAAGTGATTAAGGAAAATGCTCGACCGGTCTCTATGACCGTTTGAGAGAGAGAAAGGGTTGGAATAGACCCGGCCTTTGTGGCCTCCTCAACAGGGACTAGGTTCTTTGGAATCGAACCTCGGTAAAACAAATCACTGTGTTCACTTGTTTATCTTCACTTGATTTGTTTTCCTCTCTCTGCGAAGTTCCCTTGCTCATATTGATTTGAGTTTGCTCCCAAACATTATCCGCATTGATTGAGCAACTCTAAGCAAGGAGAACTATCTTTTGAACTCCGATTTAATTCTAACGCTAACCCTAGCCTTAGTGCGAGTTTAAGTTTGTAAATTTTAGGTTTCGCCTATTCACCCCCCTCTAGGTGTCTTTCAGTTGGTATCAGAGCCAGTGCTTCATTAAGAGTCTAACAAACTCGAAGTGATGTCTGGAGATCACGCCAAGAGGGAGATCGTCACTGGCGACAAGCCCGTAGGCTCGGGGAGGACTCTATCAAGGGAGTCCGGCGACAAGTTCAAGGAGGAATCCTCTTCCTCCATCAAGTCACTTAGGAGGGGTGACAAGAAGAAGAAGAAAATGAAGAAGGTGGTCTACTACGAGACCGACTCTTCATCACCCTCCACATCCGATGCCGAGTCTACAACTTCAAAGCGCCACGAGCATAAGAAGTATAGTAAGATACCACTTCGTTATCCTTGCATTCCTAAACACGCTCCTCTACTTTCGGTACCCCTAGGCAAACCACCATATTTTGATGGTGAAGATTATTGCATGTGGAGTGATAAAATGAGGCACCATCTAACCTCACTCCACGAAAGCATATGGGATATTGTTGAGTTTGGAGCGCAGGTACCTCAAGTGGGCGACAAGGACTACGACTCGGACGAGGCCATCCAAATTAGGCACTTTAACTCCCAAGCAACTTCTATACTCCTCGCCTCTTTTTGTGTCGAGAGGAGTATAATAAGGTGCAAGGGTTAAAGAATGCCAAAGAAATTTGGGACATCCTCAAGACGACACATGAAGGGGACGAGGTGACCAAAATCACCAAGCGCGAGACGATAGAGGGAGAAGTCGGTCGATTCGTCCTCAACAAAGGGGAAGAGCCGCAAGCTATGTACAACCGGCTCAAAATAATGGTGAACCAAGTGCGCAACCTTGGGAGCACCAAGTGGGATGACCATGAGATGGTCAAGGTTATTCTTGGATTACTTGTTTTTCATAATCGCACTCAAGTGCAACTAATCCGTGGAGTCCCGAGGAGGTTATTGGCAAGATTGTGAGCTTTGAACTTATGATTAAAGACTCCAAACACATTGTCAACTTGGAACAAGGCGCCAACTCCACACCCGAGGTGCAACCCGTTGCATTCAAAGCAACAGAAGAAAAGAAGGAAGAGTCTACACTAAGTAGACTACCAATTGACGCCTCCAAGCTTGACAATAAGGAGATGGCTCTTATCATTAAGAGCTTCCAGCAAATCCTCAAGCAAAGAAAGGGGAAGGACTACAAACCCCGCTCCAAGAGGGTTTGCTATAAATGTGGTAAGTCCAGTCACTTTATAGCTAAATGTCCATATTCCAGTGATAGTGACAGGGACGATGACAAGAAGGGAAAGAAGTAAATGGAGAAGAAAAGATACTACAAGAAGAAAGGTGGCGAGGCACACATGGGGTGGGAATGGGACTCCGACTAAAGCTCCACTGACTCCTCCTCCGACGAGGACGCCGCCAACATCACCGTCAACAAAGGCCTTCTCTTCCCCAACGTCGGCCACAAGTGCCTCATGGTAAAGGACGACAAAAAGAAGAAGGTACATTCTAGAGATACCCCCAAATATACTACATCTAATGATGAGGGTAGCTCTAGTGATAATGAAGATGATTTAACCTCTCTTTTTTCCAACCTAACTAAAAGTCAAAAACAAAAGATTAATGAATTAATAGAATCCATTAACTAGAAGGATGATCTCTTGGAATGCCAAGAGGACTTGCTCGTTAAAAAAACAAAAAATTTGTTAAATTGAAAAATGCTTATGCTCTAGAAGTAGAAAAATGTGAAAACTTGTCTAGGGAGCTTAGCATTTGCAGTGATTCAATTTCCTGTCTTAGAGATGAGAATGCTAGTTTAACTGCTAAGGTAGAAGAATTGAATGTTTGCAAACCCTCTACATCTATTGTCGAGCATATTACTATTTGCACTAGATGTAGAGATATTAATGTTGAAGCTATTGATGATCACCTTGCCATGATTAAAAAACAAAATGATCACATAGCTACATTAAATGCTAAAATTGCCGAGCGTGAGCTAGAAAATGAAAAAATTAAATTTGCTAGAAGCATGCTCTATAATGGAAGACGCCCTGGCATTAAGGATGGTATTGGTTTCCAACAGGAGAGCCAAAACAACACCAAACTTAATACCCCAAGAAATTGTCTAATTTTGTTAAGGGTAAGGCTCCCTTGTTTAGGATAGAGAGGGCTACATTTTATATCCTACAAACTATCGTGAGCATAAGATTAGGAAAATTCATGCTAGAAAACCTCACAATGTTTCTCATCATGCTTTTATGTATAAAAATGAGGCATCTAGCTCTAGGCATTCAACTCATATCAAAATGCCTAAAAAGAAAATTGTGAATGCATCAAATGAGCATGACATTTCATTTAATACTTTTGATGCTTCTTATGTGCTGACTAACAAATTAGGCAAAGTAGTTGCCAAATATGTTGGGGGCAAACACAAGAGTCCCAAGACTTGTGTTTGGGTACCCAAGGTGCTTGTTTCTAATGTCAAAGGACCCAAGACCGTTTGGGTACCTAAGAACAAGGCCTAAATTTGTTTTGTAGGTTTATGCATCCAGTGGATCAAGTTGGATAATCGATAGCGGGAGCATAAACTACATGACAGGGGAGAAAAGAATGTTCTCCTCATACGAGAGAAATGAAGATCCCCAAAGAGCTATTACATTCAGGGATGGAAATCAAGGTTTGGTCAAAGGTTTGGGTAAAATTGCTATATCTCTTGACCATTCAATTTCCAATGTTTTTCTTGTAGATTCTTTAGACTACAATTTGCTTTCAGTTTCTCAATTATGCAAAATTTGCTACAACTGTCTATTTACTAATATTGGTGTTACTGTCTTTAAAAGAAGTGATGATTCAATAGCATTTAAGGGAGTGTTAGATGGTCAGCTATATTTAGTTGATTTGAATGTTAACAAGGTTGAACTAGACACTTGCTTAATTGCTAAGACTAATATGGGATGGCTCTGGCATCGCCGACTTGCTCATGTTGGGATGAAGAATCTTCACAAACTTCTAAAGGGAGAGCACATTTTAGGACTAACCAATGTTTATTTTGAAAAAGACAGGATTTGTAGCGCATGCCAAGTAGAGAAGCAAGTTGGAGTCCATCATCCACACAAGAACATCATGACGATCGATAGTCCGCTTGAGCTACTCCACATGGATCTATTCGGCCTGATAGCTTACATAAGCATCGGCGGGAGTAAGTATTGTCTTGTAATTGTGGATGATTATTCTCGCTTCACTTGGGTGTTCTTTTTGCGGGAAAAATCTCAAACCCAAGAGACCCTAAAGAGATTCTTGAGACGAGCTCAAAATGAGTTCGGATTGAGAATAAAAAAGATTAGAAGCGACAATGGAACGGAGTTCAAGAACTCTAAAATTGAAAGATTTCTTGAGGAGGGCATCAAGCATGAGTTCTCTACTCCCCACACACCTCAACAAAATGGTGTAGTGGAGAGGAAGAATAGAACTCTATTGGATATAGAAAGGACCATGCTTGATGAGTACAATACACCGGATCAGTTTTGGGTGGAGGCGATTAACACCGCCTGCTACTCCATCAACCGGTTATATCTTCACAGAATCCTCAAGAAAACATCATATGAACTCCTCACCGGTAAAAAGCCCAATGTTTCTTATTTTAGAGTTTTTGGGAGCAAATGTTTTATTCTTATTAAAAGAGGTAGAAATTCTAAATTTGCTCCTAAAGCAGTAGAAGGATTTTTACTTGGTTATGACTCAAAAACAAGGGAATATAGAGTCTTCAACAAGTCAACTGGATTAGTTGAAGTTTCTTGTGACATTGTGTTTGATGGGACTAATTGCTCCCAAGTGGAGCAAGTTGATCTTGATGAACTAGATGATGAAGAGGCTCCATGCGTCGCACTAAGGAACATGTCCATTGGGGGTGTGTGTCCTAAAGAATCCGAAGAGCCTCCACAAGCACATGATCAACCATCATCTTCCATACAAGCATCTCCACCAACACAACATGAGGTTGTGGCTCAAGAGGACGAGGATCAAGATGAAGACGATGAACCACCTCAGGAGGAGGACATTGATCAAGGGGGAGATGAAGATGATCAAGACAAGGAAGATGATTAAGAAATTCAGGATCAAAGACCACCACAACCAAGAGTCCACCAAGCAATTTAAAGAGATCACCCCGTCAACTCCATACTTGGTGACATTTATAAGGGGGTAACCACTAGATCTCGAGTTGCTTATTTTTGTGAACATTACTCTTTTGTGTCCTCTATTGAGCCATACAAGATAGAGGATGCACTAAGAGATCTAGATTGGGTGGTGGCAATGCAAGAGGAGCTCAACAACTTCACGAGGAATGAGGTATGACACTAGTTCCAAGTCCTAACCAAAGTGTTGTAGGTACCAAATGGGTATTCCGCAACAAGCAAAATGAGCATCGTGTGGTGACTAGGAACAAAGCCTGACTTGTTGCCAAAGGTTATTCACAAGTCGAAGGTTTGGATTTTGATGAAACCTATGCACCCGTAGCTAGGCTTGAGTCAATTCGTATATTACTTGCCTACGCTACTTACCATGGCTTTAAGTTGTATCAAATGAACGTGAAGAGTGCTTTCCTCAATGGCCCTATCAGGGAAGAGGTATATGTTGAGCAACCTCCCGGCTTTGAAGATAGTGAGTATTCTAACCATGTTTATAAGATCTCAAAGGCGCTTTATGGGCTCAAGCAAGCTCCAAGAGCATGGTATGAATGCCTGCGAGACTTTCTTATCACTAATGGCTTCAAAGTCGGAAAGGCCGACCCTACTCTCTTCACCAAGTCCTCTTGTGAAGAGTTTAGTAGGATCATGATACAGAAATTTGAGATGTCTATGATGGGGGAGTTGAAATATTTCCTTGGATTTCAAATCAAGCAACTCCAAGAGGGCAACTTCATCAGCTAAACTAAGTACATCCAAGACATACTTAAAAAGTTTGGAATGAAGAATGCCGAACCCATCAAGACACCCATGGGAACAAATGGGCATCTCGACCTCGACACGGGAGGTAAATCCGTAGATCAAAAGGTATACCGGTCGATGAGAGGTTCTTTACTCTATTTATGTGCTTATTAACCTAACATTATGCTTTCTATATGCATGTGTGCAAGGTTCCAGGCAAATCCTAAGGAAGTTCACCTTAAGGTCGTGAAAAGAATCATGAGGTATTTAGTTTACACTCCTAAGTTTGGGCTTTGGTACCCCAAGGGATCTACCTTTGATTTAATTGGATATTTCGATGTCGATTATGCTGGATGTAAAATAGACAGGAAGAGCACATCAGGGACTTGTCAGTTTCTAGGAAGATCCCTGGTGTCTTGGGCTTCAAAGAAACAAAACTCAGTAGCTCTTTCCACCACCGAAGCCGAGTATATTGCTGCAGGCCATTGTTGTGCACAATTACTCTGGATGAGGCAAACCCTTAGGGACTATGGCTACAAGTTGAGCAAAGTCCCTCTCCTATGTGATAATGAGAGTGTAATCCACATGGCGGATAATCCCGTTGAACACAACCGCACTAAGCACGTAGACATCCGATATCACTTTTTGAGAGATCACCAACAAAAGGAGGATATCGAAATTTCTTCTGTTAATACCCACAACCAATTAGCCGATATCTTTATCAAGCCACTAGATGAAATGACTTTTAGCAAACTTAGGAATGAGCTAAATATACTTGATTCTCGGAACTTTGATTGAAACATTGCACATATTTCTCATTTATATACCTTTGATCATATCTCTTTCATTTGGTACAAATGCATAATTCTTATTCTTCTTGTGCCAAGGCTAAGACTAATGCGTTTTCAAGTATATTTTCTATGATTAGTCTTAGATTAAAAGGGAAATGGAGTATTCGGCAAAGTCAAGGCTTCCACTCACCTCTGACGATATCATTTATCCTTTGTCGTTACTCAAGAAAACTCTCAATTGGTATAACACTTCACTCATATTTCTTCTACCAAAGGGGGAGAAAGTATAAAGGGCTCTCAAGTTCTCCATTTTTGGCGATTAATGCCAAAGGGGGAGAAAGTATTAAGCCCAAAGCAAAAGGACCGCACCACCACCATTTTTTTTAAAATTTTCAAAAACTAAAGGAAGAAATTATTTCAATTGATATTTGAGTTAATTTCAAAATTTTCAATTGGTATCTTATTTGGCTTCAAAATTTCAAGACAGTATAAAAAATTCAATTGGTATAATTTCTTTTGATATCAATTTCAAAAAGGGAAATCATTTCAAAACCCTCTTGAAAGCTAAGTGGAGAATTTCTTCAGGGGGAGCTTTTATTTAGTCAAAGGAAAAGCATTTGAAACAGGGGGAGAAATTTCAAATCTTAAAAATGCTTCTTGAAATCATATTCTTATACCTTCAGCTATTTAGCAAAAGAATTTGAAAGATTTCTCCAAAAGATTTACAAAAACAAGCATGTGGTGCAAATGTGGTCCAAAATGTTAAATAGAAGAAAGCAATCACGTTTATTTTTAGACATATGTATAAAGTCTTTCAATTGGTTTAAATCTAAGTAACTTATGCACATATATCATAATTGCAAACTAGTTACATTGTTACACTTTATATTTGCTTTGGTTTGTGTTGGCATCAATCACCCAAAAGGAGGAGATTGAAAGAGAAATGGGCTTAATCATTTCCTATAATCGATTTTGGTGGTTGACGACCATCACAAACCACGTGGATTAATTAGTTTGCCAAGATGTCATTTATCTCAGGTGCATAAGGTTCAACACAAACCAAGAAAGAAATTCAGTTGGGGACTCAAACAAATTTGGAGCAAAGGACTTAAGAGTGTGCTGCAGTGGCGCACCGTACAGTGTCCGGTGCACCAGGCCGAGCTGCACTCGAACAACTCACTCTCGGAAATTTTCAAGGGGCGCTCAGCTATAATTCACTGGACATGTCCAGTGAGCCAACAGAGCAACGATAACCTGGCGCCAACGGTCGACTGCAAAAGTGAACAATAGTGAACAATGCGCATCAGAAGTCAGAGCACAGAAGTCAGAGTACATCAGACATGTCCGGTGTGGCACCGGACTATCCGGTGCAGCTACAAGACAAAGGCTTCCAACGGTCAACCTCTCCAAACCCCCAACGAGCGTGCTGACGTGACGCGCACTGGACAGTGAACAATACCTGTCCGGTGCACCACCGGATTGTCCGGTGTGCCCATCGACAGCAAACTCAGCCAACAGGTAGGAAGTGGTTGGAGGCTATAAATACCCCCCAACCACCTCCTTCATTGGTATACAAGTTTTCTAAAGTTCACATTCAATACAAGAGCAAAAGACTTCACTCCAAGACACATTCAATAGATCAAATCCTATCCAAGCCTCCAAATCAACTCAATTCCATTAGTGACTTGAGAGATGGTGTTTGTGTTCTTTTGTTGCTCTTGTTGCTTGGATTGCTTTTTTCCTTCCCATTCTTATTCTCTAAGTGCTTTGTAAAGCTAGCAATAGACACCTACGTGTGTGGTGATCCCTGCGGGGTCTTAGTGGCCCAAGTGATTAAGGAAAAGGCTCGACCGGTCTGTGTGACCGTTTGAGAGAGGGAAAGGGTTGGAATAGACTTGGCCGTTGTGGCCTCCTCAATGGGGACTAGGTTCTTTGGAACCGAACCTCAGTAAAACAAATCACCATGTTCACTTGTTGATCTTCACTTGATTAGTTTTCCTCTCTCTCTAAAGTTCCCTTGCTCATATTGATTTGAGTTTGCTCCCAAACGTTATCCACATTGATTGAGCAACTCTAAGCAAGGAGAACTATCTTTTGAACTCCGATTTAATTCTAACGCTAACCCCAGCCTTAGTGAGAGTTTAAGTTTGTAAATTTCAAGTTTCACCTATTCACCCCCCTCTAGGCGTCTTTCAAGGAAGTTAAATCAAATTGAGAAAAAAGGCACTTTTTGGGTTGAAAGTGGGCATACCACAAATCCATATGGTACCAAGTGAAAAAGGTAAGCTCCAAACACTTAGTCAATTGTTTTAGGTAGTAATCATATTTGTCTAAGTGTTAGGGACTATATGAAGTCAAGTCAAAAGGAGCAAAAGAGAGTTGAAATAAAAAAAGGAGCATCTAGGCTGCTGTTCTGCAGAGCACCGAACGGTCTGGTGCCACCCACCGAATAGTCCGGTGTGCACCGGATAGTTTGGTGCACGGTCCGAACAAAAGGGCCGCTCTCGGAAAAAGAAGCCTTCATCGACTATAAATCACCGGACAGTCTGTGCAGAGCGATTGACAGTCCGACGTGCTAGCCGACCAATGGCTAGTTGACACGTCAGCCGAAGCCAACGGTCAACTAGAGCACCGGACAGTCTGGTGCCACTCACCAGACGCTCCGATGCTCCCCAGAAGAGGAAATCAATCAATCAGGAGATACATAGCCATTGCGCTGTGCATTGTCTGGTGTGCACCGGACAGTTCGGTGCACCTGCGGATAGAAGGCAACCGGGGCCTTCCAAATGGAGCTCCAACAGATCCTAGGTCCCTTGGGGTTATAAAAGGACCCCCTAGGCACATGGAGCTGTTACCCAAGCATACTAAGAGCACACCTGAAACTCCGATTCAACACAACCACGCCTTCGACTCATTCTAGAGAGAATTGAGCGTTTTCTTGAGAGAAACTCTATCGTTTTGATTCTTGTGTTCTCTCCTTTGCTTGTGTGCATGGTGTTGCTGCTCTTGTACTCTTGTGTCTATTTCTACTCCCTCCTTACTCTTGTGCTTTGATTGAGATAATTTGTGTAAGGCATAAGAGACTCCAACTTGTGGAGATTCCTCACAAAGGGATTTGTTATATGGAAGACCAACGTGGTACTCAAGTCTGATCTTTGGATCACTTGAGAGGGGTTGAGTGCAACCCTTGACCGAAGGAAGTCACCACAACGTGGAGTAGGCATTGGTCGAACCACGGGATAAAATTGCCGTGACTCTTGTGCATTTTCTTTATTGCAATTGTTATCTTCTAATAGTTCTCATATTTCACTTGCATTGTTGTTCCTAAGTTTAATACACATATCCAAGGAACAATCAAGTGAAGAGTTCTCTTCTCCTCTCCACCTCTACTCATAACAACTTGGTTTTAGTTTTCACCAACACTCATCATAAACCAAGTTTGTCTTATTTAGAGTTGATTTTTGCAGGATCACCTATTCTCATCAAATACAAAGGCATATAAAGTCTTTAACAAATCTTTGGGTTTAGTTGAGTATCTAGTGACGTTGTATTTGATGAGACTAATGGCTCTCAAAGATAGCAAGTTGATCTTGATGATATATATGAACATAAGGTTCTGACGACCGCAATGAGGACTATGGCGATAGATGATGTGCGACCACATGCACAACAAGTACAGGATCAACCTTCTTCCTCAACTATGGTGCAACCCCCAACTCATGATGAGGAATAGGTACGTCAAGGCGATGGCATAAATCAAGGGGGAGCACAAGAACAAGAAAGAAGGGAGAAGGAAGAAGTACCACATGCTCCTTCAACCCAATTTGGCACCAACATATAAAGGGATCATCCAGTGGATCAAATTCTTGGTGACATTAGCAAGGGAGTTACTACTCGTTCATGTGTTGCAAATTTTTGTTAGCACTACTCTTTTGTCTCTTCTATTGAACCTTTCAGGGTAGAAGAAGCCTTGCAAGATTCGGACTGGGTGTTGGCCATGCAAGAAGGGCTCAACAACTTCAAGAGAAATGAAGTATGGAGTCTGGTGCCACATCCAAAGAAAAATGTTGTGGACACCAAATGGGTGTTTCACAACAAACAAGATGAATATGGAGTGGTGAGAAGAAACAAAGCAAGACTTGTAGCAAAAGGTTATGTTCAAGTCAGAGGTTTGGATTTTGAGGAGACTTTTGCTCCTGTAGCTAGGCTTGAGTCTATTCACATATTACTAGCCTATGCTACTCACAATTCCTTTAAGCTCTTTCAAATGGACATGAAGAGCGCTTTTCTCAATGGGCCAATCAAGGAGGAGGTGTACATGGAACAATCCCCTGGCTTCGAAGATGACAGGTACCCCGACCATGTGTACAAACTCTCTAAGGTGCTATATGGACTTAAGCAAGCCCCAAGAGCATGGTATGAATGCCCTATAAATTTCCTTATCTCTAATGCTTTCAAGGTCGGGAAAGCTGATCCTACTCTTTTCACTAAGACTTGCAATGGTGATTTGTTTATATACCAAATATATGTCGATGACATAATATTTGGTTCTACTAATCAAAAGTCATGTGAAGAGTTTAGCAGGGTTATGACTCAGAAATTTGAGATGTCCATGATGGGAGAGTTGACTTACTTCATCGGATTTCAAGTAAAGTAACTTAAGGAAGGGACATTCTTCTCTCAGACAAAGTACATCCAAGATATACTTAAGAAGTTTGGGATGAAGGACACAAAGCTTGCTAAGACACCAATGGGAACTGATGGACACTTGGACCACAACACGGGAGGTAAGTCTATAGATCAAAAGGTATACAGGTCTATGATAGGATCCTTATATCTTTGTGCAAGTAGACCGAACATTATGCTTTCTATTTGCATATGTGCTAGATTTCAATCCAATCCCAAGGAATGTCACCTTGTGGCTATGAAGCGTGTTCTTAGATATTTAGTTCACATGCCTTATATCGAGCTTTGGTATCCTAAGGGGTCTATCTTTGACTTGATTGGATACTCAGACTCCGACTATGTTAGGTGCAAAGCTGATAGGAAGAGCACATCATGGACTTGTCAGTTCTTGAGAAGATCCCTAGTGTCTTGGAGTTCAAAGAAACAAACTTTTGTTGCCCTATCCACCGTCGAGACCGAGTATGTTGTCGCAGGACAATGTTGTGCACAACTACTTTGGATGAGTCAAACTCTCCGGGACTTTGGCTACAATTTGAGCAAAGTCCCACTCCTATGTGATAATGAGAGTGCAATCCGCTTGGCATATAATCCCGTTGAACATATCCACACTAAGCACATAGACATCCGACATCACTTTTTGAGAGATCACAAGCAAAAGGGAGATGTCAATGTTTGCCATATTAGCACCGATCACCAGCTAGCCGATATCTTTACCAAGCCTTTAGATGAGAAAAGGTTTTGTAAGCTGCGTACTGAGCTAATTATCTTAGATTCGTGAAACTTGGATTGATCTAGAGCACATATGTTTTATATAGTGATCATGTCCATTGTAAGTTTAATTCTGTACTTGTGGTGTTCAAGTTGTAAAACATCATCCTCGGACCTCACAAGTCCTTGTGCAAATGATGCATATGTTTAGCGGGAGGATACGTTACAACTTGACCCTTTGAGACTCATATGTTTGCTTAAGTGATTTTGATGTAGTCTCAAATGTGAATGGAAAGGGAAATGATGAACTCGAACAAAAACAAGGCTTCCACCGCAAAACGTTATGTTGTTCAAGTTGTCATTGGTGTTCATTGCCCTCTTGCTTTTTATTTCGCAATTTTTGGTGAGGCAATGATGTTTTAAGGCCACTAGTTTCTCCATTTTGGTGCTTAATGCCAAAGGGGGAGAAATTAAAGGCCAAAGCAATCGGATCAACTACCACTTGTGAATTTCAAAAAATATTGTGCTTAGTACTTGTTTTATATCAAAACCCTCCTATTGCAAAACTACTCTCTTGTGGGAAAAGGGGGGAGTTTTTGGCTTTTGATCAAAACCGATCTTGAAAAATGTTTTGATTTACAAAACAAAGTGTTTTGACATAGAGGTAAGAAAATGAATTTGTTTTGCGAAAACAAACCAAGTGGTGGCAAATGATCCAAATATACCAAATCCTAGACTTATTCAATTGGTTTTAGTTTGATCTCAATTTGCACATGTTGGCTCATAATTGAGTAAGCTAATGCTTTTAGGTTGCTTTTAATGTGTTGGAATGAATCACCAAAAAGGGGGAGATTGAAAGTGAAATGTGCCCTTAGGCCATTTATATTTTGTTTTGGTGATTAAATGCTCAACACATTGGGTTTAGACTAACATCATCTTGTATGAGCAATGAGCACATGAAGTTAAATCAAATTGAGAAAAGGCATTTTTAAGCTTGAAATTAGGAATACCATAAATCCATATGGTACCAAGTGAAAAAGGTAAGCTCTGAACACTTAGTCAATTGTTTTAGGTACTAACCATATTTTACTAAGTGTTATGGACTATATGAAGTAAAGTCAAAAGGAGCAAAAGAGAGTTGAAATGAAAAAGGTGCATCTGGGCTATTCTGCAGAGCACCGGACGGTCCGGTGCCACCCACCTGATAGTCCAGTGTGCACCTGATAGTCTGGTGCACGGTCCGACTGAAAGGGCCGCTCTCAGAAAAAGAAGCCTTCGTCGACTATAAATCACGGATAGTCCACGTGGAGTGCCAGACAGTCTGGTGTGCCAGTCGACTAACGGTTAGTTAACACGTCGGCCGGAGCCAACGGTCAAATGGTGCACCGGACAGTCTGGTGCTACCCACCAGATGGTCCGGTGCCCCCCAGAAGAGGAAATCAGTCAATCAGGGGATACGTAGCTGTTGCACTATGCAGTGTCCAGTGTGTACCGGATAGTCTGGTGCACCCACAGACAGAAGGCAACCAGGGCCTTCCAAATGGAGCTCCAACGGCTCCTAGGTCCCTTGGGGCTATAAAAGGCCCCCTAGGCACATATAGCTGTTCCCCAAGCATACTAAGAGCACACCAAAACTCCAATTCAACGCAACCACGCCTTCGACTCATTCTATAGTGAATTGAGCATTTTCTTGAGAGAAACTCTCTCGTTTTGATTATTGTGTTCTCTCCTTTGCTTGTGTGCGTGGTGTTGCTGCTCTTGTACTCTTGTGTGTGTTTCTACTCCCTCCTTACTCTTGTGCTTTGATTGAGATCATTTGTGTAAGGCGCGAGAGACTCCAACTTGTGGAGATTCCTCATAGAGGGATTTGATATAAGGAAGAACAACATGGTACTCAAGTTTGATCTTTGGATCACTTAGGAGGGGTTGAGTGCAACCCTTGACCGAAGGAGGTCACTACAACGTGGAGTAGGCATTGGCCAAACCATTGGATAAAATGATCGTGTCTCTTGTGCATTTTCTTTATTGCGATTCTTATCTTCCAAGAGTTCTCATATTTCACTTGCATTGTTGTTCCTAAGTTTAATACACATATCTAAGGACCAATCAAGTGAAGAGTTCTCTTCTCCTCTCCACCTCTACTCATAACAACTTGGTTTTAGTTTTCACTAACACTCATCATAAACCAAGTTTGTCTTGTTTAGAGTTTGTTGGTGGGGAAATCCACCGCCCGGGTGGCGGAACGCACCCGCCCTAATCCTAAGATGAGGAGGGGGCCTAAGCGTTTTGCATGTCTGGTGAGATCGGGATGAGCACACGAGGACACGAGGGATAAGAGTGGTTCAGGCCGCCGTAGCGTAATACCCTACCTCCACTATGTGTAAGCTGTATTGAGAGTGTGTAAAACTTGTCCCTTGTCACGCTGTGTGCCTTCCCTTTTATAGTTTAAGGGAGGCACATACAAGGATGCTGAGCCCCGACATGTGGGCCCAGGAGCATAATAGTAGGAATGAATACATTATGTGGATAGTAAATGCTGACAGTACACAAGGATCCTCCGCCTTAGTAACGCATGAGCAATCAGCGGTAGTCATGATGGCTGCAGTCCATGCAGCATTGATAGGCAGTAATTCGCACGAGTAATGGTGAGTGATTGCCCTCGATATAGTAACGTGCGAGTAATTGTGCGGCCCACGTATCGTGGACTGGGCACGCCGCCTGTCAGTGGAATGGACAGAAGCATTCCTTATCCGTAGTGAATGCGAAGGCGCGCGTAGCCCAGAGGCGTCATGCCAGGTTCCACCCGTTGGCTTATGTCGCGCGCAGTATGCCACATGGTAGCGTCGGGTCTCCGCCTAAGCAAGGAGCAGGAGTGTATGCGGATAGGTCCGGACACGTGTCGGCACCGGACCCCCACCTAGGTCTTAATTAAGGACCGGGTGTGTTCTGTCCTGGGACCTTGGGACCCTACTGTGGGCAGCCCGGACCCCATATGGGGGGTCTGGATCCCATTCCAGGGGTCTGGTCCGTACACGTGGGGTCCTAGACCAAACTTGGAGGTCCGGACTGTATATCCAGGGGTCCGGCACTCTCCCATGGGAGTCCGGACTCACTGTTGATACCTTGGAGTATATCACTTTCACTGGACACATGGCGGTCCTAGACCCGCCCATGTGGTGGGGTCAGGTGCTGTTGCTTGGCCAAGAGTAGTCGCCCGAGGCTGGGCGAGTCATGGTCTGATCCCACACATAGCTCTTTTGCCACGCGACTAAAGATAGCCACGTGGGTACTGCGTCTTCATACAGTAGTAAGGGGTACCCTAGTTTCTGGGTACCGACAGTGGCCCCCGGGCCCACCTTAGGGGAGGATGTGAGCCTGCAGGTGGGGCCAGAGCTTGTACTCTGCCTCAACATGGCCTGATTGGAGATTGGTGCGCCGTTTCACCACGTCTGCTGACGCACCCTCTATCAATCACCTTCGGTCATGCCCACTGCCATATCTGTCCCTGCGACTGACTGACCCACGGGCCCCATGCCTGGTGGTTTCGTCGGGCCACGAGCGGGGTGCCTCGTTGCCGCTGCCTTGGTCTAAAAAATTACCTTCTGTCTTCTGCAGCAGTCCCGAGGAGGCGCACTACCGGCGCGCGCGGCGGTTCGCTCTTTCCGCACCCGAAGTCCGGCACACAAACCATATGACTTGTGGACCCGGGCCCCCGTGTCATAGACTGGGTTTGTCTTCTGTAGCGGCCCCAAGGAGGTGCACTACAGGTGAGTGCGGCGGTTCACTCCACAGGCACGTGCGGCGGTTCGCTCTTTCCACACCCGAAGTCCGGCACACAAACCGTATGACTTGTGGGCCCAGGCCCCCATGTCACAGACTGGGTTGCCTTGGTCCTTGGTGTCCGTCGGGCGAGATTTCCTGCGGCGATTGAGGGACGCGCGGAAGGGTTTCCCTAACAAGGACTCTGATTTCCTTGAAAAATGATTCACCCCGCGTGCAGCAGGTACCCTTTCGCATTCTCTCCCAATCACTTGTGCCCCTTTGCCTTCGTGCTCCTATGCACCCCTTTGCCTTCGTTCTCTTATGCTCTACACCCGCACCGCCGCACAAGCCATGACTTCGCTTGGCCATCCCGACCGCTTTCAGTCTGAAGAGGCACTCAATTTGGTGTGCAGCCTGCTTGGATGGAGCGCGCCAGGGCTCGCTGGAAGAATCCGCACCGGCGCCGTCCCCCTCAGCGATCTCGCCACCGGGGAGTTCGTGTTGTTCACCTCCTACATCTCCTGCGGGTTGGCGCTGCCAATCTCGCCCTTCTTCTTGCTGCTGCACCTCACACCCCACTCTGTCCTCCAGGCGGCCATCTTCGTCCACCTCTGCGAGATGTTCGTAGGTGTGGCTCCCTGCACTTCTCTCTTCCACCACTTCTTCGAGCTGGTCAAGTCCGGGAAGACTAGGGAACACATTGGTGCCTACTACTTCCAGACGAGGCCGGATCCAGCCGTCGTCTACATCCCCACCCTCGGCGGCGTGAGGTGGGAAAACTGGCGCAACGACTGGGTGATTGCCAGCGCTGAGGCCAATGCCCGCCTCATCCTGCCGAGCGATGGGCCAGCGCTTGACCGCAAGATGTGGATGACCAAGCCATCCCTGGCTCCAGAGTTCCTGCCCGTATTGGACAGGATCAAGGGCTTGGCCACAGGCGGCCTGACGTTGATGCACATGGTCGGCGACCTCCTGAAGCGCCGGATCGTGCTGCTGTAGAGGAGACAGCGCCTATGTTGTTGGTTCACCGGCCCAAACGACATCGGCCGGATCCAGCGTGGGCCGGGGACCGACCTGTCCTGGGACGAGCTGGCAGTCCTGGTGGGAGGGATTACTGGGGAAACTTTTGTCCCCAAGTCCCTGATCCTCCCCCAGGGCATCCCTGCGCTCTGCGACAACCCAGGGCTAAGGATGGCGATCTTGGTCACGTTGCCGACCCTCGATGAGAGCGGCGTGGCGGTTCGCCAGACCGGTGGCCGGGACCCCCACCGGGGGATCCGGATCTCAGATGCACCGACTGGAGGTCCCTAGCCCGTCGGTGCAGCCCCCAGCGCCCCTGTCGTGGTCCCCAGCCCCTTGGACAAGGGTAAAGGGGGCTACAAGCAGCGCCTCCGCCCCAGTTGGTTCTGGGGGGTCGGAGGAGGAGAGGCGACGCCGGCTGCGCTGCGCTGATGGGTCGCTCGTTTCGGAGCCTCCCCAGAAGCGCTAGAGGACCGCAGGCGGGGCTGAGGAGGCGAGCTCCCAGGCCCACGGCGCGTAGAGGCGTGTCTGTCCTCCGGTCGCGCCGCCACCACCACCATCGGTCCCACCGCCACCACCATCGGTCCCACCGCCACCACCACCATCTGGGGCTGATCTCCCCCAGGGGCACCAACAACAACAACGGCAACAGCAGCAGCAACAGCAAGAGTGGCGATCTCGCTTCCAGGGTCACTAGAAGGTCTAGGGGCCCAAGTAAGTGTAGCCCCCTCCTTCTTTGAGCTTAATTGTCATGCCAACAAGTCTTAACCCATCGTCTGTTTTTCAGGGCTTCTTCCCCCTTTGCTCCCAAGGTCACACCTCCTCCACCGGTTTCCAGGCCCATCGATGGGTCTGGCTCTCAGCAGCAGGCATCTGCTGGGAGTGGTGCCAGTGATCCGCCCCTGGCTGCTGCCAAGACAACGCTAGCAGCTTCCCATGCCCCAGTCGGGGGTCCGGCGGCAGCGGCACCAACGTCGGGCGGCGTCGCAGCGACGGAGGAGGCCCTAGTTGGGGGAGTCCGTGCCCCCTTTAGACGCTGGGGGCGATGCAGGAGGCACATCCAGCTCCAACCCTCCGCCTGCTCCGGAGGAGATGGAGGTGGTGTTCGGGCGGTGCCTCCGGTCAGGTGCCGAGCAAGAAGCGGCGCTAGTCCCGCTCCCTCGCATGTTGTCTCGTGCCCACCAGGTCCTTATTGACACTGGGGCAGCAATCTTGTGGGAGTGGGAGGCACTAGAGGCTGAGCACCAACGCCTCAACGACTGGCGCACCCAACTGGAGGAGCGCACCAAGTCGGCGTCCCGACAGTTCCTCTCCGAGCGGTCCCAACTCGAGCGGGACCGCAAGGAGTACAAGAGGGACCTCAAGAAGGTGTGCGCCAGGGAGCTGGAGGCGTCCTGGAGGGAGAAGAAGGTGACCAGGAGGGAGGAGACCATGTCTCAGCGGGAGGCCCTCGCAACAGAGTTCCGAGCCAAGCTGAGTGCCCTAGACCAGACCCTGGAAGCCCAGCGGGTCCAGCAGACCAAGGCTGTGGAGAGGCTGCAAAAGTGGCAGTAGGAGCTCGAGGGCAAGGCCAGCGACGCCACCCTCGCCGAGGAGAAACTTAAAGCGAAGGAGCAGTCCTTGGACAGGCGGGAGATGGACCTCGCTAGGCGGGAGACGGATCTCACCTTCCGGGAAGAAATGCTCACCCGGCAAGGCGTCATGTTGGCCGAGCACGAAGGAGATCAAGTCTGGCGAGAGGACCATCAAGGACTTGGAAAAGGCTAAGGTGTCTAGAAGGAGCATCAAGGGCGTCCACAACAGGAAGGAGATCAAGTCTGACTCGGTTGTGATACCATCTCGGGTTCCAGAACTAGTCTGCACTAAAATGGACGTCCAGGACACATCCGGACTCTGATTGTGATGGACTTGATATGATTCAAAAGATAAGAAGATTATCTAACCAACACAACTGGTCTCACCTTAAAATTCATTCAGAGTCAACGGGAATCATCGAAACAAGTCAGCGCTCAGATTCTATTTTGGTGTTGCGACATCGTCTGTTGGGCCGTTGGGCCCTGTATCGTGTTGGAGCCCATTAGAGGTACCTCCAGGGGATGTGCACACCTCTAACATCTATTTTAACAACATCCTCTGCCACATTAGGGTTTAGGTTTTGCATAGATCATATCTATTATCGAACAATCTCGTTGTTCATCAGTTTGTGAGACCACACCTCGTGATCAATGCATTTTATTGTGTTCTTCCTGTTCTTGCTTGTGTTCTTGATTGCGCTTGCAGGGATAAGCCTTCGTGGTGAGGTCACTCAAATGTCATGGGTGAATGCATTTTATTGCGTTCTTCCTGTTCTTGCTTGTGTTCTTGATTGCACTTGCAGGGATAAGCCTTCGTGGTGAGGTACTCAAATGTCATGGGTGATAACCAATGGAGCAATGGTGTAGTGATTGTGAGGATCGATTCGCTCGGAGCCTTGGATCATCAACATCGAGATCTCCGCCCAATCAAGTTATCATACCTCATGGAGGATTGGGCCTTGCCTTTTATCAAGTGGTATCAAGATTCAGGTTGCACGTGAGGTATAATCCTACATTTAGATTAATTTTGTTTTGTCCTATAGCCCACAAAAAGCCAAAAAAATTACGATCAGTTCATCCCGACCTAAAACCATCGTCTTAGCCTTTGCACAATTTAGTTTTGGAGTCCGCAGTTCATAGTTTGTGTCCAAGGTTGACTATGGTTGCTGGTTTTGATTTGATTTGGTTCAGTTTGATCCTTTCCATACTACAAAATTGATCTCCAGAATAAATCCCATCTACAAAACTGATCCTATTTTATCTCATCATCACGTCCTTATCAGATTAGTTTCTGTCTAGTTCGGTATTTTGAGCATAAATCTCCCATACAAAATCGGAATTTAGTGTTCTTATACTTTATGGAAAGCTTAGAACATTATCTACAAGATTCTTATTTATGTGTGTATTAGAATTAAATCTGTTTGGGATCCTAAAATTTTGGACTAGTCTGTTTTTAGGCTCATTATCTCCCACTTCTGCTATCCAAAACAGGCGATCCATATATCTAAAACAAAGAGAAAAAGAGATATACAACTTTCGTGTTGTGAGTTTTTGCGTTTGAGGTAGTTATATTTGTCAAACAGTCTGTTTAATTTAGAGCAGAAAATCTGTAATAGACAGACGAGAATTTTTTTGATACTCTTGAGTTGTATCTTGTTTTTTGCGGCACTTTTGTGAAAAAGATAATATAAAAGGCAAGTGCACAAAAAAGCCGCACAAAACAAAGAAAATCAGAAAGAAAATCAGAAAAAGAGAAAAAGTGTGTGCATAAGCAGGAACACCATTGATCTGTGCACATCTATGATTCATCTTATTTCCATCTTGTTTCCTTGCTGTACCTAGATCCTTATTACCTTCTTTTTGTATTCCTCCAACCGTTCTAATACATTTTCTAGGCCAACAGCTAGGACGAGTACTTTGGACACTTATTTAGCATTGGTATCTTTTACTGACTTGTGTGCCACAAATATATATTAGTGAGCTTTCCCAAAGCTCCACCTTTCTCTCGAGTAGAACAGGTACTCCTTTGCATTCACACCCAAGCTCTTTGGGCTGTCACACCGGCCACCGTTTTCCACCTGCAGTGCTTGTAAGAACCTTGTAAGATCGGGGTAATACGCTTCATAACTTGTGTTCCACCACCATCCTTGAGAGTAGTTGTAGGATTCACACCTTTTGCTTGTTGCTTTGTTTTTGTTTTATACTAACAATGATAGGGACATTTCATCTGGAGCTCCGTGACATGATGAGAGCTATGTGTGATGCACTCAATATGAACACGGAAAGGTTGAAGAGAGTTTCAAGACTTGTGGAACAAATGGACACGATGGAGACTCGTCTACCACAACCTTCAACTTCTTCCACAGGTGATTCTATTCATGCTTTTCCATCCTATGATGGTATAGATGCTGAAAAATAAGATAGATTATCTTTTTGCAAAATATTTTATGTGTGAACAGAAAAAGATCAAAAATGAAACTAATGTTTTGACCCATTCTGCTTTATCTTGGTTGGAGTTCTTAACTCCATCTGATAAACCACAAACTTGAGCTAATATGAAAATGTTTATGAGAGAACGATTTGTTTTTTCCAATGATGTCATGCCTTCAAATAAACTTGAGTTACCGTATTACAAGATGATTGTACTAGTAAGTCTTGTGATAATAAAGAGTTGTGTGATGATTCTTCTATTACTTATATGCCACAACTTGAGCACAAACTTGATATTGTTTCTTCCAATCTTGTTAATTATGCTGAAATTAGAACTTTCAATCCTATAACTAGTGTGTATGATGAGCTGAAATTGTTATCTTCTTTAAACACTTTGGGCTATATTCAATTTGATGTTCTATGTAATCTAAATAATTTAGAGGAGAAACTTTCTTTTAGTGCTGATTTTCCATGGTTATCTAAACATACCTATCATGTTATTGGAAGAAATAATTGGAAAGGAGAATATATGGCACATCGAGTATATATTTGTTCAAATATGAAATCTCCTTTTGTCATGAAACAACAAGATCAATTAGAGGGGTGTGTTAAAGCTAACCATATCACGTCCAGTTCCACTTGTCCTTCTTTGTACATTTTACAACAACAGGGTCAACTTCAAGAAGGGGAGCAAGGTTGGATGACATCAAGCACTACATCAACACCTTTTGTAGGCACCAACGACTTTGAGTCGAGGACGACTCAAAACCAAGAAGGGGAGAATGATGAGTACATGGATATCAACTATATGGTCAAAGTCCAATCAATATAGAGTCCCAAGCTCAAGGAGAGTTCAAGTCTAGTTTATTCGTGAATCCGGTTCGGACTGAAGGAGTGGGTCTCGCGAAAACGGACGGCCAGGCTACATACTACCTCTGTTTTTTACGTTCTAGATACCGTTTGAAAGCTAAGGAGATAAGGTTTCAAACCCAACTGGTCCCACGTCAATATACCATTGGAGCTGACCAAAATCATCATATCAAGAGTATGTCCAGAATCTACCACAAATCAGCGGCGCCTGTTTTTGGGCCTAAAGGCCTTGTACATTCTAGGGTTGTTCGACCACCCCTTTGGCCTCCGCCTGAGTCAAGGATGATTCCAATTCAAGTGGGGGAGAATGATGAGGACATCGCTCCCATACAAACAATGCATCGACCGACAACATGAGCACGTGCACGAAAGCTGAATCATTAGGTTCGTTCTAATCTAGTTAATTGTATTTTAGAGCTTATGCTTGGTGCCATAGATGTTGTAATGATTATGAAGTTTGAATAGGACCACCAAGGACTTGGGAAAGGCTAAGGTGTCGAGGAGGAGCAACAAGGGTGTCCACAACACGAAGGAGATCAAGTCCGACTCGCCTGCGATTTCATGTCGGGTTATAGGACTAGTCTATACTAAAATGGACACCTAGGACACATTCGGACTCCGAATGCGATGTACTTGATATGATTGGAAATATAAGAATATTATATAACTAGCCCAACTAGTCCCACCTTAAAATTCATTTGGAGTCAACGGAAATCGTCAAAACAATTTAGCGCTCAGATTCTGTTTTGGTGCTACGACACCGTCTGTTGGGCCGTTGGGTCGTGTATCATGTTGGAGCCCATTAGGGGTACCTTCAGGGGTTGTGCATGCCCCTAACCTCTATTTTAACAGTAGCCACCACCACATTAGGGTTTGAGTTTTGCTTAGATCATATTTGTCATCGAACAGTGTCTTTGTTCATTGGTTTATGAGACCCCACCTCGTGATTAATGCAGTTTTGATTGCGTTCTTTCTGTTCTTGTTTTTGTTCTTGATTGCGCTTGCAGGGATAAGCGTTCGTGGCGAGGTCACTCGTGTGTCATAGGTGATAACTAATGGAGTAGTGGTGTAGTGATTGCAAGGATCCGTTCGCTTGGAGCCTTTGATCATCAACGTCGAGATCTCCACTCAATCAAGTTATCGTACTTCACAGAAGATCAAACCTTGCCTTCTATCAGAGGGGATGAGACGCACGGGCTCCATATAAATTATGCTACTTTATAGCAATTACTAACATTTAAAACCAACAAATAACCTTTCATTTTACTGTAAGTGTGACAAATCATTGTTGCTCCATCCAATTCAGCAACTTCAAACACCATGGAGTCCATTGCAAGAAACAACCTAATGCTTGCAAGAACCAAGAACGTCGTGTCGTGCTTGGGCTGTAGCCTCGGTCCATAGTGCTAGCCCGGCCCGACACAATTATATTTTTTATTTTACAAAAAACATATATACATATATACAATTTATATTCAATATTAAAAATATCTGATCATGATGTTCTACTGGTTAGATAGCTTCACCCAGTGTCTTCCGCCCTTCCTCCATCAGGGCATGGGTCAAACCCCACCTTCTCCACCGTTTTTAACATTTTACGCTGATTTAATCAAATGGACTGATGGGCTAACGGGCCGGGCCGACACAGTCAGTAGGCCGGCATGACGTGCCTGGGCCAGAGCTGTGGCCCGCGGGTGTCTAGCCAATGTCAGGTCACCGTTTGACCATCTAAGGCGTGCAACGAGTTAATTTGAAATAGCTGTGAGGGGTTATTTGTAAAAAAAATGACGCGTGACGAGCGTTGAAACTGGTGCTTTAAGTATATTAGACTATTAGTGATTATTGAATCTACACAAGTATATATATATATGGTAGGTATAACGGGAGCCCTGGGCTTCCAATAGTTAAAGGAAGCCCAGGCCGACCACCCCTACAAACTGGTTCAACCCAAGCGCCCAACCAGCCTGTCGGGTGCGCCACCTGCCCCACGTCTGTTAGCGCAAAAAAAAGAATGCATGCACGAGTCAAACACGATCCAATGCATGCGCGTAAATTTAGGAAAAAATATGTGGCGGTTTCTATTTTAAATGCTTTATTTCCTCCATAAATTTAGGATCGCTGCAACAGCCATGCAGATAGACACGTAAGAACCATTTTATGATATATACTGAGACTAAATATGCTACACTGTGTAGATAATTATGCAATTCGGTATACTGCGTAAAAATCTGTTACCAGCTGCATGCGCACGAATTTATGATGAAAATAATGTGCAATGAAAGAAAATGAATTGCATGCATAGAAAAAATTGTATTTAATGGTTAATTTGCTTCATAAATATACTATCCCTCCAACAACCATGTAGCTAAACACATTAGAACTAGTTTATGATTTATACTTATACTAATTATACTACACGGTGTAGGTATTTATGCAATTCGGTACACTGTGTAAAAAAATCTAGCATGTTGTTCACTGGTGGACGCATCTCCAGGTTGGAGCGTAAAACCTTAAGTTTTAAGCATAAAATCTCTCAATTATAAGCGTAAATATCTGGCCAATGTGAGAGGTTGATAGCTCTGGTAGGTTGTTATTACGATCCTATTTTTATAGTAGATTCGAAAAATATGGCAGCCACATGAATGCAGTTTATATTTTTATACAGATCCAAAAATTATGGCAAAATGCATGCATGAGTCAAACACGTTCCCTTGCATGCGCGTAAATTTAGGAAAGATTTGTGTGGCGGTTTCTATTTTAAATGCTTTATTTTCTCCATAAATTTAGGATCTCTGCAACAGACATGCAACTAAAACTCGTAATGACCATTTTATGATATATACTGATACTAAATATGCTACACTGTGTAGATAATTATGCAATTCGGTATACTGCGTAAAAATCTGCTACCAACTGCATGCACACGAATTTATGATGGAAAGAATATGCAATGAAAGGAAATGAATTGCATGCATAGAAACAAAAAATCGCATTTAATGTTTTATTTCCTTCATAAATATAGGATCTCTCCAACAGCCATGCAGCTAAACGCATTAGAATTAATTTATGATGTATAATGAAACAAATTATACTACACGGTGTAGGTATTTATGCAATTCCTTACACTGCGTAAAAAATCTGGCATGTTGTTCACTGGTGGACGCATCTCCGGGTGAAGCGTAAAAACCTTAAGTTTTGAGCATAAAATCCCTCAATTATAAGCGTAAATACCGAGTCAATTAGAGGTTGATAGCTTTAGTAGGTTGTTATTACGATCTTATTTTTATGACAGATCAGAAAAACATGGCAGCCGCATGCATGCGGTTTTCTATTTTTATACAGATTCAAAAATTATGGCAAAATCGTGAGAGTTTCCATTGCATGCGTGCAAATTACGAACAGCATAAATCAAGGAATTGCCTTTCCAATGTGCATGCAGTAAACTGATATACGAACTCTGTGTTAAAGCATAAAATCGTACAGTTTTTAGCGTAAATAATACATGTGGTAGACATAAAACACAATAAACGAAAAGAAAAATGCGCCGGATCGGAGGATGTCACGCGCGATCATCGCTGCGCGCATCTCGCCCCTTCCGTGACGTCGCTCGCTCGAACATCGCGCCTCATGTGTCGCCGTCGCTACTCGCACGTCGACGGACGTCGCTTGCTCGCCGGCCTTAGAAGTGCCGCCTCCTCTGGGCTTCGGGGACGCCACTGCTTGCCCGCACAAGGGCCTCACTGCGGATCGAGGAACATCCGCCACCGCGCGTCGAGGTAATGGAGTTGCGGCCACCGGCCTGGGATCCGCCGCCGCCGCACAAGGGCGCTGCCGCCGCTCGCCCTCTGGATCGGGGGCCGCCACCGCCGGCCTGGGAACCGCCTCCACCGCATGTCGAGGTCGGGGAGCCACGGCGGGGCGTGAAAAACTGAACCCTAGCACTCCGGGTCCTGTTTTATAGACGTCCGGATGTGATCCAGCTCGACCGGATTGCACTGTCTGGCCCGGGCTTCCTTTAGTTATTGGAAGCCCAGGGCTCCTAATATACGATATATATATATATATATATATATATATATATATATATATATATATATATATATATATATATATATTACACAATTACATATATAAATATATTATTGTGTAAATAAACATATAATAAAATATGGCATCGATATTTTAGCATCGGTTCTAGCAGACAACCGGAAATCCGGTATTGGAACCAGTTCGCAATAGGTACAGATAGCCCTTTCTCGAGCAGTGGTTGGATGCAATTTTAATCCACATCTGCAGTATAATACAACTAACATGTCACGTCACACTACCATTAACATATAATAATTTATTCTTTCATTTAAATAATTACGTTAATATAGTTTCTTCCAAATCGCTTGCAATTCTGGAAGCAATGCGCCATGTACGCTGCTAGTTCCAGAGAACAGAGAAGTGAAAGCCATGTACGTGTGTTGCTAATTGCGATAGGAAATAAAATCTCCACTTATAATACTTTAGGTGTGAATTATTTTATAGGCAAACGTCTTAAATTAACAACTTACCTCTAGTCTACAAACAAAAGGAAGACACTTAATTTTAAAATGGATCTGAATCTTATAACGATGCCCGTAAAATGATGTCCAATATTGAAACGATTCTTTACTGTAAATTTTGTACATGATCGACCTCTACAAAAAAATTGATATTACGTTTATCTTCATTTGGCTTTGTACGAAAATATATTTTTAATCGTGCCTATTTATAACGTTGAGCTTTCTTAAATATCATTTTGAAAAATTGATTTAGTAGGACGTTTAGAGCATCTCCAAGAGAAACTTCTATAATTGGGGCCTCAAAAGTTAAATTGAACCTGATTTAAATTAACTCGGATCAACATTTTTTCTCAACTCCAACAACAACTCCTAAACCCACGTGGTAGTTGAGTCCGTGAGATTAGCGGCCAGGGGCAACGACAGGGGGCAATGCCCCCTAATGGTCCCCTAATTCTATAGAACATGTTAGTTTTTTTAGCTAATTCTCATGTAAATAGTGTAAACATGTTTCTAATAGCCCCTCTAATCTAATTTGGTCCTCCTATTTTTAGATGCTGACTTCGCCCCGGCTAGCGGCACGGTTCCATCTCCGTGTCATGTGAATGAAGCTTCTTCCGGGTGCCTCCAGCTTTGCGTCACGGTAGTTGCGTCCAGGAAGCGCGAAGGACTTTCCACACCAGAAAAATCGTTGGATGCAGAGAAATATGTCCGCTGACTAGGGTGCTATATTTAACACCTGTGACTTTGAGTGCTATATTCATTTGATGGAAATTTATAAAATAGCAACTTTGTTGGAAGCTATTTTGAGACCTTAACTCCTATATTTAAATATAGGACCCGGCTTAAGTAATTTCTTGAAGATGCTCTAAGATAATTTCTGATTTCTAGAGATGGCGAACCACCTCCCATTTTATATAGTCTTCTTCATTCCTTTCTCAGCAATGTGTGAAAAAGAATAAACGCACAACTAGCAGAAATCATTTCATATAGTCTTTTTTCCAACCAAACTAATATATGTATATATCTAATTATTAATTAAAAGAACAAGTGCGCAGAATAGATATAAGAAAATGTATGTACCTCAGACATTTGTGTGTCCATAGCTTCAGATTATTAGAGTTGCAGCTGCCAAAGTTTTATCCAATCACCAGAAAACTCCAGACTTGGTTCGTTCCTACACGCATACGAAGCAAGTATATGTGTCAGTGACTGACTCATTCTATGTACTGCACGGACCGACCATCATGCTAATAGATCTTGTATAAACTTGGAGAACGAAGCAGCAAGAACCAGCAAATATATGAGATCATCGATGCAAGTTTTGCGTGGTTACCTTGAGCGAGGCCTCAGATCCAAGACGTACAAGCATAGCTGGGCACAAGCATCTAAATGAACATATATAGAGAGTCGCGGCCCATATATATACACCATGATTGGATGGCTGCGTGTCCATGCGCAGGTTGACACCGTCTTGTTCAGCCAGATACGATAATTTTAAGCATATGAGTGGATGCAGGTTAATAGCATTAAAGTGACTTATTTTGCATCTAAACATACGAGGTGTGACTCTCATATACAAGTAACCAAACA
The DNA here is from genome assembly GCA_029449295.1 of Zea luxurians. Taxonomy (NCBI): domain Eukaryota; kingdom Viridiplantae; phylum Streptophyta; class Magnoliopsida; order Poales; family Poaceae; genus Zea; species Zea luxurians. Next base: position 8,404,005 of record JAOPSE010000035.1, read on the forward strand.
TAATCTCAAATAAAGTTAACATATGCGGTGATTCAAAATCCGTCTGATTGGTTGTCCGTATCGTTTTATTCTGGACCACCGCATATATTGATTTTATTCGAGATTATGTTTGGTTACATACATACATACCGGAGACGTGAGCTACATAAACAGATGCAAGATAAGTTATTTTAACTGCATACATAGGTACGGATAAATCTTGTGTATCTGGCTGGCCACCCTCCTATGAGCCTGCGTACGAAAGCGCATGCATCCAATCAGCTTGAATGAGATGATATGGGTAACCAATCACACGTATAAAGTTATATTAGCTATGTGATATGATATTATACTCCATGCGTAATGCATGCATGAGAAGGAATATAATGCCCATAACCAAAGCAAGCATAGTATATACGTTGCGTTACTTGCTTCTTTATTCTTTGCTTTTGATAAAGAAGATGGATGAATCGTACATGCATGGACACATGATTAATTAAGATCCTTCGCTTCCTGAATTCGAAAGGAAATACTAAAGTGTTTATTTGTAGCCTTCAAAATGAATAAGGTAAAGATACAATATTATTTAGTCCTTTAGTTTGTTTTAATTTATTGCCTGCTGTCCCATGCATGACCATGATCCGATCAGCTAGCCTTTCCTTTATTTAGCATCTGACATATATAATATTAACCGAAAAAGAATATATGTCTTGGCACTACTGAAGAAACAGGACTCAATTACGTCCTAAAACGTCAGCACCGAATACTCACCCCTATAAAATTGATTTAGTATATAATTGAGCTCGATCTATAAAAATTGATTTATAGATCATATTTCATCATGCAGAAAAAGTAAAAGGACACATATTTCTAAGGTTCAGCTTTCTTCAAGAGAGGCCGTCTTTAAAAATTGATTTAGTAGTAGTAGGATGTTTTGTAAGAAGGCACGTCTCTTGAAATAGATAGTTTCTACGGATAGTTCACCTCACCAGCGGTGTCTCTCCGGTTTTTTCTCAGCCATGTGCGGAAAAAATATACACGGGCACCTAGAAATAATTTTATATAGCCTTTTTCCAAACAAAAGTGAGCGAGAATTTATAAGTAAAAGGACAAGTGCGCAGAATAGATAAAATAAAATGTATGTACCGGTCTCTACTGATTCTACAATACTTTTATTTTTAAAAATAGTAGTTGCATCTATTCAAACAGTCAGCGTTAATCCAAAGCGAACAACCAAAACAATCGTATTATGCCTTGCGTTACTTTGCTTCTTTATACTCCTAAATGCATGGGAAGAAACGCCAATAACCAAAGCAAGCATATTATGCCTTGCGTTACTTTGCTTCTTTATTCTTTGCTTTTCAAAAAGAAATTGGATGATTACTTCATTCCTCGACACATGATTAAGGTCCTTTGCTTCCTGAGTTCAAAACAAATACTAGTAGGTGTTTAGTTTCTAGGGACTAATTTTTACTTTATCCATTTTATTGTATTTTAGAATACTCATTACCAACAAGGGGTATCTTCTTTTTCGGAAGCATGTCTCGAAAGAACCTTCAGGTTAAGTGTGCTTGTATTAGAGCAATTTTGGAATGGGTGACCGATCGGGAAGTCTTTCCGGATGCGCACGAGTGAGGACAAAATACGCACAAAAAACCCGTGTTGGTCTGTGAGGATGGTCTATGGTCCTAGAGAGCTGACAGGAATAAGTACCTCTGGTCCAGGAGTAGACGGGGTGTTACAATAAAAAAAATAAGTAAAATAATGTTCAACCAAAATGAGTAATTCATTTCATCTTCGTGCTTTACTTATTTTCTGTCACCTTTTGGTCATCTTTTATTTATCCTTTGTATATTCTCCCTCTAATTAATCTCTAAGAATAGTTGTTTAAAGGGTGGAGTGTTAGACTAATTCATTTGTGTTGCTTTGTTTTTGATGTCCCTTAGGAGTAAAAAATAAGTGACCAACAATAACATACATACACATTCTCACATTCAACATTTCATCAACACACAATCAATATATAAAGCGACAACAAGCCCAATACAAGCGATAAAATTTCGTCCATTCTAACGTTGTGGTGATATATGTATCAACATTCAAGTGTGAAATACAAGTGGTAACAAGTCCCAACATTAAAAACAAAGACTATGGCCACTAAGGGTTATTGGAGTTGTGGCCACTATCATTAGATATGAATATGTTGTTTATAAAGTTGGTAGTTGGATCGTCCTAAAATAAAAAATAAAGTTCACAATTAGAGAACTAAATATCTACCAAATTCAGATGTTACCCTTTACCTCTCTCTAGTCTCTCTCTCTTTTTCTTTTTAGTAGATGTAGCTTAATTAGTGAGAGATTTATTATTTATTTTTTTGTCAAAACTTATGTGAGTCATGAATTGTTGCATCGTGCTGAGCCCAAAATACTTTTTGAATTGATTGCACATGTTTGATTTAAATTTGAAACTTGGTTTGAATTTGAATTGAAAACCCTAGAAAAGGCAATAGAAATCCCCTCGAAAAAGGGAAAACACATTTCAGCCCGAACCGGCCCAGTCTAGCCCAGCGGGGCCGCGCGCGCGTCTGCGCCGCCTGACAAGTGGGCTCCACCTGTCAGTGGCGGTTTCTTTCCCCGCGCGCTCTCTCTCCCTCTCTCCCTCCCTCTGCCCAGTGGGGTCGATGTGTCAACGCCAGTCGCCCTTGCGCCCCCTTTCTGTCTCTGCCTCGTGGGCCCATCTCGTCAGCACGATGAGCCGTTTCCCCGCGCACCCACTATCCCTTGCTGCGCCGTGGGACCACCCTGTCAGCTCTGCCTTCCTTGCGAACCGCCGTGGACCAGCGCACACACACACCGAGATCCCCGACCATGTCGCCTGCCCACACACCCTAACTCCCTTTTGAGCACCGCCCGCACCCGCACTCGCTCCCCTGCCTCATTTTGCGCAAGCTCACCCTCTCTCACGCTCTGCTCTTGCCGCTCGGCTTCGCCAGAGTCCCGTGGCCGCGCTGCCTACCGTCCATCTCGCAGGTGACCGCGCCAAGCCACCCCAATCTCCGTCCTGAGATGAGACATCCGTTCCCATGCTCGATTTCTCCCAATTCTGCTTTGTCTTGGCCAATTCAGCTTCACCGGGGTTCAGCCGCACCGGTTCTCCGCGCCCGCACGGTAACTGGCCGAATTAGCCGGCCCTTTGCCCCTGCTTTGGTCCGTAGTGTTCCCCTTACCCCGTCGCAGCTAGTCCAGGCCTTAGCATGCCCTAGACCCCCTCTCTCTGGTCAGAATTCCTCGTCGGAGTTGCCCGACCCACTCGAAGTGCCTCCCCTTCGTCGTTCTCCCGTTTCCGGTCCTGTTCTTGAGGCCGAAAGCCTGCCAATGAGTTCGCCAGAGCCTCTTGACCCGTTCTAGCCCTCACCGGTGACCCTAGACCTCCAGCGACCGCGTCTACCTCGCCTCCAGTGACCTCGCCACCGCGGAGGGAGCAACGCCGGTCACTGAGCTGTAAAGCCCCGCGCGCCCCATCACAACCGCCTGTCCCCAATCCAACGGTCCAGATCTGCAAACATCGGTTCGCATCCACACGCTCTGCCCCTGGGCCCCTTCTGTCGGTGCTTGCGCCCCTAGCGCTAGGCCCAGCTGGTCAGCCCGCCTACCTCCTCAGGTCGCTGACACACCTGCCCCACTTGTTAGCCGCGCTCGCTCGCCCGCGCCCGTGCGCTCGCCCACCTATCTAATTTCGGCCGTTGATTGTGGATCTAATGGATGAGGATACCCCGTACCCCTGTGCGCGACGGTTTTGCTAAAGAAGCCCTCAGTTTTACAGGAATCAACCCGTCGTCCTTTAGTTTTACGCGCAGACCTCTGGTTTCTTGCAAACAGATCCCTGGACTTTTGTTTAATCACAAATTTAGGCCTAATTTTGTATTTTAAACTCCCAAACTTGTTTATTTCATATCTTTTGCATATGAACTCCAAATTTAGTGATTCAAATTGCAAAATGTTCATATGATTATTCTCTGTCCAAATAATTATGATCATTCATTGTCTGTGTATTCTAATTTTATGCCTAGGCTATAGGTTAATTTATGTGATAGTTAATGTGTTTAATAAGATAAATAAAAAGGAAACCCTAGTGGTAAATGGATATTTAACCTCGTGAGATTAATAATATGTAGTATAAGGATTTATCCCTGGTTTAACTTTTATGTCTCATTAAAAAGAGTAGAATCAAATTATGTAATCATGGAGATAGACAACACTTAGAGAATAACAAACTACTAAATGTGATTAGTTCACTCTATAACCTAAACTCCCTTTTGAATTTATACTTTTCCTTTTGAGATGTGTTACATTGTTTATACATGTTTGGTGTGTTGTTCATTTGTCATTTTCCAAATGTATTGAATGTATGATTGCTTTATTTAGACGACGAGCAGCCCGTGGTTCCTGAGTGTGTTGCCAAAGATCTTCCTGAGCAACATCCTGGTGAAGGCAAGTGTCATCTGACCTATTTTGTCCTACATACTTTATAATTCACCATCCCACATTACATTATGGAAAACCTAAGGATTTGACTAGTCTATATTTACCTTATCCTTGTTTACCTTTTGGGTTATCATGGTTAGTTTATGCTATTGCTTTAACTTAATCAATGAACATGATGCGAATATTTATGACACGATGATGTTATCCTGATGACGATCTTGTGATATTTTAGGGGATTTAGGCCATTTTCCTGAGTACCTCTCTATAAGGACCTGTTCGTTGAGTGACCACCCTGGATAACAGTGCAACCATGAGGGTGGAATGGGACGCCCTTAGCTGAATAATTAGATGAACTTGGGGGTATAGTTGGCTTTGCCGAAGAGCCATCAATGGGGGCCGAGGCATAGTGCTCGCTCTGCCAAGGGGGGTGCAGAGGTTCATTCGATTTGGTTTTTGTTAGTCACCCACCTTGGGGAGGTGTACTGTGTTTGTACGACTAGCGAAACCTAACGAGCAGCTATGCACCAGGTGAGTCTTTGTAAAGGCTACGTAGTGAGACTCTGTCAGGTCACCTTGGTAGTGATTAATGGGGAGTCATGATCTCCGGGCAGAATGGGAATCACGACTCATGGGTAAAGTGTCTAACCTCTGCAGAGTGTTAGAAACTGGTATATCAGTCGAGCTCACATTAAGAGCGGCCTTGAGGTCCTCTTTGATTAGAAGAACTTTGGATACTTTTATGATTATGTTTAATGATGATGGTTATAATTATGATCTCTGATATTTCCTCTTGGACGGAGTACATTTGGGTAATAACTGGGTTTATTACTAAAATTTGGCTCTACTATTAGTAATAAATACTTGATCAACTAAAAGCAACTGCAGAACCTTAACTCCACATACAACTAGTCCACTTTAGCCAAACGAGACATTTGCTGAGTACGTGTAACACCCCGAATTTTTTGGAGTTGAATTTTTTTTTCTTTTCTTCACTCTCCAAATTCGGGTGTTACCTCTCTTTCCCATTTCTTTTCGCTAAAACCTCACCCGTCTTCAAAACTTTAAGTTATGTGATAATAGTAAACCCTAGAGTTAATTTCTTTGATTTGCTGCACCATGCCGAACCATGTATTTTTGGTTGTTTGAAAGTGTGAAGGCATTCATATAGAAAATAGATATCAAAAAAGGGAAAATCTTTTCTTTTCTCTCTCCTCCCTCCCCTCCCCTTTTTGGCCCAGCCGCCCCCCTTGGCGCGCGCGGCCCAGCCGGCCTCCCCTTCCCCCCCCCCGCGCCCCCCGCTTTGGGCCCAAGCCGGCCCAGTCGCCCCTCCCTCCCATCCCCCAAATCCCTCTCCCATGCTCAACCGCCCGCCCCTCCCCTGCACGCCCGAACCGCCGCCGCCGCCGATCTCGCCGCGGTGAGGCTCCCCCTCCCCCTCCCCTCCCTCCCCCTTCCCCGCCCGCCGGCGCTCTCCCGCGCCGCCCCGTGCCCGCCCCGCCGCGTTCGCCCGCCGGCCCCGCCTCGGCCCCGCCTCGCCGACTCCCGGCCGCGCCGACCCCAGTCCCGTCCCGCCCCGGCGCGAGCACCCCGAGCCCGCCCCTCCCCTCGGCTCGCCGGCCATGGCGCCCGGCTCGCGGTGCTCCCTGCCCGCGGCGAGCCTCACCCTCCCCGTGCCCGGCCCCGCGCTCGCCGGCGCCCTCCCACGGCGCGGCGGTCCCGCCCGGCCCCGGCAGCGCCACCCCTGGTCGCGCCCGTCCCGCCCCGCCCCCGGTCGCACCCGCCTAGCCCTGACCCCGGCCACCCCGCCCCCGTGCGCGCCGCTCCGGCCGCCTCGGCCCCGCCTCGCCCCAGCCGCGCCGTCCCCGGCCGCGCCCGCCGGCCATGGCGGCCCCTGCCCGTTGCGCCCGCGCCGTCCCCCACCCCGACGTGGTGGCCGCCGTGGCCTGCCGGCCGTGGCGCCCGCGCAGCGTGCCCCGCCCGCACGCGCTCCCCTGCCCGCGGCGTTGCCCGTCCCGCTCGTGCTCGCCCGCCCGCCCCGGCGAGCCCGCGTCGTGACGGCCCCAGCGCGGCCTCGAGCTCGGCCCAGCGTGCTTGTGGCGCGCGGCCTTGAGCTCGGCCAGCGCGCGGCCCCGACATGCGCACAACAATTTCGCGGCGCGTGCGTGCGGCCTTGCGCGCGTGCTCGCGTAATGTGCAATGCCCTGGCATGACTCGTCATGCCCTTGTCTACCCCTAGACGTGCTCGTCTACCCCCCCATTATATTTTATGCGCACTAATTACGATTGTTCCTGTTAATGAAATAGGAAACTCAATTTAGAAATTCGGTTACGTTAGTTAATTCATATAGTTAATCGTCTATATCATTTAATGTTGATCTGAAGCGCCCCAATCCTTGGGGACTCAAATGTGATACAATTACTAGTCCCAGGAGGCTAGTAAACACATTTATACAACAGATGATTTCAGATCTGCTTAAACGGGACAAACCTATAAAGGTGGCGATCAACTTTAAGAGTTGGTCCACAACTCGGGACATATCATCAGAGTGGGGCTGAAGCAGCCCAATATACACAGCGAAGCAAATCAGCGGTCCAACAACCACAGGCAAGGTTGGGAACAGTCGTAACTCTTACCCGATCTCCTTTTTCTGAAAAAAATAAATAAGCAAGGGTGAGTACAAACGTACTCAGCAGCCCACCTTCACCCGCGGAATGGGGAAATCAGATATAATGCATGGAATATGTGGAGCTCAGGATATTTTGCAGAAACAGCAATATTTTATGCAGGGTTGTTTTGAAAAAACATTTTGTATTTTGCAAAGCGCATCCTCTCCAAAAGGAGCAGGAAGTTTTTCAGTATTAGAACAAAATCCCCTGGACTAAACCATCCAGGTATCTCAACAGTTTCCCACTGGTTTTCATTTTCAACAACAGCCACTGGACTTCCCGTCCACCATAGCTCACGGCTTAACCGCCGGACCTTTTCAAAACCATTTTTCTCAAATGCACCCCTTTTTGAAAACAAAACATTAATTGCCATACCATACCAGACTCGTCCATTCCTGTGGACACGGACTATTCGAATATGTTTTCAAACTCTGCGCAGAGGTGATAAGGGTGAAAACCCTTCATCATACACATTTTGAAAAGCATTTTCTTTTGAAAACTCACACCTTTCCTCAAATCATTTGTAGCAAATATATCAGGTATTGATTGCGGCAAGCGGCTGGGTGGCCATAACAACTTGTCTCAAAATCATATCATGCATAAAATAATAGGCTGAGGGTTGTGGTTGAAAAATCATAGGTAATTTATGCATCAAAGGGATCTAGTGAGCTTGCCGTGCTTATTCGGCGAAGGGGGAAGGGGAGCTCGCGGAACTGGCTTCTAGCTCCACTGCCTAGCGTAGACTTGTAGATCTAGCCTCCACGAGACGGCACGAACGCTCCGATAACTATGCAACATGAACAAGCAAACATACAAACAAGCAAGTATACCAACAAATATTTAGTATAGTGGTTAGAATAGAGATATATGGATGGGTAGAGTCTTGAGTAGAATCTGCGTCATGTGGTGTTGAGATACTACTAGTGGTGGAGCGGAGGTGCTTACCAGGAGGTTAGACTGGAGGCGAAGCGACACTATGCGTGTAGCCGGCAGAGCAGAGTAACTGAGTGGGTGCGGTGTTTGCCTTGGCTGAGGGTGTTGAGTGTGTGTGGAGAGGGAGAGGGTAGCTGGGTGTATTTATAACTGGGTGTATGTGGTGTAGCACAGTGAAGTTCACTGTTGGTGAGAATAGTGACGAATGAATCGTCTGACTTAGTATGAACAGGAGAGTTATAGGCAGAATATGGGACAAGAGTATTTTGGGATTTTTCTGGAACATGAACCATGCTTAAGGGATGACATGGTTGGATAGGGAATAATTCGATAAGAATTTAGACACAAGAATTATTGGAATCAGAGTTTGGAAGCCTGGTTCGAAGGAATCTCAAAGTTAAGCGTGCTCAACTTGGAGAAACCTGGGATGGATGACCAGATGGGAAGTTCCCTACTGGAATGAAAATCACAGTCACCGGAGTTTGTATAACTGGAATATGGGTCTGGCTGGTCTTAGGTGGACTGGACAGCATGATGGATGAGTAGTTGAAATTTGGGGTGATCGGAAGATCGATGAATAGTAACGGTGAATAGTAACGGTAAAAAGTAACGGTAAAAAGTAACGGTAAAAAGTAACGGTAAATAGTAACGGTAAAAAGTAACGGTAAAAAGTAACGGCAAATAGTAACGGTAAAAAGTAACGGTAAAAAGTAACGGTAAAAAGTAACGGTAAATAGTAACGGTAAAAAGTGACGGTAAAAAGTGACGGTAAAAAGTGACGGTAAATAGTAACGGTAAAAGTAACGGTAAAAAGTAATGATAAATAGTGACGGTAAATAGTGATGGTAAATAGTGACGATGAACGAACGATGAATAGGAACTATGAACGAACGATGAACGATCGAATGATCGAACGAACGAACGATCGAAATTTTGGCAGCATAACGGCAGGAAAAAGATTATTTGGACGAATGAACGGACGAACGATCGAACGATCGGACGAATGGACGAACGAACCATGAACGATCGGACGAACGATCAAACGATCGGACGAACGAACGATCGGAATTTCGGCAGCATAACGGCAGGAAAAAGATTATTTGGACGAACGAACGGACGAACGATCGAACGATCGGACGAACGGACGAACGAACCATGAACGATCGGACGAACGATCGAACGAACGGACGAACGAACGAACAAACTAAGAACAGGGGGACGAACGATCGAAGAACGATCGAACGATCCTTGTGCTAGTGTGTGCTTGTGTGGAACATGGAGTGGGTGTGTGTGTGGGGGGGGAGAGTTGCCATGAAATGTCTTGGGGTGGGATGAGAGGAGGCCCTTGCCCCTCTATTTATAGCCATGGTGGGGGGATTATGGGGAGGGATGAGAGGATTAGTGGGAGGATGAGAGGATTAATGGGAGATTAGCATGGATTTGTCTTATATGAGTGTAATTAGCTTGTAGAGCTCACCGTATGACACCGGAGGCATACGTATACGTATGAGCATGAGGAAAGTTATGGAGAAAATATTTGTAGGGACATGAAAAATGATTCTGAAGGTATTTCTCAGGGAGAAAATACTTGGAGATATATCGGTGGAATATTTGAGCAGTATTTCTGAAAGAGTTTGAGGGTGATCACTAGGGGAATATTTGTAGGATATTTTGAGGAGGATTTTAGAGAGAATATAGACCACTATAATTTTATTTGTTGATATCAACTTGCAAACAAACATTTTCAAATGAAATTTGAAATTCATTTTGAATTTAGAGCGAGTTTGAGAAAATTTCAAGATTTGAATTTTTGGGATGCTACAAATCTACCCACTTAAAATGAATCTTGTCCTCGAGATTCGGCTTAGAAGGGTTATGGGTATAGCTTTACTTCAGCTACATATCTTCACTTTGCAGACTCTTCGAGGAGATAGAGCTTCAACAAGATCTGGCCTTGAGGAGCATCTGGTTGCCGATTGCAAACGCTGATTCTGGCTACTCAAGATCATCTTCAGGCTTCTAGCTTTCACTTGGCAGCTAGCTTATTGAGGGAGCATCGATGCCAACACACAAACCTTTCTCTTGCGAACTTCCACATGGATTCCTTCCTTGATTGGTCTTCTGGTGCTTCATCAACGGAACTTGGGTGACCACTTCTCATCCAGAAACTTATATGCTTTGATGATCTGGTCTTCCACAAGCTTGCTACAGGCCTTCTTCTTTTTCTCCATAGCAGGAACCTTACTGGAATACTACCCCACTTAAAAAGAATGAGGGTAGAACTCTTGAATTTTGGGATTTGAACTCCTTGAAGTACTTCATAACAAGGGTGTTACGGGGCCTTCTTCTGATGTTGCTGCTTGAGCAGGCTGCGGAGAAATGACTGACACAGGGTTGATTCTGGGAGAACCTTCTTCTCATCTTCTCTTCACTATCTTCTTTTCACTAACCCTTTCTTTCTCTTTGCTCTTCCCACTGGAGGATTCTATCAAAGAGTATTACCATCATACAGAGGAGGAAACCAAAGAGGTTGAACCATGCACAACAGTCTTCAACCCAAGAATCACCAAGCATTGTGATCTTAGGGGCGAGGGAGTGGAAAATGGAGTTGTTTGCAATTTGGCAGAGGAGATTTTATCAGGTGTGTGCTTTGCTTGGGATGGGAATTGAGGGAGTTGGTGTGGGGGTTTTATAGGAGAGCGGTATGCGAGGTGGTGCTCGGGTGCAGAGTGGCGGTGATGGAGCAGGTGACACGAGGCAGTAGGTGCGACAAGGGGTGGGGAACGGTGTTGTCGGCGATGATGGCGGTGGTGGGTGCACTGCAAAGGGGGGGTGTGGGCGGTGGTAGTGCGCATGGAGGCGGGCACGTATGCGGGGGGGGGCATGGGTGAGTGGTGGGGTCAATGACCCTGATGTTTGTGGTCTCTAGTTCCAAGAATCTTTGCCTCTCTGTATGGTAATAACTCCTTCTGTCCTCTTTTCCTGTTTACTTTGACTCAGGGGCAGTGCTTTGATTCTCACGGTCGGTCCTTTTGACTGAGCGACTGGACTGGTTTCTTCTGTAGCTTATTCTAGGCTTCAAGGGTAAGCTTCTCGGTATCTTCTTCGGTAAGGTGCTTTTCTCTTGAGATGGGTTAAGATGAGAATGGAAGCATAAGGTGAGGATTAGCTCTAATTTGTGATCTATGTTTTGAGAAAACCTCTCTTAAAAAGAAAGAAAAAACACAAGCTCAGCAATGATAAGCACAAACAAATCAAATGTTTTGAATAAGGAAAGAATAGAGTTTTTCCAAAGCATAGACTACTCAGATTCGGGGGCTAAGCATAACTACTATTGCTTGGCTCCTGAATTGAGAACTATGCTAAATGCAATTTATGAGCACTAACGTTAAAGCATCACATATGCACTCAAAAGGGAAGAAAACATCAAGCGAAATTCATTTTGAAATGCCCTAGGGGGCCACACAATTAGAGTTTTTCAAAACACGAGACTACACGATTACCTCTCATACATGCAGGGCTCTAGCCAAAGTGAAGAAAAACTTCACTACCCAATGCATGCAGAGGACTGGGCATAACTAACTTCAGATCTGGCAGCTTCTCTTCTGGTGAGGCTAGCACGCAATTTCAATCTAAGACATATCCTAGATGGGTCAAGAGGGAGCTGATGTTGATGACTTCTTCTGGCGGCGACTGAGATGGCAAGACGGGGTTGAACTCTTCTTCAAGCGGGACTGGCTCTTGTAGCTCCTCAGAGGGCGGTGGTGCTGGCGAGGTGCTTGTTGCTTCTTCTTTGATCTCACGGGATGGTGCTAGAATCTTCTTCATGGTGAGGGGCTCAAACAACTCTGACGGGGGATCTTGGGAGGATTCAGGGTGCTCTTGCTTATCCATAGCCTGAGGGAAGACTGGAATTCCTTCCAAGACTATGGCTCCTTCCGGTAGTTCCCAAGCCTTCTTCTCTCCTCTGATAGAGACTGGGTGACCTTCAAGAATTTGGGGTTCTTCAGCTCTCATGGGTTGAACTGGGTTGGATGAAGCGGGCTCTTGGATCCGCAGGGCTCTACGTTGGTTATGGGTTACCAAGTAGGCCTCCATCAACTTCTGGACGTGCTCATCCTTGGCTTGCTTTAGGGCTTCAACAACAATGACTTCACGACTTTCCAAGGCAGCTACACGGCCTTGAGCTGTGGTGATATCCACATGGAGCTTGCGGTTGAGCTTCTCTGCATCTTCTGCTCGGGCAATCATCTGACGGTGGTGCTGAGCCAAGAAATCATACTGTGCATCCAGTGTGAGCAGGTATGTAGTGAGGTACACGACTGCGGGGTCGTCCTCATGCAACTGCTGCTCTTCCAATGCACGCATCCTGGCTATCCAAATAGGACGGTCTCTCTGAAAGGGTGGAAAGAATCTGAGTGGGGTGTCGGCCACTTCTTCTTCATAGATCTGACACAGGGCTCTCAATGCCTTACGAGCGACGACTTGGCAGGTGTCTTTGAATCTATGCCCAGCATCAGTGACACTCCATTCCACATGGTGCGGACTGGATCCAATGTATACAGTCACGACACACTTTTCCGTGTCATGCTCGATGAATTCACGACCATCATACTCTGGCTGGCTCCTGATTCCGAGGCGGACTGTGCATGCTCTCAGCAACTTGGGGAAACCATCTTCATTCTGGCAAAAGCTGGTTTGGCAGCGAACCTCCATCTGACTTCTGAGAGAAGGAAAGGAGAAACCATTTTTGAAATGAAGGGATAAGAACAAGAATTTTTTTAAGAAAATAGTTTGGACTCAAAAACTTTTGGATCAGGCTAAGGGTTACGTCCTGCGGCCAACCTAACAGCTCCAATACCACCTGAAGCGCCCCAATCCTTGGGGACTCAAATGTGATACAATTACTAGTCCCAGGAGGCTAGTAAACACATTTATACAACAGATGATTTCAGATCTGCTTAAACGGGACAAACCTATAAAGGTGGCGATCAACTTTAAGAGTTGGTCCACAACTCGGGACATATCATCAGAGTGGGGCTGAAGCAGCCCAATATACGCAGCGAAGCAAATCAGCGGTCCAACAACCATAGGCAAGGTTGGGAACAGTCGTAACTCTTACCCGATCTCCTTTTTCTGAAAAAAATAAATAAGCAAGGGTGAGTACAAACGTACTCAGCAGCCCACCTTCACCTGCAAAATGGGGAAATCAGATATAATGCATGGAATATGTGGAGCTCAGGATATTTTGCAGAAACAACAATATTTTATGCAGGGTTGTTTTGAAAAACATTTTGTATTTTGCAAAGCGCATCCTCTCCAAAAGGAGCAGGAAGTTTTTCAGTATTAGAACAAAATCCCCTGGACTAAACCATCCAGGTATCTCAGCAGTTTCCCACTGATTTTCATTTTCAACAACAGCCACTGGACTTCCCGTCCACCATAGCTCACGGCTCAACCGCCAGACCTTTTAAAAACCATTTTTCTCAAACACGCCCCTTTTTGAAAACAAAACATTAATTGCCATACCATACCAGACTCGTTCATTCCTGTGGACACGGACTATTCGAATAGGTTTTCAAACTCTGCACAGAGGTGTACACTTTACCCACTAGTCCGGCTCTGCGATCTCATAGCTAGTGAGACCCGAATCCGAATCTCTTTCTTTCCCCGCACGTCCTAACCTTAATGGTTATACCGGAAGGAGTCAGGCCACCGCCATGTCCAAACCGGACAAAACATTCCCCCTCCTTATCCTCCCGGTGCTCCCCAGCCTTCATAACCCTGGGGTTGGACCGTACGAGTTCAGATTGAGTGACTGCCCACACAGTCTCGAGTGGTTGTACTTATCATGAGTACAGGTAGTGAAGGATGACAAACCGGTCCTTATATGAGGGGACAATCCTTCTCCTCACGCCTAAACCAACTGAGCCTTCACCTTAGGCCCTCCCCTAAACCAGGGAGTCCCTGATCATCCCTACTCAAAGGTGATAAGGGTGAAAACCCTTCATCATACACATTTTGAAAAGCATTTTCTTTTGAAAACTCACACCTTTACTCAAATCATTTTTAACAAATATATCAGGTATTGATTGCGGCAAGCGGCTAGGTGGCCATAACAACTTGTCTCAAAATCATATCATGCATAAAATAACAGGCTGAGGGTTGTGGTTGAAAAATCATAGGTAATTTATGCATCAAAGGGATCTAGTGAGCTTGCCGTGCTTATTCGGCAAAGGGGGAAGGGGAGCTCGCGGAACTGGCTTCTAGCTCCACTGCCTGGCGTAGACTTGCAGATCTGGCCTCCACGAGACGGCACGAACGCTCCGATAACTATGCAACATGAACAAGCAAACATACAAACAAGCAAGTATACCAACAAATATTTAGTATAGTGGTTAGAATAGAGATATATGGATGGGTAGAGTCTTGAGTAGAATCTGCGTCATGTGGTGTTGAGATACTACTAGTGGTGGAGCGGAGGTGCTTACCAGGAGGGTGGACTGGAAGCAAAGCGACACTATGCGTGTAGCCGGCAGAGCAGAGTAACTGAGTGGGTGGGGTGTTTTCCTTGGCTGAGGGTGTTGAGTGTGTGTGGAGAGGGAGAGGGTAGCTGGGTGTATTTATAACTGGGTGTGTGTGGTGTAGCACAGCGAAGTTCACTGTTGGTGAGAATAGTGACGAATGAATCGTCTGACTTAGTATGAACAGGAGAGTTATAGGCAGAATATGGGACAATAGTATTTTGGGATTTTTCTGGAACATGAACCATGCTTAAGGGATGACATGGTTGGATAGGGAATAATTCGATAAGAATTTAGAAACAAGAATTATTGGAATCAGAGTTTGGAAGTCTGGTTCGAAGGAATCTCAAAGTTAAGCGTGCTCAACTTGGAGAAACCTGGGATGGGTGACTAGATGGGAAGTTCCCTACTGGAATGAAAATCACAGCCACCGGAGTTTGTATAACTGGAATATGGGTCTGGCTGGTCTTAGGTGGACTGGACAGCATGATGGATGAGTAGTTGAAATTTGGGGTGATCGGATGATCGATGAATAGTAACGGTAAAAAGTAATGGTAAAAAGTAACGGTAAATAGTAACGGTAGAAAGTAACGGTAAATAGTAACGGCAAAAAGTAACGGTCAAAAGTAACGGTAAATAGTAACGGTAAAAAGTAACGGTAAAAATTAACGGTAAATAGTAACGGTAAAAAGTAACGGTAAAAAGTAACGGTAAATAGTAACGGTAAATAGCAACGGTAAAAAGCAACGGTAAAAAGTGACGGTAAATAGTGATGGTAAATAGTAACGGTAAAAGTAACGGTAAAAAGTAACGGTAATTAGTGACGGTAAATAGTGATGGTAAATAGTGACGATGAACGAACGATGAATAGGAACTATGAACGAACGTTGAACGATCGAATGATCGAACGAACGAACGATCGGAATTTTGGCAGCATAACGGCAGGAAAAAGATTATTTGGACGAACGAACGGACGAACGAACCATGAACGATCGGACGAACGATCAAACGATCGGACGAACGATCAAACGATCGGAATTTTGACAGCATAACGGCAGGAAAAAGATTATTTGGACGAACGAACGGACGGACGATCGAACGATCGGACGAACGGACGAACGAACCATGAACGATCGGACGAACGAACGAACAAACTAAGAACAGGGGGACGAACGATCGAAGAACGATCGAACGATCCTTGTGCTAGTGTGTGCTTGTGTGGAACATGGAGTGGGTGTGTGTGGGGGGAAGAGAGTTGCCATGAAATGGCTTGGGATGGGATGAGAGGAGGCCCTTGCCCCTCTATTTATAGCCATGGGGGGATTAGGGGGAGGGATGAGAGGATTAGTGGGAGGATGAAAGGATTAGTGGGAGATTAGCATGGATTTGTCTTATATGAGTGTAATTAGCTTGTAGAGCTCACCGTATGACACCGGAGGCATACGTATACGTATGAGCATGAGGAAAGTTATGGAGAAAATATTTGTAGGGACTTGAAAATGATTCTGAAGGTATTTCTCAGGGAGAAAATATTTGGAGATATATCGGTGGAATATTTGAGCAGTATTTCTGAAAGAGTTTGAGGGTGATCACTAGGGGAATATTTGTAGGATATTTTGAGGAGGATTTTAGAGAGAATATAGACCACTATAATTTTATTTGTTGATATCAACTTGCAAACAAACATTTTGAAATGAAATTTGAAATTCATTTTGAATTTAGAGCGAGTTTGAGAAAATTTCAAGATTTGAATTTTTGGGATGCTACATGATCTACTAAAAGTGGTTATGTTTCTATTAGTGCATGTTCGTTTAATGTTGATCAATTGAAAATAGTTATAGTTATATTAGCGCTTGTGGCTAATACTTGTTAGTGTAACTCGATGGAATTAAGTCACGTAGCGCTTAGTTATGCATCCACCCGTAATACGTTTCGAGTAAGCTTTAACCCCGCGAGACCTTCCCCCGTTTCCTTCCAACCATGGTAAATGCAATATCGTATGTCATATTTTATGCATATTTAATCTATTTGTTTTCTTGTATGGTGTACTGTTTGTTTTCTAATTTGAATGGATGGATGTATGTATGTTTGCACTCGCATAGAGAATGATCCGGTTGAAGAGCCCGAAGAACTCACAGGAGAAGTCCCTGAGCAGCAGTCGGTTGGTGGAGGCAAGTGTCCCTTGACCTATCTCCATCCTATTCATTCTTTAATTCACCTCCCGCATTACACATTTATGCCTAACGATTGACTAGCTTTTGTTATCCATGTACTTGTTTACCTACTTGGGTCGGATTATTATTGGTTAGCTTTATGCTATTGCTTAACATTAATCAATGAACATGATGAGAATTATTTATGATACGCTGTTTTCCCCTCTTTTATTATGATGTTATACTTGTGACCTTCAAGGGGGCTCGAGCGGTTTCTCGAGTGCCTCTCCGTAAGAACCTGTTCGTTGGATGACCGCCCGGGAAAACAGTGCAACCATGAGGGTGGAGTGGGACGCCCTTAGCTGAGTAATTAGAGGAACCGGGGTGTAGTTTGCTTAGCCGTCGTGCCGTCAATGGGGCTCGGTGTATGCGGCTCGCTCTGCCAAGGTTGATTTGTCCCTTGGGGAGGAGTGCGGTACATTTAGGAAACCTAAAGGGCGGCTACAGCCTCGAGGAATCTGTGTAAAGGCTACATAGTGATGCCCTGCTGGACCACCTAGGTAGTGGTCAATGGGGAGTAGCTCTCTCCGGGCAGAAAGGGAATCACGGCTTGTGGGTAAAGTGCACAACCTCTGCAGAGTGTTATGAAAACTAATATATCAGCTGTGCTCATGGTTATGAGCGGCCAAGGGAGCTCCAGTGATTAGTGGTACTTGATCAGAGGCATTTTGGTTTACAAGTGGCAATGAGATTGATGGTTCTGGTTATGACTATGGTGCTGGTAAGTGGTATTCTTTCCGTTTGGAAAGGGTACATCGGGCTAATAACTTGGGTTAATGTTAAAACCTGGCTTTCTACTAGTAAATAATAATCTGACCAACTAAAAGCAACTGCTTGACTTACCCCCACATAAAGCTAGTCCACTACAGCCAAACTGGATACTTGCTGAGTATGTTGATGTGTACTCACCCTTGCTCTACACACAAACCCCCCCAGGTTGTCCGCATTGCAACCACTGCTCAGGAGAAGATGAAGCCATGGAAGGAGACTTCCAAGAGTTCCAGGACTACGATGAGTTCTAGGTGTGGGTTAGCGGCAACCCCTAGTCGGCTGCCTGTGAAGGCCGCAGTTATCTACGTTTCGTTTTCGCACTTTGATTATTGTAAAGACTATGTGGATGTCTCAGACATATGATGTAATCGACTACTATTTCCCTTTTTTAATACTATTTGAGCACTGTGTGATGATGTCCATGTTATGTAACTGCTGTGTACGTGAATTGCTGATCCTGGAACGTACATGGTTCGCATTCGGTTTGCCTTCTAAAACCGGGTGTGACATAGGTGGTATCAAAGCCGTGCTGACTGTAGGACCGCTAACCTAGAGTAGAATGGTCGTTCTAAGGATTATAGACCTCTGTCCCTGCCTTGACTTTGGCATCCCTTCAAAAGTTGGTCATATCGACCAAAACTATGTTCTACTATTGTGACGGAACCTCCCAAGTCATTAGGTCTACCTACAGTTGTCCTCGTCCAACGGACATCAGACAACCCTGTAGATATTCCTGAATCACTTGACAAGTTCGGTATCTTTTCTCTTACCTTTCCAGGAACGTTTCACCCGTCTGACAGATAGTATGTTCATCGGAGATGCGGAAATGCGGAAGTGATTACATAAACTTACATTTATTTAAAAAGTAAGAGTAAGTCATTTAATACAGACCAGAGTGTAAAGCGAGTGCTAAAAGTATTATTACAATACCAGGGAGGCAAAAAATCCTCCCATTAAGTTCTTTACATAAAAGTTCTTAAGGAGGACTCGGTCCTCTAGCAGCTTCATTCTTGATTGTCCTCATTTTTCACCACCTTGGTACAAAAACAACAAAAGTTTGTTGTCTCCTCACCTAAAAACAACGGGGGAATAACCCTCAGTATGGAATTACTCAGCAAGTCTTACCCGACTAAAGAAAAGACTCTCAAGGGTATGCTGGTTATATGGGAGTCAAGGTAAGGCCTTTCAATAATCAAAGACTCTGTTTGCAGAATTGCGTACTAAAGTGGATCCTTAAAATCCAATTTTATTTTCAGGTTAAGTAAAATTACCTGCAGCTAGAGTTCTTTCTACCCTACTTCAATCACTTGACCTACACTAGCCAATTTCTTATCAACCCTTCATCTTCACTGGATTGCTACGTGTAAGTCAGTGGCCAAGTCTCCATAACCGCAGAGGTACGGCGATCCGAATCGATTATACTCAGCTGAGGATCTCCGATCACACGACATATGTAGCACTTAACCCTTGCATATGTCAACCCGCCACCGGGTTTCTTAAGACCAGATCAGGTTCACGCAAACCGAGAGCACAGATACACCATCGTCCAGCCTCTTGCCACGGAGGGTACACGCTACTCTCGCCACCGCTCCACGCCCATTTCGCGTTATCTTATTCTGGCCTTAGTCTGCCCGAGGCAAAGCTTACCCATGACAAGGCATGTGACCAGTTAAAGGGTCCTCGGTCAGCAGGCCTACATCGACAAGGTCCTTAATCGACTCAGACGGAGACATTACACCGAGACTCTCTTTCTCGTGCAAGTCACCCGCCCGGTCTCAGCTTAATCATTTAACCCCAAAGGTTGGTACCTGGCAGAGGTACATCTTTTCCGATGTTGGACCCATCATGGCCATGATGGATCCACCATCAAGTTTTGTTTTCAAAAACATCCCAACCACTTTTGCCACATCATCTTTTGTAAAACAAACTTTTTGTTTTTCTAAAGCAAGGCTAAGCATCAAAAATCTTTTGTAAAACAGGGATTTCAAGGAAGGTAATCAAATTCAAGGAAGGTAATGCAGGAATTGTTTTAGCAATCAACTCTTATCACCTAATGCAGCAATCAAGTGAGAAAGATTTTAAAAACATCAAGGAAGGTGGCAAATGCACCGGGGCTTGCCTTTGTTTACGGGTGAGTCAGGCTCGGATCCACAAATATCGAAGTAGAAACAATTCTCAGCCTGTGTTTCCAAAGGTGGTGGTACTTGCTCTTCAGTGGCTTCCACTTCTTCCTCGTGTTCTAATCATAACCATACATATGTATAAGAATGAATGCCATGTAATGCTCATGAGGGTGCAAAGATAATTTAAACTTATTATCTAAGTCTTGAATACAACTTTCCTTCACGGAACTCCGAGAACTTAGGGTTTCCGGAATCAGTAAAGGAGTTCACAAGACAGGGGGGGTTTTGGGGTTTAGTGATCAAACAAGGTCCAAATCAACCCAAATTCTACCCAAGGCTTCTAAATAATATGAGGAACTCATATAAAAATTTTGAGCATTTTTGGGATTATCATTTATCTTTTTAAAATCCAGAACTACTGCCTTAAACTATTTTAAATACCTTAAAATTCCTAATTTAACCTAAAAATCATGAAACTATTTTTATTAAATTCTAGGGAAAATAAGAAGCCGAGGAAAATTGGTTTCACAATTTTAGGATTTTTCTACATTTTCTATACCTTTCTAAAGCTTTGCTAGAAATAGAAAAAGAAAAACAATGAACAGACTCGGGCCGAAATCAGCCCAAGTCGGCCCAACTACAGCAGAAACACGTCCACGCGCGCGCGCCCGCGGCAATTTTGCACAGAGGCCCTCGGTTTATTAGTTAAATTGAAGTGGGTTTGTTTACTATTCCTCTGTGCCACTGACCAATTGCATAAAGGCCCTCCATGTTCTATTTCTTCCCCACAAATGCCCCTGACCACGGCGCGCACGCCCATCATCCCCGACGTGGTCCGTACAAGCCATGGCCGACGATGATGGTTACGACCAACTACCGGGGAGGCATCACTGACCTAAGGCGGCCTAGGAACAACCATTAAACTAACATGAACCCTATTGGGAGTCGCTTGTCCACGATCACGGCGGACACCGAGCATGGGAGCACATGTTCCCGCCAAACCATGGTCGATCAGAGTAAACGGGCGCCACCATGAGCTTCGCAAGCATGCAGAGGCATGGAAACGACACTTGAATTGGATAGGAACTCACCAGAGTGGCCCAGCCACGGGCGGGCTGCTCTTCACGATGCGACGGACCAATTTGGAGGAAAACGGCGTCGCAGCGGCTCTGGGTAAAATTGGGGTTGGGGATTGAGGCTACTTGGCCATAAGAAGCTGTGCTTTCACCGTGCGCAATCGATTTGGGAGAAGGTGGAGGGGACAGTGCAAATTTAACTCCGACTGAGCTTCACTGGTGGAGATGAAAGCACCTCGCCGTGGCTCCTTGCTCAATTTATAGGCACAGTGGTCCGGTGATTGTTTTGCGGCCACGAGGTGGGCTGTTAGCGCATGTCGACCACGTAAGAACGAAGCACAGTACGAGAGATCGACGTATGGCGACAGAGTGGTGGACAACGCTGAGTCACGGCGACCGCCGGTGAGTAACTCCGGCCACATGCAGTTGGGTTCGCGGAGTCGTGCCATGTATGAGTTACCCAACTCCGGCGTTATCCGTTTCCTACTGCCCACGAACCCGGACGGCGGCGGCACGAGTTTTGGCGCAGAGAGGTCGCTGGCGGTGAGTCGGTCTGATCCACTTTAGTTACTGTACCATGGCGCACCTTCATCAGTCACCTGAACCGACCACCTCCCTCCCACATTATCTCTGGATTTTTGTTAATAACAAAGCTATCTTCCTTAACAGAATATGTTCACTATACATCAATCTACAATATTACTATAGAATTCTTGGATCAACACCGAATGGATTCAAAGATATAGCGTGTCTAAATTGGCTCCATTCCACTGTAACCAGTTTTATTTGGAGTTCAGTTTCAGTTTCCTAAAACAGTTCTGACAGAGCGACTTTGAGAAGATTTTTCCCCAATTTTTGTATAACAACAGCAGGAGATGTCTGCATCAAAGTTGCTCTCCTATAATAGGTTTACAAAATTTATGTGGTGGCTTAGGGCAAATTCTTACTGGTTTGGAATTTACACAGCTCCAAAGTTGAGCTTATGACCCTAATTTCAGACTTAGCATAGAACTCAAATGAGGTCCATTTTGCAATTAGGTCCAAAACTTAGGGTTTGGCTTGTAAATCCACATATGAGTGACCCAAATGATTTAAGATACTTATTTGACTTGGTTTTTGCACTTTAGTCCAAAAGTGGACTAATTTTGCACATAGGTCCCTAGGGTTTGGTTTTAGGGTTTTCCAGGGTTCCAATTAGGGTTTCTGGTAACCCAGGGGTCTAAGTGTAATTCCACTTAAGTCTTGGGATCATTTTGTGACCCTTCCCTTAAAGATTTTAGGTTTTCTTCATTTGGGTTTAGTTTTTGCCCCTTTGAACCTTATTTAGGTTCCCTATCCAGGGTCCTATTTGCAAAACACTAAAAACAATACACTTTGTTTGAAATTTTTACCTAGTGAATGCACTCTAGGTGTGTCAAACATATGCAATGTCAATGTTTATGATGCCATGCTCAAGTTTTAGTTAAAGTAACACCAGGGGTGTTACATCCTTTCCCCCATAAAAGAATCTCGTCCTGAGATTAAAAGTCCTAGGGTGAGTAGTGGAAAAGGAAATGTGTCACATTTTTATTCCTTTATTTCTGGTACAAGGTAGGGGTGGTGTGGGGGTTCACTCCTTTATTACAGTAACTATATACACTTTACAAATTACATGAGGCTAGAAAGCCTTGGAAATTTTTATCTAAAAAGTCTTGAGTTTCCCATGTAGCCTCTTCTTCAGAATGTTGGTTCCACTGTATCTTATAGAACTTGAGAGTTTTTCTCCGGGTAACCCTGTCCTTTTGATCCAAGACTCGAATAGGGTGCTCAGAGTATGTCAAGTCCGGTTCAAGGACAACATCTGTTACTTCAATGGTTCGATCGAGAACCCGAAGACACTTCTTCAATTGCGACACATGGAACACATTATGTATAGCAGACATGATTTCGAGGAGTTGCAGTCGATACGCCACTGGTCCACATTGCTCAAGTACCGGGAATGGACCAATGTACCTGGGTGCAAGCTTCCCTTTAACCCCGAAATGCGATACTCCCTTCATTGGTGAAACCTTCAGGTAGACATAGTCCCCTTCATGAAAATACAAGGGCATTCACCGTTTGTCTGCATAACCTTTCTGACGAGCTTGTGCTTTCTTCATATTATGAATAATTTTCTGAACCTTTTCCTCGGCCTCCTTCACTATATCAGGCCTAAAGAAGTACCTTTCTCCAGGTTCAGACCAATTTAGCGGAGTTCGACACCGTCGCCCATATAAAGCTTCAAAAGGTGCCATCTTGATACTTTCTTGATAGCTATTATTATATGAAAACTCCGCCAAAGGCAAACATTCATCCCATTTTGGTGAGAAGTCTAGAACACATGCTCGCAACATATCTTCGAGTACTTGATTAATCCTCTCAGTCTGTCCACTGGTTTGTGGATGATATGCCGAACTATGGAGCAACTTAGTACCCAAGGATTTGTGAAGTGCTTCCCAAAAGTTGGCTACAAATTGAGGTCCATGATCCGACACTATGGTCTTGGGAACACCATGCAGACTAAGAATACGAGTAATGTATAATTGGGCATAGACAGTAACCGGGTGATCTATCTTGACCGGCAGAAAGTGAGCAATCTTCGTAAGCCGATCAATTATAACCCAGATAGAATCATACCCTTTTGCAGTTCTGGGCAATCCCACGATAAAGTCCATACTTATGTCTTCCCATTTCCATGTTGGGATCGGCAAAGATTGTAATGGACCAGCAGTTTTCATGTGTATGGCCTTGACACGTCTGCAAGTGTCGCACTTAGCCAAATAGCGTGCAATTTCAATTTTCATCTTCGTCCACCAGTAGTGCTGCTTTAGATCATGATACATCTTAGTGCTTCCCAGATGAATAGAATAGCGACTAAGATGTGCTTCATCTAAGATTTGCTGGTGGAGTTCTTCATTCTTCGGCACCACTATGCGGTTACTGAACCATATCACACCTTGATCATCTTCTTTGAAACATTTGGCTGTTCCAGCCCTTATCTTCTCCCGTAGGTGCTTCATACCCGCATTATCCCTTGGAGCATCAATTATCCTTTGCAAGATGATTGACTCAAGCTTTAGCTGATTCAGGGTTCCTTGTTGGACCATTCCCAGGTTTAGCTTCTCCATCTCTTAACATAAAGTGTTGTTAGAGGTCTTTATCGTAAGACAGTGACAGGAAACCTTACGGCTTAGTGCATCTGCCACTACATTGGCTTTGCCTGGGTGATAATGAATTTCCAGTTCATAGTCCTTAATAAGCTCAAGCCATCGTCTTTGCCTCATATTCAATTCTGACTGGGTGAAGATATACTTCAAGCTTTTATGATCTGTATATATGTGACAGATATTTCTCAGCAGATAGTGACGCCAAATCTTCAGGGCATGAACCACAGCAGCTAGCTCCAGATCATGAGTTGGGTAATGCTCCTCATGTCGGCGTAACTGCCTTGAAGAATATGCAATTACTCGGCCTTCTTGCATTAATACACAGCCGAGTCCACTGCCTGATGCATCACAATATACATCAAAAGGCTTGGTGATGTCCGGTTGAGCCAATACCGGAGCAGTGGTTAATAATGTCTTCAATTGTTCAAAAGCTTCATTACACTTAGAAGACCAATTAAATTTACTATCATTCTTCAATAAACTTGTGATTGGCTTCACAAGCTTAGAAAAATCTGGTATGAATCTGCGATAATATCCAGCTAGTCCAAGAAAACTCTGGACTTGGTGAACAGTGGTTGGGGGTTTCCATTCCAGAATATCCTTGACTTTGCTAGGATCTACCGCAATTCCCTTGGCAGATAACACATGCCCCAAAAATTGAATTTCCTCCAGCCAGAACGCGCACTTGCTGAACTTGGCATACAACTGATGTTCCCTTAAGCGCGTCAATACAATCCGCAAATGTTGAGCATGCTCCTCTTCATTTTTGGAATATATCAAGATATCATCGATGAAGACCACCACGAACTTGTCCAACTCGGGCATGAACACCGAGTTCATCAAATAAGTGAAATGGGCAGGAGCATTTGTTAGTCCGAAGGACATTACCAAATATTCAAATAAACCGTACCGCGTAGTAAACGCGGTCTTCGGTATATCCTCGGGCCTAATACGGATTTGGTGATAGCCCGACCTGAGATCGATCTTGGAGAATACCCTCGCTCCAGTTAGTTGATCAAATAAGATGTCGATCCTCGGAAGAGGGTACTTGTTCTTAATGGTGACCTCATTCAGGGGCCGATAATCCACGCACATTCATAAGGTTTGATCCTTCTTCTTAACAAAAATGGCGGGGCAACCCCATGGAGACGAGCTTGGCCGGATGAATCCTTTATTCAGTAGATCTTGTAATTGAATCTTCAATTCTGCCAACTCATTAGGAGGCATACGGTACGATCTTCGGGAAATAGGAGCCGTACCAGGCTTTAACTCAATTACAAATTCTACATCTCTCTCAGGTGGTAGTAATATGGAGACGAGTTTGACATTTAGGTATCATCACATGCGAACACCTTGCTAAAAAAATAATTAATAAGATACATGCCACTAAAATATGCACCATGTTGGGACTTTATTTTTGGAGTGCACTATTTGTGACAATATAAAAATAATAATAAAAGAAATATAATAATGAGAGGAAATTTGAATCCTAAATTGAAAATTATGATTTGGGATTGAAAATAGAGAAGGAAAGGGAGAAATATTATACAAAACAAAATAATTTTATAAATAAATAACTTCATTACAATTTGGTATGATCAAATTAAATATTTGGTCCGAGTACAAATTCACATCCATAGTTGAATTCAAATTATGAATTTGAGTGGAAATAAAACGAGAATAAAAGAAAAAAAAGGGGGCAATCCCTGCAGTTGGGCCAAATTCACCCCCTCGGCCCATTTCCAAGCTTCACCCCGCGCAGCCCACTTCCTATTCCTCGCGCGCGTGTCTCCTGCGGCAAACCCTAGCCGCCAGCCTCACTGCTAACGCGCGTCGTTGCTTTCACGCTGACGGACCGGGCCTGCGCTACATCTTACCAATTCCATCGCCTGGCTACTGTTGTTCCGGTCGCAAGTCACTGCCATGTGGGCCAATGTGTCAGTCGTCTTCCTCGCTGCGTTGGTCGCGGTCTGTTCCGTGAAGCTAGGATCGACCGGTGTTCGTGGGATCGTATGCTGTGGGCTTTTCCCCTCCCTATCCGAGCTCCACAGATCAACTACCAGCGCGGGTCCGCCGCCGCGCCACCTGCGCAACTGACCTCCGTGAACTACGCAGCAGCAGCTAATCCACTGGACTTCGCGCGGTTTGGTGGGAGCACGTCTGTGCTCGGGCGGGATTCGCGGCCCATGCAACTACCTATCCTCCCTGCGCCTATAGCTATAAGTTCGAGCCCCGTGACCGCCCCGCTCCCTTGCCTGACCAAGTGACCGAACGCCGAGGGAGCTCCGTGCCCTGCACCACCATACCCGATTCACCTGCAACACCTCGGCCACCGTTGCTTCCTCGCCACCATTTCCTAATCGCGTCCGCCATTAACGAAGAACAGAGAGATTTGAGCGATGTCGTTGCTGCGTCCTCGGTCGGGGTCTGGGGGGGGGCGTCGCCTGATCCCCATTGAAGCCGGTTGTGATTCTGCTGCACGTGAGGGGGAGGAATTCTTGCGGCAGCAACTGGAGGGCCACACGCGATTCTCGGCCATCATCGAAAATCGGAGCGCCAGACCATGCTGGGTGTTCACCGTCTCTCGCTACGGGTGTTGATGGACTTCTCGGGCAAGGCTATCAACCAGGGCCGTGGGAATGCATCGCCAGTGTCCGATTTGCCGCCGTGGCCATGCCTTACCGTGGACAGCCTCGTCGCCGTACCTACCGTCGGTAAGAAACCCACCCTCGCATTCGCCTTTGTACACCCTCTCTCATGCACCAGGTAGAATCGAGAAGGTGGGGTTGGGGAGTAGTTAGGCTCCGCGCCGGTGAGGGCGCCGCCACAGGGCGCTAGCGCTGCTGTTTTTGATCGTTAGTAGGTGCGGATCGGGAAGACAACCGGCCAGCCGTTGGATGGTCGATGGGCGGATCAAATTAGATCGTGGGTATTTAAAACCCTGGCGGTAGATATAGGATCCAGCGGCATAGAATAGATGAGGCATACCCCTCTGCTTAACTGAACCCTGGCCACCCGATCGACGTTGGGCAGCTGGGATCTGGTAGCGCATACCTTCTTGCGTGGTTATATCCTAGTCGTCCAGTCCTAATCTGGCGCGTGAGATTAGACCACGAATCTTTAAATCGCGACCGTCAGATCACGATCGTACTGCCCTCGGTGCGTAACGGTTCGTTTTAAGTTACGTATAATCTGGATCCTCGGTGCGCGATCTAATGGCCAGATCGTGCCCATGTTTATGACGCCGCAATACTTTGCAAATGGGCCCCTATTCTTTTACCAAATCAACCCACCATCCACTGCGGGGTAAATCTGAGTCTAGGGAATAATTGCGTGCCAGCCCCTGTGTTTTAAAGAATTTAATGCTCAGTCCAGAGACTAAGGAAAATAGAAAATTAATAACAGAAATCGATTTCTTTAATGTGAAAATAAATGCCAGAACTTGTTTAATGTATAGAAAATGCATACTTAGTCCAAATCGACCCATTTCCGTCTCTATAATTTTGTAATAATGTTGTTTATCACCCGGTGTCTCTGTTTTAACATGAAAATGGTTTAAAATTTATTTCTTAATTAATCTCGTATCAAATACATAAAACCTTAGGAAATTCGTATCTTCTCCATTTTAACTCCGATTTGATCCGTTCAAGTTGCGTTAGTCTCGTAGAAACGCGTAGGTCATTACTATTCAGTTTGTTCTTATGTTTGGTGTGATGTTAATTTTGTCTATATCATGTTTGTCTGTATTGCTACGTTTAGCGGTGAGGACACGTGTCATCTGAAAAGCAAGTTGGTACCTGGAATCTCAAGTGCCAGGCAAGTTGTGCCCTTGATTCACTTTTGTTACCCAATAATGTTCTTTATAATCATTTACCATGCATAGGTTTAATTTTGATGGGACCCAATAGGTCACCCTAGATTGTTTATCCCATTACCTTGTTTACCCCTGAATCACATGGGTAGTTTTTGCTATTGCTTTATATGGTTTTGGGATAATCATTTATTATATCCATGTTCCAATTGTTTTTGTTATTCTACTTATATTCATGTCAAGATCATTATATTATTGTTAATTGGAACATGGAGCTTAACTTGAGAAACACGTGCCACCACAAGGGTTTAATGGGACGCCCTTGGCCAACTAACTAGGGAAGCTAGTGGAAGACTACCTTACCCGAAAGGGGCAAGGGCAGTAGGGGAGTGGTCAGTGTAGGGAGGTCCTTGGATGATTTTGCTGCGATGGCGGTCAGACAAGAACCCTGCATTGGAACTTCCTATAAACTGTAGCGGGTTTTCGGAAGCTAGTGGAACTTTGTAAAGGCCTCGTAGTGGATCCCTAGCCATTCACCTTGGTAGTGTCTAAGGGCCTAGCTAACCCTGGCGACATGGGAAACACGACTTGTGGGTAAAGGGTATAACCTCTGCAGAGTGTAAAACTGGTATACTAGCCGAGCTCACGGTCATGAGCGGCACAGGACTCTCCGATGATTAAATTATGGAACCTAAACTCAATTTATCATTTGCATTTGCATGGGTTTATTATTAATTTTGTTCTATTATTTTATTATGGTTTGGTATTCACTTACACTTAGTAACTGCTAATAAAATTTTGACCAACTTTAAAAGCAATGCTCAGCTTTAACCTTTCCCTTTGGTAAGCCTTACACCTTACATGATCTCCCACCTTTGGGAGTTCATGCCACATTATTCCCCACAACTTGTTGAGCGATGAACATGTGTGAGCTTACCCTTGCTGTCTCACACCCCCCCACAGGAGAAGAACAGGTGGTTCAGGAGGAGCCACGTATCGAGGAGTATGATCTGATCTAGGTGGCGTTTCTCAGTTGACATTGGCGCCGACGATCCTTAGTTTGTTTTATATTTATCCTTCTATTTTGTAATAAGTCTTCCGCTATGTAATAAATACTCTGATGTTATTGTGACATTTATCTCTATACACTCTGTTATTATATATGTTGTCTTCTTGGCGCATGTATGAGATGCACCTGGCTTTGTCCTTTAAAACCGGGTGTGACAGAAGTGGTATCAGAGGAAATGTTGACTGTAGGACGAAACCTAGATAGAAATGGACAAACCCTTACCTACTTATCTTATTCTGATTCATTCTATACTTACCTTACTCTAAATCTTTCTATACTTATCTTGATCCTGTCTCACCTTCTACTGTTCTACTCTGATCATTCATACCTTTTCTACTCCAAGACATGATGGATTTCACACCTTGGAATCCTACACTTATGATCTTTTTAAGAGATAGGAGGCCTAAGACAAAATTATAACTATTTTCTATATTTAAAAATGTTGGTTGATTGTTCTGATGATCAATGCCTGATTTGCTTCTTTGATTGATTGAAATAGTATAGACGGGCATCTTAGCATGTACCACCATAAGGTAATGTATTAGCTTTGGTGGATAACACACTAATCTACTTAGCTATTAAATCCCCCGCAGTAACATTCCTTGTAATTACTCGCCTTGCCTACAATTCTTTCTTTCTTACCCTGTGTTCTAACCCAGATGGGTTACCCCTATAGTGTTAGAAGAGAGCACTATAGACGTGATCCTTGGTATGTCATGGTTAAGAAAGGCAAAGGCAATATATACACTATGCTAAGGGAACCATAGAACTCACCAGTTCCAAAGGACAAAGATTTGAAGTTGAAGTTGCAGTAACTACCACCATCAATTTCCAAAGGAGTTATTAGGGATTGTACCAGATAGGGAAGCTCAGTTTATCATTGATCTCTTACCTAGGACTACTACTCCCAAACGGTCATACAAGATGTCTATAGAGGAACTAAAGGAACTTAAGAAGCAATTAATGGAATTACAAGAAACTGGGTACAGTCGTTCGAGTTCCTCACTTTGGGGAGTGCCAGTCCTATTTATACAGAAGAAAGAAGGATCGCAAGGGATGTGCGTGGATTAGAGGACCCTTAATGATCTCACTGTGAAGAAAAAGTATTCATTACCCCGTATTGAGGATTTATTTGATCAACTGAGATGTGCTAGGGTATTCTCGAAGATTGATCTCCGATCGGGTTACCATCAAATGAAGATTAGGCCATCAGATATTCCCAAGATAGATTTCTCGACTCGATATGGATTATATGAGTTCACCGTTATGACATTTGGGCTAACTAATGCACCAACCTATTTTATGGATCTGAAGAATAAGGTGTGCATGATCTGGATAGATTCGTCGTGGTTTTCATCGACGATATTTCTTTATTTATTCCAAGAGTGTTATTGATCATAAAGAACATCTGAGATTGGTGCTACAGAAGCGACGAGATAATCATCTCTACGCCAAGTACAGTAAATGCGAGTTTTAGATTGACGAGGTGCCATTTCTTGGACATATCATTTCTAATGAAGGAATATCAATGGATCCTGCTAAAGTCAAGGAGATAGTGGCGTGGAGCGTACCCACTACAGTTACGGAAGTCCAAAGTTTTTTTTGGAGCTTGCAGGATATTATCAGAGATTTATTGAAGGATTTTCTAAGATTGCAAAGCCTATGACCTCGCTTCTGGAGAAAGGAAGAGAGTTTAAGTGGGACGAGAAGTGCCAAGACAGCTTTGATCAATTAAAGAAAAGATTGATGTCACCACCAGTGTTGGTTATGCCAGATCTACGAAAAGGATTTGATATTTATTGTGATGCATGTGGCCAAGGATTTGGATGTGTGCTCATGCAAGAAGGACATGTGGTCACCTACGCGGAAACATGAGTTAAACTACCCCACGCATGACTTAGAACTGGAAGCCGTTGTGCATGTGCTTAAGATATGGAGACATTATATTATGGGAACTAAGTGTCAAGTATACACGGATCATACGAGTTTGAAGTATATATTCACTCAGAAGGATCTCAACCTTAGGCAACGCCGTTGGTTGGAGCTTATTAAGGATTATGATTTGGAAATTCACTATCACCCGGGCAAGGCAAATTTGGTTGCAGATGCCTTGAGTCGTAAGGAGCGTGTTCATTCAGCTATTGTTGCCCAGCTACCTGATGAGATTGTTGAGAATTTCAGGAGACTTAACCTAGGGATAGTTTCTCATACTGAAGGAAGACCATGACTCGGACTATTCTATTCATACTGGGAGTACGAAGATGTATCAGGATTTAAAGCAGAAGTATTGGTGGTATGGATTAAAGAGAGATGTGGCTGCACATGTGGCTATGTGCGATGTGTGTCAAAGAGTTAAGGCCGAACACCAAAAAAAACTAGCTGGACTATTACACCCACTAAAGATACCCGAGTGGGAGTGGGAAGAGATGGGTATGGACTTCATTACTGGATTGTCTCGTACCCAGAAAGGATATGATGTTATATTGGGTGATTATGGATAGATTGACCAAAGTGGCTCATTTCATTCCGGTCAAGACTACTTATAAAGGTTCTCAGCTGGCAGAGTTGTATATGGTTCAGATTGTGTGTTTACACGGTGTACGGAAGAAGATCATTTTGGATAGATGATCACAGTTTACCCCTAGATTTTGGAAAAGTCTTCATGAGGATATGGATGCAAAGTTGAATTTTAGTTTGGCCTACCATCCTCAGACTGATGGACTGACCGAAAGGACTAACCAAGTATTGGAAGATATGTTGAGAGCTTGTGCCCTTCAGCATGGTAGTAGTTGGAACAAGAGTCTACCTTATGCTGAGTTCTCATATAATAATAGTTACTAGTCTAGTCTGAAGATGTCACCGTTCGAGACCCTGTATGGCAGGAAATGCAGGGCTCCTCTATGTTGGGATCAGACTAGAGGAAGATAGTTCTTTGGACCTGAACTTATTCAAGAGGTAGAAGAACAAGTCCGTATAATTTGGGAGAATTTGAGGGTAGCTCAGACCAGGCAAAAGAGCTATGCGGATAATAGGAGAAGACCACTGGAATTTGAGGAAAGAAATCGTGTGTACCTCAAGGTTTCACCACTTCATGGAATGTGGAGATTTAAAGTTAAGGGCAAATTGTCCTCTCGTTTTATTGGACCATTCAGAGTTTTTAGGCGAGATGGAGAGATGGCCTATCAACTCGAGCTACCTAATAATCTATCTGATGTGCATAATGTTTTCCATATGTCTCATCTTAAAAAGTGCCTCTGTGTCCCTGAGGAACAACTACCAATGGAAGAGCTCAGTGTTTAGGGTGATTTGACTTACACGGAGTATCCTATCAAAATTCTTGATACTTTGACTTGAGTTACAAGAAATAAGGTAATAAAGATGTGCAAAGTGCAATGGAGTCATCATGGAGAAGATGAAGCTACATGGGAAAGAGAAGAAGAGCATCGCATAGATTTTCCCATCTTTTCTCTAATCCTTCCCAAATCTCGAGGACGAGATTCTTTTTAAGGGGGGTAGGATTTGTAATACCCAATTTGTAATTTGTTAGAGATAATATAAATGGAGAAACAAATTCTCTTTATTTATATGTGAGTTTGACATTTAGGTATCATCACATGCGAACACCTTGCTAAAAAAATAATTAATAAGATACATGCCACTAAAATATGCACCATGTTGGGACTTTATTTTTGGAGTGCACTATTTGTGACAATATAAAAATAATAATAAAAGAAATATAATAATGAGAGGAAATTTGAATCCTAAATTGAAAATTATGATTTGGGATTGAAAATAGAGAAGGAAAGGGAGAAATATTATACAAAACAAAATAAATTTATAAATAAATAACTTCATTACAATTTGGTATGATCAAATTAAATATTTGGTCCGAGTACAAATTCACATCCATAGTTGAATTCAAATTATGAATTTGAGTGGAAATAAATCGAGAATAAAAGAAAAAAAGGGGGCAATCCCTGCAGTTGGGCCAAATTCACCCCCTCGGCCCATTTCCAAGCTTCACCCCGCGCAGCCCACTTCCTATTCCTCGCGCGCGCGTCTCCTGCGGCAAACCCTAGCCACCAGCCTCACTGCTAATGCGCGTCGTTGCTTTCACGCTGACGGACCGGGCCCGCGCTACATCTTACCAATTCCATCGCCTGGCTACTGTTGTTCCGGTCGCCAGTCACTGCCATGTGGGC
This sequence comes from Zea luxurians, assembly GCA_029449295.1. Classification (NCBI taxonomy): domain Eukaryota; kingdom Viridiplantae; phylum Streptophyta; class Magnoliopsida; order Poales; family Poaceae; genus Zea; species Zea luxurians. The sequence continues at coordinate 8,437,042 of JAOPSE010000035.1, forward strand.
CAATGTGTTAGTCGTCTTCCTCGCTGCGTTGGTCGCGGTCTGTTCCGTGAAGCTAGGATCGACCGGTGTTCATGGGATCGTATGCTGTGGGCTTTTCCCCTCCCTATCCGAGCTCCACAGATCAACTACCAGCGCGGGTCCGCCACCGCGCCACCTGCGCAACTCACCTCCGTGAACTACGCAGCAACAGCTAATCCACTGGACTTCGCGCGGTTCGGTGGGAGCATGTCTGTGCTCGGGCGGGATTCGCGGCCCATGCAACTACCTATCCTCCCTGCGCCTATAGCTATAAGTTCGATCCCCGTGACCGCCCCGCTCCCTTGCGTGACCAAGTGACCGAACGCTGAGGGAGCTCCGTGCCCTGCACCACCGTACCGGATTCACCTGCAACACCTCGGCCACCGTTGCTTCCTCGCCACCATTTCCTAATCGCGTCCGCCATTAACGAAGCACAGAGAGATTTGAGCGATGTCGTTGCTGCGTCCTCGGTCGGGGTCTGGGGGGGCGTCGCCTGATCCCCATTGAAGCCAGTTGTGATTCTGCTGCACATGAGGGGGAGGAATTCTTGCGGCAGCAACTGGAGGGCCACACGCGATTCTCGGCCATCATCGAAAATCAGGAGCGCCAGACTGTGCTGGGTGTTCACCGTCTCTCGCTACGGGTGTTGATGGACTTCTCGGGCAAGGCTATCAACCAGGGCCGTGGGAATGCATCGCCAGTGTCTGATTTGCCGCCGTGGCCATGCCTTACCGTGGACAGGCTCGTCGCCGTACCTACCGTCGGTAAGAAACCCACCCTCGCATTCGCCTTTGTACACCCTCTCTCATGCACCAGGTAGAATCGAGAAGGTGGGGTTGGGGAGTAGTTAGGCTCCGCGCCGGTGAGGGCGCCGCCACAGGGCGCTAGCGCCGCTGTTTTTGATCGTTAGTAGGTGCGGATCGGGAAGACAACCGGCCAGCCGTTGGATGGTCGATGGGCGGATCAAATTAGATCGTGGGTATTTAAAACCCTGGCGGTAGATATAGGATCCAGCGGCATAGAATAGATGAGGCATACCCCTCTGCTTAACTGAACCCTGGCCACCGGATCGACGTTGGGCAGCTGGGATCTGGTAGCGCATACCTTCTTGCGTGGTTATATCCTAGTCGTCCAGTCCTGATCTGGCGCATGAGATTAGACCACGAATCTTTAAATCGCGACCGTCGGATCACGATCGTACTGCCCTCGGTGCGTAACGGTTCGTTTTAAGTTACGTATAATCTGGACCCTCGGTGCGCGATCTAATGGCCAGATCGTGCCCGTGTTTATGACGCCGCAATACTTTGCAAATGGGCCCATATTCTTTTACCAAATCAACCCGCCATCCACCGCGGGGTAAATCTGAGTCTAGGGAATAATTGCGTGCCAGCCCCTGTCTTTTACAGAATTTAATGCTCAGTCCAGAGACTAAGGAAAATAGAAAATTAATAACAGAAATCGATTTTTTTAATGTGAAAATAAATGCCAGAACTTGTTTAATGTATAGAAAATGCATACTTAGTCCAAATCGACCCATTTCCGTCTCTATAATTTTGTAATAATGTTGTTTATCACCCGGTGTCTCTGTTTTAACATGAAAATGGTATTAAAATTTATTTCTTAATTAATCTCGTATCAAATACATAAAACCTTAGGAAATTCGTATCTTCTCCATTTAACTCCGATTTGATCCGTTCAAGTTGCGTTAGTCTCGTAGAAACGCGTAGATCATTACTATTCAGTTTGTTCTTATGTTTGGTGTGATGTTAATTTTGTCTATATCATGTTTGTCTGTATTGCTACGTTTAGCGGTGAGGACACGTGTCATCTGAAAAGCAAGTTGGTACCTGGAATCTCAAGTGCCAGGCAAGTTGTGCCCTTGATTCACTTTTGTTACCCAATAATGTTCTTTATAATCATTTACCATGCATAGGTTTAATTTTGATGGGACCCAATAGGTCACCCTAGATTGTTTATCTCATTACCTTGTTTACCCCTGAATCACATGGGTAGTTTTTGCTATTGCTTTATATGGTTTTGGGATAATCATTTATTATATCCATGTTCCAATTGTTTTTGTTATTCTACTTATATTCATGTCAAGATCATTATATTATTGTTAATTGGAACATGGAGCTTAACTTGAGAAACACGTGCCACCACAAGGGTTTAATGGGACGCCCTTGGCCAACTAACTAGGGAAGCTAGTGGAAGACTACCTTACCCGAAAGGGGCAAGGGCAGTAGGGGAGTGGTCAGTGTAGGGAGGTCCTTGGATGATTTTGCTGCGATGGCGGTCAGACAAGAACCCTGCATTGGAACTTCCTATAAACTGTAGCAGGTTTTCGGAAGCTAGTGGAACTTTGTAAAGGCCTCGTAGTGGATCCCTAGCCATTCACCTTGGTAGTGTCTAAGGGCCTAGCTAACCCTGGCGACATGGGAAACACGACTTGTGGGTAAAGCGTACAACCTCTGCAGAGTGTAAAACTGGTATACTAGCCGAGCTCACGGTCATGAGCGGCTCAGGACTCTCCGATGATTAAATTATGGAACCTAAACTCAATTTATCATTTGCATTTGCATGGGTTTATTATTAATTTTGTTCTATTATTTTATTATGGTTTGGTATTCACTTACACTTAGTAACTGCTAATAAAATTTTGACCAACTTTAAAAGCAATGCTCAGCTTTAACCTTTCCCTTTGGTAAGCCTTACACCTTACATGATCTCCCACCTTTGGGAGTTCATGCCACATTATTCCCCACAACTTGTTGAGCGATGAACATGTGTGAGCTCACCCTTGCTGTCTCACACCCCCCACAGGAGAAGAACAGGTGGTTCAGGAGGAGCCACGTATCGAGGAGTATGATCTGATCTAGGTGGCGTTTCTCAGTTGACATTGGCGCCGACGATCCTTAGTTCGTTTTATATTTATCCTTCTATTTTGTAATAAGTCTTCCGCTATGTAATAAATACTCTGATGTTATTGTGACATTTATCTCTATACACTCTGTTATTATATATGTTGTCTTCTTGGCGCATGTATGAGATGCACCTGGCTTTGTCCTTTAAAACCGGGTGTGATAATTGCCTTATGCTGGGTTAACCAATTCATACCCAAAATTACATCTATATCCTGGCCTTTCAGAACAATCATGTTAGCAGGAAAGTTCCGTCCGACCATTGTTACTGGCACTTGATAGGCCACTTCTCTAGTAAAAATTTATCCCACAGGTGAGTGAATTTTAAACCCTTCTTTTGATTCATGGCATAAAATGTGATGTTGCTCCACAAATTTCTTGCTAATAAATGTATGCGAAGCACCAGAATCAAAAAGAATAATTGCAGGGTGACTGGCCATGAGAAACGTACCCATCATCACCGGTTCACCTTCCGGTGTAGTGGCCACTTGAGTATAGTATATCCGCCCCGTCTTCTTTGTATTTTTCCCCACATTGTTTCCCTTGGGCTGAGCTGATTTCCCAGATCCTTGCTGATTGATTGACTGATTCTGCTTGGGATATGGGCAATACTTGATGAAATGCCCAAACTTGCCACAATTGAAACACCCGGTTGAAGAGCTAGGCAAAGCAGGGAATCGAGTGCCCGGGGCACCCAGCTGATTTGGGGTAGTGGGGGCATTATGGGGACGAATAATGATTGGCTGCTTGAAAGGGAATGAGGGTGGACGAGAAAAAGAGCGATTTTGGCTAGAAGGCCGGATCACAAACCGTTGCCTTTTGCCTGGACCTGATTAGACTTCTCACCTCCAAATCCCTTGTTTTGTCCCGGAACCTGCATATTTTACTTCAACAGATAGGGCTGTGCTGACAGCCTTTCCATACATGAGATCTATGCAGGTTGCCATTTTTCTCTGCAATCGATCATTTAGACCTCTCATAAAGCAAGTTCTTCTTCTTTAAATCAGTGTTCACCTGATCGATTGCATATTGCGACAGGTGATTGAACTTATTGAGATACTGATTGACAGTATCTCCTCCTTGTTTTAGCTTCATGAACTCTTCTTGCTTCATATGCAGAACACCTTCGGGTATATAGTGCTCACGGAAGGCCACTTTAAATTCTTCCCATGTTACTTGATGATTAGCAGGTTGAATAGCCACGAAATTTCCCCACCAGATGCTGGCGGGGCCGCGCAGTTGTTGCGCTACGAATAAAGGCTTCTATGTCTCTGAACAGCGCAGAAGACCAAATTTTTGCTCAATAACCCGTATCCATTCATCTGCTTCCAATGGGTCCTCATCCTTGACAAATAGTGGTGGACGGGTTTTAGAGAAATCCAAATATGTGGTTTCGCGGGGGCCCTGTTGATAACCCCTTCCACCCTGCTGCTGGAATTGTTGGCCCATCATTTCTCTCAGAAAGCGGGTATTGTCTGCAGTTGCGTTCACCAAGGTGGAAATCGCCTCGGCCAATGTGGGAGGAACCGGAGGTGGATTTGGGGTAACCTCCCTCCCCCCAGAAGTTCCTGCTGCATCCTGTCCTCGAGTCCTAGTAGGCATCTGAGGCAAATAACATTTGAAATAAATATAATATGCCAGAGAAACCTTCCATTTTACATTACCATCAAGAGTAATGATACAGACTCGATGTTATACAACATGATACATTACCCATTATACAATAGTTCAACCTATTATACAGCATACTACTTCTATTTCTACAACTACTACTCCTGCTTCTGGTTGCTCTTGGCAGCTTCATTGTCAGGTGTGGGAGACTATTCATCGACCAGCCTCATAGAAGGAGGGGGCCTAAAAAGGTCTAACTCACCACCAAGCGCTTCTCCCGCATCATGCGAGGGTCCGGCTTCCGTCCTTACAGGATCCGCAGGGGCATTTGGGTGTAATTGTGAATACAGTACATGAACTTCCTCATGTAAAGTATTGCAATATGCCTGCAAGTTGTCAATAGCAGTGCTAAGTTCTTCGACTCGGGCTCGAGCCTTCGCTTCCTTAGCCCAGGCTACTGAACGAGACTGTACCAAGCGCCAAATCTCGATCAGCAAGTTGATCTTGCAGGCCGCGGATGTAACTTCTTAATTCATTTATTCGGTCGCCATCTGCGACCCATAAATTGGTCCTGCGTTGTAATTCCGTTTGAAGTTGATTCGCACGGGCTTCGAGATCACCAATTGGATCGTTGCTTCCGCTACTGCTATCTTCCTCCCGTGGGGCACGTTGGTGTCGAGGTACACCGATAGGCCTAGTATGCTTTGGCGCAGTTTTCCTTGTACGCGGCAGCATTTTCTAAGGGGGAAAATTTATTAGTATAATTCTTAGGATGATGCATGAATAATTACAGAATCAACCTTAGTTGATTCAACCTTCTATACATTGCACTCTTCCTATCTGGTCTTTGAAATAAACTCTTCAGAGATGCTTAGGTAAGAAGAGAAGAAATTTTCTAGATAAGTCTAAGAAAATCTTTTTGAAGATGCTACATAATATCTGCCAAGAAGGGCTACGCTCCGATACCAGCTGTGACGGAACCTCCCAAGTGATTAGGTCCACCTACAGTTGTCCTCGTCCAATGGACATTAGACAACCCTGTAGATATTCCTGAATCACTTGACAAGTTCAGTATCTTTTCTCTTACCTTTCCAGGAACGTTTCACCTATCTGACAGACAGTATGTTCATCGGAGATGCGGAAATGCGGAAGTGATTACATAAACTTACATTTATTTAAAAAGTAAGAGTAAGTCATTTAATACAGACCAGAGTGTAAAGCTAGTGCTAAAAGTATTATTACAATACCTGGGAGGCAAAAACCCCTCACATTAAGTTCTTTACATAAAAGTTCTTAAGGAGGACTCGGTCCTCTAGCAGCTTCATTCTTGATTGTCCTCATTTTTCAACACCTTGGTACAAAAACAACAAAAGTTTGTTGTCTCCTCACCTAAAAACAACGGGGGAATAACCGTGAGTATGGAATTACTCAGCAAGTCTTACCCGACTAAAGAAAAGACTCTCAAGGGTATGCTGGTTATATGGGAGTCAAGGTAAGGCCTTTCAATAATCAAAGACTCTGTTTGCAGAATTACGTACTAAAGTGGATCCTTAAAATCCAATTTTATTTTCAGGTTAAGTAAAATTACCTGCAGCTAGAGTTCTTTCTACCCTAGTTCAATCACTTGACCTGCACTAGCCAATTTCTTATCAACCCTTCATCTTCACTGGATTGCTATGTGTAAGTCAGTGGCCAAGTCTCCATAACCGCGGAGGTACGGCGATCCGAATCGATTATACTCAGCTGAGGATCTCCGATCACATGACATATGTAGCACTTAACCCTTGCATATGTCAACCCACCACCGGGTTTCTTAAGACCAGATCAGGTTCACGCAAACCGAGAGCACAAATACACCACCGTCCAGCCTCTTGCCACGGAGGGTACACGCTACTCTCGCCACCGCTCCACGCCCATTTCATGTTATCTTATTCTGGCCTTAGTCTGCCCGAGGCAAAGCTTACCCATGACGAGGCATGTGACCAGTTAAAGGATCCTCGGTCAGCAGGCCTACATCGACAAGGTCCTTAATCGACTCAGACGGAGACATTACACTGAGACTCTCTTTCTCGTGCAAGTCACCCGCCCGGTCTCAGCTTAATCATTTAACCCCAAAGGTTGGTACCTGGCAGAGGTACATCTTTTCCGATGTTGGACCCATCATGGCCATGATGGATCCACCATCAAGTTTTGTTTTCAAAAACATTCCAACCACTTTTGCCACATCATCTTTTGTAAAACAAACATTTTGTTTTTCTAAAGCAAGGCTAAGCATCAAAAATCTTTTGTAAAACAGGGATTTCAAAGAAGGTAATCAAATTCAAGGAAGGTAATGCAGGAATTGTTTTAGCAATCAACTCTTATCACCTAATGCAGCAATCAAGTGAGAAAGATTTTAAAAACATCAAGGAAGGTGGCAAATGCACCGGGGCTTGCCTTTGTTGACGGGTGAGTCAGGCTCGGATCCACAAATATCAAAGTAGAAACAATTCTCAGCCTGTGTTTCCAAAGGTGGTGGTACTTGCTCTTCAGTGGCTTCCACTTCTTCCTCGTGTTCTAATCATAACCATACATATGTATAAGAATGAATGCCATGTAATGCTCATGAGGGTGCAAAGATAATATAAACTTATTATCTAAGTCTTGAATACAACTTTCCTTCACGGAACTCCGAGAACTTAGGGTTTCCGGAATCAGTAAAGGAGTTCACAGGATAGGGGGGTTTGGGGTTTAGTGATCAAACAAGGTCCAAATCAACCCAAATTCTACCCAAGGCTTCTAAATAATATGAGGAACTCATATAAAAAGTTTGAGCATTTTTGGGATTATCATTTATCTTTTAAAAATCTAGAACTACTGCCTTAAATACCTTAAAATTCCTAATTTAACCTAAAAATCATGAAACTATTTTTATTAAATTCTAGGGAAAATAAGAAGCCTAGGAAAATTGGTTTCACAATTTTAGGATTTTTCTACATTTTCTATACCTTTCTAAAGCTTTGCTAGAAATAGAAAAAGACAAACAATGAACAGACTCGGGCCGAAATCAGCCCAAGTCGACCCAACTACAGCAGAAACACGTCCACGCGCGCGCGCCCGCGGCAATTTTGCACAGAGGCCCTCGGTTTATTAGTTAAATTGAAGTGGGTTTGTTTACTGTTCCTCTGTGCCACTGACCAATTGCAGAAAGGCCCTCCATCTTCTATTTCTTCCCCGCAAATGCCCCTGACCACGGCGCGCACGCCGATCATCCTCGACGTGGTCCGTACAGGCCATGGCCGGCGATGATGGTTACGACAACTACCGGGGAGGCATCACTGACCTAAGGCGGCCTAGGAACAACCATTAAACTAACATGAACCCTACTGGGATTCGCTTGTCCACGATCACGGCGGACACCGAGCATGGGAGCACATGTTCCCGCCAAACCATGGTCGATCAGAGTAAACGGGCGCCACCATGAGCTTCGCAAGCATGCAGAGGCATGGAAAAGACACTTGAATTGGATAGGAACTCACCAGAGTGGCCCAGCCACGGGCGAGCTGCTCTTCACGATGCGGTGGACCAATTTGGGGGAAAACGGCGTCGCGGCGGCTCTGGGTAAAATTGGGGTTGGGGATTGAGGCTACTTGGCCGTAAGAAGCTGTGCTTTCACCATGCGCAATCGATTTGGGAGAAGGTGGAGGGGACAGTGCAAATTTAACTCCGACTGAGCTTCACTGGTGGAGATGAAAGCACCTCACCGTGGCTCCTTGCTCAATTTATAGGCATGGCGGTCCGGTGATTGTTTTGCGGCCACGAGGTGGGCTGTTAGCGCATGTCGACCACGTAAGAATGAAGCACAGTACGAGAGATCGACGTATGGCGACAGCGCGGTGGACAACGCTGAGTCACGGCGACCACCGGTGAGTAACTCCGGCCACATACAGCTGGGTTCGCGGAGTCGTGCCACGTACGAGTTACCCAACTCCGGCGTTATCCGTTTCCTACTGCCCACGAACCCGGACGGCGGCGGCATGAGTTTTGGCACAGAGAGGTCGCCGGCGGTGAGTCGGTCTGATCCACTTTAGTTACTGTACCATGGCGCACCTTCATCAGTCACCTGAACCGACCACCTCCCTCCCACATTATCTCCGGATTTTTGTTAATAACAAAGCTATCTTCCTTAACAGAATATGTTCACTATACATCAATCTACAATCTTACTATAGAATTCTTGGATCAACACCGAACGGATTCAAAGATATAGCGTGTCTAAATTGGCTCCATTCCACTGTAACCAGTTTTATTTGGAGTTTAGTTTCAGTTTCCTGAAACAGTTCTGACAGAGCGACTTTGAGAAGATTTTTCCCCAATTTTTGTATAACAACAGCAGGAGATGTCTGCATCAAAGTTGCTCTCCTATAATAGGTTTACAAAATTTATGTGGTGGCTTAGGGCAAATTCTTACTGGTTCGGAATTTACACAGCTCCAAAGTTGAGCTTATGACCCTAATTTCAGACTTAGCATAGAACTCAAATGAGGTCCATTTTGCAATTAAGTCCAAAACTTAGGGTTTGGCTTGTAAATCCACATATGAGTGACCCAAATGACTTAAGATACTTATCTGACTTGGTTTTTGCACTTTAGTCCAAAATTGGACTAATTTTACACATAGGTCCCTAGGGTTTGGTTTTAGGGTTTTCCAGGGTTCCAATTAGGGTTTCTGGTAACCCAGGGGTCTAAGTGTAATTCCACTTAAGTCTTGGGATCACTTTGTGACCCTTCCCTTAAAGCTTTTAGGTTTTCTTCATTTGGGTTAAGTTTTTGCCCCTTTGAGCCTTATTTAGGTTCCCTATCCAGGGTCCTATTTGCAAAACACTAAAAACAATACACTTTGTTTGAAATTTTTACCTAGTGAATGCACTCTAGGTGTGTCAAACATATGCAATGTCAATGTTTATGATGCCATGCTCAAGTTTTAGTTAAAGTAACACAAGGGGTGTTACAACTACATATTATACCTTGCTGAAAATTAGTTTTATTCTAATCCTTCATTTATTTATGGTTCATTACTTGCTGGTCATATTAATTCTGTTCTCACTCTTTTGCTTGCGGTGTCTTTTGTAGATGGCTCGTCTTAGACACACTGCACGGAAGTCCGTCATCCCCTTCTTACCCTCCCGCCTTGCTGAACGTCCACTTCGCCGTCCCGTGGCCGGACAGTCCAGCCACTTGGAGAGGCTGCACCACCACCTGCATGATGAGCAGGAGCGTCGATGACAGGGGCAGCAGGGCTCTTCTTTCTCGCTCCAGCAGGAGATAGAGTCCATGAGGAGCTGCTCCCCTGTGCTTCCTCTGGAGGCGCCCCCTGCACCACCACTGGGCGCCCCAGCCTCTGGAGTAGCTGCTGGAGGAGACCCAGACGACGGAGGTGGCGACGACAGCCCAAGCCACGACACCGACTTTTCTGCTGACCAGGAGCCGGAAGGATGGGTTGCTCGACCCATCACTCGCGACGCTGCTCGCGGGTGTCACTTCCACGATGCGCTCGACACGCTGCTACGTCGGGCACTTGACCGGCGTACTTGGTCCATCGAGTATCGCTGTGTGGTCTACCAACACAGTCGCGGGGTCTACCCGGACCGCTGGGAGGCGACCTGCTTGGTGCGCCGTCCGGAGAACAGTCTATGGGGTGCTGAGGTCTGCTCGGAGCACTATTCCATCTCTGAGCGGGACTCAGCTGAGGCGGCCATGCAAGATGCCGCACGGCGTGCGCTTTCACACTACTGTTCAGTGCTCGGTGGGGTAGCTGATGGTCTCAACCTGAAGTACTACCCCCACCGTCCGTCTGGCAGCACAGGAGGCGTGATTGCCTCACCTGTTGGTGAGGACAATCCTAGGTTGAGCAGCACAGTCAACCTAGCCACCGTGCTAAACACGGAGCTGGACCATGCATTAGATGAGTTGAGTAGGGCTCGTGCTGAGATCGCCCTGCTATGGGCTGAGCGTGCGGAACGTCGTCACCTAGACGATGGTTCCCCCGCTCCCGTCGGGACTCAGCACTCGTACCGCTCGCTTCGGCGTGGACACCAGCCTTATGGCAATCCCGACTGCAAGACCAAGATAGATTTAGAACCATAGATCGTCAGTGTTGAGCCTTGTAATAAGTGCTTAATATAGAAGTTTTAGTCTTAGTCTTAGTCTCAGTCTTAGCGTTAGTCTCGCTCTTAGTTAGTCTTAGTTAGACAGGGTAGTTTGCTATATCCTGTGCATTTATGTTTGTCATGATGAACTATGTTTGATTTGGATCTTTGTAATGATTTTCACCAGAATGTGGGTATCCCCTACATTTTGGTTTACCTGTTATATGTTAAAGGAGTTAGTTATCTAGTTGGGAAGCCTTTTATTCCACTTTCCTCTTTATCTGAGAAGCTGTGTGGTCTGTGTTGGAGATCAGTGAAGATGCTCATCTGTTCAGGGTTGCTGAAGAATTCTATGCTCTTTTCTTATGCTGCAAGATTTGCAAGATCGGTTCTGATGCGTGGTTGCATTCTGCAGATGTCAGAGAACAGGCGTAGAGGAGGAAGGCGTGCTCAGCAAGAGTAGGCAGCTCCGCAAGATGAGGCACCCCAGCAGCAGCATCTGTCGCCTTTGCCCCCGCCCCCGATGTCCATCGAGCAGATGTCTCTGATGCAGACTCAGGCAGTTCAAGCCATCAGTCAGACTCTGGCCGCCATTCAGCAGCAGCAGCAGCAGGAACAGCCACCACCTCAGCCTCAGATACCTTAGATGCCTAGAGACAAGCGTGCTGAATTCATGAGAGGTCATCCCCCAACATTTGCTCACTCTTCTGACCCCATGGATGCTGAAGACTGGCTGCACACTGTGGAGCGAGAGTTGCATACCGCTCAGTGCGATGACAGGGAGAAAGTTCTGTATGGTCCTCATCTGTTGAGAGGAGCAGCCTAGCATTGGTGGGAGTCCTATCTCGCCACCCATGCCAACCCCGACACCATCACCTAGGAAGAATTCAGGGGTAGTTTTCGTCAGTACCATGTGCCTGCAGGTCTGATGACAGTGAAGAAGGAGGAGTTCTTGGCTCTTAAGCAAGGGTCATCGTCTGTCAGTGAGTACTGGGACAGGTTTCTGCAGTTGTCTCGCTATGCTGCTGAAGATGTCAACACCAACACCAAGAGACAGTACCGTTTCCTGAGAGGCTTGGTTGACCCTCTGCAGTATCAACTGATGAATCATACCTTCCCGACATTCCAGCACCTGATCAACAGAGCAATCATGACAGAGAGGAAGTGTAAGGAGATGGAGGATCGTAAGCGCAAGATCAGTGGACCCCAACCTGGAAGCAGCAGTCGTCCTCGTTTCTCAGGCAATCAACCTCAGCAGTTCAGGCAGAACCAGCGTCCACCTCAGCAGCATCAGCAGTTCCAAAGGCAATATTCTCAGCACCAGTATCAGAATCGTTAGAACAATCAGTCAGGAGGAGGTCAGTTTCAGAGGCAGAATCCGCAGGCACCTCGTCTTCCTGCCCCAGCAAACCAGCAGAACAGTCAGGCAGCACCAGCTCAGGTTGGAAACAGAGCATGTTTCCACTATGTAGAGCAAGGCCATTGGGTGATGCAATGTCCGAAGAAGGCAGCCCAGCAGCAGTCAGGCCCCAATGCCCCAGCAAAGCAGAATGTGTCTCAGCCTGGAGCAGGCAACCGCTCTCAGCCACGCTATAATCATGGGGGACTGAACCACTTGGAGGCTGAAGCAGTTCAGGAGACCCCCGACATGATAGTAGGTATGTTCCCAGTTGACTCCCATATTGCAGAAGTGTTATTTGATACTGGAGCAACTCATTCTTTCATTACTGCATCATGGGTAGAAGCACATAATCTTCCAATTACTACCATGTCAACCCCCATTCAAATTGACTCAGCCGGTGGTAGAATTCGAGCCAATAGCATTTGTTTGAATGTAAGTGCGGAAATAAGGGGGATAGCGTTTCCCGCTACTCTCATAGTAATGGGTACTCAGGGAATAGATGTCATCCTAGGGATGAATTGGCTAGATAGGTATTGTTAGAAATATGCCCTAGAGATAATCATAGAGATGAGCATATTTCTTTGTATCCATGATATATATATTGCTTAATTGAATATCCATGGAAGGCACCTTGTATTGATTAGCAATTATGTGAATTGTTTGTGAGATTCTTTACTTATATGGTTATTCTAAATGATGTCCCTAGTCAGAGTCGATGACTAGCACATGTATTAGTTGATGACTACATTTCACAAGTCATGAACATGGAGATGTTAAATTAATAATGTGGGCGCATGTATGACATGAGGCTGGACCGACCCAACGTGAGATATTGTAATATAGTTCTCTTCTTACAACATGAATACTGTATCCTTAGACCTGAGATTGTCGCATGTTCTCAAGATGTGAATTGACTTACTTAGGGACTATCAAACGCTATCCCGTAACTGGGTAGTTATAAAGGTAGTTTTGGGTTTGTCAGGAAGCATGCTATGAGGCATGGTCAGTCAAGATGGAATTTGTCCCTCTCTTTGTGCGAGAGATATCTCTGGGCCCCTCGAGTGATTGGATCAAGAAATGCATGGCCGTGCTAGGGTTAAGAGTTAACCATTGAAAGGATTCCAATTCACAGTATCGAGAAAGAGAGGTCAGCTTAGAGCCGGACCAAATATCGTGAGACAAAGGGAACATCATGTACTTAATGTCGCAATGGTTCGTCTGATATGATCTTTACGTACACATAGGAGTTGACATGTCTTGCTAGAGGCCGCTGTCAATTATTGGGCCAAGTAAGAGTACTCGGGCTATGTCTATTTGTACGTGAACCTATAGGGTCACACACTTAAGGGGAAGGAAGCCTAATTCGGATTAGATCCAAAATTAGACTGGGCTTTAGGGTTAATGATGGGCCTCGGCATCAGAAGCCCACCATAACGCCTATATAATGAGGGGCGGGGGCGCGGTTAAGAGATAACCTAATTCGCCACCTGCAAACCAGCAGCCGCCGCTCGCCTCTCGCCCTCGCCAAGCCGCCGTCGCGAACCTAGCAGTTCGGTACGTGGCGCTTCCTCCTTGTACGTGTGGGTACCTCGAAGGTGCTGCATCTGGAGCACTTGGACGAACCGTGCGAGGACGTGAAGAACGCCGGTGACTACACGGCACTGCTCGACGTGTTCGTCTACATCGAGATGTCTTCCGCTGCTCTGCGCGTCTAGTGGTAATTCCATGACCTATAACCGCAGTAGTTCTTGGTATTATGGGGATGAAAATTTTGTTTTGCGCTAGCGTAGCCTCCCCGTAATCCTACAGTGGTATCAGAGCAGGTTCTGCGTAGTTTTAGGTCTGGATCTAGGTTCATGAGATGGATCTACTTGATGCACGGTTTGATTAGATCAATCGTTAATAAAGGGTTGAAGTAGATTACATCGGATATGACTGGAGAGATCAGTTCGTCCTTCTCTGTTGTATGCGCGACTTGCCCCTACCGGCTGGAATCACCATCGGGGCTAACTGCGTACACAACCAGCAGATTGACGTAACAGATCAACGTCATGAGTGTAATCTTCTTCGGGTCGAAAGTCTCGGATTTGGGTTGATTTGATCAACCGCATGAGATTTCCAGTGGAATTTCCATACATACGATGCATGGAATCCTGTGAGGTTTTTGATCAACCGCCGTGGCTATCTGCTGAAGTGGCGAACGTATAGAAACGTGTTTGTCTAACCTGTTTTTGCAGGACATCTTGTGATCGGTATGGCTATTGTGTATATGATGCATGTTAATAAATTATTCATGACCTGCGTGTCGTGACCAGGGCAATACGGCTGGAGCCACATGTATTGTCCAAATTTAATGTAATGACCTGCGTGTCAACATGTGATGATCCAAAGCGTATATGTAATTTGTTTACCAGCATACGTTAGATAGGTCTTGAAGGACTCATCACCTGGAGGATGGCATACCTATATCATGGAGATGGAGATCATCGTGATGGACAGATTATTGGAGATGGGGATCACCATGTGACAGCAAGCCATACCGAATCACAACTGTTGTGTGAATGCCATTCTTATTGTTCTACTTGTTTATATTGCATATATGTCCTTGCGTGCGATGTTATAAGTAGGACGATCCCTCATAAATGTTTAAGCTTTAATGCCTCTCCAAACCTTGCACTATCATAAGTCTTGTACAATTGGTGGTGGGTCTATGAAATTAGGGTGCCACCAGTTTTCCTTGACTAGATAGGTTTGTATCGGATATGAACTGCAGAAAGGGTTGGTTAACTTAAACAAAGTCAGCTTAATGGTTAAGGACTTTGAGGCATAAGGTTGGGAGCCGAGACATAGAGATGTCACCCAACAACAGGAGTCATATATATGATATGATTAGCAAGGAGTTGCTTACCAATCTACCTTGTCTTCTAGCGGTGATGCTAAAGCTCACTAGTAGACTTGTTAGTTGTGGGTTCTGAATCACTAAGTATCAATTGAGGGATATTGATTTTAGTGGGAATAGACTATTAAATGTTTAATATGATTTACTCTGTCATGGATATTTTTGTCTTAGTATTTTGCATTATTTTGTTGTAGATAAATGGCACCTAGCACACCAACATTTACTTTGCGATCAATTCTTGAAAAGGATAAGTTAAATGGAACAAACTATACGGATTGGATCCGTAACCTGAGAATTGTTCTCAGGGCTGAAAAAAAGGAAGACGTTCTAGACACCCCACTACCAGAGGATCCTGGTGAAAATGCAACTGCTGCAGCTAAAACCGCTTACAAGAAAGCAATGGATACTAATCTTGAAGTGAGTTGCCTAATGCTTGCTTGCATGGAGCCTGAGCTGCAGATGCAGTTTGAGACAAACCATGAGGTACACGATATGATCGTGGCGCTCAAGGATATGTTCCAGACTCAGGCTAGGACTGAAAGGTTCAATGTGTCCAAAGCTTTTCTGGAATGCAAGCTAGCAGAAGGCGCAGCAGTTGGGCCACACGTAATCAAAATGGTTGGTTACAGTCAGAGGTTGGAGAAGCTAGGCTTCCCAATAAGCCAAGAGTTGGCCACTGACTTCATTTTGGCATCTCTTCCGCCCAGCTATGGAAACTTCATCACGAACTACCATATGCATGGGGCGGAGAGGGGCCTCAATGAACTATGTGGCATGCTGAAAACTGCAGAAGGGGACATAAAGAAAAGCGCTGGCAGCAGCGGCCATGTGATGGCGGTCCAAAACAAACCCAACTTTAAGAAGAAGGGTAAAACTCAAAAGAAGAAGGGCAAGGCAAAGGATACAGTATCCAAGCCAAATAAAAAACCCAAGGCTGGACCAGCTGCAGATGCAGAGTGCTTTTATTGCAAAGAACTTGGTCACTGGAAAAGAAATTGCAAGCAGTACTTGGCCTCTATTAAGGATCGCGGCGGTAAGGGTACAGCCGCAGCAGGTACACTTGCTATTCACATTACAGAAATTTTTCTTGCTGATTCTTATATTAATTCTTGGGTATTTGATACCGGATCAGTTGCCCATATTTGCAATTCGATGCAGGGAATGATAAGAAGTAGAAGCGTGAAAAGAGGAGAAGTTGATTTCCGGGTAGGCAATAATGCAAGAGTTGCTGCGTTGACCGTCAGGACGATGCAACTCCACCTCCCATCAGGATTTATTTTGGAGTTAAATAATTGTTATCTAGTTCCTAGTATGAGTCGAAACATTATGTCTCCTTCATGTTTGATGAAGGATGGTTATTCATTTGTGAGTGAAAACAATGGTTGTGTGATCTCTAAGAATGGCATGTTTGTGGCTTTTGCATCCATTATGAATGGGTTATTCATTTTAAATCTTGATGATGCACCTATCTGTAATATTAGTGCTAAAAGGCCTCGGCCTAATGATTTAAGTCCTACCTACATGTGGCACTGTCGTTTGGGTTATATAAGTGAGAATCGCATGAAGAAGCTTCATTCTGATGGGCTTTTAACTTCGTTTGATTTTGAATCATACGAGACATGTGAAGCTTGCTTACTTGGTAAGATGACCAAGGCGCCCTGTTGGGGGCCTTCGTCCTCCGAAGGTCCTCAAAAACATGATTTGACAATGTTTTCCAAGTGGATTATGTGAACAGGTACCTTCGGACTCAGAACTATGAACATGAAGTACGGTCAGGACGAAGCCTGAACCAGACGAAGGGGGATTAAAATGGAGAACGGACTGATTACCAAGCTCCGTGAAGGATGGTGCACAGCCGAAGCTGTGCGCAGGGAAGCTTCGTCGCGATAGCAGAGAGGGGAACCGACTTAAAGATGAAAAGACTACTTGGGCCTTGACAGATTTCCATAAGTCATTGGCAAATGTAATGGACATGAATGTAATTTTACGTGGGCTGCGTCCCGCGTCTATAAATAGATGAACAGTACTCCCGTACTGTTCACGCTGACTTGGCATTTGCTTTTGCGTCACGCTTGTACTTTTTACCTTCTCTCAGGACCGAAGGTACATTTGTAATTTGAAATCATTTCTATTTTTCCATGTTAATAAAATAGAAATGATTCTATGATGATGTCTATATTATATTTCATGCTTTATATGAATCCTTCGTCATTACTTGTTATATTTACGAAGGTATGTCTCTTATGACCTTCGTCCGAAACTCATTATTTCCTGAAGGGGCATAATGTTTCGAAGGACGAAGGACTTTAACACTTAACACTTTTTATGTTGCCTTGTTCTTAACTCTTAGCATTTGAGAACAAGTCCCCAACATTGGCGCCCACCTCACTTCCACTTCGAGTTTTTTGAACACCTTCGGAAGCTATAGACCTTCGCTATGGCGCCGAAGAAAGCTTCAGCGACTGGTGCTTCAGCACTGCAACCGCTGGACCCCAACCAGGAGACCGTCTCTCTTCGGGAGGCCCGAAGCCAGAAGAGGAAGGCCGTCAGCCCGACGCTTCAGGAGGATGAACTAGACCAAGAGATCAGGGATATGGAGATGCTTCATCAACAGGTGCAGAGGAAAAAGGAAAAGATGGCCAGGCTAGCTGAGCTGCAAAGGCAGATAGACGAAGCTTCTGAAGAAGTTCGTCATCTTACCCACGATGAGCAGAACCGAAGGCCTCAACAAAAAGACCTTCATCAGGAGGGCTTCTTCAACGAAGATGACTGGTATGACAATTTCCATCATGGAAATTTTGTTTTCGATGATGCCTCTCCTCTGTCCGCTGAGCTGCAGGCTACACCCTGGCCTCCGTCCTATAAGCCACCCCAGCTTCCCATGTTCGACGGCCACTCAGACCCGAAGCAGTTCTTGATGAGCTACGAAGCAACAGTGTCTTCGTATGGTGGCAATGCTGCAGTCATGGCAAAGTCTTTCGTTATGGCCGTCAGGAGTGTTGCTCAGACCTGGTATTCCTCCCTTCGACCAGGAACGATCACTTCATGGCAGAAGCTGAAGGATATGTTGTTAACCAGCTTTCAAGGATTTCAGACGAAGCCGGTCACTGCTCAAGCCTTGTTCCAGTGCACTCAGGATCATGAAGAATACCTTCAGGCGTATGTCAGAAGGTTCTTGCGTTTGAGGGCACAGGCACCAACGGTGCCCAATGAAATTGTCATCGAAGCCATGATCAAGGGGCTTCGTCCTGGACCTGCAGCTCAATACTTTGCTAGGAAGCCTCCTCAGACTCTGGAGAAGCTGCTCCAAAAGATGGACGAGTACATTCGTGCCGATAATGACTTTCGCCAAAGAAGGGAGGAGGCCTTCAGATTTTCTGAAATGACCAGGGGCTTCAAAGGAAGATTCTATCCGAGGCATGTCAGGTCCATCCACAACTCCACTCAAAATGATGATAAGGGGAGTCAGCAGAACAGACCGCAGTGCTCCTCACAGGCTTCGGGGCAACAGCAAACTTTCTTCCGGCCACCAGCTCCAAGAGGCAGAGGCGCCAGGGGCTTCGGCGGAAGATTTGGAGATCAACCAAGGAGGGTATTTTGCTTATTCTGTGGTGAAAACAAGGGCCATACCACCAGGATGTGCCATGTTACTATCCAGAAACAAAAGGAGCTAGCAGAAGCTGCAGCGCAACAGGGCCAGTCGAAGCAGGTCATGCATACTGCTTCGTACCATCAGCCTTACATCCCGGAATACGTGGGCAACCACCCTGCAGTTTCCGTAGCTTCGGCGAGTCAACCTCAAGCTTCATGGCAACAGCCCCCGCCTCCACCTCCGCTGCAACAAGGCCAACAGCCAGAAGGGAGCCAATATGTTCCGCACCAAAGGGATCTCAGAGAGCAATCTGAAGCTCGCACAGTCAATAGTACTGTGCCAGAGTCGAAGCACATTTATTGACAAATATCCTACTTTGATAACAGTCTTTTCCGTTTAGTTCTATTTTCTGTGTAATAAAGAACATTTCAGTTTTCATGTAATAGTTTCGTGGTTGATTATGAGGAAAACCTATCTTCTCCACAGGCTTAAGTCGCTGAAGCTTAAAAATTTGCGGTAACAAGGAGGACCTTCGAATTATTAAGAATCCTTCGAAGCAACAAAAAGTCGTTCCAAAAAGCCGTTCCAAAGGGAGCGCAGTGTAAGTTTTTTGCTCCAAAGACGTTCCTAAGGGAATGCAGAGCATACAGCGAAAAGTCAACGCTGATACCGCCTAAGTAAAAGGCGAAGAAGCTCCAAAGACGTTCCTAAGGGAATGCAGAGCTTACAGCGAAAAGTCAACGCTGATACCGCCTAAGTAAAAGGCGAAGAAGCTCCAAAGACGTTCCTAAGGGAATGCAGAGCTTACAAAGATATTTTGTGTGTATCTTCGGAACAAACGTCATTTGCATAACATAACATCATCACATCATTTTGCATAGCATAAGCATCATACATCATGTTGCATATGGCAAAAGAAGGGGACACAGTATCAACCTTCGAAAGGACGCTTTGAGAAAGTGAAAATTGTGTAAAGTCACGAGGGAATACAATGATAATCTTCGGAATACAGCTTCGGAGAATGTTTTCACGAAGCATGGACGTGCTTCATCAGAGTAATATCGAAATTGCACAGCTTCGGAGAATGTTTTCACGAAGCGTGGACGTGATTCATCAGAATAGTTTTAACGAAGAATGACTTCTTCACGAAGCATGAAAAGAAGGGAAGGTGTTTTTTCGCCGAAGGCTCAACAATGGTATGTATGTAGAATTTCATGCATCGTAAAGAATTGAATAATGAAAAGAGACTTGTATATTACATTCAAATGTACAAAATATTACATAGATCACACTTCAAATGTTTTTTCTAATAACACCTAGTCTTCTCTTAATACTACTTCGGCAGCCTCATTTAGAAGTTGTTCAACAACTTTATCCATGATAGCTTCGGCCATTTGTTTGATTTCATCATCCTCTTTTGTGTGAGGGTCAATAGACGATCCAGCAGGTTCTGAGGAAACAGAATATTTTTGCATTACTATTACAAACCGCGAGCAAAGTTTGAAATAAAAATTACAACACAATAAGAGCGACTAATTAATACCTATTTGCCCTTCGGCAACTTCTGTCACTTTCCTAGCATCATGGATGCCTTTTTCACTCCTTTGAATAATTTCTTGCGCCATTTCTCGGCCGCCGTTGTCCCAGACATCAGTAAAGAATTTGCCACCAACCATGCTTGCTTCGGCCGAGGGGTCTTTGATGTCTTCGGAGGATAAGGCAGCTTCGGACTGAGCTAAAGATTTTACATGTTCACAACCTTTCTTCTCCAAGACAGTAGCAATTCCTCTGGCACCCGAAAAAGCGCAGATGTCACCACGGCTACTCAGGATTTCCTCGAAGGCCTCTGCTTCGTGGCTGATCCATTCCATTGGACCTTCGGGATTGCCTCTTGAGAAATTCTCTTCGCTGGAAAATGCGCCCACGCTGGCGAAGCTGGTTTTTATTCTTTTTACGCATTCCATGGATTTTTCGTAGCATCTTTTCTTAGAAGACCGAAGCTCTTCCACGGTTGCTTCCAAATGATCAGCCCATTGGTCGCTACATTCCCGTCTTGTTTCTTCAAGTATGCGTTCTTCCTTCACCCGGGCCAGTTGCTTCTGAAGATCTTTAATTTCGCGTCTGTGAGCTTCGGCCTGAACCTTTGCAGCAGCTTCGTCCTTTTTTATCTTGTCTACTAATGTAAGCAGAAGTTTATCTTTTTCTAGAGCTTCGTTTCTCAGTTTAATAACTTCTGAACGTAAATTGTTGAATGCAATTTCGTAGCTTTCATCTTCGGCACTCTTTTGTGCTCTTAATGCGTTGCTTAGGATTAAACCCTATACGAAAAAGAATCCATATAAGAATAAAAGAATGAATTACGTATTAAAGAAGATTTTTCAAGCGTCTAATTCCCATACCTTTAGGCTATTGTATGCAAGACTGTCCGCGAGATCTTCCTTCGTCATAGCACGTAATCCAGCTTCGAGCTTCGGGAAACCCATACTTCTAGCCATCTCCCGGCAGACAGATAATTCTTTGTTATCAGGGAGGCAGTATAGGAAGTCGTCTTCATTTGTCCCATTGAACACTACTGCCCCCTTCGGATATTTTAACTCTCTGGCATAGTGATTGGCTTCATAAATCTCTTCTTCAGATAATTTCTTCCCCGAAGCATGTCGCACGATGTAATTGCATATGTTGGAAGGAGCTTCGGGGGCGGCAGTGTCAATTTCCTCAACCAAATTTGGTTCTGATATTTTTGTTTCCAAAGATTGATCCTTGATGGGCTCTGAAGGCCCAGCTTCAGCTTCAGGTTGTTGCTTCGAAGCTTCAGCAACTTCAGCTTCGGTAGACACTTCAGCAACTTCAATAGTCTTCTTTGGAGTTGTGCTTGAAGACTTAATTGTCTCCAAAACATCTAACACGTTCACCATTCTTTTTCTTTTCGGTGTCACCGACGGGCCCTTTTGATTTTTTATTGTTTCGACATTTGCTGAAGGACTTAAGATTTCCGATATTTTTGGCTCTTCAATCTTCGGTTTTTCTGCTTTTTCGGCTGAAGGCGCTTCAGTTTTCTCTTCTATCTTCGGCACTGGAGCTGGTTCTGTAGCTTCAGAGGCCAAAGAGACTTCACCAATAAATTTTGGCACTGTGGCCGGCTCAATAAAACGCGCTCGGTGGGTGAGCACCTTCATCTTTTTCCTTTGCGGCACTGGCTCGCTAGTGGCACTCGTGGTAGCTTCTGTCGCAGGAGAAGTATTTTTTCTTTTGCGACCCAATACCGGATAGTGATAGTCAGGGTAGACAAACCCGATTGCGTCAAATACCCGGTTGAGCCTTTTCTTCTTTCGGCCTCCGAAGGCTGCTGATAATGCAGTGTTCTAGGCCTTCGAATATGCCCCAAGCAGTTCGTCACTTAATGTTTCAATGCTTTTCAACCAGTCGTCATCAGGTTCAACAAACTTATCCCCGTATTTGAATGTGTATTTCAGTCTGACTAGTCCGCCTTCGTCGGACTCTTTGATGGTCTCCTTCGGCATTTCCCACTTTCCTGCAAGTGGCCATACCCTGAAGGCAATATGCTCTTGGACCAAGTCCCTTGTCCCAATGAAAGAGCAGATTACGCCGAAGGCTCTTTGGCATTCCTCGGCTGCTTCATCCATTTCAACCTTCGGCCTTCGAAGTCCGAAGCGTTGCCAGATGGGGCGCATAATAATACTCTTAACATCTTCCTGCGCTGTTAAGTCATTCTTTACATAGAACCACTCTATCATCTAGGCTCCAGGCCACCTCTTCCGAAAGGTTGGCACAGGGCGGCTTGACCCGGAGCGGGCACCGAAGCTGTAACACCCGAAGTTGTTGTGATATTGTTCTTTCCCCCAGGGCTTCGTCTCATATAACAACTCATGAATGTTGCAAAAGCTTTTAGCATTTGGTTCTAAACCTTGGCTTTTCGCAGCCCAGACAAACATCCCCATTCTTATGATAGCTTCGGGAGTAATTTGATGAAGGTAGACTTGAAATGTTTTCAGTACTTCAACAACAAAGTTGCTTAGGGGGAATCGAAGCCCAGCCTTGAGAAAGCTTCGGAAGATTACGACTTCATCTTCTTCGGGGGTGGGAGAAGTCTTTTCTCCAGCATCAGCCCTCACAATAGATATATCTCGAAAATACCGCCCCCTCATATTATCAATATGACTCTGCTTAATAGTGGTTTTCCCGAAAACCGTGTGACTTGGCCGCCATGGTCGATCTTCGGACTCTTCCCTACCACTTTCTACATCGTAACTGTCGCTGTCACCAGTATCTTCGGACAAACCTTCAAGAATCTCCTTGGTGATTTTCTCCGTATTGGTCTCCGCCATCGCTACAAGGAACCCCAAGTTCTTCTCTTCGTCGAGGCTCAGCTTCGTCTCAGTAGGGATCTTCTTACCTTCAGACATCTTCGGAAACGCTAAAAAACTGTTTTCAAGACCGAAGCTTCAAAATCAAAAAGATCAGCAAATCTTAGTGCACAAGAGCTAAAAATTTAGTAGGCGGAAGCAGATGGCAAGTGTGCGTACCAAATAAGTTTGCGGTATGATCTTATTTATACCCCCAGGGCGTTGAAAAATGAAAGACCCCGCTTGTCAGTGAATGTTGCTATTCTAGCAAAGGGAAGGTGTTTTTTTGGACCTTCGGCTCAAGGCCTTCATCCATATCGCAATCTGAATTTATCATTAACAAATTAATATTGCGAGGGGCTACTGTTGGGGGCCTTCGTCCTCCGAAGGTCCTCAAAAACATGATTTGACAATGTTTTCCAAGTGGATTATGTGAACAGGTACCTTCGGACTCAGAACTATGAACATGAAGTACGGTCAGGACGAAGCCTGAACCAGACGAAGGGGGATTAAAATGGAGAACGGACTGATTACCAAGCTCTGTGAAGGATGGTGCACAGCCGAAGCTGTGCGCAGGGAAGCTTCGTCGTGATAGCAGAGAGGGGAACCGACTTAAAGATGAAAAGACTACTTGGGCCTTGACAGATTTCCATAAGTCATTGGCAAATGTAATGGACATGAATGTAATTTTACGTGGGCTGCGTCCCGCGTCTATAAATAGATGAACAGTACTCCCGTACTGTTCACGCTGACTTGGCATTTGCTTTTGCGTCACGCTTGTACTTTTTACCTTCTCTCAGGACCGAAGGTACATTTGTAATTTGAAATCATTTCTATTTTTCCATGTTAATAAAATAGAAATGATTCTATGATGATGTCTATATTATATTTCATGCTTTATATGAATCCTTCGTCATTACTTGTTATATTTACGAAGGTATGTCTCTTATGACCTTCGTCCGAAACTCATTATTTCCTGAAGGGGCATAATGTTTCGAAGGACGAAGGACTTTAACACTTAACACTTTTTATGTTGCCTTGTTCTTAACTCTTAGCATTTGAGAACAAGTCCCCAACACGCCCTTCACGGGTTTACCGGAGAGGACGTTAGATTTATTGGAACTCATACATACTGATGTGTGCAGACCAATGAGTACGACAGCTAGGGGAGGATTCCAATACTTCATAACCTTCACTGATGATTTTAGTAGATATGGGTATGTCTACTTAATGAAACACAAGTCTGAATCCTTAGAAAAGTTCAAAGAGTTTCAGAATGAAGTAGAAAATCAGCGTGGCAAGAAAATTAAAGCACTGCGATCAGATCGTGGTGGTGAATATTTGAGTCATGAGTTTAGCAATCATCTAAAGAGTTGTGGAATTGTTCCACAGCTTACGCCGCCTGGAACGCCTCAGAGGAATGGCGTGTCTGAGCGACGTAATCGGACTTTATTGGACCTACCTTTGTTGTTTTGGGGATACGCTCTAGAAACAGCAGCTTTCACACTAAATAGGGTACCGTCTAAGTCCGTAGTTAAGACACCATATGAGATGTGGACTGGGAAGACTCCCAGCTTGTCTTTTCTGAAGATTTGGGGTTGTGAGGTTTACGTCAAGCGACTACAGTCGGATAAACTCACTCCAAAATCGGACAAGTGCATGTTCGTGGGATATCCAAAGGAAACTTTAGGATATTACTTTTACCACCGGTCAGAGGGCAAAGTGTTTGTCGCCCGGAACGGTGTGTTCTTAGAGAAAGAGTTTCTCAAAAGAGAGAAAAATAAACAAAAGGTGTATCTTGAAGAAGTTCAGGATGAGCCAGTGGGACAAGATTCAACAAGTGATGCTAATGTAGCAGAACAAGTTGAGACGTCTATGGCAAGAGAATCACCACCACAACCACGAAGGTCAGCAAGGCTTCACGAGGCACGAGGAGAAGTGCTATTGTTGGGCAATGGGGAAGTGTTGTTGTTAGACAACGACGAACCTGCAACATATTCAGAAGCGATGATGGACCCAGATTCCGAGAAATGGCATGTCGCCATGAGATCCGAGATAGATTCCATGGGAGAAAATCAAGTTTGGAACTTGGTTGACCCGCCTGATGGTGTTAGACCTATAGAATGCAAATGGATCTATAAGAAGAAGAAAGACATGGATGGAAATGTTCACATCTATAAGGCTCGACTTGTTGCAAAGGGTTTTCGACAAGTTCAAGGAGTTGACTATGACGAGACATTCTCGCCAGTAGCGATGCTTAAATCTATTCGGATCATTCTAGCTATTGCCGCATATTTCGATTATGAGATTTGGCAGATGGATGTCAAAACAGCTTTCCTTAATGGAAACCTAGATGAGGACGTGTATATGATACAGCCCGAGGGTTTTGTCGATCCGATCAATGCTGGAAAGATATGCAAACTTCAGAAATCCATTTATGGGTTGAAGCAAGCATCTCGGAGTTGGAACATTCGTTTTGATGAAGTGATCAAAGGGCTTGGTTTTCATCAGAATGAAGAAGAAGCTTGTGTTTACAAGAAGGAAAGTGGGAGCGCTGTTGTATTTCTAATCTTGTATGTGGATGACATATTATTGATTGGGAATGACATTCCTATGCTGGAGTCCGTCAAGGCTTCACTGAAAAAGAGTTTTTCTATGAAGGACTTAGGGGAAGCAGCATATATTTTGGGCATAAGGATCTATAGAGATAGGTCGAAGAGGCTTATAGGATTAAGTCAAGATACGTACATTGACAAGGTTTTGAAACGGTTCAACATGGAACAGTCCAAGAAAGGGTTCATACCTATGTCACATGGTAAACACCTTAGCCAGATGTAATGTCCTGCAACAGCTAATGAGCGGGAGCGCATGAGTAAGGTACCATACGCCTCAGCAATTGGTTCAATCATGTATGCCATGATAAGTACACGCCCAGATGTTTCATACGCTATAAGTGCTACGAGTAGATACCAGGCTGATCCAGGTGAGGATCACTGGACAGCGGTAAAAGGCATTCTTAAGTACTTAAGAAGGACTAAAGATATGTTTCTGGTATATGGGGGTAAGGAGGAGCTCGTTGTAACTGGTTACACCGATGCTAGCTTCCAAACTGACCCAGACGAGTTAAAATCGCAATCAGGTTTTGTGTTCACAATAAATGGTGGTGCTGTTAGTTGGAAGAGTTCCAAACAGGAGACTGTGACTGATTCTACAGCAGAAGCCGAGTACATTGCAGCTTCTGAATCTGCGAAGGAAGGTGTTTGGATAAGAAAGTTCCTCATCGAGCTTGGTGTGTTTCCTAATGCATCTAGCCCATTGAACCTCTACTGTGACAACAATGGGGCTATTGCGCAAGCTAAGGAGCCAAGGAACCAACAGAAAAACAAACACGTACTGCGGAAGTTTCACCTCATACGGGAATTCATTAGGCGGGGTGAGATAAGATATGCAAAATACATACGGATTTGAATGTTGCTGATCCTTTGACAAAACCTCTTCCACAACCTAAGCATGAGGCACACGTGAGATCTATGGGTATTAGATATCTTCTAGATTAACTCTAGTGCAAGTGGGAGACTGTTAGAAATATGCCCTAGAGATAATCATAGAGATGAGCATATTTCTTTGTATCCATGATATATATATTGCTTAATTGAATATCCATGGAAGGCACCTTGTATTGATTAGCAATTATGTGAATTGTTTGTGAGATTCTTTACTTATATGGTTATTCTAAATGATGTCCCTAGTCAGAGTCGATGACTAGCACATGTATTAGTTGATGACTACATTTCACAAGTCATGAACATGGAGATGTTAAATTAATAATGTGGGCGCATGTATGACATGAGGCTGGACCGACCCAACGTGAGATATTGTAATATAGTTCTCTTCTTGCAACATGAATACTGTATCCTTAGACCTGAGATTGTCGCATGTTCTCAAGATGTGAATTGACTTACTTAGGGACTATCAAACGCTATCCCGTAACTGGGTAGTTATAAAGGTAGTTTTGGGTTTGTCAGGAAGCATGCTATGAGGCATGGTCAGTCAAGATGGAATTTGTCCCTCTCTTTGTGAGAGAGATATCTCTGGGCCCCTCGAGTGATTGGATCAAGAAATGCATGGCCGTGCTAGGGTTAAGAGTTAACCATTGAAAGGATTCCAATTCACAGTATCGAGAAAGAGAGGTCAGCTTAGAGCCAGACCAAATATCGTGAGACAAAGGGAACAACATGTACTTAATGTCGCAATGGTTCGTCTGATATGATCTTTACGTACACATAGGAGTTGACATGTCTTGCTAGAGGCCGCTGTCAATTATTGGGCCAAGTAAGAGTACTCGGGCTATGTCTATTTGTACGTGAACCTATAGGGTCACACACTTAAGGGGAAGGAAGCCTAATTCGGATTAGATCCAAAATTAGACTGGGCTTTAGGGTTAATGATGGGCCTCGGCGTCAGAAGCCCACCATAACGCCTATATAATGAGGGGCGGGGGCGCGGTTAAGAGATAACCTAATTCGCCACCTGCAAACCAGCAGCCGCCGCTTGCCTCTCGCCCTCGCCAAGCCGCCGTCGCGAACCTAGCAGTTCGATACGTGGCGCTTCCTCCCTGTACGTGTGGATACCTCGGAGGTGCTGCATCTGGAGCACTTGGACGAACCGTGCGAGGACGTGAAGAACGTCGGCGACTACACGGCACTGCTCGACGCGTTCGTCTACATCGAGACGTCTTCCGCTGCTCTGCGCGTCTAGTGGTAATTCCATGACCTATAACCGCAGTAGTTCTTGGTATTATGGGGATGAAAATTTTGTTTTGCGCTAGCGTAGCCTCCCCGTAATCCTACAGGTATCAGCCAGTTATCAGTTGTGATAAGAGGACAATCAAATTGGTGTCCCCACTAGGAGAGGAAGTGGTGACCGAGTTAGTCTCGCCTGAGCCGAAGAAAGGAAGTTGTTATCAGGTGGCTATCGATAGCAGTGAAGCAGACCCAATTGAGAGTATCAAGGTTGTGTCCGAGTTCCCAGATGTGTTTCCAAAGGACCTACCAGGTATGCCACCAGAGCGAAAAGTTGAGTTTGCCATAGAGCTTCTCCCTGGAACTGCCCCCATCTTTAAGAGAGCTTATAGAATATCCGGACTAGAGTTGGCTGAGCTAAAGAAGCAGATCGATGAGTTGTCAGAGAAAGGTTACATCCGGCCAAGCATCTCGCCTTGGGCCGCCCCTATCCTATTTGTGGAGAAGAAAGATGGCACCAAAAGGATGTGTATCGATTATCGAGCTCTGAATGAAGTCATGATCAAGAACAAGTACACTTTGCCCAGAATAGAAGATCTGTTTGACCAGTTGAGAGGAGCCAGTGTGTTCTCCAAGATAGATCTGAGGTCGGGTTATCATCAGCTCAGGATCCGACCTTCAGACATTCCGAAGACGGCATTCATTACCAAGTATGGGTTGTATGAGTTCGCTGTGATGTCTTTCGGTTTAACCAATGCACTGGCCTTCTTTATGAATCTGATGAACAGTGTATTCATGGACTATCTCGATAAGTTTGTGGTGGTATTCATTGATGACATTCTGATTTATTCTCACAGCGAAGAAGAGCATGCATATCATTTGAGGATGGTATTGCAGAGATTGCGAGAGCACCAGTTGTATGCAAAGTTGAGCAAGTGCGAGTTCTGGATCAGTGAAGTTCTGTTCTTGGGTCATATAATCAACAAAGAAGGATTGGCTGTGGATCCGAAGAAAGTGGCAGACATTCTGAACTGGAAAGCGCCAACAGATGCTCGAGGAATTAAGAGCTTTATTGGAATGGCCGGATATTATCGGCGATTCATTGAAGGGTTTTCGAAGATTGCGAAACCAATGACAGCATTGCTAGGCAACAAGGTTGAGTTCAAGTGGACCCAGAAATGTCAAGAGGCCTTCGAAGCGCTGAAAGAGAAGTTGACTACAGTGTCTGTCTTAGTCTTGCCCGATGTGCACAAGCCCTTCTCGGTGTATTGCGATGCTTGTTACACTAGTTTGGGATGTGTGTTGATGCAAGAGGGAAGAGTTGTGGCTTACTCGTCCCGATAATTGAAGGTTCATGAGAAGAATTACCCAATCCATGATCTAGAGTTGGCAGCAGTGGTTCACGCACTGAAGACATGGAGGCACTATCTGTATGGACAGAAATGCGATGTTTACACAGATCACAAGAGTCTGAAGTACATATTCACTAAGTCAGAGCTGAATATGAGGCAACGAAGATGGTTAGAGTTGATCAAAGACTATGAGTTGGAGATTCATTACCATCCAGGCAAAGCGAACGTGGTGGCAGATGCTTTGAGCAGGAAGAGTCAGGTCAATCTAATGGTCGCTCGTCCGATGCCCTATGAGTTGGCCAAAGAGTTTGACAGGTTGAGTCTCGGATTCCTGAATAATTCACGAGGAGTCACAATTGAGTTGGAACCTACCCTGGAGCGGGAAATCAAAGAAGCGCAGAAGAATGATGAGAAGATCAGTGTGATCCGGCGACTGATTCTGGAAGGCAAGGGCAAAGATTTTCGGGAAGATGAAGAAGGTGTGATATGGTTCAAGGACCGCTTGTGCGTTCCCAATGTCCAATCTATTCGAGAATTGATCCTCAAGGAAGCTCATGAGACAGCTTATTCGATTCACCCTGGTAGTGAGAAGATGTATCAGGATCTGAAGAAGAAATTGAAAGTTCCCTTTGCCCGGGAACAGGATCTGGATGTCGCCTAGAGGGGGGGTGAATAGGCGAATAAAAATTATCACTTTATAACTGGAAATTCTTACTCTACTCGAAGGCTGGATCGCAGTGGAATGAAGGACCCTTCAAGTAGGTTGCAGCGGAATTGAAGTTCCTGTCTTAAAATACCCTGCACTTCGAAGACAGCTTATAGCACATATAAATATTGAAGTGCATGTATAGACAACAAATAAGACAGAGAAACAGCACACAGCACAGAGCAGAGCACACAGACACAGGGATTTATCCCGAGGTTCGGCCAAGCCTGAAATGTTTGCCTAGTCCTCGTTGGAGTTAGCCACACCTTGGCTTGGAGTCTATTTCAACTCCTTCCTCCGGTTGCTCAGATCTGTCGGGCGACAGATAGAGCCTTCCACTATGTTGATATCAGTTACAACGATGTCGTGGCTGCTTACAATCTTCTCAACAGCACTCTGACAGAGTAACAATGTGCTCAAGATTTTGCTCTAGCTCTCAGCAGCACTTCCCCTCTCTCTAAAGGCTTATAACTTCGCCTCTACACAAACTAGAGAGATACACAAGAGAGGGAGAGAAAGAATTGATCCAAATGGTGTATGGACTTGTTGGCTGCACTTGTGTACTTGTTTAAGGCACCTAGGGGTCCCTTTTATAGGCACAAGGGGCCTAGGAGCCGTTGGAAGCAATCCAGGAAGGCAAATCTTGCCTTCTGTCGGGTGGTGCACCGGACAGTCCGGTGCACCATCGGACACTGTCCGGTGCCTGATTTCCTTCCATAAATGGAGCAGTCGACCGTTGCAGTCCTGGAGCCGTTGGCGCACCGGACACTGTCCGGTGCACACCGGACAGTCCGGTGCCCCCATCTGACCGTTGGCTCGGCCACGCGTCACGCGCGAATTGCGCGGCCGACCGTTGGCCCAGCCGACCGTTGGCTCACCGGACAGTCCGGTGCACCACCGGACAGTCCGGTGAATTATAACCGAACGTCGCCCGACTTCTCCTGAGAGCGGCGACTTCGCCGCAGCCGACTCACCGGACACTGTCCGGTGCACCACCGGACAGTCCGGTGATTTATAGCCGTACGCCGCCGACTCCTCCCGAGAGTGACCTATTTACCGGAGTTTAACCTGGCGCACCGGACACTGTCCGGTGCACCACCGGACAGTCCGGTGCACCACCGGACAGTCTGGTGTGCCAGACTGAGCTGAGTCTTGGCTGTACACAGCCAAGCCTTTTGCACCTCTTTCTTTTCTTCTTCTTTCTGTTTCTAACACTTAGACAAATATGTTAGTACACAAAAACCAATGTACTAAGTTTAGAAACATACCTTCTCTTAATTATTACGTCTATAGCATTTCACATGCTTGAGCTTTGATGTTGGACTCATAAATCATCAAGTCGGCTTGACTTGATCTAGATTGACATTTCTTAG
The DNA here is from genome assembly GCA_029449295.1 of Zea luxurians. Lineage (NCBI taxonomy): Eukaryota > Viridiplantae > Streptophyta > Magnoliopsida > Poales > Poaceae > Zea > Zea luxurians. Next base: position 8,468,148 of record JAOPSE010000035.1, read on the forward strand.
CTCCAACATCCTGCAAAGGTCACATAGAACATCTCCAAACATAGGAACAACCCAAACTAAAGATCAAGATGAACTTAGCTCTTTTGGGCTGCTTCCAGTTCTGGTTTTGACACTTGTTCTCCTTCTAGTGACCTTGATCTCCTTAGAGCTTGATCTTGAGCCTTATGACTTACACCACATAACTATAGCTATTACCTCATTGGTTGTAAGTCACGTCCTTATGTAGTGATCCTTGATGTGCCGTAGCTGTTCTCAACTCGATCACCCTTGACTTTGCAAGCCTTCTTCTTCACCCTTGGCTTTGGGTTCCTTAGCCTCCTTGACCTTCTCCCGTGCACTTGGTACCTTGAAGCTCTTCTTGCTCCGTCCTTGGCTTGATCAGTTGTCTCCGAGCTACGCACCCGAGTATCACTTTTGCAATGTCCATCTTACTTGTGATGTCCATCATGTATCCATAATCCAGTTCTTGGACCATCACATTTCTTCACTTGTGTTGAACCCTGTTAGCTTTACATTAAGCACCTGTTCAACACTTAGCACACTTGTTAGTCCTTTAATTGAGTTGTCATCCAAACACCAAAACCCACAAGAGAGCTTTCAATCTCCCCCTTTTTGGTGATTGATGGCAACACAATTAAGGCTTACATAAGAGTGAAATTTAAAGCACAAATTGAGTTCTAAGATTGTAGAATGCTCCCCCTAAATATGTGCTTGCATTAAAAACTTAGCTTTGGCCTTAAATGCCAAAATGCACATACTTAGGCTAAATCGAAACATTGCTACACCTTAGCACCTGTGGGATGCATTGTGCCAAGGACCAAACCATGACACAAATGCACAGAATCAAAGTTAAACACCATTCACTTAAGTGGATATATCACAGGAATATCAACCTACCACTATTCACCATTAAGATACCAATTTAAACTAAGATACCAATTTAAAACAATCTTAAAGCACCTTTAATCTTAAAGCACCATTAACCACATGACTATCTATTATACTATAGAAGCCAATTAATTCATAGCAGTGGAAACACTAGTCCATATGATGCAGCACATATAATACTGCAAGAAGCATGTGATAAGACTTATCAATAACACACTAACAATGCTCAAACTAACACATCACCCCTTAGGATAAGCTTTCCTCTCAGGTTGAGATAAGCTTTAATGCACATATTCTCCCCCTTTGACATCAAACACCAAAACCATATTCAAGCAAGAACATAGGATGATGTCAAGGGATAGCAGGGTGTTAAGGAGGAGAGACACATTATCAAAACTCCCCCTTACTTATTGAGCATATGCACTACCAAATTTAAGTAAGATACAAATACGCAAAAAGATTAATACTTCCTTTTGTACCTTTTACCATGTTGTAGTGTACTTCCCATATTGAAAGTATTTAATCTCTCGAGAGCTTCTCCACACTTGTGCCTGATTCTTTATCCTAACCTTTTCTTGTTGCTAAGACACCAAACTTAGAACAAGTTATAGTATCGGGCACAAGAAGAGACTTCTATTCTAATGATTATCAAAAGATGTCAATTAAAGCAAACCACCATGGCTACCAATTGAAAGATACCAATTGCAAGATCATTTATTATCATAGCCTCATGATATTTAAGGATGTAGTATCACCAAATTTTATAGAGCATGAGCAATCTAAAAATATGTAATTACTCATGACTTAAGATACCAATTCCTTGACTTACAGAGGTACCCCAGTCCTGATTGCTCCATTTCTTGCTCATCTTCTCGTTTCCTCCTTGAGACTGTACAAGATCGCTCAAGAAACAATTAGTCTCAAAAGGCACAAGTTATGTGTGCTCCCCCTGAACTTGTGCATCAAGTATTTGAATGACTTGCACTTTGCACATTCTAGCTTCCTCAGAACTAGAGGGGATCACAACATACCTTTCAAAGATACCAATTTGAATATCAAATGAATGATTGACTTAATCCAACAATGCATGCCTCAAGAAGTATAATATTTTACGAGCAACCTAGACATGCTTCATACTTGACAATCATTGCACCACATATACCAATTGAAAAACAACACGATCATGCATATAAAGCGCAATGTCTAAGCACATCATAATTAAGAAAGTTCCTTAGATACACCAAAAGAATCAACATTATAAAGAAAAAGAGCACCTAAGCCAAGACACTACCAATTCAGAGGCAAGACCATAGTTGTGATCACAATTAAAAGAACTTCAAGATATTCAATGAAATTGCATAGTTCCATTTTTCATACCTTTGCCTTGTATGGCCATGAGAGCACCAGTTATTACCACAAGTTCCCTATTGTTTATGCACTTCATAGCTCGAGAGGGTTGCATTAGAGGCATAATACATAGTGCCAAAATAGGGTAATCATGTGAACATGGACTAAACAAGATGTCATGCTTGCACACATAGGTTACTCATTACACACGTATAGCATGATTTACAAAGAAAACAGGTTTATCCATGAACACATAAAGAATTAATCATGGTAAATACCTTAAATGCTAAGCTACCAAAAAAATATGACTTATAGAGCACTTAGTCATGATTAAGCACACATGGTTATGATCTTGGAAATTATTAATCCTGGATCGAAAGGTACTCACATAGGCAATCAAAGGCATAACTACTCCAAGGATAGGTGAACACACCATTCCAACTTAAGAGCAATACTGATAATATACTTAGGAAACACAGGTACCGTCCTTTGGAGAGCCAGATACACAATGAAGGTGTTGATTCACCAATAATGATCAAGGACCCCTACAAATCATTCCACTTGAGATGAACATGGGATTAGTGTCTCACAATAATTCAACCTTGGGTCAATAAACACCAAAACAATTAACAGCTTAAGCATAGAGTTTTAGATAACCGTCTTAAGCTCTCCCATGGTCTCCAGTCCATCTCAAGGCACCTGCATGGTCTAGTTAGCACAGTTTGGTACCCATCTCGGGATGGGTCCATAATGATCATCTAAATGTGCCTTTGGTACCCAAATTGCCTTTGTGCTAGTTCTAGGTGATCTCGTTATAGATCTAGCACAAGTATATGATTTGGGTCTCCTACGCGAATAAGGTTGAGACAAATTCACTTGCTTAGGAATCTTACCTTTATAACATACCTTGGGTAGATGACCCTGCTCACCACACTTGTAGCAGAAGCGTCGCTCAACCTGACATGACGCTTGCTGTTTGTCATTTTCCTTGGTGAGGGTCACCTTGGAGGATGCACATCCTTGATTCTTCATGACCAGACATGAAGTGATCGTGTGGTCCTTATTGTTGCATCCAAAACAACTCCTTGTCCCTTCATTCTTGTCTTTGTACGGACAAGATGCGATGAGGTGGCCTAACTTCTTGCACTTGAAGCACCTCCTTTTTCCTTTTCCCTTTTTGTACTTGAATGACATGGAGAGATGATCAGTGCAATCAACATGATTAATTTAATTTTTACCTTTTTCCTTGTTCATGTTGATTTCTTCATTTATTGCTTTGGGAACATCCTTCTTATGGAGTTTGACCCTTGCTGCGGTTTCTCCTTCCTTAAGCTTCTTTACCACGTGTTCGTAGATATCTTGTGGAAGTCGAGCAAGGCATCTTCTCCTTAATTGTCTTTGTTTCTTGTTCCCAAGCAATTTCCTTTTTGATCCTACAACTTGTTTCTCAAACAAAGATTGACCTTTCTTGGGGCGGTGGAGGTCAGCACATGATAATATTTTGACCAATTGATTACTAGTGCAAGAATGAAGTTCATATGAGTTTAAACTAGTAATTACTACCTCATGAGCAATATTGAGCATGATATAATCATCAACTAGTTTACTATGAGAGTATGACAACGTATCATACTTTTCACCAAGAGCAAGCTTTTCTAAATTCATTGTTTCTATTTGACTTCTAAGCATAGAATTTTCAGTTTTAAGTTGAGCAACATTAGATAGAGCATCATCATTATTACTTTGCTCAATTAACATTGAATCATATCGTTGGACCAAGACATCATGAGAGCACCTTAGCTCCTCATGTCCTTTGGTCATCTTCTTCAGGCTGTTGTTTGTTTTGATGAGAGTCTCCTCTAGCCTGAGAAGCATCTCGCCTTGTTCCTTGTTCCTTCTCAACAACTTAACCAAGAGACCTTTGTCCGCTTTGTTGAGATGGTTGTAGAAACGGTGAATCTCCTCTTCTTCCACATCATCGGTCTCATTTTCCCTGTCATTAATGTCAGTGGAAGCAATATAGGAAAATGTACCTTGTGATGATGAAGATTCATCCTCGCTATCATCCTCATATTCCTCCTCATCATGGCTTTCGTCTCCACTATCATTGTTAGCAATAAAACATTTATCACTAGTGGAGAACAAACCTGTTGACGAGGTGGATTCATCGTTTGGGTGCCATCGTTCTTGTTCTTCTCCCCTTGAACGGTTAGCATCACAAGCAATATAGGGAGTAGGAGCAGTACAATTTGCCACAAAATATTTTACTTTAATTCTATTCCATAAATCATGAGCATCAACAAATAAATCATTATCACTACTCATGATGGCAAAATAGGCATCTCTAGAAAGAGAATCAACTAAGATGTTGCAAGCATGGTGATTTAGAGATAGACATCTTAGTTCATCATTAGAAGGATTTTTACTAACATTAGAGGGAAAAATACTTCTACTAAAGATCTGTCTCAAATCAGGATCAACACTCATGAAAGCACTATAAATAGAGACAGACCAAGACTTGTAATTAGAACCATCGCCTAAAAGAAGTTCTACAGTTACCTCTTCTGACGACATCGTTATCTCCAGACGGCTAAGCCCACACTAGAGAGGCCTAGCTCCGATACCAATTGAAAGTTCCCTTTGCCCGGGAACAGGATCTGGATATCGCCTTGAGGGGGGGTGAATAGGTGAATAAAAATTATCACTTTATAACTGGAAATTCTTACTCTACTCGAAGGCTGGATCGCAGTGGAATGAAGGACCCTTCAAGTAGGTTGCAGCGGAATTGAAGTTCCTGTCTTAAAATACCCTGCACTTCGAAGACAGCTTATAGCACATATAAATATTGAAGTGCAAGTATAGACAACAAATAAGACAGAGAAACAGCACACAACACAGAGCAGAGCACACAGACACAGGGATTTATCCCGAGGTTCGGCCAAGCCTGAAATGCTTGCCTAGTCCTCGTTGGAGTTAGCCACACCTTGGCTTGGAGTCTATTTCAACTCCTTCCTCCATTTGCTCAGATCTGTCGGGCGACAGATAGAGCCTTCCACTATGCTGATATCAGTTACAACGATGTCGTGGCTGCTTACAATCTTCTCAACAGCACTCCGACAGAGTAACAATGCGCTCAAGATTTTGCTCTAGCTCTCAGCAGCACTTCCCCTCTCTCTAAAGGCTTATAACTTCGCCTGTACACAAACTAGAGAGATACACAAGAGAGGGAGAGAAAGAATTGATCCAAATGGTGTATGGACTTGTTGGCTGCACTTGTGTAATTGTTTGAGGCGCCTAGGGGTCCCTTTTATAGGCACAAGGGGCCTAGGAGCCGTTGGAAGCAATCCAGGAAGGCAAATCTTGCCTTCTGTTGGGTGGTGCACCGGACAGTCCGGTGCACCACCGGACACTGTCTGGTGCTTGATTTCCTTCCATAAATGGAGCAGTCGACCGTTGCAGTCCTGGAGCCGTTGGCGCACCGGACACTGTCCGGTGCACACCGGACAGTCCGGTGCCCCCATCTGACCGTTGGCTCGGTCACGCGTCACGCGCAGATTGCGCGGCCGACCATTGGCCCAGCCGACCGTTGGCTCACCGGACAGTCCGGTGCACCACGGGACAGTCCGGTGAATTATAACCGAACGTCGCCCGACTTCTCCCGAGAGCGGTGACTTCGCCGCAGCCGACTCACCAGACACTGTTCGGTGCACCACCGGACAGTCCGGTGATTTATAGCCGTACGCCGCCGACTCCTCCCGAGAGCGACCTGTTTACCGGAGTTTAACCTGGCGCATCGGACACTGTCCGGTGCACCACCGGACAGTCCGGTGTGCCAGACTGAGCTGAGTCTTGGCTGTACACAGCCAAGCCTTTTGCACCTCTTTCTTTTCTTCTTCTTTCTGTTTCTAACACTTAGACAAATATGTTAGTACACAAAAACCAATGTACTAAGTTTAGAAACATACCTTCTCTTAATTATTACGTCTATAGCATTTCACATGCTTGAGCTTTGATGTTGGACTCATAAATCATCAAGTCGGCTTGACTTGATCTAGATTGACATTTCTTAGCTCCAACATCCTGCAAAGGTCACATAGAACATCTCCAAACATAGGAACAACCCAAACTAAAGATCAAGATGAACTTAGCTCTTTTGGGCTGCTTCCAGTTCTGGTTTTGACACTTGTTCTCCTTCTAGTGACCTTGATCTCCTTAGAGCTTGATCTTGAGCCTTATGACTTACACCACATAACTGTAGCTATTACCTCATTGGTTGTAAGTCACGTCCTTATGTAGTGATCCTTGATGTGCCGTAGCTGTTCTCAACTCGATCACCCTTGACTTTGCAAGCCTTCTTATTCTCCCTTGGCTTTGGGTTCCTCAGCCTCCTTGACCTTCTCCCGTGCACTTGGTACCTCGAAGCTCTTCTTGCTCCATCCTTGGCTTGATCAGTTGTCTCCAAGCTACGCACCCGAGTATCACTTTTGCAATGTCCATCTTACTTGTGATGTCCATCATGTATCCATAATCCAGTTCTTGGACCATCACATTTGTTCACTTGTGTTGAACCCTGTTAGCTTTACATTAAGCACCTGTTCAACACTTAGCACACTTGTTAGTCCTTTAATTGAGTTGTCATCCAAACACCAAAACCCACAAGAGAGCTTTCAGAAATTCTGGTGGTACGGAATGAAGAGAGAAATCGCAGAGCATGTGGCTATGTGTGATAGTTGTCGGCGGATCAAGGCAGAGCACCAGAGACCAGCTGGATTGTTGCAACCGTTGCAAATCCCTCAGTGGAAATGGGATGAAATCGGTATGGATTTCATAGTCGGATTGCCTCTCACTCGAGCCGGCTACGATTCCATTTGGGTAGTAGTGGACCGCTTAACCAAGTCAGCCCACTTCATACCAGTCAAGACCAACTACAGCAGTGTAGTATTGGCAGAGTTGTACATGTCTCGGATCGTTTGTTTCCATGGTGTGCCAAAGAAGATAGTGTCAGACAGAGGAACACAGTTCACCTCTCATTTCTGGCAGCAGTTGCATGAAGCCTTGGGCACACATCTGAATTTTAGTTTAGCTTATCATCCGCAGACAGATGGTCAGACTGAAAGAACCAATCAAATCCTCGAAGACATGTTGAGAGCCTGTGCGTTGCAAGATCAGTCCGGATGGGACAAGAAATTGCCTTATGCAGAGTTCTCCTATAACAACAGTTACCAGGCCAGTTTGAAGATGTCACCATTCCAGGCGCTCTATGGAAGGAGTTGTAGAACTCCGTTGCAATGGGATTAGCCTGGAGAAAAGCAAGTGTTCGGGCCAGACATTCTACTTGAAGCTGAAGAGAACATCAAGATGGTTTGAGAGAACCTGAAGATAGCGCAATCAAGGCAGCGAAGCTATGCAGATACAAGAAGAAGGGAGCTGAGTTTCGAAGTCAGAGACTTCATCTATCTGAAAGTGTCACCGATCAGAGGAGTCAGAAGGTTCGGAGTCAAAGGCAAGCTAGCACCCCGCTACATCGGTTCATATCAGATTCTCGCAAGGCGTGGAGAAGTGGCCTATCAGCTCAGACTGCCAGAGAATTTGTCTACTGTGCATGATGTCTTTCATGTGTCTCAGTTGAAGAAGTGCTTGCGTGTGCCAGAAGAGCAGTTGCCAGTTGAAGGTCTTGAAGTCCAGGAGGACTTGACCTACGTTGAGAAGCCAACGCAAATCCTTGAGACCGCAGACAGAGTCACCTGAAGGAAGACCATCAGAATGTGCAAAGTCAGGTGGAATCATCATTCAAAGGAAGAAGCAACCTGGGAGCGTGAAGATGATCTGATGGCCAAATACCCTGAGCTCTTTGCTAGCCAACCCTGAATCTCGAGGGCGAGATTCTTTTAAGGGGGATAGGTTTGTAACACCCCGAATTTTTTGGAGTTGATTTTTTTTCTTTTCTTCAGTCTCCAAATTCGGGTGTTACCTCTCTTTCCCATTTCTTTTCGCTAAAACCTCACCCGTCTTCAAAACTTTAAGTTATGTGATAATAGTAAACCCTAGAGTTAATTTCTTTGATTTGCTGCACCATGCCGAACCATGCATATTCGGTTGTTTGAAAGTGTGAAGGCATTCATACAGAAAATAGATATCAAAAAAGGGAAAATCTTTTCTTTTCTCACTCCTCCCTCGCCTCCCCTTTTTGGCCCAGCCGCCCCCTTGGCGCGTGGCCCAGCCGGCCCCCGGCCCAGCCAGCCTCCCCCCCGCGTGCCCCCTGCTTTGGGCCCAAGTTGGCCCAGCCGCCCCTCCCTCCCCTCCCCCAAATCCCTCTCCCCTCCTCAACCGCCCGCCCCTCCCCTGCACGCCCGAACCGCCGCCACCGCCGCCGCCACCGATCTCGCCGCGGTGAGGCTCCCCCTCTCCCCCTCCCCTCTTCTCCCTCCCCTCCCTCCCCCTTCCCCGCCCGCCGGCGCTCTCCCGCGCCTGCCCGGCCGCGTTCGCCCGCCGGCCCCGCCTCGGCCCCGCCTCGCCGACCACCGGCCGCGCCGACCCCGGTCCCGTCCCGCCTGGCACGAGCGCCCCGACCCCGCCCCTCCCCTCGGCTCACCGGCCATGGCGCCCGGCCCCCGGCGCCCCCCGCCCGCGGCGAGCCTCGCCCTCCCCGCGCCCGGCCCCGCGCTCGCCGGCGCCCTCCCGCGGCGCGGCGGTCCCGCCGGCCCGGCAGCGCCGCCCCCGGCCGCGCCCGCCCAGCCCTGACCCCGGCCACCCCACCCCCGTGCGCGCCACTCCGGCCGCCTCGGCCCCGCCTCGCCCCGGCCCCAGCCGCGCCGTCCCCGGCCGCGCCCGCCGGCCATGGCGGCCCCTGCCCATTGCGCCCGCGCCGTCCCCCACCCCGGCATGGTGGCCAGTCGTGGCCCGCCGGCCGTGGCGCCCGCCCGCGCGCGCTCCCCTGCCCGCGGCATCGCCCGTCCCGCCCGTGCTCGCCCGCCCGCCCCGGCGTGCCCTGCTCGCGTCGTGACGGCCCCGACGCGGCCTCGAGCTCGGCCCATCGTACTTGTGGCGCTCGGCCAGCGCGCGGCCCCGACGTGCGCACGGCAATTTCGCGGCGCGTGCGTGCGGCCTTGCGCGCGTGCTCACGTAATGCGCAATGCCCTGGCACGACTCGTCATGCCCTCGTCTACCCCTAGACATGCCCGTCTACCCCCCCCCCCCCCCCGTTATATTTTATGCGCACTAATTACGATTGTTCCTGTTAATGAAATAGGAAACTCAATTTAGAAATTCGGTTACGTTAGTTAATTCATATAGTTAATCGTCTATCTCATTTAATGTTGATCTACTAAAAGTGGTTATGTTTCTATTAGTGCATGTAGCTAATCTTGGATCTCGTTTAATGTTGATCAATTGAAAATAGTTATAGTTATATTAGCGCTTGTGGCTAATACTTGTTAGTGAAACTCAATGGAATTAAGTCACGTAGCGCTTAGTTATGCATCCACCCGTAATACGTTTCGAGTAAGCTTTAACCCCGCGAGACCTTCCCCCGTTTCCTTCCAACCATGGTAAATGCAATATCGTATGTCATATTTTATGCATGTTTAATCTATTTGTTCTCTTGTATGGTGTACTGTTTGTTTCCTAATTTGAATGGATGGATGTATGTATGTTTGCACTCGCATAGAGAACGATCCGGTTGAAGAGCCCGAAGAACTCGCAGGAGAAGTCCCTGAGCAGCAGTCGGTTGGTGGAGGCAAGTGTCCCTTGACCTATCTCCATCCTATTCATTCTTTAATTCACCTCCCGCATTACACATTTATGCCTAAGGATTGACTAGCTTTTGTTATCCATGTCCTTGTTTACCTACTTGGGTCGGATTATTATTGGCTAGCTTTATGCTATTGCTTAACATTAATCAATGAACATGATGAGAACTATTTATGATACGCTGTTTTCCCCTCTTTTATTATGATGTTATACTTGTGACCTTCAAGGGGGCTCGAGCGGTTTTTCGAGTGCCTCTCCGTAAGGACCTATTCGTTGTATGACCGCCCAGGAAAACAGTGCAACCATGAGGGTGGAGTGGGACGCCCTTAGCTGAGTAATTAGAGGAACCGGGGTGTAGTTCTCTTAGCCGTCGTGCCGTCAATGGGGCTCGGTGTATGCGGCTCGCTCTGCCAAGGTTGATTTGTCCCTTGGGGAGGAGTGCGGTACATTTATGAAACCTAACGGGCGGCTACAGCCTCGGGGAATCTTTGTAAAGGCTACGTAGTGATGCCCTGCTGGACCACCTAGGCAGTGGTCAATGGGGAGTAGCTCTCTCCGGGCAGAAAGGGAATCATGGCTTGTGGGTAAAGTGCACAACCTCTGCAGAGTGTTATGAAAACTGATATATCAGCCGTGCTCGCGGTTATGAGCGGCCAAGGGAGCTCCAGTGATTAGTGGTACTTGATCAGAGACATTTTGGTTTACAGGTGGCAATGAGATTGATGGTTCTGGTTATGACTATGGTGCTGGTAAGTGGTATTCTTTCCGTTTGGAAAGGGTACATCGGGCTAATAACTTGGGTTAATGTTAAAACCTGGCTTTCTGCTAGTAAATAATAATCTGACCAACTAAAAGCAACTGCTTGACTTACCCCCACATAAAGCTAGTCCACTACAGCCAAACAGGATACTTGCTGAGTATGTTGATGTGTACTCACCCTTGCTCTACACACAAACCCCCCCAGGTTGTCCGCATTGCAACCACTGCTCAGGAGAAGATGAAGCCGTGGAAGGAGACTTCCAGGAGTTCCAGGACTACGACGAGTTCTAGGTGTGGGTTAGCGGCAACCCCCAATCGGCTGCCTGTGAAGGCCGCAGTTATCTACGTTTCGTTTTTGCACTTTGATTATTGTAAAGACTATGTGGATGTCTCAGACATATGATGTAATCGACTACTATTTCCCTTTTTAATACTATTTGAGCACTGTGTGATGATGTCCATGTTATGTAACTGCTGTGTACGTGAATTGCTGATCCTGGCACGTACATGGTTCACATTCGGTTTGCCTTCTAAAACCGGGTGTGACAGTACGTTGATTTGTACTCACCCTTGCTTTAAAAACCACCCCACCCTATGTTGTCCCCACTGTATTCAGTGCTCAGGAGGAGATGCTGGCAACATGGAGGACTTTGAGGAGTTTCAGGACTACAACGAGTTCTAGTTATCTTAGCGGCAAACCCCTAGTCAGCTGCCTGTGAAGGCCTTATCTACTATGTTTTGTATTTCGCACTTTGATAATGTTAATGACTATGTTATAGAGGCTATGGATGTCTTGGACATCTTGATGTGATAAAGTACCTTTCTGCTATTTACTTTGAGCAATGTGTGATGATGTCTAATTATGTAATCGCTGTGTACGTGAGTTTCTGATCCTGGCACATACATGGTTCGCATTCGGTTTGCCTTCCAAAACCAGGTGTGACATAAGTGGTATCAAAGCCTTGCTGACTGTAGGACCGCTAACCAAGACTAGAATGGTCGCCCTAAGGACTATAGACCTCTACCCTTACCTTGACCTTTAGTGTCATTTCAAAAGTTGGTCATCTTGATCAATTCTATGTTATTACTCATCTTACAAAATTTTGCTCACTTTTCTTTCTGTTTACTTGCTAGTCACATAGTTCTACTCTCACTCTTGTGCTTACAATGTCTTTTGTAGATGGCCCATATTAGATGCACTGCATGTAAGTCAGTGATCCCCTTTTTGCCCTCTCGCCTGGTAGAGCGCCCTCTACGCCGCACAGTAACTGGTTAGTCTAGCCATCGTCGCCTACACGAGGAGCAAGAGCGCTGATGCCAGGAGCAGGAGTAGTAGGACTCTTCCCCCTCGCCTCAGCAAGAGGTGGAGTTTGGAAGGCAGCCTTCCCCTGCACCTCAGCCAGAGATCCCCCCTGCACCACTATAGGGTATCCCTGGTGCTGGAGGAGACCCTGACGACGATGACGACGACATCGGTAGCAGTTCGAGCCACAGCACAGAGCTCTCGGAGGAGCAGGAGTCGGGGGGATAGATCACTAGACCTATCACTCGCGATGCCGCTCGCGGGTGTCACTTCCATGACGCTCTCGACACCTTGCTGCGTTGGACCTTCTACTGACACACTTGGTCCATCGAGTACCATTGTGTAGTCTACCAGCATCGTCGCGGGTTATACCCAGACCAGTGGGAGGCTACATGCTTGGTGTGCCATTCGAACGATGATCTCTGGGTGTAGAGGCCTTCTCAGAGCATTGTTCTATCACTGAGAGGGATACTGCCGAGGCAGCCATGCAAGATGCTGCACAACGTGCACTTTCACAGTATTGCTCGTTGTTTAGTGCTGCAGGGTAGCTGGCGGCCTCGACCTGAAGTACTACCCTCGTCGTTTGATCGGTAGTGCTGGAGGTGTGATTGTCTCGCCCGTTGGGGAGGGCAATCCCAAGCTAAACAGCATGGTCAACCTAGTCGCCGTGTTCAACACCGAGCTGGACCACACCCTTGACGAGTTGGGCAAGGTTCGAGCGGAGGTTGTAGAATTGTGTGCTGAGTGCACCGTGCCACTATCAGGATGGTGGTTCTCCCGCTCCTGTCGGGATTCAGCACCCTTACTGCTCGCCGCCCCGTGGTCGCTTTGATTACGGCACCTCTAACTGCAAGGCCCAGATAGACTTGGAGCCATAGATCGATGGAGCTGGAGTTTGTAATAGTGCTTAATTCAGTGTTTTAGTCTTAGTCAGTCTTAGTTAGAGTTAGTTTGCTTACCATATGTTTTGATGCTTGTCATGATGAACTTGTAATGAAGTCGGATCTTTGTAATGATTGTCACTAAGGTGTCGGCACCCCCTGTAACTTGGTGTAGTTATTAATAAAGTCAGTTATCTAGTTGGGCAATCCCTTTATTTCCACTTTCCTCGTTATCTGAGAAGCTGTGTTGAGAGTTAGTGAAGATGATCAATTGTTCAGTGCTATGAAGATTTCCATATACCTTTTCTTATGCTGATAGACTGTGGAGTCAGATCTGATATGTGTGTGCTCTCTACAGATGTCTGAGAACAGGCGCAGAGGTGGAAGGCGTGCTCAGCAGGAGCAGCAGGCACCCCAGGAGGAGGCAGCTCAGCAGTAGTTGCCACCGCCACCCCTGATGACTATTGAGCAGATGTTGCTGATGCAAACTCAACCAGTCCAAGCAATTAGTTAGACTTTAGCAGCAATGCAGCAGGTGCAGCAGCAGCAACCCCACCTCAACCTCAGATGCAAGTCCAGATGCCACAAGTGCCCAGAGACAAGCGGACAGAGTTCATGAGTTGCCATCCCCCTGTCTTTGCCCATTCTGTTGATCCCATGGAAGCCAAAGATTAGTTGCGTATCATGGAGCGTGAGTTGCACACTGCTCAGTGCAACAATCACGAGAAGGTTCTGTATGGTCCCTGACGGCTAAGAGGAGCAGCACAGTCCTGGGGGGAGTCTTACCTCGCCACCCATGCCGACCTTGAAGCCATCACCTGGGATGAGTGCAGGGACAACTTCCGTTGTTACCACATGCCTGAAGGGCTGATGATAGTAAGGAAGGAAGAATTTCTAGCATTGAAGCAAGGCCCGCTGTCTGTCAGTGAGTACAGGGACAAGTTTCTGCAGTTGTCATGCTATGCACTAGAAGATGTCAATATAGATGCTAAGAGGCAGTACCGCTTTTCTGAGAGGTTTGGTTGATCCCCTTCACTACCAGCTGATGAACCACACTTTCCCTACCTTCCAGCATTTGATCAACAGAGCCATAATGACTGAAAGTAAGCACCGGGAGATGGATGATAGGAAACACAAGATTGGTGGACCTTAGGCCGGGAGTAGCAGATGTCCCCGCTACTCAGGCAACCCACCTCAGTAATTCAAGCAAGGTCACCAGCACCAGCACCAGCATCAGCGCTAGAACCAGCAGCAGTATCAGAGGTAGTTTCCTCAACAGCAGCAGTAGTACCGTCAGAACAACCCGCAAGGAGGAAATCCGTACCTGCGTCAGAACAATAAGGCACCTCGCCTTCCTACCCTAGCAACCAACCAGAGCAACCAAGAAGTTCCAGCGCAAGGAGGAGGCCGCACATGTTTCCACTTTGGGGAACAAGGCCATTGGGCGAATCATTGCCCAAAGAAAGCAGCTCAACAACAGCTAGCTCCCAATGCCCCTGCTAGGCAGAATGCATTGCAACAAGGAGGCAACAACCATGGACAGCCTCGTGCCCAATACGGAAAGGTGAACCACCTGGAGGCCGACACAGTCCAAGAGACCCCATGAGTGGCACTAGGTACGTTCTCAATCGAGTAAAATTCTGCAAATGTGTTATTTGATAATAAAGCAACGCATTCTTTTGTGACTGCATCATGGGTTGAATCACACAATATAATAGTAGCACCCATGTATCCACCTATGAGGGTTAGTTCAATTGGTGGGAGAACCCAAACAGATAGATTTTGCCCGAGTGCAAGAGTTCAAATAGGGGGGATAGAGTTCCTCGCTGATCTAGTAGTTATGGGTAACCAGGATGCGACTATAGATGTGATCCTAGGGATGAATTGGTAACCAAATATCAAGAAAGTCTTAGCTGTGACAAGAGAACGGTGAAGTTAGTGTCCTTATCAGGAGAGGAAGTGTTAGTGGAGTTGGTCTTGTCTGGACCAAGGAAAGGAAGCTGTCACCAAGTGTGATGCCCAGTTTGCAAAGAAGAGAAGTTGGAGTTTATTCTTTCCTTGTTTCTTTTTTCCTTCTTTCTTTCGGGTGGTACGCTTTTGGGGTTGGGAATTTTTGGGGAAGCATTCACCAGTAAAACAGTAGAATTTTGGTCAGACTCTGCGCTGGGGGGTCGGGGGTTGACGTGTGAACGAGTTGGGCCGTGGTTCTTGATCCGGCCCACTAGTTCCCCTAACCCTAGCCACCCCTCCCCTAATCCATTGGGATTTTTTTCAGCCGTCCCCCCTCCCCTTTCTCTTGTGCAGCCGCCCCGCCTCTCTCTAGCCTTGGAGGACGCCCCTCTCACTCCTCCACCCATTTGCAGCCGCCACCCCACCTCCCCCATCAAACCCTAGCCGCCCCTCCTCAAGCTCTTCTCTCCAAGGTGCCATTCCTTTCCCGCTCGGATCTACGTCGTGTTGGTGCAAGTCTCCAATTGGATTTTGGTGAAGGGAAGAAGAAGGGAGGAAAGGGGGAGGATTCAAGGTGATTTTGAGATTGTATCTTGTTTAATTGTGTTGTCATCCAATTGGTTATATGTTTACCTATCCGAATCGGTAGAGGTGCTGTCCTGAAATTTTGTGGGTGGGCGAACAGCAGTAGTTATAGGGATTTCTGGGAATTTTTCGTGGGTAATTAGTGGGGATCAGTGGGTGAATCATGTAGAGCTTTGTCATACCTTTCCAACGAGTACTTATGCGCTCGATTCGGAGTTATATTTTAGGAGATATCGCTGTTCGAATCCGGGTATGTTGCTGTCCAAAAAAAACAGATTTCTGCAGGTGGGCGAACAACAGTAGTATTAGCAGTTTCTGGGGATTTTTCGTGGGAAATTAGTGATAATCAGTGTGAGAATCATGTAGAGCTTTGTCACACCTTTCCAACGAGTACTTATGCGCTCGATTCGGAGTTATGCATTAGGAGATATCGCTGTTTGAACCCGGCTAGGTTGTTGTCCAAAAACAGATTGCAGGATGTATCTTGTGGACGGTTTTGGGCTAAGTAGATGTGGGAATTTAATTACCTTTTGAATACAAAACTTGTGGGGAATTTTATGTAGATGCTTCCGGAGTTTTTTATGGATATTACTGCTGTTATAATTTTAAAGTTATGAAATTATCAAGCAGCGCTGCTGCAATTTGGTGGTGATGGGGAGAGTTGTCGCTCGCGACGGGTTGGAATTGTGTGTAGGTGCGGCGTTGTTTATTAGCGTTTGTTATGTGAATTTGTGCACTAAGGTGTGTGTCAAAAAAAACAGGTGGTGGACTTCCGGATCGTACTTAGTACCATTCCAAATTTCTGGTGAAGGCAAGTAAATACAGTGGTGGTTCCTACCGTTTGGTTTGCATCCTATTCCCTATCATTGAGTATGCATAAGTTTTAAATATGTTAATCATTGAATTCTATGATGAAGTTTATTTGTTCGAAAGTATTAATTCTCAATTGTCTAATATTGTGGATGATCATGATTTGGTAATGATATATGTGGTTGATTCCCATCTTGGATGAAGTTGAAGTATCTTTTTGAATCACGTTATATGAAGTGTTGTAGGCATGTCATGCACATCGCATCATCCATCTTGCATTTTGAAGTTATGTCGTGATCTTATGGTCCGACCGTACCGGTACATTTTTTAGCATCGTACGTTGCCCGAGGAGGGGTACGATGCGGCTTCATATCCTTAGAGGTATGAAGGCAGAAGTCATCCTTGCATTTGCAGACATTTGCACTCATGAGGTATATATGAAGTGTGACATTACTATGTTACTATTCTGGTTTCTACCTGCGAGGTGTGGTAACTAGGTGTATTGTACGTTGTATATGTGCTGCACCTTCGTAATAAGAAGGTTGTGAAATCAAGTGGTGGTAAAACAATGTTCTTATGTGGTTAAACAGTTTGATATTATTTTACTTGCTGAGATGTGTCATCTCACTCTTGCATTGCTCAATGCAGGTACTTGATACATGTTGGGAATGAGGGAATAGCAGCACGTCCACTTTCACTCTCATAATAACCCTGCCCAGGCGCAGCCATGATTTAATTAGAAACTTGTTGTCAAAGGAAGTTTGTTTTTTTAACTAGTCGTGCACACTGGTTAATTCAGTTCATGTCGTATGTTTAACTTCCCTTTGCTAGCCGATTAATAATACTTAGTATGTTTTTGTCATGATATATGTTTATACACTGTTGGCCCCTCATTTATGCAATTTTGCAAAGGAGATGCTGCCGAATTTTTATATATAGATGTCAGAAGTGTAGTTCAGTAGCATTCCGAGGTGTCTGTGGAACCCGGGGTGTTACACCAAGTCACCGCCCATATTGAGGAAATCGAGCCATCAGAAGCTATCAGTGTAGTATTAGAATTTCCAGATGTGTTTCTCGAGGAGTTACCAGGCATGACACCTAAAAGAAAAGGTGAATTTGCAATAGAGCTTATACCTGGCACCGCCCCTATTTCCAAGAGAGCCTATCGAGTGTCCAGACCAGAATTGGTGGAACTCAAGAAGCAGATTGATGAGTTGTTAGAGAAAGGCTACATCAGACCAAGTACCTCGCCTTGGGGGCATCCCCAGTTTTATTTGTGGAGAAGAAGGATGGTAGAAAGAGGATGTGTATTGATTACAAATCCTTGAATGAATTCACTATCAAGAACAAGTACCCCTACCTAGAATTGAAGATCTATTCGATCAATTGAGAGGAGCCAGTGTGTTCTCGAAGATATATCTAAGTTCAGGTTACCATCAGCTTAGGATCCAACCTTTGGATATACCGAAGACAACATTTATCACCAAGTATGGACTATATGAGTTCACTGTCATCTCATTCGGTCTGACGAATGGACCAGCTTATTTTATGTACTTGATGAACAGTGTGTTCATGGACTACCTCGACAAGTTCGTAGTGGTGTTCATTGATGATATCATTATATACTTCCAGAGTGAGCAAGAGCATGAGGAGCACTTGAGGAAAGTACTACAGAGGCTACGAGATTGTCAATTGTATGCCAAGCTAAGCAAGTGTGAGTTCTGGATCAACGAAGTCCTGTTCTTGGGTCATATTATAAACCGAGATGGACTAGCTGTGGATCCAAAGAAGGTAGCAGCGATTCTAGACTAGAAAGTGCCAAAAGATGTCTGAGGATTCAAGAGTTTCATTGGAATGGCCAGTTACTATCGGCGTTTCATTCAAGGTTTCTCCAAGATTGTTAGGCCAATGACAGTCTTGTTGGCAAAGAAAGTTGAGTTCAAGTAGACCCCAGCGTGCCAAGTGTCCTTTGAGACGTTGAAGAAGAAGTTGACAACAGCACCGGTATTGATTCTACCAGATGTCCACAAGTCATTCTTAGTATATTGTGATGCTTCGTACACCGGACTGGGATTTGTGTTAACGCAAGAGGGGAAAGTAATGGCATACTTGTTGGGGACTTGTTCTCAGATGCTTCGGATTAAGAACAAGGCAACACAGAAAGAAGTTAGAGGCAAATACCCTTCGTCCTCCGAAGCGTTATTTCCCTTAGGATATAACGGTCTTCAGACGAAGGTCATGAAGGACATACCTTCATGATCACAGTTTAAATTGATAAAAAGGAGAAGCATATGAAACATGAAAGAATAACATGAATAATCACATAGTACCTTAGCATATAATCATGGAAGAATAAGAGCAATATTGAATTACGTTTGTACCTTCGGCTTGACAGAAGGCAAAAATACAAGCGTGACGCACGAGCGAATACCAATCAGCGTGGATCGTATGGGGGTACTGTTCATCTATTTATAGACATAGGACACAGCCTATGAAGAATTACAATTATGCCCCTCATAAAAGTTTACAACATCGACTCAGACCTTTATGGACTAAAAGGTCATTCTATCTTTAAGTCGGTTTGTAATACCGAAGCTTCATGAAGAGAGACCTTCGGTCATCTTCTGCGGACAGCTTCAGCCGAATCTGCTTCTTCCTACAAGACCTTCGGCGCCACGAAGCATAGCCCCAACAGTAGCCCCTTTCGCGGCGCTAGATCATTTTTCGTAACGAGCTTGACCCGTGAAAAAAGTCTCTTAGGCTTTGGGAAGCCGAAGGTCCAAAAAAACACCCTCCCTGAGCTCGTTGTCGAGAAACGATTCAGTTTCCGAGCGCGTAGCAGTCCCACATTGCAGAGTTACTGTTTGGTCTCTGCGGTCCACCGCGCAGCGAGTGCAAGCGGCTGTCCGCATGGTGTAAAAATCCTGGCGTTTCGCCTTCTTACCTGCAGCACTATATAAACAGACAAGTAGGTGTGAAGTTACCACAGCATTCATTGCTATTTGCATTGTTTTGCTGCCAAAATTTTTAACCATAGCCGAAGCTTGACTCTCGGAATCAAACGAAGCTCCAGCTTGAAGCCTACTTCGTCAGAAGAAAAAACTTCGGAAAAAAGTTTTTAGTTCCCGCGAATTCAGAATTAAATGGCCAGAGTGCGCTCTATCGCTAGGGTTGAGCATGAAGGAGGCGAAGCTGAAGGCTCGGAGACTATTCCCATCTCCGAAGCAATGCAATGATCCGGACTGGTAACTTCGGAAGGCATCCCCACTGTTGAAGCATTACAAGCAACTGCCGAAGCAGAAGATGAGAACATTGAAGAAACTGATCCCGAAGATGATTATCGTATTGCCATGCCAAGTAAGCCCAGCCACTTGGACTTCGGAAAGTCGACCGTTTCGAAGGCTGATCTCTCCAAGATGGTGAAGTCAGGTTATTTCAGTGAAAGTCAGAAGAAGCTACTTCGCTTCGGGGGGGAAGAAACTACCCTGAAGCCAGAGAAGGATGAAATAGTCATTTTCAAGAGCTTTCTAAAGGCTGGGTTGAGATTCCCCCTTCATAGGATTATTGCAGATGTATTGAAGAGGTTTGGTATCTACTTTCATCAGTTGACTCCTAACGCTATCGTTAGGCTTAGTGTTTATATCTGGGCCCTCTGAAGCCAGGCGGTGGAGCCGTTTGCCGATAGCTTTTGTCGAGTTCATGAGGTGCATTACCAGACGAAGGCTAGAAAAGATGGATTACATGATAACTTTGGTTGCTACAATTTTGCCTATCGGAAAACCACAAAGTTTCCTGTAATCAGCTACCGAAGCAAATGGCCGGCAGGCTGGAAATCAGAATGGTTTTATGTGAGAGTTGACAAAGACAAAGAGAAGCTGGTACAAAGCCCTCTTGAATTGATCTTCGGAGAAACAAGACCACGATGCCAAATGTCATTAGAAGGTTCCACTTGGGCTGCACTGGCTGAGTTTAAAATTATTTCAGAGCATATCAGTACTAGGGACCTGGTTCAGGAGTTCTTGGCCTTCAGGGTTTTTCCTACTTTAAAAGAATGGGAAATGCCGAAGCTAGAGGGGGAGAAGAAAGAAGGGGAACTTGTGCGGTTACCTTACTATATATTACAAGTTTAAGAAATACTTTAAAAAACCTTGCCAAGAATGGCTGGACACAGTTGAAATAATGTGAAATGAAATACTCGGTAATTACTCCAAAAAGAAGATCAGTTGATGACCGTGGCCTTCGGTACCCGTCCGAAGCGAAGACTGAATCGAGTGCTGGACGCCTTGGGTTTTGAATACCCTGACTACGAAAATCTGAATAAAGGTGCCGAAGGTCGGAAAAGGAAAAGGGGAGCCGAAGCTTTAAACGAAGATGAGGAAGAACCACCAAAAAAGAAAAATATTCCGAAGAAGAAGAAAATATCATCTCCGAAGCGAAAAGTATCTGACGAAGAGGAGACTCCCGCATCACGCTCTACCACTGACGTGGAAGAGATTTTAAAGGTAATGACTGAATCCCTGCCTGCGAAGCTAAGTCCATTGGGGCCTCAACTGACAAAGTTTTTTCAGAAGGAAAAGGAGCCCGAAAAAACGAAGAAAACAACTAAAACAAAGAGGCAAAGAATCATCGCAGTGACAGAAGTCATTGACAAGACACCACCGAGAGCTTCAGCTCAAAAGATACCAGCGGCTGAAGAAATAACAAATATCGAAATCGCAGCTTCGGAGGTCGCGGCTGCCGAAGCTACCTCAACTGAAGGTTTGAACTTGGAAAGCACAATTGAACACATCGACAAAATACTGCTAGACATGGCCACGGAAGAAGCTACCGCTGCCGCCGAAGAGGCCATGGCCGCAGTGTCTGGGAAAGAAAAGGAAATTGCTGACGAAGCTTCAGAGGACGAAGCCTTCATGTTCCAAAATTTGGTTGGAGAAGAATTGTCAAAAACTGAAATAGAAGAGCTTAAAGAATATGCCAAATCCTGCGGATATAAACCAGGAGCACTCTTCTTCGGGGGTATTGACGATGAAAAATTAGACTGCATCCGGGATCAAACTGGAGCTAAAGTCATCGGTACTCTATCAAAGAGTATCGGTTTTCCGAAGCTGGAAATGGACATTAGCCGCTACCGACGACAACATATCGTTGGTAGTTTATTTTATTCCAATTTCAAGGTGAACTACTATTCCTTTGTCTTTTATTGTTTTCAATAATGTAGACCTGTCTTAACGAAGGTTGTTTTCGTGCAGAGTATGCTGCTGAGCAAGGCTTTGAAAATGCAGCAAGATCTAGAAGACAAAAAGCACGAGGTTATAATTAAAAATTTAGAAAGCAAAATAAAAGAGCAAATAGCTACTATTGAAAAGAAGAACTTTGAGCTTCAGGCAACTGAAGGCTTATTGGCAGAAGCCGAAGCTAAAATAACGGAATTGAATACAAAGCTTCTCTGCCAATCTGAACAGTTTGAACAAGAAAAACAAGAACTAAATGCGAAGCTTGAAGCCGAAGTCGAAGAAAATTCAGTTTTGAAAAAATTATTGGCAAGCCTTCAAGATAAATGTTTGGAATTTAGCAACAAATGTATTCAACGACTGAGAGAAATCTTCCACTCAGTTGGAGCTAGCAGTGAGAAATTCACCCCGTCAACTGAAGATTTACCAAAGACCTTCGAACATATTGAAGGTGAAATTGATGAGCTTGACGAAGTTATAGCCGGGCACGGTGACTTCTGTGCCTGGGTAGCTTCTCGGGGTACTGCTGCTGCTTTCCTAAAAGCTGGCTGTGACCATGGAAAAATTGTCAATAGGCCCAATTTCACTCTATCACCAACAATTTTAGATGATATTCCTGACCTCGCCCGAAGCATTTCTAACAGATTTGTAAAGATGATATGGACAAGAGGCGGGCGAGAAAAGGCTGGAGACGAAGCTCGGAGTCATCTTGAACCAGTAAGAAATCATACCTTGTGCTTACCTTTCCCTTCAAACTTGGTTTTTACTCACAACACCTTAATTCATGTAGGATGACGAAGCTGAGACCGATGCTTGAAGAGTATGACGCCGAAGCTGAGGCCTCATGAAGATCAATAGGAGTAGACTGTAGAAAAACTCAAGAGACTTTTGTAATAATTTTGTAAATATAGCTAAACTGTTCTTAATGAACTTTGTTCATACCTTGTAATATATTCTTACCCTTCCATCAATATATGAGGTGCTTTGATGTGGACGAAATTAGCATTTTGAGCCGAAGGCGAAAAAAAAACACCCTCCCTTCTTTTCGTACACAATGAAGCATAAAAGACAATTTTTTTCTTTTTGCCAAAGCCCTTCTACACGACAAAGCACAAAAGACTGCTTTTTCTTTTTTTTTCGAAGCCTTTCTTTTTTGTACACGAAGAATCTCTTCTCTTATGCCGAAGCAACTACTTATGCCATGATGATGATGGTTCTACATGTGCCTGGATGAATGTTTATGAATGCAAATGCTATGATGTAATGTGATGTGCGAATGAATGTCCAAACACATATCCGAAGCCATACCCTCAGCCATTATTTCCTTAGAAACAATCACACATTAGCTCTGCATTCCCTTAGGAACGACTTTGGAGCTTCTTCGCCTTTTACTTTCGGCGTAATCAGCGTTGACTTTTTGCTGTAAGCTCTGCATTCCCTTAGGAACGACTTTGGAGCTTCTTCGCCTTTTACTTTCGGCGGAATCAGCGTTTACTTTTCGCTGTAAGCTCTGCATTCCCTTAGGAACGACTTTGGAGCTTCTTCGCCTTTTACTTTCGGCGGAATCAGCGTTTACTTTTCGCTGTAAGCTCTGCATTCCCTTAGGAACGACTTTGGAGCTTCTTCGCCTTTTACTTTCGGCACTTGATGGTGCGTTCTCAGCTTTTACATTTACATTCCTTGGGGGATTTTGCTCTTATAGAACTAAAAAAGGAAATTACATATGATGGCCCCATTAAAAACCTTTCTCCCCCTTTAGAAAGGAAAAGGGTGCCATAAAAAAGAAAAGACATAAAAAGTTACATCAAGTTACACATAATATCGCCGAAGCTCATCCGCATTCCAAGATCTGGGAATGTCGTTGCCGTCCAAATCCTTCAATCTGTATGAACCGGGTCTTGATGAAGATACTACCAAAAAAGGTCCCTCCCATTTCAACTGCAACTTGCCCACTGTATCTGGGTTAGCGACTCTCCGAAGCACCAAATGTCCTGGCTCAATATTCTTCAGCCGAACCTTTCTATCACGCCACTTGATTGTTTCGGCTTGATATTTATTGATGTTCTCCACGGCTTGAAGTCTGATCCCTTCTATAGCATCTTTTTCAACAGAATGATCAGCTTCAGGTTCTGACTCTGCCGAAGCTACTACTCTTATTGATCCAGTTTTAGCTTCCTCCGGAGTTATTGCTTCATCACCAAACAATAATTTGAATGGGGTAAAGCCTGTTGACCTTGATGTTGTCATGTTGTGGCTCCATACTACTTTGACTAGTTGATCTAGCCACTTTCCCCTGGGTTGGTTGAAAATTAACTTCATTATTCCTGTCATTATGATACCATTGGCTCTTTCAATGAGTCCATTTGACTCCGGATGCCTGACTGATGCAAAATGGATCTTCGTGCCGATTTGATCACAGAATTCTCTGAAAGCTTCGGAGTCGAACTGTGTTCCATTATCTACAGTGATGGCCTTTGGTACTCCGAAACGACAAACAATATTCTGCCAGAAAAACTTTTGAATGGTGGCCGAAGTTATTGTGGCTAAAGGCTTTGCCTCAATCCATTTAGAAAAATATTCCACAGCCACTACAACATATCTTAAGTTTCCTTGGGCCGGTGGTAGCGGACCTAACAAGTCAAGACCCCACCTTTGCAGTGGCCATATGGGTTGTATCAGCTGAGATAGAGACGAAGGTTGTTTTTGATCTCTAGCACATTTCTGACAACCTTCGCACTTTTGAACTAATTCCGCTGCATCCGAAGCTGCCTTCGGCCAATAAAACCCTTGACGAAAAACTTTTCCAAGTAACGGCCTAGATCCAATGTGAGATCCACACAAGCCTGCATGTATTTCTTTCATCAACTCTATGCCTTCGGCTCTGGATAAACACTTGAGTAATGGAGCGCAAACTCCATGTTTGTACAACTCCCCTTCTATCATGACATATGGACGAGCTCTTGCCTCTATCCTCCTGTTATAAGTTTCGTCATCTGAAAGGAAATTACCCTGAAGGTAAGAGATGATCTCAGTTCTCCAGTCTTCACTATAAACAGGAGATATATTGAGGACTGCTCTTTCAAGAAGTTCCACTGAAGGTGCTTTTATTGTTTCGAAGAACACATCCGAAGGTAAGGGCAGCCCCTGTGCTGCTGACTTAGCTAGCAAATCAGCATGCTCATTTTGTCCTCGAGGGATATTTATGACAGAAAATCCTTCGAAGGAAGCTTCGATTCTTCGGACCGTGTCTAGATATTTTTCAAGCTTCGGATCTTTAGCTTTGCAACTTTTGTCGATGTGACCCGAAACAACCTGGGAATCAGTTTTAAGGATGGCCCTTCCGATTCCCATTGCTTTTAATTTCCGAAGGCCCAAAAGCAGGGCTTCGTACTCAGTAATATTGTTTGTACAGCTAAAATCGAGTCTTGCCGCATAACAAGTTTTAACTTTGGATGGTGAGACCAACACAGCGGCTGCTCCTGCTCCGAAGGTTCCCCAAGACCCATCACAAAACACTGTCCACACTTCGGCATCTTTATTTGTTTCTTCGTCCTGAGCCCCTGGCGTCCAATCGGCAATGAAATCTGCCAACGC
Source organism: Zea luxurians (assembly GCA_029449295.1). NCBI lineage: Eukaryota > Viridiplantae > Streptophyta > Magnoliopsida > Poales > Poaceae > Zea > Zea luxurians. The sequence goes on from JAOPSE010000035.1 coordinate 8,493,245, forward strand.
TTGAGACTGAATCGAGGATCTATGCACATAATTAATGCAAAATTCATTGAGCTCTGCAGCCCATTTTCCAATCCGTCCAGTAGCTTCTCTATTTCTCATAATATCCTTCAACGGCTGCGAAGAAGGAACAACAATATTGTATGCCTGAAAATAATGCCGAAGCTTCCTGGATGCCATCAAAACAGCATATAATATCTTCTCCAATTCTGTATAATTTTTCTTTGATACACTAAGAACTTCAGATACAAAATACACTGGAACCTGCTTCTTGACATGGCCATCAAGCTTCTCCTGGACAAGTGCTACACTTACCGCTGAGTGCGAAGCTGCTACGTATAACAACAAAGGAGCCCCTGGCGCTGGTGGAGTTAATGTTGTTAAATCTATCAAATATTGCTTCAGTTCTTCAAAGGCTTTTTGTTGGCTTGGTCCCCATTGAAAGACTTCGGCTGATTTCAGCACTTCGAAGAATGGTAAATTTCTTTCTGCTGATCTGGATATGAATCTATTGAGAGATGCCAGCCTCCCTGTCAATCTTTGGGCACCCTTTCTTGTAGTTGGTGGCTCCATTCGAAGTATAGCTTCAATTTTACTTGGATTAGCTTCAATTCCCTTTGTTGAAACCAAGCATCCAAGAAATTTCCCCTTCTTTACTCCGAAGACACATTTTTTTGGATTTAACTTTAAACCAGCTTGTCTGAAACTGGCGAAGGTCTCCTGCAAATCAGCAATATGATTTTCCTGTTTCGTGCTTTTTACAATGATGTCATCAACATAAGTTAGCACATTTCTGCCTATTTGAGACTGGAGAACCTTCGCAGTCATTCTGCTGAAACTTCCTCCAGCGTTTTTGAGCCCCTCAGGCATCCGAAGATAGCAATATGTGCCACTTGGGGTTATGAAGCTAGTCTTCGGCTCATCTTCCTTCTTCATCCAGATTTGGTGATAGCCTGAGTAACAGTCTAGCAGACTCATAAGCTCTGAAGAAGCTGCTGCATCAACTAAAGAGTCTATCCTTGGCAATGGGAATTCGTCCTTCGGACAAGCCTTGTTGAGATCTGTAAAATCGATACACATTCGCCACTTGCCATTGGCCTTTTTGACCATAACAGTGTTAGCCAGCCATTCTGGGTACTTTACTTCTCTGATAACTCCTGCACTGAGGAGTCTTTTTACTTCATTACGAGCACCTTCGGCCTTATCATCAGACATTTTCCAAAGCCTCTGCTTTCTGGGTCTGAAGGATGGGTCAACATTAAGCGAGTGTTCAATAACATCCCTATTTACTCCACAGAGGTCATTGGCTGACCATGCAAAAACATCTTTGTTGTTGAACAAAAACCTTATCAAGGTTTTCTCCTGCTCTTCGGATAACTGAGAGCCCAACAGTACCCTCTGCTCTGCTATGTCCTCACATAAGAGCATGGGTTTCGGCTGATCTGCTGAAGCTGCTTTCTCCCTTCTGAATTTGTACTGTTCACAAGCTTCAACTCCATCTATGTTATGGATTGCTTTTGAGTCAGTCCAGTTTCCTTCGGCCCTTCTGGCAGCTTCCTGACTTCCATGAATAACAATGGGTCCTTGATCCGAAGGTATCTTCATACAAAGATAGGCAGGATGAAGAATTGCTTCGAAAGCATTGAGGGTGCCACGACCAATAATTGCATTGTAAGGGTATTCCATGTCAACAATGTCAAACACAACTTGCCTCAGTTCTGGTGTTGTTGATGAACCCGAAGGTCACTGACATGGTGATCTTGCCCAGCGCTACAATTTGTCTTCCTCCGAAGCCACAGAGAGGGTGCGTAGCATCATGAATCTTGTCTTCTGGCTCTTGCATTTGCCTGAAGGCCTTAGCAAATATGATATCTGCTGCACTGCCTGTATCAACCAAGACATTGTGGACCAAAAATCTTTTGATAACACAAGAGTTAACCATGGCATCATTGTGTAGGTAATCCTTGAGTTGAAGGTCCTCTTGAGAGAAGGTAATAGGAATGTGAGACCATTTCGACTTGATGAAGGGTCCCTGCACCCCAACATGCTGTACCCTTCTCTGTGCTTCCTTCTTCTGCTTCTTGTTGATTGGCTCTGAACATGAACCGCCTATTATCGGGAGTAGCAGCTTCGGAGCCGAAGCAGCTCCAGCTTGATTGTTGAACGAAGCCATCAGCTCAAAAAAGTGGAAGTAGGTTCACCGGAGGTGGGCGCCAATGTTGGGGACTTGTTCTCAGATGCTTTGGATTAAGAACAAGGCAACACAGAAAGAAGTTAGAGGCAAATACCCTTCGTCCTCCGAAGCGTTATTTCCCTTAGGATATAACGGTCTTCAGACGAAGGTCATGAAGGACATACCTTCATGATCACAGTTTAAATTGATAAAAAGGAGAAGCATATGAAACATGAAAGAATAACATGAATAATCACATAGTACCTTAGCATATAATCATGGAAGAATAAGAGCAATATTGAATTACGTTTGTACCTTCGGCTTGACAGAAGGCAAAAATACAAGCGTGACGCACGAGCGAATACCAATCAGCGTGGATCGTACGGGGGTACTGTTCATCTATTTATAGACACAGGACACAGCCTGTGAAGAATTACAATTATGCCCCTCATAAAAGTTTACAACATCGACTCAGACCTTTATGGACTAAAAGGTCATTCTATCTTTAAGTCGGTTTGTAATACCGAAGCTTCATGAAGAGAGACCTTCGGTCATCTTCTGCGGACAGCTTCAGCCGAATATGCTTCTTCCTACAAGACCTTCGGCGCCACGAAGCATAGCCCCAACAATACTCATCCCGATAGTTGAAGATTCATGAGAAGAATTACCCCACTCATGATCTATAGTTAGCAGCAGTGGTTCATGCACTAAAGACCTAGAGACACTATTTGTATGGGCAGAAATGTGATATCTACACGGACCACAAGAGTCTCAAGTATGTATTCACTCAGTCAAAGCTAAACATGAGGCAGCGAAGATGGCTAGAGTTGATCAAAGACCATGAATTGGAGATACATTATCACCCAGGCAAAGCAAATGTGGTTGCAGATGCTTTGAATAGAAATACTCAAGTCAATATGTTGCCTCTCACCCGATGCCATACGAGCTAGCAAAGGAATTCGATAGGCTGAGTCTCGGATTTTTGAACAACAATCAGGGAGTGATTGTCGAGCTAGAACCCACTCTAGAGTAAGATATTAGGAAGGGCCAGAAAGACGATGAGAAGATCAATGAGATCTGGCAGCTAATGATAGATGGGAAAGGCCCAGATTTCTGTGACGACGCAGAAGGAGTGGTTTGGTTCTGTTGGACTAGTTCTCAAATGCTATGAGTTAAGAACAAGGCAACATAGAAAATGTTAAACGTTCAAGTCCTTCGTCCTTCGAACCATAATTTCCCTTAGGGTACAATGATTTTCGGACGAAGGTTATGAAGGACATACCTTCATCAGTACAATATATAATAATGAAGAAGGAATTATATGAAATATAAAAAATAACATAAACAACTATGTATTATTATGAGCTCATTTCTATTTTTTTATTATGGAAAAATAGAAATGATATCGAATTACAAATGTACCTTCGTCTTGAAAGAAGGTAAAAGAACAAATGTGACGCCAAAGCAAATGCCAAGTCAACGTAAAAAGTACGAGAGCACTATTCATCTATTTATAGGCACGGGACACAGCCCATGTAAAATTACACCCATGCCCTTTACATTTGCTAATGATTCTATAGTAATCCATCGAGGTCTAAATAGCCTTTTCCCTTTTAAGTCAGTTTCCTTTTCTGTTGTCTTGCCGAAGCTTCCTTGCACATAGCTTCGGCTCTGCGCCAACCTTCGTATTCTTTGTGCTTCTTCACACTGTGGTTCTGATCTGAGTCCGAAGGTACCTGTTCATGTATTATACTCCAGAAACATTGTTAAATCATGTTTTTGAGGACCTTTGGAAGACGAAGGCCCCCAACAGTAGCCCCTCGCAAGGTTAATTTGTTAGAATAACGAATTCAGATTGCGATATGGACGAAGGCTCTAAGCCGAAGGACCGAAAAAACACCTCCCCTTTGCTAGAATAGAAACAATCAATGACAAGCGGGGCCCTCCATATTGCAATGCACTAGATGTATAAATAGGAGCACACCACGAGCTCATTTGGTACGCTTTTTGCCGTCTGCTCTGCTTGCTCAATTTTTAGCTCTTGCCTACCAACGCTTGCTTGGTTTTTTTAGATTTCTAAACTTCGGCTTTAAAAGCACATTTTAATCATTTCCGAAGAGATGACTCAAGATAAGAAAGCTGTTGCTGAGACGAAGCTAAGCGAGGAGGAGAAACTCTCTGAGGAGAAGACTGCTGGCTTTATTGAATCAATAGCAAAGACAAACACAGAAAAGATTACTAGGGAGATTTTAGAAGGCTTGTCTGAAGACACTGGTGACAGCGACAGTTATGATGTGGAAAGTGGGGGCGAAGACTCCGAAGATCGACCCTGGCGGCCAAGTCATGCAGTTTTCGGAAAATCAACTATTAAGCAGAGTCATCTCGATAATATGAGGGGAAGATATTTTCGAGATGTGTCTATAGTGAGGGCTGACAACGGAGACAGGACTTCTCCTGCTCCCAAAGAGAATGAAGTCGTGATCTTCTGAAGTTTTTTCAAAGCTGGGCTTCAGTTCCCCTTAAGCAGATTTGTGGTTGAAGTTTTAAAGATATACCAGGTTTTCCTTCACCAAATTACTCCCGAAGCAATCATAAGAATGGGAATCTTCGTTTGGGCTGTGAGGAGTCAAGGCTTGGAGCCAAGTGCAAAAAGTTTCTGCAGTATGCACAAACTTTTATATGAGACGAAGCCCTAGGGTAAAGAATAGTATCATAACAATTTTGGTTGCTATAGCTTCGTTGCTCGTTCTGGCTCGAGCTGCCCCGTGCCAACCTTTCAGAAGAGATGGCCTGGAGGCTGGATGAAAGAATGGTTCTATGTGAAAAATAATTTAAAATCATGAGAAGATATTAAAGAAATCATCATGCGCCCTATTTGGCAGCGCTTCAGCCTCCGGAAACCAAAGGTAGAGATTGATGAAGCAGCCGAAGGATGTCGAAAGGCCTTTGGCATAGTTTGTTCTTTCATCAGGAGAAGGGACTTAGTCCAAGAGCACGTGGCCTACAGGATATGGCCATTGGTAGTTAACTGGGAGATGCCAAAAGAAACCATCAGCAACCCCCATGAAGGTGGTTTGATTCGATTGAAATATACCTTCAGGTTTGGAGACCAATTTATCGAGCCAGATGATGACTGGCTGAAGTGTATCGAAGCTACAAGTGATGAACTGCTTGGGCCGTACTCCAAAGCGGAAGATAATGCGTTATCTGCGGCCTTCGGAAGCCGGAAAAAGAAAAGATTAAATAGAGTTTTTGATGCTATTGGGTTCATGTACCCTGACTACCGCTACCCGTCATGGGGGCAAAAAAGAAGAAGTACAACTTCCTGGAAAGATGACGTTTCATCTGCTCGAAGCGAGCGCGCGCCGAAGAGGAAAAAGGTGAAGGTTCTTACTCACGGACCGCGCTATATTGAACCAGCCATAGTGCCTGAATTTGGTGGTGAGACCTCTTTGGCTACTGAAGCCAAAGAACCTGCGCTTACGCAGAGGATTGAAGAGCCGGCTGCAAAGCCGAAGACATCCTTTGTCAAATTAGCTGAGCCGAAGGCCGATAATATTGAAGAGATAGGGGTCGAAGGTACAAAGATATTAGAAGTTACAAGCCCTTCGGCTGAAGTGACAGTGCCAAAGGCACAAAAAGGTCTTACAGCGACCGCCAAGAGAAAAAGAATGGTCAACATACTAGATGCGCTGGAGACGATAAAGACATCACGCTCTACTCCAAGGAAAATTGCCGAAGCTCCAAAGACGCATACTGAGACAAAACTAACCGAAGCCGAAGCTGCAAAGAGCCAGGTCGAGACCAAAGCTGGGCCTTTAGAGCCCGCCAAGGAGAAATCCTTGGAAACTGGAGAAAAAGAAACAGAAAAGAAGCTGTAGAACAAATTCTGCCTGAAAACATTTCCACTCCTACTCCCGAAGCATCTTCTGAAGCACTTGATTATATTGTACGACATGCTTCGGGAAAAAGGGTATAAAAGGGAGAAGCTCGATACTATGCCCGGAAACTGAAATATCCAAAGGGGGCATTGATATTCAACGGCAGCGGAGAAGAAGATTTCTTGTATTGTCTCCCAGACAGCAAGGAGATTTCTGTCTGCTGGGAGATGAGCAGAAGCTTCGGATTCCCGACACTAGAAGACGGGCTTTCGGTGCTATCAAAAGATGAATTGGCCGACATCTTAGCATATAATAGTTTTAAGGTGAGAGAATGAGTTTTTTGTACTTAAAAACAAAAAAATTTGTATTTGCTTTTTTTTAATACTGCACTCCTTTTGCAGGGCCTCATTCTTAGCAACGCCCTCAGGGCGCAAAAAAGTGCCGAAGACGAAGGATGCACTATAGCTTTGAACAACCTTCGTTCCGAAGTAATTGAACTAAGGAACGAAGGTCTTGAAAAAGATAAAATATTAAACTTATTGGTGAACAAAATAAAAGAAGACGAAGCTACTTCCAAAGCCCAAGCTGAAGCCCAGAAATGAGAAATTGAGGATCTTCGGAAACAGCTGGCTGAAGCAAAATTAAAATGTGCTATTGCCGAAGCTGACCGAGACGCCAGTGATTACTGGAAAAATTATTGGGAAAAAACAGTTGTAGAACTCCGTTCTTCAAAAGAAAAATGTTATGAAAAATCCATAGAATGTGTGGAAAACATAAAAACTAGCTTCGCCAATGTTGGCGCATATTCAAGTGAAGACAACTTCGTACGGGGCGATCCCGAAGGGCCGATTGAGTGGATCAGCAGCGAGGCCAAAGCCTTTGAGGAGATTTTAAATGGCCGTGGGGACGTCTGTGCTTTCTCAGGTGCTAGGGGAATTGCAGCTATTTTGGAGAAGTCAGGTTGCAATCATGTGAAAGCTTTGGCCCAAGCCGAAGCTAATTTATCTATTGATGACACGAAGGACCCCTCGGCCGAAGCGAGCTTAGTTGGCAGAAAATTCTTTACTGACATCTGGGAAAATGGCGGCCGAGGGATGGCTCACGAGATAATAAAAAAGAGCGAAAAAGATACTCACGATGCAAAGGAAGCAACGAAGGCAGCTGAAAAAGCTGTGGAACTCGTAAGGCGGATAGGTATTGCTTAATAGCTTTTAACTTTATTTTTTATTTTTGTGATTTTGAATTTATTTACGTTTTCTACCGCAGCCAAACTATCTCCTCCCCCAGAGCCCTTTGAGTCATTGGTCGAGCCAGAGGCGAAGGAATCAGTAGAAATCATTAATATGGCCGAAAGTATTTTGGACGAAGTCGTTACTTAACTGCTGACCGAAGCTGCAGACGAAGTTTTGAAGGAAGAATAATAGGTATTGTAAAAACATTGCTGGAATACTAATGTAACATTTGCTGGACTATGCTTGTAATATTTGGTGCTCATAAACTTTTAATGTAACGTATAAATGGCTTTGTAATTCATTTCTTTGCGATGCATGAAACTTTTATTGTACATACCGTTTTTGAGCCTTCGGCGAAAAAACACCTTCCCTTATTTTCATGCTTCGTAAAGAAGAGTTTTTATGCTTCGTGAAAAATCCTCCAATCGTCGCAGAAACATTAATGCTTCGTCAACAATAAACTTTTTCCTCCACTTCAGAGCTGATAAAGTTGTATCTCTTTGAAACTTATTTTGTGCCTTAGCACAATTTCATTTTTTTTCGAAGCATTCTCCGAAGGTTAACATTGTATCCCGTTCTTGTGCCATTGATGCAATATGATGTATGATGTTATGTTATGCGAATGATGTGATGATGTTATGCTATGCAAAATGATATTTGTGCTGAAGATACACACACATCCCCATAGTAGAATACACAATCTCTTTGCCCTTTATTTTTCGGCTTCACCGCTTATTTTTCGGTGTATCAGCGTTGACTTTTCGCTGTAAGTTCTGCATTCCCTTAGGAACGTCTTTTGAACTTCTTCGCCTTCTATTTCAGCGGTATTCGCGTTGACTTTTCGCGCTTCGCCTTATATTTCGGCGGAATCAGCGTTGACTTTTCACTGTAAGCTCACATTCCCTTAGGAACGACTTTTGAGCAGAAAACTTACGCTGCGCTCCCTTAGGAACAACTTTTTGTAACTTGAGCAAACTTACGCTGTGTTCCTTAGAACGACTTTTTGTTGCTTCGGTAAAACTTGCAATGTGATTTTGAACCCCGCGTTCCTTTAAGGACAACATTTGTGCTTCACCGACTTTTGAACTTCGTAAGTCTGTGAAGAGGGTATATTATACTATGACAATAACGAAGCTATTACAAGAAATTGAAAACCACAAAAGAACTAGGCTTTCAATGATTGTTCCTTATTAAAAAAGAAAATGATGACGAATGCAAAAACTGTTTCAGGGGTAGGATATCTCTTAGTAGATATGCTTCGATTCTGGCACAGTACTGTTGACTGTGCGAGCTTCGGACTCCTCCCTGAGGTCTCGCTGCTGGTGAGTATGTTGGCTCCCTTCTGGCTGCTGGCCTCGGGAATATGCGGGTTGTATTGGTGGTGGAGGTGGAGGCTGTTGCCAAGATGCCTGTGGTTGGCTAGCCGAAGCAACAGACGCTGCAGGATGGTTACCTACATACTCTAGTTTGTAGGGTGAGTGATATGAAGCAGTATGCATGACCTGCTTCGGCTGGTTCTACTGAGCTACAGCTTCTGCTATTTCCTTCTATTTTTGAATGGTGACATGGCACAACCTTGTAGTAAGGCCCTTTTCCTCACCGTAGAATAGGCAATAAATTTTCCTGGGTTGATCCCCAAACCTTCCTTCGAAGCCCCTGGCGCCTCTGCCCCTTGGAGCTGGCGGCCGAAGATAGCTTTGTTGCTGCCTCGAAGCTTGTGAGGAATATTGTGGCCTCTATTGCTGACTTCCTCTGTCGTCATTATGGGTGGAGTGAATTGATCTGATGTGCCTTGGGTGGATTCTCCCTCCGAAGCCCCTGGTCATCTTGGAGAACCTGTAGGCTTCCTCCCTTCCTTGACGAAAGTCATTATCAGCGCGGATGTATTAATCCATCTTTTGAAGCAATTTCTCCAGGGTCTGAGGGGGTTTCCTGGCAAAGTATTGGGCCGTAGGTCCTGGCCGAAGCCCCTTGATCATGGCCTCAATGACAATTTCATTGGGCACTGTTGGCGCTTGTGCGCTCAGACGCAAGAACCTTCGGACATACGCCTGGAGGTATTCTTCGTGTTCTTGCGTGCACTGGAACAAAGCTTGAGTAGTAACCGGCTTCGTCTGAAACCCTTGGAAACTGGTGATCAGCATGTCCTTCAGCTTCTGCCATGATGTGATTGTTCCTGGCCAAAGAGAGGAGAACCAAGTTTGCGCAACATTCTTGACTGCCATGACGAAGGATTTCGCCATGACTGCAGTATTGCCTCCATATGAAGATATGGTTGCTTCATAGCTCATCAGAAACTGCTTCGGATCTGAGTGCCCGTCATACATGGGGAGCTAGGGTGGCTTGTAAGACGGGGGCCAAGGTGTAGCCTGCAGTTCTGCTGACAGAGGAGAAGCATCATCAAAAGCAAAATTTCCATGATGGAAATCCTCATACCATTCATCCTCATTGAAGAAGCCCTCTTGGTGAAGCTCCCTATGTTGGGGCCTTCGCTCTTGCTCATCTTGAGCAAGATGGCATACTTCTTCAGTGGCTTCGTCAATCTGCCTCTGAAGGTCGGCTAGTCGGGCCATCTTCTCCTTCTTCCTTTGTACTTGTTGATGAAGTATCTCCATGTTTCTGATTTCTTGGTCCAACTCGTCGTCCTGGGGTGTTGGACTAGTGGCCTTCCTCTTCTGGCTTCGGGCCTCTCGAAGAGAAAAGGTCTCCTGGTTTGGGTCCAGCGGCTGCAGAGCGACAGCCCCTGTCGCTGAAGCTTTCTTTGGTGGCATGACAAAGGTCAGTCCTTCCCGAAGGTGGTCGAAAAGAGTTCACTGGAGGTGGGCGCCAATGTTGGACTAGTTCTCAAATGCTATGAGTTAAGAACAAGGCAACACAGAAAATGTTAAACGTTAAAGTCCTGCGTCCTTCGAACCATTATTTCCCTTGGAATACAATGATTTTCGGACGAAGGTTATGAAGGACATACCTTCATCAGTACAATATATAATAATGAAGAAGGAATTATATGAAATATAAAAAATAACATAAACAACTATGTATTATTATCAGCTCATTTCTATCTTATTATTATGGAAAAATAGAAATGATATCGAATTACAAATGTACCTTCGGCTTGAAAGAAGGTAAAAGCACAAACGTGACGCCAAAGCAAATGCCAAGTCAATGTAAAAATTACGAGAGCACTGTTCATCTATTTATAGGCACGAGACGTAGCCCATGTAAAATTACACCCATGCCCTTTACATTTGCTAATGATTCTATAGTAATCCATCAAGGTCTAAATAGCCTTTTCCTTTTTAAGTCGGTTTCCTTTTCTGCTGTCTTGCCGAAGCTTCCTTGCACATAGCTTCGGCTCTGCGCCATCCTTCGTATTCTTTGTGCTTCTTCACACTGTGGTTCTGATCCGAGTCTGAAGGTACCTATTCATGTATTATACTCCAGAAACATTGTTAAATCATGTTTTTGAGGACCTTCGGAAGACGAAGGCCCCAAACAGGTTCAAGGATAGATTGTGTGTTCCTGACATCAAATCGATCCGAGGACTGATTCTCAAGTAAGCTCATGAGACAACATATTCTATACACCCTGGTAGCGAGAAGATGTACCAAAACCTGAAGAAAAGATTCTGGTGGTATGGAATGAAAAGGGAGATAGCAGAATATGTGGCTGTATGCGACAGTTGTCAGAGAATCAAGGCAGAACATCAGAGGCCCACAGGTCTGTTACAGCCATTGCAGATTACTCAGTGAAAATGGGATGAGATTGGGATGGACTTGAGAGTCGGTTTGCCTCACACTCGAGCTGGGTATGACTCCATCTGGGTAGTAGTAGACCATTTAACAAAGGCGGCCCATTTCATACCGGTCAAGACCACCTATAACAGTGCAGTGTTGGCAGAACTATATATGTCTTAGATTGTATGCTTTCATGGTGTTCCAAAGAAGATAGTATCAGACAAAGGCACCCAGTTCACTTCTCATTTTTGGCAGCAACTACATGAAGCTTTGGGCACACACTTGAAGTTTAGTTCAACTTATCACCCGCAGATAGATGGTCAGACTGAGAGAACCAACCAGATTCTTGAAGATATGTTGAGAGCCTGTGCATTGCAAGACAAGTTAGGTTGGGACAAGAGGCTACCATATGCAAAATTCTCCTACAACAACAGCTACCAAGCCAGTCTGAAGATGTCACCATTCCAAGCACTCTATGGGAGGAATTGTAGAACTCCGTTGCATTGGGACCAACCCGGCGAAAGGCAGGTGTTCGGCCTAGATATTCTACTTGAGGCTGAAGAGAACATCAGAATAGTTCGAGAGAATTTGAAGACAACGCAGTCTAGATAGCGAAGTTATGCTGACACTTGAAGAAGAGAATTGAGTTTTGAAGTGTGAGATTATGTCTACTTGAAAGTGTCACCCATCAGAGGAATCAAAAGGTTCAGAGTCAAGGGCAATCTAGCACCTCAATACATCAGACCATACGAGATTCAAGCAAGACGTGGAGAAGTAGCGTATCAACTTAGCCTACCAGAAAGTCTGTTAGTTGTGCATGATGTGTTCCATGTGTCTCAGCTGAAGAAATGCTTGTGAGTACTAGAAGAGCAGTTGCCAACAGAGGACCTTGAAGTTCAAGAAGATCTGACTTACATTGAGAAGCCAACTCAGATTCTGGAGACAACAGATCGGGTTACTCGAAGGAGCACCATAAGGATGTGTAAAGTCAAATGGGGCCATCACTCGGAAGAAGAAGCAACTTGGGAAAGAGAAGATGATCTGAAAGCCAAGTACCCTGAACTCTTTGCTAGCCAACTCTGAATCTCGAGGGTGAGATTCTTTTAAAGGGGGTAGGTTTGTAACACCCTGAATTTGAGAGTATAAAATTTCTTTCTAAATATCTACCAAATTCAGGTGTTACCCTTTACCTCTCTCTAGTCTCTCTCTCTTTTTCTTTTGAGTAGATGTAGCTTAATTAGTGACGGATTTACTATTTATTTTTTTGTCAAAACTTCTGTGAGTCATTAATTATTGCATCATGCTGCCTCATGGGCCCGTCTTGTCAGCGTGATGAGCCGTTTCCTCGCGCACCCGCTCTCCCTCGCTGCGCCATGGGACCGCCCTGTCAGCTCCGCTAACCATCGTGGACCAGCATGCACGCACGCCGAGATCCCAGGCCACGTCGCTTGCCCACGCACCCCAGCTCCCTTTTGAGCACCGCCTACACCCGCACTCGCTCCCCTGCATCGTTTCATGCAAGTTCACCCTCTCTCGCGCTCTGCTCTCACCGCTCGGCTTCGCCGAAGTCCCGCGGCCTCACTGCCGACCGTCCAGCTCGCCAGAGACCGCGTCAAGCCACCCAGAGCTCCATCTCGAGGTGAGACATCCATTCCCATGCTCAATTTCTCCCAATTCCGCTATGTCTTGGCCAATTCGGCTTCATCAGGGTTCGGTCGCGCCGGTTCACCGTGTCCGTGAAAGGGAAATGTGCCATTGGGCCATTTCTAAGTTTTTTGGTGATTTAGTGTCCAACACAAGTGCCTAAGTGTAAAAAGGTGGACAAAGTACAAATCAAGAATTAAGGTATGTTTCTCAGACTTAGTACATTGTTTTATGGACTAATGTATTGTGTCTAAGTGCTGGAAACAGGAAAAATCCAATTGGAAATGTCTTGGCTCGAGCAGCCAAGAATCTGCTGAGTCTGCAAGCACCGGACCGTGTCCGGTGGTGCACCGGACAGTGTCCGGTGCGCTAGGCCGGCTCGAGCAAAGTGGCTGCTCTCGGGAATTTACCGGCGACGTACGGCTAAAATTCACTGGACTGTCCGGTGTGCACCGGACTGTCCGGTGAGCCAACGGTCGGCCGGGCCAACGGTCGGCCGCGCAATATGCACGGGACACGTGGCCGAGCCAACGGCTAGAAGATGGCACCGGACTGTCCGGTGTGCACCGGACATGTCCGGTGCGCCAACGGCTCTCAGGCTGCCAACGGTCGGCTTCGCTATTTAAGGAAGGAAATCGGGCACCGGATAGTGTCCGGTGTGCACCGGACTGTCCGGTGCCCCCGATGACAGAAGGCAAGAATGGCTTTCCAAGTTTGTGCTCAACGGCTCCTAGCTGCCTTGGGGCTATAAAAGGGACCCCTAGGCGCATGGAGGAGAAAACCAAGCATCCTTTGAGCATCATTGATCACTCACACTTCATTCTCGCGCACTTGTTTGACATTCTAGTGATTTGAGCTCCGTTCTAGTGTGCTAGTCTCTTGAGCTCAAGTCTGGGTTTTGCGTGTGCGTATTCGCTGTGATCTTTGTGTCGTGTGTGAGTTGCTAATCCCTTCCTTGCTCTGTGATTCTTCGTGAACATCTTGTGTAAGGGCGAGAGGCTCCAAGCTGTGGAGATTCCTCGCAAACGGGATTAAGAGAAGCAAAGCAACACCGTGGTATTCAAGTTGGTCTTTGGACCGCTTGAGAGGGGTTGATTGCAACCCTCGTCCGTTGGGACGCCACAACGTGGAGTAGGCAAGCGTTGGTCTTGGCCGAACCACGGGATAACCACTGTTCCATCTCTGTGATTGATATCTCTTGGTTATTGTGTTGTGTTGAGATCCTTCTCTAGCCACTTGGCAAACTACTGTGCTAACAAGTAACCAAGTTTTGTGGCTTAAGTTTTTGAGGTGTTACAGGATCACCTATTCACCCCCCCTCTAGGTGCTCTCAATTGGTATCAGAGCCGTTCTCTTCACAAAGGGACTAACCGCCCGAAGAGATGGATCCTAAGGGGAAGGGAATCGTGATCAACGACAAAGAGAAGGAATCCTTCGTCAACGAGCCGAAGGACGACAAGTCTACCGACTCCGGCTTGGGCCATAGACGGAAGGAAGGGAAGAAGAAGAAGACGAGGCGCATCAAGGAGATTGTCTATTACGACGACAGCGATGAGTCCACTTCTTCCCAAAAGGACGACGATCACAACGACTACGAGAGAAGGAAACCGGTTAATTCGAACTTCTCTTTTGACTACTCTCGTATTCCGCAAAGTTCAAATTCACATTTGCTCTCCATTCCACTCGGCAAGCCCCCACACTTTGATGGGGAGGACTACGGATTTTGGAGCCACAAAATGCGTAGTCACCTATTCTCTCTCCATCCTAGTATATGGGAGATTGTGGAGAGTGGAATACATTTTGATAGTTCGGATAGTCCCATGTTCATTAATGAACAAATTCATAAGAATGCACAAGCTACTACTGTTCTTCTAGCTTCTTTGTGCAGGGATGAATACCATAAAGTGAGCGGCTTGGATAACGCCAAGCAGATCTGGGACACCCTCAAGATTTCTCATGAGGGGAACGACGTCACCTTGCTCACCAAGATGGAGTTGGTGGAGGGCGAGCTTGGACGGTTCGCGATGATAAGGGGCGAGGAGCCGACACAAACATACAACCGGCTCAAGACCCTTATCAACAAAATAAGGAGCTACGGAAGCACGCGATGGACGGACCACGACGTCGTCCGACTGATGCTAAGGTCCTTTACCGTTCTTGATCCTCATTTGGTAAATAATATTCGTGAGAATCCCAGGTACACCAAAATGTCGCCCGAAGAAGTCCTTGGAAAATTCGTTAGCGGGCGGATGATGATCAAGGAGGCGAGGTACATGGACGATGCCTTGAATGGTCCGATCAACGAGCAGCAACCCCTTGCTCTCAAGGCAACAAGAAGCAAGGAGGCGCTACCTAGTAAGGTGGCACAAATTGAGGCAGCCGGACTTAATGATGAAGAGATGGCCCTCATCATCAAAAGATTCAAGACGGCGCTTAAAGGTCGCAAGGGGCAGCCAAGCAAGACCAAAGCCAAGGGGAAGCGCTCATGCTTCAAATGCGGTAAGCTTGGTCATTTTATTGCTAACTGTCCTGACAATGATAGTGATCAGGACCAAGGGAACAAGAGGGAGAAAAAGAAGCATTACAAGAAGGCCAAGGGCGAGGCACATATCGGAAAGGAGTGGGATTCGGATTGTTCCTCCTCCGACTCTGACAATGAAGGACTCGCCGCCACCGCCTTCAACAAGTCATCCCTCTTCCCCAACGAGCGTCACACTTGCCTCATGGCAAGAGAGAAGAAAGTAAGCACTCATACTAGTACTTATGCTTCTTCGAGTGAAGATGAGTCTAGTGATGATGATGAGATAGATTACTCATGCTTATTCAAGGGATTAGATAGAACCAAGGTAGACAAAATTAATGAATTAATTGATGCCTTGAATGACAAGAATATGCTTTTAGAAAAACAAGAGGATTTGTTGTATGAAGAACATGATAAATTTGTAGAAGCACAGAAATCTCTTGCTCTAGAAATTAAGAGGAATGAAATGCTCTCTAGTGAATTATCTTCTTGTCATGAAACTATTGCTAAGTTAAAAAGTTTTAATGATGATTTAAATGCTAAACTAGAAGTAGCTAGTAAATCTAATTCTTGTGTAGAAATTGTTGAAACTTGTAATAGGTGTAAAGATTTTGACATTGATGCTTGTAGTGATCATTTAGTTTCAATTTCCAAATTAAATGATGAATTAGCTAGTCTTAATGCCCAACTTAAGACTAGCAAGAATGAATTTGACAAGCTAAAATTTGCAAGGGATGCCTACACGATTGGTAGACACCCCTCAATTAAGGATGGACTTGGCTACAAGAGGGAAGCCAAGAACTTGACAAGCCATAAGGCTCCCATCTCCGCCAAGGAGAAAGGGAAGGCCCCTATGGCTAGTAGTGTGCAAAAGAACCATGCCTTTATGTACTATGATAGAAGACAACCTAGAAATGCTTATAGGAGTTGTAATGTATATAATGCCTTTGATTCTCATGACATGGTTGCTTCTAGTTCTTCTTATATGCATAATAGAAATGTTGGTAGGAGAAATGTTATTCATAATATGCCTAGGAGAAATGTCGTTAATGTTCCTAGGAAAGTTAATGAACCTTCTACAATATATCATGCTTTAAATGCTTCTTTTGCTATTTGTAGAAAGGATAGGAAGATAGTTGCTAGAAAATTAGGGGAAAGATGCAAGGGAGATAAAACTTGCATTTGGGTCCCTAAGGATATTTGTGCTAACCTTGCAGGACCCAACATGAGTTGGGTACCTAAGACCCAAGCCTAAATTTGCCTTGCAGGTTTATGCATCCGGGGGTTCAAGCTGGATTATTGACAGCGGATGCACAAACCATATGACGGGGGAGAAGAAGGTGTTCACCTCCTACGTCAAGAATAAAGATTCCCAAGATTCAATAATATTCGGTGATGGGAATCAAGGCAAGGTAAAAGGGTTAGGTAAAATTGCAATCTCAAATGAGCACTCTATCTCTAATATGTTTTTAGTAGAGTCTCTTGGATATAATTTGCTATCTGTTAGTCAATTATGCAATATGGGATATAACTGTTTGTTTACAAATGTAGATGTGTCTGTCTTTAGAAGATGTGATGGTTCACTAGCTTTTAAGGGTGTACTAGACGGCAAGCTTTACTTAGTTGATTTTGCAAAAGAAGAGGCCGGTCTAGATGCATGCTTAATGGCTAAGACTTGCATGGGCTGGCTGTGGCAGCGCCGCTTAGCACATGTGGGGATGAAGAACCTCCACAAGCTTCTAAAGGGAGAACACGTGATAGGTCTAACCAATGTTCATTTCGAAAAAGATAGACCTTGTGCAGCTTGTCAAGCAGGGAAACAAGTGGGAGGCTCTCATCACACCAAAAATGTGATGACAACATCAAGACCCCTGGAGCTGCTACATATGGACCTCTTCGGACCCGTCGCCTATCTGAGCATAGGAGGAAGTAAGTATGGTCTAGTTATCGTTGATGACTTTTCCCGCTTCACTTGGGTGTTCTTTTTGCAGGATAAGTCTGAAACCCAAGGGACCCTCAAGCGCTTCCTAAGGAGAGCTCAAAATGAGTTTGAGCTCAAGGTGAAGAAGATAAGGAGCGACAACGGGTCCGAATTCAAGAACCTTCAAGTGGAGGAGTTTCTTGAGGAGGAGGGGATCAAGCACGAGTTCTCCGCTCCCTACACACCTCAGCAAAATGGTGTGGTAGAGAGGAAGAACAGGACGCTCATAGATATGGCGAGGACTATGCTTGGAGAATTCAAGACCCCCGAGTGCTTTTGGTCGGAAGCCGTGAACACGGCTTGCCACGCCATCAACAGGGTCTACCTTCACCGCCTCCTCAAGAAGACGTCGTATGAGCTTCTAACCGGTAACAAACCTAATGTATCGTATTTTCGTGTTTTTGGGAGTAAATGCTACATTCTAGTGAAGAAGGGTAGGAATTCCAAATTTGCTCCCAAAGCCATAGAAGGATTTTTATTAGGTTATGATTCAAATACAAAGGCGTATAGGGTCTTCAACAAATCATCGGGTTTGGTTGAAGTCTCTAGCGACGTTGTATTTGATGAGACTAATGGCTCTCCAAGAGAGCAAGTTGTTGATCTTGATGATGTAGATGAAGAAGACGTTCCAACAGCCGCAATACGCACCATGGCGATTGGAGATGTACGGCCTCAGGAACATTTGGAGCAAGATCAACCGTCTTCCTCAACTATGGTGCATCCCCCAACCCAAGATGTCGAACAGGTACCTCAAGTGGAGGCACATGATCAAGGGGGAGCACAGGATGAAGAAGCACCTCAGGCACCTCCAACCCAAGTTCGAGCGACAATTCAAAGGGATCATCCCGTCGACCAGATATTGGGTGATATTAGCAAGGGAGTAACTACTCGCTCAAGATTAGTTAATTTTTGTGAGCATTACTCTTTTGTCTCTTCTATTGAGCCTTTCAGGGTAGAAGAGGCCCTGCTAGATCCAGACTGGGTGTTGGCCATGCAGGAGGAACTCAACAACTTCAAGCGCAACGAAGTTTGGACACTGGTGCCTCGTCCCAAGCAAAATGTTGTGGGAAGCAAGTGGGTGTTCCGCAACAAACAGGACGAGCACGGGGTGGTGACGAGGAACAAGGCTCGACTTGTGGCAAAAGGTTATGCCCAAGTCGCAGGTTTGGACTTTGAGGAGACTTTTGCTCCTGTGGCTAGGCTAGAATCAATTCGTATCTTGCTAGCATATGCCGTTCACCATTCTTTCAGGTTGTACCAAATGGATGTGAAGAGCGCTTTCCTCAACGGGCCGATCAAGGAGGAGGTGTACGTGGAGCAGCCCCCTAGCTTCGAGGATGAACGGTACCCCGACCACGTGTGTAAGCTCTCTAAGGCGCTCTATGGACTTAAGCAAGCCCCAAGAGCATGGTATGAATGCCTTAGAGACTTTGTAATTGCTAATGCTTTCAAGCTTGGGAAAGCCGATCCAACTCTTTTTACTAAGACTTGCGATGGTGATCTTTTTGTATGCCAAATTTATGTCGACGACATAATATTTGGTTCTACTAACCAAAAGTCTTGTGAAGAGTTTAGTAGGGTGATGACGCAGAAATTCGAGATGTCGATGATGGGCGAGTTGACCTACTTCCTTGGGTTCCAAGTGAAGCAACTCAAGGACGGCACCTTCATCTCCCAAACAAAGTACACACAAGATTTGCTAAAGAGGTTTGGGATGAAGGACGCCAAGCCCGCAAAGACGCTGATGGGAACCGACGGACACACCGACCTCAACAAAGGAGGTAAGTCCGTTGATCAAAAAGCATACCGGTCCATGATAGGTTCTTTGCTTTATTTATGTGCTAGTAGACCGGATATTATGCTTAGCGTATGCATGTGTGCTAGATTTCAATCCGATCCGAAGGAGTGTCACTTAGTGGCTGTGAAGCGAATTCTTCGATATTTAGTCGCTACGCCTTGCTTCGGGATCTGGTATCCAAAGGGGTCTAACTTTGACTTGATTGGGTACTCAGATTCCGACTATGCTGGATGTAAGGTCGATAGGAAGAGTACATCGGGGACGTGCCAATTCTTAGGAAGGTCCCTGGTGTCATGGAACTCTAAGAAACAAACCTCCGTTGCCCTATCCACCGCTGAGGCCGAGTACGTTGCCGCAGGACAGTGTTGTGCGCAACTACTTTGGATGAGGCAAACCCTCAGGGACTTTGGCTACAATCTGAGCAAAGTCCCACTCCTATGTGACAATGAGAGTGCTATCCGAATAGCGGAAAATCCTGTTGAGCACAGCCGCACAAAGCACATTGACATCCGGCATCACTTTTTGAGAGACCACCAGCAAAAGGGAGATATCGAAGTGTTTCATGTTAGCACCGAGAACCAGCTGGCCGATATCTTTACCAAGCCTCTAGATGAAAAGACCTTTTGCAGGCTGCGTAGTGAGCTCAATATCTTAGATTCGCGGAACTTGGATTGAAATGTAGCATACATGTGTTTATGCCTTTGATCATGTTCATTCTGCATTTTGTTGCTTATTGTGGTGCTCCAGTTGTACAAACACTCCCTAGACCTCACAAGTCCTGTTTGCAAGTAATGCACATATTTAGGGGGAGCTGTGCTACAACTTGACCCTTTGAGACTAACCATGTACTTGAGTTTCGTTGTTTTAGTCTCCAAGGAAAGTTGAAAGGGAAAAGGTGGACTTGGACCATGCAAGACTTCCACTGCACTCTGATGAAAAGAGTAACTTTTCCAAGTTCATCTTCATACTCTTATTGCCTTTGTGTTCTTATTTGAAGATTTTGGTGAGGCAATGGGGTTAAAGGGCCAAGATTGATCCCGTTTTGGTGCTTGATGCCAAAGGGGGAGAAAAGAAAGGCCAAAGCGATAAATGGATCAACTACCACTTGAGAAATTTTGAAAATAGTAGATTAGAGCTTTTGGTTTGTCAAAACTCTTTTATTGTCTCTTATGTCAAAAGTTGGCCTCTTGTGGGGAGAAGTGTTGATTATGGGAAAAAGGGGGAGTTTTTGAAATCCTTGATCAAATTTCTTTGGAAAACCTCTCTTTATGTCTCTACAAGTGGTCTTGACTTAGAGATAGGAATTTGAGTTTGATTTGCAAAAACAAACCAAGTGGTGGCATAGAGTGATCCATATATGTCAAAATTGAATCAAAACAATTTTTATTTCTTATTTGATTTGATTTTGTACTTGTTCTACTTGCTTTATGTTGTGTTGGCATAAATCACCAAAAAGGGGGAGATTGAAAGGGAAATGTGCCCTTGGGCCATTTCTAAGTTTTTTGGTGATTTAGTGTCCAACACAAGTGCCTAAGTGTAAAAAGGTGGACAAAGTACAAATCAAGAATTAAGGTATGTTTCTCAGACTTAGTACATTGTTTTATGGACTAATGTATTGTGTCTAAGTGCTGGAAACAGGAAAAATCCAATTGGAAATGTCTTGGCTCGAGCAGCCAAGAATCTGCTGAGTCTGCAAGCACCGGACTGTCCGGTGGTGCACCGGACAGTGTCCGGTGCGCCAGGCCGGCTCGAGCAAAGTGGCTGCTCTTGGGAATTCACCGGCGACGTACGGCTAAAATTCACCGGACTGTCCGGTGAGCCAACGGTCGGCCGGGCCAACGGTCGGCCGCGCAATCTGCGCGGGACACGTGGCCGAGCCAACGGCTAGAAGATGGCACCGGACTGTCCGGTGTGCACCGGACATGTCCGGTGCGCCAACGGCTCTCAGGCTGCCAACGGTCGGCTTCGCTATTTAAGGAAGGAAATCGGGCACCGGACAGTGTCCGGTGTGCACCGGACTGTCCGGTGCCCCCGATGACAGAAGGCAAGAATGGCTTTCCAAGTTTGTGCTCAACGGCTCCTAGCTGCCTTGGGGCTATAAAAGGGACCCCTAGGCGCATGGAGGAGAAAACCAAGCATCCTTTGAGCATCATTGATCACTCACACTTCATTCTCGTGCACTTGTTTGACATTCTAGTGATTTGAGCTCCGTTCTAGTGTGCTATTCTCTTGAGCTCAAGTCTGGGTTTTGCGTGTGCGTATTCGCTGTGATCTTTGTGTCGTGTGTGAGTTGCTAATCCCTTCCTTGCTCTGTGATTCTTCGTGAACATCTTGTGTAAGGGCGAGAGGCTCCAAGCTGTGGAGATTCCTCGCAAACGGGATTAAGAGAAGCAAAGCAACACCGTGGTATTCAAGTTGGTCTTTGGACCGCTTGAGAGGGGTTGATTGCAACCCTCGTCCGTTGGGACGCCACAACGTGGAGTAGGCAAGCGTTGGTCTTGGCCGAACCACGGGATAACCACTGTGCCATCTCTGTGATTGATATCTCTTGGTTATTGTGTTGTGTTGAGATCCTTCTCTAGCCACTTGGCAAACTACTGTGCTAACAAGTAACCAAGTTTTGTGGCTTAAGTTTTTGAGGTGTTACAGGATCACCTATTCACCCCCCCTCTAGGTGCTCTCAGTTTGCACGGTGACTGGCCGAATTAGCCCGGCCCTGTGCCCCTACTTTGGTTCGTAGTGTTCCCCATACCCTGTCGTAGCTAGTCCAGGCCTTAGCGCACCCTAGACCCCCTCTCCCCGGCCGGAATTCCACACCGGAGTTGCCCGACCCACCCGAAGTGCCTCCCCTTCGTCGTTCTCCCGTTTCTGGTCCTGTTATTGCAGCTGAATGCCTGCCAGTGAGTTCGCCAGACCCTCTTGACCCATTCCAGCCCACACTGGCGACCCCAGACCCCCTCGGCGACTGCGTCTACCTCGCCTCCGGCAACCTCGCCGCCGTGGAGGGAGCAACGTCGGTCACCGAGCTGTAAAGCCCCTCACGCCCCATCGCAACCGTCTGTCCCCGATCCAACGGTTCAAATCTGGGGATACCGGTTCACGTCCGCGCGCTTTGCTTCTGGGCTCCATCTGTCGGTTCCTGCGCCCCCTACGCTAGGCTTGGCTGGTCAGCTCGCCTTCCTCCTCAGGTCACTAACACCCCCGGCCCACTTGTCAGTTGTGCTCGCTTGCCCACGCCCACGCGCTCGCCCACCGATCTAATCTCGGCCATTGATTGTGGATCTGACGGGTGAGGATACCTCGTACCCCTTCGCGCGGCGGTTTTGCTAATGAAGCCCTCGGTTTTGTAGGAATCAACTCGCCACACTTTAGTTTTACACGCAGACCTCTGATTTCTTGCAAACAGATCCCTGGACTTTTGTTTAATCACAGATTTAGGCCTAATTTTGTATTTTAAAATTCCAAACTTGTTTATTTCATATCTTTTGCATATGAACTCCAAATTTAGTGATTCAAATTGCAAAATATTCATATGATTATTGTCTATCCAAATAAATATGATCATTCACTGTCTGTGTAATCTAATTTTATGCCTAGGCTATAGGTTAGTTTATGTGATAGTTAATTTGTTTAATAAGATAAATAAAAAGGAAACCCTAGTGTTAAATGGATATTTAACCTTGTGAGATCAATAATATGTAGTATAAGGATTTATCCCTAGTTAAACTTATATGTCTCATTAAAAAGAGTAGAATCAGATTATGAAATGATGGAGATAGACAACACTTAGAGAATAACAAACTACTAAATGTGATTAGTTCACCCTATAACCTAAACTCCTTTTTGAGTTTATACTTTTCCTTTGAGATGTGTTCCATTGTTTGTACATGTTTGGTGTGTTGTTCATTTATCATTTTCCAAATGTATTGAATGTATGATCGCTTTATTTAGACGACGAGCAGCCCGTGGTTCCTAAGTGTGTAGCTGAAGATCTTCCTGAGCAACAACCTGATGAAGGCAAGTGTCCCCTGACCTACTATGTCCTACATACTTTATAATTCACCGTCCTGCATTACATTATTGAAAACCTAAGGATTGACTAGTCTGTATTTACCTAATCCTTGTTTACCTTTTGGGTTATCATGGTTAGCTTATGCTATTGCTTTAACTTAAGCAATGAACATGATGTGAATATTTATGATACGATGATGTTATCCCGATGATGATCTTGTGATATTTTAGGGGACTTAGGCCATTTTCTTGAGTACCTCTCTGTAAGGACCTGTTCGTTGAGTGACCACCCGAGATAACAGTGCAACCATGAGGGTGGAATGGGACGCACTTAGCTGAATTATTAGATGAACCTGAGGGTGTAGCTGGCTTTGCCAGAGGTCCATCAATGGGGGCCAGGGCGTAGTGCTCACTCTGCCAAGGGGGGTGCAGAGGTTCATTCGATTTGGTTTTTGTTAGTCACCCACCTTAGGGAGGTGTACTGCTATGACTAGAGAAACCTAACGAGCAGTTATGCACCAGGGGAGTCTTTGTAAAGGCTCCGTAGTGAGACCCTGCTAGGTCACCTTGGTAGTGATCAGTGGGGATTCATGATCTCTGGGCAGAATGGGAATCACGACTCGTGGGTAAAGTGTGCAACCTCTGTAGAGTGTTAGAAACTAGTATATCAGCCGAGTTCACGGTTAAGAGTGGCCTCGGGATCCTCTTTGATTAGAAGAACTTTGGATACTTTTATGATTATGTTTAATGATGATGGTTATAATTATGATCTCTGGTATTTCCTCTTGGAGGGAATACATTTGGGTAATAACTGGGTTTATTACTAAAATTTGGCTCTATTATTAGTAATAAATACTTGATCAACAAAAAGCAACTTCTTAATCTTAACTCCATATATAGCTAGTCCACTTTAGCCAAACGAGACATTTTCTGAGTACATTGATGTGTACACACCCTTGCTTTAAAAACCACCCCACCTCAGGTTGTCCCCACTGTATTCAGTGCTCAGGACAACGACGAGTTCTAGTTATCTTAGTGGCAAACCCCCAGTCAGTTGCCTGTGAAGGCCTTATCTATTATGTTTCGTATTCCGCACTTCGATAATGGTAATGACTATGTTATAGACTCTGTGGATGTCTTGGACATCTTGATGTGATAAAGTACCTTTCCGCTATTTACTTTGAGCAATGTGTGATGATGCCCAATTTTGTAATCGCTGTGTATGTGAGTTTCTGATCCTGGCACGTACATGATTCGCATTCGGTTTGCCTTCCAAAACCGGGTGTGGCCTCCTCAAAAGGGAGTAGGTTCTTTGGAACCGAACCTCAGGAAACAAATCACCATGTCCATTCGTGTCGATCTTAACTATTTGATTTGTTTTTTTCTCCCTTCTCACTAGAAGTTCTCTTGCTCACATTGGTGTGAGTTAGCTCCCAAAAGTTATTCGCACTGATTGAGCAACTCATAGCAAGAGGAACAATCTTTCGCACTCCGAATTTACTTTCTAACCCTAAACCTGGGTGTAGTGCGTGTTCAAAGTTTATAATTTTTAGGTTTGGCCTATTCATCCCCCTCTAGGTGACTTTAAATTGGTATTGGAGCCTGGTGCTTGATTATTGTTTAACAACTCGAAGTGATGTCGGGAGAATACACCAAGAGGGAGATGGTCATCGGCGAAAAACCCGAAGCCTTGGGAAAGAAGAATGATGAAAGGAACCCGTCGAAGGATGTCGTCGACAAGCACAAGGAAGAATCCACCGGCTCCATCAAGTCACATAGGAAGGGTGACAAGAAGAAAAAGAAAATGAAGAAGGTGGTCTACTATGAGACCGACTCTTCACCTTCCACCTCCGGCGCTGAGTCTACTTCTTCGAAGTGCCAAGAGCGTAAGAAGTATAGTAAGATGCCTCTTCGCTATCCAGCGGGCTTTGCGTCCTTCATCCCAAACCTTTTGAGCAAGTCTTGAGTCTACTTCGTTTGAGAGATGAGGTTCCTACCCTTAGTTGCTTCACTTGAAATACAAGGAAGTAGTTTAATTCGCCCATCATTGACATTTCAAATTTCTTCATCATTACCCTGCTAAACTCTTCACAAGACTTTTGATTAGTAGAACCAAATATTATGTCATCGACATATATTTGCCATACAAACAAATCACCATTACAAGTCTTAGTAAAAAAAGTAGATCCGCTTTCCCGGCCTTGAAAGTATTAGAAGTGAGAAAATCTCTAAGGCATTCATACCATGCTCTTGGAGCTTGCTTAAGTCCATAGAGTGCCATAGAGAGCTTGTAAATATGGTCGGGATACCCATCATCCTCAAAGACAAGGGGTTGTTATACGTACACCTCCTCCTTGAATGGTCCGTTGAGGAAGGCGCTCTTCAACTCCATTTGAAACAACTTAAAAGAGTTGTGACCAGCATAGGTCAGTAATATACGAATTGACTCGAGCCTAGCTATAGGAGCAAAAGTCTCCTCAAAATCCAAACCTGCAACTTGGGCATAACCTTTTGCCACCAGTCGAGCCTTGTTTCTTGTCACCACACCGTGCTTATCTTGTTTGTTGCGGAACACCCTCTTGGTTCCCACAACATTTTGCTTTGGACGTGGCACCAGCCTCCACACTTCATTTCTCTTGAAGTTGTTGAGCTCTTCCTGCATGGCCAACACCCAGTCTGGATCCTACAAGGCTTCTTCTACCCTGAAAGGCTCAATAGAAAAACAAAAGTGTAATGTTCACAAAAATTAGCTAAACGTGAATGAGTGGTTACTCCCTTGCTGATGTCACCTAGAATCTGATCGGCTGGATGATTCCTTTGGATGGTGACCCAGACTTGAGTTGGAGGTGCATGTGGTACTTCTTCCTCTTTATCCTTTTCTACATGTGCTCCCCCTTGATTCATGCCTTCATCTTGAGGTACCTGTTCCTCATTTTGAGTTGGGGGTTGCACTAGTGTTGAGGAAGATGGTTGATCTTGTTCTTGTTGTTCATGAGGTCGCACATCACCTATTGCCATAGTTCTTATTGCGATCATTGGAACTTCATCTTCATCTATATTATCAAGATCAACTTGCTCTCTTGGAGAGCCATTAGTCTCATAAAATACAACATCACTAGTGACTTCAACAAAACCTGAAGATTTGTTGAAGACCCTATATGCCTTTGTATTTGAATCATAACCTAGTAAAAACCCTTCAACAGCTTTGGGAGCAAACTTTGAATGTTTACCTCTTTTAACTAAGATGTAGCATTTGCTTCCAAAGTCACGAAAGTATGACACAATGGGTTTGTTACCAGTTAGAAGCTCGTAGGACATCTTCTTGAGAGGCAATGAAGATAGAGCCGGTTTATGGCATGGCAAGTTGTATTTATAGCTTCCAACCAAAACCACTCAGGCATCTTGTACTCTCCAAGCATTGTCCTCGCCATGTCGATGAGCATCCTGTTCTTCATTTCTACTACACCATTTTGTTATGGCGTGTAGGGAGCAGAGAACTCATGCTTGTTGCCTTCCTCCTCAAGATACTCTTCCACTTGAAGGTTCTTGAATTCAGATACATTGTCGCTCCTAATCTTCTTCACCTTGAGCTCAAACTCATTTTTGGCCTCTCCTTAGGAAGCACTTTAGTGTACTTCATGACAAGTTCTTGTTAAACTTCCAAGGGTATAGGCTAGACACAGATGCCTTGGTAGAATTATCACTCTGCAGATAGCAGGAAAAAGAAACCCTTCAAGAGTACTACAAAAAGTTCCTTCTGCTAAAGTCACAACTGCCATTTGTCGATGACCACATAGCCATCCACTACGCAATCAGCGGTCTCTGTGTCGGCATCTTGTACAATCACTGCATAAGAGACCCACCCAAAAACTTGCAAGAGTTATATCAGCTATTCGAAAAATATGCCCGGTCCAAAGAGCTTCACCAGCGAAAAGTCGAATCATAGCGGAAGCCTAAGGACACTCCACAGTCCAGCAGAACATGGGTTAGGCCTGCATAGTTAGACTCCGGCCGGCCAAATCACAACCAGTCCCAAGTGAACACCATCGCCAATCAAAAGCAAACTGGAGACACCGCTCGTCGCCACGAGTACCCCACACAACAGGGTCGCGGTAGCAACACTAGAGGCAGAGGCAAAGGCTGAGTCCCGCAACAGCAAAGGTTTTACTGTCTTTTCCATGGTGAAGACTTGGCACATCCTAATAGGGATTGCCCTGAAACCATGGCCACCAAAGATAGGATGGCCAGAAATCAACCGGCTGACAACCAACCAGTTGTTGCCCACTCCTACCAGCCCTAAAAATATCACCAGTGCTAATTCCACAATGAATAATACCATCCCCACCAACAAAACCATATGTACCAGCAACACCAAGAAATTCAACCCCTACTGCCACGACCAACACCCAAACAAGAAGACTTCGCTGACCAACCCTTCTGAGGGGTCATTCATATGATTACCGGTGGATCGAGCATAGACTTTGACACAAAACGACGGAAGAAAGATCACTGTCGAAGAATCAATCATGTAGCCCTCACCAGCCTGGTTGTTCAGACAAAGTGGTCTCATATACCACTCACCTTCGACGCAAGAGAAGTCGACCTACGTAGTGTGCGCACATGCAGATGCCATGGTGATCAACCGGGTGGCAGGATGGGACCTGCACAAACTACTTGTCGACAATGGCAGTTAGGCCAACATCATCTTCTTGCATGCCTTCGATCACATGGGCATCAGCCACAGCCTACTCAAGCCTGTAGATAACCCATTATATGGTTTTGGAGGCAAAGGAACATTTCCAATCGGTAAAATAGAGCTAGCATTGTCCTTCGGCACTGCACCCAATGCGCGAAATGAGAAAGTCACCTTCGACATAGTCGATATGGTTTATGCTTACAATGCATCATGGGGCGAGGAACCATCAACAAGTTTGAGGCAGCAATACACAAACTCTACCTATAAATGAAAATCCTAGGCCCTCAAGGCGCAATCATAATATATGGAGATCAACAGACAGCCATGAACATAAAAAAGAGACTTCATCCTCGGTCAACGTAATGTGCATTGCCTCACAACAGAGTGCGAAGAAACCATTAGTCCTCGCACAACCAAAAGTAAAAAAGTTAACGCACAACTACAGAGCAACGAGGGAACCAAAACAGTCCCTCTCGACCCCGCAACCCCCAAGCAGACGGTTTTTGTCAGCGAAGACCTCCTGCCCAACAAATAAGCAAGACTTATTTCCTGTCTTCACCGCAACAAGGATGTCTTCACATGGTATTCTTTAGACCTCATCAGGTCAGCTACACAATCATTAAGCATAGCCAAGGCATCGACAACTCTGTGCGCCCAAGGAAATAGAAACTGCGAAAAATGTTTGATGGAAAAACACAAGCTACGAAGGCCGAGGTACACCATCTGTTAGAAACAAAACTCATTGAACCAATTGCTGACCCCACCTGGCTCACCAATGTCGTTATGGTGCAAAAGAAAATTGGGAAATGGAGAATGTGCATTGACTTCACCAACCTCAACAAAGCACGCCCACGAATCAACAAAATCGTTGATTCTGCAGCTGGCTGCAAAGTCATGTCTCTGCTAGATTGCTTCTCGGGCTATCATCAAATCTACATGAAAGAAGAGGACAAAGCCAACACAAGTTTCATCACACCCTTCGACACATATTGTTTCGTGCGAATGCCCGAAGGACTCAAGAACGCTGGATTAATTTTTTCTTGGCTCACCAAAAGAATCCTTGAAGACTAGATGGGCCACAATGGTTTCACATATGTTGATGACATAGTTGTTGCAAGCAAAAACAAAGAAGACCACTTAGCTGACCTCGTAGAAACATTCGCCAACATGCGCGAAGCCCGACTCCATCTGAACCCAGAAAAGTGCATATTTGGAGTCCGCCAAGGCAAGATACTTGGCTACCTTGTATCGCACAGAGGGATCGAAGCCAACTCTAGCAAAATCCAGGCTATCAAGGACATGGCACCGCCACAATCAACAAAAGACATCCAACAGTTGACAGGAAGACTGGCCGCACTGAATAGATTCATCTCACAACCTGCTGAGCGAAGCCTTCCTTTCCTCAAAACGGTGCGTGGTGCCAAGGTCTTTATCTGGGGCACAAAGCAAGCCGAAGCCTTCGAGTCTTTGAAAAAAAATACCTATCTGACCTGGCAACATTAACCAGCCTAGACCCAGGTTTACCCCTACTACTCTACATTGCAGCATCACCTAGTGCAGTCAGCGCAGTCTTGGTACAAGAAAGGTGCAGAGAGGGCAAGACTCACCAATACCCAGTATATTTTGTCTCTGAAGTGCTCATTGCCTCCAAATGCAACATGATCGAGTTAGAAAAGATACCGTATGCCGTCGTCATGGCTTCACGTAAGCTAGGACATTATTTTGAGGCACACAAAGTACGAGTCACTTCAGATCGGGGTCTTGGAGACTTATTTAGAAATCAGGTGGCATCCACCAGATAGCTAAATGGGCCACTGAACTCTCCAGCTACAACATCACATTGGAGCCTAGAACATCAATCAAATCCCAGGTTTTGGCATACTTCATAGTAGACTGGACAGGGCCTTCGGAGCCACAACAACTGCGCGCAGCGACTATCTGGACCATCCACTGCAACGGGGCGTCGTGTTACATGGGCGCCGACGCTGCAGCAATAATTACATCACCCACATGACTCAAATATAGATATGTCACGCGTCTCACGAAGCCGTCATCTTAGGCCTTCGCAAACTACAAGCCCTCAGGGTGACAATGTGCATAGTCAAGACTGATTCTAAGGTAGTCGCCACCCAAATCAAAAAGGACTACTCCGCCAAAGAGTCAGTACTCATGCAATATCTCTCTGTCGTATGAAGTCTAGAGAAGCAATTCAAAGGGTTCACCTTGCAACACGTAGAGCGGAACAAGAATGAAGAAGCTGACATGTTAGCCAAAGCAGCAGCAAAGGGCGAACCTGAAAGGGAAATGTGTCCTTGGGCAATTTCTATAAGTATTTTAGTGATTAGATGCACAACACATTATTTGAGTACTAATGTGCTAAATGTGGGAAAGGTGCAAATCAAAGTAAAAGGTATGTTTCTAGACTTAGTACATTATTTTTGTGAATTAACATTGTTTGTCTAAGTGCTAGAAATAGTGCCAAAAAGAGAGGAATCGAATTGCAAAGGACTTGGCTGTAAGCAGCCAAACTTCAGCTCGGACTGGCACACCGGACTGTCTGTGGTGCACCGGACAGTGTCCGGTGTGCTAGGCTGGGTAACAGTGAAAATGCCGCTTTCGGGAGTTGACAACGGCGTACGACTATAATTCACCGGACTGTCCGGTGGTGCACCGGACTATCTGATGAGTCGTCCGCGGCGAACTCGTCGCTCTCGGGAAAAGGATCAGCGGCGTATGGCTAAAATTCACTGGACTGTCCGGTGAGCCAACGGTCGCCTGCGCCAATGGTCGGCCGCGCAATCTTCGCGTGACACGTGGTCGCGCCAACGGTCGGTTTGGCACACCGGACTGTCCGGTTGTAATTGACCCCATCTTGTCAACCTTATTCGTGAAAACACTCGGTACACAAAGATGACGCCCGAGGAGATCCTTGGAAAGTTTGTGAGCGGGCGCATGATGGTAAAGGAGGCACGATACGTGGATGACGCCTTGAATGGTCCACTACCCGTCTACGAGTCTCAACATATTGCTCTTAAGGCAACCAGTAGCAGGGAGGCGCTTCCAAGCAAGGTGACATAAGTGGAGGCTGCTGGTCTCAACGAAGATGAGATGGCGCTTATCATCAAGCGCTTCAAACCGCGCTTAAAGGACGCAAGGAGTACCCCCAACAAGAACAAAACAAGGGGAAAGCGCTCCTGCTTTAAATGCAATAAGACTAGTCACTTTATTGCAAATTGTCCCGATAATGATAGTGACCAGGGACAAGAAAAGAGCGGAAAGGAGAAAAAGAAGAACTATAGGAAGGCTAAGGGTGAGGCGCACCTTGGAAAGGAATGGGACTCGGACTGCTCCTCTTCTGACTCTGATGACGAAGGACTTGCTACCTCGGCCTTCAACAAGTCATCACTCTTCCCTAACGAACGCCATACTTGCCTCATGGCTAAGGAAAAGAAGGTATGTTTTCGGGACACTCCCAAGTATACTTCTAGTGATGAAGAGTCATCTGATGATGAAGTAGACTATACTGAATTGTTTAAAGGTCTAGATAGAAATAAAGTAGACAAAATTAATGAATTAATTGATGCCCTTAATGAAAAGGATAGATTGCTAGAGAAGCAAGAAGATATTTTGTATGAAGAGCATGACAAATTTATTAGTGTTCAAAAATCTCTTGCTCTAGAAGTTAAAAGAAATGAAATGATATCCTCTGAGTTGTCTGCTTGCCATGAATCTGTTTCTAGTTTAAGGAGTTTAAATGATGAATTAAATGCTAAGCTAGAGGAAGTTAATAAATCTAGTTTATGTGTAGAGCATGTTGTTATTTGTAATAGATGTAAGGATTTTGATGTTGATGCCTGTAATGAACATAGTATTTCTATTACAAAATTAAATAATGAGGTGGCAAGTCTTAATGCTCAACTTAAGACTTGCAAGGATGATTTTAATAAATTGAAATTTGCTAGGGATGCCTACACTGTTGGTAGACACCCTTCAATTAAGGATGGACTTGGTTTTCAAAGGGAAACCAAGAACTTAACAAGTCAAAAGGCTCCCAATCTCAACAAGGAGAAAGGAAAGGCCCCTATGACTAGTAGTCATCAAAGGAACCATGCATTTATTTATGATAGGAAAGTTGCTAGTCATTACAATAGGAGTTATAATCATACTGCTCATAATTCACATGCTATGTTTGCCTCTAGCTCTACTTTTGTGCATGGTAGAAGTAGGCCTAGGAGAAATCATATTGTGCCACATATGCCTAGGAAATTGTGCAATGAACCTTCTACCATTTACATTGCTTGCAATACTTCATTTGTTCTTTTATGTAAGAATGCAAAAGTAGTTGCTAGGAAATTGGGATCCAAATGCAAGGGAGACAAGACTTGCATATGGGTTCCAAAAACTATTTTGACTAACCTTGTAGGACCCAACAAGAGTTGGGTACCTAAAACCCAAGCTTAAATTCCTTGCAGGTTTATGCATCCGGGGGCTCAAGCTGGATTATCGGTAGTGGATGTACAAACCACATGATGGGGAAGAAGAAGATATTCACCTCCTACGTCAAGAACAAGGATTCCTAGGATACGATCATCTTTGGAGATGGGAACCAAGGCAAGGTCAAAGGCTTGGGCAAGATAGCAATCACCAACGAGCACTCCATATCGAATGTATTTCTAGTAGAGTCGCTTGGTTACAACCTTCTGTCTGTAAGTCAATTGTGTCACATGGGTTACAATTGTCTTTTTACAAACATTGATGTATCTGTCTTTAGAAGGAGTGATGGTTCATTAGCTTTTAAGGGTGTATTAGACAACAAACTCTACTTAGTTGATTTTTTGAAAGAGGAGGACGATCTAGATGCATGCTTAATAGCTAAGACTAGTATGGGCTGGCTGTGGCATCGTCGTCTAGCACATGTTGGGATGAAGAACCTTCATAAACTTCTAAAGGGAGAACATGTGTTAGGACTAACCAATGTTTGTTTCGAGAAAATAGACCTTGTGCAGCATGTCAGGCAGGGAAACAGGTGGGAAACACTCATCATAGCAAGAATGTGATGACAACATGAAGACCACTGGAGCTTCTTCACATTGACCTCTTCGGACCCGTCGCCTACCTTAGCATCGAGGGAAGTAAGTATGGTCTTGTAATTGTTGATGATTTTTCCCGCTTCACTTTGGTATTCTTTTTGTAGGATAAATCAGAAACCCAAGGGACCCTAAAGCGCTTTCTAAGGAGGGCTCAAAACGAATTAGAGCTCAATGTGAAAAAGATAAGAAGCGACAACGGGTCCGAGTTCAAGAATCTGCAAGTGGAGGAGTATCTTGAGGAGGAAGGCGTCAAGCATGAGTTCTCCGCTCCCTACACACCACAGCAAATCGGTGTGGTAGAGAGGAAGAATAGGACGCTTATCGACATGGCGAGAATGATGCTTGGAGAGTTCAAGACACCCGAGTGGTTTGGTTGGAAGCTGTGAACACAGCTTGCCACGCCATAAACCGGCTCTACCTACATCACCTTCTCAAGAAGACCTTGTACGAACTCCTTACTGGTAAAAAACCCAATGTCTCTTACTTTCGTGTATTTGGGAGCAAATGTTACATTCTAGTGAAGAAAGGTAGACATTCTAAATTTGCTACCAAGGCAGTAGAAGGGTTTTTACTAGGGTATGACTCAAATACAAAGGCATATAAAGTCTTGAACAAATCATCGGGTTTGGTTGAAGTCTCTAGCGACGTTGTATTTGATGAGACTAATGGCTCTCCAAGTGAGCAAGTTGATCTTGATGACATAGATGAAGATGATGTTCCAACGGCCGCAATACGCATGATGGCGATTGGTGATGTGCGACCACAGGAACAACAGGAGCAAGATCAGCCATCTTCCTCCACAATGGTGCATCCTCCAACTCAAGACGGTGAACAGGTACCTCAAGAAGAGGGACAGGATCAAGGGGGAGCACAGGAAGAACAAGTGATGGAGGAAGAAGCACCACAGGTCCCTCCAACTCAAGTCCGAGCGACGATCCAAAGAAATCACCCCGTCGATCAGATTCTGGGTGATATCAGCAAGGGAGTAACAACTCGCTCACGTTTAGCTAATTTTTGTGAGTATTACTCTTTTGTCTCTTCTATTGAGCCTTTCAGGGTAGAAGAGGCCTTGCAGGATCTGGACTGGGTGTTGGCCATGCAGGAAGAGCTCAACAACTTCAAGAGAAATGTTGTGTGTACCAAGTGGGTGTTCCGCAACAAGCAATACGAGCACAGGGTGATGACAAGAAACAAGGCTCGACTTGTGGCAAAAGGTTATGCCCAAGTCGTAGGTTTGGATTTTGAGGAGACTTTTGCTCCTGTGGCTAGGCTAGAGTCTATTCGAATTTTATTAGCCTATGCCAGTCACCACTCTTTCAGGTTGTTTCAAATGGATGCGAAGAGCGCTTTCCTCAATGGGCCAATCAAGGGGGAGGTATATGTGGAACAACCCCCTGGCTTTGAGGATGATAGTTATCCCGACCATGTATATAAGCTCTCTAAGGCGCTCTATGGACTTAAGCAAGCCCCAAGAGCATGGTATGAATGCCTTAGAGATTTCTTAATTGCTAATGCTTTCAAGGTTGGAAAAGCCGATCCCACTCTTTTTACAAAGACTTGCGATGGTGATCTTTTTGTGTGGCAAATTTATGTCGATGACATAATATTTGGTTCTACTAATCAAAAGTCTTGTGAGGAGTTTAGGAGGGTGATGATGTAAAAATTCGAAATGTCGATGATGGGCGAGTTAACGTACTTCCTTGGATTCCAAGTGAAGCAACTCAAGGACGGCACCTTCATCTCCCAAATGAAGTACACTCAAGATCTTCTCAAGAGGTTTGGGATGAAGGACACCAAGCCCGCGAAGACACCGATGGGAACCAACGGGCATGTCGACCTCAACAAAGGAGGTAAGTCCATTGATCAAAAGGCATACCGGTCTATGATAGGTTCATTGCTTTATTTATGTGCTAGTAGATCGGACATTATGCTAAGTGTATGCATGTGTGCTAGATATCAATCCGACCCCAAGGAATGTCACCTTGTGGCCGTTAAGCGAATTCTTAGATATTTAGTTTCTACGCCTTGCTTCGGGATCTGATATCCAAAGGGGTCTACCTTTGACTTGATTGGATACTCAGACTCCGACTATGCCGGGTGCAAGGTTGATAGGAAGAGCACATCAGGGACATGCCAATTTCTAGGAAGGTCCCTGGTGTCATGGAGTTCAAAGAAACAAACATCTGTTGCCCTATCCACCGCTGAGGCCGAGTATGTTGCCGTAGGACAGTGTTGCACACAACTACTTTAGATGAGGCAAACCCTCTAGGACTTTGGCTACAATCTGAGCAAAGTCCCACTCCTATGTGACAATGAGAGTGCAATCCGCTTGGCGGATAATCCTGTTGAACACAGCCGCACTAAGCACATAGACATCCGGCATCACTTCCTGAGGGATCACCAGCAAAAGGGAGATATCGATATTTTTCATATTAGCACCGAGAACTAGCTAGCCGATATCTTCACCAAGCCATTGGATGAGAAAACTTTTTGCAGGTTGCGTAGTGAGCTAAATGTCTTAGATTCATGTAACTTGGATTGATCTATAGCATACATGTGTTCTATGCCTTTGATCATGTTACTTTAAAGCATTTATATTATTCGTTGTATATTTGTGGTGCTCAAGTTGTACAAGACCTCCCCGGACCTCACAAGTTCATATGCAAATGGTGCACATATTTAGGGGGAGATGTGCTACAACTTGACCCTTTAGGACTAACCTATGTCTTTGAGTATACTTGATGTAGTTTCAAAGGTGCATTGAAAGGGAAAATGCACTTGGACGTTGCAAAGACTTCCACTGCACTCCGGTATTGGTGTATTTAATTCCAAGTTCATTCCTATGCTCTATTTGCCTTTTGCTCTTAATTGACATTTTTGGTGAGGCAATGGGGTTAAAGGGCAAAAAATGATCCTGTTTTGGTGTTTAATGCCAAAGGAGGAGAAATTAAGGCCAAAGCAACTAGATCAGCCAACCACTTGAGAATTTTGAAAATAGTAGAGTTAGAATTTGATTTTGTCAAAATACTCTAATTGCAAAATTTGGTCTCTTATGGGGGAGAATTTTTTATTATGGGAAAAGGGGTAGTTTTTGGTACTTGATCAATTTTTCTATTGGAATATCTCTTGATCTACCCAAACAAGTGTGTTTGACTTAGAGATAGGAAAAATGATTTGATTTACAAAAACAAACCAAGTGGTGGCAAAGAATGATCCAAACATGTCAAATCATTAGCGAAAATAATTTGGTCTTCAATTTGAATCGATATTGCACTTCTTTTGTTGCTTTTTGATGTGTTGGCATAAATCACCAAAAAGGGGGAGATTGAAAGGGAAATGTGCCCTTGGGCAATTTTTATAAGTATTTTGGTGATTAGATGCCCAGCACATTATTTGAGTACTAATGTGCTAAATGTGGGAAAGGTGCAAATCAAAGTAAAAGGTACGTTTCTAGACTTAGTACATTGTTTTTGTGAATTGACATTGTTTGTCTAAGTGCTAGAAACAGTGCCAAAAAGAGAGGAATCGAATTGCAAAGGACTTGGCTGTAAGCAGCCAAACTTCAGCTCGGACTGGCACACCGGACAGTGCCAGGGTGGGCAACGATGAAAATGCCGCTCTTAGGAGTTGACGATGGTGTACGGCTATAATTCACCGGACTGTCCGGTGGTGCACCGAACTGTCCGGTGAGTCGTCCGCAGCGAACTCGTCGCTCTCGGGAAAAGGATCAGCAGCGTACGGCTAAAATTCACCGGACTGTTCGATGGTGCACCGGACTGTCCGGTGAGCCAACGTTCGCCTGCACAACGGTGGGCCACACAATCTTCGCGTGACACGTGGTCGCGCCAACGGTCGGTTGACACACCGGACAGTGTCCAGTGTGCCAACCGACCCCGAGGACCAACGGCCGGATGCGCCTGATTTGGAAGGCGATCGTGCACCAGACAGCTACAGTGACTGTCCGGTGGTGCATCGGACTGTCCGGTGCACCACCCGACTGATGGCAAGTTTGGCCTTCCAAGTTGGCCTCCAACGGCTCCTAGCTACCTTGGGGCTATAAAAGGGACCCCTAGGCGCATGGAGGAGTAACCTATGCTTTCACTAAGTATTCTAAGCCATCCAGACTCTTCTCTCGTGCATTCGCTTCATTGTGTTAGAGATTTGAGCTCCATTCGAGTCGCGAACTCCCTGTGTTGTCATTTGAGCTTGAGTCTTCTCTTGTGTGCGTGGGTGTGCTGCTTATTTGAGTCTTGCGTGTGTTGCTTCTCCCAACCTTACTCCATGCTTTCTTTGTGATCTCTATTGTAAGGGCGAGAGACTCCAAATTGTGGAGATTCCTCGCAAACGGGAACAATACTCTAAAGGAAAAGACCGTGGTATTCAAGTTGATCATCAGATCACTTGAAAGGGGTTGAGTGCAACCATCGTCCATTGGGACGCCACAACGTGGAAGTAGGCAAGTGTCACTTGGCCGAACCACGGGATAAAATTGTGTCTCTTGTGATTGCTTTCTCTATGATTGTTTTGTCCACAAGAACTCGCCTCGGAACTACTTAGTCTCACTAACCCTTCTATAACTATGTTTTGTGGCTATTTAGTGTTTAATTTTATAGGATCGCCTATTCACCCCCCTCTAGGTGCTCTTAGAACCCTTGCCATCCGATGTGTTTTTCGACACGATCGGCACACCAGCCATAAGAAACCCCGAAGGCCTACAGATAACACAAGACCTCGACGGGCGTCGAATAGTAAATCTAATAATGACCGAAGACTAGCGGGCGCCTGTTGGGGTCATGCTTCGTTGCGCCGAAGGTCTTGTAAGAAGAAGCAGCTTCGGCTGAAGTTGTCCCCAGGAGATGACCGAAGGTCCCTTTTCATGAAGCTTCGGTATTACAAACCGACTTAGAGATAGAATGACCTTTTTATCCATAAAGGTCTGGGTCAATGTTGTAAACTTTTATGAGGGGCATAATTGTAATTCTTCACAGGCTATGTCCTGTGTCTATAAATACATGAACAGTACCCCCGTACTGTTCACGCTGACTTGGCATTTGCTTTCCGTCATCCTTGTGCCTTTGCCTTCCTGCAATCCGAAGGTACACTTGTAATTTGAAGTCATTTCTATTTTTATATGATAATAAAATAGAAGTGACGTTGTGATAATATTTAAATGTCCATATTACTTTTTATATCGCATGTAAGTTCTTCGTCATAACTTATTGCGCTTACGAAGACACGTTGTTTGTGACCTTCGTCCGAAACACATTATATCCCAAAGGGAAATAATGTTTAAAACGACGAAGGGCCTAATCATTTAACACTTTTTATGTTGCCCTGTTCTTAATCCGAAGCATTTGAGAACAAGTCTCCAACATTGGCGCCCACCTCCGGTGAACTCACTTCCACTTTTTTGAGCTGATGGCTTCGTTCAACGATCAAGCTGGAGCTGCTTCGGCTTCGAGGCTGGTGCTCCCGATAACAGGCGGTTCTTGCTCAGAGCCAGCTAACAAGAAGCAGAAGAAGGAGGCTCAGAGAAGGGTGCAGCATGTTGGAGTGCAGGGACCCTTCATCAAGTCAAAATGGTCCCACATTCCAATCACTTTCTCTCAGGAAGACCTTCAGCTTAAGGATTATCCTCACAATGATGCCATGGTTATCTCTTGTGTGATCAAAGGATTTCTGGTCCACAATGTCTTAGTTGATACAGGCAGTGCAGCTGATATCATATTTGCTAAGGCCTTCAGACAAATGCAAGAGCCCGAAGATAAGATCCATGATGCTACGCACCCTCTTTGTGGCTTCGGAGGGCGGCAGATTGTAGCACTTGGGAAGATTACCATGCCAGTAACCTTCGGATTTGTTAATAACACAAGGACTGAGCAAATTGTGTTTGATATTGTTGACATGGAGTATCCTTACAATGCTATCATTGGTCGCGGTACTCTCAATGCCTTCGAAGCAATCCTTCATCCTGCCTATCTTTGCATGAAGATACCTTCGGACCAAGGGCCTATTGCTATTCATGGAAGCCAGGAAGCTGCTAGAAGGGCCGAAGGAAGCTGGACTGACTCCAAAGCAATCCATAACATAGATGGAGCTGAAGCTTGTGAACAGTACAAATTCAGAAGGGAGAAAGCAGCTTCAGCAGATCAGCCGAAGCCCATGCTTTTATGTGAGGACATAGCAGAGCAGAAGGTGCTGTTGGGTTCCCAATTATCCGAAGAGCAGGAGAAAACCTTGATAAGGTTTTTGTTCAACAACAAAGATGTTTTTGCATGGTCAGCTAATGACCTCTGCGGAGTAAATCGAGATGTTATTGAACACTCGCTCAATGTTGACCCATCCTTCAGACCCCGAAAGCAGAGGCTTCGGAAAATGTCTG
Source organism: Zea luxurians (assembly GCA_029449295.1). Classification (NCBI taxonomy): domain Eukaryota; kingdom Viridiplantae; phylum Streptophyta; class Magnoliopsida; order Poales; family Poaceae; genus Zea; species Zea luxurians. Next base: position 8,532,388 of record JAOPSE010000035.1, read on the forward strand.
ATGATAAGGCCGAAGGGGCTCGCAATGAAGTAAAAAGACTCCTCAGTGCAGGAGTTATCAGAGAAGTAAAGTACCCAGAGTGGCTAGCTAACACTGTTATGGTGAAGAAGGCCAATGGCAAGTGGAGAATGTGTATAGACTTTACAGATCTCAACAAGGCCTGTCCGAAGGACGAATTTCCATTGCCAAGAATAGACTCTTTAGTTGATGCAGCAGCTTCTTCAGAGCTCATGAGTCTGCTAGATTGTTACTCAGGTTATCACCAAATTTGGATGAAGAAGGAAGATGAGCCGAAGACTAGCTTCATAACCCCAAGTGGCACATATTGCTACCTTCGGATGCCTGAGGGGCTCAAAAACGCTGGAGGAAGTTTCAGCAGAATGACTGCGAAGGTCCTCCAGTCTCAGATAGGCAGAAATGTGCTGACTTATGTTGATGACATCATTGTAAAAAGCACAAAACAGGAAAATCATATTGCTGATTTGCAGGAGACCTTCGCCAGTTTCAGGCAAGCTGGTTTGAAGCTGAATCCAGAAAAATGTGTCTTCGGAGTAAAGAAGGGGAAATTTCTTGGATGCTTGGTTTCAACAAAGGGAATTGAAGCTAATCCAAATAAAATTGAAGCTATACTTCGAATGGAGCCACCAACTACAAGAAAGGGAGGCCCAAAGATTGACAGGGAGGCTGGCATCTCTCAATAGATTCATATCTAGATCAGCAGAAAGAAATTTACCATTTTTCGAGGTGCTGAAGTCAGCTGAAGTCTTTCAATGGGGACCAAGTCAACAAAAAGCCTTCGAAGAGCTGAAGCAATATTTGATAGATTTAACAACATTAACTCCACCAACGCTAGGGGCTCCTTTGTTGTTATATGTGGCAGCTTCGCACTCAGCAGTAAGTGCAGCACTTGTCCAGGAGAAGCTTGTTGGCCAAGTCAAGAAGCAGGTTCCAGTGTATTTTGTATCTGAAGTCCTTAGTGTATCAAAGAAAAACTATACAGAACTGGAGAAGGTATTATATGCCGTTTTGATGGCATCCAGGAAGCTTCGGCATTATTTTCAAGTATACAATATTGTTGTTCCTTCTTCGCAGCCGCTGAAGGATATTATGAGAAATAGAGAAGCTACTGGACGGATTGGAAAATGGGCTGCAGAGCTCAATGAATTTTGCATTGATTATGTGCATAGATCCTCGATCCAGTCTCAAGCGTTGGCAGATTTCATTGCCGATTGGACGCCAGGGGCTCAGGATGAAGAAGCAAATAAAGATGCCGAAGTGTGGACAGTGTTTTGTGATGGCTCTTGGGGAACCTTCGGAGCAGGAGCAGCCGCTGTGTTGGTCTCACCATCCAAGGTTAAAACTTGTTATGCAGCAAGACTTGATTTTAGCTGTACAAACAATGTCACTGAGTACGAAGCTCTGCTTTTGGGCCTTCAGAAATTAAAAGCAATGGGAATCAGAAGGGCCATCCTTAAAACTGATTCCCAGGTTGTTTCAGGTCATATCGATAAGAGCTGCAAGGCAAAAGATCCGAAGCTTGAAAAATATCTGGACACGGTCCGAAGAATCGAAGCTTCCTTCGAAGGATTTTCTGTCAAAAATATCCCTCGAGGACAAAATGAGCATGCTGATTTGCTAGCTAAGTCAGCAGCACAGGGGCTGCCTCTACCTTCGGATGTGTTTTTCGAAACAATAAAGGCACCTTCAGTGGAACTCCTTGAAAGAGCAGTCCTCAACATATCTCCTGTTTATAGCGAAGATTGGAGAACTGAGATCATCTCTTACCTTCAGGGTAAGTATCTTTCAGATGACGAAGCTTATAACAGGAGGATAGAGGCAAGAGCTCGTCCATATGTCATGATAGAAGGGGAGTTGTACAAGCATGGAGTTTGCGCTCCGCTGCTCAAGTGTTTATCTAGAGCCGAAGGTGTAGAGTTGATGAAAGAAATACATGCAGGCCCGTGTGGATCTCACATTGGATCTAGGCCGTTACTTGGAAAAGTTTTCCGCCAAGGGTTTTATTGGCCGAAGGCAGCTTCAGATGCAGCGGAATTAGTTCAAAAGTGCGAAGGCTGTCAGAAATGTGCAAAAGATCAGAAACAACCTTCGTCTTTAACACAGCTTATACAACCCATCTGGCCATTGCAGAGGTGGGGCCTTGATTTGTTAGGTCCATTGCCACCGGCTCAAGGCAATCTAAGATATGTTGTCGTGGCTGTGGAGTATTTTTCTAAATGGATTGAGGCAAAGCCACTAGCCACAATAACTTCGGCCACTGTCCAAAAGTTTTTTTGGCAGAATATTGTTTGTCGTTTCGGAGTACCGAAGGCCATCACTGTAGATAATGGAACACAATTCGACTCCGAAGCCTTCAGAAATTTTTGTGATCAAATTGGTACGAAGATCCATTTTGCATCAGTCAGGCATCCGGAGTCAAATGGGCTCGTTGAAAGAGCCAACGGCATTATAATGACAGGAATAATGAAGTTAATCTTCAATCAACCCAGGGGAAAGTGGCCAGATCAGTTAACTAAAGTGGTATGGAGCCACAATAACTCCGGAAGAAGCTAAAACTGGATCAATAAGAGTAGTAGCTTCGGCAGAATCAGGCCCTGAAGATGCTTGTTTTGTGGAAAAATATGCCTTAGAAGGGATCAGGCTTCAGGCTGTGGAGAATATCAATAAATACCAAGCTGAAACAGTCAAATGGCGAGATAGAAAAGTTCGGCTAAAAAATATTGAGCCAGGACACTTGGTGCTTCGAAGAGTGGCCAACCCAGACACAGTGGGCAAGTTACAGTTGAAATGGGAGGGACCTTTCTTGGTAGCATCTTCGTCAAGGCCTGGTTCATACAGATTGAAGGACATGGACGGCAATGACATTCCAAGATCTTGGAATGCGGATGAGCTTCGGCGATATTATGTGTAACTTGACGTAACTTTTTTATGTTTTTTCTTTTTTTTTCATGGCACCCTTTTCCTTTCTAAAGGGGGAGAAAGGTTTTTAATGGGGCCATCATATGTAATTTTCTTTTCTAGTTCTATAAGAGCAAAATCCCCCAAGAAATGTAAATGTAAAAGCTGAGAACGCACCATCGAGTGCCGAAAACTGAAAAAGCGAAGAAGCTCCAAAGACGTCCCTAAGGGGATGCAGAGCTCACAGCGAAAAGTCAACGCTGATTCCGCCGAAAGTAAAAGGCGAAGAAGCTCCAAAGACATTCCTAAGGGGATGCAGAGCTTACAGCGAAAAGTCAACGCTGATTCCGCCGAAAGTAAAAGGCGAAGAAGCTCCAAAGACGTTCCTAAGGGAATGCAGAGCTAATGTGTGATTGTTTCTAAGGAAATAATGGCTGAGGGTATGGCTTCGGATACGTGTTTGGACATTCATTTGCACATCACATTACATCATAGCATTTGCATTCATAAACATTCATTCATGGCACAAGTGGTTGTTTCGGCAAAAAAGAAGAAGCGGCCTTTTATGCTTCGTTGTGTATAAAAAAAGAGAGGTTTCGGCAAAAAAGAAGAAGCGGTCTTTTATGCTTCGTTGTGTATAAAAAAAGAGAGGTTTCGGCAAAAAAGAAGAAGCGGTCTTTTATGCTTCGTTGTGTATAAAAAAAGAGAGGTTTCGGCAAAAAAGAAGAAGCGGTCTTTTATGCTTCGTTGTGTACGAAAAGAAGGGAAGGTGTTTTTTCGCCTTCGGCTCAAAATACTAATTTCGTCCACATCAAAGCGCCTCAATGGAAGGGTAAGGATATATTACAAGGTATGAACAAAGTTCATTAAGAACAGTTTAGCTGTATTTACAAAAGTTATAATAAAAGTCTCTTGAGTTTTTCTAGTCTACTCCTACTAATCTTCATCGGGCTTCAGCTTCGGCAGCATATTTTTTAAGCATCACCTTCAGCTTCATCATCCTACATGAATCAAGGTATTGCGAGTAAAAATCAAGTGTGAAGGAGAAGGTAAGCACAAGGTATCATTTCTTACTGGTTCAAGATGACTTCGAGCTTCGTCTCCAGCCTTCTCTCGCCCGCCTTTTGTCCATATCATTTTTATAAATCTGTTTGAAATGCTTCGGGCAAGGTCAGGAATATCGACTAGAATTGATGGAGACAGAGTGAAATTGGGCCTGTTGACGATTTTTCCATGTTCACAGTCGGCCTTCAGGAACGCTGCAGCAGTGCCCCGAGAAGCTACCCAGGCACAGAAGTCACCGTGCCCGGCTATAACTTCGTCAAGCTCATCAATTTCAGCTTCAATATGTTTGAAGGTTCTTGGCAAATTTTCAGATGAAGGGGTGTACTTTCCACTGCTGGCTCCAACTGAATAAAAGATCTTTCTTAATTGTTGAATACAGTTGTTACTAAATTTCAAACATTTGTCTTGAAGGCTTGTTAATGATTTCTTCAAATCTGAGCTGTTTTGGACTTTGTCTTGAAGGCTTGTTAATGATTTCTTCATCGGGCTCTAGCTTCTCTTGTTCAAATTGTTTTGATTGGCACAGAAGCTTCGAATTCAATTCTGCTACTTTAGCTTCAGTTTCTGCCAATAAGCCTTCAGTTGTTTGGAGTTCGAAGTCTTTCTTTTCAATAATAGCTGATTGCTCTTTTATTTTGCTCTCTAAATTTTCAATTATAGCTTCGTGTTTCTTATCCTCTAGATCTTGCTGCATCTTCAAAGCTTTGCTCAGTAGCATGCTCTGCACATAAACAACCTTCGTTAGGAACATTTTCATTACTAAAAACAATAAAAGTCAGAAAAAGGTTGTTTACCTTGAAGTTGGAATAAAATAAGCTACCAACGATATGTTGTCATCGGTAGCGGCTGATATCTGTTTCTAGCTTCGGAAAACCAATATTCTTTGATAGCATACCGATGACCTTGGCTCCAGTTTGATCTCGGATGCAGCCTAACTTTTCATCGTCAATACCTCCGAAAAGAAGAGCTCCTGGCTTATATCCGCAAGATTTGGCATATTCTTTAAGCTCCTCTATTTCGGCCTTCGACAGTTCTTGCCCAACTAAATTTTGAAATATGTAGGCTTCGTCTTCCGGAGCGTCTTCGGCTATTTTCTTTCCCTTTCCAGGCACTGTGGCCATGGTTTCTTCAGCAGCAGTGGTAGCTTCTTCTTCGGCCATGTCTAACAAAATTTTGTCGATGTCTTCAATTGTGGTTTCCAAGTTCAAATCTTCGGCTGAAGCGGCTTCGGTAGCCGCGACCTCCGAAGGTGCGACTTCGGCATTTGTTGTGCCCTCAACCGCTGGCGTTTTCCGAGTTGAAGCCCTCGGTGGCGTCTTGTCAATAACTTCGGTCACTGCAATAATTCTTTGTCTCTTTGTTTTGGTTATCTTCTTCGATTTTTCGGGCTCCTCCACCTTTCGAAAAAACTTCGTCAGTTGAGGCCTTAATGGACTTAGCTTCACGGGCAGGGTTTCAGTCATTACCTTTAAGATTTCCTCCACATCGGTGGTAGAGGGCGATGCAGGAGTCCTCTCTTCATCAGATAATTTTCGCTTCGGAGATGATATTCTTCTCTTCTTTGGAATATTCTTCTTTTTTGATGGTTCTTCCTCATCTTTGTTCAAAGTTTCGGCCACCCTTTTCCTTTTTTGGCCCTCAGCACCCTTATTTAGTTGTTCATAATCAGGGTACTTAAAACCCAGGGCATCAAACACTCGGTTCAGCCTTCGCTTCGGACGGGTGCCGAAGGCCGCGGTCATCAATTGATCCTCTTTTTTCGAATAATTCCCAAGAATTTCATTGCACATTACTTCAACTGTGTCCAGCCACTCTTGGCAAGGTTTTTTAAAGTATTTCTTGAACTTGAAGTGGTAAGGAAGTCGGACAAGTTCCCCTTCTTTCTTCTCCCCTTCCAGCTTCGGCATTTCCCATTCTTTTAAGGTAGGGAAAACCCTGAAGGCCAAGAACTCTTGAACCAGGTCCCTGGTACTGATGTGCTCCGAAATAATTTTAAACTCACCCAGTGCAGCCCAGGTGGGACCTTCTAATGTCATGTGGCACCGCGGCCTTGTTTCTCCGAAGATCAATTCAAGTGGGCTTTGTACCAACTTCTCTTCGTCTTCGTCAACCTTCACATAAAACCACTCTGACTTCCAGCCTGCCGGCCATTTGCTTCGGTAGCTAATAACAGGAAACTTTGTGGTCTTCCGATAGGCAAAATTGTAGCAACCAAAGTTATCATGTAATCCATCTTTTCTGGCCTTCGTTTGGTAATGTAGCTCATGAACTCGACAAAAACTGTCGGCAAACGGTTCCACAGCCTGGCTTCGGAGGGCCCAGATGTAAACACTAAGCCTAACGATAGCGTTGGGAGTTAACTGGTGAAAATAGATACCAAACTTCTTCAATACATTTGCAATAATCCCATGAAGGGGGAATCTCAGCCCAGCCTTTAAAAAGCTCTTGAAAATGACTATCTCGTCCTTCTCTGGCTTCGGGGTAGTCTCTTCTCCCCCGAAGCGAAGTAGTTTCTTCTGATTTTCACTGAAATAACCTGATTTTACCATCTTGGAGAGATCAGCCTTCGAAACGGTCGACTTTCCGAAGTCCAAGTGGCTGGGCTTACTTGGCATGGCAATGCGATAATCATCTTCGGGATCAGTTTCTTCAATGTTCTCCTCTTCTGCTTCGGCAGTTGCTTGTTCTGCTTCAACAGTGGGAATTTCTTCCGCAGTTACCAGTCCGGATCGTTGCATTGCTTCGGAGATGGGCACAGTCTCCGAACCTTCAGCTTCGTCTCCTTCACGCTCAACCCTGGCGGTAGATCGCACTCTAGCCATTTAATTCTGAGTTTGGGAAAATTGAATACTTTTTTCTCCCGAAGCCTTTCTTTCTGACGAAGCAGACTTCGAGTTGGACCTTCGTTCGATTCTGAGAGTCAAGCTTCGGCTATGGTTAAAAATTTTGGCAGCAAAACAGTGCAAATAGCAATGAATGCTGTGGTAACTTCACACCTACCCGTCTGTTTATATAGTGCTGCAGGTAAGAAGGCGAAGCGCCAGGATTTTTACACCAGGCGGACAGTCACTAGCACTCGTTGCGCGGTGGACCGCAGAGACCAAACAGTAACTCTACAAGGTGGGCCTGACACGCGCTCGGAAATTGGATCGTTTCTTGACAACGAGCTCAGGGAAGGTGTTTTTTGGACCTTCGGCTTCCCGAAGCTGAAGAGGCTTTTTTCACGGATCAAGCTCGTTGCAAAAAACGATCTAGCGCCGCGAAAGGGGCTACTGTTGGGGTCATGCTTCGTTGCGCCGAAGGTCTTGTAAGAAGAAGCAGCTTCGGCTGAAGTTGTCCCCAGGAGATGACCGAAGGTCCCTTTTCATGAAGCTTCGGTATTACAAACCGACTTAGAGATAGAATGACCTTTTTATCCATAAAGGTCTGGGTCAATGTTGTAAACTTTTATGAGGGGCATAATTGTAATTCTTCACAGGCTGTGTCCTGTGTCTATAAATACATGAACAGTACCCCCGTACTGTTCACGCTGACTTGGCATTTGCTTTCCGTCATCCTTGTGCCTTTGCCTTCCTGCAATCCGAAGGTACACTTGTAATTTGAAGTCATTTCTATTTTTATATGATAATAAAATAGAAGTGACGTTGTGATAATATTTAAATGTCCATATTACTTTTTATATCGCATGTAAGTTCTTCGTCATAACTTATTGCGCTTACGAAGACATGTTGTTTGTGACCTTCGTCCGAAACACATTATATCCCGAAGGGAAATAATGTTTAAAAGGACGAAGGGCCTAATCATTTAACACTTTTTATGTTGCCTTGTTCTTAATCCGAAGCATTTGAGAACAAGTCTCCAACAGCGCCCATCACCTTATACCTTCAAGGCCACTACCATCCTTCCGACCAAAGAGAAGCTAAAAGGTTAAAACACAGAAGCAGAGACTTCATTGTGATCGACGAACATCTATACAAGAAGGGAATAAGTCAACTCATGTTAAAATGCAAAAACCAAAGTCGAAGGCATCGAACTTCTCCGTGAAGTCCACAGAGGTTGTGGATCGCATTCGGGACCTAGAGCTCTCGCTGCTAAGGTCATACGCCAAGGTTTCTACTGGCCAGTCATTGTGTGCGCAACTAACATAATGACCCATTCGTGCGAAGCACGCCAAAAATTCTCACCTCGAATGGGCTCCCCTTCGCAGTTCACAAAGCTCATTGCACACACTTGGCCACTATAGCGTTGGGGACTTGACATTGTTGGACCGCTGCCAACAGCATAAGGCAATTTAAAATTCACCATTGTCGCAGTCGAATATTTCACTAAGTGGATCGAAGCCAATGCTGTGTCAACAATAACGTCAAAGACAGCGCAAAAATTCTTCTGGCAGAATATTATCTTTCGATTTGGAGTCCCCTCCGAATTAACATTCGACAATGGGAAACAATTCAACAATCAAGATTTCAGGGAATTTTGCAACTCCATCAGCACGAAGGAAGTGTTCACATCCAACGGAGTAGTAGAACGCGCCAACAACAAAATTTTCAGTGCTATAAAGAAGAGACTCCTTAACGACAAAAAGGGCAAATGGGCTGACCAACTTCCTGAAGTCATTTGGGCTCTAAACATAACATAATCTAGAGCTACCGGGTTTACCCCTTTCTATTTAATGTACAGATCCAAAGCAATGACTCCACAAGAGCTGAAGCATGGATCACCACGAACAAATGCCACAGCTACACCAGATGTCGCCGACTCAACTACCAAGGACCTTCTCGATGGAGATCGTGTTCTCGCCCTCAAAACATTGAACAGATACCAAGTGCAAACGAAGGCATGGCGAGACAACAACATCAGCCCTAAAGAACCAGCAGAACAGAGTCCCGAGGAAAACTCGAGCCAAAATGGGAAGGGCCCTTCATCATCAAGAAGAAAATGTCCCCAAATAGCTACAGGCTCACAACACAATTCGACAAACAAGACAACAGATCCCTAGGCCTTCGCATCTTTGTAATACCTACAGACATTATTCCAGCCAGGCCCGCACTCTTTTCCTCGCAGGGGTGAGATTTTTAATGAGGCGGTGCCATGTAATATATTGCCACAAAAATCACCCCACAAAAAAAGACACCATGACAATAGGATGTTGAAAAAGACCGCGGGGTCAGTCTTCGGCATTCGACGCTAAAACAGTCACTACAACGGATAGTTTCAATAACCGTTGCGTGCGATAGGCACTATCCAAGAAAAAGTCTCCTAGGGGTGCAGCTGGATCAGCACAACAAGTGTGTCACAGCATCCAATGGTGCGAAGTAGTCCAAGATATGCATATTTCAATCCAAGCAAAAGTAATCTAAGGGAGCAGCTGGAGCAGCACAACAAGTGCTTAACAACATCTAGGGTGCGAAGTCGTCCTAGAGACGCATATTTCTATCCAAGCAAAAGTAACCGAAGGGTGCAGGTGGATTAACATAGCAGGTGCATCACAAAGGTGCGAAGTCGCCACCAAGATAGACGGTTATACCCTAGCACAAGTCGCCTAAGGATGCAGCCGGATCAATATAAATCTGTTAACGACACCTAAGAGAGTGAAGTCATCTAAGGACGCAGCTAAAATAGCGCAAATACATTTTAGTGGTACCACCACGAAAGGCACATCATATTTCAAATACAAGATGCACAATACACACAAAAAAATCGTTCACATACAAGTGCCCCCATAGTCATCCATTGGCAAAGGGGGGTGAGGGCAGTGTTTTCACTTAAAATTCACCAAAGAACGACGATGGCAACATGCATCTTACATTGGCTCTTGTTTCTAGATAAGGTCGGCTTCACAAAAATTTAACAACATCAGTTTCAAATCTTCGCCATCAAAAAGAGCTCGCAAATCCCCCTCCCTGAAACATGACCCGGCCGTCGGCGCCAGTATGATACGGCGGGTCCCCTGCTCCAACCGCGTTACACTCCGAAGACAAGACCTTTCCATTCCCATTCGGCGATGTCTTCGTGGGACTCTGATACCTTGCGAAGACTCACCTATTATTCCCACACTTTGTTTTGACACCCCAATCTTTTTTGGCCCCGCGGTTCACCTGGGGCAACCCCGGCCGGAGTCCCCGAGGCCTCAGGGGGCAACCCTCGATGGAGTCTCCGCGACAGACAAATCTAGCGCCACAAAATAATCCAGATCATCTTCGAAAGACTCGTCGTCCATCCCAGTGAACGGGCTCACCAACCCCTCACCCTCCGAAGACCATGACTCAATATCAAATCCATCAGATGCGTCATTAATAAGAATTATTACACTTTGAGACATTAACAATTCATCATTTTCGTTATCACCAAAGTTTGCTTGCGTAGGCCCAGACACCGGAACCTGCGTAACAGCCAATCTTAAGTATCATATACAAAGTGAACATTGTCAAACCACTCCTCCTAAAATCTTGAAACCTGCGAAGAAGTCCCCACCGCCGTAGGGCCCTCAGTGCCGCCTTCCTTGAGCGAGGATAACTCTCCCGCTCCAGTCTCCACCGCAGCGTCCTTTCAGGCCACTATGCTCTCAAGACCGGTGAGGTCCTCCACCTCTTCATCCCTCATCGCCTGCAAAGACAACATAACAATGTTTCAGACAACGAGCACACACACACCACCATCGTCAAAGACAAACATACCTGTGTCAGTGCTTGGTCGGCCCTCTCTCAAATGACGTCACAGCCGTGAGGACCCCACATCCTATCATAAAGCACCCCGGTAGAGCACTTTAGCACATCGTCTTCAATCTGGAATACACCAGCATTGAAATCCTCATTGCCCCGATCGAAGGCCTCGAAGTGCCTACATCCCTCGTGGGATAAGGCATTCGCAGCGCCCTCACAAGTCACAAGCGACGCATAGGACATCAGGCCCATCACAATGGATGGGAGTGACTCTAACTCCTCCTACAACCACCCCAAGAAATGGGTCCCACCTCCTCCCCTGACTTGTTGAAGGGAGCAGTCTGCGCATCGAGGTCACGGTACGCATGAAGCATCTCAATCCTCTGGGACTCAAATGCGATACAATTACTAGTCCCAGGAGGCTAGTAAACATATTTATACATCAGATGGTTCTAGATCTGCTTGAACGAGACAAACCTATAAAGGTGGCGATCAACTTTAAGAGTTGGTCCAGAACTCGGTGCATATCATCAAAGTGGGACTGAAGCAGCCCGATATACGCAGCGAAGCAAAACAGTGGTCCAACAACCACATGCATGGTTGGGAACAGGCGTAACTCTTACCCGATCAGCGATCTCCTTCTCTGAAAAACAACAAATAAGCAAGAGTGAGTACTTACGTACTCAACAGCCCACCTTCACCCATGGAATGAGGAAATCTGATATAATGCATGGAGTATGTGGAGCTCAAGATATTTTTTTGAAAAAAAGCAATTTTTGATTAGGGTATTTTGTAAAACATTTTATCTTTTTCAAAGTGCATCCTCTCCCAAAGGAGCAGGAAGTTTTTCAATGTAGAACAAAATCCCCTGGACTAAACCATCTAGGTATCTCAATAGTTTCCCACCAGTTTTCATTTTCAAAAACATCTACTGGACTTCTAGTCCACCATAGCTCACAGCTTAACCACCGGACCTTTTAAAATCACTTTTCAAAAGCATTTTTGGAAAACAAAACACTAATTGTCAAATCCATGCCATGACTCATCCATATCCATGGACACAGACTATTTGAATAGGTTTTTAAACTCTACGCAGAGTTGTACACTTTACCCACTAGTTCGGTTTCTGCAATCTCACCATCATGAGATTCGAATGCCGAAACTCTCTATTCCCTTGCATGACTTTACCTTGGTGGTTATACAGAAAGGAACAAGGTCACCTCCATGGCCAAACCAGGACAAAACATTCCCCCTCCTTATCTTCCCGGTGCTCCCCAGCCATCATAACCCTAGGGCACAAACCGTGCAAGTTCGGATCAAGTGACTGCCCATACAGTCTTGAGCGGTTGTACTTGATAAGAGTATAGGTAAGGAGTGATGACAAACTGGTCCTTATGCGAGATGGACAATCCTTCATGCTCACACCTAACCTGGCTGAGCCATCACCTTAAGGCCCTCCCAAACCAGGGAGTCCCTGATCATCCCACTCAAAGGTGATAAGGGTGGTAACCCTTCATCATACACATTTTGAAAACATTTTCTTTTGAAAAACTCACACCTTTTCTCAAATCATTTTGTAACAAAAATGTCAAGGAGTATAAATATGAATTGCGACAAAGTTCTAAGGCTGGGTGGCCATATTAACATGTCTCTTAACAGTAAAATCATATCATGCATAAAATAACAGGCTGAGGGTTGTGTTTGAAAAACATAGGTAATTTATGCATCAAAGGGATCCAGTGAGCTTGGCATTGCTTTAATCGGTGAAAGGGTCAGAGCTCGCGGAACTGGCTTCTGGCTCCACCGTCTGGCGCAGACTTGCAGAACTGGCCTTCACGAGATGGCATGAACCCTCCGATAACTATATGCAGCATGAACAAGCAAACATACAAACCAGCAAGTATATTAACAAAAAATTAGTATAGTGGTCAGAATGGTGATATATGGATGGGTAGAGTCTTGAGCAGAATCTGTGTGATGTGGTGTTGTGATATTGCTGGTGGCGGCATGGAGGTGCTTACTAGAAGGGTGGATTGGAGGTGAAGCGACACTAGACGTGTAGCCGGCAGAGCTAGGTAACTGAGTGGGTGGGGGCTTGCCTTGGATGAGGGTGTTGAGTGTGTGGAGAGGGAGAGGGTAGCTGGGTACATGTGGTTTAGTATGGTAAAGTTCACTGTTTGTGAGAGTAGTGGCGAATGAATCATTTGTGTAACACCCCACTGGTCGCACACAATGAATAATACCACAAACCCCACTCACCAACCTTACTCAACACAAGAGATGTAATAAAGAAAGAATATAAAGCAAGAAAAAAATCCGGCAGCACCTTCCTTGAAAACTAGCATAACGAGGAGGGAAAACATGAAGTTCATACAAGATATAAAGACATATAATTCACGTAGTGGAAACTAAAATGCAAAAGTGGTAAAACCTAATTATGACCCAACTAAAGTAAAACAAATGGTATAAGGAACTCAGCCTACCCAAAACAAACGCACAACCAAGAACAAAGTAATTCACTAGACTTGACCAACTCCGAATAACAACATTATTAAGTGGTGGTTCCTTTATTTAAAGGTGAAGTGGCCGTGCTGCTACATCCCTCTATTCCCCAAGTAGAAATTAGGTGCCTGCATCAAACAATGCAAGATGTGAGATAACACATCTCAGCAAGTAAACATAACCACAACAAATAGGACATTGTAAATCAACTGTGCTTATACAACCATGTGGTTCAGAACTTCTTTCTTTTTTTTCTGGACAGTAAATTGCAGCAAGAAAACAAGTAAATAAATACTTAACGCCAAGAAGAAACACCCTGCACAAGTCCAGATTATCCACATCCACATAATAAATTCCACACCTCTCCCATGCATGCACATGGCTACAGATGCAATAATGACTTCTGCCTCCATATCGCTAAGGATATGAAGTTGCACCATAACCCTTCTCGGGCAACATATGATGCCCAATGTACCGGTACGGTCGGACCATAAGATCACGACGAAACTTCAATGCAATGGATGATGGGTGCATTATGCATGACAACATCATAAGTTCTTCCCAAATAAAAAAAAATGTGCTAGTCATATACTTCCACCCATTCCACATAATAACCACTTGAGTAACATGATCAAACCTCAAACTCAACATATGAAATCCATGAAACATGAATATTCTCAAATGATGGTACTCAATAAACAAACAAAATATGAATATGAACATAATAGCACAACATATTCAAGAATAAGACTCCTCATTTGCCAGACGGAATAACCATCACCAGTTTACTTGCCTTCACCGGAAGTTTGGGCAAAATCCCTAAGAACGATCCGGAAGTCCACCACCTGTTTTTGACACCCAACTTAGTGCACCAAATTCACATAAAAACTCAAAGACAACACCGCACCTACGCGCAATCTCAAACCCCGCCGCGGGTAACAATTCTCCCCTCACCAACCAAACTGCAGCGGCGCTGCTTAACAATTCCATAACTTAAAAATTAGGACAGTAGTGGTGTCAAACAAAAACTCCAGAGACAACTACATAAAATTCCCCACAAGTTTTGTATACAACTCATGATTAAATTCTAACATCTAATTACCTCTAAACGGTCCACAACATAAACCCTGCAATCTGTTTTTTCTGATTTGGGCAGCGACATACTCGGATTCAAACAGCGATAACTTTTAAAATATAATTCCGATTGGAGCGCATAAGTACTTGTTAGAAAGATAAGAAAAATCCCTACATGATTCTCATACTGATTAACACTAATTACTACCGAAAAATCCCCAGAAACTGCTAATACTGCTGCTGTTCATCCTTCTGAAAAATCTGTTTTTTTGGACAGCCGCATACCCGGATTCAAACGATGATAACTTTTAATTTATAACTCCAAATTGAGCGCATAAATACTCGTTGGAAAGGTAAAACAAAGTTCTACCTGATCCCCAAATTGATCCCCATTAATTTTACACGAAAAGAACCTAAAAACTGCTAGGACTTCCGATGTTCATCCACCACATAAAATTCTGGACAGCCCCCTCTATCCAATCGCAAATGCAACATCTAATCAATTGAATCGCAGCGCAAATGAACAAGGGATGAACACAAAAATCACCTTGGATTCTCCCCCTTTTCTTCCTCCCTTCTTCCCTCCACCAAAACGATTGGAGATTCGCACCACGAGACGATGATCCGAGCGGCAAGGATTGGCAACTTGGGAGGAGGAGATTGAGGGGGGGGGGGCGGCTAGGGTATGGGGTGTGGCTGCAAAAATTGAGAGAGGAGGAGATGGGCAGGGGGGCGGCGGCCAAGGTGTGGGAGGAGTGGGGGGGGCTGCACAAGGGGGGAGGGGGTTAGGAGGGAGGCGGCTAGGGTTTGGGGGGATTAATGGGCCGAAACACCAATCACGGCCCAACTAACCCACGCGACAGCTCCCGACCCCAACGCAGGCGTCAAAACAAAACAATTGTACTGCCCCAGTTGTGAATGTTTTCCACAAAATCCCAAATCCCCAAAACAACAACCGGATGAGGGAAAAAAACAAAAAGAACCCCCAACTTCTCTTCTTTGCAAACCGGGTATCACAGTTTGACTCGGTCCACACAAAGAAATTATAGGCAGAATATGGGACACAAGTGTTTTTGGAGTCTTCTGGAATATGAACCATGCTCAAGGGATGACGTGGTTGGATAGGGAATAATTTGATAAAAATTTAGAAACAAGAATTATTGGAATCTATGTTTAGATGGAGGAGTTTTGGATTTTATAATCATAGGAATGAAAAGAAAATGGAAAAGGAATAGTCCTGGAATATTCCAGAATTTGAATATTTAGAGATATTTGGAAAATCAAATGTATTTTTGAGTAGAGTGCCAGTAATTATTTCTGGGCTATTCTTGGGTAGAGGTTTATGTTGGTGGCAACTGTTCCTACCGACTGTGTCACATGGGACAACAGTAAGGCGAGACCCAAATAGCTAGAATACTTTGGTATTCTGGTCCGGGTGGGTTGTGGTATATTGGGCCAGGTTTTATAGGATTGATGGCGTATCCATACAAACATGGTTCGCCTTTCTTTTTGGAAGCCTGGTTCGAAAGAATCTCAAAGTTAAGCGTGCTCAACTTGGAGAAATCTGGGATGGGTGACCAGATGGGAAGTTCTTACTGGAAGGAAAATCACAGGCACTAGAGTTCGTATGACTAAAATATTAGCCTCGAAAGTCTTAGGTGAGTTGGACAACTTGATGGATGAGCAGTTGAATATTTGGGTGATCGGATGATTGATGAATAGTAACGATGAATGATCTAATGAATGATGAAATGTGACTATGAACGATCCGATGAACGATGAATAGTCCGATGAACGAATGATGAATAGTTCGTATGAACGAACGATGAATACTGACTACGAATGATCCAATGTACGGTGAATAGTGACTATGAACGAACGATGAATGATGAATAGTTTGTATCAACGGACGATGAATAGGGATTATGAACAAACGGATGAACGATCGAATGATCAGATGAACGAACGATCAGAATTTTGGCAGCATAATGGCTGAACAAAGATTATTTGGACGAACAAACGGACGAACGATCAAATGAACGAACGAGCCAACGAACGAACCATAAATGATCGGATGAACGAACGAATGAACCATGAATGATCGGACGAACGAACAAACTATGAACAGGTGGACGAACGATCGAATGAACGACCGAACGATCCTTGTGCTTATGTGGGAGTGGGAGTGGGAGTGAGGGGGAGTGAGTTGCCATGAAATGGCTTGGGGTGGCTTGAGGGGATGCCCTTGTCCCTCTATTTATAGGCAAGGTGGGGTGGATTAGGGTGAGGAGGCGAGGACTAGTGGAAGGAGGCGAGGATTAGTGGGAGATAAGCATGTATTAGTCGTGTATAAGTGAAATTAGCTTGTAGAGCTCACCGTATGACACCGGAGGTGTATGTATACGTATGAGCATGAGGAAAATTATTAAGAAAATATTTGTAGGGACTTTAAAAATGATTATGAAGGTATTTCTCAAGAGGAAAATATTTGGAGAAATATCGGTGGAATATTTGGCTAGTATTTCTGGAAAGAATCAGAGGGATCACTGGGGAAATATTTGTAGGATATTTTGAGGAGGATTTTGGAGATATATAGACCACTATATTTTATTTGTTGAGATCAACTCACAAACAAACATTTTAAAATGAAATTTAAAATTCATTTCGAATTTAGAACAAGTTTGAGAAATTTTCAAGATTTGAATTTTCGGGGTGCTACAATGTATCCACAAAAAGTGTGTACGCCCGGTCCACTCCGGTATAGGTGGTCGACTCCGTCTTCTCACGGTAGGTGCGCATGTTCCTCACCTCAATCTCCAGGTCCACGACATGCTTGCGGGCAGCTTGGACCTTCGCACGGGCATTCTCCGCATCTTCCTTCTCATCATTAAGCCGGCGGTCGAGTTCCTTCTTTTCCTTCTCAAGCATCGTCAACTTGTCGAGAAGGTTTCGGCTCTTATTTTCGATCGATGACTTGTCCTTGATCGCCTTCGTATGTTGCGTCCGAAGGTGCTCAATCCTCCCCTTGAGTTGTTTCCTCTTAGAAAGCAGCTGCGAGGTCAGCACCCCCGAAGCAACCTGGTCAGCGAAGACCACCGCCTGACATCGCAATTTACCAAAATTAGCAAAAAAAACTTACATATCACAGCTACTGCGCGATAGAAGCCGCTACACCAACGGCGTCAACAGCTGAGGCGACTTCGCCTCCTCCATCAGCGGTGACGCAAAATTTCAACCATGGGTCCAGTGAAGTCCCTGTGTCACCCTTCGTTGTACCCACCGAGCCGGCAGGCACCTTAGAGGGCACCACTGCCAATTGCCCAGCCTCCGCCCCTACACCACAGACAAGTTAGCAAAAAGATAATCACCCTGGCTAGAAGCATGAGTCATTCCACTTACTAGCAGGCGGCAGCGCGGCCTGGGCATCGAACATGGTGACTCCACCCACCAGGTAGTCGTCCAGAGACAACTCCTGGCCCATTCCCTTGGTCCTCGAAACCGCCGTTTCAGTGTCTTAGCCAACGCTGGCGCTGCGGAGGGCATCATCGCAGACGGAACAACCCCCTTCGCACTGGGTCACACCGCCTTGGCATCGCAATGTGGGTCCACCAGCCGTAGTGGGGCTTTTCGTTTTTTCTGCTAGATCTCTTGATGACCCTTCTCCATCACTGCTGACACACAATAGCACTAATATTTCTCCCATAAGGAAATAGTTTTAGCTCACGAGCCAAATGGGACGTAAAATAATCGTCTCCAGTGGCCCGGGGTATAGGGTACTTCCTATGCCATCGACCCCCGATAACCTTCAGCATGCATGAAGATGTTTCCCAAAGATCAGGCGAAGTCATAACCTCCTCGGAATCCTCGCATGTCCTCGTCAACTCCTCAACAAAAAGCCTATAGGCCTTCGGCCCTGTCTTGTCATCCTCTGTACCTTGCACTTCTATTTTTCTTTTTCGAGTAGCTACAATCATAGCCTTCCCCTTCAAGGTGCCCTCTTCAGACTGGGTCTTCACCAGCTTTCCTCAGTCGTCACTAACATAAGCAGAGTTTCCCCTCTAGGTAAGTACTATATGGCAAATTATTCAGTTCAAAGACCCGGTTCAACCTGACGTTGGAACCACGGATATCCCAACTCAACATCTCAGTCTTCGGCACATATTTTCCAACAATTTTAATGGCCTCCGACTCCACCTCCCGTACAAAGGCGGTCGCATCCCATCCCCACAAATCAATAGCGAAGGCTAGGCTCCGCACCATCAGATCCCCTAAAGTCAGCATCAGGCGAGGCCTAACATCGCCTAGATCCCACCCGTGCGCCAGCGGCCACATTCCGCAAGCAACAAATACTTCCACTAGACGTTCTATAGGAGTTTGATTATTAATAACCGGGCTAGGTAGTCTATTAAAAAGATATGTGGCCAATAGAAAAGCTTCATCCCAAAACATTAGCGGCATAGAAGCATGAGATAGTAAGGAGGCCAACTTCGACAATGTGTCGATGGTTTTGTTCAAGTGTCTCATTTTGCTAGTGTGTTTGAGGGCAGGAGACCAAATGAGATATACCAATTTTAGTAAAAAATGGATTTAACTTTTGATATTCTCCTCCCCAGTCTGTTTGAATGGCATGAATTTTTCTATCAAACTGCCTTTCAACGAATTGTTGAAATTCAACAAATTTTTGGAACACCTCAGATTTCAATTTGATAAGGTAAATCCAGGTAAATTTGTTGTAATCATCAATGAAGCTGACATAATACTGTTTTCTGTCTACAGACTCAATTGCAGGACCCCAGACATTAGAAAATATGAGCTCTAAAGGAGAGCTGGACTTACTAGATGAAACAGGATATGGCAGCTGTGTGCTTTTGCTTGCTGACAAGCATCACATACAGACTCATTATTGGACTCATCTAAACAAGGGAGTTTATTACTTCTAACAATACATCGGACTATAGTGGATGAAGGAAGTCCAAGACGATCATGCCACCGAGAGATCGATGGCCGACTGACTCCATAGGTATGACGCTTTAGTGATGGTGATTGTAATACCCAATTTGTAGATATAATATAAACGGAGAAAAGTTATTTTTCCTTTATGTAGATATGTGTGTTGTATCTACTTACTATCACAAGTGAACACCTCATTTAAAAATAAAGGATTAATAAAAGCCATTAAATTGTGCATCATGCTGGAGTTTAATTGTTTGTGCATTTAATAATAATGAAAATATTGATAAGGTTACATTAATAATATGAATTGAGGATTAAAACCTAATTCAAATCTTAGAATTTGGAAATAAAAATGTAAAAAAGAAATATTATTCAATATAAAATAATGTTAAAATTGAATAACTTCACCACATGATGGTGTGACTAAATTGCATAGTTAACATGAACTTGAATTTGCACTTAAGTGGAATTCAAAATTTAAATTCAAATGAATTAGGAATAAAGAAGAAATCAGAAAAAAAAACAGAAAAGGATTAAACCATGCGGTTGGGCCAAATTCACTCCTCCTTGGCCCATCTCCCTTTTCCACTCCCGTACCGCGCCCGCGCACCTTGGGTCACTGCCTTGTGGGGTCAAGACGTCAGGATGGTCTCCCTCCTCTGGTTGTTGAGCTTGGGTCGTAATGACCAGGAGGGAAATCAGCCTGGACTGCGCGCTCGGGCTTATCACCATCGTGCGATGCCTGTACCTCTATCGCGGTGGGGCCCACTTGTCAAGCTTATCCCTCTCCTCAATAACCCGCTCGGCGTCCCGGGATTTCCGAGCTACACGGCTCAACCACCCACGCGAAGTCCGTGCGCCAGTAAGGTTGGGTTTTCGTTGCAACTAACGCGTGGAGCCATTGCGCCAACTCCCGGATAAAGAGACATCGCTCCCCCTTGACCTATTCATCCCCTGGTCGTCCCACTCATACCACGGTCATGGGCAAAAGCAAGGGCGCCATTGCTGCTGGTCAAGGTTTTGCCACCATGGAACTCGCCCACGCTATCGCTTGGGATTCAACATGTGGGTCTGGGGGCTTCGACTAGATGTGTGGATGACACACTAGGCTTCACTAGATGGAATTGCCGATCAGGGGACCCGCAATTTCTCGCAGGTGTTGGCTCGGTGCGGCCCGGTCCATCTTTGTCGTCGTTGAGTTGTCCTGCCAATGTAATCTCCGGTAAGATTTCATTCCACGCATTCGTCGTGTTCTCTAAATCATGTAGCCACCTTCAGAATAGAGATTAGTGTCTTGCACCATCTATTGGCGTGGATCCGACTACCCCTCTGCCGTGGGTCGGCGACGCCGCCATGGTCGACTGTCGTGGAGGGAGAGAACCTTGTGACCATCGATTCCCGATGGACGGTAGGGATTAGAGCTTGGCGTACCCTTTCGCGTGAACGATCTGGGCCACTGATCTGTTAACAGACGGATCCCGTTGGATCTCACTTCATAAAATCGTGACAGTAGGATCAGGATCTTGTGCCCGGGGTCGTGTACCGGTTCGGAGGGGACTTGATTTAATCTCAAGCATCCAGATATGATCCAACGGTCCAGATTGGCGCATACCCCTTCGCGGCACATTTTTCTTAAAGAGCCCCTGATGAGTTAGAAAATGAAGCCGAAGTCCACCCTGGACGTGGCTGAGCCTTGAGAACATTTTGGTTTAGCCCCTGTACTTTTATTTAATAGTGTGCTCAGTCCTGTGGCCAGGGAAAGTGGGAAAAATAATATAGAAATTACTTTTCCTTTACTAAGATAATTCTAGAATCATAATTAAATCATAGAAAATTCATATTAGGGTCTTTTTAACCCATTCCAATTTCTATAATTTTGTATTAATATTGTTTACCACTTAGTACCTCTATTTTAGCATGAAACCCATATTAAAATTTATCACTAAATCAATTTCGTACCAAATACATAAAACATTCAGAAAATCATAACTTGAAATCTGTAACTCCGAATTTAGTGATTATTACTCCTACGATCTCGTTTCAATGCGTAGATTATTATCATGTATTTTGTATTAATGTTTGGTGTGATGTTAATTTATCTCCTGTACTTTGTATATTTGTATTGTGGCGAGTAGACGAGCCAGTGGCCGAGGATTCAGGTGTTCAGCGGGTAGAAGTTGTTGAGCAGGAGCTCATTGAAGGCAAGTTGTGCCCTTGATCACTTCTTTTTACCCAGTCATGTTCTTATTAATCATAATGATCTGCATAGGTTAATTTTGATGGGATCCAATAGGTTACCCTATATTTTGACTATCTTTATACCTTGTTTCACCAATGGTTTTACTACTCAATTTTTGGGTAGTACATGCTATTGCTTTATGTGGTTTTGGGTATAGAGATATTCACTACTCATGATTACACTTTTTATTATCTGTTCATTATTTACTGATCATGATAAGATCATTACGTTAATGGGAACATGGAGAACCACCCGGGAAAATAGTGCTACCACAAGGGTTTAATGGGACGCCCTTGGCTGATTAACTAGGAAAGCTACTGGATGACTACCTTACCCGAAAGGGGCAAGGGCAGTAGGGGAGTGGTCAGTGTAGGGAGGTCCTTGGGTTGATTTTGCTGCGATGGCGGTTAGGCGAGGGATTCCTACACTAAAGCTTCCTATAAACTGTAGCAGGTTTTCTGAAGCTAGTGGAACTTTGTAAATTCCTCGTAGTGGTACCCTACCTTGCTTCCTCGGTAGAGGTGTATGGGGTCTGATCAACTCCATGGCAAATGGGTAACACGACTTGTGGGTAAAGATGTGCAACCTCTGCAGATTGTAAAACTGGTATACTAGCCGTGCTCACGGTCATCAGCGGCTCGGACACTCACATGATTAATTTATGGAACTTAAATTCAATTTGTCATTTCATTGCATCTAGGATTATTTTATTAGTACTTTTATTTATTATTATTATGGTTTGGTATTTACTTACACTTAGTAATTGCTAATAAAATTTTGACCAACTTAAAAGCAATGCTCAGCTTTAGCCTTGTTGGTCACTTGTTCTCAAAAGCTATGAATCAAGAACAAGGCAACACAAATGTTAATGGTTAAAGACCTTCGTTCTTCGTAACATTATCTCCCTTGGGATATAATGATCTTCTGACAAAGGTCATGAAGGATATACCTTCTTCGTTGCAATATACAAAGATAAAAACATGACTATATGAAACATGGATAAAGTATGAATAATCATTTTAGATCAGTAGATTATTCATATTATCATCATATATCTTTGAACAAACATCAACAGTATTAAATTACATTTGTACCTTCGGCTTGACAAAAGGCGAGAATCCAGATGTGATGTGCGAGTGAATATAAGTCAGCGTGAACCGTACGATGTTACTGTTCATCTATTTATAGGCACAGGACACAACTTGTGTAGAATTACAATCATGCCCTTGACATTTACTAATGACTTAGGGATAATCTATCGAGGACTAGACAGTCTTTTCCCCTTTAAGTCGGTTTCATTTTCCACCACTAAGCCGAAGCTTTTCCATAGGTAGCTTCGGAACTGGTTTATCCTTCTCTCGAACCGCGCTCTTCATATCATGTACAACTTCATCCCATGTCTAAAGGTCCCTGTACATATATTATACTTGGGAAACATGTTAGTCGTGTTTTTGAGGACCTTCGAAAGACGAAGGTCCCCAACAGTAGCCCCTCGCAGTATTAATTTGTTATAACAACGAATTTATACTGCGACATGAACAAAGGCCTTAAGCTGAAGGTCCGAAAAAACACCTTCCCTTTGCTAGAATAGTGAAAGTCAATGACAAATGGGGCCCACCAAGTTGCAGGGCACTAGGCATATAAATATGAACCCATAGCGGCAGTATTTGATACGCCATTTCTGCTGTTTGCGTTATTTTCTCAAATTTTTAGCTTTTGCTCACTAGCTCTTGTCTGATTTTCGAGCATTTAGAGCTTCGATTTAAAGGTGTGCTTGCTCCAAATTCGAGGATAAGAAGATGAGTGAGGAGAAGAAGATGACTGAAGAGAAGAAAATAACCAAGAGAAAAAGATGTATGAAGAGAAAAAGGTTGCGGATGCTTTCATCGCTGGGTTTTATGAGTCTATGGTGAAAATGAATATTGAGAAAATTACTAAGGAAATCATGGAGGGTTTGTCCGAAGATTCTTATGACAGTGATAGTTATGACGTGGAAAGTAGGGATGAAGATTCTGAGGATCGGCCCTGGCGGCCAAGCCATACTATCTTCGGAAAATCGACTATAAAACAAAGTCATATTGACGCCACGAGAGGAAGGTATTTTCGTGACATGTCTATTGTCAGAGTTGGAGACAGCACCGCCCCTGCTCCTGAGGAAAACGAAGTCGTTATTTACCGAAGCTTTTTGAAGGCAGGCCTTCGGTTCCCACTGAGTAAATTTTTGGTCGAGGTATTAAAGATATTTCAAATATTTCTTCATCAGATTACCCCCGAAGCTATAATTAGGATGAGGATATTTGTCTGGGCTGTAAGGAGCCAGGGGCTGGAGCCAAGTGCGAAGTGCTTCTGCAACATGCACGAGCTATTGTACGAGATGAAGGCTACCGGCAAAGAACAATACCACAACAACTTCAGTTGTTATGGGTTCATTGCTCGCTCTAATGCAAGCTGCCCGGTGCCAACATTCCGGAAAAGATGGCCCAGGGCCTGGATGGAGGAGTGGTTTTATGTTAAAAATGATCTGATTAAAAGGGAAGACATCAAGGAAATTATCCAGCGCCCCATCAGGTCTCGCTTCGGCCTCTGAAGGCCGAAGGTGGATATTGATAGCGATGTTGAAGCATACCAGAAGGCCTTTAATACTGTTTGCGCCTTCATTGGCACGTGGGATTTAATTCAAGAGCACATATCATTCAGGGTATGGTCACTTGTGGAGAGCTGGGATATGCCGAAGGAAACTACTGCCGAATCCAGTAAAGGTGGCATGGTTAGATTGAAATATACCTTTAGGTTTAGAGAGAAGTTTGACGAACCAAATGATGATTGGTTGAAATGTATTGAAGCTACTAGTGACGAGCTGCTTGGGACATATTCCAAGGCCAAAGATGATGCCTTGTCCGCAGCCTTCGGGGGTCGGGCGAAGAAAAGATTGAACAAGGTATTTGATTCGATTGGCTTCGTATACCCTGATTATCACTACCCGCTACGAAGGCAAGGAAAGAAGAGAAAGATTGCCGCTTCGGCCACCACAGCTGTGCCGAAGGGCAAAAAAGTGAAGGTTATGACCCACCGGCCGCGATATATTGAACTGGCCATAGTGCCCGAATTTGGGGAAGGGACCTCTTCAACTGTCAAAACAAAACAAGCTGCTCCGATTGTGCAAAGCGCTGAAGAGGCGATTGTAGTGCCGAAGGTGCCTTCAGTCGGGCCAGGCGAAGCTAGGGATTATACGGCCGAAGAGCCAAAGGTGGAAAAAACAGTGAAAATGCCAGAAATTCTGAGCCCACCAGCAGAGGCAAATTTACCAAAGATGCAAAAAGGTTCTGCCGCAACTCCCAAGAGGAGGAGGATGACCAGCGTGCTAGACGCTGTTTTGGAGACCACAAAGGCCTTGACCCCTGCTCCTATTAAGAAAGTTGCCGAAGTTGCCAAGGGCTAGGCCGAAGTCGAAGCTGAGCCTACAGTGCCCATTGAGACGAAGGCTGTTGCGCCTGAGGACAAGGCTGGTCAGCAAACTTCAAATACCAGCATGGCAGCAGGGCAAGGTATGGCAGAAAAAGAAAAATCTCCTGCCCCCAAAGCTCCAGTCGAAGATGTTGATTACATTTTTCGACATGCTTCGGGGAAAAAATTATCCGAAGAAGAAATCCTGGAAGCCAGACACTATGCCTAAAAATTAAAATATCCAAAGGGGCCTTAGTGTTTAATGGCACTAACGAAGATGATTTCCTGTACTGTCTCCCGAACAATAAAGAAATATTCGTTTGCAAGGAGATAGCTAAAAGTATGGGATTTCCGAAGCTTGAAGATGGCCTTTCGGCCATGTCGAAGGATGATCTTGCTGATAGCCTTGCGTATAACAGTATAAAGGTATAGAAGTTAACTTTTAAAGTTGGAAATGAAGAATTTTATTGTTTGTTGGGGGCCTTCGGCTTCCGAAGGTCCTCAAAAACATGATTTGACAATATTTTCCAAGTGAAACATGTGAACAGGTATCTTCGAAGTTAGATTGCGGGTATACAAAAGCACGGTTAAAGACGAAGCTTGACTGGGACGAAAGGTGATCACGACGAAGGATAAGACGATCACGAAGCTATATGCAGAAAAGCTTCGGCATAACGGCAGAAAAGGGGAACCGACTTAAAGATGAAAAGCCAAATTAGACCTCGAAGAATTACTATAGGGTTATTGTTAAATGTAATGGGTATTAATGTAATTTTGCATGGGCTGCGACCCGTGCCTATAAATAGATGAACAGTACTCCCGTACTGTTCACGCTGACTTGTATTCACTCATGCGTCACGCTTGTACTTTTACCCTCTATCAAAACCGAAGGTACATATGTAATCCAATATTGTTCTTATTCATTCATGATCATATAATAAAAGATATATTAACGTTGTCATATGATTATTCATGTTATTTCTCATGTTTCATATGCTTCGTCTTTCATTAATATATGTTGTGATGATGAAGGTATATCCTTCATGACCTTCGTCCGAAGATCGTTATATCCTTAGGGAAATAATGCTTCGAAGGACGAAGGGCATTAACATTTAACATTTTGTGTTGCCTTGTTCTTAATTCAAAGCATTTGAGAACAAGTCCCCAACATTGGCACCCACCTCCGGTGAACTCACTTCCATTTCTTGAGTTTTGAACAACTTCGGCAAGCATCACCTTCGTCATGCCGCCGAAAAAAGCTTCAGCGACAGGGGCTGGTACTTTACAGCCGCTGGATCCCAATCAGGATGTCCTTTCTCTCAGAGAGGCCCGAAGCTAGAAGAGGAAGGCTGTTAGTCCAACAGCTCCGGAGGATGACCTGGATCAGGAGATCCAAAACCTGGAGATCCTTCAGCAACAGGTGCAACGCAAGAAGGAGAAGATGGCTTGTCTAGCTGATCTTCAGAGACAAATAGACGAAGCTTCTGAGGAGGTTCGTCATCGTGTTCAAGATGATCAAAGCCGAAGGCCTCCACGCAGAGAGCTTCATCAGGAAGGCTTCCACAATGAGGATGACTGGTATGAAGATTTCCATCATGGAAACTTTGCTTTTGATGATGCTTCTCCTCTCTCAACAGAATTGCAGGCTACACCATGGCCACAGTCTTACAAGCCACCCCAGCTCCCCATGTATGATGGTCACACAGACCCAAAGCAATTCCTAATGAGCTATGAAGCAACCATATCTTCGTATGGTGGCAATACGGCAGTCATGGCAAAATCTTTCGTCATGGCCGTCAGGAGCGTCGCCCAGACTTGGTACTCTTCTCTTCGGCCAGGGACAAACACTTCTTGGCAGAAGTTGAAGGATATGCTGATAACTAGTTTCCAAGGGTTTCAGACGAAGCCAGTCACCGCTCAGGCTCTCTTCTAGTGTACCCAGGACCATGAAGAATACCTTCAGGCGTATGTCCGGAGGTTTCTGCGCCTGAGGGCACAAGCGCCAACAGTGCCCAATGAAATTGTCATTGAGGCCATGATTAAGGGGCTTCGGCCGGGACCATCAGCACAATACTTCGCCAGGAAGCCACCACAAACGTTGGAGAAGCTGCTCCAGAAGATGGACGAATACATTCGAGCTGACAATGACTTCCGTCAAAGAAGGGAGGAAGCATTCAGGTTCTCTGAAATGACCAGGGGCTTCGGAGGAAGATTTCACCCAAGGCATGTTAGGTCAATCCATAACTCTGCTCAAACTGATGACCGAGGGAGCCAGCAGCAAAGGCCACAACACTCTTCACAAGTTTCGGCCCAACAGCAGAGTTCTTTTCGGCCGCCAGCGCA
Organism: Zea luxurians; assembly: GCA_029449295.1. Lineage (NCBI taxonomy): Eukaryota > Viridiplantae > Streptophyta > Magnoliopsida > Poales > Poaceae > Zea > Zea luxurians. Next base: position 8,559,586 of record JAOPSE010000035.1, read on the forward strand.
AAGGGGCACAGGCGCCAGGGGCTTCGGGGGAAGGTTTGGAGACCAGCCAAGAAAAATATATTGCCTATTCTGTGGTGAAGACAAGGGCCATACTACCAGGATGTGCCATGTTACCATCCAGAAGCAGAAGGAAATAGCGGAAGCAGCAGCGCAACAGAGTCAGCCGAAGCAGGTCATGCATACTGCTTCGTATCATTCACCTTATATTCCAGAATATGTAGGCAACCATCCTGTAGCTTCTGTTGCTTCGGCGAGCCAACCCCAAGCATCTTGGCAGCAGCCTCCGCCCCCACCACCAATGCAACGAGGCCAGCAGCCAGAAGGGAGCCAGCGAGACTTTAGGGAGGGGTCCGAAGCTCGCACAGTCAACAGTACTGTGCCAGAGTCGAAGCACATCTATTGACAAATATCCTACTTCAACAATAGCTTTTTGTATTTTCGCATTCAGTATTACTTTCTTTTCAATAAAAGAACAATTATGGGAAGTTTAGGTCCTTTTTATAAAGTTTTCATTTTCTTGTAACAATTTCGCTTTTTATCATAATGAAAATATATCTTCTTCATAGACTTGAGTCGCCGAAGTATAAGAATTTATGGTGGCAAGGAGGACCTTCGAATTGACAAAAGTCGTTCCCAAGGGAGCGCAGCGTAAGTTTGCCGAAGCTACGAAAGTCGTTCCTAAGGGAGCGCAGCGTAAGTTTTCTGCTCAAAAGTCGTTCCTAAGGGAATGCAGAGCATACATCGAAAAATAAACGCTGATACCGCCTAAGTAAAAGGCGAAGCGCGAAAAGTCAACGCGAATACCACCGAAAGTAAAAGGCGAAGAAGCTCCTAAGGGAGGCTTACAGCGAAAAATAAACGCTGATTCCGCTGAAGTAAAAGGCGAAGAAGCTCCTAAGGGAGGCTTACAGCGAAAAATAAACGCTGATTCCGCTGAAGTAAAAGGCGAAGAAGCTCCTAAGGGAGGCTTACAGCGAAAAGTCAACGCTGATACAAAAAGATTATGTGCTCTATTGCAAGAATCACAAATACCATTTTGCATAGCATAACATCATTACATCATTTTGCATAACATAAGCATCATACATCATATTGCATGTGACACAAGAAGGGGATACATCATTGATCTTCGGAGGATGATTTGAAAAATTGAAAATTGTGCTAATGCGCAAAATAAATTTTGAAGAAGTATAGTTTCATCAGAGAAAGCAACAAAAAACTTTTTATAGCTTCGGAGAATGCTTTCACGAAGCTTGGATATTCTTCATCAGAGAAGTATGGAAATTGTTGTATAAAAATTTCTCTTCACGAAGCATGAAAAGAAGGGAAGGTGTTTTTTCGCCGAAGGCTCAAAAACGGTATGTGCGTAAAGTTTCATGCATCGTAAAGAATTAAATAGATTATATACTACAAAGTTACAATATATTACACACATTACGTTCCAAATGTTTCTACGAGAGCATTTAATCCTCTTTTAGAACTATTTCTGCAGCTTCGTTCAGTAGCTGGTCAACAACCTTGTCCATAATGGCTTTGGCCATTTTTCTAATTTCATCGTCCCCCTTCGGGTGGGGGCCCGGAGATGCCTCAGCAGGTTCTGAGCGAAGAGAAGATACGGCTATATTACTATTACAAACCGTGAGCAAAGTCTGGAATCAAAAATTACAACATAATAAAAGTCACTAATTAATACCTATTTGCCCTTCGGGCTCGGTACTTTTTTCAGCAGCCGTCGCTACTTTTCTGGCATCATGGATGCCTTTTTCGCTTTTTTGAATAATTTCTTGTGCCATTTCTCGGCCGCCGTTGTCCCAGATATCAGTAAAAAATTTTCCGCCGATCATGCTTGCTTCGGCTGAGGGGTCTTTAATGTCTTCGGAGGACAAAGTAGCTTCGGATTGCGCTAAAGATTTTACATGCTCACAACCTTTCTTCTCCAAAACAGTAGCAATTCCTCTAGCACCCAAAAAAGCACATATGTCTCCGCGGCTATTCAGGATTTCTTCGAAGGCCTCAGCTTCGTTACTAATCCATTCCATTGGACCTTCGGGATTGCCCCTTGAGAAATTCTCCTCGCTAGAGAATGCGCCAGCGTTGGCAAAGCTGGATTTTATCTTCTTAACGCACTCTATGGATTTAACATAGCATTTTCTTTGAGAAGCACGAAGCTCTTTAACATTAACTTCCAAATGATCTGCCCATTGTTCACTTAACTCTCGTTTTGTTTCTTCAAGAATACGTTCTTCTTTGGCTCGGGCTAGTTGTTTACGAAGACTTTCAATCTCACGCCTCTGTGCTTCGGCTTGAGTTTTAGAGTTAGCTTCGTCCTCCTTCATTTTTTCCACTAATGTAAGTAGGATTCTGTCTTTCTCCAAGGTTTCGTTTCGTAGCCTAATAACCTCTGTTCGAAGGTTGTTGAGAGCAATGGTGCAGCTCTCGTCTTCAGCATTCTTTTGTGCCCTTAAGGCATTGCTGAGAATTAAGCCCTATTCAAAAAGAATGAATGGATTAACACAACAGTAAAAGATTCACTCAAAATCCACAAAATTCAAAGTTTACAATCTTCGTACCTTTAGACTGTTATATGCAAGACTATCCGCAAGATCCTCCTTCATCATGGCGCAGAGGCCAGCTTCAAGCTTCGGGAATCCCATGCTTCTAGCCATTTCTCGGCACACGGATAATTCTTTATTGTCTGGGAGGCAATATAAGAAGTCATCTTCGTTTGTTCCGTTGAATACTACGGCCCCCTTTGGATATTTCAGTTCTCGGGCATAGTGATTGGCTTCAAAAATCTCTTCTTCAGACCGTTTCTTCCCCGAAGCATGTCGCACAACATAATCATGTATTTTGGAGGATGCTTCGGGGGTGGCAGTACCAATTTTCCCAATCAGAATCGGTTCTGTTATTGTTGCTTTTTCAGTTCCTAAACTTGCCTTTGACATTTTTTCGACCTCCAAAGGCTGTATCTTAGTGGATTCCGATGGCCCAGCTTTAGTTTCAGATTGCTGCTTCGAAGATTCAGCAGCAAAGGCTTCAATAGGCGCCTCAATAATTTTTTTTGGAGTTGTGCTTGAAGATTTAATCGTCTCCAGGACATCCAGCACATTAACCATTCTTTTCTTTTCGGGGTTGCTGCTGGCCCCTTCTGGCTTTTAGCTGTCTCAACTTTTGTTGAAGGACTTATAACATCTGGTGTTTCTCTTTCTTCAGATTTCTCCTTTCTTATTGCTGGTACCTCGGCCATTTCTTCGGTTTTTAGCGCTGCAGTTGGTTCTCTGGCTTCGGTAGCCGAAGAGGCCTCGCCAATAAACTCGGGCACTGTGGCCGGCTCAATACAACGTGGAGGGTGTGTGGACACTTTTACTTTCTTCCTCTTCGGTGCTGGCTCCCCGGGAGCAGCCGAAGTAGTGTCCTTTGCAGGAGCAGTATTTTTTCTCTTTTGACCTCGCATTGGATAATAGTAGTCGGGATAGATAAACCCAATAGCATCAAATACTCGGTTGAGCCTCTTCTTCTTTCGTCCTCCGAAAGCCGCTGATAGTGCAGTTTTTCAGCCTTTGAATAGGTCCCAAGCAATTCATCACTTACATTCTCAATACTTTCCAGCCAATCATCATCCGGTTCAACAAATTTATCTTCGTACTTGAATGTATATTTCAGTCTAATTAGTCCACCCTCGTCAGCTTCTTTGATGGTCTCCTTCGGCATTTCCCAGTCATCTACAAGTGGCCACACTCTGAAGGCAATGTGCTCTTGCATTAAATCCCTGGTCCCAATAAAGGAACAGACTACGCTGAAGGCCCTCTGACATTCTTCAGCTTCTTCGTCCATTTCTACCTTTGGTTTCCGAAGTCCAAAGCGCTGCCAGATAGGGCGCATGATGATATCCTTGATATCTTCCTGAACCGTCAAATCGTTTTTCACATAGAACCATTCCTTCATCCATTCCCCGGGCCATCTCTTTCGAAAGGTTGGCACGGGACAGCTCGACCCAGAGCGGGCACCGAAGCTATAACAACCAAAATTATTATGATATTGTTCCTTACCCCACGGTTTCGTCTCGTATACTAGCTCGTGTATATTGCAAAAGCTTTTAGCACTTGGCTCCAAACCCTGGCTTCTCACATCCCAGACGAAGATTCCCAATCTTATCACTGCTTCAGGGGTAAGTTGATGAAGGTAAATTTGATATATCTTCAGAACTTCTACTACAAACTTGCTTAGGGGGAATCGAAGCCCAGCCTTTAAAAAGCTTCGGAAGATTACAACCTCATTATCTTCGGGGGTCGGCGTAGTTTTTTCTCCGTCATCCGCCCTCACGATGGATATATCTCGGAAGTATCTCCCCCTCATGTTTTCAAGGTGACTCTGCTTTATAGTTGATTTTCCGAAGTTTGAGTGACTAGGCCGCCACGGGCGATCTTCGGAATCCTCTCCGCCACTATCCACATCATAGCTATCACTGTCGCCAGTATCTTCAGATAAACCCTCCAAAGTTTCCTTGACAATCTTTTTAGTATTGGTCTTCGACATTGATTCAAGAAAACCTAGGTGCATCTCCTCCGAAAGGCTTAGCTTCGAAGCACCAGCAGCTGTCTTATCTTCAGACATTTTCGCGAATGCTGGCAAACTAGACTTGAAGCCGAAGCTTAAAAATTTAAGACCGAGCAAATGCTGTCGCGCGCAGGCTAAGAGCAGGGTGCGCAGGTTGAAAGCTGGTGAGTAAAAAGTAGGTGCAAAAGGGCGTGTCAAATAAACTCGCGGAGAGCTTGTATTTATACACCCAGTATGTCGAAAACTGGAGGGCCCCGCTTGCCAATGACTGTTGCTATTCTAGCAAAAGGAAGGTGTTTTTTCGGACCTTCGGCTTATAGCCTTTGTCCATTTCGCAATCTGAATGTATCATTCTAACAAATTAATATTGCGAGGGGCTACTGTTGGGGGCCTTCGGCTTCCGAAGGTCCTCAAAAACATGATTTGACAATATTTTCCAAGTTAAACATGTGAACAGGTATCTTCGAAGTTAGATTGCGGGTATACAAAAGCACGGTTAAAGACGAAGCTTGACTGGGACGAAAGGTGATCACGACGAAGGATAAGACGATCACGAAGCTATATGCAGAAAAGCTTCGGCATAACGGCAGAAAAGGGGAACCGACTTAAAGATGAAAAGCCAAATTAGACCTCGAAGAATTACTATAGGGTTATTGTTAAATGTAATGGGTATTAATGTAATTTTGCATGGGCTGCGACCCGTGCCTATAAATAGATGAACAGTACTCTCGTACTGTTCACGCTGACTTGTATTCGCTCATGCGTCACGCTTGTACTTTTACCCTCTATCAAAACCGAAGGTACATATGTAATCCAATATTGTTCTTATTCATTCATGATCATATAATAAAAGATATATTAACGTTGTCATATGATTATTCATGTTATTTCTCATGTTTCATATGCTTCGTCTTTCATTAATATATGTTGTGATGATGAAGGTATATCCTTCATGACCTTCGTCCGAAGATCGTTATATCCTTAGGGAAATAATGCTTCGAAGGACGAAGGGCATTAACATTTAACATTTTGTGTTGCCTTGTTCTTAATTCAAAGCATTTGAGAACAAGTCCCCAACATTGTCATGCTTAATTCTTTCTTCTTCTTTGCAGGGTTTGATTCTTAGTAATGCCTTGAGGGCACAAAAGAGCGCCGAAGACGAAGGTTGTACAATAGCTCTCAGCAACCTTCGCTCATAGGTGATTAAAGTGAGAAACGAAAGTCTAGAGAAAGACAAAATTTTGATTTCATTGGTGAGTAAAATAAAAGAGGATGAAGCTAAGTACAATGGTCAGGCCAAAGCTTAAAAAGCCGAGGTTGAAGACCTTCGAAGACAACTGGCCGAAGCTAATGAGAACTGCGCGCTCGCACATGCTAAGCAAGAAATTAGTGAATATTGGAAGAATAAGCTAGAGAAAAATGTTGAAGAACTTCATGAATCCAAGGAAAAGTGTTTTGAAAAATCCTTGGATTGTGTGAAGAGATTAAAAACCAGCTTCTCCAAAGTGGGCGCCTACTCTTCTGAAGAAAATTTTATCCGAGGCGACCCCGCGGGCGTTATTGAATGGATAAGTGGAGAAGCCAAAGCTTTCGAGGAAATCTTGAATGATCGCGGGGATATTTGTGCTTTTTTCAGGGCTCGGGGAATCGCAACTATTCTAGAGAAGGCCGGTTGTGATCACGTTAAGGCTATAGCCCAGGCCGAAGCTGCCTTCTCCATAGACAACACGAAGGATCCTTCAGCCGAAGCAACTTTAGTGGGCGAGAAGTTTTATTCTCATGTCTGGGTGAACGGTGGCCGAGAGCTGGCCAACGAAATTATAAAAAAGAATGAAAAAGACACCCACGACGCCCGGGAAGAAGCAAAGCAAGCTGAAGAGGCTGCTAAACACGAAAAGCGCATAGGTATTGTTTTTTTATTTTTTAGCTTCAGTACTTGTTTTGTGGCTACGAACTAACAGTTTAGCTACTACAGCTGAACTATCCCGGCCACCGGAGCCGTACAATCCCCTAGCTGATCCAGAGATGGAGGAAGCACTAGATATTATAAGCATGGTGAACTCCATTATCAACGAAGTCGTCGATAAACTATTGAACGAAGTTGCAGATAAAGTCCTCAGAGAAGAATAGATTTTATTGTAATAATAGTTTGAAATGCTTGATGTATGAAACAATTGAAGGAAGATTAGGCTTCTATTGCAACAAAACTATGTAACATTTGATGTATGTAACATTGAATAGAATATGTAAGCTATTGTAATTTATTTCTTTGCGATGCATGAAACATACACACATACCATTTTTTGAGCCTTCGGCAAAAAACACCTTCCCTTCTTTTCATGCGTCGTAAAGAAGGAAGTCCCTTCTAGGGTAGATCTAATAGAATTGTCACCCGAAGCTTACTTCGTGCCTTAGCACATTTTCGTTCAACGAATTATTTCCAAAGATTTGCTTCGTATTCAAATTTTCTATTGATGCGATATGATTTATGATGTGATGCTATGCTAAATGATGCGATGATATGATGCAATATGATGATGCTTTAACACCCACACATATGCCCCCACTGGTACACGGAAGACTCTGCATCCCCTTAGGAACGTCTTTTGAGTCTAAGCTCTGCATCCCCTTAGGAACGACTTTTGAGCTTCTTCACCTTCTATTTCGATGGTATAAGTTCTGCATCCCCTTAGGAATGACTTTTGAACTTCTCTGCCTTATATTTTGGTGGTATTTGGCTCTGCATTCCCTTTGAAACGACTTTTGAGCAGAAAACTTACACTGCACTCCCTTAGGAACGACTTTTTGTAGCTTCGTCATTCTTGGCTCTGCATTCCTTTAGGAACGACTTTTGAGCAGAAAACTTACGCTGCGCTCCCTTAGGAACGACTTTTTGTAACTTCGTCAATTTTCGGCTCTCCATTCCCTTAGGAATAACTTTTGATCTTCGAAATTTACTTCGTTCCCTTAAGAGTCATCTTTTGAGCTTCGTAAATCTATGGAGAAGATATATTTCATTCTGGTGTAAGAAGAATTGTTACAAGAAATTAAAATTATGTTCTTCATTACTTATTTCTCACACAAAAAATAAAATGGCATAAAAAATAAAGGTACATCAAAAGTAGGATATTTCTCAGTATATATGCTTCGACTCTGGTACATTGTTGTTGACTGTACGAGCTTCGGACTCCTCCCTGAAGTCACGCTGTTGTTGGGAGTGCTGGTGCCCTTCTGGCTGCTGGCTTTGGGTATGAGTAGGTGGCATTGGTGGTGGTAGTGGGAGCTAAGGCTAGGAAGCTTGTGAATGACTTGTCGAAACAACAGAAGCTGCAGGTTGATTGCCCACGTATTCTGGTATATAGGGAGAATAGCACGAAGCTGTGTGTAAAACCTGCTTCGGCTGATTTTGTCGTACTTCAGCTTCGGCAATCTCTTTTTGCTTCTGGATGGTGACCTGGCATGTTCTTGTAGTGTGGCCCTTGTCCTCACCATAGAATAAGCAGTAGAGTTTTCTGGGCTAATCCCCATATCTTCCTCCGAAGCCCCTGCCACCTCTGCCCCTTGGAGCTGGTGGCCTGAAAGAGCTCTGCTGCTACCCTGAAGACTGTGAGCTTTGTTGTGGCCTCTGAAACTGGCTTCCTCTGTCATCACCCTGACTGGAGTTGTGAATTGATCTGACATGCCTAGGGTGGCTTCGTCCTCCGAAGCCCCTAATCATTTCAGAAAACCTGTAAGCTTCCTCCCTTCTTTGGCGGAAATCATTATTGGCCTGGATGTACTTCCATTTTCTGAAGCAGCTTCGCCAGAGTCTGAGGGGGTTTTCTGGTGAAGTATTGAGCCGTAGGTCCTGGCCGAAGATCCTTGATCATGGCCTCAATGACGATTTCATTAGGCACTGTGGGTGCTTGTGCTCTCAGACGCAAGAACCTTTCGGACATACGCGTGGAGGTATTATTTGTGGTCTTGTGTGCACTGGAACAAAGCTTGTGCAGTAACCGGCTTCGTTTGAAACCCTTGGAAACTAGTGATCAACATGTTCTTTAGCTTTTGCCATGAAGTAATTGTTCCTGGCCGAAGAGAGGAGTACCAAGTTTGGGCAACATTCTTGACTTCCATGACGAAGGATTTCGCCATGACTGCGGTATTGCCCCCATACGAAGATATTGTTGCTTCGTAACTCATCAGGAACTGCTTCGGATCTCAGTGTCCATCATACATGGGGAGCTGAGGTGGCTTGTGTGGCGGAACTGCCCGAGTTATTCCTACTTAAGTGCCCAAGCCCTGCCTTAAAGGCTAGACCACACTTAAATGGGAATAATCCGTCAATCCCTCGGATCTAGTCCGACACGGCCACTGACAGGATCAAGTACCACAATCTCACTCGAAGGTGAGTCACAGAGCAAATACAATAATGCATAAAACCATACATGTCAGAGTATTAAATTTATTACATCATCATCATCAGAGTTTTGCCAAAAGTAGTCATCATTGTTCGAAGTGCAGCGGAATAAACTAACGATAATTAAACGGAGAGATGGGGAAGCCTGTCCCATCACTCCTCATGCTCCTCCTCAGCCGAGGTAGGGTCCCACTCGACGGTCCAACCCGGTGGTAAGGTGGACGACCAAGTCACTCCAGCAACCATGTCCTCCAGAGAACCCGTAAAAATTATGCCACAAGCAAGGCTGAGTATACTAATACTCAGCTAGACTTACCCGGTGTGAGGAGTCTACTCCTCTACCTCTAGACATGCAGCTGTTTGGCTGTGGGGTTTGGTTGCCAAAAGCACTAGCTGAGTTTCTAAATCAAGATTTTAACTTTGTCAAAATTAAGTGTGACTCTCTTAAGGCTAAAAGTGTACTATCTACTCATACATAGTAGCAAGCATTTTTAGCAATCAACATCTTGTATCATCTCATCACAGCTCCACTTGTTACTCAATGCAGTACAATGGATCAAGCAGTCTCATTAGCTGCGAGAAGCAGACGATTCGAATCGAGTTTTTATCCTTGCAAGGTAAACCTAAACACACGACGTGGTGAGGCACTCCGTCCCCACACACATCAACCGTCCCCATCGATTCCCTGGCAACAGATCAGGGCTCACCGCCTTAGCGTACAATGCCTCACTGACCCCGACTGGCCGTCGTGCAGTGACCGCACTTGTACCCACCATAACCGGAATGGGAGACCTCGTCTCAGGTCGCGTGAGGGGATATGTCTGCGGCCAGGTTCACTCAGGTACTAGGCTTACCGATTTACCATATTTCTCGGTATGTGTTTAGTACGTTCAAACGCTTGACACAGGTATCCGCACGTTAATCCTTATTCCCATTTTACCTCATAGACCACGTATCCCCATGGATCCGTGTCCACCAACCAACTATCAGTGTGATAAGATAAGTGGGTACAACCAATTCCTGACTTCGCGCGAGTGCTAGAAATATCACTCGACTTCTACCGAGATCCCTAATTAGAAAAAGCAGCTACTCGACTTAGCATACTAGTATTCATCACAATGAGGTTCCTGAGATCATGCAACTAAGGTTTCAAACAACTCCTACACTTAAATGCACAAATAATCCTACAATTATTAAGTGTAGTAAAATAGCATAAATAACAGGTTATGCATAAACCGGGGCTTGCCTTCCAAAGCAGGGGCAGGCAGGTCCTCTGATGCAGGCTCTGGTGCGGGGTCTGGGGCAACCTCCTGGGCAGCTCCTTGCTCCGGCACGAGGACGTACTCTCCGTCAGCAAGATTACAATCTATCGAATGCAATGAACATGTATGTTATAATTATGCAGGATTTAAGAATATTAAGCTATAGCAACTAGGTCAAAAATTTACTTAGGGTTCCCTGGCTATGTGGGTCTCCTAGTGGTATTTATAGACATAGACTTATTACCTTTTAGGTTTAGGTTTTCTTTTAGGATAACATAGTGGATTTGCATTGTCTTTCTAGATTTCAGTGGACAAATTTACAAAGATCTTTAGGAGGACATTAATTTCCATTATCCATTTTCCTTTCTTTAATTTCCATTTAGGGTTTCTAGTGTAGGTTTGAACTACGACAGTGTTTAAATAATTTCCAAAAATTCTGTAAAAATTACAGTGGGTTGTCACTTGCTATTCTAGCTTGTTTTAAGAATTTGAGGCTTAATGTACAAAAGCTAGGTTTTAAACAAAAATAACAATAGTTAGGCAAAATGGGCCACTTTACACTATACCTCTTAGTTAGGGGTAGGTTCTGTCCTAAAGGTTATTTTTGTTGGCCTCTAATAGTGATACTAAGCTCTTGTACCAAAAATGACAGAGAGCAACATGATGGTTAATTAATGATGGATTTCTAAAGTTTGGTGCAAAAAGGGTGTTTAGAACTAACTTGTCATTTGAAAAATATCAAACAACAGATTTCAAATTTTTCTTAAGTTCTTATTATCAACACATTAGTTATCCCAAGGGCTGGGGTGTTTTCACCATGAGGTTATTTTTGTAGGGTTTTTCTAGGTTTCCCTTGTTTTCTTAAACTAAAAGGTATTCTATTTATTTCATACTAAACCAGGGTATGATAGATTTTTCCAGTGAACTATATTGATTAAGTACCCTAATAAAAATAGGGATGTCCTCTGGTTCACTATTTAAATCACATTTTCTATTTTTCTTAACTTTAAGCATAATGCAAAAGAAGAAGTAAAAACTAACTCAATGTAGTGGACTGAGGGGTTTAACATTTTTAAATAGGTCAGCAGGTAGATATAAACTTCTCCAAATTTTTCCAACCCTAGTTAGATAGTACAACCATTTTTCTTGCTATTATTGAGCTTTTGGTCAAAACTATAATTAATTTAGAACCTTCCAGTTTCCTATAGTACCTAAGGGGTTTTATATTTTTCTTAGATAGGTTACATTATTTAGAGTCTGGCAAAATTGGTTTGACCAAATTTGGATAAACCAAACAGAAGTTATGGGTTTTTAAAGTTTCTATTTGAATTTAAATCTGGTTTTAATAAGGTTTTTCTGAAAAAGCAGTTTGCGCTGAGGTCCTTGGGCTTAAACCGAATCAACCTTCGCAGTTCTGCCCTTGCGCCACTATTCACTTGGGTCTCTGACATTTCACTTAACCCCCTGACCTTCTCTTCCTCTCACCCGCAGTCCTTCCCCCAACTGAAACAGTAGCCACGGAAAAGAAAAGGCGGCGCGACTTACCGACGGCGAGGGAGGTCCGGCGAAGGGCAGGGTTTGCTCGGGGAGGTTCTGGCGATCACGTCGAGGTACGGCTCGTCGTCGGGGATGGCCGGAATCGCCCGGTCCACGCGCGCAGGCGGGCGAGCTCGTCGGCGGCGTGTGCTCCGGCCTATCCACGGCGGTACAGTTCAATCCAAGGGCATAGGGAGCTTCATGGAGGTCTAAGGAGTTTAACCGTGCAAGGAATCGAAGAGAGATTCACTGTGTACCTCGGTCCACGGTTGCCGGCGGTCGGGTGAAGTCCGGTGACCTTGTTCCGGCGTCTCCAGTGAAGCACAGCTCGATTCTTTGCTCGGGGAGCTTCACGGAGGTGTGCACAGTCTTCTCCAAGGGCTGGACGGGGCTGGGAATGACTGGGCCGGCCGGGCTACGGTGGCAGGGGGATCGGGTGGCCGCGGACACGCTGTGCACTGGCCAACGGCGGTGAACTAAGCTCCGGCGAGGGTCGGGCGGGTGCGGAAGGGTACGGTCGAGGCCTGGGAGGGTTTTATAGGCGCGGACGCGGACCAGGGCGCTGGCTTAGCTCGGGCGCGGTGCGGGGCTCACGGGGCGTGCGCGGGCGTGCTCTGGCGCGGCAGAACGCGTCGAACACGTGGCGGTTTGTTTCTTCCATTGTTCAAACGTCGGCAGAGGTCGCAAACGTGCGAGTCTTTGCAAAAGTTCGGCGCAGACCTCTTCCTGGCACCTAGGGCTGTCGCTCAACTGTGAGACGTCAGGGCAGATATGGCCTACGGAGGGAGATCTTCGAGTGCCAAATCGGGTGTGTCACACTGCGCGCTTCGCGACAAAAGCCATGCCATGGCATGTCAAACGTCTGAGTCTCGGGCTCAACTTTTTCCAGGGGGTTCCTTAGATAATTTGGCTCCTTTTTGCTATTTAGACCTTGGGGTTTTGGTGCCATTAGCGAGGTGAACACAACTGATCTTCTATTTAGGGTTAATTTTACACTTAGAGAAAAATAGAGAGCTCTAGCTCTCTCTCCACTTAGTGATTTGATTTAGGGTTTCTCCAAGGGCCTTTTTGCAATATTTCCTTCCTCTAATTGCTGGTTATAAGGTTACTTAAGGTTGGTTTAAGGATTACTCATGTTTTGCATATTTGCTCATTTTCTTCTCCCTCTTATCCATGGCTTTGGAAAGGAGGGTTCAAGAGGGGCCTAGGGTTCTCCCTTTTCTTGTCAAATGTAGCAAATGCACAAAAGCTTAAATGGTGCCCTTACTTAGGTCCTTAGAATTCTTGGTTAGCACATAATCTCCAAGGTTCTTTGTTCCCCTCAAGTTATTTCCACATGTGATCACAATCCTTAGCATTCAGGGTATGTTCTAGCCATGGTAACACCTGAGGTGTTACAGCCCTCCCCCCTTAAAGGAATCTCGTCCCGATATTTTAGGTAGAGTCCCTCGGAGGGTGCTTGAGGGTGTGCTAGTGCTACTCTCCCTTTATGCTCAAGTTTCTCTTTTTAACTGTTCTTCGAATGTCATCCTCTTTGCAACTTCAGAAGGAAGCCCTTCTTTAGTTAAATCCACGACTTAGACTATCCTTGTTATCTAAGTTTTTCTTATAATTGACTTCAAAGGGCAGGTGGGGGTGGGGTTTTTGGGGTTACATACCGACTCCTTTTGGCGGAAAGTCGGGGAAGCGAGAGCGTAGAAAATCCTCCGTCTCCCATGTAGCTTCTTCTGCTGAATGATGACTCCACTGAACCTTATACATTCTGATTGATCTTGCCCGAGTTGATCTCTCCTTTTGATCCAATACCTTGACGGGGTACTCTTGGTAGGACAAGTCTGGTTCTATTTCAATGTCCAGTTCCGGTAGCACTTCAGTGGGTATACGAACACATTTCCGCAGCTGAGATACATGGAACACATTGTGAACTGCTGACATACGGGGTGGCAATTCCAATTGGTAAGCTACGGGTCCACAACTTGCCTTGATCTTATAGGGTCCAATGTAACGAGGGGCTAACTTGCCCTTGATCCCGAATCTCTGGACACCCTTGGTTGGTGATATCTTAAGATAGACATGATCTCCTACCTCAAACTGTAGAGGCTTCCGCCTCTTGTCATGATAACTCTTTTGCCTGGCCTGGGCAGCTTCTAAGTTCTTCCTGATGACTCTGACCTTTTCCTCTGCTTCAAGTACCAAATCTGGCCCAAATATTTCCCTCTCTCCTGCTTGAGACCAATTCAGCGGGGTCCTACACCTTCTCCCATATAATGCCTCAAAAGGTGCCATCTTTAGACTGGATTGATAGTTGTTATTGTAAGAAAACTCTGCCAAGGAAAGACACTTGTCCCAATTCTTTCCGTAATGTAGTGCACATGCCCTTAACATATCTTCTAAAATCTGGTTCACCCTTTCTGTCTGACCATCTGTTTGCGGGTGATATGCTGAGCTTCGAATTACGTGGGTCCCGAGTGCTTCTTGCAGTTTTTCCCAAAAGCGTGCCACAAACAGTGCTCCTCTGTCAGATATAATGGTCTTTGGGATACCATGCAATCTTACTATCTGATCAACATAAATTTCTGCGTACTTCTCTGTCTTGTGGGTGGTGTGCACTGGCAAGAAATGAGCAGTCTTGGTCAATCTGTCCACAATGACCCAAATAGAATCATGGTGCCTGGAGGTATTGGGTAATCCCACTATGAAGTCCATGCAGATATCCTCCCATTTCTAAGATGGTATGGGAAGGGGTTGCAGAGGGCCTGCTGCCTTCAAGTGACTAGCTTTTATCCTCTGGCAAGTGTCACACTCGGAGATGTACTTGGCAATTTCCCTCTTCATTCTAGTCCACCAATAAAGAGATCTGATATCATGGTACATCTTGTTGCTACCAGGGTGCATGGAAAATTTGGAAAGGTGAGCTTCATCCAGTATCTTCTTTTTGAGCTCAGGGTCCTTGGGAACCACCAATCGATCTCCAAACCATAAAATCCCCTTGCAGTCCTGGCGGAAACACTTGTATTTCTCTACCTTTTGCTTGATCATATCCTTGATGACCTGAACACCCTTATCCCCAATCTGTGCCTGAACTATTTGCTCTTGCAATGTGGGCTCCACCGCGATATATCTCAATTCACCAGAAAGAACAACTTCCAGATTCAGCTTGCACAACTCATCACACAGGGTGGTCACTCCCACATCCATGCTCATACAATTACATTGAGCCTTTCTGCTCAAGGCATCTGCCACAACATTGGCTTTGCCAGGATGGTAAAGTACCTCCAAATCATAGTCCTTGATTAACTCCAACCATCTTCTCTGCCTCATGTTCAGATCCGCCTGAGTGAAAATGTACTTGAGGCTCTTGTGATCAGTGTAAATGTTACAGTGAGCTCCCATCAAGTAGTGTCTCCATATCTTGAGGGCATGAACTACTGCTGCCAACTCCAGATCATGTGTCGGGTAGTTCTGCTCATGGGGTCTGAGTGCTCGGGAAGCATAAGCAATCACTCTGTTCTCTTGCATCAAGACACATCCCAATCCGGTACCGGAAGCATCACAATAAACTTCAAATGGCTTGGTATTGTCGGGTTGGGCTAGCACTGGGGCTGTTGTCAATTGTTGCCTCAAGGTATGAAAAGCCTCTTCACACTTTTGGCTCCACTCAAATTTGACTCCCTTCTTCAACAGTTCAGTCATTGGCTTGGCAATTCTGGAGAAATCCGGAATAAATCATCGGTAATACCCTGCCAATCCCAGAAAACTCCTAATCTGTCTCATTGTGGTTGGAGGGTTCCAGTTCATCACTTCTTGCACTTTCTCAGGGTCGACTGATATCCCCTCCTGAGAAATTGTGTGACCCAAGAATTTTATCTCCTTCAGCCAGAACTCACACTTAGACAACTTAGCATACAACTGATGGTCACGGAGTCTCTGAAGCACAGTATGCAGATGTTTAGTGTGCTCAGCTTCATTCTTGGAATAAACCAGAATGTCATCGATGAAAACGACCACGAACTTGTCTAACTCTGGCATGAATACTGAGTTCATTAGGTACATAAAATAAGCCGGGGCATTGGTCAGCCCAAAAGACATCACCAAAAACTCATACAGCCCATATCTGGTAGAGAAGGCCGTCTTGGGAATATCGCTGGCACGGATCTTGATTTGATGGTAGCCTGAGCGAAGGTCTATCTTGGAGAATACCTTGGCTCCTACCAACTGATCAAACAGAACATCAATGCGGGGTAACGGGTACTTGTTCTTGATAGTCACCGCATTGAGAGGGCGGTAGTCAACACACATCCTCAAACTCTCATCCTTTTTCTTCACGAATAAGGCGGGACATCCCCATGGTGAAGTACTGGGACGAATAAACCCCTTGTCCAACAACTCTTGCAATTGCTTCTTCAATTCTGCCAATTCCGCGGGAGGCATCCTATAGGGTCTCTTAGAGATAGGAGCAGTCCCGGGTTGCAATTCAATGGCAAACTCAATGTCTCTGTCAGGTGGCATTCCTGGCAATTCATCCGGAAAAACATCGGGGTAGTCACAGACTACTGGGATCTTCCTTACTGGGGATTCTGTCATAACAAAGGCACAAGACCGGGTACAACCCTGGTTGGGTAAATGCAAGACAGTCTCGCCGTACGCAGGGGAATGAATTTCAATGGCTCTGGCTGCAATGTCAATCACTGCCTGATGTTTGGTCAACCAATCAGTTCCCAATATGATATCCACACTATCCAGTCCCAGGATAAGAAGGTTGGTTTTAATTATCAAACTACCAAACTTTAGAGGCACATTCTTGCTGATTTGATTAGTGGCAATCCTGCCTCCTAGGGTTGAAATGGTGATACCCCCGTTGGTGTGGTGGAAGGGCAATTGACACTTGGCACTAAATTTGGCACTAATAAAGCTATGTGAAGCACCGGAATCAAAAAGAACAATAGTGGGAAAATTTAAAACTGTAAAGATACCAGTCATGACGGGTGCTCCCTCTGGAATGTCAGCCATGGTAGTGAAGTTCAGCTTGCCCTGCCTCACTTGCACCTTCTGTCTCTTGCCTTGGTTCTGATTGACATTCTGCCCCTGCCTCTGCTGGTTTCTGGGGCAATTCTTGGCATAATGCCCAGTGTTACCACAGGTGAAACACCTGTTGTCATTTGCCTAGCGGTACTGCTGCTGCTGATTGTTCCTCTGAGCCGGAAACTGGGTGCGGTTGGGTGTCTGCTGCTGCTGCTGCTGCGGTGGTCTGATCACCCATCTCCCTTGCTGCTGCTGAGGTCCCTTGTTCTGCGTGTCAGACACAATCCTGAAGCGCTGTGGCTGAGCTGAGGGTCCTGCCACAGGGGTCTTCCTCTTCTTCTCTGCCTGTCGAGCTAAAATGCAGTCCTCCTGGGAGATAGCCATGTTGACCAACTCATTGTAGCTGTTGGCCCTGACGATGTTGAGACGATCACGGAGCTTGGTGCTGAGCCCCCTTCTGAACCTGTCTCGCTTCTTCTCATCCGTATCGGCATGATATCCAGCATACTGACACAAGTCATTAAAAGCCTGGGCATACTGCAACACTGTCCTGTTGCCCTGAGTGAGTGCCAGAAACTCATTGAGCTTCCGGTCCATGATGCCAGCGGGGATATGGTGTCCTCTGAAATCTACCTTGAACTCCCTCCACTCCACCTCTCTACCTTCTGGCTGCATAGCAAGAAAATGATCCCACCAAGTCCTTGCAGGTCCGCGAAGCTGCTGGGTGGCGAACCTGACTTTGGTGACCTCTGAGCAAACTCCATGGAGTAGCGGAAATTTGGATTCCACCACCCTCAACCACACATCTGCATCAAGCAGGTCCTCCGCCCTGGTAAACAATGGTGGCTGAGTACTGAGGAACTCCTGGTAGGTAGCAGCGGCAGGGTGACACTGATGGTCTCCACCATAATGCTGAGGTGGTGGCTGACGCTGAGCTAGCTGTCTCAGGATCTCATTCTGCTGGGCCATGAGCTCCTGCAGAGTGGGAGGCGGTGGCGGTGGAGGAACGTGCTCATTCTGACCACGGCGCGCTCTCCCAGCCATCTGAAAAATCACATGGTTGCTTAATAACACATCTCCAAGCTTAAGGTTCAAACACGGTAGGGGAGTTAAAGCAATTTGATAGATTCCACATAAAACAAAACAAAAACATAAACCTTCCGTCCAAATTTAAACTGCCATTAATCATCCCCAAACCTTCCAAAAGAGTTTAACACGGTTACATCAATGATCCAAAAGACTCAACTCTACCTAGCCTAGTACCCTGAGGGTGCAAAAGCTAAGCTAGCGGCGAGGAGTCCAACTATCACCAACCTCTAGTGTTATCCCTGGTATCTAGTGAGCGAACGAGGCAACGCTTGACTCGGGGGAAGGTGGTCTCCCCGAGCCAGCGGTGTCTACACTGGAAGCAGGCTCCTCCCCTCCCTCGATGTCAACGTCCTCATCAGCCTCCTCATCATGGATCTCCTGATGATGCATATCTAGATGCTCATTAGCTTCTGCTAGCTGCTGTTGGGTGTTGAGGAGCTGATCCTCGAAACCTCGATGGTGTTCTCCCTGGTGCCCACTAGCTCCTCCAACTCATGAATCTCATCAGACAGCTGCTCCACTTGCAAATCTTTTTCCACCAGCTCCTGGGACAAGTCCACCACGAGCTCCTCCGTGTTGTCCAAGGTGATCTTGGTCGCCTCTAGCAGTGCCATCAAATGAGACATGGCCTCCCCACGCATCACTTGCAGACGATACAGGGCGTTCATGCATCGCACCGACAAGTGAGCCGTGTGGCCTGGGTAGAGGGCCCAGATGTCCTTGGCATGCTCCACCCGATCCTTCCACATCGGGTCGTCCTCCTTTTCCACGGGGAACAACCCAATGGGGTGGGTAGCCAGCTCCAAGGGGTGGAATCCGCAGAAAGTGGTCAATCCATGCAAAGCGATAGCCTCAATTGTGTCCTCAGCCCGGTATCCAAAAGACTCGGAGTCCAGAGAACGCCAGCCTGGCTGCAGGGGATGAGGCTCCAAGATCATCCTCACCCTACAGCGAGGCACCTGGTGCTTCTCGAACTGCTGCACCGCGTACTGTGGGGGTGTCGCGTATCCGGCCCCCTGAAGTACCTCCCACAAAATGCGGGGAAAGCCCTCTCATGCAAGTCTGTCTGTGTGGGTCAGTGCATTTCCGTCATCGGAGGATCCGTGGGAAGTCATCTGTGCACGGTGAAACGTAAGTAAAAGGAAAGGAATTATAAAAAGAACCAGAAAAATAAAACTAAGCTTTTTCTAGTTAAATAAAAAGACACTGCGGACCTAGTTGGTTGTTATCTTGTTTTTAAGTCCTTTCACTCAGTTATCCATCTGCTTAATTAGGAATGCATGCATGCATGTCCTGAACGACCTCTCCAGAAGATAAAAGGAATAGGGAGGAACTCCCATCCCTTAAAAAGTGGCCTGTAGGGCCTAGTCACTTAGCCACCTAGCTACCCTTCTATCATCCTAAGGCTTCACGTCCTAGGTCTATCCTGCTCATCCTACGATCTATCCAACATTGTTTCTATCAAATTTTACTTTAGAAAAGGGATGGCATTTATGTTTTATTGATTCCTCTGTGGTGGTACAAGCTCCGATACCAGCTGTGGCGGAACTGCCCGAGTTATTCCTACTTAAGTGCCCAAGCCCTGCCTTAAAGGCTAGACCACACTTAAATGGGAATAATCCGTCAATCCCTCGGATCTAGTCCGACACGGCCACTGACAGGATCAAGTACCACAATCTCACTCGAAGGTGAGTCACAGAGCAAATACAATAATGCATAAAACCATACATGTCAGAGTATTAAATTTATTACATCATCATCATCGGAGTTTTGCCAAAAGTAGTCATCATTGTTCGAAGTGCAGCGGAATAAACTAACGATAATTAAACGGAGAGATGGGGAAGCCTGTCCCATCACTCCTCATGCTCCTCCTCAGCCGAGGTAGGGTCCCACTCGACGGTCCAACCCGGTGGTAAGGTGGACGGCCAAGTCACTCCAGCAACCATGTCCTCCAGAGAACCTGTAAAAATTATGCCACAAGCAAGGCTGAGTATACTAATACTCAGCTAGACTTACCCGGTGTGAGGAGTCTACTCCTCTACCTCTAGACATGCAGCTGTTTGGCTATGGGGTTTGGTTGCCAAAAGCACTAGCTGAGTTTCTAAATCAAGATTTTAACTTTGTCAAAATTAAGTGTGACTCTCTTAAGGCTAAAAGTGTACTATCTACTCATACATAGTAGCAAGCATTTTTAGCAATCAACATCTTGTATCATCTCATCACAGCTCCACTTGTTACTCAATGCAGTACAATGGATCAAGCAGTCTCATTAGCTGCGAGAAGCAGACGATTCGAATCGAGTTTTTATCCTTGCAAGGTAAACCTAAACACACGACGTGGTGAGGCACTCCGTCCCCACACACATCAACCGTCCCCATCGATTCCCTGGCAACAGATCAGGGCTCACCGCCTTGGCGTATAATGCCTCACTGACCCCGACTGGCCGTCGTGCAGTGACCGCACTTGTACCCACCATAACCGGAATGGGAGACCTCGTCTCAGGTCGCGTGAGGGGATATGTCTGCGGGCAGGTTCACTCAGGTACTAGGCTTACCGATTTACCATATTTCTCGGTATGTGTTTAGTACGTTCAAACGCTTGACACAGGTATCCGCACGTTAATCCTTATTCCCATTTTACCTCATAGACCACGTATCCCCATGGATCCGTGTCCACCAACCAACTATCAGTGTGATAAGATAAGTGGGTACAACCAATTCCTGACTTCGCGCGAGTGCTAGAAATATCACTCGACTTCTACCGAGATCCCTAATTAGAAAAAGTAGCTACTCGACTTAGCATACTAGTATTCATCACAATGAGGTTCCTGAGATCATGCAACTAAGGTTTCAAACAACTCCTACACTTAAATGCACAAACAATCCTACAATTATTAAGTGTAGTAAAATAGCATAAATAACAGGTTATGCATAAACCGGGGCTTGCCTTCCAAAGCAGGGGCAGGCAGGTCCTCTGATGCAGGCTCTGGTGCGGGGTCTGGGGCAACCTCCTGGGCAGCTCCTTGCTCCGGCACGAGGACGTACTCTCCGTCAGCAAGATTACAATCTATCGAATGCAATGAACATGTATGTTATAATTATGCAGGATTTAAGAATATTAAGCTATAGCAACTAGGTCAAAAATTTACTTAGGGTTCCCTGGCTATGTGGGTCTCCTAGTGGTATTTATAGACATAGACTTATTACCTTTTAGGTTTAGGTTTTCTTTTAGGATAACATAGTGGATTTGCATTGTCTTTCTAGATTTCAGTGGACAAATTTACAAAGATCTTTAGGAGGACATTAATTTCCATTATCCATTTTCCTTTCTTTAATTTCCATTTAGGGTTTCTAGTGTAGGTTTGAACTACGACAGTGTTTAAATAATTTCCAAAAATTCTGTAAAAATTACAATGGGTTGTCACTTGCTATTCTAGCTTGTTTTAAGAATTTGAGGCTTAAAGCACAAAAGCTAGGTTTTAAACAAAAATAACAATAGTTAGGCAAAATGGGCCACTTTACACTATACCTCTTAGTTAGGGGTAGGTTCTGTCCTAAAGGTTATTTTTGTTGGCCTCTAATAGTGATACTAAGCTCTTGTACCAAAAATGACAGAGAGCAACATGATGGTTAATTAATGATGGATTTCTAAAGTTTGGTGCAAAAAGGGTGTTTAGAACTAACTTGTCATTTGAAAAATATCAAACAACAGATTTCAAATTTTTCTTAAGTTCTTATTATCAACACATTAGTTATCCCAAGGGCTGGGGTGTTTTCACCATGAGGTTATTTTTGTAGGGTTTTTCTAGGTTTCCCTTGTTTTCTTAAACTAAAAGGTATTCTATTTATTTCATACTAAACCAGGGTATGATAGATTTTTCCAGTGAACTATATTGATTAAGTACCCTAATAAAAATAGGGATGTCCTCTGGTTCACTATTTAAATCACATTTTCTATTTTTCTTAACTTTAAGCATAATGCAAAAGAAGAAGTAAAAACTAACTCAATGTAGTGGACTGAGGGGTTTAACATTTTTAAATAGGTCAGCAGGTAGATATAAACTTCTCCAAATTTTTCCAACCCTAGTTAGATAGTACAACCATTTTTCTTGCTATTATTGAGCTTTTGGTCAAAACTATAATTAATTTAGAACCTTCCAGTTTCCTATAGTACCTAAGGGGTTTTATATTTTTCTTAGATAGGTTACATTATTTAGAGTCTGGCAAAATTGGTTTGACCAAATTTGGATAAACCAAACAGAAGTTATGGGTTTTTAAAGTTTCTATTTGAATTTAAATCTGGTTTTAATAAGGTTTTTCTGAAAAAGCAGTTTGCGCTGAGGTCCTTGGGCTTAAACCGAATCAACCTTCGCAGTTCTACCCTTGCGCCACTATTCACTTGGGTCTCTGACATTTCACTTAACCCCCTGACCTTCTCTTCCTCTCACCCGCAGTCCTTCCCCCAACTGAAACAGTAGCCGCGGAAAAGAAAAGGGCGGCGCGGCTTACCGACGGCGAGGGAGGTCCGGCGAAGGGCAGGGTTTGCTCGGGGAGGTTCTGGCGATCACGTCGAGGTACGGCTCGTCATCGGGGATGGCCGGAATCGCCCGGTCCACGCGCGCAGGCGGGCGAGCTCGTCGGCGGCGTGTGCTCCGGCCTATCCACGGCGGTACAGTTCAATCCAAGGGCATAGGGAGCTTCATGGAGGTCTAAGGAGTCTAACCGTGCAAGGAATCGAAGAGAGATTCACCGTGTACCTCGGTCCACGGTTGCCGGCGGTCGGGTGAAGTCCGGTGACCTTGTTCCGGCGTCTCCGGTGAAGCAGAGCCCGATTCTTTGCTCGGGGAGCTTCACGGAGGTGTGCACAGTCTTCTCCGAGGGCTGGACGGGGCTGGGAATGACTGGGCCAGCCGGTCTACGGTGGCAGGGGGATCGGGTGGCCGCGGACACGCTGTGCACTGGCCAACGGCGGTGAACTAAGCTCCGGCGAGGGTCGGGCAGGTGCGGAAGGGTACGGTCGAGGCCTGGGAGGGTTTTATAGGCGCGGACGCGGACCAGGGCGCTGGCTTGGCTCGGGCGCGGCGCGGGGCTCACGGGGCGTGCGGGGGCGTGCTCTGGCGCGGCAGAACGCGTCGAACACGTGGCGGTTTGTTTCTTCCATTGTTCAAACGTCGGCAGAGGTCGCAAACGTGCGAATCTTTGCAAAAGTTCGGCGTAGACCTCTTCCTGGCACCTAGGGCTGTCGCTCAACTGTGAGACGTCGGGGCAGATATGGCCTAGGGAGGGAGATCTTCGAGTGCCAAATCGGGTGTGTCACACTGCGCGCTTCGCGACAAAAGCCATGCCATGGCATGTCAAACGTCTGAGTCTCGGGCTCAACTTTTTCCAGGGGGTTCCTTAGATAATTTGGCTCCTTTTTGCTATTTAGACCCTAGGGTTTTGGTGCCATTAGCGAGGTGAACACAACTGATCTTCTATTTAGGGTTAATTTTACACTTAGAGAAAAATAGAGAGCTCTAGCTCTCTCTCCACTTAGTGATTTGATTTAGGGTTTCTCCAGGGGCCTTTTTGCAATATTTCCTTCCTCTAATTGCTGGTTATAAGGTTACTTAAGGTTGGTTTAAGGATTACTCATGTTTTGCATATTTGCTCATTTTCTTCTCCCTCTTATCCATGGCTTTGGAAAGGAGGGTTCAAGAGGGGCCTAGGGTTCTCCCTTTTCTTGTCAAATGTAGCAAATGCACAAAAGCTTAAATGGTGCCCTTACTTAGGTCCTTAGAATTCTTGGTTAGCACATAATCTCCAAGGTTCTTTGTTCCCCTCAAGTTATTTCCACATGTGATCACAATCCTTAGCTTTCAGGGTATGTTCTAGCCATGGTAACACCTGAGGTGTTACTTGTATGATGGGGGCCATGGGGTAGCCTGCAGTTCTGCTGACAGAGGAAAAGCATCATCAAAAGCAAAATTTCCATTATGGAAATCATCATACCACTCATCATCATCATAGGAATTGTCCTGATGAAGCTCTCTGCGTTGAGGTCTTCGATCCTGGCCATCTTGAGCGAGATGACGCATTTCCTCAGCAGCCTCATCGATCTTCTTCTATAGTTCGGAGAGACGAAGCATCTTCTCCTTCTTCCTCTGGACCTACTGATGGATGGCTTCGAGGTCCCTTATTTCTTGGTCCAGTTCCTCCTCCTAAGGCGTTGGACTTGTAGCCTTCCTTTTTTGAGTTCGAGCTTCACGCAGCGTTTCCTGGTTGACATCCAGTAGCTGCAGTGTAGCCCCTTGCCCTGAAAATTTCTTCGGCGGCATGACGAAGGTCACAGCTTGCCGAAGGTGGTCGAATGAGTTCACTGGAGGTGGGCGCCAATGTTGTTCACTTGTTCTCAAAAGCTATGAATCAAGAACAAGGCAACACAAATATTAATGGTTAAAGACCTTCGTCCTTTGTAACATTATCTCCCTTGGGATATAATGCTCTTCGGACGAAGGTCATGAAGGACATACCTTCTTCGTTGCAATATACAAAGATAAAAACATGATCGTATGAAACATGGATAAAGTATGAATAATCATTTTAGATCAGTAGATTATTCATATTATCATCATATATCTTTGAACAAACATCAACAGTATTAAATTACATTTGTACATTCAGTTTGACAGAAGGCGAGAATCCAGATGTGACGTGCGAGTGAATATAAGTCAGCGTGAATAGTATGGTGTCACTGTTCATCTATTTATAAGCATAGGACACAACCTGTGTAGAATTACAATCATGCCCTTGACATTTTCCCCTTAAAATCTATCGAGGACTAGACAACCTTTTCCCCTTTAAATCAGTTTCATTTTCCACCGCTAAGCCGAAGCATTTCCATAGGTAGCTTTGGAACTAGTTCATCCTTCTCTCGAACCGCGCTCTTCATATCATGTACAACTTCATCCCATGTCCAAAGGTCTCTGTACATATATTATACTTGGGAAACATGTTAGTCGTGTTTTTGAGGACCTTCGGAAGACGAAGGTCCCCAACAAGCCTTTATTACATTGATTTGCCTTACACTTCACATGAACTCCCACCTTTGGTGAGTTCATGCACATTATTCCCCATAACTTGTTGAGCGATGAACATGTGTGAGCTCACTCTTGTTGTCTCATACTCCCCCCCCCCCACAGGAGAAGAGTAGGTGGTCGAAGAGGAGCCACCTAACACTGAGGCTTTTGACTTGATCTAGGTGGCGTCTCCTAGTCAGCTTTGTGGCACCAGGGAATAATATATAGTTCGCTTTATTTTATCATTTATTTCTGCAAGACTTCCGCTATGTGATAAGTACATTTATGATATTTATGACATTTATCTCTATGCACTCTGTTATTATATGTGTTGTCTTCTCTAGCGCATATATGAGATGCACCCGTCTTTGTTCCTTAAATCCGGGTGTGACAAAAGTGGTATTAGAGGAATGTTGACTGTAGGACAAAACCTAGATAGAAATGGACAAAACCCTTACCTACTCTGATTCATTCTATACTTACCTTATCTTGATCATGTCTCACCTTTTGCTGTCATACTCTGATTACTCTTATCTTTTCTACTCTGAGACAAGATGAATTTCACACCTTGGAATCCTACATTTACGACATTCTTAAGATATAGGGAACCTAAGATGAAATTAAAACTATTTTCTCTATTTAAAAAAAATTGGTTGATTGTTTTGATGATAAATGCTTGATTTGCTTCTTTGATTGATTAAAACATTATAGTTGGGCATCTTAGCATTTACCACGATAAGGTAATGTATTAGCTTTAGTAGGTGACACACTAATCTACTTAGCTAATAAATCTCCTGCAATAACATTCCTTGTAATTACTCGCCTTGTCTACAATTCTTCCTTTCTTACCTTGTGTTTCTAACCTAGATGGGCTACCCCTATAGTGTTAGAAGAGAGCAGTATAGACGTAATCCTTGGTATGTCATGGTTAAGAAAGGCAAAGGCAGTTTATACACTATGCTAAAGGAACCATAGAACACACCAGTTCCAAAGGAGAAAGATTTGAAGTTGGAATTGCAGTAACCACCTCTTCCAAACGTGCGATGTTCTTTATAGCTGAGTTTGTTGGTGACAACATCCGTGTGGTTAGGTATTTTCTAGATGTCTTTCAGAGCAGTTACCAGGGATGCCACTGGAGAAGGGAAGAGAGTTTAAGTGGGACGACAAGTGCCAAGAAAGTTTTGATCAATTAAAGAAGAGATTTATGTCAACACCAGTGTTGGTTATGCCAGATCTACAGAAGGGATTTGACATTTATTGCGATGCATGTGGCCAAGGCTTGGGATGTGTGCTTATGCAAGAAGGGCACATGATTGCCTATGCGTCTCGTCAGTTGCGGAAACATGAATTGAACTACTCCACTCATGACTTAGAACTGGCAGCCATAGTGCATGCGCTTAAGATATGGAGGCATTATATCATGGGAACAAAGTGCCAAGTGTACATGGATCATAAGAGTTTGAAGTATATATTCACTCAGGAGGATCTCAATCTTAGGCAACGCTATTGGTTGGAGCTTCTTAAGGATTATGATTTGGAAATTCACTATCACCCGGGCAAGGCGAATTGAGTTGTAGATGCCTTGAGTCGAAAGGAGCATGTTCATTCAGCTATTGTTGCCCAGCTACCCGATGAGATTGTGGAGGATTTCAGGAGACTTAACTTGGGGATAGTTGCTCACACTGAAGGAGTCACTATTGATGTGGAACCTACCTTGGAGCAAGAAATCTGCAAAGGACAGATTGGTGATGCTAAAATACAAGAGATTAATGATATGATTACTGAAGGTCAAGGTCCGTAATTCATGGAAGATGGGCAAGGCACAGTTTGGTTCAAGGATCGGATATGTGTTCCTGAGATTGATAGCCTTCGTGAGACTATACTGAAGGAAGCCCATGACTCGGATTATTCTATTCATCCTGGGAGTACCAAGATGTATCAAGATTTGAAGCAGAAGTACTGGTGGTATGGACTGAGGAGAGATGTGGCTGCACATATGGCTATGTGCGATGTGTGTCAAAGAGTTAAGGCCGAACACCAAAGACCAGCTAGACTATTATACCCATTAAAGATACCCGAATGGAAGTGGGAAGAGATTGGTATGGACTTCATTACTGGATTTCCTCGCACCTCGAAAGGATATGATTCTATATAAGTTATTGTGGATAGACTGACCAAAGTGGCTCATTTCATTCCGGTCAAGACTACTTATAAGGGATCTCAATTGGCAGAGTTATATATGGCTCGGAATGTGTCTCTACACGGTGTACCGAAGAAGATTGTTTCGGATAGAGGACCACAGTTTACCTCTAGATTTTGGAAAAGTTTTCATGAGAATATGGATATGAAGTTGAATTTTAGTTTGGCCTACCATCCTCAGACTGATGGATAGACTGAAAGGACTAATCAAGTATTGGAGGACATATTGAGAGCTTGTGCCCTTCAGCATGGTAGTAGTTGGGATAGGAGTCTACCTGATGCTGAGTTCTCATATAATAATAGTTACCAGACCAGTCTGAAGATGTCACCGTTCGAGGCTCTATATGGCAGGAAGTGCAGGACTCCTCTATATTGGGACCAGACTGGAGGAAGACAGTTCTTTGGACCTAAACTTATTCAAGGGGCAGAAGAACAAGACCGTATAATCAGGGAGAACTTGAGGGTAGCTCAGACCAGGCGAAAGAGCTATGTTGATAATAGAAGAAGACAACTGGAGTTTGGAGAAGGTGATCATGTGTACCTCAAGGTGTCACCACTTTGTGGAATGAGGAGATTTAAAGTCAAGGGCAGATTGTCCCCTCGCTTTATTGGACCATTCAGAGTTTTTAGGTGAGTTGGAGAGATGGCCTATCAACTTGAGCTACCTAATAATCTATCTGATGTGCATAATGTATTCCATGTGTCTCAACTTAAGAAGTGTCTCCGCATCCCTAAGGAACAGTTACCAATAGAAGAGCTCAGTGCTCAGGGAGATTTGACTTACATTGAGTATCCTATCATGATTCTTGATACACTGACTCAAGTTACAAACAATAAAGTGATAAAGATGTGCAAAGTTCAATGGAGTCACCACGGAGAAGACGAAGCTACATGGGAAAGAGAAGAAGAGCTTCGCATAGAATTTCCCCATCTTTTCCCTAGTCCTTCCTAAATCTCGAGGACGAGATTCTTGTTAAGGGGGGTAGGATTTATAATACCCAATTTGTAGATATAATATAAAAGGAGAAAAGTTAATTTTCCTTTATCTAGATATGTGTGTTGTATCTACTTACTATCACAAGTGAACACCTCATTTAAAAACAAAGGATTAATAAAAGCCATTAAATTGTGCATCATGCTAGAGTTTAATTGTTTGTGCATTTAATAATAATGAAAATATTGATAAGGTTACATTAATAATGTGAATTAAGTATTAAAACCTAATTCAAATCTTAGAATTTGGAAATAAAAATGTAAAGAAAGAAATATTATTCAATATAAAATAATATTAAATTTGAATAACTTCACCACATGATGGTGTGACTAAATTGCATAGTTAACATGAACTTGAATTTGCACTTAAGTGGAATTCTAAATTTAAATTCAAATGAATTAGGAATAAAGAAGAAATCAGAAAAAAACATAAAAGGATTAAACCATGCGGTTGGGCCAAATTCACTCCTCCTCGACCCATCTCCCTTTTCCACTCCCGTACCGCGCCCACGCACCTTGGGTCATCGCCTTGTGGGGTCAAGCCATCAGGATGGTCTCCCTCCTCTAGTTGTTGACCTTGGGTCGTAACGACCGGGAGGGAAATCCACCTAGACTGCGCGCTCGGGCTTGTCACCATCGTGCGATGCCTGTACCTCTGTCGCGGTGGGCCCACTCATCAAGCTTATCCCTCTCCTCAACAACCCGCTCGGCATCCTAGGATTTCCGAGCTCCACGGCTCAACCACCCGCGTGAAGTCCGTGCGCCAGTTAAGTTGGATTTCCGTTGCAACTAACGCGAGGAGCCATTGTGTCAACTCCCGGATAAAGAGACCTCGCTCCCCCTTGACCTATTCATCCCCTTGTCGTCCCACTCATACCACGGTCATGGGCAAAAGCAAGGGCGCCATTGCTGTTGGTCAAGGTTCCGCCGCCGTGGAACTCGCCCATGCTATCGCTCGGGATTCAACCAGTGGGTCTAGGGGCTTCGACTAGATGTGTGGATGACACACTCGGCTTCGCTAGCTAGAATTGCCGATCGGGGGACCCACAATTTCTCGCCGGTGTTGGCTCGGTGCGGCCGGGTTCGCCTTTTTCTTGCCGAGTTGTCCCGCCAATGTAATCTCCGGTAAGATTTCATTCCACACATTCGTCGTGTTCTCTAAATCATGTAGCCACCTTCAGAATAGAGATTAGTGCCTTGCACCATCGATTGGTGTGGATCCGACTACCCCTCTGTCGTGGGTCGGTGGCGCCGCCATGGTCGACTGTCGTGAAGGGAGAGAACCTTGTGACCGTCGATTCCCGATGGACGATAGGGATTGGAGCTTGGCGTACCCTTTCGCGTGAACGATCTAGGCCACTGATCTGTTAACAGACGGATCCTGTTGGATCTCATTTCATAAAATCGTGACCGTAGGATTAGGATCTTTTGGCCGGGGTCACGTACCGGTTCAGGGGGAACTCGATTTAATCTCAAACATCCAACTGTGATCCAACGATCCAGATTAGCGCATACCCCTTCGCGACACATTTTTCTTAAAGAGCCCCTGATGAGTTAGAAAATGATCCCGCAGTCCACCCTGGATGTGGCTGAGCCTTGAGAACATTTCGGTTTATCCCCTGCACTTTTATGTAATAGTGTGCTCAGTCCTGTGACCAGGGAAAGTGGGAAAAACAATATAGAAATTACTTTTCCTATACTAAGATAATTCTAGGATCATAATTAATTCATAGAAAATTCGTATTAGGGTCTTTTTAACCCATTCCAATTTCTATAATTTTGTGTTAATATTGTTTACCACTTAGTACCTCTATTTTAGCATGAAACCCATATTAACATTTATCACTTAATCAATTCCATACCATATACATAAAACATTTGGAAAATCATAACTTGAAATCCATAACTCCGAATTAGTGATTATAACTCCTACGATCTCGTTTCAATGCGTAGATTATTATCATGTATTTTGTATTAATGTTTGGTGTGATGTTAATTTATCCCTTGTACTATGTATATTTGTATTGTGGCGAGTAGACGAGCTAGTGGCCGAGGATTCAGGTGTTCAGCGGGTAGAAGTTGCTGAGTAGGAGCTCATTGAAGGCAAGTTGTGCCCTTGATCACTTCCTTTTTACCCAGTCATGTTCTTATTAATCATAATGATCTGCATAAGTTAATTTTGATGGGACCCAATAGGTTACCCTAGATTTTGACTATCTTTATACCTTGTTTCACCACTGGTTTTACTACTAAGTTTTTGGGTAGTATGTAACACCCGGTTTTAAAGGACAAAGCCGGGTGCATCTCATACATGCGCCAAGAAGACAACATATATAATAACAGAGTGTATAGAGATAAATGTCACAATAACATCAGAGTACTTATT
This sequence comes from Zea luxurians, assembly GCA_029449295.1. Classification (NCBI taxonomy): domain Eukaryota; kingdom Viridiplantae; phylum Streptophyta; class Magnoliopsida; order Poales; family Poaceae; genus Zea; species Zea luxurians. The sequence continues at coordinate 8,590,086 of JAOPSE010000035.1, forward strand.
ACATAGCGGAAGACTTATTAAAAAATAAAATAATGAATATAAAACGAACTAAGGATCGTTGGCGCCAATGTCAACTGAGAAACGCCACCTAGATCAAATCGTACTCCTCGCCTTGTGGCTCCTCCTGAATCACCTGCTCTTCTCCTGTGGGGGGGTGTGAGACAGCAAGAGTGAGCTCACATAAGTTCATATCTCAACAAGTCGTGGGGAATAATGTGGCATGAACTCACCAAAGGTGGGAGTTCATGTAGTGTAAGGCTAATCAATGAAGTAAAGGCTGAGGCTGAGCATTGCTTTTATAGGTTGGTCAAAATTTTATTAGCAATTACTAAGTGTAAGTAAATACCAAACCTTAATAATAATAAAGAACAGTAATAGTAAAATAATCCCAAATGCGATGCAAATGTCAAATTAAATTTAAGTTCCATAAATTAATCATGTGAGGGTCCGAGCCGCTCATGACCGTGAGCACGGCTAGTATACTAGTTTTACACTCTGCAGAGGTTGCGCATCTTTACCCACAAGTCATGTTACCCATCTGCCAAGAGACGGCCAATCCCATACACCTCTACCGAGGAGGCGAGGCAGGGTAACACTATGAGGCCTTTACAAAGTTCCACTAGCTTCAGAAATCCCGCTACAGTTTATAGGAAGCTCTAGTGCAGGGTTCTTGCCTGACCGCCATCGCAGCAAAATCAAGCAAGGACCTCCGTACACTGACCACTCCCCTACTGCCCTTGCCCCTTTCGGGTAAGGAAGACCTCCACTAGCTTTCCTAGTTAATCAGCCAAGGGCATCCCACTAAACCCTTGTGGTAGCACTGTTTTCCCGGGTGGTCGCTCCATGTTCCCATTAATTTAATGATCTTAACATGAACAGTAATAATAACAAGATAATAACAGAATAATCATGAATAGTGTATCTTCATACCCAAATCCACATAAAGCAATAGCAGGTACTACCCAAAAATATTTCAGGGGTGAACAAGGTATAAAGATAACCAAAACTGGGGTAACCTAAAGGATTCCATCAAAATTAACCTATGCAGATCATTATAATTAATAAGAACATGGCTGGGAAAAGTAAGTGATCAAGGGCACAACTTGTCTGGCACTTGAGATTCCAGGTACCAACTTGCTTTTCAGATGACACGAGTCCTCGCGCTAGTCGTAGTACAAACAAACATGGTATAGATAAAATTAACATCACACCAAACATAAGAACAAACTGAATAATAATAATCTACACGTTACTACGAGACTAACGCAACTTGAACGGATCAAATCTGAGTTAAAACGAAGGAGTTATGACTTTCCTAAGGTTTTATGTATTTGATATAGGATTAATTAAGAAATAAATTTTAATATGATTTTCATGTCAAACCAGATGTACCATGTGATAAATAATAATATTATAGAATTATAGGAACTAGAATGGACTCATTGGTACTTAATATGAATTTTCTATGAATTAAATGAGTTTCTGCAATTATTTTTAAACCCAAAATCAACTTCTAAATTCTTTTTCCTTATTTTATTTATCTCTTGGACTGCGCATATAATAAACCGAAACGCAGGGGGCTTGGCATAAGAATCCCTAAGACACAGAGCGCCGCAGTCGAGGACGGCGGGTTGATTCACAGTTTTCATAGGGTTTCTTTTGCATAAGTACACGACTAAAAGGTTATCGGAACGCCCCAGCCGTAGGATAAGAAATCTACGCCCCGGATTAGATCTCTGCTACTCGAAGTGGTATGCGCTATGAGCCACTAGATCGAGATCTGATGGTCCAAATTTTATGAAACCCAAACCAACCACGACCGCCCGATTCGAAATCTACGGCCTACACTTTAACCCAACGCAATCAAGTCCGAGCCGTTCACTCACCAATCGACGGCTCGGGGTCGCTACCACGCGCTCGAATCCCACACATCCACTCGCGGATCAACGGCACCAGGTGCCTTCTTCCTTGTCGTGACGAACAACAGGAACAACGGCAACACGCCATCATCTCCAGCCCTCAGCTAACCCGGTGGCGTAGACTTATCTGAACGGCGAACTTCGCCGATGGTCAGCGATTCGGCCCATAACCAAACTCCACAAACTCGCGACAAATCCCGAACGCAGCCCAGTGTGTGATGATTCGATCGGAGCTATTTTCATGCGGTTGGACAACTACCGGTTCACCCTACGGCGACGAGCGGCAAATTCGGTGGCGGCGCTACTTCGGCCAGAAATTCCGGTCAATAGGTGGATGAGTGAGGTCGGATTTTGACGGTGCCTGATCGGGAAAATGAGATGTAAGTAGCGGAGTTGATTCTCACCGGGAGTTGATGCATAGGACTCCCAATCCACGACGAGGGGCAGGTGCGGGCGCCTCTCCCAGCCTTCCGCCTTGGTCCGGAAGTCGACGTGCCCGCATATCGCTTGGCGGGGTATCGCTCTCTCTCTCTGTGTTTCTCTTTGACGATTGCTTGGAGGGGGCGTATGGCTCCGTCCAAGGTGGCCGACGGTATCGTGTGGATGGGAGAGGGTCAGCTGCGAGGGGGAGAGGTCTATACAGCAGGGCGTGCGTCCGTGGCGACCCTCACGGGTCGTTGGCGAAGATGCCGGTCTGCAGCTGAGGAGCTGGTCATGAACACCTGCGCGCTTTCCGGAGGAACAGTTGTGCCATCGCACATCCGAGAAGAGGAACAGGGACACACAGTGACTAGCGCACTGGTCCCGCAGAGCAGCGGCTTGTTGAGGAGAAACACGCGTACCCGCGGAGGCCGACAAGCGGGCCCCATTTGTCGGTGATCCCATGCACTTCCTCTGGTTGGCTGGGCCCCGCGCGGCATGATTTCGTCCGTGGGCCGAGCGGAATGAAGGGAAGTGGGCCGAATTGCTGGTGTACGGCCTAGGTAAGGTTCCTTTTTTTCCATTTTCTTTTCTCCCTTTTCAAATTCAATTTGAATTCAGATTTAATTCAAACCTTTGTGCAAACTTTATCCTCAAATTATATGGTGACTTTTAAAGTACCAATTTTAAAATATAAATATATATATGTTATTTACATTTTTCATACCCTTTATTCCTTTTCTCCATATTTTTAGAATTCCCTTTTTGGACTTTAATATTTTTCTTGCCACATCATTTTTATATTGTCACAAAATGCACAAAATAAAATCCCAGCATGATGCATGTGTTATTTTTGGGTGTCTTTTGACATTTATTTATTTGTTTATTTGTGGTGTTCTCATGAAATGAGAAACCTAGATAACACATATAGATGTAAAGTAATATAATTTCTCTTTTTAGAATTTTCTTACAAAGTGGGTATTACAAATCCTACCCCCTAAAAAAAATAATCTCGTCCTCGAGATTTAAGAAGGACTAGGGAAAGGATGTGGAAAATCTACGCGAAGCTCTTCTTCTCTTTCCCATGTGGCTTCATCTTCTCCATGATGGCTCTATTGCACTTTGCACATCTTTATTACCTTATTTCTTGTAACTTGAGTCAAAGCATCAAAAATCTTGATGGGATACTCCGTGTAAGTCAAATCATCCTAAACATTGAGTTCCTCCATTGGTAATTGTTCCTCAGGGACACGGAGGCACTTCTTAAGTTGTGACACATGGAATACATTATGTACATCCAATAGATTATCAAGTAGCTCGGGTTGATAGGCCATCTCTCCAACTCACCTAAAAACTCTGAATGGTCTAATAAAGTGAGGGAACAATATGCCCTTGACTTTAAATCTCCTCATTCCACGAAGTGGTGACACCTTGAGGTACTTATGATCACCTTCCTCAAATTCCAGTGGTCTTCTTCTATTATCTGCGTAGCTCTTTTGCCTGGTTTGAGCTACCCTCAAATTCTCTCGAATTATACAAACTTGTTCTTCTGCCTCTTGAATAAGTTCAGGTCCAAAGAACTATCTTCCTCCTAGTCTGGTCCAAAATAGAGGAGTCCTGCATTTTCTGTCATACAGAGTCTCGAACGGTGACATCTTCAGATTAGCTATTATTATATGAGAACTCAGCATAAGGTAGACACTTGTTCCAACTATTACCATGCTGAAGGGCACAAGCTGTCAACATGTCTTCCAATACTTAATTAGTCCTTTCAGTCTGTCCATCAGTCTGAGGTAGGCCGAACAATTCAACTTCGTATCCATATTCTCATGAAAACTTTTCCAAAATTTGGAGGTAAACTGTGATCCTCTATCCAAAATGATCTTCTTCGGTACACCGTGTTGAGACACAATCCGAGCCATATATGCTCTGCCAATTAAGATCCCTTATAAGTAGCCTTGACCGGAATGAAATGAGCCACTTTGGTCAGTCTATCCACAATAACCCATATAGAATCATATCCACTCGAGGTGTGAGGCATTCCAGTAATGAAATCCATACCAATCTCTTCCCACTTCCACTCGGGTATCATCAATGGGTGCAATAGTCCAGCTGGCCTCTGATGTTCAGCCTTAACTCTTTGACATACATCGCACATAGCCACATGTGCAGCCACATCTCTTTTCAATCCATACCACCAATATTTCCGCTTCAAATCCTGATACATCTTAGTACTACCAGGATGAATAGAATAGTCCGAGTCATGGGCCTCCTTTAAAATAGTCTCTCGAAGGCTTTCAATATCAGGAACACACATCCTGTCCTTGAACCATACGGTACCTTGCTCATCTTCCGTGAATTTCGGAACTCGACCTTCGGTAATCAGATCCTTAATCTCTTGTATTTTAACATCACCAATCTATCCTTTGTGAATTTCTTGCTCCATAGTAGGTTCCACATCGATAATAACTCCTTCACTGTGAGCGACTATCCCCAGGTTAAGTCTCCTGAAATCCTCAACAATCTCATCGGGTAGCTGGGCAACAACAGCTGAATGAACATGCTCCTTTCGACTCAAGGCATCTGCAACCAAATTTGCCTTGCCCGGGTGATAGTGAATTTCCAAATCATAATCCTTAATAAGCTCCAACCAACAGCGTTGCCTAAGGTTGAGATCCTTCTGAGTGAATATATACTTCAAATTCTTATGATCTGTATACACTTGACACTTGGTTCCCATGACATAATGCCTCCATATCTTTAGCGCATGCACAACGGCTGCCAATTCCAAGTCATGAGTGGGGTAGTTCAACTCTTGTTTCCGCAACTGACGAGACGCGTAGGCAATCACGTGTCCTTCTCGCATAAGTACACATCCCAAGCCTTGGCCGCAGGCATCACAATAAATGTCAAATCCTTTCCGTAGACCTAGCATAACCAACACTAGTGGCGACATCAACCTCTTCTTCAATTGATCAAAGCTGTCTTGGCACTTCTCGTCCCACTTGAATTCTCTTTCCTTCACCAAAAGCGAGGTCATAAGCTTAGCAATCTTAGAAAATCCTTCAATAAATCTCCAATAATATCCTGCAAGTCCCAAGAAACTTCGGTCCTCTGTAACCGTAGTGGGTATGCTCCACACCACTATCTCCTTGACTTTAGCAGGATCCACTGATATCCCTCCATTAGAAATGATATGTTCAAGAAATGGCACCTCGCCATTCCAAAACTCGCATTTACCGTACTTGGCGTAGAGTTGATTATCTTAAAGCTTCTGTAGTACCAATCACATATGTTCCTCATGATCACTATCACTCTTGGAATGAATAACAATATCGTCCATGAAAACCACGACGAATCTGTCCAGATCATGCACCTTATTCTTCAGATCCATAAAATAGGTTGGTGCATTAGTTGGTCCAAATGACATAACTGTAAACTCATATAATCCATATCGGGTTGAGAAAGCCGTCTTAGGAGTGTCCGAGGGTCTAATCTTCATCTGATGGTATCCCGATCGGAGATCAATCTTCGCGAATACCCTGGCTCCTCTCATCTGATCAAACAAATCCTCAATACGGGGTAATGGATACTTGTTCTTCACAGTGACATCATTAAGGGTCCTATAATCCACGCTCATCCCTTGCGATCCATCTTTCTTTTGTATAAATAGAACTGGCGCTCCCCAAGGTGAAGAATTCGAACGAATGTACCTAGCCTCTTGTAATTCCGTTAATTGCTTCTTAAGTTCCTTTAGTTCTTCTACGGACATCCTGTATGGCCATTTAGAAATAGGAGCAGTTCCAGGTAAGAGATCTATGACAAACTCAACTTCTATATCTGGTGGCATCCTTGGTAACTCCTCTAGGAAGACATCCGGAAAAATCTCTAACTGCATGGATGTTGTCACCAACAAACTTCTCATCTACTAAGAATGTCGCTAGTCTGATGATGGTAGTTACTGAAATCTCAACTTCAAAACTTTCTCCTTTGGCACTGGTGAGTTCTAAGGTCCCCTTAGAACAGTGTATAAACTGTCCTTGCCTTTCTTAACGATGACATACCAAGGATCAAGTTTATACTGCTCTCTTCTAACAATATAGGGGTAGCCCATCTGGGTTAGAAACACAGGGAAAGAAGGAAGATTTGTAGACAAGGCGAGTAATTACGAGAAATGTTACTGCGGGGGATTTATTAGCTAAGTAGATTAGTGTGTTATCACTAAAGCTAATACATTACCTTATGGTGGTACATGCTAAGATGCCCGTCTATACTATTTCAATCAATCAAAGAAGCAAATCAGGCATTGATCATCAGAACAATCAACCAACATTTTTAATAGAGAAAATAGTTTTAATTTTGTCTTAGGTCTCCTATCCCTTAAAAAGTTCATAAATGTAGGATTCCAAGGTGTGAAATCCTTCTTGTCTTAGAGTAGAAAGATAAGAATGATCAGAGTAGAACAGTAGAAGGTGAGACAGGATCAAGATAAGTGTAGAAAAAAATCAGAGTGAGGTAAGTGTAGACTGAATCAGAATAATATAAGTAGGTAAGGGTTTTGTCCATTTCTATCTAGGTTTCGTCCTACAGTCAACATTGGCTCTGATACCACTTCTGTAACACCCGGTTTTAAAGGACAAAGCCGGGTGCATCTCATACATGCGCCAAGAAGACAACATATATAATAACAGAGTGTATAGAGATAAATGTCACAATAACATCAGAGTACTTATTACATAGCGAAAGACTTATTACAAAATAAAATAATGAATATAAAACGAACTAAGGGTCGTTGGCGCCAATGTCAACTGAGAAACGCCACCTAGATCAAATCGTACTCCTCGCCTTGTGGCTCCTCCTGAATCACCTGCTCTTCTCCTGTGGGGGGGTGTGAGACAGCAAGAGTGAGCTCACATACGTTCATAGCTCAACAAGTCGTGGGGAATAATGTGGCATGAACTCACCAAAGGTGGGAGTTCATGTAGTGTACGGCTAATCAATGAAGTAATGGCTGAGGCTGAGCATTGCTTTTATAGGTTGGTCAAAATTTTATTAGCAATTACTAAGTGTAAGTAAATACCAAACCTTAATAATAATAAAGAACAGTAATAGTAAAATAATCCCAAATGCGATGCAAATGTCAAATAAAATTTAAGTTCCATAAATTAATAATGTGAGGGTCCGAGCCGCTCATGACCGTGAGCATGGCTAGTATACTAGTTTTACACTCTGCAGAGGTTGCACATCTTTACCCACAAGTCATGTTACCCATCTGCCAAGAGACGGCCAATCCCATACACCTCTACCGAGGAGGTGAGGCAGGGTAACACTACGAGGCCTTTACAAAGTTCCACTAGCTTTAGAAATCCTGCTACAGTTTATAGGAAGCTCCAGTGCAGGGTTCTTGCCTGACCGCCATCGCAGCAAAATCAAGCAAGGACCTCCCTACACTGACCACTCCCCTACTGCCCTTGCCCCTTTCGGGTAAGGAAGACCTCCACTAGCTTTCCTAGTTAATCAGCCAAGGGCGTCCCACTAAACCCTTGTGGTAGCACTGTTTTCCCGGGTGGTCGCTCCATGTTCCCATTAATTTAATGATCTTAACATGAACAGTAATAATAACAAGATAATAACAGAATAATCATGAATAGTGTATCTTCATACCCAAATCCACATAAAGCAATAGCAGGTACTACCCAAAAATATTTCAGGGGTGAACAAGGTATAAAGATAACCAAAACTGGGGTAACCTAAAGGATTCCATCAAAATTAACCTATGCAGATCATTATAATTAATAAGAACATGGCTGGGAAAAGTAAGTGATCAAGGGCACAACTTGCCTGGCACTTGAGATTCCAGGTACCAACTTGCTTTTCAGATGACACGAGTCCTCGCGCTAGTCGTAGTACAAACAAACATGGTATAGATAAAATTAACATCACACCAAACATAAGAACAAACTGAATAATAATAATCTACGCGTTACTACGAGACTAACGCAACTTGAACGGATCAAATCTGAGTTAAAACGAAGGAGTTATGACTTTCCTAAGGTTTTATGTATTTGATATAGGATTAATTAAGAAATAAATTTTAATATGATTTTCATGTCAAACCAGATGTACCATGTGATAAACAATAATATTATAGAATTATAGGAACTGGAATGGACTCATTGGTACTTAATATGAATTTTCTATGAATTAAATGAGTTTCTACAATTATTTTTAAACCCAAAATCAACTTCTAAATTCTTTTTCCTTATTTTATTTATCTCTTGGACTGCGCATATAATAAACCGAAACGCAGGGGGCTTGGCATAAGAATCCCTAAGACACAGAGCGCCGCAGTCGAGGACTGCGGGTTGATTCACAGTTTTCATAGGGTTTCTTTTGCATAAGTACACGACTAAAAGGTTATCGGAACGCCCCAGCCGTAGGATAAGAAATCTACGCCCCGGATTAGATCTCTGCTACTCGAAACGGTATGCGCTATGAGCCACTAGATCGAGATCTGATGGTCCAAATTTTATGAAACCCAAACCAACCACGACCGCCCGATGAGCTAGTGGCCGAGGATTCAGGTGTTCAGCGGGTAGAAGTTGCTGAGTAGGAGCTCATTGAAGGCAAGTTGTGCCCTTGATCACTTCCTTTTTACCAAGTCATGTTCTTATTAATCATAATGATCTGCATAAGTTAATTTTGATGGGACCCAATAGGTTACCCTAGATTTTGACTATCTTTATACCTTGTTTCACCACTGGTTTTACTACTAAATTTTTGGGTAGTACATGTTATTGCTTTATGTGGTTTTGGGTATAGAGATATTTACTTCTCATGATTACACTTTTTATTATCTGTTCATTATTTACTGTTAATGATAAGATCATTATGTTAATGGGAACATGGAGAACCACCTAGGAAAACAATACTACCACAAGGGTTTAATGGGACACCCTTGGCTGATTAACTAGGAAAGCTAGTGGATGACTACCTTACTCGAAAGGGGCAAGGGCAATAGGGGAGTGGTCAGTGTAGGGAGATCCTTGGGTTGATTTTGCCGCGATGGTGGTCAGGCGAGGGATTCCTGCACTGGAGCTTCCTATAAACTGTAGCGGGTTTTCTGAAGCTAGTGGAACTTTGTAAATGCCTCATAGTGGTACCCAGCCTCGCTTCCTCGGTAGAGGTGTATGGGGTATGGTCAACTCCGTGGCAAATGAGTAACACGACTTGTGGATAAAGATGCGCAACCTCTGCAGAGTGTAAAACAGGTATACTAGTCATGCTCACGGTCATGAGCGGCTCGGACACTCACATGATTATTTTATGGAACTTAAATTCAATTTGTCATTTCATTGCATCTGGGATTATTTTATTATTACTTTTATTTATTATTATTATTATGGTTTGGTATTTACTTACACTTAGTAATTGGTAATAAAATTTTGACCAACTTAAAAGCAATGCTCAGCTTCAGCTTTTATTACATTGATTTGCCTTACACTTCACATGAACTCCCACCTTTGGTGAGTTCATGCACATTATTCCCCACAACTTGTTGAGCTATGAACATGTGTGAGCTCACTCTTGCTGTCTCATACCCCCCCCCCCACCTAACACTAAGGCTTTCGACTTGATCTAGGTGGCGTCTCCCAGTCAGTTTTGTGGTGCCAGAGAATAATATATAGTTCGCTTTATTTTATCATTTATTTCTGTAAGACTTCCGCCATGTAATAAGTACATTTATGATATTTATGACATTTATCTCTATGCACTCTGTTAATATATGTGTTGTCTTCTCTGGCGCATATATGAGATGCACCCTGCTTTATTCCTTAAATCCGGGTGTGACAGTGATGGAGGAAGAGGGTACAGTCCCTGGCGACATGGCCCTTTAAGGAGAGTGCGTCTAGTTGCCTGATCCTTAATCAAAAGGAAATCTAGGTGAAATTCTATAAAGGTAGAATTATCTGTGGTTAATCGATGGACAGAAACAAGATTTTTCTTGGCTTCAGGAACATATATAATATTTTTCAAATGAAGATTACGACTAGAGGTGCTAACAGAGGAATCACCAATGTGGCTGATTTTCATACCTTTGCCGCTAGCGGTGTGGATCTGATCTTCCCCATTGTATTTATCTCAAATGGACAGTTTCTCTAGCTCACTGGTAATATGATCAGTAGCTCCGTTGTCAGTATACCAGTTAGTGTGTATTGTGTAAGAGCTTGTCGCAGCAGCAGCATGGGACGTAATTTTCATCATATCGGTGCCAATAGTTGATAGTCGTGTGTCCTTTCTTGAAGCAGACTTGGCATGGTTCACTGTTTGGGTTGGAGCACTGGTTACTGTAGCCATGTTGCCTCCCTGTCCCTGCGCTGCTGACTTGTCCGCCTAGCACATTACTATAGCTGCGGGCAGAGGAGCTGTCCCGCCTGCAGCGTTGCTGTGGCCGTGAGCAGGTGGTCTAGTGCGCCCACGTCCACGCCTCGGTCCTCAAGAATGGCCCCACGTCCTGCAATTTTAGCGGATGCAAACCGCTCTCTTTCTTGGATTAAATCCATTCTTGTTTCATAGCTTAGCATCTGAGAATATAATTCTTCAACAGAGATTGGCTCCACCCTTGCAACGAGGGCAGAGACAAGCTGAGAGCACCTATAGGGGGGTGAATAGGTGATCCTGTAAAATCAAGCACTGAATAGCCACAAGTTTTATTATTGAAGCGTTAGTGTGACCAAGTAGCTATGAAGCGAGTTCTTGTGAACAAAACAATCACAGAAAAGCAACACAAGAGACAAGTGATTTTTATCCCGTGGTTCGGCCAAGTAACACTTGCCTACTTCCACGTTGTAGCGTCCCAATGGACGAGGGTTGCACTCAACCCCTTTCAAGTGATCCAATGATCGACTTGAATACCACTGTCTTTTATCCTTTGAATGTACTTCCCGTTTGCGAGGAATCTCCACAAGTTGGAGTCTCTCGCCCTTACGATAATAATCACAAACAAAGCACAAGAGTAAGGATGGGAGAGCAACACACGCAAGACCCAAATCCACATCACACACACGCACATAAGCCTAGACTTGAGCTCGAAACGTAGCACAATGAGTTCACAACACAAATGGAGCTCAAATCACTAACACAATCGATCAGATGCGTGTAGGCGGATTCTGGATGTCTTAGTATGCTTAGAGAATGCTTGATGTCCTGCTCCATGCGCCTACGGGTCCCTTTTATAGTCCCAAGGCAGCTAGGAGCCGTTGGACATCAATTTGGTAGGCAATTCTTGCCTTCTGTCGAGTGGTGCACCAAACAGTCACTGTAGCAGTCTGGTGCTCGATTTCCTTCCATACTGGGCACAGCCGATCGTTGGCCCTCGGGATTGGTTGGCTCATCGGACACTATCCGGTGCACACCGAACAGTTCGGTGTGCCCAACCGACCGTTGGTGCGGGCCACGTGTCGCCCGCGGATTGTGCACCCGACCGTTGGCCGCGAGCGCCTTTGGCTCACCGGACAGTCTGGTGCAACACCGGACTATAATACCACAGGTGTTTATCGTCCGCTCGACAACGAGTATAGATTTAAGCACGTAATATCAGTGGATGAAACAAATGTTAAATTTAATCATCTTCGTCTATCGCGATTTTAATATCGCATCTGTTTCGTCTATCGCGAGTTTGACATCGTTTTTATTTTTATCTATCTGGGTTCTTCCTAAATTTTCATGATGTTCGGAACATCGTTGTTCCAAAAATCAGTGCGTCCGGTGAATATTTAAAATTCACCGCTCACCCAAACACAAAATTGGAAATTCAGTCATGTCCCCCGATTTCATCTCAAACAGATTAAGTAGAACTCGACAACTAAAGTTTTTAGTGCAAAATCCATGTCTGGACAGCGCACAGACTCTCGTCCACGTATGCGATGCGTGACGTCGTTTTCGGAAAGGATCGCAATCTTGATGCCGCATCGATATCACGCATTTATTTCGTGATATGTCGAGTCTTGTGCCTGTTTAAAAGTTACAAATTAAGAGAAGACGAATTTCGGAAGTACTAGTAATTATAATTCGGACCTTACTAGTTTGGATCGATGTGTATTCGATTCAAATTGAATTTAAAACTTTAAGTCGAATTCAGACCAGTGTGAGTTTGATTAAAATTTGAATTCAAAAGTACGGCAAATTTAAAACATCCGAATCTTTTGTGATTTAAACTTAAATTAAATTATGCCATAATCAGAAGATCAAAACTATGAATAATTATTGCACTAAAAATATGAATTGAAGCGGAGATTATAGAATAAATCGTGCGCGAGGTTGATAATCAAGTATTTGGATATATATACATAAATTATCGAACTATGAGAATAATCACCAAATCAAACGCAGTCTAAAATAGTGTTGTTGATATTCTTTCGATACGATCTGTTCGAATCTTGTCCAGATCCAAATCCCTAAGCACTATGCTTTTGTAAAAAAAAAGGGATAAAAATCTTCAATACAACTGTTATCACATCCGTTGATCTTTTCTTTACTCCTTTAATCCTTATCTGCTTCATTGATATTTCCTGGCGTCATCGTTTTTATCTCCTCCCTATATTTGTTTTCACTTGCTGCCTTATCTTCACACGCACAGATTTTTCTTCTCCCCGCCCAGCCGTTCCTACCACTACCGATCTCCTTTGATTTTTTTTCACCGTCGTGTACGGCCAGTGGCTTATCCCATCGCGCGTCGTACTTAGATTTTTCTGCAGCCGTAAGGTCCAGCCTCCATCTTCTTGCTCTAGCACGCAGCGCTCCCTCCAGCCCCAGCGCCCAGCTGCTTCTTCTCCCACGCGCGCTTCTCTCCGGCGCCTAGTCTCTCCTGCGCACGTCTGGAGCTCCACGCTCGCCCCTGCCCAGGTCCGAGTGCCTTTGTTCTCTACTCTCTGTCCGTCTGGTGGCAAGCCGTCGTGTGCCCCTCAGGGGCGAATGTATGTGAGACCATCGGGGTCGGACGACGGACGACCCCGACGACTTTGCAGCAGCCGCTTGTGTCCAACGATTTTTTACCAGCCAAGACACCGGTAAAATATAGATGCGACCCCAGCAGCCCATTAGCACAGCCCATGTAACTAGCACCTTGCTAGCAGCCACTAGCCAGCAAATGAGCAAAATAGGAAGCGGCGAAGCGCAGCCTGTAAGCCCAATAGTGATTGGCCCATTAGTGATTCACGTACGTTGCCATTAGGAAGTCCTACGGCCGTTGTCCCTTGCATCGCACAGATCACGTTCATCTGTTCGACTTCGACTGTTCCTGTCGCGACTAGGCGACTCCAGACTCCTGACGGCGACTCTTTGAAACTCCCTCAAGACGTCCGTTAAGGCTAGGCACATCCGCACATGTACATGCTATCAGGTAAATTCAAGTCCGGCCAATCCAAAGTTGTCAATTTTGCCAGTTGCCAGACTCGTACTGATGAACACCATACTCATTTAATTAGTTAGGGTTTTGTATTTTTTTTCAGAAAGATAATATAATCAAAATTCAAAAGACAGAAGCAAGTAGGGATTTTTACCTTCCAGATTCAGCAAAGCTCTCAAGTCTTGACTTCCTGAGTTCCTGTATTCTTTGTTCCAGCAAAATGACAAGTAAGGAATAAATTGATTTTTAATCATGTGCGCCATCCGCCATGCGGCTGTTTGTGCATTCAATATTTACAGTGTTTGATTTTGTATTATTGTTGACTAATTAAATAGGCAACCAAAGCACATTGGAACGTTTTTTGAAAAGAAAATTAACCCCAGCAAGTGACAACGAGAATCCAGAGGGAGGCATTTCACGAAGAGATGACAACGATAGTCCTGATGTTGATGGAGGCACATCAAGAAGAGGTCCAAATGCACCAAACACCAACTGTGGTACTCATCATCCTTTACGGATCTCACGACATGAGGTAAATTTTGATGAGCTTCCATATGATCCAGCAGATAGAAGGAGAATTTCAGATTATATAGGTGAAAAACTACAAAATGAGGTAAGACGAAAGTATTTGATTAGAGGCCCTTTTCCTTTAGTGTACCGGCTCCTCAAACTTGGAGGCAACAAAGAAACACCTTGGTTTTCCTTTAGTGTACCGGCTCCTCAAACTTGTGCTAGTTCTTCCTATTGCCACAGCATCAGTGGAAAGATGTTTTTCGGCAATGAAAAATGTGAAGACAGTTCTACGGAATCGTATCGGCGATGAATTTATGAACGATTGTGTCATTAGCTTTGTGGAACAAGAATTTCTAGATGCAATTCCAAATGATGATGTCATAGTTTGCTTTCAGAATATGGATGACCGTAGCCGTCGTGTCAAATTATGAGAGGTAATTAATTGCTACTGTAGAAAAGTTAATTTTATTACAATATGTTATTGCTAATATCATTCAGTTATGCATGCTTAATTTTTGTAATATTTGATTGTTATTTTTAGGCAAAAGTATACATGGTGTTATACTACTATAAGCCAATAAAGCCATATATGTTAGGTCATTAGTCTGCTATGTTGACCCCGTTGGCAATTTATCCTAGATTCGCCCCTGGTGCCCCTACGCACGCCTGCTCCCTTCCCAACTCCCTCTGCTCCTCTCTCTCTCCCATGGCAGCTCCCTGGCACCGCGCCCCTGGTTCCTGCCATGGCCGTCGTTCCCTAGTCGGAGTGGATTTTCTGCTCGGCTCTCTGCATCCATGGTGATTTCCCTCTGCTCGGCACCGCCTGGAGCTTCTGTGCCGCGCGTCCCCAGCCCTGCTCCTCGTTCCTTCCTCCGCGCGTGCCCTGCCTCCCGTGGCGGTCGTCCGGCTACTCGGCCCTGCCATCTCCATGGTGCTCAGTCGCCCCTTCTTTCTCTATTTCCAATTCTAGCTTGCGGCGCTCCCTGCTGCAGCTTGCTCGGTCGCGCCCCTATGGTCGCCTGCACTAGCTCCCATGGCGCTCTCCGCTCTGTTGTCGCGTGCAGCCGCGCCTACTCTCTGCTTCTCTCCACGCCGCTCTCAGGTCTCCGGCTGCCGGAGCGCAAAGTTCCCCTGTGGCCGCGCGAACTCAGCGGCTGTCGGAGCGCAAAGTTCCCATGTGGCCGCGCGAACTCAGCGTTCTCCCTGCGCTCTACGGTCTCGTCAAGCCCCAGCTGCGCGCGCGAGTTCCTCCGCTGGTCGCGCATCGGGATCTGGGCCGCGCACCCTTCCTGCTGCCACGCTCGGTCCTTGTCTTTGTTGCGCCGATCTGCGCTCGTCCGTGGCTGTCGAACCCGCCCAGCTCCTTACACGCCACGGCCCTGGTCGTCGCATCGCTGTGCGCAGCGATGGTGTGGTGGGTATGGGTCGCGGGCATGGTTGGGCGACGCGAGATCTGGGCACAACGTCGTTTCATTATACCCAGCGTCGTGACTTGTGTACCGGTCGTCGATTTTCTATTCGCCACGGCGTCAAGCTCCTCGCGTCCGTGCCGGCCATCAAGTTCTGCTTTCGCTTCCGTGCTGCACGCACTCATCTTAGCTAGCTGGCCGTGCACCTCACTCCGCTATTCCGAGTCCGCCAGTCACCATTGCTCGTCCGCGTCAAGACAACCCTCGCCGTGGTTCAGCTCGCTAGTTCGTTGTTGTTCATCTCCGTGTTGGGTCTACAACAATATGGTAGATCCCTCCTAGTTACTTGTCGTTGTTCCGTCATCTTAATGACAGTCCCTACGTGGCATCTCCGAATTGTGATCGCGTGGACAAAAGAATCCCCAAGAAAGATGTCCAAAGAATTGATGGTGGTGTGCGTGAAGTTCGTGTGGCCCCTACCAAGCGCTCGACAAATTGTTTGAATCAGAAAATCATTACCGACCTCGCGGATTCAAGTCAGCTGTTGGAATGGTAAGTTGATTCGTTATTCCAGCAGTCGACTAGGTACAATATTTATTAGATTGCTTGAGTCGTTTACGGTGATTTGGTCGGTAGTCGTACATGTTGCTGATCCCTTGCTTTATAATAGTTATTACATTCTATGTGATTTGCTTGGGTTATTTGTTTCGAGTGAATTTAAAATTAGTGTGGTAAACGTGTAATCGACGAAAAACCTGGATTCGTATTCGTTAATCAATGTAGTGAATCTGAGCTAAATTTATTATTGGTGCGCAAGTTGTTAGCCGAATTGTTAGATAGATTAAATAAATATGTCTGATGCAAAATAAAATTAAATTAATTCTTGGTAAGCAAAGTGGTATAAGTTATAAAGCGAGGGATAAGTTTAGCATTTAATTAATTAGCTGATGGGTTGTGTTTAGGCTAATTATGTTTAGTGTGTATGCTTTGTTGTTCATAATGTTTGCGTTAGGTTCGTTTAATTTAGAGAAGCGTGATTATTGCACGTAGTCGTATATCGATAACTAGTATTTTCATATGAAGTTGTACAATGCCTCGCCGCTAAGTATTTAATTCGCTATCGCGTAGCACTATTTAGGTTTGTAATATTCCTGTCTATATGCATTCATGTGCATAATGCATTTCATTCAGGCGCGTTAATTAATCACATGATGCGGAGAACCAGAATTGAGTCGACCACAAGATGCTGGAAAGCGTGAGCTTCTTCGAGAGATGATGCTGATGAACGAACCGGAAGATGGATAATCTGAACGAGTGCCAACATAAAAAGATGGTCGTCAAGTATTCGACGTCTAACAACACTAACGTAGTGTTTATTCCAGGCAAGCCCTGGTGCATGCAACCCCTTCCTTGTGTTTTTAAATTATTTTTACACGCTTTAAGTCTAGTGAAATGTGCATTAGGTTTATAGGAGTGCTTGGAAACCCTTTGATGCATTGCCTTCTTTGATATCCATACCTTTATAGGATACTTCTGGTGAAGTATCAAAATATGATTTACAAAAATGCTTAGCCCTGCTCAGATCCTGTGGATAGAGGTTGTCTTTTGCATTAAGGCCTAGCTCAGGGGTTATCCTAAGGAAAGATGGCTTCTACCTGCAAGAATATTTTCGTTGAGAGCGTGGTGGGATCTTACTGCAAAGTTCCCTTTGATGCTCTTTTCATCCTTAGGAACATAAAACAATCCTAAGGGTGGAAGTACTTAACTCGAGACTTGGGCTAGGAACAGGTGATGCTCCACCCAGGTTAATTAAGGATTGGATGCGTATGTAGGCTTGTATGATCAAGGACTATCTTAATTGGCCACATGCCCTGGATATGGGACAAGGTAAGCTTTGCCTCGGGCAGACTAATACCAGAATAAGATGACACACAATGGGAGTGGAGAGATGGCAAGAGTAGCGTGTACCCTCTGTGGCAAGAGGCTGGATGGTGGCGTATCTGTGCTCTCGGTTGGCATGAACCTGATCTGGTCTTAAGAACCCCGATGGCGAGTTGACATATGCAAGGGTTAAGTGCTATATATGTCGTGTGGTTAGAGATCCTCAACTGAGTAAATCGATTTGGATCACCGTTATATCCCCGGACAGTGGAGACTTGGTCACTGACCTGCAACCTAAGTCAGGATGTGAACCTCATGAATAAAAATGATGTTGTACTGATGAGATGGTGAAATTAGACCAGATGCAAATAGAGTCTATTAATATTTAATCTGACATTAAAATATTGAAAGTAAGGACTCACTTTAGTAAGCTATTTCTGCAAAAGTATCTAATTTGATTCTTGCTAAAACTTTTCCTTGATTCCCAAATCCAGCATACCCTTGAGAGTCTTTTCTTTAGTCGGGAAAGTCTTGCTGAGTAATTTCGTACTCAGGGTTTTATTCCGTGTTGTTTTTTAGGTTATATTTTTGTGCTGCTGTTGATGGTGTTAAGTGCCGGTGGGATCGGCCTTCTTATATAAGTATACTCCAGCTTA
Source organism: Zea luxurians (assembly GCA_029449295.1). NCBI lineage: Eukaryota > Viridiplantae > Streptophyta > Magnoliopsida > Poales > Poaceae > Zea > Zea luxurians. Next base: position 8,608,291 of record JAOPSE010000035.1, read on the forward strand.
CCTTCTTATGAGGATTGTCCCTTGAGCTAGCATATATTTCAAACTTACACTATTGTAATCACTCCGATAAATGTAAAGTAAAATTTGATGTAACTTGTAGAATTTGGTAATAAGATTTCCGCTGCAAACTGTTGGTGTGTGATTTGTGTTACTTAATCTTGCGGTCCTGGTTGTAAGTGGTTTATCCGAGGTCCTTGGGGCACTCGGGCGGATCCTGTTAAGTTATCTGGTGCACATGCATAGTAGTCTGAGGTCTTTGAGACAAGGACAGGTGCATGTGGGCCCAATAACTTGGGAGGTTCTGCCACAGCTGGTATCGGAGCAGGATTAAGTATATACGGTCACATACGTATTTTCAAAACAAAAGTTTTATTTTTGAAAAACCTATTTTCAACTAAACACATTGTTTGGCTTTGAAAAACAGTATAGAAAAAGAAAACTATAATTCTAGCGACATCCTCTGTTAAGCCCTAAATTAAGGACTACTAGGTGGCTTAGTTGAAAACAATAACCTACAATCTGGTGGATATTGCATACAAGTGTAATGTTATTTTTGAGGCCATTCAGTTTTGAATGGATCGACGCTCAAGGTAAGGTGAAATGTGAGAGCATGACCGAACAACCGTCGGTCTAGGGAAGAGTGTAAAAAAAGCGCTTGATTATATACATGTTCTACATATGTATATATGAAGGCTGCGATGTGGAGTAATTACTTTTCGAGAATTCAATACCTCATGGATTTGTATGGGTAGACAGACATGGGAATACTGAGAAGTGTATTGTACTTGTAACGACGCACCTACGCTCAGGTAAGAAGATGAGTTACCATAATGAGTTGCCCTATGGTTAAAGTGTGGCAATGACGCCTATGCGTGGCTCGGCGCTTAATAAAGAGCTAGCCTCCATATAGCAATATATGGAGTATAAACTGTGATAAACTGTCATGTGTGAACTGCATCATGGGAATTGGGCTGTGATGGATTTTTCTGTAGGTACACTAACCTCAAAAACGTGTAGCTGATGACTAGCAAAATATCGAGAGAGAACGTATGCCACCGAAATAGTACGCTATTGCCACATTATGCTGGAAAAATCAGTGAGGACGAATAAGACGAGCATGCATCCTGAATGTTGCATCATGTTTGTCACCTATACACCCAAAATGCTTCTCTCATCCTTATTCCAGTAAACAGTGATTGTAGATAATGTGGTGTAATGCTGTATTATAAACTTCGTTGAAATAGCTGTCCTCTGTTCTTTAGGTAATCTATTTAGGTGTTATATGTGTTTGCTCTTGTACTTGATTTGCCGATAGAAGGTTGTGACCTGTTTGCCTAAACCCAAATCTAGGCCATGTTCTTATTTAGTGAACCATGACCCAAAGTTGATTTTTCCGTTATCACTCCATGACCAAACACATAAAAAAATAAATGCCTAGATAATTTCTTTGTTGGACCTAAAGTGTACCCGGACTTGAAACAAGGGTCTCGAGTCATGTCTCCATCCTAAGCCATGTCCTTATTCGGTTGGTGCAAGCTGATATCCCTAATTCCAGTTTGCCTCTTCCTGAGGATCACATCGTTGCTTTATCAATTTGACATAGAAAAGACAAGTATGATCATTTTCTTGAATTTGATGCCTTTGGTTTCCCAATCTTTCTCGAAGGCATACCAACTTAATTTTATGATTGTTTTCCCTCCGTATCTAATCAGATACTAATCCTTGACTTTGTAATCTCTACGATGGGCATAGAAATATGCTTGGGGCTGAAGTAACAGTCTCCCATCGTGCTCCTTTCATCAAGTTAAATATAGCCATGTCTTGCTTGTTTCATCGGGCCATGATCTATTTGGCTCTCTACTTGTAACCGTTCTTAACAAGTCGAGTATCTCTTTGTATATTGTCACTCTTGCCTAATCCATTGGTGCCGCGCGAGATTTCTCATTGGTTACGTCTATTAATCGTGTTGTGACTAAAACCGATGGTACCGCGATGAAACCGAGGGCCTCCTGTGAATGTACACACATGGATGCGTTGCTTGGCACGCGTTGGTATCACGGTTAGTAGTTGTAATCCATTATGGGACTATATCAATGTGTTATCTTGGCACAATATGTTTTTGCTATGTGAGATTTTGTATTGATGCCAGTTCGGTAATGGTGTCATTATTATGTACTTATGGTGCCGCAGCGAAACTAAGAGCCCCTTGTGAATGTACACGCAAGGTTATGCTGCTTGGCGCATGCGGGTATCGAAGTCTCTAGTCAGGATCCATTGCGGAACTACACCAGTAAGTTATCTTCTGTAGATCTCCTCCTTGAAATGATTTCGGTGTTGTTTGTTGAAGTGATCAAGCAACATCTATCATCTCTATTGGATCAAAAGGGCATACCACTTTCATGTGTGGTCTTATTCCTTTGATCTTGGTAGTGACTACTCATACAAGTTCCCTTTACATCCTTTGTGTAAAGGCGAAGCCTTGGAGCTTTTTAGTGTCGAGAGACAACTGATTAGCTCTCAAAATGGAGATCTATTTCCCCTGCTGCTAAGATGCAGGAGTTTGTTCATTCTCTCTCTTATTTAATCCATGTATTCCCTAACCAAGTGGATAATTCATCTCGCATGAAGAAACGGATGAACAACATGATCAAATGGCTTTCTACCCCAAATGCATGATTTTTTTTCTAGCAAATGTGAACTCTCAACCCTTGGCTTACCAATGGTACTGAGAGGACCTGCTCAATGTCAAAAGTAGTTCAACAAGTTGGTTTTACTAACTTGTAACTGCTCAATGAACAAAGGTTGAGTTTAGAGATCGTTTTATCGAGTTGTCTAAACTCACTTTGGTTCAACCCATCTTAAGAAAGTACTTACAAGAATCGAGATTAAAGTCGGCCAGTAACCACCTAGTCATCGCTCTAGTTATGCCTCGATCGCCTCACGTGTGCTTTTCTAGCATGTGTGATCAAGACGAGCCATGATTAGTGCTGGATAAAATGGACTGATTGCAAAGTCCGCATCTACAGATCCCTCCGCTGGTGACTCTCTGGAATCTATACCATCTTTCGTGGACTGGAATTCTCGGGTTAGCCATATGTTAACCGTGACAGTATTCGACATCCACACCTGTCCCCTGTGCTATGAATTTCCTATAACCACTTGTTGGTAAACCTCTTTTTCTGTGTTTTACCCAAGAGGTTGCATCTGATTCTGTTTGGGTAAAGTCTCATACCCACCGCTCGCTCAACAGACTCAGATAGTACAGTGTTATCAGAAAAAGCAAACTGCACACATGGAACCTTATGTGTTCTTCTGGCAGACAGCGTCTCTATTGGTGGACATATCTAAATTAGCCTAAGGCGATACATGTTATGTCCACTAGAGAAACAACATCCTGAGATACTCGCCTTTGCTTGGAAATGTCTCATGATTATCGCTAATATAGATATGGGTTACATGCTTCTCTACTCTTAAAAGTTTTTCGCTCCGAATCTCGGGATGAGATTCTTTTAAGGGGGAGGGTTGTAACACCCCAGGTGTTTATCATCTGCTCGACAACGAGTATGGATTTAAGCATGTAATATCAGTGGATGAAACAGATGTTAAATTTAATCATCTTCGTCTATCGCGATTTTAATATCGCATCTGTTTCGTCTGTCGCGAGTTCGACATCGTTTTTATTTTTATCTATTCGGGTTCTTCCTAAATTTTCATGATATTCAGAACATCGTTGTTCCAAAACTCGATGTGTCCGGTGAATATTTAAAATTCACCGCTCACGCAAACACGAAATTGGAAATTCAGTCATGTCCCCCGATTTCATCTCAAACAGATTAAGTAGATCTCGACAACTAAAGTTTTTAGTGCAAAATCCATGTCTAGACAGCGCACAGACTCTCGCCCACGTATGCGATGCGTGACGTCATTTCTGGAAAGGATCGCAATCTTGATGCCGCATCGATATCACGCATTTATTTCGCGATATGTCGAGTCTTGTGCCTGTGTAAAAGTTATAAATTAAGAGAAGACGAATTTCGGAAGTACTAGTAATTATAATTCGGACCTTACTAGTTTGGATCGACGTGTATTCGATTCAAATTGAATTTAAAACATTAAGTCGAATTCAGACCAGTGTGAGTTTGATTAAAATTCGAATTCAAAAGTACGGCAAATTTAAAACATCCGAATCTTTTGTGATTTAAACTTAAATTAAATTATGCCATAATCAGAAGATCAAAACTATGAATAATTATTGCACTAAAAATATGAATTGAAGCGGAGATTATAGAATAAATCGTGTGTGAGGTTGATAATCAAGTATTTGGATATATATACACAAATTATCGAACTATGAGAATACTCACCAAATCAAACGCAGTCTAAAATAGTGTTGTTGATATTCTTTCGATACAATCTGTTCGAATCTTGTCCAGATCCAAATCCCTAAGCACTATTCTTTTGTAAAAAAAGGGATAAAAATCTTCAATACAACTGTTATCACATCCGTTGATCTTTTCTTTACTCCTTTAATCCTTATCTGCTTCACTGATATTTCCTGGCGTCATCGTTTTTATCTCCTCCCTATATTTGTTTTCACTTGCTGCCTTATCTTCACACGCACAAATTTTTCTTCTCCCCGCCCAGCCGTTCCTATCACTACCGATCTCCTTTAATTTTTTTTCACCGTCGTGTACGGCCAGTGGCTTATCCCATCGCGCGTCGTACTTAGATTTTTCTGCAGCCGTAAGGTCCAGCCTCCATCTTCTTGCTCGAGCACGTAGCGCTCCCTCCAGCCCCAGCGCCCCGCTGCTTCTTCTCCCACGCGCGCTTCTCTCCGGCGCCCAGTCTCTCCTGAGCACGTCTGGAGCTCCACGCTCGCCCCTGCCCAGGTCCGAGTGCCTTTATTCTCTCCTCTCTGTCCGTCTAGTGGCAAGCCGTCGTGTGCCCCTACGCGCGCCTGCTCCCTTCCCAACTCCCTTTGCTCCTCTCTCTCTCTCCCATGGTTGCTCCCTGGCGCCGCGCCCCTGGTTCCTGCCACGGCCGTCGTTCCCTAGTCGGAGTGGATTTTCTGCTCGGCTCCCTGCATCCATGGCGATTTCCCCCTGCTCGGCACCGCCTGGAGCTTCTGTGCCGCGCGTCCCCAGCCCTGCTCCTCGTTCCTTCCTCCGCGCGTGCCCTGCCTCCCATGGCGGCCGTCCGGCTACTCGGCCCTGCCATCTCCATGGTGCTCGGTCGCCCCTTCTTTCTCTATTTCCAATTCCAGCTTGCGGCGCTCCCTGCTGCAGCTTGCTCGGCCGAGCCCCTCTGGTTGCCTGCTCTAGCTCCCATGGCGCCCTCCGCTCTGTTGCTGCGCGTAGCCGCGCCTACTCTCTGCTTCTCTCCACGCCGCTCTCAGGTCTCCGACAGCTGGAGCACAAAGTTCCCCTGTGGCCGCGCGAACTCAGCGGCTGCCGGAGCGCAAAGTTCCCCAATGGCCGCGCGAACTCAGCGTTCTCCCTACGCTCTGCGGTCTCGTCAAGCCCCAGCCGCGCGCGCGAGTTCCTCCGCTAGTCGCGCATCGGGATCCGGGCCGCGCACCCTTCCTACTGCCGCGCTCGGTCTTCGTCTCTGTCGCGCCGATCTGCGCTCGTCCATGGCCGTCGAACCCGCCCAGCTCCTTACACGCCACGTCCCTGGTCGTCGCATCGCTGTGCGCAGCGGTGGCGTGGTGGGTATGGGTCGCGAGCATGGTCGGGCGACGTGAGATCTAGGCACGCTGTCGTTTCATTATACCCAGCGTCGTGACTTTTGTACCAGTCATCGATTTTCTATTCGCCATGGCATCAAGCTCCTCCCGTCCGTGTCGGCTATCAAGTTCTGCTTTCGCTTTCGTGCTGCGCGCACTCATCTTAGCTAGCTGGCCGTGCACCTCACTCCGCTATTCCGAGTCCGCCAGTCACCATTGCTTGTCCGCGTCAAGACATCCCTCGCCGTGGTTCAGCTCGCTAGTTCGTCGTTGTTCATCTCCGTGTCGGGTCTACAACAATATGGTAGATCCCTCCTAGTTAGTTGTCGTTGTTCTGTCATCTCAATGCCAGTCCCTACGTGACATCTCCGAATTGTGATCGCGCGGACAAAAGAATCCCCAAGAAAGATGTCCAAAGAATTGATGGTGGTGTGCGTGAAGTTCGTGTGGCCCCTGTCAAGCGCTCGACAAATTGTTTGAATCGGAAAATCATTACCGACCTCGCGGATTCAAGTCAGCTGTTGGAATGGTAAGTTGATTCGTTATTCCAGTCGACTAGGTACAATATTTATTAGATTGCCTGAGTCGTTTACGGTGATTTGATCGGTAGTCGTACATGTTGCTGATCCCTTGCTTTATAATAGTTATTACATTCTATGTGATTTGCTTGGGTTATTAGTTTCTGTAACACCTCTGGTGTTACTGCAACTAAAATTTGAGCATGACATCATAAGCATGGGCATTGCTTATGTTTGATACACCTAGAGTGCATTCACTAGGTAAAAATTTCAAACAAGTTGTATTGTTTTGGTGTTTTGCAAACAAGACCCTGGAATAGGAAACTCAACCCTAAATAGTAATTAAAGGGGTAAGACATAACCCAAATTAAGAAAACCTAAAAGCTTTAGGGGAATGGTCACAAAATGTTCCCAAAAATGAACTTGAATCACTTTTGTACCCCTGGGATACCAAAAATCACCATTTGAACCGTAGAAAACTCTAAAACTAAAACCTAGGGGCTTATGTGCAAAATTGATGCACATTTGGACTAAAGTGCAAAAACCAAGTTAATAAAGTATCTTAAGTCACTTGATTCACTAAGGTGAGAATTTGGAAGCCAAACCCTAAGATTTGGATTCATTTGCAAAAAGGCCCTTAGTTGGGATTTCATGCTAAGTCTGAATTTCAGATTGATGAGCTCAACTTTGGAGACTTGCAACTTTTAAAATATAGGGTTTTTGCCCTAGGGCACCACATCAAAGTTGTAGAGTAAACATAGGTGAACAATTTTTCTTAAGGATGTGAGTTCATTTATTGAGAAAAATCTTGAGATAATTAAGGTTGCAGTTGGGCTGTCAGGGTACCAATGTCTGAATTTTCAGACAGACAGTGTAATTAAGCATGAATTCAAGCTTGAATTGTTGAGAATTTGATCAAGATTGCTATGACAAAATTGTAGCTGGATTGTTAGGCTATAGTTTTGGTACAGAGAGCTAGCTTAGTCACCACACAAAATTGGGAGGAAATCCTGCTCCAAAAGGCTCTGTCAGGCGACTGAATCGGTTCTGCCATAGTACAGTATGAAGATCAGACTGCCAGCTGGATCGCTCGTCGCCGGCGATAAGGATGCCGCTGTGACCTGAATTGGTCGTCGGCGATCACGGTAAAAACCTCCCGGCGATGTGTCAGAGCGTCACTGAGGTGGCAGGCTCCGGTTAAACGGCGATAACCGCGCTGTCACCGGAATCCACCGCGCGGCATGCTCGCCAGCGCGATCCCAAGCTCCCCGATCCTCATCCGTCTATGACCGGCGGCCTATAAATTGAATGCGGGCACTGCTTCGTCACTGCATTCTGGACATCGACAACTAGTCACTTGCCTCGAGCTCACCGGAAAGCCCACGAAGCCCCAATTCTCTCTCTTCTGTTCTTAGCTCCGCCGAAGAAGAAACGGCCGTGGCCAGCACTCCTCTGGTCAGTAACTATCTAATTACCCCCTATTTTAGTTAGTCTTTGATCTCTCATTGCTCATGGTGGTGGCAATTTGGAGTTTGGCCGAAGCCTATCACCGGAACATGCCTGTGCGCTATCAAACGCCGCCGTAAATCCCCTCACCGTCGACCCGCTTTTCGGCTTGTGTCCTACCCAAATCAAAGTATGTCCATAGACCCTGGTAAACCAGTGAACCTTTCCCAAGCCCCAATTCGGCTATCCTTGCCGTGGTTTGGTTGGAACGCATTCATCCTCGTGCCCATCCGCCCGGACACCGTGGACCGATTGATTCGCAGTCCCAACGATAAAATTGATTTGTGGGAAATGATCGGTAGGAGTTAAATTGTGTTTCTGTCGCTTGGGAGCCCCAGCCATAGCACCGTCTGGCCGGTCTAGCTCGTCCGAGCTTGGCTCCTAGCTTGTATCACCGTCGGGGACTTGGCCGTGCGCAGAAATAGAAGTCAAGGGGGCTTTCTGTAAACCGTCAGCGACACATAGGAATAGTAAGAGAACTTGTTTCCTGTTACCCAGAACCCCGAGGGCCCTTCTGCAAGACTGCCAATGCAGACGCGGGCACGCCCCGTTTCTCTGAGTGGCTGGGCCGTATGGGCTGCTTCTGGCCCAGTACTATTCAAACTTTTTCATTTTCTTTTTCAGAGAAACTTTAGAAATATGTAGAAAACTACAGAAAATTCATAAATTTGTGAGACAAATTTTCCTGGGCTTCTTATTTTCCCTAGAATTTAATAAAAATAGTTTCATGATTTTTTTAGGTTAAATTAGGAATTTTAAGGTATTTAAAATAATTTAAGGTAGTGGTTCTAGATTTTTAAAAGATAAATGGTAATCCCAAAAATGCTCAAACTTTTTATATGAGTTCCTCATATTATTTAGAAACCTTGGGTAGAGTTTGGCTTGATTTGGACCTTGTTTGACACCCAAACCCCAAACCCCCCCTGCCCTGTGAACTCCTTTACTGACTCCGGAAACCCTAAGTTCTCGGAGTTCCGTGAAGAAAAGTTGTACTCAAGACCTTAGATAATAAGTTCTTATTATCTTTGCACTCTCATGAGCATTACATGGCATTCATTCTTATACATATATATGGTTATGTTAGAAAACGAAGAAGTTGAAGTAAGTGAAGAAAAGGCACCACCACCTTCGGACTCTCAGGCAGGATCTTATCTTTATTTTGACATCTGCGGGCCTGAGCCAGACTCACCTACTAACGAAGGCAAGCCCTGGTGCATTTGCCACCTTCCTTGTGTTTTAAAAATCTTCTTCACTTGCTTGATGCATTAGGTGATAGGAATTGATTGATTAAACAATTCCTGCATTACCTTCCTTGAACATGATTACCTTCCTTGATCACCTGTTTTACAAAAGATTTTTGATGCTTAGCATTGCTTTAGAAAAACAAAATGTTTTGTTTTTACAAAAGATGATGTGGCAAAGGTGGGTGGGATGTTTTCAAAAATAAAACTTGATGGTGAATCTGTCAAAGGCCTTGATGGGTTCAACATCGGAAAAGATGTACCTCTGCCAGGTACCAGACTTTGGGTTTGAAATGATTAAGCTGAGACCAGGTGGGTGACTTGCATGAGAAAGGAGTCTCGGTGTAGTGTCTCCGTCTGAGTCGATTAAGGACCGTGTCGATGTAGGCCTGCTGACCGAGGACCTTTTAACTGGTCACATGCCTCGTCATGGGTAAGCCTTGCCTCGGGCAGACTAAGGCCAGAATAAGATAACACGGAATGGGCGTGGAGCGGTGGCAAGAGTAGCGTGTACCCTCCGTGACAAGAGGCTGGACGGTGGTGTATCTGTGCTCTCGGTTCGCGTGAACCTGATCTGGTCTTAAGAACCCCGGTGGCGGCTTGACATATGCAAGGGTTATGTGCTACATATGTCGTGTGATCGGAGATCCTCAGCTGAGTATAATCGATTCGGATCACCGTACCTCCGCGGTTATGGAGACTTGGCCACTGACCTATACGTAGAATTCCACTAACAGCCCGTTTGGATGCCTAGAAATGAAACCTTTTCCAAGAAATAAATTCCAAGAAATGAATTATATAGAATTCAATCGACTAGAAAGTGATTCAATTCCATTATTTTTGTTTGGTTGTACAAGCAATTGAATTCCTAGAATTAAATTCTAGATGTTGTTTGGATACTTTGCACACGGAATTTGAATTTGAATACAAACAAGGATCTCTTGACTTTGCATCTGCTTAAAAATAAGCATGAACAATTTACAACTATCAGAAACTATTAAGTTCACAAATAACAATTCGACAAAGGCAAGTCACACATAACAGTTTCACAAAGTCATAAAATTCGCACATAAAAGTTCTACAAAGACATCAAATCTTCACATAGTAGTTTCATAAAGCCATCAAGTTCGCACACAACAGTTTCACATAGCCATCAAGTTCACACACAAAAGTTTCACAAAGACAAGTTCACACAATCAGTTCAACACAGAGATCTAAGTTCACATATAAGTTGTTTCACTTCCTTAGCTGCATCATAAGCCACCTCTTCCTCCTTTCCATTGGGAGTGCCATCATCGACTCAAACTTGCGTGCATTAGAGGTGAGGATGTCATAAAGCTCAAGTTCTGTGTCTTCATCAAGTCCCTCAACCTCTTGTAATGCGGCGAGAACTTCGGCGGAAGAGGGTAGCTTTGGACCGTCATCTTTCAATGCAGATGTAAGCATGTCGAACTTATCACACCATATAGAGTTAAATGAATCATCTGATCTTTGTCTTTTTAAACTACTCGAGGAAGATACAGAATATGGAGCATCCTTGCCTCCGGTATCATTCTCTTTTGCCATTTCCTTTGAACTTTCAGCTGCTGTTTTAGCACCCTCTCCATTTGCTTGGTCTTTATTGTACACTAGGCTGAGTAGATCCCAAAACTTCACAACCTTATGTCTATATCCTTTTGCTTCCTTATTCCTCTATAAAAAATTGTTACAAAGATACATCAACAAATAAACTTGGAATTGAAACATAAACTAAGCTGCAAAAAATGGAATAAACTACTAGGCAACAGTAGCATGTATGACCAATTTGGAGTAAAAATAAGAACAAAAAATCTTCACAGTTTACAGTTCAACAGTAGAATTTGGAGTAAAAATGGAATAAACTACAAAAATTGAAAGTGCTGATCCGCTAAAAATAAACTAATGAGAGGTCACTACTAATGAAAAGCTTCAGCTTGACGCCATTCGTCTTATATGTGCAATGTTCAGAAGACGTGATGTAAATATGTAGCCACTTTCTCAAATATCGGCAGAAATGAAGCAACCAAATTAAGAATCTTGCAAACAGGACACCTCTTCTGATCAGGGCCATTATTGCTTGCTGGTCCATTCAGCCAGGAAGGCTCCACGAAAGATTTGGAGTAAAAATGGAATATATGAAGCTAAAAATAAACAAGGTCACTACTGCCATTTGGTCAGGCTCAAGTGCTGATCCTCTACTATTTAACGAACACCCAAACAAACCTGAAGCAAATAATAAACTAATGAGTAATGAACAACAAAAATTTTCTTACCTCAATGTACTCATCCCATACAGTGTCACTATCAACTTTGAGCTTGTTCTTCTCCCAATCCCATCCAAAACCACTAGTGGACAACAAGCCATTAATGATATTGTAGTGCTTATCAAAGGTCTTGCTGCGAGAGCTAATATTTTCCTTTGTAATGGTGACATTACACTTCTCACAAACATTCTTCACAGCAGCTGTGTATACATGAGACTTCCACCCATTCTGACATCTATCACCTTTATTATAATAGTCCACAAATGTATCAAGGAGTACCTTATCCATCTCATCATTCCAAGGAACATAGCCCCTTGTTTTCTTGTCCTACAATCAAAGAACCACACATATAAAAAACACAAACACAAAAATTCATAAATGACAAAGACATAGAAAACAGAAGCATACAACTATGAGCTTTGACCACGCCTCGCTTGATAATCAACAAACATTTCACTAGCTTTGGTGTCTCTAAAATAACCCCACTCATTAGTTGATTGAACATGCGTAATCATACTCATTTCTCCTTGATTTTCAGCAGGAGCAGCAGAGATGAGACTATCAACTTCATGTATTAGAATATCGTCCATATCTCTTTGTCTATCCCTTAAAAAATTATGCAATATGCAGCAAGCATGGATGATCCTAATCTGCATAGAATAATATGGCTAAGTCAATACACAATTTTAAAACTAACGATTGAATTTTAATTGAAGACCTACTATGTTATACCTGGTTTTCTAAATCAAAATATGAGCTGGTCCTCAAGATTGCCCATCTCATCTTCAATAGCCCAAAAGTTCTCTCTATCACATTCCTAGCTGTTGCATGGCGTAGGTTGAATAACTCTCTCGCAGTAGATGGATTGTTGCCTTGAATAGCCCATTCATTCAAGTGGTACCGTGTAGATCGGTACGGGGCAAGAAATCCCGGACCATTTGTATATCCAGCATCCACTAGATAGTATTTACCACTAGGAACAACAAATGAGTCCTCCCGTGACATGGCATCACGTAGTATGCGTGAATCCGAAGCTGACCCTTCCCATCCAGCCAAGACATACAGAAACTTCATTTGTCGATCACAAACCCCTAATACATTAGTGGTGATTCGTTGCTTCCTATTTCTGTACCTACCTTGGTCAGTCAATGGAACATTCACATCGATATGTGTGCCATCTAATGCACCTAGGCAGTCCTCAAACCATTTCCACTTTGGATCCTCAGGTAGAGTGGTTTCTGGATTAGGAAGCTTGATGAACTCATGACTTAAAGATAGAATCCCTCTAAGCACTTCGTTGAAGTGTCGACTGATTGGTTCAAGGGACCACCCATAAGTGCTACGGATCAGCCTCATTTTGGTGTTATGACCTACTATAAGCAGAAAAATTGCAAGCTTTTCTTCTACCGACACATTTAGGGTATCCTGTAGGCCACTCTTTTCCCGTAAGATGGCACTCAAGTCACTAAAAGATCTCTTAGTTAGGCGCAAACTGTCATAGCAATAGACATTTGAACCCTGGTACATATTACGTAGCATTTGTTTTCTGCACTCGACATTTCTCTCTTGAACTTCGTTAGCATCTACGATGTGTCTAGGTCTCCTCCGTTGATACCGATTTGCAATTATAGCCATAATAGACACAGCTAATACAACAACTCTCTTTCGCTTCTTTCTCTTCCTTTTAATTTCCTCCTCGTTAGTATATTGATTTGATATCTAGAATATGTAATTTATATGCAATTAGACATGCTAGTTGAAAGCAAAATGCTCTACTCAACAATAAAAACACTACTAGTAGTGGCACAAGGTGGAATAGGAGAAGTACCGATGTAGCCATGGAGATTGAAGGATTTGTTGAAGGTAGCTAGATGAAACTTGAGGCGACAGATCCCAAAACAAACTTGTGATGAAACTGAAAAAACAAAAACAAAATAATATTCTTCTATAAGTGAGAACAAGGATTTTGGAATCATGTCATCTATAATGACTACGAGCTACTTCACAATGGTTTCACTTTGTAATAACAACAGGGTCTCTGCTAATGTAACAAAATAATGCTTTCACTTTGTAATAACAACAGGGTCTTTTGCTGTTTATCATAGTTCTTCAGTTTTCAGTCTGACACTCTGACTTGTTGCTTATTATGGACGTCTTGCACATGATGTAATGGCAAGAGCATACGTCAGTGCTGCTATAGTGGCAAATTTCTTGTGCTCTAAACTCTGACTCTTGCTGTTTATCATAGTTCTTCGCGGCCAGAGCAAACGTCAGTGCTGCTAAAGTGGCAACTGGCAAGTTTCTTGTGCATATATTGGGGTTCCTGTTTTCCTTGTGCTATAGTGCCAAAGCTGAACTTTAATTGCAAGTTATCAGGCCAAATGTTTGTAGATACTGCTGATAATCACGCACTGCGGGTCAGCTAAGCACTGTAATGGTCACGATAGGCGAAACACTGGCCACGAGTCCAGACCATGTTCCTCTCTTACCTGTAATGGTCGCCCTTTCCTACACAGGGCGGCTAGAATGCGCAGCAAGGGTCGAGAGATCTGCCGGCAGTGCGCCCCTTGCGACCGCGTGTGACAGTGCTGAGCCATCACTACTTGTTCTGATCCGTATCTATCCTTGTCACTACAGTTCTGCAAATAATCTTTCATGGTTCTGTCTTTCCTGGTCAAGGAAATTTACTGGTTCTGGCTTTACTAATGTATTGTGCAACTAGTTTGAAGGGTGTAGTTGTTTAATTTGAAATGGACTCTGAAGCCAGTATGTTCGATCAGATCAGTACTGGTCTAGCTAGCTTGTTTGGTTGTATCAGATCAGTACTGGTCGGGCCAGAGGAAGGCGCCCATGGCGAAGCGGCGCTTGCTGTCGAGGTCGCCGTCGGTGGGGAGGCCATACTCGCGGAGCAGGCAGTCGACGCGCCACTCGGGCATGGCCTCGTAGTCCGCGAGCCGGCGGCGCGCGCGAGGAAAGAGCCAGCGGCGCTTGCTGTCGAGGTCGCCGTCGGTGGGGAGGCCATACTCGCGGAGCAGGCAGTCGACGCGCCACTCGGGCATGGCCTCGTAGTCCGCGAGCCGGCGGCGCGCGCGAGGAAAGAGCCAGCGGCGCGCGCGGGGAAAGAGCTGGCGGCGCGCGCGAGGAAAGAGCCGGCGACGCGCGCGAGGAAAGAGCTGGCGGCGCGCGCGAGGGAAGAACCGGAAGAACCGGCGGGCACGACCAGAACGAGAGGGCGGACACCTCCAGATCCTACGCGCTCCTGAGCTGAGATGGATGAGGGCGAGGTAGATGACTCACCTGAGCTGCTTTTTCCGACGAGCGCGAGGTAGACGAGGGCGAGGAAGACGGGGGAGACGGATAAGGGCGGCGGTCCTGGGTGGAGATGGTCTGTAGCAAACCCTAGTTGCCTTTCTAGCCTTTTCTGATCGTAGAGGATCTGAATTGAGAGGAGGCTACATTTACAAGGATTAGAATTAGGTAGAAATAATCAATTCAATTCCACAGATAGCCAAACAGACTAATTCTTGGAAAGTGATTCAATTCAGACCAATTCTTGGGAGCCAAACAGCCCGTAAAGATAAAGGGATTGATGAGAAACTGGCTAGTGTAGGACAAGTGTTTGAACTAGAGTAGAAAGAACTCTAGACACAGGTAATTTACTAACCTGACAATAAAACTGGATTTTAAGGATCCACTTTAGTAAGCAATTCTGCAAACAGAGTCTTTGATTATTGAAAGGCCTTACATTGACTCCCATATAACCAGCATACCCTTGAGAGTCTTTTCTTTAGTCGGGTAAGACTTGCGGAGTAATTCCCTACTCAGGGTTTATTCCCCCGTTGTTTTTAGGTGAGGAGACAACAAACTTTTGTTGTTTTTGTACCAAGGTGATGAAAAATGAAGACAATCAAGAATGAAGCTGCTGGAGGACCGAGTCCTCCTTAAAAACTTTTATGTAAAGAACTTAATGGGAGGAGTTTTTGCCTCCCAGGTATTGTAATAATACTTTTCAGCACTCGCTTTATACTCTGGTCTGTAATAAATGACTTACTCTTACTTTTTAAATAAATGTAAGTTTATGTAATCACTTCCGCATTTCCGCATCTCCGATGAACATATTGTCTGTCAGACGGGTGAAACGTTCCTGGAAAGGTAAGAGAAAAGATACCGAACTTGTCAAGTGATTCAGGAACATCTACAGGGTTGTCTGATGTCTGTTGGACAAGGACAACTGTAGGTGGCCTAATGACTTGAGAGGTTCCGTCACAGCTGGTATCGGAGCGTAGCCCTTCTTGGCAGATATTATGTAGCATCTTCAAAAAGATTTTCTTAGACTTATCTAGAAAATTTCTTCTCTTCTTACCTAAGCATCTCTGAAGAGTTTATTTCAAAGACCAGATAGGAAGAGTGCAATGTATAGAAGGTTGAATCAACTAAGGTTGATTCTGTAATTATTCATGCATCATGCTAAGAATTATACTAATAAATTTTCTCCCTTAGAAAATGCCGCCGCGTACAAGGAAAACTGCGCGAAAGCATACTGGGCCTATCGGTGTACCTCGACACCAACTTGCCCCACGGGAGGAGGATAGCAGCAGCGGAAGTAATGATCTGATTGGAGAGCTTGAAGCTCGAGTGAATCAGCTTCAAACAGAATTGCAACGCAGGACCAATTTATGGGTCGCGGATGGTGACCGAATAAATGAATTAAGAAGTTACATCCGCCGCCTGCAAGATCAACTTGCTGATCGGGATTTGGCGCTTGATTGGGCGGTACAGTCTCGTTCAGTAGCCTGGGCTAAGGAAGCGAAGGCTCGACCCCGAGTCGAAGAACTTAGCACTGCTATTGACAACTTGCAGGCGTATTGCAATACTTTACATGAGGAAGTTCATGTACTGTATTCGCAATTACACCCAAATGCCCCTGCGGATCCTGTCAGGTCAGAAGCCGGACCCTCGCATGTTGCGGGAGAAGCGCTTGGTGGTGAGTTAGACCTTTTTAGGCCCCCTCCTTCTATGAGGTTGGTCGATGAATGGTCTCCCACACCTGATGACGAAGCTGCCAAGAGCAACCAGAAGCAGGAGTAGTAGTGTAGTAGTAGAAATAGAAGTAGTATGCTGTATAATAGGTTGAACTATTGTATAATGGGTAATGTATCCTGTTGTATAACATTGAGTCTGTATCATTACTCTTGATGGTAATGTAAAATGGAAGGTTTCTCTGGCATATTATATTTATTTCAAATGTTCTTTGCCTCAGATGCCTACCAGGACTCGAGGACAGGATGCAGCAGGAACTTCCGGGGGGAGGGAGGTTACCCCAAATCCACCTCCGGTTCCTCCCACATTGGCCGAGGCGATTGCCGCCTTGGTGAACGCAACTGCAGACAATACCCGCTTTCTGAGAGAAATGGCGGGCCAACAATTCCAACAGCAGGGTGGAAGGGGTTATCAACAGGGCCCCCGTGAAACCACATATTTGGATTTATCTGAAACCCGTCCACCACTATTTGTCAAGGCTGAGGACCCGTTGGAAGCAGATGAATGGATATGGGTTATTGAGCAAAAATTTGGTCTTCTGCGCTGTTCAGAGACACAGAAGCCTTTATTCGCAGCGCAACAACTGCGCAGCCCTGCCAGCACCTGGTGGGGAAATTTTGTGGCTATTGAACCTGCTAACCATCAAGTAACATGGGAAGAATTTAAAGTGGCCTTCCGTGAACACTATATCCCGGAGGGTGTTCTTCATATGAAGCAAGAAGAGTTCATGAAGCTAAAACAAGGAGGAGATACTGTCAATCAGTATCTCAATAAGTTCAATCACCTGCCGCAATATGCAATCGATCAGGTGAACACTGATTTAAAAAAGAAGAATTGCTTTATGAGAGGTCTAAATGATCGATTGCAGAGAAAAATAGCAACCTGCATAGATCTTACGTATGGAAAGGCTGTCAGCACAGCCCTATCTGTTGAAGCAAAATATGCAGGTTCTGGGAAAAACAAGGGATTTAGAGGTGAGAAGTCTAATCAGGGCCAGGCAAAAAGGCAACGGTTTGTGATCCGGCCTTCTAGCCAAAATCGCTCTTTTTCTCGTCCACCCTCATTCCCTTTCAAGCAGCCAATAATTATTCGTCCCAATAATGCCCCCACTACTCCAAGTCAGCCGGGTGCCCCGGGCACTCGATTCCCTGCTTTGCCCAGCTCTTCAACCGGGTGTTTCAATTGTGGTAAGTCTGGGCATTTCATCAAGGATTGCATATATCCCAAGCAGAATCAGTCAAATAATCAGCAAGGATCTGGGAAATTAGCTCAGCACAAGGGAAACAATGTGGGGAAGAATACAAAGAAGACGGGGCGGATATACTATACTCAAGTGGCCACTACACCGGAAGGTGAACCGGTGATGATGGGTACGTTTCTCGTGGCCAGTCACCCTGCAATTATTCTTTTTGATTCTGGTGCTTCGCATACATTTATTAGCAAGAAATTTGTGGAGCAACATCACATTTCATGCCATGAATCAAAAGAAGGGTTTAAAATTCATTCACCTGGGGGACAAATTTTTACTAGAGAAGTGGCCTATCAAGTGCCAGTAACAATGGCCGGACGGAACTTTCCTGCTAACATGATTGTTCTGAAAGGCCAGGATATAGATGTGATTTTGGGTATGAATTGGTTAACCCAACATAAGGCAATTCTCAACACTGAGCTGAGAACCGTCAGGTTGAGCTATAATCAAGAAGAGATTCTTTTGTCCATCCCCGTAACCAATCCAGCCAAAGCTTCTGGTAGAATATATGAAGCCATTGTACCGAAGATCAAGGATATTTCGGTAGTATGTGAGTTTCCAGATGTATTTCCGGAAGATTTGCCTGGACTGCCACCTGAGAGAGATGTAGAATTTGTAATTGAGTTAAAGCCCGGTACGGCTCCCATTTCTCGAAGATCGTACCGTATACCTCCGAATGAGTTGGCGGAATTGAAGATTCAATTACAAGACCTCCTAGAGAAAGGATTCATCTGGCCAAGCTCGTCGCCATGGGGTTGTCCAGCCATATTCGTCAAGAAGAAGGATCAAACCTTACGAATGTGCGTGGATTATCGACCCCTGAATGAGGTCACTATCAAGAACAAGTACCCTCTTCCGAGGATTTACATTCTGTTTGATCAATTGACCGGGGCGAGGGTATTCTCCAAAATTGATCTTAGGTCGGGCTATCATCAGATCCGTATTCGGCCCGAGGATATACCAAAAACCGCATTCACTACGCGGTATGGACTATTTGAGTATCTGGTAATGTCTTTCGGGTTAACAAATGCTCCAGCCCACTTCACATATTTGATGAACTCGGTATTCATGCCCGAGCTAGACAAGTTTGTGGTGGTCTTCATTGACGATATTCTAATATATTCCAAGAATGAAGAGGAGCATTCTCAACATCTACGGATCGTGTTAACGCGCCTGAGAGAACATCAGTTGTATGCCAAGTTCAGCAAATGCGCGTTCTGGCTGGAGGAAATTCAATTTTTGGGGCATGTGTTATCTGCCAAGGGAATTGCGGTAGATCCTAGCAAAGTCAAGGATATTCTAGAGTGGAAACCCCCAACCACTGTTCACCAAGTCCGGAGTTTTCTTGGACTAGCTGGATATTACCGCAGATTCATACCAAATTTTTCTAAGCTTGTGAAGCCAATCACAAGTTTATTGAAGAATGATAGTAAATTTAATTGGTCTTCTAAGTGTAATGAAGCTTTTGAACAATTGAAGACATTATTAACCAGTGCTCCGGTATTGGCTCAACCGGACATCACCAAGCCTTTTGATGTATATTGTGATGCATCAGGCAGTGGACTCGGCTGTGTATTAATGCAAGAAGGCCGAGTAATTGCATATGCTTCAAGGCAGTTGCACCGACATGAGGAGCATTACCCAACTCATGATCTGGAGCTAGCTGCTGTGATTCATGCCCTAAAGATTTGGCGTCATTATCTGCTGGGAAATATCTGTCACATTTATACAGATCATAAAAGCTTGAAGTATATCTTCACCCAGTTAGAATTGAACATGAGGCAAAGGCGATGGCTTGAGCTTATTAAAGACTATGAACTAGAAATTCATTATCACCCAGGCAAAGCTAATGTAGTGGCAGATGCACTTAGCCGTAAGGTTTCCTGTCACTGCCTTACGATGAAGGCCTCTGATAATACGTTATGTCAGGAAATGGAGAAGGTAAACCTGGGAATAGTCCAACAAGGAACCCTGAGTCAACTAAAGCATGAGTCCGTCCTCTTACAAAAGATAATTGATGCTCAAAGGAATAATGAGGGTATGAAACACATTCGTGAGAAGATAAAGGCTGGAAAAGCCAAATGTTTCAACGAAGATAATCAAGGCATTGTATGGTTCAATAACCGCATAGTGGTGCCGAAGAATGAAGAGATCCGCCAGCAAATTCTTGATGAAGCACATCTTAGCCGCTATTCTATTCATCCTGGAAGCACTAAGATGTACCAAGATCTGAAGCAACATTACTGGTGGACAAAGATGAAGATCGAGATTGCACGCTATGTGGCTAGGTGTGACACCTACAGACGTGTCAAAGCCATACACTTGAAAGCTGCCGGTCCATTACAGTCTCTACCTATACCGACGTGGAAATGGGAGGACATAAGTATGGACTTTATTGTGGGATTACCCAGAACTGCAAAAGGGTATGATTCCATCTGGGTTATTGTTGATAGGCTTACGAAGGTTGCTCATTTTCTGCCTGTCAAGACAGTGCACCCAGTTGCTGTTTATGCCCAATTGTACATTGCTCGCATTCTCAGTTTGCATGGTGTTCCAAAGACTATAGTTTCGGACCGCGGACCACAATTCGTATCCAAATTTTGGGAAGAACTTCATAAATCCCTGGGTACTAAGCTGCTCCACAGTTTGGCCTACCATCCTCAAACCAGTGGATAGACTGAGAGGATTAATCAAATACTTGAAGATATGTTGCGAGCCTGTGTTCTGGACTTCTTGCAAAAATGGGATGAATGTTTGCCATTGGCGGAGTTTCCATATAATAATAGCTATCAAGAAAGTATCAAGATGGCACCCTTCGAAGCTTTATATGGTCGACGATGTCGCACTCCGCTAAATTGGTCTGAACCTGGAGAAAGGTATTTCTTTAGACCTGATATGGTAAAAGAAACTGAAGAAAAAGTTCAAAAAATAATTCGTAATATGAAGACAGCCCAAGCTCGTCAGAAGAGCTATGGAGACAAGCGACGAATGCCCTTATATTTTCTTGAAGGGGACTATGTCTACCTGAAGGTTTCACCAATAAAGGGAGTATCGCGTTTCGGGGTTAAAGGAAAGCTGGCACCCCGGTATGGTACATTGGTCCTTTCCCTATACTTGAACAGTGTGGACCAGTGGCGTACCGACTCCAACTCCCCGAAGCATTGTCTGCTGTACATAATGTGTTCCATGTGTCACAATTGAAGAAGTGTCTTCGGGTTCCCGATCGAACCATTGAAGTGACAGATGTTGTCCTTGAGCCGGACTTGACATATTCTGAGCACCCTATTCGAGTCTTGGATCAAAGAGACAGGGTTACCCGGAGAAAAACTCTCAAGTTCTATAAGATACAGTGGAACCAACATTCTGAAGAAGAGGCTACATGGGAAACTCAAGACTTCTTAGATAAGAATTTCCCGGGCTTTTTAGCCTCATGTAATTTGTAAAGTATATTTAGTGTTGTAATAAAGAAGTGACCCCCACACCACCCCTGCCTTGTACCAGAAATAAGGAAATAAAAATGTGACACATTTCCTTTTCCATTACTTACCCTAGGACTTTTAATCTCGGGACGAGATTCTTTTATGGGGGAAAGGATGTAACACCTCTGGTGTTACTGCAACTAAAATTTGAGCATGACATCATAAGCATGGGCATTGCATATGTTTGATACACCTAGAGTGCATTCACTAGGTAAAAATTTCAAACAAGTTGTATTGTTTTGGTGTTTTGCAAACAAGACCCTGGAATAGGAAACTCAACCCTAAATAGTAATTAAAGGGGTAAGACATAACCCAAATTAAGAAAACCTAAAAGCTTTAGGGGAATGGTCACAAAATGTTCCCAAAAATGAACTTGAATCACTTTTGTACCCCTGGGATACCAAAAATTCCCATTTGAACCCTAGAAAACTCTAAAACTAAAACCTAGGGGCTTATGTGCAAAATTGATGCACATTTGGACTAAAGTGCAAAAACCAAGTTAATAAAGTATCTTAAGTCACTTGATTCACTAAGGTGTGAATTTGGAAGCAAAACCCTAAGATTTGGATTCATTTGCAAAAAGGCCCTTAGTTGGGATTTCATGCTAAGTCTGAATTTCAGATTGATGAGCTCAACTTTGGAGACTTGCAACTTTTAAAATATAGGGTTTTTGCCCTAGGGCACCACATCAAAGTTGTAGAGTAAACATAGGTGAACAATTTTGCTTAAGGATATCAGTTCATTTATTGAGAAAAATCTTGAGATAATTAAGGTTGCAGTTGGGCTGTCAGGGTACCAATGTCTGAATTTTCAGACAGACAGTGTAATCACTGAGACTTTAAGCATGAATTCAAGCTTGAATTGTTGAGAATTTGATCAAGATTGCTATGACAAAATTGTAGCTGGATTGTTAGGCTATAATTTTGGAACAGAGAGCTAGCTTAGTCACCACACAAAATTGGGAGGAAATCCTGCTCCAAAAGGCTCTGTCAGGCGACTGAATCGGTTCTGCCAT
This sequence comes from Zea luxurians, assembly GCA_029449295.1. Lineage (NCBI taxonomy): Eukaryota > Viridiplantae > Streptophyta > Magnoliopsida > Poales > Poaceae > Zea > Zea luxurians. The sequence continues at coordinate 8,630,346 of JAOPSE010000035.1, forward strand.
AGTACAGTATGAAGATCAGACTGCCAGCTGGATCGCTCGTCGCCGGCGATAAGGATGCCGCTGTGACCCGAATTGGTCGTCGGCGGTCACGGTAAAAAGCTCCTGGCGACGTGTCAGAGCGTCACTAAGGTGGCAGGCTCCGGTTAAACGGCGATAACCGCGCTGTCACCGGAATCCGCCGCGCGGCATGCTCGCCAGCGCGATCCCAAGCTCCCCGATCCTCATCCATCTACGACCGGCGGCCTATAAATTGAATGCGGGCACTGCTTCGTCACCGCATTCCGCACATCGACAACTAGTCACTTGCCTCGAGCTCACCAGAAAGCCCACGAAGCCCCAATTCTCTCTCTTCTGTTCTTAGCTCCGCCGAAGAAGAAACGGCCGTGGCCAGCACTCCTCTGGTCAGTAACTATCTAATTACCCCCTGTTTTAGTTAGTCTTTGATCTCTCATTGCTCATGGTGGTGGCAATTTGGAGTTTGGCAGAAGCCTATCACCGGAACATGCCTGTGCGCTATCAAACGCCGCCGTAAACCCCCTCACCATCGACCCGCTTTTCTGCTTGTGTCCTACCCAAATCAAAGTATGTCCGTAGACCCTGGTAAACCAGTGAACCTTTCCCAAGCCCCAATTCGGCTATCCTTGCCGTGGTTTGGTCGGAACGCATTCATCCTCGTGCCCATCCGCCCGGACACCGTGGACCGATTGATTCACAGTCCCAACGATAAAATTGATTTGGGGGAACTGATCGGTAGGAGTTAAATTGTGTTTCTGTCGCTTGGGAGCCCCAGCCATAGCACCGTCTGGCCGGTCTAGCTCGTCGGAGCTTGGCTCCTAGCTTGGATCATCGTCGGGGACTTGGCCGTGCGAAGAAATAGAAGTCAAGGGGGCTTTCTATAAACCAGCAGTGACACATAGGAATAGTAAGAGAACTTGTTTCCTGTTACCCAGAATCCCGAGGGCCCTTCTGCAAGACTGCCAACGCGGATGCGGGCATGCCCCGTTTCTCTGAGTGGCTGGGCCGTATGGGCTGCTTCTGGCCCAGTACTATTCAAACCTTTTCATTTTCTTTTTCAGAGAAACTTTAGAAATATGTAGAAAACTACAGAAAATTCATAAAATTGTGAGACAAATTTTCCTGGGCTTCTTATTTTCCCTAGAATTTAATCAAAATAGTTTCATGATTTTTTAGGTTAAATTAGGAATTTTAAGGTATTTAAAATAATTTAAGGTAGTGGTTCTAGATTTTTAAAAGATAAATGGTAATCCCAAAAATGCTCAAACTTTTTATATGAGTTCCTCATATTATTTAGAAACCTTGGGTAGAGTTGCTTGATTTGGACCTTGTTTGACACCTAAACCCCAAACCCCCCATGCCCTGTGAACTCCTTTACTGACTCCGGAAACCCTAAGTTCTCAGAGTTCCGTGAAGGAAAGTTGTACTCAAGACCTTAGATAATAAGTTCTTATTATCTTTGCACTCTCATGAGCATTTCATGGCATTCATTCTTATACATATATATGGTTATGTTAGAAAACGAAGAAGAAGTTGAAGTAAGTGAAGAAAAGGCACCACCACCTTCGGACTCTCAGGCAGGATCATGTCTTTATTTTGACATCTGTGGGCCTGAGCCAGACTCACCTACTAACGAAGGCAAGCCCCAATGCATTTGCCACCTTCCTTGTGTTTTAAAAATCTTCTTCACTTGCTTGATGCATTAGGTGATAGGAATTGATTGATTAAACAATTCCTGCATTACCTTCCTTGAACTTGATTACCTTCCTTGATCACCTATTTTACAAAAGATTTTTGATGCTTAGCATTGCTTTAGAAAAACAAAATGTTTTGTTTTTACAAAATATGATGTGGCAAAGGTGGGTGGAATGTTTTCAAAAATAAAACTTGATGGTGAATCTGTCAAAGGCCTTGATGGGTTCAACCTCGGAAAAGATGTACCTCTGCCAGGTACCAGACTTTGGGTTTGAAATGATTAAGCTGAGACCAGGCGGGTGACTTGCACGAGAAAGGAGTCTCGGTGTAGTGTCTCCGTCTGAGTCGATTACGGACCGTGTCTGTAACACCTCAGGTGTTACCATAGCTAGAGCACACCTTGGTACTAAGGACTGTGATCACATGTGGTAGAAACTCAAGGATAACATAAGAACCTTGGAGACCATGTGTTAATCAAGATTGTTAATGACCTAAGAGCCTCACTCAAGCTTTTGTGCACTTACTACCTTGGGCATAGACCCTAGACCTCTCTTGAACCCTATCTCCCAAAACAATGGTTGAGAGGGGGGAGAGAATAAGCAAATGTGCAAATCATGAGTTAATCTTTAACCAAACTCTAAGTAACTTTATAACCAGCAATTGTGGGAAGGAAATGTTGCAAAAAGACCCCTTAAGAAACCCCAAATCCATTCCTTAAGTGGAGAGAGAGAGCTAGAGCTCTCTAATTCTCTCTAAGTCAAAAACTACACCTAATCTAAAGACCAACCATGTTCACCTTGAAGATGGCATCAAAACCACCTAAGTTCTATACCAAAAATGTGGCATACCACCTAGGGCACCCACTGGAAAAAGTTGAGCCCGAGACCTTGACGTTTGACATGCCTTGGCAACGTTTTTGTCGCGAGGTGGGCAGAGTGACATACCTGATTTGGAGACCGAAGATCTCGCTACCTAGGCCATATCTGCCATGGAAACTCACATATGAGAGATAGCCCTAGGTGCTAGGAAGAGGTCTGCGCCGGATCCATGGCGAGATTCGCACGCTTGCGATCTCTGCAGACGTTTGAACAAGGGAAGAAACAAACCTCCACGTGTTCGACGCGTTCTGCGCACGCCCGCGCGCGCCCCGCGTCGCGCCTAAAGCCAAGCCGACGCCATGGCCCGCGCCCGCACCTATAAAGCCCACTCAGGCGTCGACCACACTTCTCCGCGCACGCTCAAACCTCACCGAAGCTCAACTCATCGTCGTTTGCCCGTGCACGGCGTGTCCGCGGCCACCCGAGCCCCTGCCGCCGTAGACCGGCCAACCCAGCCTTTCCCAGCCCCGTCCGACCCTCAGAGACAACTGAGCACACCTCAGTGAAGCCCTCCGAGCAAGGAATCGAAGCCTGCTTTGCCGGAGAGGCCAGTCCACGGTCACCGGAGTTTACAACCCCGCCGGAGTGCGTGGACCGGGTAATCCACTGAACCATTTTCCGATTCCTTGGGCACACGGTCTCTACGTCACCCCGTGGAGCTCACCGTGCCATTGGATTGAACCAGATCGCCGTGATTTTGCCGGCACACCCGCCGCCGACGAGGACACCCGCCGCCGACGAGGACACCCGCCTGCGCACGTGGACCGAGCGATTCCGGCCATCCCCGCCGTCGAGCCGTACATCGCTGTGACCGCCAGAGCCTCCCCGAGCCAACCCCGCCCCTCGCCGGACCTCTCTCACCGTCGGTAAGCCACGCCACCCTTTTCTTTCTTGCGGGTACTGTTTAAACCTAGGGAAGGACCACGGGGGAGAAGGAAAGAAGCCTGGGGGGTTCTGTGAAATGTCAGTGACTCAAATGAATAGTAACGCGGGGGTATAACTGCGAGAGTTAGTTTGGGAATAACCCAGGGTCCTCGGTGCAAAGCAGTTTTTCCAGGAAACTTTATTAAATCTGATTTTAAATTAAACAGAACTTGAATAATTCATAACTTCTGTTTTATTCATCCAAATTTGGTCAAACCAATTTTGTCAGACTTTAAATAATATAAACTACTTAAGAAAAATATAAAACCCCTATGTGCTACAGAAAACTTTAGGGTTCTGATTTAAATACTGATTTGGCCAAAAGCTAAATAATAGGAGGAAAATAGTTGCACTATTTAACTGAGGTTAAGAAAATTTGGAGCAGTGCATGACCACCTATTGACCTATTTAAAAATGATAAACTCCTCTGTATACCCCATTAAGGTAGAGTTTGCCATTTAATTCACATTATGCTTAAAGTTAAAGAAAATAGGAAAGGTGATTTAAATAAAGAATCAAGGAGTCCCCATATTTTTGTTAGTCTACTTATTCAATGTAGTTCACTAGAAAAATTTATTATACCCTGATTTAGTATAAAATAAATAGGATACCTTTTATTTTAAGAAAACAAGGGAAACTTAGAAAAACCCTAAAAAAATAACCCCAAGGAGAAAACACCTCAAACCTTGGGATAACTAATGAATTGTTATTATGAACATAGGAAAAATATGAAATCTGTTGTTTGATATTTTTCAAATGACAAGTTAGTTATAAGCACCTTTTTGGCATAAAACTTTAGAAAATCATAACTAAATAACCATTCCTTAGCTTTCTGTGATTTTTGGCACAGAAGCCTATTATTACTATTAGATGCCAACAAAAATAACCCTTAAGACAGAACCCACCCCTAGTTGAGAGTTGTAGTACAAAGTGACCCAATTGCACACCTTTTGTTATTTTAGTCTAAAGCATAGCCTTTTTTTTGAACCTCAGATTCCTAGAATAAGCTATAGTGACTCATGGCAACCCACTGTAATTTTTACAGAAGTTTTGGAAGAAGTTAACTCACTTTTATAGTTCAAACATGCATTAGAATTCATAAATAGAGAGTAAGGAAAGGGAAATGAATGATGAAAATTATGTGACCCTAGAACCCTTTGCAAGATTTTCCACTGAAAAATATAAGGGAATTACACATCCACTATGCTTATCCTTAACAAAACCTAAACTTAGAATGATAAGCATAAACTAATAAAAACCACGTATGACCAAGAAACCCTAAGTTACAAACTAACTTAGTTTTCCTTTCTTTAGTATAAAGTTGTTAAATCCTGCATAATCATGACATACATATTCATTGCATTCGATAGATTGCAACCTCGCTGACTGAGAGTACATCCTCGTGCCGGAGCAAGGAGCTGCTCAGGAGGTAGCCCCGGATCCAGCACCAGAGCCTGCACCAGAGGATCTGCCTGCCACAGCCTTGGAAGGCAAGCCCCGGTTTTATGCATAACCAGTTATTTATGCTATTTTACTATACTTAATGATTGTAGGATTGAATGTGCACTTAAGTGTAGGAGTTGTTTGAAACCCTAGTTGCATGATCTCAGGAATCCTTTTGAGATGGATACTAGTATGCTAGGTCGAGTAGCTGCTTTACTAATTAGGGATCTCGGTAGAAGTCGAGTGATTTTTCTAGCACTCGCGCGAGGTCAGGAATTGGTTGTATCCATTTTCATATCGTAATGATGATGGTCTATGGACAATGGTCCATGGGAATGCGTTGTCTACAGGATAAAAATTGGAATAAGGATTAAGGTGTGGTACCGTGTGTCAAGCGTTTGAACGTACTAAGCACATGCCGAGAAATATGGTAAATCGGTAAGCCTAGTACCTGAGTGAACCTGGCAGTGGACATATCCCCTCACGCAACTTGAGACGAGGTTTCCCATTCTGGTTATGGTGGGTACAAGTGCGGTCACTGCACGACGGCAGTCGGGGACAGTGAGGCATTGTACGCCAAGGCGATGAGCCCTGATCTGCTGACGGGGAATCGATGGGGACGGTTGATGTGTGTGGGGACGGAGTGCCCCTACATGTCGTGTGTTTAGGTTTACCTTGCAAGGATAAAAACTCGATTCGAATCGTCTGCTTCTTGCAGCTAATGAGACTGCTTGATCCATGCTGCTACATTGAGTAACAAGTGGGAATGTGATGAGTTGATATAAGATGTTGTTTGCTAAAAATGTTTGCTACTATGTATGAGTAGATAGTACACATTTAGCCTTAAGAGAGTCACACTTAAACTTGACAAAGTTAAAACTTGATTTAGAAACTCAGCTAGTGCTTTTGGCAACCAAACCCCACAGCCAAACAGCTGCATGTCTAGAGGTAGAGGAGTAGACTCCTCACACCGGGTAAGTCTAGCTGAGTATTAGTATACTCAGCCTTGCTTGTGGCATAATTTTACAGGTTCTCTAGAGGACATGGTTGCTGGAGTGACTTGGCCGTCGGCCTTGCCACCGGGTTGGACTGTCGAGTGGGACCCCGCCTCGGCGGAGGAGGAGCATGAGGAGTGATGGGACATGCTTCCCCATCTCTCTGTTTATTTACCGTTAGTTTTATTCCGCTGCACTTCGAACAATGATGGTTACTTTTGCAAAAACTCCGATGATGATGTAATAATTTAATACTCTTACATGCATGGTTTTATGCTTTATTGTATTTGCTCTGTGACTCACCATCGAGTGAGATTGTGGTACTTGATCCTGTCAGTGGCCGTGTCGGACTAGATCCGAGGGATTGACGGGTTATTCCCAGTTAAGTGTGGTCTAGCCTCTAAGGCAGGGCTTAGGCACTTAAGTTGGAATAATTCGGGTAGTTCCGCCACAGCTGGTATCGGAGCTTGTACCACCACAGTGGAATCAATAAAATATAAATACCATTCTTTGCTGAAGTAAAAAAAACTTGATAGAAACAATGTTGGATAGATAGTAGGACGAGCACGATAGACCTAGGACGTGAAGCCTTAGGATGATAGAAGGGTAGCTAGGTGGCTAAGTGATTAGGCTCTACAGGCCACTTTCAGGATGGGAGTTCTTTCCCATTCCCTATACATTAATGTGAGGTCGTCTAGGACGAGCATGCATGCATTCTTAAACTAAACAAATGGAAATTTAGAAAGGACTTAAATCATGGCCAACTAAGTTCCCCCGTACCATTTTGCTTTAATTAAAGAGAAGCCGAGTCTTATTTTTTTCCTGTTCTTTTTATAATTCTTTTTCTTTTACTTACGCTTAACCGTCCACAGATGACTTCCCACGGATCCTCAGACGGAGGGAATGCACTATCACACACTGACGGGCTTGCACGAGAGGGTTTTCCCCGTATTTTGTGGGAGGTACTTCAGGGGGCCGGATACACGACACCTCCTCAGTACGCAGTGCAGCAGTTCGAGAAGCATCGAGTGCCCCGCTGTAGGGTGAGGATGACCCTGGAGCCTCATCCCCTACAGCCAGGCTAGCGTTCACTGAACTCTGAGTCCTTTGGATATCGGGCTGAGGACACGATCGAGGCGATTGCTCTGCACGGATTAACCACTTTCTGCGGATTCCATCCCTTGGAACTGGCTACCCACCCCATTGGCTTGTTTCCCGCGGAGAGGGAGGACGACCCAATGTGGAAGGATCAGGTGGAGCATGCTAAGGACATCTGGGCTATCTACCCAGGTCAGACTGCGCACTTGACCGTACGATGCATGAATGCTCTGTACCGTCTGCAAGTGATGCGCGGTGAGTCGATGTCCCATCTGATGGCACTATTGGAGGCGACAAAGATCACTTTGGACAACAGAGAGGAACTTGTGGTTGACTTGTCCACGGAGATGGTAGAAAAAGATCTACAAGTGGAGCAGTTGTCAGATGAGATCCATGAACTTGAGGAGCTAGTGGGAACGAGGGAGAACACCATTGAGGTTCTCGAGGATCAATTAATTAACACCCAACAGCAGCTTGCGAAAGCTAACGAGCACCTAGATATGCATCACCAAGAGGTCTAGAATATGGAGGCTAACGAGGACGTCGACATCGAGGGAGGAGAGGAGCCTGCCTCCAGCGTGGACACTGCTGGCTCAGGGAGACCACCTTCCCCCGAGTCGAGTGTTGCCTCGTTCGCTCACTAGGTCGCAGGGATAGAGTTAGAAGTCTGTGATGGTAGGACTCCTCGAAGCTAGCTTAACTTTTGCGCCCTTTGGGTACTAGGCTAGATAGAGTTGAGTCTTTTTGGGACCCTTGATGTAATCACGATAAACTCTTTTGGAAGCATGGTTGATGGACGCTGTTAGTTTTAAATTGGAAGGGAAGTTATGCCTTTTGAAATCCATTTGTTTATGTCAGAATCTATCGATTCGCCTTTGACTCTTTCACCGCGATTGAACCTTGAACCTTGAAGATGTGTTATTGAGGATATATGTGATTTTTCAGATGGCCGGGAGAGCGCGTCGTGGACAGAATGAGCGCATTCCTCCACCGTCGCCACCGCCTCCCACTCTGCAGGAGCTAATGGCTCAGCAGAATGAGATTTTGAGGCAGCTAGCTCAACGCTAGCCGCCACCTCAGCACTATGGTGGTGGAGACCATCAGCGTCACCCCGCGGCAGCTACCTACCAGGAGTTCCTCAGTACCCAGCCACCATTGTTCACCAGGGCAGAGGACCCACTTGATGCAGATGTATGGTTGAGAGTAGTGGAATCCAAATTCCCGCTACTCCATGGAGCTTGTTCAGAGGTCACTAAGGTCAGGTTCGCCACCCAGCAGCTTCACGGACCCGCACGGACATGGTGGGACCACTATCTTGCTATGCAACCAGTTGACCATGAAGTGGATTGGAGAGAGTTCAAGGCAGCTTTCAGTGGGCACCATATACCAGCTGGCATTATGGATCGAAAGCTCAACGAGTTTCTGGCACTCACTCAAGGCAACAGGACCGTGTTGCAGTATGCTCAGGCTTTTAATGACTTGTGCCAGTATGCTGGATATCATGCAGATACGGACAAGAAGAAGAGAGACAGGTTCAGGAGGGGGCTCAACACTAAGCTCCGTGACCGTCTCAACACAGTCAGGGCCAACAGTTATAATGAGTTAGTCAACATGGCCATCTCCTAGGAGGACTGTATCACAGCTCGTCAGACAGAGAAAAAGAGGAAGACCCCTGTGGCAGGACCTTCAGCTCAGCCACAGCGTTTCAGGATTGTGTCCGACACTCAGAACAGGGACCTCAGCAGCAGCAAGGGCGATGAGTGATCCGACCACAGCAGCAGCAGCAGCAGGCACCCAACCGCACCCAGTTTCCAGCTCAGAGGAACAATCAGCAGCAGCAGCAGTATCGCCAGGCAAATGACAACAGGTGTTTCACATGCGGCAACACCGGACATTATGCCAAGAATTGCCCCAGGAACCAGCAAAGGCAGGGGCAGAATGTTAATCAGAATCAAGGCAAGAGATAGAAGGTGCAAGTGAGGTAGGGCAGGCTGAACTTTACCACCATGGCTGATATTCCAGAGGGAGCACCCGTCATGACTGGTATCTTTACAGTTTTGAATTATCCTGCTATTATTCTTTTTGATTCTGGTGCATCGCATAGTTTTATCAGTGCCAAATTTAGTGCCAAGTGTCAGTTACCTTTTCACCACACCAATGGGGGTATTACAATTTCAACACCAGGAGACAGGATTGCCACCAATCAAATCAGCAAGAATGTGCCTATAAAGTTTGGTAGTCTAATAATTAAAACCAACCTTCTTATTTTGGGTTTGGATAGTGTGGATATCATATTGGGAACTGACTGGTTGACCAAACATCAGGCAGTGATTGATATTGCAGCTAGGGCCATTGAAGTGCACTCACCAACCCATGGTGAAACCACCTTATATTTGCCCGACCGAGGTTGTACCCGTTCCTGTGCCTTTGTCATGCTAAAATCCCCGGTAGAAAAGATCCCAGTAGTCTGTGACTACCCCGATGTTTTCCCAGATGAATTGCCAGGGATGCCACCTGACCGAGACATTGAGTTCGCCATTGAATTGCAACTCGGGACTGCTCCTATCTCCAAGAGACCCTATAGGATGCCTCCCGCGGAATTGGCAGAACTGAAAAAGCAACTGCAGGAGTTGTTGGACAAGGGGTTTATTCGCCCCAGTACTTCACCATGGGGATGCCCGGCCTTATTTGTGAAGAAAAAGGATGAGAGTTTGAGAATGTGCGTTGATTACCGCCCTCTCAATGCGGTGACTATCAAGAACAAATACCCACTGCCCCGCATTGATGTTCTGTTCGATCAGTTGGTAGGAGCCAAGGTATTCTCCAAGATAGATCTTCGCTCAGGTTACCATCAAATCAAGATACGTGCCAGCGATATTCCCAAGACAGCCTTCTCAACCAGATATGGGCTTTATGAGTTTTTGGTGATGTCCTTTGGGCTGACCAATGCCCCAGCTTATTTTATGTATTTGATGAACTCAGTATTCATGCCAGAGTTGGACAAGTTCGTGGTCGTTTTCATTGATGATATTCTGGTCTATTCCAAGAATGAAGATGAACATACTGAGCACCTGCACATTGTGCTTCAGCGACTGCGCGATCATCGTCTTTATGCTAAGTTGTCTAAATGTGAATTCTGGCTGAAGGAGATTAAATTCTTGGGTCACACAATTTCTCAGTATGGGATATCAGTTGATCCTGAGAAGGTACAAGAAGTAATGGACTAAAAACCCCCGACTACAATGAGGCAGATTCGGAGTTTTCTGGGATTGGCAGGATATTACCGATGATTTATTCCGGATTTCTCCAGAATTGCCAAGCCAATGACTGAGTTATTGAAGAAGGGAGCCAAATATGATTGGAGCCAGAAGTGCGAAGATGCCTTTCATACCTTGAGGCAGCATTTGACAACAGCCCTAGTACTGGCTCAACCTGATAACACCAAGCCATTTGAGGTTTATTGTGATGCTTCTGGTACGGGATTGGGATGTGTCCTAATGCAAGATAACAGAGTCATTGCCTATGCTTCCCGAGCACTTAGACCCCATGAGCAGAACTACCCTACACATGATCTAGAGTTGGCAGCTGTGGTTCATGCTTTTAAGATATGGAGACACTACTTGATGGGAGCTCACTGTAACATCTACACTGATCACAAGAGTCTCAAATACATCTTCACTCAGGCAGATTTGAATATGAGGCAGAGGAGATGGTTGGAGTTAATCAAGGACTATGATTTGGAAGTGCATTACCATCCTGGCAAGGCCAATGTTGTGGCAGATGCCTTGAGCAGAAAGGCCCAGTGCAATTGTATGAGCATGGATGCAAGAGTTACCACCCTGTGCGATGAGTTGTGCAAGTTGAACCTGGAAGTCGTTTCTTCAGGTGCATTAAGTTATATCTCGGTAGAACCCACATTACAAGAGCAAATAGTCAGGGCATAGATTGAAGATAAGGGTGTTCAGGTTATCAAAGAAATGATCAAGCAAAAGGCAGAGAAATACAAGTGCTTCCGTCAGGCCAGCAAGGGAATTCTATGGTTTGGAGATCGATTGGTTGTTCCCAAGGACCCTGAGCTCAGAAAGAAGATATTGGACGAAGCTCACCTTTCCAAATTCTCCATGCACCCTGGTAGAAACAAAATGTATCATGATCTCAGATCTTTATATTGGTGGACTAGAATGAAGAGGGAAATTGCCAAGTATATATCCGAGTGTGACACCTGCCAGAGAATCAAAGTCAGTCATTTGAAGGCAGCAGGCCCTTTGCAGCCCCTTCCCATACCATTTTGGAAATGGGAGGACATTTGCATGGACTTTATCGTAGGATTGCCCAATACCTCCAGGCACCATGATTCCATTTGGGTTATTGTGGATAGGTTGACCAAGACCGCTCACTTCTTGCCAATACACACCACCCACCGGACAGAGAAGTATGCAGAGATCTACATCGACCAGGTAGTCCGTTTGCATGGGATACCAAGGACTATAGTCTTAGACAGAGGAGCACCATTTGTGGCACGATTTTGGGAACAATTGCTGGATTCACTTGGGACCCATGTAATACGAAGCTCAGCATACCATCCCCAAACAGATGGCCAGACAGAAAGGGTAAACCAGATTTTGGAAGATATGTTAAGGGCATGTGTACTGCACTACGGAAAAGATTGGGACAAGTGTCTTTCCTTGGCAGAATTTTCTTATAATAACAGCTATCAGTCCAGTCTAAAGATGGCACCTTTTGAAGCCTTGTATGGGAGAAGGTGTAGAACCCCGCTAAATTGGTCTCAAGCAGGAGAAAGGGAAATATTTGGGCCAGATTTGGTACTTGAAGCAGAGGCCAAGGTCAGAATCATCAAGAAGAACTTAGAAGCTGCTTAGGCCAGACAAAAGAGCTATCATGACAAGAGGCGGAAGCCTCTGCAGTTTGAGGTGGGAGATCATGTTTATCTTAAGGTATCACCCACCAAGGGTGTCCAGAGATTCGGGATCAAGGGCAAGTTAGCTCCTCGTTACATTGGACCCTACGAGATCAAGGAAGCTTGTGGACCCCTAGCCTATCAATTGGATTTGCCACCTCACATGTCAGCAGTTCACAATGTGTTTCATGTGTCTCAGCTGCGGAAATGTGTTCGCCTACCCACTGAAGTGCTACCGGAACTAGACATTAAGATAGAACCAGACTTGTCCTATCAAGAGTACCCCGTCAAAGTATTAGATCAGAAGGAGAGATCAACACGGGCAAGGTCAATCAGAATGTATAAAGTTCAGTGGAGTCACCATTCAGCAGAAGAAGCTACATGGGAGACGGAGGATTTTCTACGCTCTCGCTTCCCCGATTTTCTACCCAAAGGAGTCGGTATGTAGCCCAAAACCCCACCCCCACCTGCCCTTTGAATACAATTATAAGAAAAACTTAGATAACAAGGATAGTCTAAGTTGTGAGTTTAACTTAAAAAGGACTTCCTTCTGAAGTTGCAAAGAGAATGACACTCGAAGAGCAGTTAACAAGAGAAACTTGAGTATAAGAAAGAGTAGCACCATCGTGCCTTAGTAGCACCCCTCTAGAGGACTTTGCCTAAAAATCTCGGGACAAGATTCCTTTAAGGGGGGAGGGCTGTAACACCTCAGGTGTTACCATAGCTAGAGCACACCTTGGTACTAAGGACTGTGATCACATGTGGTAGAAACTCAAGGATAACATAAGAACCTTGGAGACCATGTGTTAATGAAGATTGTTAATGACCTAAGAGCCTCACTCAAGCTTTTGTGCACTTACTACCTTGGGCATAGACCCTAGACCTCTCTTGAACCCTATCTCCCAAAACCATGGTTGAGAGGGGGGAGAGAATAAGCAAATGTGCAAATCATGAGTTAATCTTTAACCAAACTCTAAGTAACTTTATAACCAGCAATTGTAGGAAGGAAACGTTGCAAAAAGACCCCTTAAGAAACCCCAAATCCATTCCTTAAGTGGAGAGAGAGCTAGAGCTCTCTAATTCTCTCTAAGTAAAAAACTACACCTAATCTAAAGACCAACCGTGTTCACCTTGAAGATGGCATCAAAACCACCTAAGTTCTATACCAAAAATGTGGCATACCACCTAGGGCACCCACTGGAAAAAGTTGAGCCCGAGACCTTGACGTTTGACATGCCTTGGCATGGTTTTTGTCGCGAGGTGGGCAGAGTGACATACCTGATTTGGAGACCGAAGATCTCGCTACCTAGGCCATATCTGCCATGGAAACTCACATATGAGAGATAGCCCTAGGTGCCAGGAAGAGGTCTGCGCCGGATCCATGGCGAGATTCGCACGCTTGCGATCTCTGCAGACGTTTGAACAAGTGAAGAAACAAACCTCCACGTGTTCGACGCGTTCTGCGCACGCCCGCGCGCGCCCCGCGTCGTGCCAAAACCAAGCCGACGCCATGGCCCGCACCCGCACCTATAAAGCCCACTCAGGCGTCGATCACACTTCTCCGCGCACGCTCAAACCTCACCGAAGCTCAACTCATCGTCGTTTGCCCGTGCACGGTGTGTCCGCGGCCACCCGAGCCCCTGCCGCCGTAGACCGGCCAACCCAGCCTTTCCCAGCCCCGTCCGACCCTCAGAGACAACTGAGCACACCTCAGTGAAGCCCTCCGAGCAAGGAATCGAAGCCTGCTTTGCCGGAGAGGCCAGTCCACGGTCACCGGAGTTTACAACCCCACCGGAGTGCGTGGACCGGGTAATCCACTGAACCATTTTCCGATTCCTTGGGCACACGGTCTCTACGTCACCCCGTGGAGCTCACCGTGCCATTGGATTGAACCAGATCGCCGTGATTTGGCCGGCACACCCGCCGCTGACGAGGACACCCGCCTGCGCACGTGGACCGAGCGATTCCAGCCATCCCCGCCGTCGAGCCGTACATCGCTTTGACCGCCAGAGCCTCCCCGAGCCAACCCCGCCCCTCGCCGGACCTCTCTCGTCGCCGGTAAGCCGCGCCACCCTTTTCTTTCTTGCGGGTACTGTTTAAACCTAGGGAAGGACCGCGAGGGAGAAGGAAAGAAGCCTGGGGGGTTCTATGAAATGTCAGTGACTCAAATGAATAGAAACGCGGGGGTATAACTGCGAGAGTTAGTTTGGGAATAACCCAGGGTCCTCGATGCAAAGCAGTTTTTCCAGGAAACCTTTATTAAATCTGATTTTAAATTAAACAGAACTTAAATAATTCATAACTTCTGTTTTATTCATCCAAATTTGGTCAAACCAATTTTGTCAGACTTTAAATAATATAAACTACTTAAGAAAAATATAAAACCCCTATGTGCTACAGAAAACTTTAGGGTTCTGATTTAAATACTGATTTGGCCAAAAGCTAAATAATAGGAGGAAAATAGTTGCACTATTTAACTGAGGTTAAGAAAATTTGGAGCAGTGCATGACCACCTATTGACCTATTTAAAAATGATAAACTCCTCTGTATACCCCATTAAGGTAGAGTTTGCCATTTAATTCACATTATGCTTAAAGTTAAAGAAAATAGGAAAGGTGATTTAAATAAAGAACCAAGGAGTCCCCATATTTTTGTTAGTCTACTTATTCAATGTAGTTCACTAGAAAAATTTATTATACCCTGATTTAGTATAAAATAAATAGGATACCTTTTATTTTAAGAAAACAAGAGAAACTTAGAAAAACCCTAGAAAAATAACCCCAAGGAGAAAACACCTCAAACCTTGGGATAACCAATGAATTGTTATTATGAACATAGGAAAAATATGAAATCTGTTGTTTGATATTTTTCAAATGACAAATTAGTTATAAGCACCTTTTTGGCATAAAACTTTAGAAAATCATAACTAAATAACCATTCCTTAGCTTTCTGTGATTTTTGGCACAGAAGCTTATTATTACTATTAGATGCCAACAAAAATAACCCTTAAGACATAACCCTCCCCTAGTTGAGAGTTGTAGTACAAAGTGACCCAATTGCAAACATTTTGTTATTTTAGTCTAAAGCATAGCCTTTTTATTTTGAACCTCAGATTCCTAGAATAAGCTATAGTGACTCATGGCAACCCACTGTAATTTTTACAGAATTTTTGGAAGAAGTTAACTCACTTTTATAGTTCAAACATGCATTAGAATTCATAAATAGAGAGTAAGGAAAGGGAAATGAATGATGAAAATTATGTGACCCTAGAACCCTTTGCAAGATTTTCCACTGAAAAATATAAGGGAATTACACATCCACTATGCTTATCCTTAACAAAACCTAAACTTAGAATGATAAGCATAAACTAATAAAAGCCACGTATGACCAAGAAACCCTAAGTTACAAACTAACTTAGTTTTCCTTTCTTTAGTATAAAGTTGTTAAATCCTGCATAATCATGACATACATATTCATTGCATTCGATAGATTGCAACCTCGCTGACGGAGAGTACATCCTCGTGCCGGAGAAAGGAGCTGCTCAGGAGGTAGCCCCGGATCCAGCACCAGAGGATCTGCCTGCCACAGCCTTGGAAGGCAAGCCCCGGTTTTATGCATAACCTGTTATTTATGCTATTTTACTATACTTAATGATTGTAGGATTGATTGTGCACTTAAGTGTAGGAGTTGTTTGAAACCCTAGTTGCATGATCTCAGGAATCCTTTTGAGATGGATACTAGTATGCTAGGTCGAGTAGCTGCTTTACTAATTAGGGATCTTGGTAGAAGTCGAGTGATTTTTCTAGCACTCGCGCAAGGTCAGGAATTGATTGTATCCATTTTCATATCGTAATGATGATGGTCTGTGGACAACGGTCCATGGGGATGCATTGTCTACAGGATAAAAATTGGAATAAGGATTAAGGTGTGGTACCTTGTGTCAAGCGTTTGAACGTACTAAGCACATGCCGAGAAATATGGTAAATCGGTAAGCCTAGTAACTGAGTGAACCTGGCAGTGGACATATCCCCTCACGCGACCTGAGACGAGGTCTCCCATTCCGGTTATGGTGGGTACAAGTGCGGTCACTGCACGACGGCAGTCGAGGACAGTGAGGCATTGTACGCCAAGGCGGTGAGCCCTGATCTGTTGACGGGGAATCGATGGGGACGGTTGATGTGTGTGGGGACGGAGTGCCCCTACATGTCTTGTGTTTAGGTTTACCTTGCAAGGATAAAAACTCGATTCGAATCGTCTGCTTCTCGCAGCTAATGAGACTGCTTGATCCATGCTGCTACATTGAGTAACAAGTGGGAATGTGATGAGTTGATATAAGATGTTGTTTGCTAAAAATGTTTGCTACTATGTATGAGTAGATAGTACACATTTAGCCTTAAGAGAGTCACACTTAAACTTGACAAAGTTAAAACTTGATTTAGAAACTCAGTTAGTGCTTTTGGCAACCAAACCCCACAGCCAAACAGCTGCATGTCTAGAGGTAGAGGAGTAGACTCCTCACACCGGGTAAGTCTAGCTGAGTATTAGTATACTTAGCCTTGCTTGTGGCATAATTTTACAGGTTCTCTGGAGGACATGGTTGCTGGAGTGACTTGGCCATCCGCCTTGCCACCGGGTTGGACTGTCGAGTGGGACCCCGCCTCGGCGGAGGAGGAGCATGAGGAGTGATGGGACAGGCTTCCCCATCTCTCTGTTTATTTACCGTTAGTTTTATTCCGCTGCACTTCGAACAATGATGGTTACTTTTGCAAAAACTCTGATGATGATGTAATAATTTAATACTCTTACATGCATGGTTTTATGCTTTATTGTATTTGCTCTGTGACTCACCATCGAGTGAGATTGTGGTACTTGATCCTGTCAGTGGCCGTGTCGGACTAGATCCGAGGGATTGACAGATTATTCCCAGTTAAGTGTGGTCTAGCCTCTAAGGCAGGGCTTAGGCACTTAAGTTGGAATAATTTGGGCAGTTCCGCCACAGTGTCGATGTAGGCCTGCTGACCGAGGACCTTTTAACTGGTCACATGCCTCGTCATGGGTAAGTCTTGCCTCGGGCAGACTAAGGCCAGAATAAGATAACACGGAATGGGCGTGGAGCGGTGGCGAGAGTAGCGTGTACCCTCTGTGGCAAGAGGCTGGACAGTGGTGTATCTGTGCTCTCGGTTCGCGTGAACCTGATCTGGTCTTAAGAACACCGGTGGCGGGTTGACATATGCAAGGGTTAAGTGCTACATATGTCGTGTGATCGGAGATCCTCAGCTGAGTATAATCGATTCGGATCGCCGTACCTCCGCGGTTATGGAGACTTGGCCACTAACCTATACGTAGAATTCCACTAAAGATAAAGGGATTGATGAGAAACTGGCTAGTGTAGGACAAGTGTTTGAACTAGAGTAGAAAGAACTCTAGACACAGGTAATTTACTAACCTGACAATAAAACTGGATTTTAAGGATCCACTTTAGTAAGCAATTCTGCAAACAGAGTTTTGATTATTGAAAGGCCTTACCTTGACTCCCATATAACCAGCATACCCTTGAGAGTCTTTTCTTTAGTCGGATAAGACTTGCGGAGTAATTCCCTACTCAGGGTTTATTCCCCCGTTGTTTTTAGGTGAGGAGACAACAAACTTTTGTTGTTTTTGTACCAAGGTGATGAAAAATGAAGACAATCAAGAATGAAGCTGCTGGAGGACCGAGTCCTCCTTAAAAACTTTTATGTAAAGAACTTAATGGGAGGAGTTTTTGCCTCCCAGGTATTGTAATAATACTTTTCAGCACTCGCTTTATACTCTGGTCTATAATAAATGACTTACTCTTACTTTTTAAATAAATGTAAGTTTATGTAATCACTTCCGCATCTCCGACGAACATATTGTCTGTCAGATGGGTGAAACGTTCCTGGAAAGGTAAGAGAAAAGATACCGAACTTGTCAAGTGATTCAGGAACATCTATAGGGTTGTCTGATGTCTGTTGGACAAGGACAACTGTAGGTGGGCCTAATGACTTGGGAGGTTCCGTCACAGCTTCGAGTGAATTTAAAATTAGTGTGGTAAATGTGTAATCGACGAAAAACCCGGATTCGTATTCGTTAATCAATGTAGTGAATATGAGCTAAATTTATTATTGGCGCGCAAGTTGTTAGCCGAATTGTTAGATAGATTAAATAAATATGTCTGATGTGAAATAAAATTAAATTAATTCTTGGTAAGCAAAGTGGTATAAGTTATAAAGCGAGGGATAAGTTTAGCATTTAATTAATTAGCTGATGAGTTGTGTTTTGGCTAATTATGTTTAGTGTGTATGCTTTGTTGTTCGTGATGTTTGCGTTAGGTTCGTTTAATTTAGAGAAGCGTGATTATTGCGCATAGTCGTATATCGATAACTAGTATTTCCGTATGAAGTTGTACAACGCCTCGCTGCTAAGTATTTAATTCGCTATCGCGTAGCACTATTTAGGTTTGTAATATTCCTGTCTATATGCATTCATGTGCATAATGCATTTCATTCAGGTGCGTTAATTAATCACGTGATGCGGAGAACCAGAACTGAGTCGACCACAAAAAGCTGGAAAGTGTGAGCTTCTCCGAGAGATGATGCTGATGAACGAACCGGAAGATGGATAATCTGAACGAGTGCCAACACAAAAAGATGGTCGTCAAGTGATCGACGCCTAACAACACTAACGTAGTGTTTATTCCAGGCAAGCCCCGGTGCATGCAACCCCTTCCTTGTGTTTTTAAATTATTTTTACACGCTTTAAGTCTAGTGAAATGTGCATTAGGTTTATAGGAGTGCTTGGAAACCCTTTGATGCATTGCCTTCCTTGATATCCATACCTTTATAGATACTTCTGGTAAAGTATCAAAATATGATTTACAAAAATGCTTAGCCCTGCTCAGATCTTGTGGATAGAGGTTGTCTTTTGCATTAAGGCCTAGCTCAGGGGTTATCCTGAGGAAAGATGGCTTCTACCTGCAAGAATATTTTCGTTGTGAGCGTGGTGGGATCTTACTGCAAAGTTCCCTTTGATGCTCTTTTCATCGTTAGGAACACAACACAATCCTAAGGGTTGAAGTACTTAAATCGAGACTTAGGCTAGGAATAGGTGATGCTCCACCCAGGTTAATTAAGGATTGGATGCGTATGTAGGCTTGTAGGATCAAGGACTATCTTAACTGGCCACATGCCCTGGATATGGGACAGGGTAAGCTTTTCCTCGGGCAGACTAATACCAGAATAAGATGACACACAATGGGAGTGGAGAGATGGCAAGAGTAGCGTGTACCCTCCGTGGCAAGAGGCTGGATGGTGGTGTATCTGTGCTCTCGGTTGGCATGAACTTGATCTGGTCTTAAGAACCCCGGTGGCGAGTTGACATATGCAAGGGTTAAGTGCTACATATGTCGTGTGGTTAGAGATCCTCAGCTGAGTAAATCGATTTGGATCCCCGTTATATCCCCGGACAGTGGAGACTTGGTCACTGACCTGCAACCTAAGTCAGGATGTGAACCTCATGAATAAAAATGATGTTGTATTGATGAGATGGTGAAATTAGACCAGATGCAAATAGAGTCTATTAATATTTAATCTGACATTAAAATATTGAGAGTAAGGACTCACTTTAGTAAGCTATTTCTGCAAAAGTATCTAATTTGATTCTTGCTAAAACTTTTCCTTGATTCCCAAATCCAGCATACCCTTGAGAGTCTTTTCTTTAGTCAGGAAAGTCTTGCTGAGTAATTCCGTACTCAGGGTTTCATTCCCTGTTGTTTTTCAGGTTATAGTTTTGTGCTGCTGTTGATGGTGTTAAATGCCGGTGGGATCGGCGTTCTTATATAAGTATACTCTGGTTTACCTTCTTATGAGGATTGTCCCTTGAGCTAGCATATATTTCAAACTTACACTATTGTAATCACTCCGATAAACATAAAGTAAAATTTGATGTAACTTGTAGAATTTGGTAATAAGATTTCCGCTGCAAACTGTTGGTGTGTGATTTGTGTTACTTAATCTTGCGGTCCTGGTTGTAAGTGGTTTATCCGAGGTCCTTGGGGCACTCGGGCGGATCCTGTTAAGTTATCTGGTGCACATGCATAGTAGTCTAAGGTCTTTGAGACAAGGACAGGTGCATGTGGGCCCAATAACTTGGGAGGTTCTGCCACATCTGGTATCGGAGCAGGATTAAGTATATACTGTCACATACGTATTTTCAAAACAAAAGTTTTGGTTTTGAAAAACCTATTTTCAACTGAACACATTGTTTGGCTTTGAAAAACAGTTTTGAAAAAGAAAACTATAATTCTAGCGACATCCTCTGTTAAGCCCTAAATTAAGGACTATTAGGTGGCTTAGTTGAAAACAATTACCTACAACCGGGTGGATATTGCATACATGTGTAATGTTATTTTTGAGGCCATTCAATTTTGAATGGATCGACGCTCAAGGTAAGGTGAAATGTGAGAGCATGACCGAACAACCGTCGGTCTAGGGAAGAGTGTAAAAAAAGCGCTTGATTATATACATGTTCTACATATGTATATATGAAGGCTGCGATGTGGAGTAATTACTTTTCAGGAATTCAGTACCCCATGGATGTGTATGGGTAGACAGACATGGGAATACTGAGAAGTGTATTGTACTTGTAACGACGCACCTACGCTCAGGTAAGAAGATGAGTTACCATAATGAGTTGCCCTATGGTTAAAGTGTGGCAACGACGCCTATGCGTGGCTCGGCGCTTAATAAAGAGCTAGCCTCCATATAGCAATATATGGAGTATAAACTGTGATAAACTGTCATGTGTGAACTGCATCATGGGAATTGGGCTGTGATGGATTTTTCTGCAGGTACACTAACCTCGAAAACGTATGTGTAGCTGACGACTAGCAAAATATCGAGAGAGAACGTATGCCACCGAAATAGTACGCTATTGCCACATTATGTTGGCAAAATCAGTGAGGACGAATAAGACGAGCATGCATCCTGAATGTTGCATCATGTTTGTCACATATACACCCAAAATACTTCTCTCGTCCTTATTCCAGTAAACAGTGATTGTAGATAATGTGGTGTAATGCTGTATTATAAACTTCGTTGAAATAGCTGTCCTCTGTTCTTTAGGTAATCTTTTAGGTGTTATATGTGTTTGCTCTTGTACTTGATGTGCCGATAGAAGGTTGTGACCTGTTTGCCTAAACCCAAATCTAGGCCATGTTCTTATTTACTAAACCATGACCCAAAGTTGATTTTTCCGTTATCACTCCATGACCAAACACATAAAAAAATAAATGCCTAGATAATTTCTTTGTTGGACCTAAAGTGTACCCGGACTTGAAACAAGAGTCTCGAGTCATGTCTCCATCCTAAACCATGTCCTTATTCGGTTGGTGCAAGCTGATATCCCTAATTCCAGTTTGCCTCTTCCTGAGGATCACATCGTTGCTTTATCAATTTGACCTAGAAAAGACAAGTATGATCATTTTCTTGAATTTGATGCCTTTGGTTTCCCAATCTTCTCGAAGGCATACCAACTTAATTTTATGATTGTTTTCCCTCCATATCTAATCAGATACTAATCCTTGACTTTGTAATCTCTACGATGGGCATAGAAATATGCTTGGGGCTGAAGTAACAGTCTCCCATCGTGCTCCTTTCATTAAGTTAAATATAGCCATTTCTTGCTTGTTTCATTGGGCCATGATCTATTTGGCTCTCTACTTGCAACCGCTCTTAACAAGTGGAGTATCTCTTTGTATATTGTCACTCTTGCCTAATCCATTGGTGCCGCGCGAGATTTCTCATTGGGTACGTCTGTTAATCGTGTTGTGACTAAAACCAATGGTACCGCGATGAAACCGAGGGCCTCCTGTGAATGTACACACATGGATGTGTTGCTTGGCACGCGCTGGTATCACGGTTAGTAGTTGTAATCCATTATGGGACTATATCAATGTGTTATCTTGGCACAATCTATTTTTGCTACGTGAGATTCTGTATTGATGCCAGTTCGGTAATGGTGTCATGATTAAGGACTTATGGTGCCGCAGCAAAACTGAGAGCCCCTTGTGGATGTACACGCAAGGTTATGCTGCTTGGCGCATGCGGGTATCGAAGTCTCTAGTCAGGATCCATTGCGGAACTACACCAATAAGTTATCTTCCGTAGATCTCCTCCTTGAAATGATTTCGGTGTTGTTTGTCAAAGTGATCAAGCAACATATATCATCTCTATTGGATCAAAAGGGCATATCACTTTCATGTGTGGTCTTATTCCTTTGATCTTGGTAGTGACTACTCATACAAGTTCCCTTTACATCATTTGTGTAAAGGCGAAGCCTTGGAGCTTTTTAGTGTCGAGAGACAACTGATTAGCTCTCAAAATGGAGATCTATTTCCCCTACTGCTGAGATGCATGAGTTTGTTCATTCGCTCTCTTATTTAATTCATGTATTCCCTAACCAAGTGGATAATTCATCTCGCATGAAGAAACGGATGAACAACATGATCAAATGGCTTTCTACCCCAAATGCATGATTTTTTTTCTAGCAAATGTGAACTCTCAACCCTTGGCTTACCAATGGTACTGAGAGGACCAGCTCAATGTCAAAAGTAGTTCAACAAGTTGGTTTTACTAACTTGTAACTGCTCAATGAACAAAGGTTGAGTTTAGAGATCGTTTTATCGAGTTGTCTAAACTCACTTTGGTTCAACCCATCTCAAGAAAGTACTTATAAGAATCGGGATTAAAGTTGGCCAGTAACCACCTAGTCATCGCTCTAGTTATGCCTCGATCACCTCACGTGTGCTTTTCCAGCATGTGTGATCAAGTCGAGCCATGATTAGTGCTGGATAAAATGGACTGGTTGCAAAGTCCACATCTACAGATCCCTCCGCTGGTGATTCTCTCGAATCTATACCATCTTTCGTGGACTAGAATTCTCGGGTTAGCCATATGTTAACCGCGACAGTATTCGACATCCACACCTGTCCCCTATGCTATGAATTTCCTGTAACCACTTGTTGGTAAACCTCTTTTTGTGTGTTTTACCCAAGAGGTTGCATCTGATTCTGTTTGGGTAAAGTCGCATACCCACCGCTCGCTCAACAGACTCAGATAGTACAGTGTCATCAGAAAAAGCAAACTGCACACATGGAACCATATGTGTTCTTCTGGCAGACAGCGTCTCTATTGGTGGACATATCTAAATTAGCCTAAGGTGATACATGTTATGTCCACTAGAGAAACAACATCCTGAGACACTCGCCTTTGCTTGGAAATGTCTCATGATTATCGCTGATATGGATATGGGTTACATGCTTCTCTACTCTTAAAAGTCTTTCGCTCCGAATCTCGGGACGAGATTCTTTTAAGGGGGAGGGTTGTAACACCCCAGGTGTTTATCGTCCGCTCGACAACGAGTATGGATTTAAGCATGTAATATCAGTGGATGAAACAGATGTTAAATTTAATCATCTTCGTCTATCGTGATTTTAATATCGCATCTATTTCGTCTGTCGCGAGTTCGACATCATTTTTATTTTTATCTATCCGGGTTCTTCCTAAATTTTTATGTTGTTCAGAACATCGTTGTTCCGAAAATCGATGTGTTCGGTGAATATTTAAAATTCACCGCTCACGCAAACACGAAATTGGAAATTCAGTCATGTCCCCCGATTTCATCTCAAACAGATTAAGTAGAACTCGACAACTAAAGTTTTTAGTGCAAAATCCATGTCTGGACAGCGCACAGACTCTCGCCCACGTATGCGATGCGTGACGTCGTTTCCGGAAAGGATCGCAATCTCGTTGCCGCATCGATATCATGCATTTATTTCGCGATATGTCGAGTCTTGTGCCTATTTAAAAGTCATAAATTAAGAGAAGATGAATTTCGGAAGTACTAGTAATTATAATTCGGATCTTACTAGTTTGGATCGACGTGTATTCGATTCAAATTGAATTTAAAACTTTAAGTTGAATTCAGACCAGTGTGAGTTTGATTAAAATTCGAATTCAAAAGTACGGCAAATTTAAAACATCTGAATCTTTTGTGATTTAAAGTTAAATTAAATTACGCCATAATCAGAAGATCAAAACTATGAATAATTATTGCACTAAAAATATGAATTGAAGCGGAGATTATAGAATAAATCGTGCACGAGGTTGATAATCAAGGGCGTGTTCGGCTGGCTTGTAGCCGACACTGTTGCAGCTGTTTGGACTGCTGCAGCTGCAATCCATAGAGAGAAAAATACTGTAGAAGCCGCAGCAAGCCGCAGCGAACAGCCTGCAAGTATTTGGATATATATACACAAATTATCGAACTATGAGAATACGCACCAAATCAAACGCAGTCTAAAATAGTGTTGTTGATATTCTTTCGATACGATCTGTTCGAATCTTGTCTAGATCCAAATCCCTAAGCACTATTCTTTTGTAAAAAAAGGATAAAAATCTTCAATACAACTGTTATCACATCCGTTGGTCTTTTCTTTACTCCTTTAATCCTTATCTGCTTCAATGATATTTCCTGGCGTCATCGTTTTTATCTCCTCCCTATATATTTATTTTCACTTGCTGCCTTATCTCCACACGCACAGATTTTTCTTCTCGCCGCCCAGCCGTTCCTATCACTACCGATCTCCTTTGATTTTTTCCCGTCGTGTACGGCTAGTGGCTTGTCCCATCGCGCGTCGTACTTAGATTTTTCTGCAGCTGTAAGCTCCAACCTCCATCTTCTTGCTCGAGCACGCAGCGCTCCCTCCAGCACCAGCGCCCAGCTGCTTCTTCTCCCACGCGCGCTTCTCTCTAGCGCCCAGTCTCTCGTGCGCACGTCTGGAGCTCCACGCTTGCCCCTACCCAGGTCCGAGTGCCTTTGTTCTCTCCTCTCTGTCCGTCTGGTGGCAAGCCGTCGTGTGCCCCTACGCGCGCCTGCTCCCTTCCCAACTCCCTCTGCTCCTCTCTCTCTCCCATGGCTACTCCCTGGTGCCGCGCCCCTGGTTCCTGCCATGGCCGTCGTTCCCTAGTCAGAGTGGATTTTCTGCTCGGCTCCCTGCATCCATGGCGATTTCCCCCTGCTCGGCACCGCCTGGAGCTTCTGTGCCGCATGTCCCCAGCCCTGCTCCTCGTTCCTTCCTCCGCGCGTGCCCTGCCTCCCAAGGCAGCCGTCCGGCTGCTCGGCCCTGCCATCTCCATGGTGCTCGGTCACCCCTTCTCTCTCTATTTCCAATTCCAGCTTGCGGCGCTCCCTACTGCAGCTTGCTCGGTCGCGCCCCTCTGGTCGCCTGCTCTAGCTCCCATGGCACCCTCCACTCTGTTGCCGCGCAGCCTCGCCTACTCTCTGCTTCTCTCCACACGGCTCTCAGGTCTCCGGCTGCCAGAGCGCAAAGTTCCCCTGTGGCCGCGCCAACTCAGCGTTCTCCCTGCACTCTGCGGTCTCATCAAGCCCCAGCCGCGCGCGCGAGTTCCTCTGCTGGTTGCGCATCGGGATCCTGGCCGCGCACCCTTCCTGCTGTCGCGCTCGGTCTTCGTCCCTGTCGCACCGATCTGCGCTCGTCCGTGGCCGTCGAACCCGCCTAGCTCCTTACACGGCCATGGCCCTGGTCATCGCATCGCTGTGCGCAGCGGTGGCGTGGTGCGTATGGGTCGTGGGCATGGTCAGACGACGCGAGATCTGGGCACGTCGTCGTTTCATTATACCCAGCGTCGTGACTTTTGTACCAGTCGTCAATTTTCTATTCGCCACGGCGTCAAGCTCCTCCCGTCCGTGCCAGCCATCAAGTTCTGCTTTCGCTTCCGTGCCGCACGCACTCATCTTTGCTAGCTGGCCATGCACCTCACTCCGCTTTTCTGATTCCGCCAGTCACCATTGCTCGTCCGCGTCAAGACATCCCTCGCCGTGGTTCAGCTCGCTAGTTCGTCGTTATTCATCTCCGTGTCGGGTCTACAACAATATTGTAGATCCCTCCTAGTTACTTGTCGTTGTTCCGTCATCTCAATGCCATTCCCTACGTGACATCTCTGAATTATGATCACGCAGACAAAAGAATCCCCAAGAAAGATGTCCAAAGATTTGATGGTGGTGTGCGTGAAGTTCGTGTGGCCCCTGCCAAGCGCTCGACAAATTGTTTGAATCGGAAAATCATTACCGACCTCGCGGATTCGAGTCAGCTGTTGGAATGGTAAGTTGATTCGTTATTCCAGTCGACTAGGTACAATATTTATTAGATTGCCTGAGTCGTTTACGGTGATTTCATCGGTAGTCGTACATGTTGCTGATCGCTTGCTTTATAATAGTTATTACATTCTATGTGATTTGCTTGGGTTATTAGTTTCGAGTGAATTTAAAATTAGTGTGGTAAACGTGTAATCGATGAAAAACCCGGATTCGTATTCGTTAATCAATGTAGTGAATCTCAGCTAAATTTATAGATAGATTAAATAAATATGTCTGATGTGAAATAAAATTAAATTAATTCTTGGTAAGCAAAGTGGTATAAGTTATAAAGCGAGGGATAAGTTTAGCATTTAATTAATTAGCTAATGAGTTGTGTTTAGGCTAATTATGTTTAGTGTGTATGCTTTGTTGTTCGTGATTTTTGCGTTAGGTTCGTTTAATTTAGAGAAGCGTGATTATTGCGCGTAGTCGTATATCGATAACTAGTATTTCCGTATGAAGTTGTACAACGTCTCACATCTAAGTATTTAATTCGCTATCGTGTAGCACTATTTAGGTTTGTAATATTCCTGTCTATATGCATTCATGTGCATAATGCATTTCATTCAGGAGCGTTAATTAATCACGTGATGCGGAGAACCAGAACTGAGTCGACCACAAGATGCTGGAAAGCGTGAGCTTCTCCGAGAGATGATGCTGATGAACGAACCGGAAGATGGATAATCTGAACGAGTGCCAACACATAAAGATGGTCGTCAAGTGATCGACGTCTAACAACACTAACGTAGTGTTTATTCGAGGCAAGCCCCGGTGCATGCAACCCCTTCCTTGTGTTTTTAAATTATTTTTACATGCTTTAAGTCTAGTGAAATTTGCATTAGGTTTATAGGAGTGCTTGGAAACCCTTTGATGCATTGCCTTCCTTGATATCCATACCTTTATAGATACTTCTGGTAAAGTATCAAAAATATGATTTACAAAAATGCTTAGCCCTGCTCAGATCTTGTGGATAGAGGTTGTCTTTTGCATTAAGGCCTAGCTCAGGGGTTATCCTGAGGAAAGATGGCTTCTACCTACAAGAATATTTTCATTGAGAGCGTGGTGGGATCTTACTGCAAAGTTCCCTTTGATGCTCTTTTCATCCTTAGGAACAAAAAACAATCCTAAGGGTGGAAATACTTAACTCGAGACTTGGGCTAGGAAAGGTGATGCTCCACCCAGGTTAATTAAGGATTGGATGCGTATGTAGGCTTGTATGATCAAGGCCTATCTTAACTGGCCACATGCCCTAGATATGGGACAGGGTAAGCTTTGCCTCGCGCAGACTAATACCAGAATAAGATAACACGCAATGGGAGTGGAGAGATGGCGAGAGTAGCGTGTACCCTTCGTGGCAAGAGGTTGGACGATGGTGTATCTGTGCTCTCGGTTGGCGTGAACCTGATCTGGTCTTAAGAACCCCGGTGGCGAGTTGACATATGCAAGGGTTAAGTGCTACATATGTCGTGTGGTTAGAGATCCTCAGCTGAGTAAATCGATTCGGATCGCCATTATATCCCCAAACAGTGGAGACTTGGTCACTGACCTGCAACCTAAGTCAGGATGTGAACCTCATGAATAAAAATGATATTGTATTGATGAGATGGTGAAATTAGACCAGATGCAAATAGAGTCTATTAATATTTAATCTGACGTTAAAATATTGAAAGTAAGGACTCACTTTAGTAAGCTATTTCTACAAAAGTATCTAATTTGATTCTTGCTAAAACTTTTCCTTGATTCCTAAATCCAGCATACCCTTGAGAGTCTTTTCTTTAGTCGGGTAAGTCTTGCTGAGTAATTCCGTACTGAGGGTTTTATTCCCTGTTGTTTTTCAGGTTATAGTTTTGTGCTGTTGTTGATGGTGTTAAGTGCCGGTGGGATCGACCTTCTTATTTAAGTATACTCTGTCTTATCTTCTTACGAGGATTGTCCCTTGAGCTAGCATATATTTCAAACTTACACTATTGTAATCACTCTGATAAACATAAAGTAAAATTTGATGTAACTTGTAGAATTTGGTAATAAGATTTCCGCTGCAAACTGTTGGTGTGTGATTTGTGTTACTTAATCTTGCGGTCCTGGTTGTAAGTGGTTTATCCGAGGTTCTTGGGGCACTCGGACGGATCCTATTAAGTTATCTGGTGCACATGCATAGTAGTCTGAGGTCTTCGAGACAAGGACAGGTGCATGTGGGCCCAATAACTTGGGAGGTTCTGCCACACGGACAGTCCGGTGATTTATAGCCACGTCGCCCTTCTCTTTTCCCGAGAGCGCACAGTTGTCGCCGAGCCAGCCTGGGGCACCGGACAGTCCGGTGTCCCAGGCCCGAGCTGGTGTTGGCTGAACTTTGCCAACTTTTCTCCATTTCAAATCTTCTTTTCTTGGCACTGTTTCTAGCACTTAGATAACCATGTTAATGTTCAAAAAAAATCACTAAGTCTAGAAACATACCTTGTTCTTGATTTCACACTTCTCACTCATTTGGTACATAAGAACTCACTCAATATGTGTTGGACATTTAATCACCAAAATACCTATAGAAATTGCCTAAGGGCACATTTCCCTTTCAATCTCCCCCTTTTTGGTGATTTATGCCAACACATCAAAAAGCAACAAGAGAAGTGCAACATCAATGCAAATGAAGACCAAATTCTCTTTACTTAGGATTTGGCATGTTTGGATCATTCTTTGCCACCACTTGGTTTGTTTTGTAAATCAAATTATTTTTCCTATCTCTAAGTCAAACACACTTGTTTGGGCAAGTCGAGAGATATTCCAAGAGTAAAATTGATCAAGTGCCAAAAACTCCCCCTTTTTCCCATAATCAAAATTCTCCCCCATAAGAGACCAAATTTTGCAATAAGAGTATTTTGACAAAAACCAAATTCTAACTCCTCTATTTTCAAAATTCACAAGTGGTTGGCTGATCCATTTTGCTTTGGCCTTAATTTCTCCCCCTTTGGCATTAAGCACCAAAACGGGATCACTCTTGGCCCTTTAACCCCATTGCCTTACCAAAATGTCAATTACGAGTAAAAAGGCAATGAGAACACAAGTATAAACTTGGAAGTAAATACACTAATACTGGAGTGCAGTGGAAGTCTTGTCGTCGTCCAAGTTCATTTTCCCTTTCAATGTACCTTCGAGACTACATCAAGTGTACTCAAGCAAACAAGTAAGTCTTAAAGGGATCAAGTTGTAGCACATCTCCCCCTAAATATGTGCAACCTTGGCATATGGACTTGTGAGGTCCAGGGATGACTTGTACAACTTGAGCACTATAAATAGACAATAATTGATTTAAATGCTCAAAGTAACATGATCAAAGGCATAGTGCATGCCATAGATCAATCCAAGTTACGCGAATCTAAGACATTTAGCTCACTACGCAACCTGCAAAACGTTTTCTCATCCAAAGGCTTGGTGAAGATATCGGCTAGCTGGTTCTCGGTGCTAATATGATAAATATCGATATCTCCCTTTTGCTGGTGATCTCTCAGGAAGTGATGTCGGATGTCTATGTGCTTAGTGCGGCTGTGTTCAACAGGATTATCCACCAAGCGGATTGCACTCTCATTGTCACATAGGAGTGGGACTTTGCTCAGATTGTAGCCAAAGTCCCGAAGGGTTTGTCTCATCCAAAGTAGTTGCGCGCAACATTGTCCTACAACAACGTACTCGGCCTCAACGGTCGATAGGGCAATAGATGTTTGTTTCTTGGAACTCCAGGACACCAGGGACCTTCCTAGGAATTGGCACGTCCCTGATGTGCTCTTCCTATCAACCTTGCACCCGGCATAGTAGGAGTTTGCGTATCCAATCAAGTCAAAGGTAGACCCCTCTGGATACCAAATCCCGAAGCAAGGCGTAGAAACTAAATACCTAAGAATTCGCTTAACAGCCACAAGGTGACATTCCTTGGGGTCGGATTGAAATCTAGCACACATGCATACACTAAGCATAATGTCCAGTCTACTAGCACAAAGATAAAGTAATGAACCTATCATTGACAGTATGCCTTTTGATCAATGAACTTACCTCCTTTGTTGAGGTCGAGATGCCCGTCAGTTCCTATCGGTGTCTTCGCGGGCTTGGCGTCCTTCATCCCAAACCTCTTGAGAAGATCTTGAGTGTACTTCGTTTGGGAGATGAAAGTGTCATCCCTGAGTTGCTTCACTTGGAATCCAAGAAAGTAAGTCAACTCACCCATCATCGACATCTCGAACTTTTGCATCATTACCCTGCTAAACTCCTCACAAGACTTTTGATTAGTAGAACCAAATGTTATGTCATCGACATAAATTTGGCAAACAAAAAGATCACCATTGCATGTCTTTGTGAAAAGAGTGGGATTGGCTTTCCCAAACTTGAAAGCGTTAGAAATAAGGAAATCTCTAAGGCATTCATACCATGCTCTTGGGGCTTGCTTAAGTCCATAGAGCACCTTAGAGAGCTTATATACATGGTTGGGATACCTATCATCCTCAAAGCCAGGGGGTTGTTTGTAACACCCCTGGTGTTACTGTAACTAAAACTTGAGCATGGCATCATAAACATTGGCATTGCATATGTTTGACACACCTAGAGTGCATTCACTAGGTAAAAATTTCAAACAAGTTGTATTGTTTTGGTGTTTTGCAAATAGAACCCTGGAATAGGGGACTTAGCCCTAAATAGGGATTAAAGGGTAAAACATAACCCAAATTGAGAAAACCTAAAAGCTTTAGGGGAATATTCATAAAATGTTCCCAAGAATGAACTTGAATCACATTTATACCCCTGAGATACCAAAATTCCCCATTTGAACCCTGGGAAAACCCTAAGTCCAAACCCTAGGGGCCTATGTGCAAAAACAGTGCACATTTGGACTAAAGTGTAAAAACTACTATGTTAAAGCATATAAAGTCACATGGTTCACATTTAGGAAGATTTACAAGCCAAACCCTAAGTTTTGGATTCATTTGCAAAAAGGACCCCAATTGAGATTTCACTCTAAGTCTGAATTTCAGAGTTGAGGGCTCAACTTTTGAGCTTTGTAACTTTCAAACT
Organism: Zea luxurians; assembly: GCA_029449295.1. Taxonomy (NCBI): domain Eukaryota; kingdom Viridiplantae; phylum Streptophyta; class Magnoliopsida; order Poales; family Poaceae; genus Zea; species Zea luxurians. The sequence continues at coordinate 8,661,599 of JAOPSE010000035.1, forward strand.
CTAGGGTCTTTGCCCTATGTCATCACATCAAAGTTGTAGACCAATCATAGGAGAACAACTTTGCTTAAGAGTGTGAGCTCAGTTGTTGAGAAAAATCTAGAGATAATTAAGCCCAAAGTTGGACTGTCAGACTACTTAAATTCTAAAATCAGACTGACAGTGGACTGACATCAACTTCAAGCCCAATTTCAGGCATGATCCATTGGCTTTTTGTGGCAACACCATATAGCAATGTTGTAGATGGTATATTTCTCTACAGTTTTGCTTCAGAGTGTTGATCACGTTGCCATATGAATCTGGGAGAAAACGGTGCTCCAAGATGCTCTGTCAGGCGACTGAATGGGGATTCTGATGGTACAGTAGCCGATATGGATCAGACTGCCAGCGTAGCTTGCTCACCGCCGACGACCGATTTCCACCGCGATTCGTGCCGCCGCCGGTCCAATTTGTGCTCGGGGTGTGTGGATAGCGCTCGGGTTCCCAGAAACATCACCGCCGTGGATAACTCCGGTCACTAAACAAGTCTGACCACCGTACCAAGTTGCCACGGTCACTGCGGATAGCTTCGCCGGTGAACCGCCGCCTCTCAGCCTTGTGCCGAGTGGTTTTACCTTTCCACCGAGTCGCCGTGACTCGCTATGGCTATCCAATCGTCGCCGATGAGGTCGCCACGACGGTGGACACGAATTCATGCGTGCCAGTAACTCCCTGCCCTTCTGACCACCGCGCATTCCCCATTGAAATTCTTGGCCACCACTTGCGAGCACTACAAATTGAGCCCGTGGCTAGCTTCGCAACATCATCACCCACCCAGCCACCGAGAATCGCTAGCAATCGTGCACCAGTGAGCTTGAATTTTGGTTTCCCCCAAATCAAGTTTCCACCACCCCGAAACCAACCTCACCGCGGCCAGCCCCATTCCGGTCAGTTCATCATCCCCTCTCCCTCGTTTAAGCCTTCTCATATGTCTATGATGCTTGCCGAACCACCAATTTGGACTGAAAGATTACCAATCACCGGGAACACGATCAAATGCTCATAACCTTCGCTGCTCTCGTGGGCAGAATAGAATAGGTCATCATTCGAGCAATTAAGTTAGGGGAAACATTCTCTAGGTCATGGATTTGGTTTAGTCCGAAGCTGAGCACCGGTCTTGGCCTTCTTCGGCCGGTCTAGCTCACCGGAGTTGGGCTTCCCGTGCGGAGCGCCGTTGGGGACCGGTCGGCGTAAAGAAATAGAATTTCTAGGACCTCGGTGCAAGTTGTCAATGACTCATAAGCATAGTAACCGAACCCAACTCCCATTAGTCAAAACCCCGAGGGCCCTTCTGCAAGATTGCCATCGCGGGTGCGAGCGCGCGACCCTGTTTCCTGTGTAGTTGGGCTGTCTTGGGCTGAAACCGGTCCATCACTGTTTAAACCTTTTCTTTTTCTTTTTCAGTAGAGCTTTGGAAATCTGTTATAAATTGTAGAAAAATCCTAAAATTGTCAGACCAATTTTCCTAGACCTCTTATTTTCCATAGTATTTAATAAAAATAATTTCATGATTTTTATATTAAATAAGGAATTTTGGGGTATTTAAAATAGCCTAAAGCATTGATTCTGGATTTTTAGAAAATAGATAATAAGTCCAAAAATGATCAAACTTTTTATATAAGCTCTACGCATTAGTTAGAAGTCTTGGGTAGAGTTTGGTTTGATTTGGACCTTGTTTGATAACTAGAACCCAAACCCCCCACCCCTGCCCTTTGAAATCCTTTACTGACTCCGGAAACCCTAAGTTCTCGGAGTTCCATGAAGGAAAGTTGTATTCAAGACCTAGATAATAAATTCTTATTATCTTTGCACTCTCATGAGCATTACATGGCATTCATTCTTATATACACATATGTATGATTATGTTTAGAAAACGAAGAAGAGTTCGAAGTGACTGAAGAGAAGACACCACCACCTTTGGAATCTCAGGCAGGGACTTGTCTCTACTTTGACATCTGCGGGCCCGAGCCTGACTCACCCACTAACGAAGGCAAGCCCCGGTGCATTTGCCACCTTCCTTGATGTTTTTAAAATCTTTCTCACTTGCTTGCTGCATTAAGTAATAGGAGTTGATTGCTAAACAATTCCTGCATTACCTTCCTTGATCTTGATTACCTTCCTTGATACCCTGTTTTACAAAAGGTTTTTACTATGCTTAGTATTGCTCTAGCAAAACAAAAGGTTTTGTTTTTCAAAAGGTGATTGGCAAAGTGGGTGGTATGTTTTTGAAAATAAAACTTGATGGTGGATCCATCACGACCGTGATGGATTCAACATCGAAAAAGATGTACCTCTGCCAGGTACCAAGTTTTTAGGTTTAAATGATTAAGCTGAGACCAGGCGGGTGACTTGCACGAGAAGAGAGTCTCGGTGTAGTGTCTCCGTCTGAGTCGTTTAAGGACCGTCTCGATGTAGGCTTGCTGACCGAGGACCCTTTAGCTGGTCACATGCCTCGTCATGGGTAAGCCTTGCCTCGGGCAGACTAAGGCCAGAATAAGATAACACGAAATGGGCGTGGAGCGGTGGCGAGAGTAGCGTGTACCCTCCGTGGCAAGAGGCTGGACGGTGGTGTATCTGTGCTCTCGGTTCGCGTGAACCTGATCTGGTCTTAAGAACCCTAGTGGCAGGTTGACATATGCAAGGGTTAAGTGCTACATATGTCGTGTGATTGGAGATTCTCAGCTGAGTATAATCGATACGGATCGCCGTACCTTCGCGATTATGAAGACTTGGTCACTGCCCTATACGTAGAAAACCAGTAAAGATGTAGGATGGATTAAGAAATTGGCTAGTTCAGGACAAGTTATTGAACTAAGGTAGAAAGAACTCTAGATGCAGGTAATTTTACTTGACCATAAAACTGGATTTTTAAGGATCCACTTTTAGTAAGCATTTATGCAAAACAGAGTCTTTGATTTTGAGATACCTTACCTTGACTCCCTTATAACCAGCATACCCTTGAGAGTCTTTTCTTTAGTAAGGTAAGACTTGCTGAGTAATTCCGTACTCAGGGTTTATTCCCCCATTGTTTTTAGGTGAGGAAGCAGCAAATTTTTGTTGCTTTTGTACCAAGGTGGTTCCAAAGGAAGAAAAACAAGAGTGAAGCTGCGGGAGGACATGGTCCTCCATAAAAATTTTTATGTAAAAACTATCGGGAGGAGTTTTTGCCCTCCCTTGGTGTTGTAAAAATACTACTCAGCACTCATTTTATAACTCTGGTCTGTAATAAGTAACTTGGTCTTACTTTCTAAATAAATGTAAGTTTATGTAATCGCTTCCGCATTTCTATATCTCCGATGTTCTGTAATGTCTGCAAGATGGGTGAAACGTTCCTAGAAAGGTAAGAAAGAAGATACCGAACTTGTCAAGTGATTCAGGAACATCTACAGGGTTGTCTGATGTCTGTTGGACAAGGACAACTGTAGGTGGGCCTAATGACTTGGGAGGTTCCGTCACATTGTTCCACGTATACCTCCTCCTTGATTGGCCCATCGAGGAAAGCGTTCTTCACGTCCATTTGGAACAGCCTAAAGGAGTGGTGAGCATCATAGGCTAATAAAATTTGAATTGACTCTAGCCTAGCCATAGGAGCAAAAGTCTCCTCGAAATCCAAACCTGCAACTTGGGCATAACTTTTTGCTCGAAATCCTTGTTTCTTGTTACCACCTCGTGCTCATCTTGGTTGTTGTGGAATACCCACTTGTTTCCCACAATATTTTGCTTTGGACGCGGCACCAGGCTCCAGACTTCATTCCTTTTGAAGTTATTGAGCTCTTCCTGCATGGCCAACACCCAGTCCGGATCCTGCAAGGCCTCTTCTATCCTGAAAGGCTCACTAGAAGAGACAAACGAGTAATGCTCACAAAAAGTAGCTAATTGTGAGCGAGTGGTTACTCCCTTGCTGATGTCACCCAAAATCTGGTCGACGGGGTGATGTCTTTGGATTGACGCCCGGACTTGAGTTGGAGGGGCCTGTGGTGCTTCTTCCTCCATAACCTGTTCTTCCTGTGCTCCCCCTTGATCACGTTCCTCTTCTTGAGGTATCTGTCCATCATTTTGAGTTGGGGGATGCACTAGTGTCGAGGAAGAAGGCTGATCTTGTTCTAGTAGTTCCTGTGGTCGCACATCACCTATCGCCATTGTGCGCATTGCGGCCGTTGGAACTTCTTCATCTATATCATCAAGATCAACTTGCTCTCTTGGAGAGCCATTAGTCTCATCAAATACAATGTCGCTAGAGACTTCAACTAATCCCGATGATTTGTTGAAGACTCTATACGCCTTTGTATTTAAGTCATATTCTAGTAAAAACCCTTCTATAGCCTTGGGAGCAAATTTAGAGTGTCTACCTTTCTTCACCAGAATGTAGCATTTGCTTCCAAATACACGAAAGTAAGAGACATTGGGTTTGTTACTGGTAAGGAGTTCGTAGGAGGTCTTCTTGAGGAGATGGTGCAGCTAGAGCCGGTTTATGGCGTGGCAGGTTGTGTTCACAGCTTCCGACCAAAACCGCTCAGGCGTCTTGAACTCTCTAAGCATCGTTCTCGCCATGTCGATTAGCGTCCTATTCTTCCTCTCTACCACACCATTTTGCGGTGGTGTGTAGGGAGCGGAGAACTCGTGCTTGATGCCTTCCTCCTCAAGAAACCTTCGACTCGTAGATTTTTGAACTCGGACCCATTGTCGCTTCTTATCTTCTTCACCTTAAACTCAAACTCATTTTGAGCTCTCCTTAAGAAGTGCTTTAGGGTCTCTTGGGTTTCAGACTTATCTTGTAAAAAGAACACCCAAGTGAAGCGGGAAAAATCATCAACTATTACAAGACCATACTTACTTCCCCCGATGCTTAGGTAGGCAACAGGTCCGAAGAGGTCCATGTGAAGAAGCTCCAGTGGTCTTGATGTCGTCATCACATTCTTGCTGTAATGAGTGCTTCCCACCTGTTTCCCTGCTTGACATGCTGCACAAGGTCTATCTTCCTCAAAACAGACATCGGTTAGTCCTAACACATGATCTCCCTTTAGAAGCTTATGAAGGTTCTTCATCCCAAGGTGTGCTAGACGGTGATGCCACAGCCAGCCCATATTAGTCTTAGTGATTAAGCATGCATCTAGATCGACATTCTCGTTCGAAAAATCAACTAAATAGAGCTTGTCGTCTAATACACCCTTAAAAGCTAATGAACCATCACTCCTTCTAAAGACAGATACGTCTACATTTGTGAATAAATAGTTATAACCCATGTTACAAAATTGGTTCATAGATAAAAAGTTATACCAGATCAATTCAACTAAAAACACATTAGAGATAGAATGCTCGGATGTGATGACTATCTTTCCCAATCCTTTGAACTTGCCTTGGTTCCCATCTCCAAAGATGATCGAATCCTAGGAATCCTTGTTTTTGACGTAGGAGGTGAACATCTTCTTCTCCCCCGTCATGTGGTTCGTGCATCTGTTGTCGATAATTCAGCTTGAGCCCCCGGATGCATAAACCGGCAAGGCAATTTAGGCTTGGGTTTTAGGTACCCAACTCTTGTTGGGTCCCACAAGGTTAGTCACAATAGCTTTTGGAACCCAAATGCACGTTTTGTCTCCCTTGCATTTGGATCCCAACTTCCTAGCAACTATTTTTGTATTTTTACATGATAGCCCAAAAGAAGTATCGCAAGCATGATAAACAGTAGTAGGTCCATTGCAAACTTTTCTAGAGTTCTTAGCTACTGGCCATAGGAGCCTTCCCTTTTCCTTTGAGATCGGAAGACCTTTGGCTTGTTAAGTTCTTGGTTTCCTTTCGAAAACCAAGTCCATCCTTAATTGAGGGGTGTCTACCAACGGTTTAGGCATCCCTAGCAAATTTGAATTTCTCATAATCGTCTTTGAAAGTCTTAAGTTGAGCATTAAGACTTGCAACCTCATTGTTTAATTTTGCAATGGTGATAGCATGTTCATCAAAATTAACATCTTTACACCTATTGTAAATAACTACATGTTCTACACATGAACCAGTTGCATTTGCTTTCTCTAGTTTAGCATTTAATTCATCATTTAACTCCTTTAGACTAGAGATAGATTCATGACAAGTAGACAACTGAGAGGATAGCATTTCATTTCTTTTAATTTCTAGAGCAAGAGATTTTTAAACACTAACAAATTTATCATGTTCCTCATACAAGATATCTTCTTGCTTCTCTAGCAATCTATCCTTTTCATTAAGGGCATCAATTAATTCATTTATCTTGTCTACTTTATTTCTATCTAATCCTTTAAATAAATCAGTATAATCTACTTCATCATCAGATGACTCCTCATCACTAGAAGAAGAGTACTTGGGGGCATCTCGAATGCGTACCTTCTTCTCCTTAGCCATAAGGAAAGTATGGCGTTCGTTGGGGAAGAGCGAAGATTTGTCGAAGGCCAAGGCAGCCAATCCTTCATCGTCGTAGTCGGATAAAGAGCAGTCAGAATCCCATTCCTTTGCAAGGTGCGCCTCGCCCTTTGCCTTCCTGTAACTCTTCTTCTTCTCTTTCTTCCCATGCCTTTCTTGTTCTTGGTCAATATCATTATCGGGGCATTGAGCTATGAAATGGCCAGTCTTACCGCATTTGAAGCAGGAGCGCTTTCCCCTTGACTTTTTTTGTTGGGGTACTCCTTGCGTCCTTTTAGCGCAGTCTTGAAGCGCTTGATGATGAGTACCATCTCATCTTCATTGAGCCCGGCAGCCTCCACTTGTGCCACCTTGCTTGGTAGCGCTTCCCTGCTGCTGGTTGCTTTGAGAGCAACGGGCTATGGCTCGTAGACGGGTAGTGGACTGTTTAGTGCATCATCCACGTATCGAGCTTCTTTCACCATCATACGCCCGCTTATGAATTTTCTAAGTATCTCCTCGGGCGTCATCTTGGTGTACCTAGGGTTTTCATGAATAAGATTCATAAGATGGGGGTCAATAACTGTAAATGACCTGAGCATGAGTCGGACGATGTCATGATCCGTCCATCTTATGCTTCCATAGCTTCGGATTTTGTTGACCAGAGTCTTGAGCCTGTTGTAGGTTTGTGTTGGCTCCTCTCCCCTGATCATCGCGAACCTCCCCAGCTCGGCTTCCACCAGCTCCATTTTGGTAATCATGGTGGCATCATTTCCCTCATGCGATATCTTGAGGGTGTCCCATATTTGTTTGGCGTTGTCCAAGCCGCTCACCTTATTGTATTCATCCCTGCATAGTGATGCTAGCAAAACAGTAGTGGCTTGGGCATTTTTATGAATTTGCTCATTTATAATCATAGGGTTATCAGTACTATCAAAATGCATCCCATTCTCTACAATTTCCCAAATACTAGGATAGAGAGAAAATAGATGACTACGCATTTTATGGCTCCAAAATGAAGTCTTCTCCATCAAAGTGTGGAGGTTTTCCAAGGGGAATTGATAGTAAATGTGCATTTGAATTGTATGGCATGCGAGAATAGTCAAAAGAGTAGTTCTGATTGACCATTTTCTTTTTCGACAAAGAGTCGTCGTCTCTTGGTGAAGAAGAGGAGGCATCGCTGTCGTAGTAGATGATCTTCTTGATGCGCCTCTTCTTCTTCCTGTCCCTCTTCTTGTGACTCGAGCCTAAGTCAGTGGGCTTGTCGTCTCTTGGCTCGTTGAAGATGGACTCCTTTTCCTTGTCGTTGACCACCATCCCCTTTCCCTTAGGATCCATCTCTTCGGGCGGTTAGTCCCTTAGATGAAGAGTACGGCTCCAATACCAATTGAGAGCACCTAGAGGAGGGGTGAATAGGTGATCTTGTAAAATCAAGCACTGAATAGCCACAAGTTTTATTATTTAAGCGTTAGTGTGACCAAGTAGCTATGAAGCGAGTTCTTGTGAACAAAAAAATCACAGAAAAGCAACACAAGAGACACACGATTTTTATCCCGTGGTTCGGCCAAGTAACACTTGCCTACTTCTACGTTGTGGCGTTCCAATGGATGAGGGTTGCACTCAACCCCTTTCAAGTGATCCAATGATCGACTTGAATACCACGATCTTTTATCCTTTGATTGTACTTCACGTTTGCGAGGAATCTCCACAAGTTGGAGTCTCTCGCCCTTACAGTAATGATCACAAAGAAAGCACAAGAGTAAGGATGGGAGAGCAACACACGCAAGACCCAAATCCGCAGCACATACACGCACACAAGCCAAGACTTGGGCTCGAAACGTAGCACAGTGAGTTCACAACTCAAACGGAGCTCAAATCACTAACACAATTGATCAGATGCGTGGAGGCGGAGTCTGGATGTCTTAGTATGCTTAGAGAATGCTTGGTGTCCTGCTCCATGCGCCTAGGGGTCCCTTTTATAGTCCCAAGGCAGCTAGGAGCCGTTGGACATCAATTTGGTAGGCAATTCTTGCCTTCTGTCGAGTGGTGCACCGGACAGTCACTGTAGCAGTCCGGTGCTTGATTTCCTTCCATACTGGACGTAGCTGACTGTTGGCCCTCAGGATCGGTTGGTGCACCGAACACTGTCCGGTGCACACCGGACAGTCCGGTGTGCCCAACCGACTGTTGGTGCGAGCCACGCGTCGCCCGCGGATTGCGCAGCCAACCGTTGGCCGCGAGCGCCTTTGGCTCACCGGACAGTCCGGTGCACCACCGGACAGTCCGGTGATTTATAGCCACGTCGCCCTTCTCTTATCCTGAGAGCGCCCAGTTGACGTCGAGCTAGCCTGGGGCACCGGACACTGTCTGGTGCACCACCGAACAGTCCAGTGTGCCAGGCCCGAGCTGGTGTTGGCTGAACTTTGCCAACTTTTCTCCAATTCAAATCTTCTTTTCTTGGCACTGTTTCTAGCACATAGATAACCATGTTACTGTTCAAAAACAATTCACTAAGTGTAATACCCAAATTTTGGGAGGAATAGATTGTACATGAGTTGGGAAATATAAAAGGTTTATTTGACTACTTGTGTTAATTTTCTCATTTTTTATCAATTATATTAAATAAAGAAAATAGTGCATCATGTTGGAGTTTGTTTGTTTATGCATTTAAATAATAACAATAATGGTAATAAAAAGATATTAAGGATTGCAATTAGGGATTAAACCTACTTCGAAATCTAGAATTAGAAAATAAAAATAGAAAAAAAGAATTGGAAAAGTATATACATTACAAATATATATATAGTTTATATATTAAGAGCCCTCGGCTTCCAATAATAAAGGAAGCCCAGGCTAGTCAATATGGTCATTTTAGTTGAACCACACCGGGTCAACAGTTCCCAGTCACGGCGCCGTTACACCGTTTCCTCCGTCAGCCATCAACCTCTCCCACGTTTCCTATTTCTAAAACCGTATTCGCGCAATCAACGGTTTTCAAACCCGCGCCGATAGGAAGAAAACCCCAGCCGCGCAGTCTTTCCTTTCGTCGGAGGCGACTCGCCAGGCGATTTCCGCTGCTCCAATCCGGCGCAGCTCCAATCTAGCGCTGTTCCAATCCAGCTTACATCCTTCAATCTCCCAGCATTGGAGCCCGATTCAAGAAGTTCCAAGTAATCCAATATTGAAATACATCGAGTTTGCCGTCGATTTTTTGAAGCATTTCGGTCGATTGAAGTGGATTTGATTGTAACCCTTATTCTCCAGCTAAATGTGTGATTTGTATCCGTTTATACATCTCTCTAATCGGGTCATTGCATCGCGCATTGCATCTCTTTTTTGTTCAGGAGCCCCGATATTAGAGCATATGTATTTATTCTAGATCCCCTCTATCGCCCGACATTCATAGATCTAGACAAAGGTTGTGGATTAGGTATTTATTGATGAGTTAGCATAGAGTACTCTTACACAACCCAAGTAACACATATATGCTTATTGTATTTGATATATATGCATATCTTCAGTACTGTTTATGCACCTTCACTTGAGTCATTTGTTTACACATTTGTTTTATTATATATGCATATAGTCAGTACTCTTTATGCACATTTACTTTAATGATTTGTTTTCACATCTATTTTATTATCAAATATTGTATTTGATATATATGCATATCCTCAGTACTGTTTATGCACATTCACTTGAGTCATTTGATTACACATTTGTTTTATTATATATGCATATAGTCAGTACTCTTTATGCACATTTACTCTAATGATTTGTTTTCACATCTATTTTATTATCAAATATGCTTATTGTATTTCATATATATGCATATCCTCAGTACTTTTTATGCCCATTCACTTAAATCATTTCTGTACACATCTGTTTTATTATATATAAAATATACTTATTGGATTTGATATATATGCATATTGGCAGTAATGTGTATGCTCATTCATACACAAGTTTATGAACATTTCGCAATATAATAAGCATATTTGCATTGTTCTATTTACTTGAATAATTAGTTTACACTCCTGTTTATTATATATAAATACATACAGATACTGTTATTTAAGCAAAAGTTATTTAAATATTCATGTTTGAATATGCGCTAAATGTTTTTATTACTATGAACCAGTTATTAAAATATGTTGTATAGTTAGTTGATGCAAAAAAGGCTCTTATTTTACCATGATCCATTTACAATTATATGAAATATTAAATCAATCTTTATGTTTGTATATAACCATTGTTCATTAAATGCTCTCGCGTAAATGTAAAAGGTAGTTTAAGTTATGTAATTCCATTTAGCATTATATAGTATGCATTTTAGATAGTTATAGTAAAAATTAGTTCTTTTTTGGCATATATTCATGCATAAATCACTGTATTTAAAAACAACTTTTTTTCTACAGATTTATTCAGTATTTTAATCATGAAGTCTGTTGATCGCCCGCCCAGTAATCCAAAAAGATTAACCATTGAATCCAGTCAGGAGGTTTTTTCAATTGACATTTCCAGACGTACAAGATCGAGCAGCTCAGCTCACCAAGATGATATTCCACAAAATCAGGAGCAGAATGAGCCACAACCAACCCCAATCCATTGTTTTCGCAGAAAGGCTTTAGCTTGTCGTTTAAAAAGGAAACCTCCTGCTCCATCCACACTGTCCGACGACGATTTCATGGATGCTCCATCGTTGAAGCGCCAATTCAGATCTGCCTCACCTTCTCCTTCAGAACAAATCAGTCCAAAGAAGATAAAAGTACCTTCTCCTCAAGTTCCGAGCGTGAAAAGAAGTCCAAAGTCTAATATCATTACAAAAAAAACTCTCCTAAACAGAAGACTCCTAGAAAATCACAGGTAATATGTATATATTTCTGTTTATTCATGTGTTAATTTTGGTGCCCAATCAATTTTGTATTTTCCCTCACTTTAAATTTATGTATATTATTATCCAAAAATATGGTGTTTACTTTTTTTAGTGTTGTAGACTAGTTATTTACAAGCCTGTAATAAATATCCCTTGTATATAAATATAGTATCATTAGTTCTAACAATATATATACTTTGTGTATTAATGCATATTCATTTATGCTTCCAGAAATTGAATATCCGATGCATTCCCTATGATGTTATTGTATCATCTTGGATAATGAGCGATCGGCAGCGCGATGCTGTCGCTAGGTTGGGATTTTCTAGTATATTTGATTTGCGAACTGATGCCTTAGAGAGCAGATCACTCATCAGGTGGTTGATGGATAAATTGGATCCACATGACATGACCATATGCCCAGGGGCTGGCAAGGAACTGAAGATAACAAAAGATACGGTTCGTCTGATTTTGGGTTTGCCATGTGCTCGAGGAGGCAGGGAGTTTACTGATTGGTACGGTGAAGTGGATGCTGCTGCAAAACTGAGACGTGATCTCAATGTTGATAAAGAAGAATTTGATATTGTCAATCTTCAAGACAAGATAGTGCTTGGCAATGATGATGAGCTATCAATCAGATGCTTTTTTCTGATTCTATTCAATCGACTTCTTTTTCCTTCTGCTTCTTGGGGCATTACAAACAATGAGGTACTAATGACTTCAAACATGGCCCGAATGGCTGATATTGACTGGTGTCAACTAGTTTACATGGATTTGTGTGATGCTGCCGCACGTTGGCATAAAGGAACAAAACAAACATCACAGCAACAATATATGGATGCTCACTCATTGTTCTAGTAAGTAATTTTTTTTGTTTACTGTGCATATATATGATATGCAAATATTTGTTATGTACTAATTTTATATATTTGTGCATCCTTTTTTTTCAGATTTACTATCTTGATCACCTACACCACCCTGCATCTCCGAATAACAAATATGGTACTCCCCGCATTAAGTTTTTTGGTAATGAGACCATAAGAGAGTTGGCTAGGGGTGACAGACGTCCCCCCGTAAAACTGGTGAACCATTCGGCTATGCAGAGGTTAGACATAAACAATTTTTGTCCTGCTATGCAGATGTTAAAATTTTATTACTGCTAACTGTTCTATCTGACTTTATACAGTTTCGTAGCTGTTCAGAAACGTGTTACGTCATTGCTCCAGAACGGCCTGTTTCTGCCGTTTTCAACATATATGTGCCACGTATCAAGCATTTGATTGGCAACAAGTTGCAATGTTTGCCCTCCCAGCATCGGCCAATGTTTCAATCAATGTTTGATGCTCATGACAAAGAGGTGGATAAGTACTGTGATTCCCTTCAGCTGAGCCATCAGATGATTGTTTCGAAGCAGATTGAACTCTCTGAAACATTTGGTGAAATGATCGATGAAGTACTGAGAGCTGCAACGCAGCGCGATTCACAGCAAGAAGGTTTTATTATTTATGTTTATTTTTTTAAACTGATCAAGTTCACGAATTATTGCGAGGAAAATTATATATAGTTATACGATCTCAAATAATTTATTATATGCAGTTTTGTATATACAACTTATGCATTAATTTATACTCATACAAGCAGCAACACATTTTTCAGTTGATTTTATTTTTAAAAACTGTATTTTATTTATGCATCCTGATAGTATATTGATGTAGTTTGCAAATGTGTATGTTTAACCATTTTTTATAACGATACATTTATATTCCAGTTATATTTCAGTAACAACTACTTTATTATTATATGTTCCAAATGTAGATAACCCCCCCACTACCTCAATGCCTCCAACAAATGCTCCAGTATCCTCACCACCTGTTCCAACACCTGATAAACAGCAACATGATCAGGAAATTCATGTTCCTACTGATCATATCAAAGTATCAGATCATGTAAGTTTTCTCATACAAACTATATATACAATGCATATATTATATTTAGCATACAAGTTACTGTTTACTCAAATCTCAGTTGTTTCCATTACAGATTGTCAGTGGGAACGTCTGCAAAAAAGACGAAGTTATGGATGCCCCTATATTTGACAAGACTCCAAAATCAAATGTTTGACTTCCTTATATCACAATTATTATTATTTCATTTACAATGTATGCAAGTAACAGTAATATATATGCATGCTTTATTTTTTTTAATTCACCAGGCTCCCACAACCGACAAGCCTGCTGCTCCTGAGTTAACACCAGATATAAATAGTGTAAGTATTTACACCTTCATCATATTATGCTAATATTAATTATAACCTATGTTTCATTACGTTTATATTAATAATTTTATTGGTTACAGGAAGGACAAAAATCTGTTACACATGATACTCCTGTATCTGGTGCACCTCAGTTCGATAAAACCCCACTGACAGATGTAAGAAATGTCGTTTTATATTCTCATATTTTTCCTATATATACACTAAAAACATAAATATTTATGCAATTGTTTACTAACATATATTCATATATTAGGCAACTACTGACCTTGTTGCAAGGGATAGTTCCTCTAAAGCTGCAGTCGCTGAACCTCCCCACGTGTCATGTGAAGACTGTGCTCGCAACCTACTTAAGTTCATTTTGTCAGGAAAACTAGATCCGAGCATGTATGTATTAGTTATTCAAATTCCAATTAAGTATAATTAGATGAATTCTAAATAAAGTTTTATTTTTTCCCAGGTCTATCATTAATTTTGGAGGATTTGGAGGTTCTGTCCTCGATGTTGTCCAGTCGTTTGGTCCTAATAAATGTCTTGAGAATACTTTCATGCAGGGATTTATCGACTGTATTCGTGAGGATGATGTATTATACAATCCAGATTCTGTAATCAACACTCTAATACTGAATGTCAATGTTGGGGTAATTTTATCCCCACAACTTTGTATCTTATTGCAACACTTAATGTATAAATATATAATACTAATCAATTTATTTTTTTGTCCAGACCGTTTTGAATATCGAGGAGTTCGAACAACACAGTTTAAATCCCCAGCCCTTCTCAACATCACTTCTTAAAGAACAACTTGAACCGACGCTTCCTCCAGATGAAGTTCTGAACCAAATTAAATTGGTGAGCCCCAATCAGTTTTATTTGTAATAATGTTATAATGTTCTTTTGGTCATTAGTTTTATGTTATCTTAGCTTTAATTTTTCATATGCATATTATTATTCATTCATAAACTTACATATATATTTAACAGATCCTGGTTCCTATGCTACGCTGTAGTCACTGGACCCTTTATGCAATCAACTTTGAACGTCGTCGAATAGACATCTTAGATTCAAATCCTTTTGGGACATTGCTTAGAGGCACTACCTGGAAACAAATCCATAATGATCAAATGATGATAAATGGAACGAAGATACCTTGGTCCAGATTAATAATGAGAAAACTTAGCATTGCGTTACATGAAGCTCGACCTGATTCAACTGTACCAAAGTTTGGCAACTACAAGATTGGGCTTCTTCCCAATTGTCCAACCATGACACCAGGGTCAAATGATTGTGGTTTTTTTGTCGCAAACTTCCTCCGCTACTACGATTTTGATGATGGCGACTTATCAGAATTTTATACTCCGGTATGTTACTAAATTAGTGTTCTGATCTTGCATATATTACTCCTTCAGATTTAATCTTAGCATTAATTTGATATTATGACTATTTCAGGATGAACCATTAGACCAACCTGCCTTTGTTCTGCATTACCTGACCTTTCATCGCAACAACAGGGTTGCCCCCCTTCCTGCAGAACTGCTGCCTTTCAAGTATGCTCCAAGGAGACGCCGTTGTTTGAAAGCCAAGACTTAGATATCATAGCTGAACATGATTCCCTATGGGATCCACAAAACTGTTTATGTTACTTATTAAATCACTTATGTCAGGCATTGCTCATGTGTATGATACTCCATGTGCCACTTATGTTCGATGTGTCCAGTGTATATGCTACTTCGCATCAGTTTTTATTTGAAGTGTGTCAAACATAAGTGTTACCAGACTGTCTAGTTATGTTATCTGTTAAGAAATTCTATGCTGTTTCATCTCTAGATTGTGAGATGGTTAATCGTTTGCTTCCAATGTTTGGCGTATTTGTATTATCATATTGTCTTTAATATTCAAGTTTTATGCATAATATATACTTCCTTATTTTATATACACTAGGTTCATCTTTTATACATTTTCCATGCTAATTATGCTAACTGTAACCAGTGGTTATGCTATATCCTGTTTGGTGTATCTGAAGTGCGAAATCGAAGTATGTACTCCCATTCGATTAATATTGTTAAGTGTATACGGTTTTATATACCATTTATGTCCAGAACTGCCCATTGCTAAACGTTCAATGCCAATTTGTTGTACATATTCAGTACCAAAATTTGTTTAATTGTCTAGATTTACGCAACATTTTATAGTTTTATATCAACGCATTATATAACCCTGTCATGCAAACTATTTAATTTCCAACAAACTAAAGCATAGGTCATTGTGCTATTACAAGTTTCTACTAAATCGACCACTCTTTAGTCACACTTCAAATTATTCGCCCAATTCCATATGCTCATCGGCTTCTTCATTTTCCACTTCTTCATCAATACGATGTTTTTAGCAGTCGATGTTTCATTCCACTGTGGAGCAGTTGTTTTATTGTTTAGTCTTGATCCGGCTGGTCGTCCTCTCTTTCGATTAGCCAGTTTTGCTAGCCTTGCCCTGTTCTCTTCCACAGACAGACATGTTCTGCTGTTATGTCCATCTGCTATACCACACAATTAGCATCTCCTATTCTTCTTTTTCTCTCCTTTCGCACCTAGTCTCATAATCCTATCTTCTGAATTTTTTATTGTTCGTCCTTTTGGTCTTGCATGATCCGGCATACTCAGATTTATAACATCCACATTAAAATTCAACCTCTGCATAATAATAGAAGTTAATATTTAGTATACGGATATTTATATAAATTAAATTTATACCAATCAGTATAAATCATTTATCAATGCTCACCTTTTTAGCTTCTGAGGATGCAACAACATGTTCCATTTGTTCATGTGCTACGTGACACGGAGAACATGTATCACCAACCTCATGTGGAATTCTCATGTTGTCCTCCTTTATAGCCCAACCCAATTACATCAACATTTACATGCAGCATAAATATATATTTTCATTTTAGACAAATGAACAATATTATTTTAATATGTACCTGGTTACCAGTTGTTATTAATGTTAACGCATGTTCACATCCAGTCATGGTGTTATGCTCATCCTACAAAATAAAATTTGCTTATTACATTGATTTTATATATTCATTATATACAATACTTCATGCAAGCTTATATATTTATCTTTTACATACCTTTTTATGGCATGTAATTGTATTGTCATCTTCCATCCCATCACCAGCATTATTTTTATTCAATTTTACTTCCTGGTACAAATAACATGTTACTATGCATAATTTATGTTACAAATAGTATAACACTTAAAACATTTGGAATATTATTACCTTGTCTTCCTCATCATCACTAACATCTGTTGACTCATTACATCCAATATCTGGCTCTAATCGGCATAGAACGACATCGAGCTCATCCAACACATCCATCGCCTTATCGTACCCTGCTTTTGACATACACGCCTAGCGAACTACTTTCATTGTTTTCGTTAACAACATTTTCTGTCTGTATGATTTAGTAACTCCATCCTTTCCCCTGAAGCTCTTATCAATTCTATCAAACGGAACATCTTTTCTTGATGAGACAGTGTACCTTTGCAATATATATTTTGAAGGTATCTTTTCAACTTGAAGATGCATGAAGGCTCTTAAAAGATGAACACACAATAGACCTGAAAACATGAAAATGAACCATTTTTTTCAACGATATACATTAATTTGTACTACAATCATCAAATTATTTAGTATGCAAATTTATTCTGCTAATCAACATAATACGTACAAACCTGTATGTTCCCACTGTTTGCACTCGCATGTATACTCCCCAGCTTCTATGTCCGCTGTTATCTTGAATTGATGTTGTCCCCACACAATTTTATTAGACATTTTTGTATGCTATACGATCCATTCATTATCACATCCGTCTGCGTCCTTTAATATTTTGTATGCAGTGGCGTATTTCATTGATTCCTCAAATCTATTCATAACAGCTCTGGTGTATGCTCTAGAGACTCTCACTTCGAACCTATACAATGTATCTGTTGTCCTTGGTCCCTATAACACATTATTATCATAATTAAACACATTATTTACATAAATGTATGCCAACGTTATTGATAACAAGCACGACATACCTTGCTCACCAATGCCTCCTTTGATTCTTTCATTTTCCTGCTTTGCAACATTTTCATCATTTGTTTAGCGAACTCATGCAGTGGGGTGTTCACATCTACATGTGATTGCTTCACTAATATGTTCATGCTCTCACTTCGTTGTGTAGATACCATTACCCCACAGAAGTTGTTTTTAAAAAATGCAGGTATCCATTTTTTTTCTTATTTAATATAATTTGCGTAGAGTCATATCTTCATGAAGATTGAACTCCTCTAGCATCATTTCCCAGGCACATTCAAACTCATGAGGAGTTAATGGATGATGTATAATAGACTGGAATGTTGTTTTAAAATCCTTATCAGCAAACCTTGCATATATCTCATTTAGGAATGGCATAAATTTGTTCAGTACATGCCATAAACACAGTCTGTGAACTGTTTTTGGAAATATAGTTTTTAGAGCAATTGGCATTGCAGGATCTTGATCTGCAATTGCTCACAAATTATTCATTTATTTTCACAATAAATTAATTAACTATTTTGCATAACAAATTGATATATCACATACCTGTAAGCATAACTCTTGGACCCTCGCATCCCATAATGTTTTGAATGAATTGAGAGCCCATTCAAAAGTCTGTACTGTTTCATCTCCCAACAAAACAAATCCAAACACTGTACACTGCAGATGGTTGTTAGCTCCAACAAACATGCCATGTGGTTTATCATATATATATTTGTCTTGTGTGTTGTATCAAATGTCACAGCATCACCATAATCTGCATATTCCCCCTGCATACTTGCATGTGACCAAAAAATACTCACTATTTTCCCATCATTGTCTAGCTGGAAATCACAAAAAATTATGGATTCTGTTTCTTGCATTCTCTAAAGAAAGCCAAAAGTTTGGCTACATCATTTGCGCAGTTTTCTCTTCTCCTGGCTGCCCTCCTACATTTGTTTGCACAAAAAATGATTACACACACATTTACTATAGTAATATTTATGGCACTTGATATATACACATGTAACAAAAAAATTATTGCTTACATGTTTTTCAGATCTTGAGCAGTTACCGGTACGTTCTCCGGCCCATCATGCATTTCTGATATAAAATCAACTATGCAATGCTGCGACACTCGGCTATCATGCATTGCATCAACAAAATTTATGAACTCAGCATCCCTAATTTTGTTGCAACGTAAATGTTGTTTCTCTGCTTCGTTAGTTATACTCATGGTTATGCTCCAAGTTTACCAGTTCAATTTTTGCAGCTACAACCATTTTTTTCATCATCATATATTTTTTTAATTTTATTCCAGCTTTACATTGCGTACGCCCCGATGACCTATTCCTCATCCTAGGTGTATCATTTGATTTTGGTGCACTTTTACCTTCACGTGAACAATTTATCCACTTACTGAATGTCTTCTCTCTGTATTTCTTCAGTGGAAATCCAACTTCATATGCATACCTTTTATAGAATTTATATGCATCATCAACATCCTTGAAAGTCATCCCTACCGTTGGCACTATAGTTGGATCAATGTTTTTTGCCTGCTATTCCATTGTCATTGTTGTTTGTACCATGGAATATGTTTACAACAATCTAATCAATCAAGAATCAAATACAGCGATTGGACTTACATGTGAATGCAGTATTTGTGGCGTATCCATCTCCCTGGAGCTAATATTGGACATAGGAGGTCGAACCCTTTGTTCTCCGTCTTCCCCTATGCTCATCTCGGCGATCTCAGGACCCAGTAGAGCAGGAGGTGGTGTGACCAGTAAGTTACCATCAACTCCTCCCTCTGTCTCTAGATCAAGACGAAAGCCATCTCCTTCCATCGCCGGCGACTCTCCAGAGCCGGCCATCTCCAACTCCAATTAGTTATGCAGGCTTAGTGGTCTTTTTTTCGAATAAAAGTTAATCTCGGATACTATAAAAGTAACCGCATCCACGTTTATAGGGTCTCCCCATTATTTTCCGAAACTGTCCCGATATTATGGCGATGTCAATGTCAAACAAAAATCCATAATAAAATATTTACGCACAATGACTCAACGTTTTACGCCAAACGGTATATACTATTTATGCAACTATTATGCCGTTTCGGTTTTATGCCATAGCTTTCAACATCTTATGCTACATTTTTTTACCTTCCGCCATTACTTCCCATGCAAGATCCATAAATTACACGCCCACGTATCATAGTAATCACGTTTGCATGTGGAAACTATTCCCTTTAATTCCGCGTCTTTCCCTTTTGTTTACCGCCTTGTCATTCAAACAACCGCGTAACGGCGCCGTCTGTCCTGCATGCCGCCTCTTAGCACTACGTTTAACACAGGCGCGCCTGTCCCAGCGGACCAGACCTCGGAACCGACCTGGGCTTCCTTTAATATCTGAAGCCTAGGGCTCCCGTTATACCTGCCCTATATATATATAATTATAATTCATCATGCTAGCACTTTATTTATGCACTTGATTTCTGTGATAAATTTGAATTCAAATATTAAATTTTGAAAACAAGAAAATAAAACTGAAAAGGAAAAGAAAGAAAAAAAAGAAGACCACCATACCTTCTCTCGGCATGGGGAAAGCACTGGCCATAGTTCTGTTTTTTTTTCCACCCACGTGAACTCTCATGCACATGCCCTATTCACGTACACAGTTGTATTTTTTTCTCTTTTTTTTATTTCTTAATTATTTTGGCCGAAGCCTGCATCATCAGCAGTGCTGCAGTGATGTCAACCTTCATTCCATGACGTGTGGGGCCATTGCCACAGATACGTCCACCTGGGAAGCTAGCAGGCAATCTCACCCACTGCCGTAACCGCTCCTTCCCGAGTTTGTCGTAGTTCAGTTAGAATCGTAACGAACTCCGCTATATAATCAAGCGCCCATGTTCTCCTTCAATCTATCGTACACATGAACTACTTGCCAGCCAGGAGAGCGTTGCTAAATACCAACATCGTCGGGCCTACGTCAGAACAAGCAGTGAGATCGAGGGACAGAAGAGGAAGACGTCGCCGTCGACAACCTGTGCGTACAATCTCACAGCTCCTATTCCAGGGATTCCTCAACGTGCTGATTCAAGTCATCGCTGCACGATGTCGTGCCACCGCTGGGGTCATCTATTCCCTGCGTGTGCGAACTCGCCATTTGGGTTCCAGAACCCATGCACTGGACGTCGGTGATGGCGACCACCAGCTGCTGAGCGCGCCACCACGGAGCCGCTGCGTGGCAGGGTCAGCATCGTCGCCACCTCGGTCCCTGGTGAGAACTCTTCCCAGTAGCTCGATTTTGTCTATGCGTCGTGTTGGAACGATAGTAACCAAGGTCGGGGTGGAATTGCATGGATCTAGTGCGCCGATGATGGCGCCACCGCGTCGGGCGGCCTGGTCGCCGGGTTGAACCGCCGTCACGGTTGGGTGCGGGATGTGAAAGGGGCGGCCCTGTCCGTCGGATGTAGGATCAACGTAGGTGAGGTAGGTAGCCTTGGGCCATTAGATCGCTGAGGGATGGTCACGATTTGATCGTATCACCTCTGCGATGGGTATAATCTGAGCCGTTGTAACCAGATCGGAGGGTGTGGATCTGATCGCGCCTAATAAAATCTGTGTCGTTGATGCGGGAGCGTGCGGTCACTATTAAAACCGCGTAACATTTCGCTCCAGTTAATAGGAACTCTTGGATCGGGATCGGGCGGGTCATAGCGTATACCGGTTCGGACTTATGCCAGATCTAATCTGGGACGTGGCTTTTAGATACAGCGGCTGATGCCGTCCCATACCCCTTCGGCCCGCCCGATTCGCAAATGACCCCTAGGAATTACTAAAAATAACCCTCAGTCCTGCGCAGGATGATGCTGAGTCTGGAGAATTCTTGCGCATCAACTCCTGTGTTTCTGTTTAAATGACGCTCGGTCCAGAGAACATATAAATTATGTAAATAAATACAAAAATTGATTTTTAATGTAAAAACAAATGCTAGAACTCATTTAATTTATAGATAATTCATATTGAGTCTAAATGAATCCATTCTAGTTTCTATAAATTTTTTTAATATTATTTTTTATCACCTAGTGTCTCTGATTTGACATAAAAACTGTATTAAAATTTATCTCTTAATTAATCTTGTATCAAACACATAGAACCTTCGAAAATTCATAACTCCTTCGTTTTAATTCCGATTTGATCCGTTCAAGTTGCGTTAGTCTCGTATGAGTATTTACTATGCAATAACAACACTTATTATATCATGTCTCATTATTTTATAATTAGATCTGTATTTAACTTATGTTGGTTAGTCTTGTTAATCTGCCCATCTACTAAAATATGATCTATGGTCAATTTATAACTTAGATTAAAGTTGAGATAATTAGTTATAGAATAACTTCTTATATGATTTATATTAACCAATTTATAATATAGTTTAACATTTTAATCACATAAATCCTCTATAAAATCAGAACTCCTTAACCGTAACTCCGACTTTAGTGGTTCTCGTTCTCGCGATCTCGTAGCTTCGCGTAGATCATTATTATACAGTTTGTACTTATGTTTGGTGTGATGTTAATTTTTTCTATACTATGTTTGTTTGTATTGCTACGACTAGCGCGAGGTTTCGAAGATCTGAAGAATCATCCTAGTACCTGGATTCTCAAGTGCCAAGCAAGTTGTGCCCTTGATCCACTTTTGTTACCCAATAATATTCTTTATTGTCACAATTCAATGCATAGGTTTAATTTTGATGGGACCCAATAGGTCACCCTAGTTTGTTTATCCTTTTTACCTTGTTTACCCCTGAATCATATGGGTAGTTATGTTATTGCTTTACATGGTTTTGGGTTAATATTTCATTACATCCATGTTCCAGTGATTTTGTTATTCTATTCATGTTCATGTCAAGATCATTATATTATTGTTAATTGGAACATGGAGCTTAACTTGAGAAACACGTGCCACCACAAGGGAGGAATGGGACCCCTTGGCTAACTAATTAGGAAAGCTAGTGGAAGACTACCTTACCCGAAAGGGGCAAGGGCAGTAGGGGAGTTGCATGCAAGGAGGTTCTCGGGTTGATTTTGCTGCGATGGCGGTCAGACGGGGGATTCTTACAAGTGCTCTTCCCATAAACTGTAGCGGGTTTTCGGAAGCTAGTGGAACTTTGTAAAGGCCTCGTAGTGGATCCCTAGCCATTCACCTCTGTAGTGTCTAAGGGTCTAGCTAGCCCTGGCGACATGGGAAACACGACTTGTGGGTAAAGGGTACAACCTCTGCAGAGTGTAAAACTGGTATACTAGCCAAGCTCACGGTCATGAGCAGCTCCAGACTCTCTGATGATTAAATTATGGAACCTAAACTCAATTTGTCATTTGCATTTGCATGGGATTTGTTATTAATTTTTTTTATTATTATTATGGTTTGGTATCTACTTATACTTAGTAATTGCTAATAAAATTTTGACCAACTTTAAAAGCAATGCTCAGCTTTAACCATTCTCTTTGGTAAGCCTTACACTTCATGAGCTCCCACCTTTGGTGAGTTCATGTCACATTATTCCCCACAACTTGTTGAGCGATGAACATGTGTGAGCTCACCCTTGCTGTCTCACACCCCCCATAGGTCAAGATCAGGTACCACTGGATGAGGCGCATGGTGGATGATGGGCTCTATTCGTGAGAGGTCTAGGTCGTCGTCTCCCAGTTGACTTTCTGGTGCCAAGGATGGATTTAGATCTTGTTAAATTTATCCTTTATTTTGTAAGACTTCTGCTATGTAATAAGTACTCTGATGTTATTATGATATTTATCTCTATACATTCTGTTATTATATATGTTGTCTTCTTTGGAGCATGTATGAGATGCACCCGACTTTGTCCCTTAAATCCGGGTATGACACTAAGTCTAGAAACATACCTTGTTCTTGATTTCACACTTCTCACTCATTTGGTACATAAGAACTCACTCAATATGTGTTGGACATTTAATCACCAAAATACTTATAGAAATGGCCCAAGGACACATTTCCCTTTCACAAGCAAAATAAACTCACGATCCAACCCAGTAATGATGTATTCGACAAGTTCGTTGTCTTCAAGAGGACGTCCTGCTGCTGTCATATCACCAGCGTACCCCTTCATTTTTGCAAAATATTCAGCAACATTCATGTTACCCTTCTTGGTCGTCGAGAGAGTGATGTGGAGAATCACAGCCCGGGCTCGGGTTAGCGAGGCAATCATTGCCTGAATTTTTCTCCACGCATTGGTTGGCATCTCAAATCTTGAGACGTGGACCAGAATTTACTTGGAAATAGACGAAAGCAGGTAGCTAAGAACCTGTTGGTCCCGAGCATCCCACTCCTCGAACCCCGGATTTGATGTCTTCTTGCCTCCTGCGTCAGTGATCTCTTTCTCCGTTACTGGTGTGGAACCAGTAAGATGTCCTATGAGGCGATAGCCACACATGGCTGCACGAACATGAGCTTCCCATATAGCATGATTTGCCCGGGTAAGCTTCTCAGATATTGGATGGTTAATGAGAGGATTGGAGGAGGAATTCGACATGATTGCTGTAGGGTTTATGTTGCTCCGAATACCATGTAAATATTCAGAGGGCGGTTGAAGCGTCTTACCCCTATTAGGGGTCGCGTGCGTGTTTATATAGGCGTACGGTGCGCAAGGGTATACAATAGATATACTTGAGTAACAACCTTCATCTATTCCTAGATACAAGTAAGCATATCTAACCAATAAAGTAGCGGGAGGTTGTTAACTGAGTACAAGATACACATGGGTATAGAATATACATTGCATACCTATTCTAATAACTGACACCTTGAGCAGCAACAAAATAACCTGATGATGGTGGTGAAGCTATCTCCACACATACAGGTGGAAAACGATTGTATTCAATTGTAACAAAGACTTCCAGTGACCTAAGAAGCCTCGCATCCTTTACACAAATGTACTAGTTTCCTAATTAAGCATCAATATTAGACCTTTATTTACCTTCGGTGTCATATTAGCAATATTTGAATTTGAACTTCACCACCTTATACATTCTTGCTTGTTTTATAAATCTTGCGAACGAGATCAATCATATACGAGACAAGGTCAATAATTAACAGAGATTTATATATTGTGTACACTTGTGAGGGATTGAATTGTTCTTGATTAGAAATAAATATATAAATAAATAAATAAATAAGATCCTCACAATGGATAACAACTATAGAGACGGGGAGGATGTTTGGGTGACTAGCTGTTTACTCCAGTTAAACTAAATGAAATTTGGTGAAATGACTCATTATAATGGTAAACATGTAACAATGTAACAACACATCCACTCCCTGACCAGTGATACTTACTCCTAGTAGTCCTCTAGGATCATATACCATCTCCACAGACCAACACGAATCTTTTGTGCGCACTTATCCTCACTCTTGCGCACCCGGAAAAACTTCTTGGTCGGTCGCCCATCACGATTGCTCTGGATCAAACACGTTTAACCTAGAAGTTCTTTTGAGGTAGGCTTCTGAAAAAAAGATGTATCTTGTTGGTATGAGTACTCTATTAATTCTATTATAATCCTTGGACTAGGATATCACCATCCGATGGGGCCAGAATATCACAAAACACCTTTATCAAATTAATAAGATTAGATGCATATGTGGGACCCACATATGAAGCTCGACCATAAAACTTTAAAACCTCACATTCACACTTCAGAATTTGGATGAAATTGATCGAAATTTTTTCATATGACTTAGTATGACATCCAACAACTTTGTGCAGACCTGTATAGCTGGTTTTAAATATGACCCTCACAATAAAAGATGGATCCTAAAATTAAAAACCTCACTTTATGCCTTATTTTCACTAAATCAATTAAAATTAGTTGGTAATATCGAACAACAACTTTATACATATTAGTGTGGTTGGGTATATGTTGGGGACTTGTTCTCAAATGCTAAGAGTTAAGAACAAGGCAACACAGAAATGTTAAGTGTAAAAGTCCTTCGTCCTCCATAACATTATATCCCTTCGGGATATAAAGTATCTCGGACGAAGGTTACGAAAGACATACCTTCGTAAGTATAACAACGAATAACGAAGCATTCATACAAATCATGAGATATGAAAATACTTAAATGTTACCATAGAATCATCTCCATTTTTATTATTGTAAACGAATGTAAATAACTTCAAATTACAAATGTACCTTCGGTCTTGAAGAAGGCAGAAATACAAGTGTGATGCGAAGGCAAATGACAGGTTCGCGTGAACAGTACGGGGGTACTGTTCATCTATTTATAGACACAGGTCGCAGCCTGTGACAAATTACAATTATGCCTCTTACAAAAGTTTACAACATTGACTCAGACCTCTATGGATAAAAAGGTCATTTTATCTCTATGTCGGTTTGTAACGCCGAAGCTTCATGAAAAGGAACCTTCGGCCATCTTCTGGGGACGACTTCAGCCGAAGCTGCTTCTTCGTGTGAGACCTTCGGCGCACCGAAGCATGGCTCCAACAGTAGCCCCTTTCGCGGTGCTAGATCGTTTTTCGTAACGAGCTTGACCCGTGAAAAAAGCCTCTTCAGCTTCGGGAAGCCGAAGGTCCAAAAAACACCTTCCCTGAGCTCGTTGCGGAGAAACGATCCGGCTTTCGAGCGCGTGCCAGGCCCACTTTGCTGAGTTACTGTTTGATCTTTGCGGTCCACTGCACAGCGAGTGCAGATGACTGCCCGCCTGGTGTAAAAATCCTGCCGCTTCGCCTTCTTACCTGCAGCAGTATATAAACAAACGGGTAGGTGTGAAGTTACCACAGCATTCATTGCTATTTGCACTGTTTTGCTGCCAAAATTTTCCACCATAGCCGAAGCTTGATTCTCAGAATCAAACGAAGGTCCATTTCGACGTCTGCTTCGTCAGGAAGAAGAGCTTCGAAGAAAAGAAAAAAGAAAAAAGTGTCTGACTTCCCCAAACTCAGAATCAAATGGCGAGAGTGCGATCTACTGCCAAAGTTGTACGTGAGGGAGACGAAGCCGAAGGTTCGAACACTGTGCCCATCTCCGAAGCGATGCAGCGTTCCGGTCTAGTGACTGCGGAAGAAATGCCCAGTGCTGCAGCAAACCCAACAACCGCCGAAGGAGAGGAAGAAAACATTGAAGGGACTGATCCCGAAGATGACTACCGTATTGCCATGCCCAGCAAGCCCAGTCACCTGGATTTTGGGAAATCAACTGTTTCAAAGACTGACCTTTCGAAGATGGTGAAAGCAGGTTTTTTCAATGAAGACCAGAAGAAGCTACTTCGCTTCGGGGGAGAAGAAACCACCCCGAAGCCAGGGAAGGACGAGATTGTTATCTTCAAGAGCTTTTTAAAGGCTAGGCTGAGATTCCCTCTTCACAATATTATTGCGGAGATACTGAAGAAGTTTGGTATCTACTTTCATCAATTGACTCCTAACGCCATCGTTAGGCTCAATGTTTATATCTGGGCCCTCCGAAGCCAAGCTATGGAACCGTTTGCCGACAGCTTCTGCCGAGTTCACGAATTACATTACCAAACAAAGGCCAGAAAAGATGGGCTACATGATAATTTCGGTTGCTATAATTTTGCCTACCGGAAGACAGCGGCCTTCGGCGCCCGACCGAAGCGAAGGCTGAACAAGAGGATCAACTAATGACAGCGGCCTTCGGCGCCCGACCGAAGCGAAGGCTGAACCGAGTGCTTGATGCCGTGGGCTTCGAATACCCAGACTATGAGCAGTTGAACAAGGGTGCCGAGGGCCACAAAAGAAAAAGAGTGGCCGAAACTCTGACCAAGGATGAAGAACGACCAGCAACAGAGAAGAAAATTCCCAAGAAAAGAAAAATATCAACTCCGAAGCGAAAAATATCCGAAGAAGAGGGGACCCCCACACCACCTTCTACGAGCGACGTGGAGGAAATTTTAAAGGTAATGACTGAACCCATGCCCACGAAGCTAAGTCCATTAGGGCTCCAACTGACGAAGCTTTTTCAAAAGGTGGACGAGCCGGATCAAACGAAGATAAGCAAACCCAAGCGGCAAAGAATTATTGCGGTAACTGAAGTTATCGACAAGACGCCGCCTAAGGCGTCAATTCAGGAAACACCAGCTGTCGAAGGTACCACAAACGTCGAAGTCATACCTTCGGAGGTCGCGGCTACCGAAGCCGCTACAGCCGAAGATGCAAACTTAGAAACTACCATTGAGGACATCAACAAGATTTTGGAAGACATAGCTGCAGAAGAAGCTGGTACTACTACTGAAAAAACCATGGCCACAGTGCCTGAGAAAGGGAAAGAAATAGCCGAAGACACTTCGGACGACGAAGCCTACTCTTTTCAGAATTTAGTTGGGCAAAAACTGACGAAGGACGAAATAGACGAACTTAAGGACTATGCCAAATCTTGTGGCTACAAACCAGGAGCTCTCCTATTTGGAGGTGTGGACGATGAAAAATTAGGCTGCATTCGAGACCAAACTGGAGCTAAAGTAATCGGTACTCTATCAAAGAGTATCGGTTTTCCGAAGCTAGAGACAGACATCAGCCGCTACCGACGACAACATATCGTTGGCAGCTTATTTTACTCCAACTTCAAGGTAAACAACCTTTTCTCTGATATTTATTGCTGTTAATAATGAAAATGTTACCAACGTAAGTTGTTTCTGTGCAGAGCATGCTACTGAGCAAAGCTCTGAAGATGCAGCAAGATTTGGAAGACAAAAAACACGAAGCTATAATTGAAAACTTAGAAAGCAAGATAAAAGAACAATCTACCATCATTGAAAAGAAAGACTTCGAACTCCAATCGACCGAAGGCTTGCTGGCTGAGGCTGAGGCTAAAGTATCAGAGTTGAATTCGAAGCTTATCAGTCAATCAAAACAATTCGATCAAGAGAAGCTAGAGCTTAATTCGAAGCTTGAAGCCAAAGTCCAGACCAGCTCAGAGTTGAAGAAATCGTTAACAAGCCTTCAAGATAAATGCTTGAATTTTGGCAATAATTGTATTGGACGATTAAAAAAGATATTTTACTCTGTTGGAGCCAGCAGCGGGAAATTTAACCCTTCAGCGGAAAATTTACCACAGGCCTTCGATCATATTGAAGCTGAAATCGAAGAACTTGACGAAGTTATAGCCGGGCACGGCGACTTCTGTGCCTGGGTAGCTTCTCGGGGTACCGCTGCTGCATTCCTGAAGGCCGGCTGCGAGCATGGAAAAATTGTCAACAGGCCCAACTTCACCCTATCTCCATCAATCCTGGATGATATACCTGACCTCGCCCGAAGCATCTCAAATAGATTTATAAAAATGATATGGACAAAAGGCGGGCGGGAGAAGGCTGGGGACGAAGCCCGAAGTCATCTTGAACCAGTAAGAAATGATACTTCGTACTTACCTTTTCCTTTGCACTTGATTTTTACTCACGATTCCTTGATTTATGTAGGATGACGAAGGTGAAGATGATGCTTAAGTTATGTCGCCGAAGCTGAAGCTTAATGAAGATCAGTAGAAATGTACTATAGGAAAAAAAAACTCAGGATACTTTTGTAACAAGTTTTGTAAATACAATTGAACTGTTCTCAAGGAACTTTGTACATACCTTGTAATATATTCTTACCCTTCTACTAGGGTGCTTTGATGTGAACGAAATTAGTATTTTGAGCCGAAAGCGAAAAAACACCTTCCCTTCTTTTCGTACACAACGAAGCATAGAATACCACTTCTCCCTTCTGCCGGAGCTTTTCTTTTACACAACGATTCATAAAAAGCCACTTCTCTTTTTCGGCATAGCAACCACTTTGGTGCATAAATGCTATGAATGAATGCTTATGTATGCAAATGCCATGATGTAATATGCGAATGAATGTCCGAAGCGTATGTCCGAAGCCACACTCATCCATTATTTCCTTAGGAACAACCATACATCAGCTCTGCATTCCCTTAGGAACGACTTTGGAGCTTCTTCGCCTTTTACTTAGGCAGTATAAACTCTGCATTCCCTTAGGAACGACTTTGGAGCTTCTTCGCCTTTTACTTAGGCGGTATCAGCGTTGACTTTTCGCTGTAAGCTCTGCATCCCCTTAGGGACGTCTTTGGAGCTTCTTCGCCTTTTACTTTCGGCGGAATCAGAGCTCTGCATCCCCTTAGGGACGTCTTTGGAGCTTCTTCTCTCTTTTTTTTAGTTTCGGCACTCGATGGTGCGTTCTCAGCTTTTACATTTACATTCTTTGGGGGATTTTGTTCTTATAAAACTAAAAAGGAAATTACATATGATGGCCCCATTAAAAACCTTTCTCCCCCTTTAGAAAGGAAAAGGGTGCCATGAAAAAGAAAAAGAAAAACATAAAAAATTACATCAAGTTATACATAATATCTCCGAAGTTCATCTGCATTCCAAGATCTTGGAATTTCGTTGCCATCCATGTCCTTTAATCTGTAAGAACCAGGCCTTGACGAAGATGCTACTAAGAAAGGCCCTTCCCATTTCAATTGTAGCTTGCCCACTGTATCTGGGTTGGCTACTCTCCGAAGCACCAAGTGTCCCGGCTCAATATTTTTTAGCCGGACCTTTCTGTCTCGCCACTTGACTGTTTCAGCCTGGTATTTATTGATATTCTCCACGGCTTGAAGCCTGATCCCCTCTAAGGCATCTTTTTCCACGAGACAAGTATCTTCGGGACCTGATTCTGCCGAGGCTACCACTCTTATTGATCCAGCTTTGGCTTCTTCCGGGGTTATTGCTTCGTCACCAAATAACAGCTTGAATGGGGTAAAGCCTGTAGATCTTGATGTTGTTGTGTTATGGCTCCACACTACTTTGGTCAACTGATCTGGCCACTTTCCCCTGGGTTGATTGAAGATTAACTTCATTATTCCTGTCATTATGATGCCGTTGGCCCTTTCAACAAGCCCATTCGACTCCGGATGCCTGACTGATGCAAAATGGATCTTCGTTCCAATTTGATCACAGAAATTTCTGAAATCTTCGGAGTCGAACTGTGTTCCATTATCTACAGTGATGGCCTTCGGTACTCCGAAGCGACAGACAATGTTCTGCCAGAAAAATTTTTGAACATTGGCCGAAGTTATCGTGGCTAATGGCTTTGCCTCAATCCACTTGGAAAAATACTCCACAGCCACTATAACATATTTCAGATTGCCTTGAGCCGGTGGTAATGGACCCAGCAAGTCGAGGCCCCACCTTTGCAATGGCCAGATGGGCTGTATCAGCTGTGTCAAAGACGAAGGTTGCTTTTGATCTCTTGCACATTTCTGACAACCTTCGCACTTTTGAACCAACTCCGCTGCATCCGAAGCTGCCTTCGGCCAATAAAACCCTTGGCGAAAAACTTTTCCAAGTAACGGCCTGGATCCGATGTGGGATCCACACAGGCCTGCATGTATCTCTTTCATCAATTCTATACCTTCGGCTCTAGATAAGCACTTGAGCAGCGGGGCACAAACTCCATGCTTGTATAATTCCCCTTCTATCATGATATACGGACGAGCTCTTGCCTCTATTCTTTTATTATAAGCTTCGTCATCTGATAGGAAGTTGCCCTGAAGGTAAGAAATTATTTCAGTTCTCCAATCTTCACTGTACACAGGAGAAATATTAAGGACTGCTCTTTCAAGTAGCTCCACTGAAGGTGCCTTTATTGTTTCGAAAAACACATCCGAAGGTAACGGCAGCCCCTGTGCTGCAGACTTGGCCAACAAATCAGCATGCTCA
Source organism: Zea luxurians (assembly GCA_029449295.1). Lineage (NCBI taxonomy): Eukaryota > Viridiplantae > Streptophyta > Magnoliopsida > Poales > Poaceae > Zea > Zea luxurians. The sequence continues at coordinate 8,692,984 of JAOPSE010000035.1, forward strand.
TTTTGTCCTCGAGGGATATTCTTAACAGAAAATCCTTCGAAGGAAGCTTCGATCCTTCGGACCGTGTCTAGGTATTTCTCAAGCTTCGGGTCTTTAGCCTTGCAACTTTTGTCAATATGACCCGAAACAACCTGGGAATCAGTTTTAAGAATCGCCCTTCTGATTCCCATTGCCTTTAGTTTCCGAAGACCCAGGAGCAGGGCTTCGTACTCAGTTATATTATTTGTGCAGCTGAAGTCAAGTCTTGCTGCATAGCAAGTTTTAACCTTGGACGGTGAGACCAACACAGCAGCTGCACCTGCTCCGAAGGTTCCCCAAGAGCCATCACAAAACACTGTCCATACTTCGGCATCTTTACTTGCTTCTTCGTCCTGAGCCCCTGGCGTCCAGTCGGCAATGAAATCTGCCAATGCTTGAGACTGGATTGAGGATCTATGCACATAATCAATGTAAAATTCATTGAGCTCCGCAGCCCATTTCCCAATCCGTCCAGTAGCTTCTCTATTTCTCATTATATCCTTCAACGGCTGCGAAGAAGGAACAATGATATTGTATGCCTGAAAATAATGCCGAAGCTTCCTGGATGCCATTAAAACGGCATACAACACCTTCTCCAGCTCTGTATAATTTTTCTTTGAGACACTAAGGACCTCAGATACAAAATATACTGGGACCTGCTTCTTGATTTGTCCATCAAACTTCTCCTGGACAAGTGCCGCACTTACTGCTGAGTGCGAAGCTGCCACATATAACAACAGAGGAGCCCCTGGCGTTGGTGGAGTTAATGTTGTGAGATCTATTAAGTATTGCTTCAGCTCTTCGAAGGCTTTTTGTTGACTTGGGCCCCATTGAAAGACTTCAGCTGACTTCAGCACCTCGAAGAATGGTAAGTTTCTTTCTGCTGATCTGGATATAAACCTGTTGAGAGATGCCAGCCTTCCTGTCAATCTTTGGGCCCCCTTTCTTGTGGTTGGTGGCTCCATTCGAAGTATAGCTTCGATTTTATTTGGGTTAGCTTCGATTCCCTTTGTTGAAACCAAGCATCCAAGGAATTTACCCTTCTTCACTCCGAAGACACATTTTTCTGGATTCAGCTTCAGACCAGCTTGTCTGAAGCTGGCGAAGGTCTCCTGCAGATCAGCAATATGATTTTCTTGCTTCGTGCTTTTTACAATGATGTCATCGACATAAGTCAGCACATTTCTGCCTATCTGAGATTGGAGAACCTTCGCAGTCATTCTACTGAAACTCCCTCCAGCATTCTTGAGCCCCTCAGGCATCCGAAGATAGCAATATGTACCACTTGGGGTTATGAAGCTAGTCTTCGGCTCATCTTCCTTCTTCATCCAGATTTGATGATAGCCTGAGTAGCAGTCCAGGAGACTCATGAGCTCCGAAGAAGCTGCTGCATCAACTAAAGAGTCTATCCTTGGCAGCGGGAATTCATCCTTCGGACAAGCCTTGTTGAGATCTGTGAAATCAATACACATTCTCCACTTGCCATTGGCCTTCTTCACCATAACAGTGTTAGCTAGCCACTCTGGATACTTCACTTCTCTGATAACTCCTGCAGTGAGAAGTCTTTTTACTTCATTGCGAGCCCCTTCGGCCTTGTCATCAGACATTTTCCGAAGCCTCTGCTTTCGGGGTCTGAAGGATGGGTCAACATTGAGCGAATGTTCAATAACATCCCGATTCACTCCACAGAGATCATTGGCTGACCATGCAAAAACATCTTTATTGTTGAATAAAAACCTTATCAAGGTTTTCTCCTGGTCTTCAGATAATTGCGAGCCCAATAGCACCTTCTGCTCTGCTATGTCTTCACACAATAACATGGGCTTCGGCTGATCCGCTGAAGCTGCCTTCTCCCTCCTGAATTTGTACTGTTCACAAGCTTCAGCTCCATCTATGTTATGGATTGCTTTGGAGTCAGTCCAGTTTCCTTCGGCCCTTCTAGCAGCTTCCTGGCTTCCATGAATAGCAATAGGCCCTTGATCCGAAGGTATCTTCATGCAGAGATAAGCTGGGTGAAGAATTGCTTCGAAGGCATTAAGAGTACCACGGCCAATGATAGCATTGTAAGGATACTCCATGTCAACAATATCAAACACAATTTGCTCAGTCCTTGTGTTGTTAACAAATCCGAAGGTTACCGGCATGGTAATCTTCCCAAGTGCTACAATCTGCCGCCCTCCGAAGCCACAAAGAGGGTGCGTAGCATCATGAATCTTGTCTTCGGGCTCTTGCATTTGTCTGAAGGCTTTAGCAAATATAATGTCAGCTGCACTGCCTGTATCAACTAGGACATTGTGGACCAGAAATCCTTTGATCACGCAAGAGATGACCATGGCATCATTGTGAGGATAATCCTTAAGCTGAAGGTCTTCCTGAGAGAAAGTAATTGGAACGTGGGACCATTTTGACTTGATGAAGGGTCCCTGTACTCCAACATGCTGCACCCTTCTCTGAGCCTCCTTCTTCTGCTTCTTGTTAGCCGGCTCTGAGCAAGAACCGCCTGTTATCGGGAGCACCAGCTTCGAAGCCGAAGCAGCTCCAGCTCGATTGTTGAACGAAGCCATCAGCTCAGAAAAGTGGAAGTGAGTTCAACGGAGGTGGGCGCCAATGTTGGGGACTTGTTCTCAAATGCTAAGAGTTAAGAACAAGGCAACACAGAAATGTTAAGTGTAAAAGTCCTTCGTCCTCCATAACATTATATCCCTTCGGGATATAAAGTATCTCGGACGAAGGTTACGAAAGACATACCTTCGTAAGTATAACAACGAATAACGAAGCATTCATACAAATCATGAGATATGAAAATACTTAAATGTTACCATAGAATCATCTCCATTTTTATTATTGTAAACGAATGTAAATAACTTCAAATTACAAATGTACCTTCGGTCTTGAAGAAGGCAGAAATACAAGTGTGATGCGAAGGCAAATGACAGGTTCGCGTGAACAGTACGGGGGTACTGTTCATCTATTTATAGACACAGGTCGCAGCCTGTGACAAATTACAATTATGCCTCTTACAAAAGTTTACAACATTGACTCAGACCTCTATGGATAAAAAGGTCATTTTATCTCTATGTCGGTTTGTAACGCCGAAGCTTCATGAAAAGGAACCTTCGGCCATCTTCTGGGGACGACTTCAGCCGAAGCTGCTTCTTCGTGTGAGACCTTCGGCGCACCGAAGCATGGCTCCAACAGTATACATAAGGGTCTCATATACTTTGTATTATCTGATCTAATCCATTTCTAGTAATAGATAATTAATTATGCTTAAGACATCCATAATCCACTCTCCCAACACTCCCCTACGCATTCCTATTGGATAAAAAACATCAATACCCTACCTAAATGAGATGGGTAACAATTAGAGTCTCGAGAAACAGGTACCCACCGGGTCTAACCCTAACTGGTGCACTCTCTTAGTGTTGGAGAACAGAGTAGAGAGGCCCTCGTTTCCTACCTAAAGGAACAATGCATTATGACTGACTTTCAAATTTATAATTTTTCAAATTCATAACACACTCTACAGTTGTGCTCTTACTTAGATTTGAAAAAAGTTTGTTAAAAACATGATTCGAGGAAAAACTCTATAATTGGGTAATCCTACAGGCACATACATTATTTGAGTATTCCAGCCTCATAGATAGATAGTAGACACATCACATAAAAGCCGATAAGTATATAGCAATCAAGGTACCAAATCAATCGAAACTTTTTCATATGACTTAGTATGACATCCGACTACTTTGTGCAGACATGTATAGCTGGTTTTAAATATGACCCTCACAATAAAAGATGGATCCTAAAATTAAAAACCTCACTTTCACGCCTTATTTTCACTAAATCAATTGAAATTAGTTGGTCATAACGAACAACTACTTTATACATATTGTTGGGGGCCTTCGTCCTCCAAAGGTCCTCAAAAACGAGATCTAACAAAACCTTCCAAGTGTAGCATATGAACAGGTACCTTCGGACTCGGGCTAAAAGCATGATCGCGACGAAGGTTGGAGTTGCTCCGAAGCTACGCACGGGGGAGCTTCGGCTAACTGGCGGAGAAAGGAACCGACTTAAAGGGGAAAAGGCTATCTAGTCCTCATAGAGTTGACTATTAGTTAACAATGAATGTAAAGGACATGAATGTAATTTCTCTCAGGCTGCGTCCTGTTCCTATAAATAGATAAATAGTTCCCCCATACTATTCACGCTGACTTGTATTCGCTCGCGGGTCACGCTTGGACTTTTACCTTCTGTCAAGCCGAAGGTACAAATGTAATTCAATATTGTTTTTGTTTATCTATGTTAATAAAAAGAAGATATATTAATGATGCCATATGATGATTCATGTTGTCTTACATATTTCATATGCTTCTTCTTTCATTAATATACACTATGATGATGAAGGTATGTCCTTCATGACCTTCGTCATAAGATCATTATATCCTAAGGGAAATAATGCTTCGAAGGACAAAGGACATTAACCTTTAACATTATGTGTTGCCTTGTTCTTAACTCATAGCATTTGAGAACAAGTCCCCAACATTGGCGCCCACCTCCGGTGAACTTTTTCGACCACCTTCGGCAAGTACTGACCTGCGTCATGCCGCCGAAGAAAGCTTCAGCGCTAGGGGCTGCTGCATTGTAGCCGCTCGATCCAAACCAGGAGACTCTCTCTCTTCGAGAGGCCCGAAGCCAGAAAAGGAAAGCCACCAGTCCAACACTCTAGGAGGAGGAGTTGGACCAAAAGATCAGGGATATGGAGATCATTCATCAGCAAGTACAAAGAAAGAAGGAGAAGATGGTGCGACTGCCTGACCTTCAGAGGCAGATCGACAAAGCTACTGAAGAAGTGCGCCATCTTGCTCAAGACGAACAAAACCGAAGACCCCAGCACAGGGAGCTTCATCAGGAAGGCTCATTCAATGAAGATGGATGGTATGATGATTTTAACCATGATACCTTTACTTTTGATGATGCTTCTCCCTTGGCAGTAGAACTGCATGCTACTCCATGGCCTCCATCATACAAGCTACCTCAGCTTCCCATGTATGATGGGCATTCAGATCCAAAGCAGTTTCTCATAAGCTACGAAGCAACTATATCTTCGTATGGAGGCAATACCGCAGTTATGGCAAAGTCCTTCGTCATGGCAGTGCGGAATGTAGCTCAAACATGGTATTCTTCTCTTTGGCTAGGGACAATCACATCATGGTAGAAGCTTAAGGACATGCTGGTCACCAGTTTCCAAGGCTTTCAAACGAAGCCGGTCACAGCTCAGGCTCTATTCCAATGCACACAAGACCACGAAGAGTACCTTCAGGCATATGTACGAAGGTTCTTGCAATTTAGGGCACAAGAGCCTACAGTGCCCAATGAGATTGTCATTGAGGCCATGATCAAAGGTCTTCGCCCAGGACCTACCACCCAATATTTTGCCAGGAAGCCCCCACAAACTCTAGAAAAGCTGCTTCAAAAGATGGATGAATACATTCGGGCTAACAATGACTTCCACCAAAGAAGGGAGGAAGCTTATAGATTCTCTAAAATGACCAGGGGCTTCGGAGGAAGAATCCACCCGAGGCATGTTAGGTCAATCCATAACTCCACTTAGAATGATGACAAAGGAAGTCAGCTACAGAGGCCACAGTATACCTCACAATCTTCGGGGCAGCAACAAAGCTCTTTCCGGCCGCTAGCTCCAAGAGGCAGAGGCGCCAGGGGCTTCGGAGGAAGATATGGGGATTAGCCCAGGAAGATCTACTGCTTATTTTGTGGTGAAGACAAGGGCCATACTACAAGAATGTGCCAAATCACTATCCAAAAGCAGAGGGAGATTGCAGAAGCTGAAGCTCGGCAGAATCAACCGAAGCAAGTCTTGCACACTGCTTCGTGCCATTCACCCTACATACTAGAATATGTGGGTAATCACTCTGTAGCTTCTGTTGCTTCGGCTAGTCAGCCACATGCATCTTGGCCACAGCTTCCACCTCCGCCACCACTATAACCTACCTATTCACGGGGTCAGCAGCTAGAAGGGAGCCAGCACACCCAGCAGCAGAGGGATTTCAGGGAGGAACCCAAGCTCGCACAGTCAACAGTACTATGCCGGAGTCAAAGCACATCTATTGAGAGATATCATACTTTCTGAAGCACTTTTTTATTCTATGCCACTTTGTTTTTTAATAAAGGACAAGTAATGCAAATCTAGTTTTAATTCTTTGTAATAGTTTTGCTTCTATTAAAATGAAATATATCTTCTTCACAGATTTACGAAGCTCGAAAATTGCCAAAGCTTAAAAAGTCGTTCCTAAGGGAGCGCAGCATAAGTCTTGCCAAAGCCACAAAAAGTCGTTCCCAAAGGAGCGCAGTGTAAGTTTTTTGCTCAAAAGTCGTTCCTAAGGGAATGCAGAGCCAAATACCACCGAAATACAAGGCGAAGCACGAAAAGTCAACGCAAAAAATACCGCCGAAATATAAGGCGAAGCACGAAAAGTCAACGCGAAAAATACCGCTGAAATAGAAGGCGAAGAAGTTCAAAAGTCGTTCCTAAGGGGATGCAGAACTTACACCGAAAAATAAACGGTGAAGCCGAAAAATAAACGACAAAGAGATTTCGATCGTTCCTAAGGGGACGTAGAGATGGTGTGTTCCAGTGTGGGTGTGTGGGTGCGTATCTTCGGCATTAGCATCATCCTTTGCATCATATCATCACATCATCCCGCATAACATCACATCATACATCATATTGCACCAATGACACGAATTGAATACGAAGTCGGTCTTCGAAGACTGCTTTATAAAAAATGAAAGCGTGCTAAGGAACAAAGCTGAGAAATATAGCTTCGTCAGTTCTAATGCCAAAGAAGGGATCCTTTGCTTACGAAGATGGGATGTTTTTACGAAGCAAGGATATTTTTTCCCGAAGCACGAATTTTCTTCTTTACGAAGCATGAAAAGAAGGGAAGATGTTTTTTCGCCAAAGGCTCAAAAAGTGGTATGTATATAAAGTTTCATGCCTCGTAAAGAACTGAATTACAAAAAATTTACATATTAGATTAAAAAACATACACATCGAGTATTGCAGTCTTGATACAACAAAGTTACAATGATCATCTAAAAATGTTTTTACAAACAAGTACTAGTCCTCTTTCAGGACCTTCTCTGCAACTTCATTTAGCAGCTTGTTAACAACTTCGTTAACAATAGATTCGGCTACATTGATGATATCTATTGCTTCTTTAATTTCCGGGTCAGCCAGGGGGTCGAACGGTTTTGGTGGAGAAGATAGTTCAGCTACAATAGAAAAAATTAATCAGTTCGAAGTCACGAAAACAAATGACGAAGCTAGATGCCACGAAATAATACCTATGCGCCTCTTGCGCTCTCCAGCTTTTTTAGCTTGCTTAGCTTGAATTCGGGCCTCATGCATGTCTTTCTTGCTTTTCTTCATTATTTCGTGAGCCATTTCGCGTCCGCCATTGGCCCAGATGTCAGTATAGAATTTTCCGCCCATTAAGCTTGCTTTGGCTGAGGGATCCTTTGTAACATCCACTGAGAAGGCAGCTTCGGCCTGAGCCAGGGTTTTGACATGTTCGCAACCAGCCTTCTCCAAGATAGTTGAAATTCTTCTCGCACCAGAAAATGCGCAGACATCCCCGCGATCACTCAAAATTTCTTCAAAAGCTTCGGCCTCTCCGCTTATCCATTCTATAACACCTTCAGGGTCGCCTCGAATAAAGTTATCTTCATTTGAATAGGCGCCCACATTGGCGAAGCTAGCCTTTATTTTCTCCATGCAACCCAGGGATTTTTCGAAGCATCTTTCTTTGGACGCACGGAGTTCTTCGCCTATTTTTTCTAAATAATTTCTCCAATATTCACTAATATCTCAGTTGGCCTCTGCGAGACCACACTTCTCTTTGCTTTTGGCCAGCTATTTTCAAAGGTCTTCAATCTCATTCTTTTGAATTTTAGTTTGAGCCCTGAAACTAGCTTCGTCTTCTTTTACTTTGTCCACCAATGAAAGTAGAATCTTGTCTTTTTCTGAGGCTTTGTTCCTAAGTCTGATAACCTCCGTTCGAAGGTTGTTGAGAGCTATAGTGCAACTCTCGTCTTCGGCATTCTTTTGCGCCCTTAGGGCATTGCTAAGTATCAATCCCTGCAAGAAAGGTTCAAAGGATTAACATAAGAATAAAAATATTCCATTCCAGAATCTATAAGTTTCAAAATTCGCAACTTCGGTACCTTCAGACTGTTGTACGTAAGACTGTCTGCCAGATCATCCTTTGTCACGGCACAGAGGCCAGCTTCAAGCTTCAGAAAACCCATACTTCTGGCCATCTCCTGGTAGACAGATAATTCTTTGTTGTCTGGGAGGCAGTACAGGAAATCATTTTCGTCCGTACCATTAAACACTAAGGCCCCCTTCGGATACTTCAGTTCTCGGGCATAGTGTTTAGCCTCAAAAACTTCTTCAGATAATCTCTTTCCGAAGCATGTCGAATAATATAATCAAGATCTTCGGAGAGTGCTTCGGGGACAAAGGATTCGACCTCTTTGGCCATACTCTTCTCAAAAGCTATATTCATATCTGGAGTTATTTCTTCGGCTTTCCGCTCGGTGGCGGCCAGCTTCGTCTCAGCAGCCACCGTGGGCTCTGCCCCAGCTTCTGCCTGGGTTAATGTAGTCTCGACTTCTATTTGCTTAGTATCAGACTTGGAATGCGTTGCGATAGTTTCAGCAACCTTCTCTGCGAGATCAGGGCCTATACAATCGATCGTATCCAAAACATCTAATACATTTACCATCCTCCTCTTAGGAGTCACAACAGAACTCTTTTGTGCCTTCAGCGCTGTGGCTTCTGTCTAAGGACTTAAAATCCCTGGCATCTTTTTCACCTCTTCAGTTGTTGAACTGTCAGCCTTTTCTTTGTCAACCCTCATTTCAACTGGTTCAACCGAGGGTGCCTTCGAAATTGTAGCCGGTTCTTCAGCCTTCTGTGCTGCAGCAGATCCTCTTGATTCAGCAGCCGAAGAGGCCTCCACCCCAAACTCAGGCACCACGGTCGGTTCAATGAAACGTGGCCGGTGGGTAAGTACCTTCATCTTTTTGCCTGCAGCCTTCGGTGTAGGATCAGCCAGGGCGGCCTGAGCAGCAGCTTTCCTCTTCTTCCCTTGACCCCGCACTGGGTAGTGGTAGTCGGGGTAGACGAAGCCAATGGCGTCAAAAACTCTGTTTATTCTCTTTTTTCCCCGACCTCCGAAGGCTATAGACAATGCATTATCTTCTGCCTTGGAGTATGATCCAAGTAGTTCATCACTTGTAACTTCGATGCATTTCAACCAATCATCGTTTGGTTCATCGAATTTATCCCCATATCTGAATGTATATTTCAGCCGAACTAGTTCACCATCGCTAGATTTGGAAATAGTTTCTTTCGGCATTTCCCAGCTCTCAGCAAGCGGCCATACTCTGAATGCTATATGTTCTTGAATTAAATCTCTGGTACCAATGAAGAAGCAGACAGTACCAAACGCCTTTTGACACGCTTCGGCGGCTTCATCAATTTCAACCTTCGGCCTTCGAAGGCCGAAGCGGGACCATATGGGGCGCATGATAACACCTTTAATGTCCTCCCTTGCTGACAAGTCGTTCTTCACATAAAATCATTCTTCCATCCAATTTCCGGGTCATCTCTTTCGAAACGTCGGCACAGGGTGACTGGCATTGGGACGGGCGATAAACCCATAACAACCGAAGTTGTTATGATACTGTTCTTTCCCCATGGCCTTTATCTCATACAAAAGTTCGTGCATGCTACAGAAGCACTTCGCACTTGGTTCTATCCCTTGGCTTCTTGCTGCCCAGACGAAGATTCCCATCCTCAATATAGCTTCGGGGGTCAGCTGGTGAAGGAAAACTCGGTAGGTCTTCAATACTTCAACTACAAACTTACTCAGCAAAAACCGAAGCCTAGCTTTGAAGAAGCTTCGGAAAATCACAACTTCGTTTTCCTCAGGGGCCGGGACGTTGTTGTCTCCGCCAGCCCTCACAATAGACATATCTCGAAAGTATCTTCCCCTCATGTTTTCGAGGTGACTTTGCTTAATGGAAGATTTTCCGAAAATTGTATGGCTTGGTCTCCAGGGTCGATCCTCAGAATCTTCACCACCACTTTCTGCATTATAACTGTCACTGTCACCAGTATCCTCAGACGGGCCCTCCAATATCTCCTTAGTAATCTTTTCTATATTTGTTTTTGCCAATGACTCCATAAATCTAGCAATGTATGGATTCACAGCCTTCTTCTCCTCAAAAAGCTTCTCCTCTTCAGCAAGCTTTGTCTCAGCGGCAACCTTCTTGTCCTGAGACATTCTTTCCTTCAGAGATGACGAAAATGTGTCTTTCAAGCCGAAGCTTAAAAAGCTTTGAAAAACTAGCAAGTGTTAGTGAGCAACAGCTATGAAATTGAGAAAAAAAAGCAAATGGCACAGGCAGTGTACCAAATGAGGTTGGTGCGAGCTCTTATTTATACACTCGGCGCGTTCAAAACCAAGGGGCCCTGCCTGTCATTGACTGTTGCTATTCTAGCAAAGGGAAGGTGTTTTTTCGGACCTTCGACTTAAGGCCTTCGTCCATATCGCAGTCTGAATTCGTTATCTTAAACAAATTAATACTGCAAGGGGCTACTGTTGGGGGCCTTCGTCCTCCGAAGGTCCTCAAAAACAAGATCTAACAAAACCTTCCAAGTGTAGCATATGAACAGGTACCTTTGGACTCGGGCTAAAAGCATGATCGTGACGAAGGTTGGAGTTGCTCCGAAGCTACGCACGGGGGAGCTTCGGCTAAATGGCGGAGAAAGGAACCGACTTAAAGGGGAAAAGGCTATCTAGTCCTCATAGAGTTGACTATTAGTTAACAATGAATGTAAAGGGCATGAATGTAATTTCTCTCAGGCTGCGTCCTGTGCCTATAAATAGATGAACAGTTCCCCCGTACTGTTCACGCTGACTTGTTCGCTCGCGCGTCACGCTTGGACTTTTACCTTTTGTCAAGCCAAAGGTACAAATGTAATTCAATATTGTTTCTGTTTATCTATGTTAATAAAAAGAAGATATATTAATGATGCCATATGATTATTCATGTTGTCTTACATATTTCATATGCTTCTTCTTTCATTAATATATACTACAATGATGAAGGTTTGTTCTTCATGACCTTCGTCTGAAGATCATTATATCCTAAGGGAAATAATGCTTCGAAGGACGAAGGACATTAACCTTTAACATTATGTGTTGCCTTGTTCTTAACTCATAGCATTTGAGAACAAGTCCCCAACACATATTAGTGTGGTTTTATATACATAAGGGTCTCATATACTTTATATCATCTGATCTAGTCCATTTCTAGTATATAGCAATCAAGGTACCAAATAGATAGATACATAAAAACACATAAGTATATAGCAATCAAGGTACCAAATAGATAAATAGATACATCACATAAAACACACATAATTATATAGCAACCAGGGTACCAAATAGATAAATACAACTCATAAAACACACATAATTATATAGCAACTAGGGTACCAAATAGATAAATACAACACATAAAACACACATAATTATATAGCAACCAGGGTACCAAATTGATAAATACAACACATAAAACACATATTAATGTTGCTCAGCGATGAAACAACAAACACAAGCGTAGACAATAAAATGGTGGTGGTGATGTGGATGTAGAGAAAGGCAGAAGAACAACATAGTTGAAGTAGAGGGAACCAAGCACACACCATGACTCGAAGAGGGAGATACCAATAATTAATAGGAGTCTTATTTCATCGACTGCTGTTAGCAATGGACGTCGATACTGTGCAACCTGCAACATATATATGGAGTGGAGGGGTCCATCCGCCTCCAATGGTAGTTGTTGTTGATTACCTGCAAGACATTATTCAGTAAATTGATCAACAACACTATATATACAACAGTATGGGATGATTGCGTGAATGTATAGGCATGCATGCAATAAATTGACCGATCACTTGACCTGAGGACGCTGCCTCTAAGAAGCTTGGGCTTCCTGTAGTGGCATGAGTGCTTGGGGCGGAAGAGGGAAGGGTGGTGCTTGGCCTCCAACCCATCCCACTCGAGGCCATCCCACCAGTCCTTCTCGCACACCACTGTGGGTGGCTGCGCGAGACGGCCGCCGACCGCCGGTAAACGTCTAAGTGCTAGGCAGCCCGTGACATTGATAGTCTCGAGCATTGGTGAAGACATCATGCGGCCACAAATGCTGCGCAGCGTCGGGAGGTTGTGGAGGTGGATGCGTCGTAGCTTGGGGAAATGCTTGACAACCTCCTCTTGGTTCTTGAGCTTGGGATCTCGTGGGCGAAAGATCTCCCTAAGATCACCGCAACAAATGATCTCTAGGGTCTCAAGCTGAGGCAGCGACATATCCGAGTACAAGGGGAGCACAAAGATGACCCTCGGGCAGTAGTCCAGGTGCAAGAACTGTAGCTGTTTAAAGGAGTATGATGCATTGGGATAAGCTCTTGGACTCCAGTTCCAGATGTGCTTTGCCATCGGGAGGCATGATGCCCAGAATGTTGCCAGGTTTTGAAATATCGTCCACATACCACTAGAAACATCGTTTTCTATTCCTTCAGAAAAGGCAGTGAAGACAGATCGCAACATGGGGCACCTTTCAACTCGACACCAATGAAGTTCATTCCATGAGGTAATGTATGACAGAGAAATGCCAGAGGTGATGGACATGCAATCATGCACATGCACAACATCAACACTTGTGCATATAAAAGTAGGGGGCAGAGACCATGTTCCACCTGTGTTGCCCTGTGCTTCACCACCCTCTCCCTCCTGCTCATCATCCTTTGCTTGTACGTGAATATACCATCCATGACCATGCATCGTCCGTGTCGTTGGGCAATCCCACATCCAGTGGATCGCTCCTTCACCGTCCTCATCACTCGCAGTTGCATCCTCATCATGAATAAGTTGGTTATGGGTGATCATATCTCTTGCATATACATCTACAAAATGTATAGACTGCTGCAAGATACTGACTCCTTGTGCAGCAACAAGATCACCTGATGATGCTGGTGGTGTAGTGATCTCCACTCGTGCAGGCCAGCCAATGGAAAAACGATTGTTTTCATAGGTATAAAAGACTCGTAGAGACCGGAGGAGCCTCGCATCCCTTACACAAATGTACCAGTTTCTGTCCAAGGATGATGATTCTGCAGTAGAAGCAGAGTTAGCCTCCTTCCTCTTTTCTTCCCATTTACATAGATGTGGCCATTCCTGTCCTGATGACGTGGATGGGGTGGTGCTCACACAAAACACATCCAAGGTCTTATGAATAGACGAGGATCTCAGTGGCCATAGTATTGCACGAAGCTTCTGGCACCCAAGTAGGATGAGCCGCTTCAATCTCTGGGCTTGTACCTTTCGCAAGTCGACGGTTTCCACAGATGTGCAAGAGAGGTCCAACTCATGGAGGCAATAAAATAATCCTCTCAGCAATATACTCCTCAACTGAGCACAACCACGAAATGAGATGTTGCATATCCTATCAACTGTAGCGCCTTCATCTTTAGCATCATTAGCGAGGACGGCTTGTTCCAGTGCAACAGAGTTCTGAAGTATTAATCTTTGTCCGTCAACGCTGCCGTCTTCTACTCGAAGCTTGACAAGGCTGCCACAACCACATAGATGACTTGTGCTCAAGTTCTTGATTCCCTTTACATTCAACTCTCTGAGGTTGGCCATTACGTTCATCATCCTTTCTGACAGCAACCAGCACCATTGGGTGTAGCTCAAATCCATTACTCGCAGCTTCCCGAAGCAAGCCCTCCATGCTCCACTCTGGTCGTCAAGTTCCTTGCCCTCTATTGGTGTGATACTTGTGCCATCGTCCTCGCAACGGTGAAGGAGGAGGAACCTTAGGTTGCTGCAATAGAGGAATGGTGGTGATGCAAATCTAAAGGTGCATTGAGAGAGATGCAGCACACGCAGATTACTGGCTGAATGTTTGAACATAGAAGCTGGTAATTGTATTGTTGTGTCAACAGTAACAACCCCTCTAGAGGGAGATTCTTCATCTTCATATTTTGGTTGTAGAAAAAAGGAAGTTGCTTCAGCAGGCACACTAATAATCTTGGAAGTGCAACAAATCACTGGAGGTCGTGGTAAATGATGCTGCATTTGCATCTCAACAGCTGAGGATGAAAAGAATTCATGCATATAAGACCTTCTCCAGTCCAACTGTATGTTTCTCTGTAGTGCATCACCAACCTTCCAAGCCCATGCTTCCGAGCTACCACTGCCTTGTATAATGCCATCACAAACCCAGTAGTTTGAAGCATGGGTATCCCAATCTATGTTACCCATGTCTTTTAGCTTCCACGTGTACAGGATGCACGCCACCACTACCATGTGGTCCATGATACCCGTGTACTGAGCAACCTCCTTAGCTTCCTCATTCACAATGCCCCACAATGAAGTGTCATCTAATTGCACTGTATCAGGATCCACATAAAGGTACACCATATTAGGATCCTTTTCTTTTATATTGTAGCTAACATAGGGTCTAAACCTCCCTTGCATTGTCCACAACAACACATCACCTTTGAAGTTTCGATTCAGTGGGATACCAAACTCGCTCAGGTCAATGAAGCTACCACTTCCATTATGGAAGACCACAACTAATCTATTGATGGTGGCTAGCTTTGTGTACGTATGCCTATTGATCTCCTGTACCTCCTTTCTAGCGCTTTCTTCTACACCGTCGAAATCATCCTCCTTGTCATGCTGGCTCAAGATGGCCATCACTGAATGGGGGAGCTTTATCTCCTCGGCGATAGCCTTCTGTAGGGCCCTCCTACTTTTCCATAATGAGCAATCCAAATGGAGAACACTATCAAACTTTGATCCCAAAGATTTTAGGCGTTTTGCTGCTACCTTGAGAGCAGCAGATGCACCCATTCCATCCCAGCCATCGAAGTAGAACACCTTTATATTATAATGGTCATACTCCACTGCACGGAGTATTTCTCTAGCTGCATCAAACGTGTTCTCCACGTAAATCAACCTTTCCTACAATGTTAAAAAACAATTACCAAATGAGATCATTTGAATTACTTTCACATTAAAATTGTTCATGTGTGATAGAGAGCGAGGAAATTTCCTTTTCTATGACTCAAGCAAGCGACCGGTCCAATAACAGAGCAAGGGGCTGAGCTAGTATCACTTGTATATGTTTAATGTTATGCGATCAGGTGATAGACTGCTAACAGTTAAAAAATGGTGTTCTCTCCACGAGGTGCTGAGATGAGCAGTGTTAAACCCTTGCACAAGTTGATTTAAGAAAAAAGTTCTTAGTAATTAAGGCCTTGAGGTTTTGAGTCTTCCTTAAAGCAAAAATAATTACTGTTTCTTCAAACAAACAATAAAAATTACTCGAGTAAAATGTGACAATTCAAAAAAAATAGTAATCAATGGTAGTATATAGTGCTAGTAGTAAGTAGAAAGTTCTTAACACATTGGAGGTTACCAAGAACACGTCTCTTTGAAGTCAAGAATTAAGAGCCTTATCCTAAAAGTTATTTGTCAGCGCTTATGTGGCCACGTTCTCACCATCAAAGAAGACATATAACAACTAAGAACATGATATGCATATTTTGGCCTTATTTAGATGTAGTTATTGAAGATCAGAAATCCACAACTTAGTGAAGGACCCTAAGTCTACTATGAATCTGAACTCACCAGAAACAAAAAAGGCTAGTGCTAGAATCCTTCCTATATGGCTAGGATAAATACACCGATATCTATTAGGCAAGGATGTTTGTTAATAGATAGATTGATCTTTATTAGATAAGAGTCTATATTCATTGGTGTTAGAATCCTACCTTTATGGCTATAATAGATAGATTGATCTCACAAAGGTCTCAGTTGATAGATTGATCAATCTATATTAGGCAATGATCTCGGTTGATTGGTTCTGTTTCTATAAAACTCAGCTATCCTTGCTTACATATGTGTAACATCATATCTCCTACAATACAACAATATCCTTTCTATCATGATATCAGGAGATGGTCACAATCTAGTGGCCCTCGTTACTGCCTAACCCTACCCTAGTTTTCATGCTCCACCCTCTTATTCTGTCCCACCAGTGCCTCATCTCCACCATGTCGCTAGTGTTACTAGCCCCTAGTGTGGTTGAGCTTGCCAAAGCTCGTGTCCAAGAGGAGATTGTACAACATGTCAAGGAGGATGCTAGTGCCACTGAGAAGGAGAGGGACAAACTAGTCACCAAAGCCAACGTCGACGCCAAGCTTGCTGCCGATGCCCATGTCCATGTCCTGGCCATAACTGAATCAATAGAGAAGGAACAAGCACCCACCACCACCCTAGAGCATGCGACCATGCCGCTCTCAAGATGGTGTAACCCCCTACCATCTCCTTCTCTAACACTGAGGCAACAACGATCCATGAGGCCTTCATCATCGCTAACCTCCACTTGTAGGCTACTGGCATCCAAAACATTTGATCGCTTCTCAAGATCACAAATCCACAACTTGGTGAAGGACCCTAAGTGTACTCTAAACCTGAACTCCATCACCGGGAACCAAAAAGGCTAGTTTTAGAATCTGGCCTATATTGATCTCTATTATGCAAGGATCTATATATTGCTCTCTATCATGTAATGACATTCATTGATTGCTGTTAGCATCCTACCTATATGGCTAGGATAGATAGATCTATTTCTCAATGATTTTTGTTGATAGATAAATCAATATATATATATATATATTAGGTAAGGATATCCATTGATTGGTTTTGTTTCTATAAACTCTTGGCTATCCTTGCCTATATATGTGTAAAACACTATATCTCCTACAATACATCAATAGGCTTTTTATCATGGTATCAGAAGATGGCCATGATCCTATGCCCCTCATTTCCACATAACACTACCCTAGTCTCCATGCACCACCCTTCTTTTCTCTCCCATCGATGCTTCATCTCCACCATGTCACTGACGTTGCCAACCCCAATGATCCCAAGCTCACATCTGCTGGTGCTTAAGAGGAGACTACATAGTGCACCAAGGAGAACACTGCTACGACTAAGAAGATGATCAACATAGTCGTCAAAGCTGATGTTGACGCCAAGGTTGCTACTGACATCCATGCCTGTTTCATTGCCGCAATCAATGCCCTAGAGAAGGAACAAGTAGCCACCACTACGCTAAAGTGTGTGACCGCCACCACTTTCAAGCTGGCTCAGGCCCCCATTACCTTCTCTAACGCCAGGGCCTCTACAATCTATGAGGTCTCCATCATTGGCAACCTCCACACGTAAGTTGTTAGTGTTGAAAGGAAATGTGCCCTTGGGCCATTACTATTTTGTTTTGGTGATTAAATGCTCAACACATTAGGTTTAGACTAACATCATCTTGTATGAGCAATGAGCATAGGAAGTTAAATCAAATTGAGAAAAGGGCACTCTTAGGCTTGAAAGTGGACATACCACAAATCCATATGGTACCAAGTGAAAAAGGTAATGTTGGGGGCCTTCTTCCTCCGAAGGTCCTCAAAAACATAACTGACATATGTTTTCAGTATGACATGGATTGTTACAGGGGGCTTCAGCTTTGGGATGAAGGTTTTTTTATATAGCAAGGTGAAGATGAAGCCCGAAGGTAATAAGAATGAATGACAAAGCTGTAACCAAGGAGCTTCGGCTTTGATGTAATGATGAAGGCCAAGCATGACAATGACCGAAAAGGGACAAAGACTACTTAGCATCATACTGTTCACGCTGGATTGTAATCACTCTTTCGCATCCACGCCTTCGAGCAAGCCAACGGTATCAATACAATATTAATACTATTGAATGTTTTATGGAATACAAATATAAATGAATTAATAAGATATATTCTTCATCTTTATCCCTTCGTATTCTTATTCGCATATTGAATAATGAAGGCAAGTCTTTCATGATCTTCGTTTGATGATTATTATCCCCATGTGGAAATAATGCTTCGGAAGACGAAGATGCTTAATCTTTAACAATTGTGTTGCCTTGTTCTTGATTCATAGCATTTAAGAACAAGTGACCAACAGGTAAGCGCCAAACACTTAGTCAATTGTATTAGGTACTAATCATATTTGTCTAAGTGTTAGGGACTATTTGAAGTCAAGTCAAAAGGAGAGAAAGAGAGTTGAAATGAAAAAGGAGCATCTAGGCTGTTCTGCAGAGCACCAGACGGTCCGATGCCACCCACCGGACAGTCCGGTGCACGGTCCGACCGAAAGGGCTGCTCTCAGGAAAAGAATCCTTCGTCGGCTATAAATCACCGAACAGTACGCGCAGAGCGCTGGACAGTCCGATGTGCCAGCCGACCAACGGCTAATTGACACGTCGGCCAGAGCCAACAGTCAACTAGACCACCAGGAAGTCCGGTGCCACCCATCGGACGGTCCAGTGCCCCCAGAAGAGAAAATCTGCCAATCAAGAGATACGTAGCCATTGCACTTTGCAGTGTCCGGTGTCCATCGGACAGTCCAATGTGCACCGGACAGTCCGGTGCACCCACGAATAGAAGGCAACCGGGGCCTTCCAAATGGAGCTCCAACGCCTCCTAGGTCTCTTGGGGCTATAAAGGACCCCTTAGGCGCATGGAGCTGTTACCCAAGCATACTAAGAGCACACCAAAACTCCGATTCAACGCAACCATGCCTTCGACTCATTCTAGAGAGAATTGAGCGTTTTCTTGAGAGAAACTCTATCGTTTTGATTCTTGCGTTCTCTCCTTTACTTGTGTGCGTGATGTTGATGCTCTTGTACACTTGTGTGTGTTTCTACTCGCTCCTTAATCTTGTGCTTTGATTGAGTTCATTTGTGCAAGGCGTGAGAGACTCCAACTTGTGGAGATTCCTCACAAAGGGATTAGATATAAGGAAGAACAACGTGGTACTCAAGTTTGATCTTTGGATCACTTGAGAGGGGTTGAGTGCAACCCTTGACCGAAGGAGGTCACCACAACGTGGAGTAGGCATTGGCCGAACCACATGATAAAATCACCGTGTCTCTTGTGCATTTTCTTTATTGCGCTTGTTAACTTCCAATAGTTCTCATATTTCACTTGTATTATTGTTCCTAACTTTAATACACATATCCAAGGAACAATCAAGTGAAGAGTTCTCTTCTCTCCACCTCTACTCATAACAACTTGGTTTTAGTTTTCACTAACACTCATCATAAACCAAGTTTGTCTTGTTTAGAGTTGATTTTTGTAGGATCACCTATTCACCCCCTCTAGGTGCTCTCAATTGCTATTGTAGCCATTCTCTTCATCAAGGGACTAACCGTCCGGAGAGATGAATCCTAAGGTCAAGGGGATTGTGATCAACAATAAGGAGAAGGAGACTCTCAACATTGAAGATCCGAAAGGTGATAAGCTCACCGACTCAGGCTCGAACAACAAGAGGAAGGAAGGGAAGAAGAAGAGGCGCATCAAGAAGATCATCTACTACGATAGTGACACCTCCTCTTCTTCCCCAAAGGACGATGTCGATTCCTCTACAAAGAAAAAGACGGTGAACCAAAATTATTCTTTTGATTATTCTCGAATTCCGTACAATTGCAATGCTCATTTACTATCTATACCTCTTGGCAAAAATCCTCATTTTGATGGGGAAGATTACTCTTTTTGGAGTCATAAGATGCACAATCATTTATTTTATCTTCATCCTAAAATTTGGGAAGTGGTAGAAAATGGAATGCATTTTGATAGTAATGATAATTCCATATTAATTAATGAGCAAATCCATAAAAGTACCCAAGCTACTACAATTTTGCTAGCATCTCTATATAGGGATGAATACAACAAAGTTAGTGGCTTGGAAAACGCCAAGCAAATATGGGATACCCTCAAAATCTCTCATGAGGGTAATGATGCTACGATGATCACCAAAATGGAATTGGTGGAAGGTGAGCTGGGGAGATTCGCCATGAAAAGGGGAGAGGAGCCTACTAAAATATACAACAGGTTCAAGACCCTGGTGAACAAGATATGAAGCTATGGAAGCACAAGATGGATAGATCACGATGCCGTGCGCCTCATGCTAAGGTCATTTATAGTAATTGATCCTCATCTTATCAATCTTATTCGTGAAAACCTCAGGTACACCAAAATGATGCTTGAGGAAATCCTTGGTAAGTTTATAAGTGGGTGTATGATGGTGAAAGAAGCAAGGTACGTCGACGACATCGCCAACAGACCTCTTCCTTTTTACGAGCCGTAGCCCATTGCACTCAAGGCAACGACCAGCACGGAGACACTCGCAAACAAGGTGGCACAAGTAGAGACTGTCATACTTAATGAGGAAGAAATGGCGCTTGTAATAATGCGCTTCAAGACTGCATTGAAAGGATGCAAGGACTACCCCAACAAGAACAAATCAAGGGGAAAGTTTCACACTTCAAATGAGGTAGGACTGGTCATTTTATTGCTTAATGTCCCGATAATGAGAATGACCAGGTACAAGAAAAGAAAGGGAAGAAGGATAATAAGAAGTTCTATAGAAAGACAAAGGGTGAGGCACATATTGGCAAGGAATGAGACTCAGACTGCTCTTCATCCGACTCCGATGATGAAGGATTTGCTACCTCTGCCTTCGACAAGTCTTCCCTCTTTCCCAATGAGCATCACACTTGCCTCTTGGCAAAAGAGAAGAAGGTACATACCCGTGATACCCCTAAGTATACTTCTTCTAGTGATGAGGAATGTGATGTTGATGATGTAGATTATAACAATCTCTTTAAGGGCTTAGATAGATCTAAGGTAGATACAATTAATGAATTAATTGATGCTCTTAATGAAAAAGATAGATTGCTAGAAAAACAATATGATCTACTTTATGAAAAACATGATAAAGTAGTAGAAGTAGAAAAATATCTTGCTTTAAAAATAAAGAAGAACGAAATGCTTGCCTTTGAATTATATTTTTGTCATTCATCTATTACTAGCCTTAAGAGTTTAAATGATGACTTGAATGCTAGAATAAAAAAGTAAATGTTGCAAGTTCTTCAATTGAGCATGTTTTAGTTTGTGCAAAGTGCAAAGATCATGATTTAAATGTTTGTAGTAATCATGGTTCTACTATTGCAAAATTGAGATTGCTCAACTAAATGTTCAACTTAAGAATTGCAAAAATGAAGTAGAAAAGGTAAAATTTGCTAGGGATGCTTTTACCATTGGTATACATCAATCCATTAAGGACGGACTTGGTTTCCAAAAGGGAACCAAGAACACTAAGAGCCAAAAGGACCTCAACTTCACAAAGGAGAAGGGGAAGGCACCTATGGCTAATAGTGTGCATTTGATTCAGGAGAAGAAAAACCATGCTTATTCGTATTCTCATGTTAAGATTACTCCTCATAATGCTTATCATATCAATTGCAATGATAGTTTTACTCCTCGCACTATGTTCACTTCATCTAGTGGTTTTGATAGGAGTAGAACTAGGCGTCATGCTTCTCATGCGCCTAAGCATAGGAATGCATCTCATGGACCTTCAATTCTACTTTGCACTTTTGATGCATCTTACGTAATTCATTGTAAGAATGATATAATTGTTGCTACAAATGTGGGACCAAAATGCAAGAAAGGTAAGGCTTGCATTTGGGTTCCCAAAACTTGTGTAACTAACCTGATAGGACCCAACACAAGTTGGGTAACTAAATCCAAGCCTAAATACCTTGCAGGTTTATGTATCTGGGGGCTCAAGCTAGATCATTGATAGCGGATGCACAAACCACATGACAGGGGAGAAGAACATGTTCACCTCCTATGTCAAGAACAAGGATTCCCATGTGAAAGGGAAATGTGCCCATGGGCTATTTCTATAGTGTTTTGGTGATTAGATGCACAACACACTATGTGTGAACTAACATAATATTGAGCAAAGGAATATCTAGATGGATTAATTGTGAAGGTAAGTTCTAGACACTTAGTAAATTGTTTTATGTGATAAACATGCTTGTCTAAGTGCTAGGAACTCAATTAAGTCAAGTCCAAAAGGAGCAAAAGAAGTTCAGCTGAAACAACCAGTGGAGCACTAGCTGCGGGTGCACCGGACACTGTCTGAAGGCTGGCTCAGCGACGAACTGCTGCTCTCGGGAATCGCTGAGGACGCTGCGGCTAAAATTCACCAGAGTGTCAGGTGTGCACCGGACTGTCCGGTGAGCCAGCAGCGCTCGCGCCAACGGTCGGCAGCGTGATCAATGCGAAATCAATGGGTGACGTGTGGCTAGAGCCAACAGTCACTAGGCAGCACCGAACTATCAGGTGTGCGCTGGACAGTGGATAGTGTCTAGTGTGCCAAGTGGATCGAGGGTTCAACGGTCGGCTTCGCCAAAGAAGGAAAGAAATCATGCACTGTTCATGTCCAGTGCGCCAACGGACAGAAGGCAAGAATTGACTACCAAATGGAGCTCCAACGGCTCCTAGCTGCCTTGGGGCTATAAAGGGGGCCCCTAGGCGCATGGAGCAAGACACCAAGCCTTCATTGAACATCCTCAGAAGCCTAGACTCTGCAAACACGCATTCGGATCATTGTGTTTGAGATTTGAGCACTTGTTATGTTGTGAACTCGCTTCGCTGTGGTTGTGTGCTCGTTTCATGACTTGTGTGCGTTGTGTTGCTGCGACTCTAGTGCTTGCGTGTGTTTCTATTCCCTCCCTTACTCTTGTGGTTTTCATTGTGATTAATATTGTAAGGGTGAGAGGCTCCAACTTGTGGAGATTCCTCACAAAGGGAAATATCTGCTATAAGGAAGAAAACCATGGTACTTAAGGTTGATCATTGGATCACTTGAGAGGGATTGAGTGCAATCCTTGACCGAAGGAGGTCACCACAACGTGGAGTAGGCATTGGCCAAACCACGGGATGAAATCACTGTGTCTCTTGTGTCACTTTTTATTGTGATTGATTTCTGACTTAGGGTTCTCACTTAATCACTTGTGTTATTGTTCCTAAATTTAATACTCATTCTAAAGGAAAAATCAAGTGAAGAGTTCTCTCTATATACATAGCACCTTGGGTTTGACCTCACTAACATTTCATAAACCAAGTTTGTGTTGTTTAAGTGTTGAATATTATAGGATCACCTATTCACCCCCCCTCTAGGTGCTCTCATCATTTCACGATCATCTTTGGAGATGGGAATCAAGGCAAGGTAAAAGGGATAGGTAAAATAGCGATTACTACTAAGCATTCAGTTTCTAATGTCTTTTTGGTAGAATCGCTTGGATATAATTTGCTTTCCGTTAGTCAGTTATGTCACATGGGTTACAACTGTCTATTTACAAATGTTGATGTAACTGTCTTTAGAACAAGTGATGGTTGATTAGCATTTAAAGGTGTATCCAACAGCAAGCTTTATTTAGTAGATTTTACTAAGGAACATGCTGATCTAGATGCATGTTTACTTGTTAATACTAATATGGGCTGGCTTTGGCATCGCCGTCTAGCACATGTTAGGATAAAGAACCTTCATAAGCTTCTCAAGGGAGAACATGCATTAGGACTAACCGATGTCTATTTTGAGAAAGAAAGACCTTGTGCAACATGTCAAGCAGGTAAACAGATGGGAACAAGTCATCCAAGCAAGAATGTGATGACGAAATCAAGGCCATTGGAACTTCTCCACATGGATCTCTTCAGGGCCCGTTGCTTACCTTAGCATCGGTGGAAGTAAGAATGGTCTAATAATTGTAGATGACTATTGCCGCTTCACTTGGGTGTTCTTTTTATAGTATAAATCTGAAACGCAAGAAACCCTCAAGCGCTTCCTAAGACAGGCTCAAAATGAGTTTGAGCTAAAAGTAAAGAAGATAAGGAGCGATAATGGATCTGAGTTCAAGAATCTTCAAGTTTAAGAATATCTTGAGGAGGAAGGCATCAAACATGGGTTCTCTGCTCCCTACATGCCGCAACAAAATGGTGTAGTAGAGAGGAAGAATAGGACGCTCATTGACATGGCAAGGATGATGCTAGGATAATACAAGACGCCGAAACAGTTTTAGTCGGAAGCCGTGAATATGGCTTGCTATGCCATAAATCGTCTTTATCTTCATCGCCTCCTCAAGAAGACAGCATATGAGCTACTCAACAATAACAAACCCAAAGTTTCTTACTTTCATGTATTTTGGGAGCAAATGCTACATCTTGGTAAAGAAAGGTAGGCATTCAAAGTTTGCTCCCAAAGCCATTGAAGGGGTTTTACTTGGTTATGACACAAATACAAAGGCATATAGAGTCTTTAACAAATCTTCAGGTTTAGTTGAAGTCTCTAGTGACGTTGTATTTGATGAGACTAATGGCTCTCAAAGAGATCAAGTTGATCTTGATGATATAGATGAACATGAGGTTCTGACGGTCGCAATGAGGACTACGGCGATAGGCGATGTGCAGCCACAGGCACAAAAGTACAAGATCAACCTTCTTCCTTAACTATGGTGCAACCCCCAACTCATGATGGGGAACAGGTACCTCAAGGAAATGGCATGAATCAAGGGGGAGCACAAGAAGAAGAAAGAAGGGGGAAGGAAGAAGTACCACATGCTCCTTCAACCCAAGTTCGCACCAACATACAAAGGGATCATCCGGTGGATCAACTTCTTGGTGACATTAGCAATGGGGTTACTACTCGTTCACGTGTTGCAAACTTTTGTTAGCACTAATCTTTTTTCTTTTTTATTGAGCCTTTTAGGGTATAAGAAGCATTGCAAGATCTGGACTAGGTGTTGGCCATGCAAGAAGAGCTCAACAACTTCAAGAGAAATGAAGTATGGAGACTGGTGCCACGTCCAAAGCAAAATGTTATGGGCACCAAATGGGTGTTTCACAACAAACAAGATGAATATGGAGTGGTGACAAGAAACAAAACAAGACTTGTAGCAAAAGGTTATGTTCAAGTCATAGGTTTGGATTTTGAGGAGACTTTTGCTCCTGTAGCTAGGCTTTAGTCTATTCGCTTATTACTAGTCTATGTTGCTCACCATTCCTTTAAGCTCTTTCAAATGGACGTGAAGAGCGCTTTCCTCAATGGGCAAATCAAGGAGGAGGTGCACGTGGAACAATCCCCTAGCTTCGAAGATGACAAGTACTCCGACTATGTGTACAAACTCTCTAAGGCGCTATATGGACTTAAGCAAGCCCCAAGAGCATGGTATGAATGCCTTAGAGATTTCCTTATCTCTAATGCTTTCAAGGTCGAGAAAGCTGGTCCTACTCTTTTCACTAAGACTTGCAATGGTGATTTGTTTATATGCCAAATATATGTCGATGACATAATGTTGGTTCTACTAATCAAAAGTCATGTGAATAGTTTTGTAGGGTTATGATTCAGAAATTTGGGATGTCCATGATGGGAGAGTTGACTTACTTCCTCGAATTTCAAGTAAAGCAAGTCAAGGAAGGGACATTCTTCTCTCAAACAAAGTACATCCAAGATATACTTAAGAAGTTTGGGATGAAGGATGCAAAACCTGTTAAGATGCCAATGGGAACTGACGAACACTTGGACCTCAACGCGAGAGGTAAGTCTGTAGATCAAAAGGTATACCGGTCTATGATAGGATCCTTGATGTATCTTTGTGCAAGTAAACCGGACATTATGCTTTCTGTTTGCATATGTGCTAGATTTCAATCCGATCCCCAGGAATGTCACCTTGTGGCTATGAAGCGTATTCTTAGATATTTAGTTCACACGCCTTACATCGGGCTTTGGTATCCTGAGGGGTCTACCTTTGACTTGATTGGATACTCAGACTCTCACTGTGTCGAGTGCAAAGCTGATAGGAAGAGTACAACATGTACTTATTAGTTCTTCAGAAGATCCCTGGTAACTTGGAGTTCAAAGAAATAAACTTTCTTTGCCCTATCCACCGCTAAGGCCAAGTATGTTGTCGCAGGACAATGTTGCACACAACTACTTTAGATGAGTCAAACTCTCCGGGACTTTGGCTACAATTTGAGCAAAGCCCCACTCCTATGTGATAATGAGAGTGCAATCCGCTTGACGAATATCCGCACTAAGCACATAGACGCGCCCATGTCTGTTCACAAATTCGTCCTTTCTGGCTCGTGGACCCCACTTGTCAGCCTCCTCCCATTCCCTAACCTCCCGCCCGCGCACTCCGCCGTGGACGCGCTATATCACGCGTTTCCCAGCCACTCCCCCAACACGCTCGACCTCCTTTTGGAGACCGCACTCGCTCGCTCACTCCCCTCGCTCAGTAGCGCCCCCCAGTAGACCCCCTCGCACCTCTCTCTCACACCGCGCGTGCAACCGTGGAGCACCGCCGTTGTCCGTCATCCGTTTCACGGCCGCCATCAAGCTCCTGTCGCATCCATTGTCATGGTGAGCTCCGCCTCATCACCAGCAACTCAAGACACCCTCTGGTTTGCCCCCAGCCCCTCTATTTCCCTCTGTTCACGCTCATCGAAATTCTCGTCATGCAGCCGTGCCTCCGCCACCGTCGACCAAGGCCCTCGTTGCGTCCTCGCCGTTGCTCAAGCGCTCTAGAGCCATCTCTCAAGGTAACTAATCCACCCATGCCCTTAATTCCCCATTTACTGACCTACTGTCCGCGTAATCGCTCGCTGGAGTTGAGTTGTGCCACCGTCAGGCTACTCCACCGTGGACCGTGCCCTCTAGTGCCTCTGCGCCGGTGTCGTGCCCACGACTGAGCGCACTATGTTACCCCGAACTCGCCTGAGCCCTTTCCCAGCGCCCTAGACCCTCGCTGTGGCCACACCCTAGCCTCTGGTGAACCTTCGCCGCCAAATCGGGCGGCACCGCCACGGGTAGCCCAGCAACCCCGCCCGCGCTCGCCATCAGATCTTAGGCGTTCATCTGAGATCTGACGGCCTAACTTCAATTAAACCCAATTTGATCCCACCCGTCTGAAGTAGAACTGACAGCTCGGATCCGCCCCCTCACTCGCGTTCTGTAGCTGGGCTCAGTCGGTCAGTCCGTCTCGCCCCTAGGTCGCTGACTCTCCTGACCCACTTGTCAGCCCGCGCTCGTGTCCGCGCGTGTGCTCGCTTGCTCAGATTTGAACGTGGTCGTTCGTTTGCGATCGGATGGATGAGATTACCCCATACCCCTTCGCGTGGTAGATTTGCTAAAGAGACCCTCAGCTTTCTGAGAATCAACCCGTCGTCCATGGTTTTTGCATGTAGACCCCTATATTTTTGCAGAAAGGCTCCTAATCTTTTAGGTTATCGAATTAGACCTAGTTTTGTGTTTTGAATTCCAAAACTTGTTTATTTCATATCTTTTGCATATGAACTCCAAATTGAGTGATTCAAAATGCAAAATGTTCATAAGATTATTCTCTACCTATTTAAATTATAACCTTTTACTGTCTGCATGTGCTAATTTTATGCCTAGACTATAGGTTAGTGTAAGTGATGGCTTATTATTAATAGGAAAGATAAAAGGAAAACCACAATGGTAATTAGATGTTTAACTTTGTGAGGTTAATAATATGTAATATATGAAACTATCCCTGGTATAATTCTTGTGTCTCATTAAGATAAATGAAATTAAGTTATGTAATCTATTGAGATAAGTAATATTTAGAGAACCACAAACCTCTAGGTGTATTAGTCCACCCTAGATCCTAGACTTCTCTTTTGAGTTTGTTACTTTCTTTTGAATTCATGGTCACTTGATTGTACATGTTTGGTGTATTGTTTCTTTGTCATTATCCAAATGTGTTGAATGCATGATCGCTTTGCATAAACAACGAGCAGCCCATGGTTTCTGAGTGTGTTATCGAAGACCTTCCTGAGTAGCAACCTCGTGAAGGCAAGTGTCTAGTGAGCCATTATGTCCAACTTAATTTATAATTCATTATCCTGCATTACTTAATTGAAACATAAGGATTGACTAGTCTGTATTTATCTTGTCCTTGCTTACCTTTTTGGGTTATTATGGTTAGCTTCATGCTATTGCTCTACCTTAATCAACGAACTTGATGCGAATATTTATGATACGATGTTGTTATTATGATTATGGTGATGTTCTTATGGCACTTTAGGGGACTCAGGTTGTTTTCCTGAGTACCTCTCCGTAAGGACCTGTTCGTTGAGTGACCACCCGGGATAACATTACATTCATGAGGGTGGAATGGGATGCCCTTACCTGATTAATTAGATGAACCTGGGGGTGTAGTTGGCTTTCCCGGAGGGCCATCAATGGAGGCGGGGGCATAGTGCTTGCTCTGCTAAGGGTGGGTGCCGAGGTTCATTCGGTTTGGTTTTGTTTTTGTTAGTCACCCATCTTAGGGAGGAGTACTGTGTTTGTACGACTGGCGAAACCTAATGAGCAGCTATGCACTAGGGGAGTCTTTGTAAAGGCTATGTAGTGAATCCCTAGCCATTCACCTCAGTAGTGAGGATTGGGTCTGGACAACCTAGGTTGGAAAGGGAATCACGGCTTGTGGGTAAAGTGTGCAACCTCTGCAGAGTGTTAGAAACGGGTATATTAGTCGTGCTCATGGTTAAGAGCAACCTTAGGTTCCTCTTTGATTATAAAAATTTTGGATACTTTATTATGATGATTAATGGCGAAGATTATAATTATGATCTCTGGTATTTCCTCTTGAAGGGAGTACTTTTGGGTAATAACAGAGTTTATTACTAAAACTTGGCTTATTACTAGTAATAAATACCTGACCAACTAAAAGCAATTGCTTTAACCTTAACTCCACATACGACTAGTCCACTTTAGCCAATCGGGACTTTTGCTGAGTACGTTGATGTATACTCACCCTTGCTTTAAAAACCACCCCACCCTAGGTTGTCCCTATTGCAATCAGTGCTCAGGAGAAGATGCAGGCAACATGGAGGAATTTGAGGAGTTTCAGGACTACGACGAGTTCCAGTTGTGTTAGTGGCAAACCCCTAGTCTACTGCCTGTGAAGGCCTTATCTCTACATTTCGTTTTCCACACTTTGATCATGTTTATGACTATGTTATGTTAATGACTCTGTGGATGTCTTGGACATCTTGATGTAATAAAGTACTATTTCTGCTGTTTATTTTGAGCAATGTGTGATGATGTCCAACTATGTTAACGTTGTGAACATGAGTTTCTGATCCTGGCACGTACATGGTTCATATTCGGTTTGCCTTCTAAAACCGGGTGTGACATTGGTGTATGCGGCTCGTTCTGCGAGGGTGGTTTGCCCCTTGGGGAGGAGTGTGGTACATTTAGGCAACCTCACGGGCGGTTACATCTTTAGGGAATCTTTGTAAAGCTTTCATAGTGAATCCCTAGCCATTCACCTCGGTAGTGAAGATCGGGTCTCTACAACCCAGGCTAGAGAGGAAATCATGGCTCGTGGGTAAAGTGTGCAACCTCTGCAGAGTGTTATGAAACTAATATATCAGTCGTGCTCACAGTTATGAGTGGCCTTGGGAGCTCCTTTGATTAGAAAAACTATGATTACAGATGATGATGAGGATAATAATGGGTTTAATGGTGATGATTATGATGATGGATTTCGGTGTTCTTTCCATTGGGAAGGAGTACCTTTGGGTTAATAAATTTGGGTTTAATGCTAAAACCTGGATCTCTACTAGTAATAATTACCTGACCAACTAAAAGCAATTGCTCTGAGCTTCACCCCACATACAGCTAGTCCACCTTTAGATAAACGGGACATTTGCTGAGTACATTGATGTGTACTCACCCTTGCTTAAAACACCAAAACACCAGGTTGTCCACATTGCAACCCCTGCTCAGGAGAAGATGAAGGCGTAGTGGAGGATTTCTAGGAGTTCCAAGACTATGATGAGTTCTAGGCATGGGTTAGCGGCAAACCCTGAGTCAGCTGTCTGTGATGGCCGTGTTTTACTATGTTTCATTTTTCGCACTTTGGTCTATGTTTAAGACTCTGCGGATATCTCAGACATCATGATGTAATCAACTTAATACTTCTTTATGTTGCTATTTGAGCACTGTGTGATGATGTCCAGTTATGTAATCGCTGTGTACGTGAATTGTTGATCCTGGCACATACATGGTTCGCATTCGGTTTGCCTTCTAAAACAGGGTGTGACACTCTTGTACTTTTGTGTGTGTTTCTACTCCCTCCTTACTCTTGTGCTTTGATTGAGATCATTTGTGTAAGTTGTGAGAGACTCCAACTTATGGATATTCCTCACAAAGGGATTTGATATAAGGAAGAACAACGTGGTACTCAAGTTTGATCTTTGGATCACTTGAGAGGGGTTGATTGCAACCCTTGATCGAAGGAGATCACCACAACGTGGAGTAGGCATTGGCCAAACCATGGGATAAAATCACCGTGTCCCTTGTGCATTTTCTTTATTACGATTCTTATCTTCCAAGAGTTCTCATATTTCACTTGCATTGTTGTTCCTAAGTTTAATACACATATTCAAGAAACAATCAAGTGAAGAGTTCTCTTCTCCTCTCCACCTCTACTCATAGAAAGTTGGTTTTAGTTTTCACTAACACTCATCATAAACCAAGTTTGTCTTGTTTAGAGTTGATTTTTGCAAGATCACTTATTCACCCCCTCTAGGTGATCTCAAGTGTCCAAAACATTAGATTATTTATCTCTTTTTACTTGGACTCCCTCTCCACCAACTACCTCTAGTGGCGTGAACTCTTCCTCCACGCCATCAAGCACTATGTCCTCAACAACCACGTCCTCTCTAACAACGGCGATGCTTCCACCACCATCCGGCGGCACAGTGGACAATCAATGGTGTACTATTTTGGCTCTTTGGCACCATCACTATCATGTTGCAAGACATGGTTCACATCCATGGCGGCACGACCTAGGATGTTTGCTTTGCCATCGAGGAACACTTCCTAGGCAACTAGGAGACTCATGCCCTCCACCTCGATGTCTCTTTCTGTACCTGCATCTAAGGAAATCTCTTTATTAGCGACTATTGCACAAGATGAAGTGCATGGACGATGCCCTAGGGAACCTTGGTGAATTAATGCCCAAATGCATTCTCATCCTCAAACTCCATCATGGTACCAATAAGAACATTGAGTGCATAAAGACCATCATCAGTAGCACCATGTCATTCCCGCCATTTTAGATTGTTCAAAATGACCTTCTGGTCGAGGATCTCACCATGGATGAGGAGGCATCTAACTTGGCTTCTACTGCCTTCCTTGCCAACTTGATGCCACAGAGATGCAATAGTAGTTCGTTTACACCTTCACCCCTACCAAACCAAAACGGACATAGCATCAACCTAGTGGCTCCTCCAGCTCCACCATCCATCGTCATCACTGCAACAACAATGGCAAGGACACCAATGGCAAGGATAAAGAGACGCACCCTAAATGTTAATCTATAACCCCTAAATCGACTAGATCACCATGTGACCTAGGCTAGTCTTAGGTGGCTAATAGTTCGAGACCCCTCTACTCCCTACGCCTTCCACTTTTGCTGCCTTCATAATGTGCCTTGGTGACTACTGATGCACCTTCCATCTGCCATCATCACCTTGGTCATCCTAGCTTCAAGGCTCTCTTGTCACGTGTTAGGTCATCCGCCATTCATTGCAATAAAAGCATTGATGCTTCTTTTATGTGGTGCTTGACAACTAGGTCTACATACTTGTTTGCCTTTTTATAATTCATCCTCTTAGGCTCTTTAAAAATTTGACTTAGTACATTATGATCTGTGGACCTCTCCAATTGCCACTGTGTCCGGTTACAAGTATTGTTGCTTTGTTTTGGATAAATGCTCACACTTTTCCTATACTTTTCCTCTATGATTTAAGTCCTTCACCTTGGCTAATTTTTTTCTTACCTTCATACCTAGTTTGACTACACCATGAAGGACTCCACATTGCTATGTTTTTATTGAGTCGGCTCCACTACAAGAATATTGACTTGACGTTCCGATGGTATCATAAGCATCACAAAAGGTGCATAAAGGTTTTCTGTGACGTCCCTATTAAGGAACATCATATTCTAAGAATATTCCTACTTAGGAACGTCATAATTTATGATGTTTTGTCATAGAATACCTTTAGTTATGGACCTTCTATGACACTTATGATACCATCAGAACATCATAGAAAGTCAATTATAGTATCCCCACAAAAACCATCCCACACCCTAACCCATTTTTTGCTCTCCAAGGCACCTCACCTTTCTATGAGCACCTTCATGTATTTGGTTGTGCTTACCATCCTAACCTATTTTCACCACTCCCCACAAACTTGCCCCCTCACTCCATACAATGTGTCTTTCATGGCTACTCCTCTGATCATAAGGGGTATCCATGTCTAGATCTCCCTTTTAACCACATTGTGGTCACTCGCCATGTCATGTTTGATGAGATTAGTTTCCCATTCTCTCGAGCATTGCCTTAGAGCTTACACTTGGTGCCATAGATGTTTTAATGATTATGAACTTTGGATAGGACCACCAAGGACTTGTGAAAGGCTAAGGTGTCGAGGAGGAGGAGCAAGGGCATCCACAACACGAAGGAGATCAAGTTCGACTCGACTGGATTTCATCTGGGGTTATAGGACTAGTCTGCACTAAACTGGACGCCCAGGACACATCCGGACTCCGATTGCGATGTACTTGATATGATTGGAAATATAAAAAGATTATCTAACCAACTCAACCAGTCCCACCTTAAAATTCATTCGGAGTCAATAGGAATCGTTGAAACAAATCAGCGTTTAGATTCTGTTTTGGTGCTGCGACACCGTCTGTTGGGCCGTTGGGTCATGTATCGTGTTGGAGCCCATTAGGGGTACCTTCAGGGGTTGTGCACACCCCTAACCTCTATTTTAATAGTAGCCACTGGCACATTAGGGTTTGAGTTTTGCTTAGATCATATTTGTTATTGAATAGTGTCGTTGTTCATCGGTTTATGAGACCATACCTCGTGATCAATGCAGTTTTGATTATGTTCCTTGCTTGTGTTCTTGATTGCGCTTGCAGGGATAAGCCTTCGTGGCGAGTCACTCGTGTATCACAGGTGATAACCAACGGAGCAGTGGTGTAGTGATTGAGATGATCCATTCGCTCGGAGCCTTGGATCATCAACATCGAGATCTCCACCCAATCAAGTTATCTTACTTCACGGAAGATTAGGTCTTGCCTTCTATCAGAGGGGATGAGACACGGGCAAGGGGAGGGTCGAGGTGGTTAGGGTGGTCGGGTGGTCCAGGCTGTTGGTTAGGCGGCTGTAGGGATGGTTGGGGCCGAGCTTCTTTTAACTATTAGAAGCATTGGACTCCCAATATCCCCTCCCTATATATATAATTATTGAATCTACACAAATATATATATATATATATTACACATTTACATATATCTTTACTATATTAAAACACTAGTTTCAACGGTCATCCCGTGTCATATTTTTACAAATAACTCCTCACATCTATTTCAAATTAACCCGCTGCATCCCTCCATGCACACAACCTCCACGTCCGGCCCATTAGCCAGTCGGGTCATTTGGTTAAAAGTGGTGCAGCATGCACTATTTTAAATGTCCGGCTAAGGGCCTTAGCAGCGAGCTTTTGAATAAGCTATACAGGCTATAGCCGGCTATAGCTGCGAGCTAATCCATTTAGTGGGGTTTTTTTAAATATGACATAACTTTATTGATAAATTAAATGTTCAATATTTGAACCTGACAATTCAAACTAATAGTTCAAATGTTCAATAATAAATCAACGTATATGCAAATTCAACGTTCAACAACACATGTAAAAGGCATTTAATCACTACCTAACAAACATTAAGTTAAAGGGCATGCCCACAGTTTGTTTTTGGGCATCAATGTTTCAAAGGTTTGAACAGTAAAAAAGATTGCATGTTTAGCAGCTAAATCGAGCTAATGTTATGTACTTAGCAGGCTAAATAAGGCTATTAGCGGCTAATTTTGATTAGCATTAAATGGTGCATCTATTAGCTCTAGACCTCCTGAAAGGCTATAGCCTATTTAAAACCTTGGCAGCAGGTGGGGTTCGAACCCAAGCCCTAATGGAAGAAGGGTGGGAGACATTGAGTGAAGCCGTCTAACCAGTAGAACATTATGGTAAAAATTTTTAATATTGAATATAAATTGTACATATGTCTATATGATTTTTTGTAAAATAAAAAATATAATCGTGCTGAGTCGGGTTAGCACTACAGGTCGAGGTTACGGCCCAAGCACGACACGACGCTCGTGTCGGGCTGGCCCAGGCACTATTAAATGGGTCGTGTCCTGGACTAGCCCTCCAGGCACGGCCCATTTGGCCATCTATACCTCCACATGATAATGATGGTCCTTGCCTCAATTGTCGCCACCTCGTTCGCCATCCTGCTTCTTTCTCTCTCTCCTCATGCCTCCGCATCCGCACCACCCATTCTCAGTAGAGGGCGTGGGAGCAGGCGCCTCCTCCCCGTATTCGTCCGATACCAGCCCTGATAGCGACCCGCTCAGTGGCTATTGCACGTCGACGAGGATGTTTCACAACATGCACGCACTATCGTTTTCGCCATCGTCGGACGTCCCGTTTGTCTTTCTGGCCTTCGCCCTGTTCTTCCTCCCCAACCTGCTGCCCTCGCCCATGGCCGCAGCCGCGAGCTGAACGACGCTCGTCGACGCGGGACGGGCGAGTCGGTCTTGCTCTTAGCTTTTCTTCGTGCGTGCCGCCGAGGAGGACACGATGACGCCTGCCACGCTTAGGTTATCTTGGCGACGACGAGTCCAGATCTGAGATATTGGACAACTAAAGCCCGTAGTGCGGCAGCAGTCGGCATATGCTACGAAGTTGGTGGTGGTGTTGTGTCGCCTCGGCGGGTCCAGGGCTAGGAAGGCACTCACATTCTCTTGCCCTTTTTGGACTGACGCTTGGTGCGACTGCCTCTCGGTTTGGAGCTGCTCTGGCTGGGCTTCTTTCTCCCTGTATGCATTTAGCGGTATACTACCTATGTCGCCTCCAGATGTCCAGGTCTTCGTCGTGTCCTTCTCCGCCAATGAACAGGTATGATTGTCTCTTCTCTTCCCTTCCCTATGAAACCTTGGAAGTGGGGGAGGCGAGGGATGGGGTCCCTGATTTGCTGCCTATAGTACCCATTCGATAGCTCGACATCGTCGGTCTTCATGGTTTTTCCTTTACCACGATGTCGACTCGGTTAGTCAAATAAAAATATTATACGGAGTGCGGAGATAATCAATAAAAAATCTTGAGATCGTTTTGGTGGATAGTTTACGTGGCTATTGTTGTGAGCCGTCGCAATGCACGGGCAACTGACTAGTATATAATGCACGCGTGTTGATAATTACAATAGGAAATAAAATCTCCCCTTATAATACTTTAGGTGTGAATTATTTTATAGGCAAACGTCTTAAAGTAACAACTTACCTCTAGTCTACAAACAAAAGGAAGACACTTAATTTTAAAATAGATCTGAATCTTATAACGATGCCCGTAAAATGATGTCCAATATTGAAACGATTGTTTACTATAAATTTTGTACATGATCGACCTCTACAAAAATTTTGATATTATGTTTATCTTCATTTGGCTTTGTACGAAAATATATATTTAATCGTGCCTATTTATAACGTTGAGCTTTCTTAAATATCGCTTTGAAAAATGGATTTAGTAGGACGGTTAGAGCATCTCAAGAGGAGCTTCTATAATTGGGGCCTCAAAAGCTAAATTGAACCTGATTCAAATTAACTCGGATCAACATTTTTTCTCAACTCCAACGACAACTCCTAAACCCACGTGGTAGTTGAGTCCGTGAGATTAGCGGCCAGGGGCGACCACAGGGGGGCACAGGGGGCAATGTCCCTCTTAATGCTTCCCTAATTCTATAGGACATGTTAGTTTTTTAGCTAATTCTCATGTAAATAATGTAAAAAAATGCTTCTAACAACCCTCCTAATCTAATTTGGTCCCTCTATTTTTGGATGCTGGCTTCGCCCCTGTTAGCAGCATGGTTCCATCTCCGTGTCATGTGAATGAAGCTTCTTCTGGGTGCCTCCAACTTTGTGTCACTGTAGCGTCCGAGGAAGCGTGAAGGATTTCCACGCCAAAAATCGTTGGATGCAGATGAATATGTCCACTGACTCGGGTGCTATATTTAACACCTGTGACTTCGGGTGCTATATTCATTTGATGGAAATTTATAAAATATCAACTTTGTTGGATGCTATTTTGAGACCTGGCTTAAGTCATCTCTTGAAGATGCTCTAAGATAATTTCTAATTTCTAGAGATGGCGAACCACCTCCCATTTTATATAGTCTTCTTCATTCCTTTCTCAGCAATGTGTGAAAAAGAATGAACGCACAACTAGCAGAAATCATTTCATAGTCTTTTTTCCAACCAAACTAATATATGTATATATCTAATTAATTAAAAGAACAAGTGCGCAGAATAGATATAAGAAAATGTATGTACCTCAGGCCTGTGTATGCTCATAGCTTCAGATTATTAGAGTTGCAGCTGCCAAAGTTGTAACCAATCACCAGAAAACTCCAGACTTAGTTCGTTCCTACACGCATACGAAGCCAGTATATGTGTGAGTGACTGACTCATTCTATGTACTGCACGGACCGACCATCATGCTAATAGATCTTGTATAAACTTGGAGAACGAAGCAGCAAGAACCAGCAAATATATGAGATCAACGATGCAAGTTTTGCGTGTGGTTACCTTGAGCGAGGCCTCAGATCCAAGACGGTTCAAGCATAGCTGGGCACAAGCATCTAAATGAACATATATAGAGAGTTGCGGATACATATACATCATGATTGGATGGCTGCGCGTCTATCCGCAGGTTGGCGCCGCTGGTCAGCTAGATACAATAATTTTGAGCGTATTAATGGATGTAGGTTAATAGCATCAAAATAACTTATTTTATATCTGCCCATACGGGCGGTGTGACTCCCACATACAAGCAACCAAACATAATATCAAACAAAGTCAATGTATGCGGTGATTTAAGATCCGTCTGATTTGTTGCCCGCATCGTTTTATTCTGGGCCACCGTATGCGTTGACTTTATCCCAGATTATGTTTGGTTACTTACGTACCGGAGACGTGAGCTATATGAACGGATGCAAGATAAGTTATTTTACCTGCATCCATAAATACGCCTAAATCTTGCGTATCTAGCCGACCACCCTCCCAGGAGCCTGCGCACGAAAGCGCAAACATCCAATCAGCTTGGATGAGATGATGCAGGTAACCAATCGCACATATAAAGATAGCTATGTGATATGATATTATACTCAATAATGCATGCATGGGAAGGAACATAATATGCCCATAACCAAAGCAAGCATAGTATATACCTTGTGTTACTTGCTTCTTTATCCTTTGCTTTTCATAAAGAAGATGGATGATTCTTTCATGCATGGACACATGATTAAGATCCTTCGCTTCCTGAATTCGAAGGAAATACTAAAGTGTTTATAGCCTTCAAAATGAAAAGGGTAAAGATACAATATTATTTAGGCCTTTAGTTTGTTTTAATTTATTGCCTGCTGACCCATGCATGACTATGATCTGATCAGCCTTTTCTTTATTTAGCATCTAACAAATATTAACCGATCGGCTGAAATTTAACTTCCTATAGCTTTCATAACAAATCATAAAAAGTTATGGTTATTTTATAGAGCTATCAGTAGCCACTCGGAAGTTGGTAATTTTCTACGGTTTATTATAAAAGGTGTAGTAAGTTAAGAAGCAGTAAGAAGTTTATATTTTTGTGTAGTGCAAAAAAAAAGTCTTGGCACGACTGAAGAAACATGACTCAATTACGTCATAAAACGTCAGCATCAAATGCTCACCCCTATAAAATTGATTTAGTATATAATTGAGCTCGATTTATAATTCTGATGCTACTACGTTTGTCTTTCTTTGACGCTGTATGAAAAACAACATATTTCATTGTGCAGAAACTATTTCTAAGGGCTAGTTTAAGAATTCAATTTTAGTTTGAGAATTCATTTTTTCTAAAGGATTTCTATTTTTTAAAGAAAAAATAAACTAATTTCCTTTGATAAAATGGAAATCCGATGGGAGAACAGGTTTCCCAAACTAGATCTAAGGTTTAGTTTTTCTTGAAGGCTGTCTATAAAAATTGATTTTAGTAGGATGTTTTGTAAGAAGGCAAATAGATAGTTTCTACGGATCACGAGCAGTCTCTCCGGTTTTTTCTCAGTCATGTGTGAAAACGAATACACGGACACCTAGATATAATTTTATATAGTCCTTTTCCAACAAAATTAAGCGAGAATATATAAGTAAAAGAACAAGTGCCCTGAATAGATAAAATAAAATGCATGTACCTGATGAGTCCTCATGTCTATACGTGCAGAGCTTCAGATTCTGAGTTGCAGTTGCCCAAGTTCTATCCAATCACCAGAAACCTCCGGGCTTGGTTCGTTCCTACACGCATACGATCGACGCAACGCAAGTATATTATACTCCTAAATGCATGGGAAGAAACGCCAACAACCAAAGCAAGCATGCATATTATGCCTTGCGTTACTTTGCTTCTTTATTCTTTGCTTTTCAAAAAGATGGATAGATGATTCCTTCATTCGTGGACACATGATTAAGATTCCTTTGCTTCCTGAGTTCAAAATAAATAGTAGGGGGTGTTTAATTTCTAGAGACTAATTTTTAATTCGTATATTTTATTCTATTTTAATCCTTAAATTGTTAAATATCAGAAACTAAACTCTATTTTAGTTTCCGTATTTAACAATTTATAAACTAAAATTAAATAAAAGGGAGAGACTAAAATTTAGTACATAGAAACCAAACACCTCTAAAGCTAAAGTTTATGTTAGGATTTATGGGCTTGACCCAATTAAGAAATTCAAATAAATCCCAGAAAATCTCAAAAGCTCATACAAGAGGATGGCTAGAGGATAGGTGGAACCAATAGCGCCATATTGCTAGCTCTAGTGGAGTAGAGCTAGCTTAAATATGGAAGCCACACTCACTCACCAAGTCATGGATGAGAGGAGAGAGTGTGGAGAGCCACACGCGCGCGCTCGCTCGCCTGGCCTGGCCTGGGCGGGGCGAAGGGCGCGGGCGCACGACATGCGCGTGAATGGTCCGCCGAAATCCGGCCCCTCGCCTTGCCTTGCGTTACTATCCTAACCGATCGCTATAAAATCTCAACTGATTGCGAGATTTTCGTGGGCGGATAAGACCAGGGGTCGCGGACTCAGCCCTATAAAAGGAGCCCGGCAGCCAGCCTCCAAATTATCCCAATTCGCTTTCGCCTCTCTTCACAGCTGAGCCGCCTTCCAGTTCTCTTCATCCCGATCGTAGAGGTGCATCTGCGATTAGGAGAGCAGATCTCCGGAACCCTTCGCCTTCTAGATCCTGCACCAGGAGAGGCCGAATAAGGTTTTTGGGAAGCGTCTTTTACGCGACTGCTCGTGATCTGACTGACCTCGTCGACCCTGCTGATTTCGCTACTTCGACGTCGTCGACCCTGCTGATTCCGGCGCGCGCCATCTATCAGTATGTCTAGTCAGTACGCATCATCTGATTTGACTTTTTACTTCAGTGCTTGTGATTTTGTCATGATTTATATTCGGAATTTAATCTGAAATTTGTCTAATTATTCAACAATCCAAAAACCTTATTGTAGACAATTTCCTAGTTTTTCTATGGCTGCTTTTGCCGATGCGCTCAAGCCAGAAAAATTCAATGGTATGCACTTTAAGAGATGGCAAGTCAAGGCCACGCTCTGGCTTACTGCTATGAATGTCTTCCATGTTAGTAAAGGTAGACCTGAGGGTCCACTGACTCCTGAACAGGAGAAAGAGTACGACCATGCCAATACTATGTTCACGGGAGCCGTTCTTAGCGCCCTTGTTGACCGTCTGGTTGATGCGAATATGCAGTACACAAACGGGAAAGAGTTGTGGGATGCACTTACTACTAAGTATGGTGCATCAGATGCTGGCAGTGACCTGTATATCATGGAGAGCTTTCATGATTATAAGATGGTTGATAATCGCTCTATTGTAGAGCAAGCTCATGAAATACAGTGTATAGCCAAGGAGCTCGACCACCTTAAGATAGTCCTTCCTGACCGATTTGTGGCTGGGTGCATTATTGCAAAGTTTCCTTCTATATGGAGGAACTTCGCCACATCTCTGAAACATAAGAGACAGGAGATATCAGTTGAAAATCTGATAGCATCTCTAGATGTTGAGGAGAAAGCTCGGGCTAAGGACACGGGATCTAAAGGAGGCGAGGGCCACTCCAGCGCCAACATGGTTCAGAAGAACCACAACAAGGGCAAAGGAAAGCCAAAATCTAACAAGCCCAACAAAACTACCAACTTCAAGAAGAAGAAGAACAAGGCTGAATTGACGTGTTTCGCATGTGGCGAGGCGGGTCATTTTGCCAAGGATTGTCCCGATCGAGCGGATCGCCGTGGCAAAAAGGGCAATGTCAACACAGTGGTCGCTAGCAATGAGGAAGACAAAGGGTATGGTAATTTACCTTTCATCTTCTCAGTATTTCAATCACCTAGCTGGTGGCTTGATACTGGTGCTAATGTTCATGTGTGTTCTGACATTAACTTGTTCTCTTATTATCAGAGCGCCCAGGATTATTCCGTGCTAATGGGGAATGGGTCACATGCTTCTGTTCATGGCACTGGCACGGTGGATCTGAAGTTTACTTTGGGAAAGATCGTGCAGCTGAAGAACGTGCATCATGTCCCTTCTATACACAAGAATCTCGTTAGCGGAACCCTTCTATGTAGAGATGGGTTCAAGGTAGTTTTGGAGTCCAATAAATTAGTTGTGTCCAAGTCTGGACAATTTATTGGTAAAGGCTATGATTGCGGAGGCTTGTTCCGCTTTTCTTTGTTAGATTTCAATAATAAGTCTGTGAACCATATTTGTGCTAATGTTGATGATCTTGCGAGTATTTGGCATTCTCATTTGTGTCATATTAATTTTGGCTCTATGTCTCGGCTTGCAACCATGAGTTTAATTTCGAATATCACCATAGTCAAAGGTTCTAAGTGCCATAGTTGTGTGCAGTCGAAGCAACCTCGAAAGCCTCATAAGGCTGCTGAGGAGAGACACCTGGCACCGCTAGAACTCATACATTCTGATCTTTGTGAGATGAATGGTGTGTTGACAAAGGGTGGTAAGAGATACTTCATGACATTGATTGATGATGCGTCTAGATTTTGCTATGTATACTTGCTAAAAACTAAAGATGAGGCTTTAGACTACTTTAAAATCTATAAGGCTGAAGTTGAAAACCAACTAGAGAGAAAGATCAAACGTCTTAGATCAGATCGTGGTGGCGAGTTCTTTCCAAAAATCTT
Organism: Zea luxurians; assembly: GCA_029449295.1. Lineage (NCBI taxonomy): Eukaryota > Viridiplantae > Streptophyta > Magnoliopsida > Poales > Poaceae > Zea > Zea luxurians. Next base: position 8,734,462 of record JAOPSE010000035.1, read on the forward strand.
TGACGATTTCTGTGCAGAACATGGCATTATTCATGAGAGGACTCCTCCCTATTCACCCGAGTCAAACGGGATTGCTGAAAGGAAAAACCGTACGTTGACTAACCTGGTGAATGCCATGTTAGACACTTGTGGTTTATCTAAGGCATGGTGGGGGGAGGCAGTCCTGACTTCATGTCATGTTCTGAATAGAATTCCTATGGGCAAAGAAGAGAAAACCCCTTATGAGAAGTGGGTTGGGAGAAAACCATCACTTTCATACTTGCGCACTTGGGGGGTGCATGGCGAAAGTCAATGTACCAATTAATAAAAAGCGCAAGCTTGGTCCAAGGACAGTGGATTGTGTCTTTCTTGGATATGCTTCGTGTAGCATAGCATATAGATTTTTAGTAGTTAAATCTAAAGTTCCTGATGTATATGTTGATATTATTATGGAATCACGTGATGCTACTTTCTTTGAACATATATTTCCAATGAAAGACATTCATAGCAATTCTAGATACTCTTCTGAGATAACTCCTGAACATAGTACACCTATTGAGTGTTTTGAACAACCACATGAAATTGTCCTAGAGGAGGATGACAATGATGCTCCTAAAAGGAGCAAGGGACAAAGGGTTGAAAAATCCTTTGGTGATGATTTCATTGTGTACCTTGTGGACGATACTCCTACTACCATTGCAGAAGCATTTGCATCTCTAGATGCAGATGATTGGAAAGAAGCAGTTCATAATGAGATGGACTCCATTCTTTCAAATGGTACGTGGGAAGTCACTGATCGACCCTATGGATGCAAACCTGTGGGTTGTAAGTGGGTGTTTAAAAAGAAGCTCAAGCATGATGGTACAATTGAAAAGTACAAGGCTAGGCTTGTGGCTAAAGGCTATACTCAGAAAGAAGGAGAAGACTTCTTTGATATTTACTCATCTGTTGCTAGAATGACCACTATTCGAGTACTACTTTCTTTGGCTGCCTCGTATGGTCTCCTTGTTCATCAGATGGATGTAAAGACAGCTTTTCTTAATGGAGAGCTGGACGAGGAAATCTATATGGAACAACCTGATGGATTTGTAGTAAAGGGTCAAGAAAGCAAGGTGTGCAAGTTATTGAAATCTTTGTATGGTCTGAAGCAAGCACCAAAGCAGTGGCATGAGAAGTTTGACACGACTCTAACGTCTGCAGGCTTTGCCATTAATGAGGCAGACAGGTGTGTATATTATCGCTGTGGTGGGGGCGAAGGAGTTATATTGTGCTTATATGTTGATGATATATTGATATTTGGCACAAACATTGATGTGATCAATGAAGTCAAGTCTTTTCTATCAAAGAGTTTTGATATGAAAGATCTGGGAGAAGCTGATGTGATTCTAAACATCAAGCTGATTAAGGCAGATGGTGGGATTACTCTCTCGCAATCTCACTATGTTGAAAAGGTTTTGAAGCGATTTGGCTTCTCTGAGTGCAAACCTTCTCCAACACCTTATGATCCCAGTGTGACACTACGAAAGAACAAGAGAATTGGTTTAGACCAATTGAGATACTCTCAGATTGTCGGTTCACTCATGTATCTTGCTGGTGCAACAAGGCCCGATATCTCGTTTGCTGTGAGCAAATTGAGCAGGTTCATGTCAAACCCCGGGATTGATCATTGGCATGCACTTGAGCGGGTTATGCGCTACCTGCAAGGTACAATGAGTTATGGAATTCACTATTCTAGTCAGCATGCAGTACTTGAAGGATATAGTGATTCAAACTGGATATCTGATGCAGACGAGCTTTATGCCACCAGTGGTTATGTCTTTACTATTGGTGGAGGTGCGGTATCATGGAGGTCATGCAAGCAGACCATTTTGACGAGGTCAACCATGGAAGCCGAGCTAGCTGCACTTGACACAACAACCGTTGAGGCAGAATGGTTGCGTGAACTCTTGATGGACTTGCTGGTGGTTGAGAAACCAATACCAGCTATCCTTATGAACTGTGACAATCAGACAGTGATTGCTAAAGTGACGAGTTCTAAGGATAATGGGAAGTCATCAAGACATGTCAAAAGACGATTGAAGTCTGTCAGAAAGTTGAGAAACTCCGGAGTTATAAGTGTGACTTATATTTCAACAGATAAAAATCTGGCAGATCCTTTTACCAAGGGACTACCACGTAATGTAATAGAAATCGCTTCGAGAGAGATGGGTATGAGACCCGAATAAAGTTGCCATGGTGGAAACCCAGTCTATGTGATCGGAGATCCCGTGAATTAGGTCCTGGGAAGAACAAGCCATTGGTGAACTGAGGAGAGTAACCTTTGACCCTCTCTAAGTAAAGATGCAATACTCTCAAATGCTATAAGGCAGGTTGGCTTTGTGCCTTAATGTGTTCTGTTGGCTTGTATTAGCGAAGATGTTGTCCTGCAGAACATTCTTTGAAAGAACACACCTATATGAGTTAGACTGTCTAACGTCGCAGTCTATGAGATTTGGGTGATCTCTAGTAAACTCATGAAGAGACCTTGGAGTACGACGTATATGCTCCACCCGAGAAGGGGACTACTGGTAGCCAAGTACTGGTCATGACTTCAAGTGAAACCCATTCACGCAAAACTTGCAATTCAAGGCATAGTCCATTGTCCAAGTTGTGGGTTGGTGTAGCTTGGAGTTCTAGGCGGAAGTTCAACTTAACAGTCTCTGCTGAAAAACTAGTATATTAAACAGTAGTGAACAGTGGCGAAAACTGCAAATGGGCATTTGAGATCTGGTGGGGATTGTTAGGATTTATGGGCTTGGCCCAATTAAGAAATTCAAATAAATCCCAGAAAATCTCAAAAGCCCATACAAGAGGATGGCTAGAGGATAGGTGGAACCAATAGCACCATATTGCTAGCTCTAGTGGAGTAGAGCTAGCTTAAATATGGAAGCCACACTCACTCACCAAGTCATGGATGAGAGGAGAGAGTGTGGAGAGCCACACGCGCGCGCGCTTGCTCGCCTCGCCTGGCCGGGCCGGGGCGGGGCGGGGCGAAGGGTGCGGGCGCACGACATGCGCGTGAATGGTCCGCCGAAATCCGGCCCCTCGCCTTGCGGGGGCGCGGCTATCCTAACCGATCGCTATAAAATCTCAACTGATTGCGAGATTTTCGTGGGCAGATAAGACCAGGGGTCGCGGACTCGGCCCTATAAACGGAGCCCGGCAGCCAGCCTCCAAATTATCCCAATTCGCTTTCGCCTCTCTTCACAGCTGAGCCGCCTTCCAGTTCTCTTCATCCCGATCGTAGAGGTGCATCTGGGATTAGGAGAGCAGGTCTCCGGAACCCTTCGCCTTCTAGATCCTGCACCAGGAGAGGCCGAATAAGGTTTTTGGGAAGCGTCTTTTACGCGACTGCTCGTGATCTGACTGACCTCGTCGACCCTGCTGATTTCGCTACTTCGACGTCGTCGACCCTGCTGATTCCGGCGCACGCCATCTATCAGTATGTCTAATCAGTACGCATCATCTGATTTGACTTTTTACTTCAGTGCTTGTGATTTTGTCATGATTTATATTCGGAATTTAATCAGGAATTTGTCTAATTATTCAACAGTTTATAGCCCTCAAAATGAAAAGGATAAAGGTATATATGGTACTTGGGCCTTTAGAGGGTCTTTGGTTTCTAGTTACTTCATCTTATTCCATTTTATTCTCTAAATTAATAAATACGGATTTTAGTTTCCATATTTGTTAATTTAAAGACTAAACTAAAATAAAATGAGGAACTAAAAATTAGTTCCTAAAAACCAAACACCCATTAAATTGTTTTGTTGTCTAGGTCCCATGAATCCATGATGAGCCGACCAACCTTTCCTTTAGTTACCATCCGACATATATTACCCGAAAAAGAATGGGTTGGCACTACTAGAGAAAAAGACTTACTCCATCCGATACTATCAGTTGTCGTTTAAGATAGAGACACGGTCTTTAAAATATAACTTTTACTAATGTTTTTTTTGTTAAAATACAAATAAACTCTTAATACATTATATTTTTATAAAAGTACTTGTTAAGATAAATCGGTGTATTTTTAACCATTATGTTTCTAAACTACATAATTAAAAAATCAAAATTTTATAAGTTTGACTTAAATCTTGTCCAAAACGATAATTAATAGAACACCGGAGAGAGTGCGCCTGAAAACATCAGCATCAATGATTTAAAATAAATATTAATATTATGCCATCAGCACCGAATGAGACATTAGTCATCACTATAGGATTTCAATCAAGGGACACTTTAATTTTCGACTACTCAACCTATACCATCGGAAATAAACTCGTTAAATTCGGCTACCACATGGCTGCCACCAAAATTAAAATAGTTTTTGGCGGCTGACATCGTGTCGCCGAAATTTGGTGCGTCGACCCTCCCGTGCTACGTGTAGCTTCTCCGCTAATACTGTGAGCTTTTTTAGCTATTTCTAGTAGATCATTTATCATATCATCTATCTTATTCTTTATTTTAAATTTTTTCTATATATACATCAATTTTTTATCTTCTAAATATAATGTATTATTCCCATCATAAGCTATATTTATTTTCTCTCTAATTATGTTCGACTTGAAAGCATCTATATTCATAGTAGAGTTTTTTTTAAGATTAATAACAACACTATATTATAATTTTAAGAGAATACTAGTAGAGCGGCAAATGCACGTATCTAGCACAAGTATTTTTGTTTCCACACATACTTGACGACCACATGCATTTCACTGCATCGCTTCATACTTACAAGAATAATATGTTTTCCGAAAAAACCCGGGTACATTACCCCAAAATGTTCAATCTTCCTAGAAAGATGATTAGTTCTAGAAAGGTTCTAGAAGATCTTAATCGTAAGCAAGAAGATAGTTTATGAAGAAACAACAAGAAAAATTCATATTCTGATACATAGAGTTATATAGGAATCAAAATAGTCTTTTATTTTCTTTTTTTAAAAGAAAAATGTATTTTATTGAAGTAATAAAACTATTCCAATTCGAATAATAGTGAAAAAAGAATCTGGTATTCAAGGAGTTAAACCAGGATTTCAACACTACTCGAAAATCGTAAATTTCCGGCTGCCTCGATCGCATCTCATCTACTCCTTGACCACCCTCGACTGCATTCGGCCACGCCTATGCCATGGTCGCCCTTGTACAACTCCGTTCTACGATGGATTATTTAATTTTTTAATATTCACTACCGGAATCTGGCACTTTGTCGAGTGCTCGGGGCTTTGCCGAATGTAATTTATCGGGCGCTCACCAAAGCATGCTTTATCGAGTGCCACTCTCAACAAACTAAGACTCTATCACCATCACTTGGCGTCGTGACGACGACTTTATTTGCCGAGTACCGGGTATCACTCGGCAAAGTAGCTATGTCTGGTAGTGATTGTGATAATATAATTGTTGTAATATGTCACACCCGGTTTTAGAAGGCAAACCGAATGCGAACCATGTACGTGCTAGGATCAGCAATTCACGTACACAACAGTTACATAACTGGACATTATCACACAGTGCTCAAATAATAGTATAATAGAAGGTAATAGTCGATTACATCATGATGTTCGAGACATCCACATAGTCTTTAATAATTATCAAAGTGCGGAAAAGAAACGTAGATACACACGCCCTTCACAGGCAGCCGACTGGGGGTTGCCGCTAACCTACGCCTAAAACTCGTCATAATCTTGGAACTCCTAGAAGTCTTCCTCCACGACTTCATCTTCTCTTGAGCAGTGGTTGCAACGCGGACAACCTGGGGAAGGGGGGGGGGGTTGGTGTGTAGAGCAAGGGTGAGTACACATCAACATACTCAGCAAATGTCTTGTTTGGCTGTAGTGGACTAGCTTTGTGTGGGGGTAAGTCAAGCAGTTTCTTTTAGTTGTTCAGATTATTATTACTAGTAGAGAGAGCCAGATTTTAGTATTAACCCAAGTTGTTAACCCAAAAGTACCCTTTCCAAACGGAAAGAATACCACTTACCATTACCATAGTCAATACCAAAACCATCATTCTCATCACCACCTGTAATCCAAACATCTCTGATCAAGTATCTCTAATCAATGGAGCTCCCTTGGCCGCTCATAACCGCGAGCACGGCTGATATATCAGTTTTAATAACACTCTGCACAGGTTGCGCACTTTACCCACAAGTCGTAATTCCCTCTTGCCTCGGGCCGATCAAACCCTTAAACACTACCAAGGTGAATAGGCAGGGCCGGGTTTCACTACGTAGCCTTTACAAAGATTCTCCCTAAGGTTGTAGCCGCCCGTTAGGTTTCCTAAATGCACCGCACTCCTCCCCAAGGGGCGAACCAACCTTGGCAGAGCGAGCCGCATACACCTAGCTCCATTAACGGCATGACGGCAAAGCGAACTACACCCTAGTTCCTCTAATTCTTCAGCTAAGGGCATCCCATTCCACCCTCATGGTTGCACTGTTTTCCCGGGCGGTCATCCAATGAACAGGTCCTTATGGAGAGGCACTCGAGAAACCGCTCGAGCCCCCTAAAGTATCACCAGTCCAACATCATAATCATAATGACAACATCGTATCATTAGTGTTCACATCATGTTCATTGATTAAAGTAAAGCAATAGCATGAATCTAACCATAGTAGCCCAAAAGGTAATCAAAGACCAGGTAAATAGAAAGCTAGTCAATCCTTAGTTTGTTCATAGTACGCGGGATAGTGAATTATAATGTAAATGGGACATAATGGGTCAGAGGACACTTGCCTTCACCAAACAGATGCTCAGGGTCTTCAACTTTGTGGAACTCGAAGAGCTAGATCACTTGGACGCCGAAGCTTGACCGTCGATTCCTCGAAGCTCGAAAATGGATCGCAGTCTATTCGCGATGCACAGCGAATACAAACAGGCACGAACAAACAACCATATATATGCATAAGAACATTACACCATTCAAGTAAAACATAATAAAATACGCAAAATAAAATAGAGTGTGTTACTACGGTCACACGAGGACAAAGAAACACGACGGTCGAGGCTACGGTTGAGAGGTTATCGCGTCCACACTAAATGAGTATTAATCATAATATCCAATTCGACATTGTCAAATATAAGTAATATCTATAATTTTAGTTCGATTAATCCGCTATGCTAACGAATGTTAGTCAAATAAGTAATTTAATTAACACGAGAGATTCTACGCGAGGCGAACTTACGATACACGAAATAACACAACAGCGTGAAAACGACGCGTAGATACGTGCGACACAGCACGCTGACAACATACGAAACAGCGTGCGCGACCAACGCGAATGACGTGCGAATCAGCACGCCACCACGTGTGGAACAGCACGCGCAACACATGCGAAACAACGTGCACGACAGCGCGCGACACGGCTACGACGCGAATAGCACGATGATGTGCACACGACGCACGACTGATACACGAAATAATGTGCGCGACAACGCGCGATACTCGCTAACAGATAACGTGATTATACTAGACACGAATTAAAAGAAGAAGCATTTAGTTGGTATTAATCAAGTTAACCTTTATTTATAAAAGCGCGAGTTAAGAACTATAAAACAGAATTAATAGCTAATCAAATAATATAAACTTGTGACATGATGAAATAATATTATTAATATGTTGACGATATTGTTATGAAATTAACATAACATGAAAAGGGTCGTAACGGATTTAATAACGCGAGCGACTGCGCGAAACAACGTAAACGACGAGCGTGAACGACACGTGGATCAACATGTAACCACGTGCAAAACCGCGCATGCGGTACGCGAGAATCACTAACTACATGTCGTGCTTATACTAAAGGTAACGACTGCTATGCAAGCGGTCCTTCTTTGCAAGCGTGCAAGCAAACCATCTGATCCATTAGATTGTGATCCAACTATATGTCACATTTAACATTTAAACCCTTCCACCAACAACTCAATAATCTTTATAAAAAAAATCTCTAACAAACCATGGTTGTATCTGTGGTTGGATCGTAATCTAATGGACTAGGTGATTTGCTTGCACGCTTGCAAAGAAGGTCTGCTTGCATAGCAGTCGTTGCCTATACTAAATACCAAATAGATATTAAAAACAACATTACATTAATTTGGGTTGACATCTATTTGTAAAAAGCTCAGGTTGATAACTATAACTATAATTTAGTTTTAACTAGTGCGACAACCTGATAAGCATTGAATAAATAAGTAAATAACTAATTAAAATAGGTGATATGATGAAGCAATACTATATTCTCAGTTGATTTTAGTTAGCATAAATTATTTGCGTAAGCTATTATCAATTATTCAATTAATTACTAAGCACGAATGATTATAGCAAAACGACTAACTAATGTGCGCGGATCGCGTGCGCGACAAAGCGCGAATGGACGGTGACGGCGCGCACCGACCGCACACGCGAACGGCAACAACGACACGTGCAAACGCGCGCACGTGCAGGGGGGTAGACGAGGTAGACGGGGGTAGATGGGGGGTAGACGGGTGTTGTCTATGGGTAGACGGATGTCGTCGGGACTCCGACGACACGCTGCGCGTGCACGAAACAACACGCACAACAGCGCGCGACACTCGAAGATCATTAACAAATATCGTATTTATTAAAAACGAGCATTTGGGCAAGACATTTGAGTTACTAATATTGACATGGATTTATTAGAGCATAAGTTAACTACTATAGATTAGTTTAGTTAAAAGGTCAAATTAACTAACGTTAGTTAAACAAAAGTATAATTAATTATTAAAACATAAGACATGGCGAAACGATGTTACTAACGCGTAGACGATGCTCACCCGCGACGACGGCGGACAGCCGGACGAGCTCGTGGCGAAGCACGAGGACGTGTTGCGTGCACGACACGAAGCGACAGCGAGGCTGCCGCTACGCCGCGCAGATTACGCCGAGGTTACGCAGGATGCGCGCGAGGTTGGACCGGGCACACGCGAGCGAGTCGCGGGCACGCCAGCCATACGCAGGCCGTGCCGAACGCGAGCACGAGGCCGCACCGGGGCACATGCATGGACCACGCCGGAGCACCGCCTAGTCGGTAGCAGCGGGTCGCGCCGACGTGCGCGAGGGACGCGCCAGGCGAGCAGTGCCGGCTGTGCGCCGCGCCGGATGCACGCCGCGGGCCACGCTGGGACGTGTAGAGCTGGCCCGGGCATGGCCATGGGCGATGCTTACGGCGGCGATGGTGAGATGTGGGCACACGGCTGAGGGGCTACGCAGGCTCACGACATCGCTTGGTGAGGCGAAGGCACTGCGAACGACGCGAAAGGGCTGCACGACGCCAACGAACTGTGGTCCATGGCGCAGGGCGGATGCCGGGAACAGGGCGAGAGACAGAAAGAGGGACTACAACAGAGAAAACGGGAGCTAGGAGCGGTTCATGGGGAGGTCGTGGGCGTGGTTGAGGAAGATGAGCAGGGGATCGGTTGACCGGTGGGCCCAGCGGCTGGGCGGCCGGATCGTAGGCGCGGTGGCGGCTAGGGCTGGGCGGCCCTAGGGTTGGGGGCGTGCTGGGCCTCGGGCGCACGCGGGCAACGCAGCTGGCACGCTGGGCCGGGGAAGGGGCGCGCAGCGCACTAGGCTGGGATGGCTGCGGCTGTGGCTGGGCCGGCCAGGGGGAAGGGAGGGGGCGAGGAAGAGCGGGGTGGGCCTCGCGGGAGCGTTGGGCCACGGGGGAAAGAGAGGGGGGGGAAGCAGGCTGATTTCCCCTTTTTATTTATTTCTTTTCCTATTTCTAGTTCTTTCCTATTTTCTTCATGATGTCAAATCGAATTTCTTATTAAACCCATGCTCCACGAAATCACTCATCAAACAAAGTGAAAGTATGCTCCAGCATGATGCGACAATCGAAGCACTTAAAGGGTTCTAATTTTACTAGGCTTACAAGTAGATATAAAACAAAATAATTCCCCACTATTTAGAGAAAAGAAGATAAAAATCAAAGAAAAGAGAGGGTAACACCTCAATTTAGTGGATATTTAGAAAAGAAATTTTATACCCCCAAATTTAGGGTGTCACTCATCATAAATACCATGCTATATCGGCTCTTAGAGCATGTTGGAGACTTATTCTCAAATGCTATGAATTAAGAACAAGGCAACACAAAATGTTAAAGGTTAAAGCCCTTCGTCCTTCGAAACATTATTTCCCTTAGGACATAATGATCTTCAGACGAAGGTCATGAAGGACATACCTTCACAATTGTAGTTTACATTAAAGAAAGGTGAAGCATGTAAAACACAGAAGGTAACATGAATGATTATATAATACTATTAAATCATCTTCTATTATATTATCATGAATAAACAGAAATAATACAAAATTACTTTTGTACCTTCGGCTTGATAGAAGGGAAGAGTACAAGCATAATGCACAAGCGAGTACAAATCAGTGTGAACAGTACGGGGGTATTGTTCATCTATTTATAGGCACAGTACGCAGCCTATATAAAATTACATTCATGCCCTTCATAACTGATTACAATCATGACACAGATTACCATGGGCCAATCGGTCTTTTCATCTTTAAGTCGGTGCCATCCTTTGTCTCAAGGCGTGTCACTATGTCGAAGCTCTCCGGATGGTAGCTTCGGCACCGCTTCTGTTTTGATCTTCCAAAGGTGTTTCTTCTCACAGGACCTTCAGCCACGAAGCATACCCCCAACAGTAGCCCCTTCACGGTGCCAGATCGTTTTTCGTAACGAGCTCAACCCGTGAAAAATTCTCTTAGGCTTCGGAATGTCGAAGGTCTGAAAAAACACCTTCCCTGAGCTCGTTGTCGAGAAACGATTTAAATATTCCGAGTGCGAGATGGTCCCACCATACAACGGGTACGTGCGATCTGATGATTCACCTTCTCGCGCACTATGGTCTACCGTTCAGTGGTTGCGGGCGACTGTTCAGCATGTGCGAGTGGCTTGACGATTCACCTTCCCACCTGCGGCACTATATAAACAGACGGGTAGGTGTGAAGTTACCACAACATTTATTACTATTGCACTGTTGTGCTGCTGAAAAATTTGACCATAGCCGAAGCTTATTCATCATATTCTCAATCAGAGCATCGTCTTGGTTTAGCTTCATCATAAGAGGGAGCTTCGATAAAATTGCAAAAAGTCATCAACTTCGTCAAAACCGCAAGAAATTCAGTATCAAATGGCCAGAGTGCGTTCAACAGCTAGAGTTATGCGTGACGGAGTGGAGGCCGAAATTGCTGAGACTGCTCCAATCTTCAAAGTAATGAGGCAGTCGGGACTGGTTGTGACAGAGGGTGCCTCTGACGAAGGTGCTCCTGCTGCCGAAGCTGAACAGGCTGACATTGAAGAGGGTGATGCTGGTGAAGAAGAGATAGATTATAACATCATTATGCCATCCAAACCTAGCCACTTGGACTTTGGAAAGTCTACTGTCTTTGAAGCTGATATGCCTATGATGATAAAGCTAGGCTACTTCGGGGAAGCCGAGAAGAAGCTGATTCGTTTTGGCGGGGAAGAAACCACTCCGAAGCCAGAAAATGATGAGGTGGTAGTTTTCAGAAGTTTCTTCAAAGCAGGATTGAGGTTTCCTTTGCATGAAATGATTGGGGATGTTTTGGAAGATTTTGAAATTTATCTTCATCAGCTGACTCCTAACGCCATCGTTAGGCTCAACATCTTTATCTAGGCTCTTCGAAGCCAAGGAGTGGAGCCGCTTTCCGAAGCTTTCTGCCGGGTGCACGAGCTTCATTATCAGACGAAGGCTAGAGAATATGGGTTACACGAGAATTTCTGCTGTTACAACTTTGCTTACTGCAAAGACATGAAGACTCCGGTGGTCAGCTATCGCACCAAATGGCCAACCGGCTGGAAGAATGAGTGGTTTTATGTTAAGGTTGATGAGAAGAAGGAGAATATAGTTCAGAGCCCACTAGTCCTAACCTTCAGGTTAACTAGGCCCCTGTGCGACATGCTGCAAGGGTCACCATGCCGAACAACTATGGGCGAATTCCGAGTTGTGTCTGAGCATATTGGTACTAGAGATTTAGTTAAGGAATACTTAGCCAATAGAGTATTTCCAACATTAAAGGAATGGAATATGCCGAAGCTTAAAGGAGAAAAGAAAAGAATGAACTTGTTCGACTGCCCTATCACTTCAGGTTCAAGAAACATTTCAAAGCGCCTTGCCAAGAATGGCTGGAAATGATTGAAGCTATGTGCAATGAAATTTTGGGCAACTATACTAAGAAAGAAGATCAATTAATGATCGTGGCCTTCGGCACCCGACCAAAACGAAGGCTGAACCGAGTAATGGATGCCCTGAAATTTGAATACCCTGACTATGAACGGTTAAGCAAGGGTGCCGAAGGGCCAAAGCGAAAAGAGTTGTCAGTGTTATGAAGAGACAAGCTGCTAGAATGATAGAAGAAGATGAGAAAGCTTTGAAAAAGAAGAAATCCAGCCTTGAGCCGAAGGTGGCTGTTTCGAAGAAAAGAAAAGCTTCGGCTACGGAGCCAAAAACAACTGATATAGAGGAAGAAATTCCTTCAACGCCTCCTGCTGCTGACGTGGAGGAAATTTTAAAGGTAATGACTGAATCTTTACCTCTCAAGCTAAGTCCACTAAAGCCACAACTGATGAAGCTTTTACAGAAGAAGGAGGAGCCTGTGGCAATCAAGAAGCCTGCTGAAAAAAGGCGAAGGATCATTATTGTTATTGATGCTATTGAAGAAACGCCACCGCCGGCCTCAGCGTCAAAAACACCGGCTGCCGAAGACATTGCTGCTACCGATGCTGCCCCCGCCGAAGCTGAGACGGCCGAAGATACAAATATAGAGGGCACTTTTTCTGATATTGATAAGATGCTTTTGAACATGGCCGCAGAAGAAGCTGCTATAGCTGCCGACGAGACCCTGGCCCAGTGCCCAGGAAAGAGAAGGAGATTGCCGAAGATACTTCGAAGGATAAGGATTTTAATTTTCAAAACATACTTGGCCAATAGCTATCTAAGGTTGAGAAGGAAGAGCTGAGGGATTATGCAATATCATGCAGCTATCAACCAGGAGCATTTCTCTTCGGTGGTGTTGCCGAAGAGAGTTTAGGATGCCTCCGGGACCGGATTGGGGTGAAGGTTGTTAGCACTCTATCAAAGAGTGTTGGCTTTCCAAAGCTTGAGGCCGACCTCAGCAGATACCGGCGGCAACATATCGTCGGCAGCTTGTTTTATTCTAATTTCAAGGTAAAGTTCTTACCTTAACTTTTTATTGTTTCCGAGATGAAGGTTACTTCTGATGAAGGTTATTTTTTCAGAGTCTACTACTAAGTAAAACCTTGAGGATGCAACAAGACCTCGAGGACAAGAAAAATGAGATTATAATTGAGGGCTTAGAGGGCAAGATTAAAGATCACGAAGCTACTCTGGAGAAGAAGGATTTCGTGCTTCAAACAATGGAGGGTTCGCTGGCAGAAGCCCAAGCCGAGATTGCTAAACTAAACAGCGAACTCTCCAAGAAATCAAAAAGCTTCGAACAAGAGAAGAAAGATTTTGATGCAAAGCTTGAAGCTGAAGTTGCAAAGAGTTCGAACTTGCAAAAGTCATTGAAGGAACTTCAAGATAAATGCCTAAACTTCGGCAACAGTTGCATGCAACGACTGAAGGAGGTCTTCAACTCTGTTGGGGCCAGTTCTGAAAAGTTTAAACCTTCAGCTAAAAACCTGCCAAGCATCTTTGATCATATTGAAGGCGAAGTTGATGCTCTTGATGAAGTCATAGCTGGGCATGGTGACTTCTACGCTCTGCTAGCTTCTCGTGGCACAACTGTTGCTTTTATGAAGGCTGGTTGCACGCACGGGAATATTGTAAACAGGCCGAACTTCAGCTTATCACCATCGGACTTGAATGACATCCCTGGCCTGGCCCGAAGCATTGGGAACAGATTCGTAACTCAAATTTGGGCGAAGGGTGGATTAAGATTGGCTGGTGACGAAGCTCGAAGTCACCTTAAGCCGGTAATAAACTCATACATTGTGCTTACCTTTTCCTTGAAACTTGAATTTTACCTTATAACGCTTCGTTATGTACAGGATGACAAAGCCGAAGAGCATTGATCCGAAGCTTGGCGGATGATCCGAAGTTTTAGCGGATGATGATGAAGTCGAGGATATTGTTGTGAAAAAACTCTAGAGAAACTCTTGAATTATCCTTGTAAAGAATATTGTAATTTAAGAATCAGATACTACTCTGTAAATTTGTCCATACCTTGTAATATATTTTTACCTTTTCGTCCATGTATGAATTGCTTTGATGTGGACGAAACTTGTATTTTTTGAGCCGAAGGCGAAAAACACCTTCCCTTCTTTTCGTACACAACGAAGCATAAATCTGATTCCTTTCGTTTCACCGAAGCCTTATCATCAGAGCCGAAGCAACTGTCTGTATTTGTATGATATGATGATGATGATCCTATGTATGTCTAAATGAATGTATATGAATGCAATAAATGATGTGATGTATTGTGCAAATGAATGTCGAGACACACGCTTACGAAGCCACATCAAAACTCCTCATTCCCTTAGGAATGATTGAAATCTCTTTGTCATTTATTTTTCGGCTGCACCGCTTATTTTTCGGTGTAAGTTCTGCATCCCCTTAGGAACGTCTTTTGAACTTCTTCGCCTTCTATTTCAGCGGTATCACCGTTGACTTTTCGGTGTAAGTTCTGCATTCCCTTAGGAACGTCTTTTGAACTTCTTCGCCTTCTATTTCGGTGGTATTTTGCTCTGCATTCCCTTAGGAACGACTTTTGAGCAAAAAACTTACGCTGCGCTCCCTTAGGAACAACTTTTTGTAGCTTCGTCGTGCTCTGCATCCCCTTAGGGACGACTTTTGAGCTTCTCCCTGTTTTTTTTCTTTTTCTGCACTCGATGGTGCATGCTCAGATTTTACATTTTACATATTTTGGGGGATTTTGCTCTTGTAGAGCTGAATAAGAAAGGAAAAATTACAACTATGGCCCCATTAAAAACCTTTCTCCCCCTTTTGAAAGGAAAAGGGTGCCATAGGAAAAATGAAAAGATTACATCAAGTTACACATAATATCGTCGAAGCTCATCCGCATTCCAAGGTCTAGGAATGTCGTTGCTGTCCATATCCTTCAATCTGTAAGAACCGGGTCTTCATGAAGATACCACCAGAAAGGGTCCTTCCCACTTTAGCTGTAGCTTGCCTACTGTGTCTGGATTGGCCACTCTCCGAAGCACCAAATGCCCTTGCTTAATGTTTTTCAGCCAAACTTTTCTGTCACGCCATTTTATTATTTCAGCTTGATATTTATTGATATTCTCCACAGCCTGAAGTCTGGTCCCTTCTATAGCATCTTTTGCTACAGAATAATCAGCTTCGTCCTCTGCTGAAGCTACTGTTCTAATTGACCCTGCCTTAGCTTCTTCTGGGGTTATAGCTTCGTCACCAAATAATAACTTGAATGGTGTAAAACCTATTGACCTTGATATAGTTGTATTGTGGCTCCACACCACTTTAATCAACTCTTCTGGCCACTTTCCTCTAGGTTAATTGAAGATTAACTTCATTATTCCCATCATTATAATACCATTTGCTCTTTCGACCAGCCCATTTGACTCCGGGTGCCTGACTGATGCAAAATGAATCTTCGTGCCAATCTGGTCGCAGAAATCTTTGAAAGTTTCGGCATCAAACTGTGTTCCATTGTCCACAGTTATAGCCTTCGACACACCGAAGCGACAAACGATATTTTGCTAGAAGAATTTTTGAACTGCAACCAAAGTTATTGTAGCCAAAGGCTTTGCTTCAATCCAATTAGAAAAATATTCCACCGCCACCACGACATATTTCAAATTACCTTGTGCTGGTGGAAGTGGGCCTAACAAGTCTAGGCTCCATCTTTGCAATGGCCAAGTTGGTTGTATTAACTGAGTTAATGACGAAGGTTGTTTTTGGTCCCTTGCACATTTTTGACAATTTTCGCACTTTTGGACCAAATCTGCTGCATCCGAAGCTGCCTTTGGCCAGTAAAATCCATGTCTAAAAACCTTTCCTAGCAAAGGTCTAGACCCAATATGAGATTCACACAATCCTGCATGTATCTCCTTCATTAGTTCTATACCTTCGGTTCTGGATAAACATTTGAGAAGGGGGAGCAAACTCCATGTTTGTATAATTCCCCTTCTATTATGATATACGGTCTTGTTCTTGCTTCCATTCTTTTATTATAAACTTCATCATCCGAGAGGCAGTTACCCTAGAGAAAAGATATGATTTCAGTCCTCCAATCTTCACTATGTACTGGAGAAATGGCGAGCACTGCTCTCTCCATGAGTTCAACCGAAGGTGCCTTTATTGTTACAAAAAATACTTCCGAAGGTAGAGGGAGCCCCTGAGTCGCTGATTTGGCTAACAGGTCTCCATGCTCATTTTCACCTCTTGGAATGTTCTTGACAGAGAAACCTTAGAAAGAAGCCTCCAACCTTCGAACTGTATCCAGATATTTTTCAAGTTTTGGATCTCTTGCCTTGCTAATTTTATCTACATGGCCAGAAATGACTTGAGAATCAGTTTTCAGAATAGTCCTTCTTATTCCCATTGCCCTTAACTTCTGAAGCCCTAATAAGAGTGCTTCGTATTCGGCAATATTATTTGTACAACTAAAATCTAGCTTGGCTGCATAACATGTTCTGACTTTCAAAGGTGCTACTAGAACATCAGCTGCTCCTGTGCCGAAGGTTCCCCAAGAACCATCGTAGAACACTGTCCAAGCTTCGGCATCTCTATTTATCCCTTCTTCTTGAGCCCTTGGCGTCCAATCAGCGATGAAGTCTGCTAACGCCTGGGACTGAATTGAAGATCTATGCACATAATCAATGGTGAATTCATTAAGCTCTGCAGCCCATTTTCCAATTCTTCCAGTAGCCTCTCTGTTCCTCATGATGTCCTTTAGAGGTTGTGACGAAGGAACAATTATGTGGTATGCTTGGAAATAATGCCGAAGCTTTCTGGAAGCCATTAACACAGCATATAACACCTTCTCCAATTCTGTGTAATTTTTCTTTGATGAACTTAAAACTTCAGAGACGAAGTATATTGGTGCTTGTTTTTTAGCCTGACCATCTAGCTTCTCCTGTACCAGTGCCACACTCACTGCAGAATGCGAAACTTCCACATATAAGAGCAATGGAGCCCCTGGCGTGGGTGGAGTTAATGTTGTTAAATCAATCAAATATTGTTTCAACTCTTCAAAAGCTTTTTGTTGTGCCAGGCCCCATTGAAAGACTTCAACAGACTTCAGTATTTCAAAAAATGGCAGATTTCTTTCCGCTGATCTGGATATGAATCTGTTTAATGATGCTAATCTTCTTGCCAGCCGTTGAGCCCCTTTCTTCGTGCTTGGCGGCTCCATCCGAAGGATAGCTTCGATCTTGCTTGGGTTAGCTTCAATTCCTTTCGTTGATACCAGGCAGCCAAGGAACTTGCCTTTCTTCACTCCAAAAACACATTTTTCTGGATTTAATTTCAGGCTAGCTTGCCTAAAATTGGCAAATGTTTCTTGCAAATCAGCAATGTGATTTTCTTGCTTCGTGCTTTTTGAAAGGGAATTAGGCTTACACCTAATTCCTAAACTTATTTTGGTGGTTGAATTGCCCAACACAAATAATTGGACTAACTAGTTTGCCCTAGTTTATAAGTTCTACAGGTGGCAAAGGTACACAATAAGCCAATAAAAAGATCAAGAGAAAGGGTTCAAACAAAGGAGCAAAGGGACAACCGAAGGCTGCCCTGGTCAGGCACACCGGACTGTTCGGTTGCCACCGGACAGTGTCCGGTGCACCAGGGAACTACAAGATGAACTTCGCTCCCTCGGGAATTCTTAGGGCCGGCGCGCTATAATTCACCGGACTGTCCGGTGTACACCGGACAGTGTCCGGTGCTCCAAGGAGGCGCGGCTCCGAACTCGCCAGCCTCGGGAATTCGCAACGGCTGCTCCGCTAAAATTCACCGGACATGTCCGGTGTACACCGGACTGTCCGGTGTAACTGTGGGGTAACGGCTACTTCAGGCGCCAACGGCTACCTGCAAGCGCATTAAATGCGCGTCAGCGCGCGCAGAGGTCAGGCACGCCCATGCTGGCGCACCGGACACCCTACAGTTCATGTCCAGTGTGCCACCAGACATCCAGGCGGGCCCAGCGTCAGAGCTCCAACGGTCGGAACCCTAACGGCCTGGTGACGTGTCTGTCGCACCGGACATGTCCGGTGCACCATTCGACAGACAGCTTCCACCAAACGGCTAGTTTGGTGGTTGGGGCTATAAATACCCCCAACCACCCCACATTTAAGTCAATCCAAGTTTTCCACTTCTCAACCACTTACAAGAGCTAGGCATTCAATTCTAGACACACCCAAGTGATCAAATCCTCTCCAATTCCACACAAGGCTTTAGTGACTAGCGAGAGAGATTTGCCGTGTTCTTTTGAGCTCTTGTGCTTGGATTGCTTCTTTCTTTCTCACTTGTTCTTGTGATCAAAACTCATTTGTAACCGAGGCAAGAGACACCTATTGTGTGGTGGTCCTTGCGGGGAAGTTTTGTTCCCGGTTTTGATTTGAGAAGAGAAGCTCACTCGATCCGAGGGACCGTTTGAGAGAGGGTAAGGGTTGAAAGAGACCCGGCCTTTGTGGCCGCCTCAACGGGGAGTAGGTTTGCGAGAACCGAACCTCGGTAAAACAAATCCGCGTGTCACACTCTTCATTTGCTTGCGATTTGTTTTGTGCCCTCTCTCTCGGACTCATTATTATTTCTAACGCTAACCCGGCTTGTAGTTGTGTTTATATTTGTAAATTACAGTTTTGCCCTATTCACCCCCGCTCTCTAGGCGACTTTCAATTGGTATCAGAGCTCGGTGCTTCATTAGAGCCTAACCGCTCGAAGTGATGTCGGGAGATCTCACCAAGAGGGAGATGGAGACCGGCGACATGCCCACTACGAGTCACGGGAGCACTTCATCAGAAGAGTCCCGCACTAAGAGGAAGGAGAAGAAGAAGAGCTCCTCCAACAAAGGGAAGGGGAAGGAGAAGAAATCCTCTTCCCACAAGTCGCATCGGAGAGGCGACAAGCACAAGAGGATGAGGAAAGTGGTGTACTACGAGACCGACACTTCATCAACGTCGACCTCCGACTCCGACGCACCGTCCGTTACTTCTAAGCGCCAAGAGCTCAAGAAGTATAGTAAGATCCCCCTACGCTACCCTCACACTTCAAAACGTACTCCTTTACTCTCCGTTCCATTAGGCAAACCACCGGTTTTTGATGGTGAAGATTATAATATGTGGAGTGACTAAATGAGACACCATCTAACCTCACTCCACACAAGCATATGGAATGTTGTTGAGTTTGGTGTACAGGTACCATCCGTAGGGGATGAAGACTACGACTCGGACGAGGTGGCCCAAATCCACCACTTTAACTCCCAAGCAACCACTATACTCCTCGCCTCTCTAAGTCGAGAGGAGTATAACAAGGTGCAAGGGTTAAAAAGTGCGAAGGAAATTTGGGACGTACTCAAGACCGCGCACGAAGGAGATGAGGTGACAAAAATCACCAAGCGGGAGACGATCGAGGGGGAGCTCGGTCGCTTCATGCTTCACCAAGGGGAGGATCCACAAGCTATGTACAACCGCTTGAAGACCTTGGTGAACCAAGTGCGCAACCTCGGGAGCAAAAAATGGGATGACCATGAGATGGTCAAGGTTATTCTTAGATCCCTCGTATTTCTTAACCCTACACAAGTTCAATTAATTTGAGGTGATCCTAGATATAAGCTAATGTCTCCCGAGGAAGTTATAGGAAAATTTGTGAGCTTTGAGCTAATGATTAAGGGCTCAAAGAAAATCATCGAGCAAGGCACCTCCTCCACGCCCGAGGCACAACCGGTCGCATTCAAGGCGACAGAGGAGAAGAAGGAGGAGTCTACACCAAGTCAAACACCCATCGACGCCTCCAAACTCGACAACGAGGAAATGGCGCTCATCATCAAGAGTTTCCGCCAAATCCTCAAGCAAAGAAGGGGGAAGGATTACAAGCCCCGCTCCAAGAAGGTTTGCTACAAGTGTGGTAAGCCCGGTCACTTTATTGCCAAATGTCCTATTTCTAGTGACAGTGACAGGGGTGACGATAAGAAGGGGAGAAGAAAGGAGAAGAAGAGATATCACAAGAAGAAGGGCGGCGATGCTCACGTATGCCGCGAGTGGGACTCCGACGAGAGCTCCACCGACTCCTCCTCGGACGAAGACGCCGCCAACATCGCCGTCACCAAGGGACTTCTCTTCCCCAACGTCGGCCACAAGTGCCTTATGGCTAAGGACGGCAAAAAGAAGAAGGTTAAATCTAAATCCTCCACTAAATATGAGTCCTCTAGTGATGATAATGCTAGTGATGAGGAGGATAATTTGCGTACTCTTTTTGCCGACCTAAACATGCAACAAAAAGAAAAACTAAATGAGCTAATTAGTGCCATCCATGAAAAGGATGATCTCTTGGACTCCCAAGAGGACTTCCTAATCAAGGAAAATAAAAAGCATGTTAAGGTTAAGAATGCTTATGCTCTAGAGGTAGAAAAATGTGAGAAATTATCTAGTGAGCTAAGCACATGCCATGACACTATTGCCAACCTTAGAAATGAAAATGCCAAATTAATTGCTAAGGTTGATTCTCATGTTTGTGATGTTTCAATTCCCAATCTTAGAAGTGATAATGATGATTTGCTTGCTAATATTGAAGAATTAAACACCTCTCTTGCTAGCCTTAGGATTGAAAATGAAAAATTAATTGCTAAGGCTAAAGAATTAGAAGTTTGCAATGTTACAATCTCCAATCTTAGAGATAACAATGATATTTTGCGTGCTAAGATTGTTGAACTTAATTCTTGCAAACCCTCTACATCTACCATTAAGCATGTCACTATTTGTACTAGATGTAGAGATATTGATGTTGATGCTATTAATGATCACATGGCTTTAATTAAACAACAAAATGATCATATAGCATTATTAGATGCTAAAATTGCCGAGCATAACTTAGAAAATGAAAAATTTAAATTTGCTAGAAGTATGCTCTATAATGGGAGACGCCCTGGCATTAAGGATGGCATTGGCTTCCAAAGGGGAGACAATGTCAAACTTAATGCCCCTCCTAAAAATTTGTCTAACTTTGTTAAGGGCAAGGCTCCCATGCCTCAGGATAACGAGGGTTACATTTTGTACCCTGCTGGTTATCCCGAGAGCAAAATTAGGAGAATTCATTCTAGGAAGTCTCACTCTGGCCCTAACCATGCTTTTATGTATAAGGGTGAGACATCTAGCTCTAGGCAACCAACCCGTGCTAAGTTGCCTAGAAAGAAAACTCCTAGTGCATCAAATGATCATGGCATTTCATTTAAGACTTTTGATGCATCTTATGTGCTTACTAACAAATCCGGCAAGGTAGTTGCCAAGTTTGTTGGGGGCAAACACAAGGGCTCCAAGACTTGTGTTTGGGTACCCAAAGTTCTTGTTTGTAATGCCAAAGGACCAAAAACCGTTTGGGTACCTAAAGTCAAGAACTAAACTTGTTTTGTAGGTTTATGCATCGGGGGGCACAAGTTGGATCATCGATAGCGGGTGCACAAACCACATGACAGGGGAGAAGAAGATGTTCTCCTCCTACGAGAAAAACCAAGATCCCCAACGAGCTATCACATTCAGGGATGGAAACCAAGGTTTGGTCAAAGGTTTGGGTAAAATAGCTATATCTCCTGACCATTCCATTTCCAATGTCTTTCTTGTAGATTCTTTAGATTACAATTTGCTTTCCGTATCTCAATTATGTCAAATGGGCTACAACTGTCTATTCACTGATGTAGGTGTCACTGTCTTTAGAAGAAGTGATGATTCAATAGCCTTTAAGGGAGTGTTGGAGGGTCAGCTATACTTGGTGGATTTTGATAGAGCTGAACTCGACACTTGCTTAATAGCTAAGACTAACATGGGTTGGCTCTGGCACCGCCGACTAGCCCATGTTGGAATGAAGAATCTTCATAAGCTTCTAAAGGGAGAGCACATTTTAGGACTAACAAATGTTCATTTTGAGAAAGACAGGATTTGTAGCGCATGCCAAGCCGGGAAACAAGTTGGCACTCATCATCCACACAAGAACATCATGACAAGTGACAGGCCACTGGAGCTCCTACACATGGATTTATTCGGCCCGATCGCTTACATAAGCATCAACGGGAGTAAGTACTGTCTAGTTGTTGTGGATGATTATTCTCGCTTCACTTGGGTGTTCTTTTTGCAGGAAAAATCCCATACCCAAGAGACCTTAAACGGATTCTTGAGACGGGCTCAAAATGAGTTTGGCTTAAGGATCAAGAAAGTTAGAAGCGACAACGGGACGGAGTTCAAGAACTCTCAAATTGAAGGCTTCCTTGAGGAGGAGGGCATCAAGCATGAGTTCTCTTCTCCCTACACCCCACAACAAAATGGTGTAGTGGAGAGGAAGAATCGAACTCTATTGGACATGGCAAGAACCATGCTTGATGAGTACAAGACGCCGGATCGGTTTTGGGCCGAGGCGGTTAACACTGCTTGCTACACCATCAACCGGTTATATCTACACCGAATCCTCAAGAAGACATCATATGAACTCCTAACCAGTAAAAAGCCCAATATTTCATATTTTAGAGTTTTTGGTAGCAAATGCTTTATTCTTGTTAAAAGAGGTAGAAAATCTAAATTTGCTCCTAAAACTGTAGAAGGCTTTTTACTAGGATATGACTCAAACACAAGGGCATATAGAGTCTTTAACAAGTCCTCAGGACTAGTTGAAGTTTCTTGTGACATTGTGTTTGATGAGACTAACGGCTCTCAAGTAGAGCAAGTTGATCTTGATGAAATAGGTGAAGAACAGGCTCCGTGCATCGCGCTAAGAAACATGTCCATTGGGGATGTGTGCCCTAAGGAATCCGAAGAGCCTCCACATGCACAGGATCAACCATCCTCCTCCACTCAAGCATCTCCACCAACTCAAAATGAGAATGAGGCTCAAATTGATGAAGGAGAAGATCAAGGAGATGAGCCATCTCAAAATGACGGCAATGATCAAGGGGGAGATGAAAATCATCAAGACAAGGAGGATGAAGAACCAAGGCCGCCACACCCAAGAGTCCATCAAGCAATCCAACGAGATCACCCCGTCGACACCATCCTCGGCGACATTCATAAGGGGGTAACTACTCGATCTCGTGTTGCACATTTTTGTGAGCATTACTTTTTTGTTTCCTCTATTGAGCCACACAGGGTTGAGGAAGCACTACAAGATTCGGATTGGGTGATGGCGATGCAAGAGGAGCTCAACAATTTCACTAGGAATGAGGTATGGCATTTAGTTCCACGTCCTAATCAAAATGTTGTAGGAACCAAGTGGGTCTTCCGCAACAAGCAAGACGAGCATGGTGTGGTGACAAGGAACAAAGCTCGACTTGTGGCCAAGGGATACTCCCAAGTCGAAGGTTTGGATTTCGGTGAAACCTATGCACCTGTAGCTAGGCTTGAGTCAATTCGCATATTATTAGCCTATGCTACTTACCATGGCTTCAAGCTTTACCAAATGGACGTGAAGAGTGCCTTCCTCAACGGTCCAATCAAGGAAGAGGTCTACGTTGAGCAACCTCCCGGCTTTGAAGACAGTGAGTACCCTAACCATGTTTACAGGCTCTCTAAGGCGCTTTATGGGCTCAAGCAAGCCCCAAGAGCATGGTATGAATGTCTTAGAGATTTCCTTATAGCTAATGGCTTCAAAGTCGGCAAGGCCGATCCTACTTTATTCACTAAAACTTTTGACAATGATTTGTTTGTATGCCAAATTTATGTTGATGATATCATATCTGGGTCTACTAACGAATCTACATGTGAGGAATTTAGTAGGATCATGACACAGAAATTCGAGATGTCTATGATGGGGGAGTTGAAGTATTTTCTAGGATTCCAAGTCAAGCAACTCCAAGAGGGTACCTTCATCAGCCAAACGAAGTATACTCAAGACATTCTAAACAAGTTTGGGATGAAGGACGCCAAACCCATCAAGACACCCATGGGAACCAATGGGCATCTCGACCTCGACACGGGAGGTAAATCCATAGATCAAAAGGTATACCGGTCAATGATTGGTTCATTGCTTTATTTATGTGCATCTCGACCGGACATTATGCTTTCCGTTTGCATGTGTGCAAGATTCCAAGC
Source organism: Zea luxurians (assembly GCA_029449295.1). Classification (NCBI taxonomy): domain Eukaryota; kingdom Viridiplantae; phylum Streptophyta; class Magnoliopsida; order Poales; family Poaceae; genus Zea; species Zea luxurians. The sequence goes on from JAOPSE010000035.1 coordinate 8,758,762, forward strand.
CGACCCTAAGGAATCTCACCTTACGGCCGTAAAACGAATCTTGAGATATTTGGCTTATACTCCTAAGTTTGGGCTTTGGTACCCTTGGGGATCCACATTTGATTTGATTGGTTATTCGGATGCCGATTGGGCAGGGTATAAAATTAATAGAAAGAGCACATCGGGGACTTGCCAGTTCTTGGGAAGATCCTTGGTGTCTTGGGCTTCAAAGAAGCAAAATTCGGTTGCTCTTTCTACCGCTGAAGCCGAGTATATTGCCGCAGGCCATTGTTGCGCGCAATTGCTTTGGATGAGGCAAACCCTGCGGGACTATGGTTACAAATTAACCAAAGTTCCTCTTCTATGTGATAATGAGAGTGCAATCCGCATGGCGGATAATCCCGTTGAGCATAGCCGCACTAAACACATAGCCATTCGGTATCATTTTCTTAGGGATCACCAACAAAAGGGGGATATCAAGATTGCATATATTAATACTAAAGATCAATTAGCCGATATCTTTACCAAGCCACTCGATGAACAATCTTTTACCAAATTTAGGCATGAGCTCAATATTCTTGATTCTAGGAATTTCTTTTGCTAATTTGCACACATAGCTCATAAGTATACCTTTGATCATGTCTCTTTTATATATGCTATGACTAATGAGTATTCAAGTATATTTCAAACCAAGTCATAGGTATATTGAAAGGGAATTGGAGTCTTCGGCGAAGACAAAGGCTTCCACTCCACTCTACTACTCATCCTTTGCCGTTGCTCCACTTCACTCTCCGTCTTTGGTATAATCTTCACTCATATGTTTTATTTGCCAAAGGGGAGACAGTAGCTAATGAGGGCCTATATTTCATTCCAAGTATCCGTTTTTGGCGATTCATGCCAAAGGGGGAGAAAGTATTGGCCCAAAGCAAAAGGACCGCACCGCCACCCTAATTTTAAAATTAATGATATTCAATTGGCGAATTTCAAATTGGTATCTCTTTGTGTTCTAAAGGGGGAGAAAGTAGTTTTTTTTCAAAATTGATATCTCAAACTCCTCTTGAACACTAAGAGGAGAATTTATTAAGGGGGAGTTTTGTTTAGTCAAAGGAAAAGCATTTAAAACAAGGGGACAAAATTTTAAATCTTAAAAATGCTTTGCAAAATCTTATTCAATTGCCTTTGACTATTTGCAAAAAGACTTTGAAAAGGATTTACAAAAAGAATTTGCAAAAACAAAACATGTGGTGCAATCGTGGTCCAAAATGTTAAAAATAAAGAAACAATCCATGCATACCTAGTAAGTAATATTTATTGGCTCAATTCCAAGTAACCTTTTTACCTACACTTTGCAAACTAGTTCAATTATGCACTTCTATACTTGCTTTGGTTTGTGTTGGCATCAATCACCAAAAAGGGGGAGATTGAAAGGGAATTAGGCTTACACCTAATTCCTAAACTAATTTTGGTGGTTGAATTGCCCAACACAAATAATTGGACTAACTAGTTTGCCCTAGTTTATAAGTTCTACAGGTGGCAAAGGTACATAATAAGCCAATAAAAAGATCAAGAGAAAGGGTTCAAACAAAGGAGCAAAGGGACAACCGAAGGCTGCCCTGGTCGAGCACACCGGACTGTCCGGTGTGCCATCGGACAGTGTCCGGTGCACCAGGGAACTACAAGATGAACTTCGCTCCCTCGGGAATTCTCAGGGCCGGCGCGCTATAATTCACCGGACTGTCCGGTGTACACCGGACAGTGTCCGGTGCTCCAAGGAGGCGTGGCTCCGAACTCGCCAGCCTCGGGAATTCGCAATGGCTGCTCCGCTATAATTCACCGGACATGTCCGGTGTACATCGGACTGTCCGGTGTAACTGCGGGGTAACGGCTACTTCAGGCGCCAACGGCTACCTGCAAGCGCATTAAATGCGCGCCAGCGCGCGCAGAGGTCAGGCACGCCCATGCTGGCGCACCGGACACCCTACAGTTCATGTTCGGTGTGCCACCAGACATCTAGGCGGGCCCAGCGTCAGAGCTCCAACGGTCAGAACCCTAACGGCCTGGTGACGTGGTTGTCGCACCGGACATGTCCGGTGTGCACCGGACTGTCCGGTGCACCATTCGACAGACAGCTTCCACCAAACGGCTAGTTTGGTGGTTGGGGCTATAAATACCCCCAACCACCCCACATTCAAGTCAATCCAAGTTTTCCACTTCTCAACCACTTACAAGAGCAAGGCATTCAATTCTAGACACAACCAAGTGATCAAATCCTCTCCAATTCCACACAAGGCTTTAGTGACTAGCGAGAGAGATTTGCCGTGTTCTTTTGAGCTCTTGCGCTTGGATTGCTTCTTTCTTTCTCACTTGTTCTTGTGATCAAAACTCATTTGTAACCGAGGCAAGAGACACCTATTGTGTGGTGGTCCTTGCGGGGAAGTTTTGTTCCCGGTTTTGATTTGAGAAGAGAAGCTCACTCGGTCCGAGGGACCGTTTGAGAGAGGGTAAGGGTTGAAAGACCCGGCCTTTGTGGCCTCCTCAACGGGGAGTAGGTTTGCGAGAACCGAACCTCGGTAAAACAAATCCGCGTGTCACACTCTTCATTTGCTTGCGATTTGTTTTGCGCCCTCTCTCTTGGACTCATTATTATTTGTAACGCTAACCCGGCTTGTAGTTGTGTTTATATTTGTAAATTACAGTTTCGCCCTATTCACCCCCCCTCTAGGCGACTTTCACTTTTCACTATGATATCATCAACATAAGTCAGCACATTTCTACCTATCTGGGAATGAAGGACCTTGGCTGTCATTCTGCTGAAGCTTCCTCCAGCATTCTTGAGCCCCTCAGGCATCCAAAGATAGCAATATGTGCCACTGGGAGTTATGAAGCTAGTCTTTAGCTCATCTTCCTTCTTCATCCAGATTTGATGATAGCCTGAATAACAATCTAATAGACTCATGAGCTCTGAAGAAGCTGCAGCATCTACAAGAGAGTCTATTCTTGGTAGTGGGAATTCGTCTTTTGGGCATGCCTTGTTAAGATCTGTGAAGTCAATGCACATTCTCCATTTACCATTGGCCTTCTTCACCATAACAGTATTGGCTAACCACTCTAGGTATTTTACCTCTCTGATGACACCAGCACTGAGAAGCCTTTTTACTTCATTCCGAGCACCTTCGGCTTTATCATCAGACATTTTCCGAAGCCTTTGCTTTCTTGGCCTGAAGGATGGGTCCACATTGAGTGAATGTTCAATGACATCTCTGTTGACACCGCAGAGATCATTGGCTGACCAAGCAAAGACATCTTTGTTGTTGAATAAAAATCTTATCAAAGTTTTCTCTTGCTCTTCAGATAGCTGAGACCCCAGCAATACTTTTTGCTCTACTATGTCTTCACATAGAAGCATAGGCTTCGGCTGATCCGCCGAAGCAGCCTTCTCTCTTTTGTATTTGTACTGTTCACAGGCTTCGACTCCATCTATGTTATGAATTGCCTTTGAATCTGTCCAGTTTCCTTTGGCTTTCCTGGCAGCTTCCTGACTCCCATGAACAGCGATGGGCCCTTGTTCCGAAGGTATCTTCATGCATAGATATGCTGGATGAAGTATTGCTTTGAAAGCATTAAGTGTCCCATGACCAATGATTGCATTGTAGGGGTACTCCATGTCAACAATGTCAAACACAACCTGTTCAGTCCTTGTGTTATGAACAAAGCCGAAGGTTACCGGCATTGTGATTTTGCCAAGTGCTACAATTTGCCTTCCTCCGAAGCCACATAGAGGATGTGTAGCATCATGGATCTTGTCCTCTGGTTCTTGCATCTATCTGAAAGCCTTAGCAAATATGATATCTGCTGCACTGCCTGTATCAACCAGAACATTATGGACTAAAAATCCCTTAATGACACAAGATATAACCATAGCATCATTATGAGGGTAATCTTAGAGCTGAAAGTCCTCCTGGGAGAAGATGATTGGGATGTGGGACCATTTTGACTTGATGAAGGGTCCCTACACCCCAACATGCTGCACCCTTCTCTATGCTTCCTTCTTCTGCTTCTTGTTAGCCGGCTCTGAACCTGAGCCGCCTGTTATCGGAAGCACCAGTAGCTTTGTAGCCGAAGACACTTCAGCTTGGTTGTTGAACGAAGCCATCAGCTCAATCAGTGGAAGGGAGTTCACCGGAGGTGGGCGCCAATGTTGGAGACTTGTTCTCAAATGCTATGAATTAAGAACAAGGCAACACAAAATGTTAAAGGTTAAAGCCCTTCGTCCTTTGAAACATTATTTCACTTAGGACATAATGATCTTTAGACGAAGGTCATGAAGGACATACCTTCATGATTGCAGTTTACATTAAAGAAAGGTGAAGCATGTAAAACACAGAAGGTAACATGAATGATTATATAATATTATTAATTCATCTTCTATTATATTATCATGAATAAACAGAAATAATACAAAATTACTTTTGTACCTTCGGCTTGACAGAAGGGAAGAGTACAAGCGTAATGCACAAGCGAGTACAAATCAGCGTGAACAGTATGGGGTATTGTTCATCTATTTATAGGCACAGGATGTAGCCTGTGTAAAATTACATTCATGCCCTTCATAATTCACTACACGACGGTTCACTTATAGCGACCTACGGTTGGTTGCTAAAACGGCCTTCAGTGACCTACGGTTGGTCGCTAAAAACTTTTAGCGACCCATAAGGATGGTCACTGTAAGTGCCATCGCTAAAGGCTTTAGCGACCGACATCTTTTTAGCGACCGACCGTCCGTTGCTAATGTTGTATATTTATCGACCAACCGTGGGTTGCTGTACTATAGATATAGCAACCAACCATAAGTCGCCATACTATACATTTAGCAACCAACAGAAAGTCGCCCTTCTTACAGTTGTTATTAATAATAATATACATTTAGTTAAGCACCACAAATCATAGATTTTTATACACAAATCATAAAGACATACACAGTTAATCAGTATACCACAGTCATAGATCCATCACATAAACACAAAAGCACCACAATTATATATTCACAAAAGCATCACAATTATAATATCATTCACAACTAGATCACTAATGTTTCATATCACTCCAACTATTGTTCAAAAGCCCACAACTATATCACTCTAGTTGCTCCAGAGCTGATCAGTCACAAAAGCACCAAAGCTACACTAATGCTTCAAGCAGTTCAAAAGCCTTCAGACAACCACTCCAGCTTCTTGTATCCTCCTGTTTTAAGGTACAAGCTTTCTTTGTCCAGAACACCCTAGAAAAAAGTACATCAAATTAGTATATTGTTGCTGCATTTGCAAATAAAAATATAGTTTTGATGCCTTATCTACCTCCACTAGATGGTGTTGCAGCCTTATGCACCAACTTCAGCTGGTGCAATCAAGGTTAATCATCATTAAGTTGCTGGCTCATATAAATCTAAACATAAACAAGATAAGATATAAACAGAAATATACATATGAACTAATAACTCACTGGAAGGAACTTGAATGACTTCTTCATGACAACAAGCTAGCGTACTTCCAAGGCACCCTGAGCGCTGAACACTTAGGACCGCAAAACAAGAGTCTCATATTAATTATAGTATGAACTATGAGCAAAGTAAATTTCTAACAGCTATAGAAAAAATGAAAGATAAACTAGGCCAATATCCATCTAATAAGCCAATCAATATCACTCCGATCACTTAGATATGATGAGTGCATGCTCTATATCCTGCACAATACTTTTAGATGGTCCCTCTCTGTATTAGCAAATGAACAAGTTTAGCAAGTACAAAATGAAATCAAAGGTAAAATGCCAAGCATACGCATAAATGCTTACCTCTTTGACATGAGCCTCCTTCTCAGCTTCAACATAAATATAATTTTTAGATGATCCAATCCCACAACTGAATTTATCTGAAGGTTTGACTTATCGATGATTTTTTTACATCAGACAAATTTGCAGTCTCTCTCATGTTCAATCTGAAGTCAGAATAAGCGCTAGTAGAGCTGAAGTAGGCCAATAAACATCCAAGAAATTTAATAAGATAACTCTTGAGCATACCTCACATTTGACCATCCATATAAATATAATTTTTAGATGATCCAATGCTATGATTGACTTTATCCATACTCCTTGTTGGCTTAGTGATTGGTAAAAAGTTCATGAATTGTAGTGCATGTATGATAAAGTTAGTGATTTAACTTGTTTAGTGCATATTAAGTAGTTATAAATGGTTTAAAAATAATGTATAGATGCAAAAATAGAAAATGGTGTTCCACTGTCCTTGCATGATATTATAGTAGCCTAAGACAACTTAATATGATCATAAATCCACAGAAAATATTTAGTTTTAGATTTAACTTGCTCTCACATGCTTTATTGCATTAACAATTTGTTATTTTTGTATTAAATAAAATATAAAACCTGGCATGTGAAATTTATACCTTAGTCATAATTTGTTATTACCTATGCCTCATAAAAATTTCAGCCCCAGATTAGATAGTTTTATATGGTGCTAAAATGACACATATTTTATAATTATAACAAGAATTAGTGACAAATTAGAAGTAAACAAAAGCGTGTATGTTTATTGAAATGTTTAAGTGTCTTCATATAAATTGAAACTTGATAACTTAATTATAATGGTTTAAACTTGAGAATTTGGTACTATCCCTTCATGATTTTGTTTGGTGCTTGAGTTAAGTGCTATTTTGACCGAAGCTGAAATTCCTGCATGTACAGTTTTAGTTGTGCGATTAATCTAGTTGAGTAAAGTATGTTTTCTGTAGATATATGCTATATAAAAGTTATAGTTCACTTGTATATCTAGCTCGTCCTAAAAATGCATGAGCTGAGAATTGATGGTTTAGAAGCTATACTTTTCACAAGTTCAGTAACTAAATCTGTCCAATTTCTGAACAGATTTTAGAGATTGCAATGGTTGCTTAATTTAATATTGAAATCAGTTATTGGTGGTCACAAGAAAGTTGTAGATAACTTTATTAACTTTCTTGTGTTAAAATTTGACAGCCATAAGTCTGATAGATCGTTTAGAAGTTATGCTTTTCGCAAATTCAGTAACTAAATCTGTCCAATTTCTGTACAGATTTCAGAGATTGAATTGCTTGCTTAAGTTAATGTTACAATCTGTTCATGGTCATTATAATAAAGTTGTAGATTCTTGTCTTATCTTGCTTGTGTTAAAATTTCACAATCATAGGCCTGACAATTTGGGAATTATGAATTTTACAAACTGGTTGCGGTGTTCTGTCCACTGACAGAATAGATTTCGAAAACTGTGTTGTTTGATTTAGTTAAACATGGAATCACTTCTTGGTGATTATAAAATTTATGTAGTGCTTTTGCTGAACTTTCCAAAAAGTCTTGGATCACTCTTTTTGGTGATCTGAAGATTAAGTTACGGATGTTTAAAGTGTGAAGACTGAATCTGTCCAGTTCTGGACCGCCCAACCTTCATAGTGTATTTTACCCTTGACACATATTAAATCAGCCAGGGATGTTTATAAATAATTTATAGAACATTCAATTAGCTTTCTAGAAAGTCTAAGATCACTTTGCTTGGATAAATATCTTGTGAGTTATGACTGAAACAAGTAACTGTTGTGCTGCTGTCTTAGTCATGTTGATTGTGATTGGTTACTCCACTCTGTTGTGTTTGTCTTGAGTGACTGCTTGCTTGTTTTGGTTTTAAGTGCATATGAGTAACAATGGTAGTAACTAATATAATTGGGTTATGTGTAAGTAACTAGTCCACGTCTCTCTAAGTAGTAAATTAAATTGTTGAAGTCTATGATGTAATCAGCTTCAATCAACGTTATTTTAGCAAGTGTCGTTATATGGATAAGAAACACAATAAACGAGATGTTACCATTTTTAATACTTGCATGGCAAATCTAATATTGCTAAATAACCAACCTTATTAGACTAGTATATGAAGTAGTGTGATTAGGCTAACATCTTCTATGTGTTATCTTGGGCGTGTGCTTGCATTAGAATATTGAGAATGTTAGTAGAACCCGATTAAGTGATTATTCCCTATTAAACTAAATTGTCTGTATGATGTTTAGAAGTCACAGTAAATGTATGTGTGCCTAAAGTAGCTTAATAATAGAGTAACTAATAAATGATTAAAGTGAACATGGTAAATGCTTGTGCTTATGATGTCGTGTTTGCAATAGATAATTATAGGAAGTGTTTATTGTTTTCCAGTGATGATTGACTGCGTATGCCCAATGACGTACAGATAACTAGCGCTTGCATACAGTTGTCGCGGTGTCTTACAATTTAATGTTTAGTTCGCTACCGTCCATTTTGGGATTATCTTGTGATATATTTCATCATATTCATACATATGCATCCTGCATCTTATTTAGGACCGAGAGATGACGATTGTGCAAGTGATGTGGTACCAACCACAAGATGCAGTGGTGGACGACCCAAGGAAGGATGGACTTAACCAGAGGATGCTCGCCAAGCGAGTACCTCCCCCAGCAAACACTGTCTAAGTGTTAAATTAAAGGCAAGCCCCGGTTTATGCATAACCAGTTTTATATATGCTATTTTACTGCACTTAATGTTTGTAGGCTTGTACTGTGCACTTAAGTGTAGGAGTTAACTGGAACCCTAGTTGCATGAACTCAGGATTCCTTTTGAGATGGATACTAGTATGCTAGGTCGAGTAGCTGCTTACTAATTAGGGATCTCGATAGAAGTCGAGTGATTTTTCCAGCACTCAAGCGAGGTCAGGAATTGGTTGTATCCACGTTCATAGCATAATGATGTTGGTGGGTGGACAACAATCCATGGGGATTGATTGTCTATGAGGTGGAAATTGGAATAAGGATTAAGGTGTGGTACCGTGAGTCAAGCATTTGAACATACTAAACATATGCCGAGAAATATGGTAAATCATTAAGCCTAGTACCTGAGTGAACCTGGCAGCAGACATATCCCCTCACGCGACCTGAGACGTGGTCTCCCATTCTGGTTATGGTGGGTACAAGTGCGGTCACTGCACGACGGCAGTCGGGGTCAGTGAGGCATTGTACGCCAAGGCGGTGAGCCCTGATCTGCTGACAGGGAATCGATGGGGACGGTTGATGTGTGTGGGGACGGAGTGCCTCGCCACGTCGTGTGTTTAGGTTTACCTTGCAAGGTTTAAAAACTCGATTCGAATCGTCTGCTTCTCGCAGCTAATGAGACTGCTTGATCCATGCTGCTACATTGAGTAATAAGTGGAAATGAGGTGACTGGCAAAAGATGTTGATTGATAAAAATGTTTGATACCATGTATGAATAGCTAGGTACACATCTAGTTTAAAAGGATCATACTAAAACTTGAAAAGCTAAAACTTGATTTTAAACTCAGCTAGTGCTTTTGGCAAACCAAACCCCTCAGCCAAACAGCTGCATGTCTAGAGGTAGAGGAGTAGACTCCTCACACCGGGTAAGTCTAGCTGAGTATTAGTATACTCAGCCTTGCTTGTGGCATAATTTTTGCAGGTACTCCTTATGATGATTGGTTGATGGTGTGACTTGGCCTTTGTCCCTGCCACCGGGACAGACGGTCAAGTGGGTTACTGCTTCCGCAGGAGATGACCAGGAGGAGTAGCGTGGCCAGGCTTCGCCATGTTACTCGGTTTTCTCCGTTAGTTATTTCCGCCGCATTAAAATTTATGGTTATTATTTCTGAAACTCCGATAATGTAATCACTACTGATACTTATTAAATTTGTGGTATTATGTTTTATTGTATTTCTCTGTGCCTCACCTTCGAGTGAGCTAGTGGTATTCGAGGGACTGACGGTTTATTCCTATTTAAGTGTGGTCTAGCCTCTAAGGCGGGACTTAGGCAGTTAAGTTGGAATAATTCGGGCAGTTTCGCCATAGTTTTGGGGTGCCATAGCGTCGGGTTGCCGGTTCGCCGGAATGCATCACTGCCATGGTTCTGACGCACCGCCGTCTGGGCACTATCGCGGGTAGAAGAAGCGCTCTACGCCGTTGGATGTAGATGTAGGGCCAAGATTAGATCTCCGTGTAATGTGTTAAGCACCGTTAGATTTGAATCCAATGGATCTCGTGACGTACCGGTTTGCGGGAGATGGGGTTCGGATCTGGACCGTGCGATCTTGATCCGACATATGTGGATCGATCTCAGCTACTTAAAACCTGGGCCGTTGATCTCAAATCTTGTGGCTGCGGCTGGATATCGGTTGGCGGATAGGCCTGATCTAATCCACTCCACCAGATGATGATCCAACGGCCCACAGTTGCCGATACCTCTTCGCCCTAGCAGTCTTTTAAAAGAGCCCCTCTATTTTGTTAGTATTAACCCGCCGTCCACGCCAGGGGCTCTGTGTCTTAAGAAAATTTATGTAGAGGCCCGTGCATTTTCTGTAAATGGTGCGTTGGGGACTTGTTCTCAAATGCTATGAGTTAAGAACAAGGCAACACAAAATGTTAAATATTAATGTCCTTCGTCCTTCGAAGCATTATTTCCCTTGGGATATAACGATCTTCGGACGAAGGTCATGAAGAACATACCTTCATCATCACAATATACATTAATGAAAGACAAAGCATATGGAACATGAAAGATGGCATGAATAATTACATAACATTATTAATATAACTTTATTATATCATCATGGAAAAATAGAGACAATATCGAATTACAAATGTACCTTCGGCTTGACAGAAGGTAAAAGTACGAGCGTGACGCACAGGCAAGTACAAGTCAGCGTGAACAGTACGGGAGTACTGTTCACCTATTTATAGGCACGGGACGCAGCCCGTGCAAAATTACATTGATGCCCTTTACATTTATCAATAACTACAGTAATTCTTCGAGGTCCAATTTGGCTTTTCATCTTTAAGTCGGTTCCTCTTTTCTGTTGTTGTGCCGAAGCCTTTCTGCATATAGCTTCGTGATCGCCATATCCTTCGTCATGATCGTTTTTCATTCCAGTCAAGCTTCGTCTTAACCATGCTCTTGTATATTCGCAACCTGACTCCGAAGGTGCCTGTTCCGAAGGTGCCTGTTCACATATTACACTTGGAAAATATTATCAAATTATGTTTCTTGAGGAACTTCGGGAGCCGAAGGCCCCCAACATGCGCTCAGTCCAGAGAACAGAAAATCAAAAGAATTCATTTAGAAAATACATTTTTGTGTGAAAATAATTATAGGAACTTAATTAATTCCTAGAAAATGCATTTTAACTCCTTTTCAGTCCATTCCAATTTCTATAATTTTGTAATAATGTTGTTTATCACCTATTGCCTCTATTTTGACATGAAAACAATAATAAAATTGATCTCCTAATTAATCTCATATCAAATACATAAAATCTTAAGAAATTCATAACTCACAATCCGTAACTCGGATTTGGTCCGTTCAAGTTGCGTTAGTCTCGTATAAACATTTACTATGCAATAACAACATTTATTATACCATGTTTCATCCTTTTTATGATTAGATCTTTATTTAATTGATGTTGGTTAGTCTAGTTAAATTGCTTATCATTATGGACTACTAGAATATGATCTATGGTCAATTCATAATTTAGATTAAAGTTGAATTAATTACTACTTTAGGTTATCTTTTCTCTGTAATTATAAAATAAACATAGAATCTGGTGTTAATCATTTAATCACATCATAACTTGATGACCACAACTCTGATCTTAGTAGTTCTCGATCCCACGATCTCGTAGCAACGTGTAAATTATTATTATTCAGTTTGTACTTATGGTTGGTGTGATGTTAATTTTGTCTATTTCATGTTTGTTTGTATTGCTACGACTAGCAGTGAGGTCACGAGGATCTGAAGAATCACCCTAGTAACTGGAATCTCAAGTGCCAGGCAAGTTGTGCCCTTGATCACTTTTGTTACCCAATAATGTTCTTTATTATCACTATTCAATGCATAGGTTTAATTTTGATGGGACCCAATAGGTCACCCTAGTTTGTTTATCCTGATTACCTTGTTTACCCCTGAATCAATTGGGTATTTCTGCTATTGCTTTATATGGTTTTGGGTTAATATTTCATTATATCCATGTTCCAATTATTCTATTATGTTATTTATGTTCATGTCAAGATCATTATATTTTTAATTAGAACATGGAGCTTAACTTGAGAAACACGTGCCACCACAAGGGAGGAATGGGACCCCTTGGCTAACTAATTAGGAAAGCTAGTAGAAGACTACCTTACCCAAAAGGGGCAAGGGCAGTAGGGGAATTGCATGCAAGGAGGTTCTTGGGTTGATTTTGCTGCGATGGCGGTCAGACGAGGGATTCTTGCAAGTGCTCTTTCCATAAATTATAGCGGGTTTTCGGAAGCTAGTGGAACTTTATAAAGGCCTCGTAGTGGATCCCTAGCCATTCACCTTGGTAGTGTCTAAGGGCCTTGCAAACCCTGGCGACATGGGTACACGACTTGTGGGTACAGGGTAATACCTCTGCAGAGTGTAAAACTGGCATACTAGCCGAGCTCACGGTCATGAGCAGCTCAGGACTCTCGCATGATTAAATATGGAACTTAAATTCAATTTGTCATTTGCATTGCATGGGATTATTTATTAATTTTGTTCTATTATTATTTATTATGGTTTGATATTTACTTACACTTAGTAACTGCTAATAAAAATTAGACCAACTTATTAAAAGCAATGCTCAGCTTCAACCCCTATTGTTGATCAACTTTACACATCACATGAACTCCCACCTTTGGTGAGTTCATGCCACATTATTCCCCACAACTTGTTGAGCGATGAACATGTGTGAGCTCACCCTTGCTGTCTCACACCCCCACAGGAGAAGAACAGGTGGTTCAAGAGGAGCCATACAACAAGGAGTTCGATTTGATCTAGGTGGCGTCTCCCAGTTGACTTGTGCCAAGGATGATCCTTAGTTCGTTTTATATTTATCTTTTATTTTTTTGTAAGTCTTCCGCTATGTAATAAGTACTCTGATTATATTGTGACATTTATCTCTATACACTCTGTATTATATGTGTTGTCTTCTTTGGCGCATGTATGAGATGCACCCGGCTTTGTTCCTTAAATCCGGGTGTGACAGAAGTGGTATCAGAGGAATGCTGACTGTAGGACGAAACCTAGATAGAACTGGACAACCATTACCTACTTACCTTACTCTGATTCTTTCTATACTTTTCTTGATCGAGTCTCATCTTCTACTGTTCTACTCTGATTAACCTCACCTTTGCTACTCTGATTCTTTTTAAACTTTTCTTAATCTTTTCTCATCTATTTCCGCTTTACTCTGATTATTCTTACCTTTTCATGCTAAAGACAAATGTGGATTTCACACTTTGAAATCTTGTGCCTAAAGTGATCTTTAGGAATAGGAGACCTACTCTTAGAACCAAAAACAAAACTATTTTTAAAGGTATCTATACGCTTGAATGTTTGTTCTTATGATATTTGTCTGATTTGGATCTTTGATTGAGTGTGATGGGTTGTGGAGTAATGCCCACAATTACATCTGCACATAAATATAGGAAAAAATGCTTATAAAAATAACTAGACAAATTAGATTATCCCTCATTAAAGTATCTAGCCTAACAATATCCATCTCATCTAAAAAGATCCTAACTTATCCTAATTAAAATATATCTAGCTTAATAAATCTACCTTATCTTAAAAGATACTCTATTGCCTTAATAGAATCATCCTATCTTGAAAAGATTTTATGTCATCCTAATAGATCTAATTGACCTCAAAAGATTCTACCTTATCCTTAGGGATTCATCTTGCCCTAATTAGCGTATTTATCCCACTCTAGGATAACAACCATGAACTAATCCAAAGCTTATTTAGATCTTATCTACTCTAAAATAGTCACCCCAATTTATTCTAGTTCTGATCAAATCTAGTAGGTTAATCGAACCTAACGAAATCTAACCTTAAGTTGTGTTAACCTAAGGTCAATCACTTAACCAATTAATAGTGGTAAAATAAATGAGACTGTACTCCTTTAGAACATGTTTTATCTTATTTCACTCTGCACTAAATAAAGCACGACCGATCAACCTGACCATATGCAACTACCTTAATCATCTGATGGTTGCTTAACCCCTCTGTGCTAACCCATCAGAGATTCTGACATACCTACACCATATAATCTATCCTATCTCAAAAGATTATAGCATACCCTAATAATATTTGTCCTACCCTGGTAGATCTATCTAATATTAACTAGTCTAATCTAGTTATATCCAACCTAATCTAGATTCTATCTAATCTATTATGATCTAATCTAGAGTGAGTTGCTTAATACTGGTAGAAAGGATAAGACCATACTCCCAATTCACTTAAAACTAAACTGGTGATGTAGATCAACTCGGCCAAGTACAACCACTTGACCTACATAATAGGTTACATAACTATCCAACCAATCTAGAAGCGAACAACCAAACTAAGTCGGACTAATCCCATTTAACTCTTAGCCACCTACTAAACTAGCGGCTCTACTTATTTGTCACCTACAAATCTGCCTTAACTACATGTCCCTATTTCGGATAACAACTTCAAGAACAAAGATCGAAGATGATCAACCTCGTCAAGGAAGGAGGGAGGTCAAACTCAACCTTCAGTTGCATTGCCACTCAACACGGAGTTCTTTCTCACCATAAACTTTCTTACCCCAAGCTATTCTTGCCCTAACCTACCCATCTTTTATCCTACATAATAAAATGACTATACATATATATACCCATGCTCTCCTAATCACTCACTAATGAAAAAAGAGAGGCTTTGGATTTTTGAAATAATTAGAAACTGAAAACTAAATTGCAAACCACTCTTCCTATATCCCTTTTCTTACAAATCTCGAGGACGAGATTTCTGTTAAGGGGGTAGGAATTGTAATACCCAAAAATTTATATCAGGAAAATAATAATAATGATAATAATAATTACATAAATAAAAATATAATTATTATGTAGTGATTTGGGATTATGGAACCCTCGGAGATTATTGGTGTTCTTTCCTTTGTGCATACTCGATTATGGAAATTAAAATAGTCAAATAGCAAATAAATAAATATGGAATTTTGCATCTCATGCTGGAGTTTTAATTACTTGAGCATTTTAAATTGTGTGTGTGCAAATTTCAAACCAAAATTTGGAATATAAATTTAGGAGATGGAAAAGGAAGAAAATAGAAAACAAAAATAAAATAAAAAAGATCTCCTTGCGCTTGGGCCTAAGCTTCTCTATTCCGACCCAATAACCCCTCACCGCTGGTCCACTTCTCCTCACATCCACTCGGCCCAACCTCACGGTCACGGCCCACTACCTCTGCCCTGTGCGCCACGCTTACCCAAAACCCTTGCCGCGCGCGCACCACAGCCCAGCCTCATACTCGCCCCCCTCACCGTCAGGTGGGCCCCGCTGGATAGGTCTTCTTCTCCCCGAAACGGACTCGCGCATGGTGGATGGAATACCGGCGCCATGGGATTTTCCGCGGATAATTCGATAGTATCGTTGCAACCACCCCCGCCTGCTGCGTTTGACTCGACCGAACCTCGGCTATAAGTCCCTCGTCCGCCTCGCACCCCTTGCCGTCTCGCACTGGTGGTCTGCGCCCTATCCAAGCAAGCGCCATGGATCCGCTATGGAGTACTCCCTGTCTTGTTGATGTTCGACCGTCGTGTGGAAGTCGGGGGATCTTTGCCTGGTCGCATGGGGTATTGCCATGGCATCAATTAGCCGGGAGGGCCCATGGGGCACTGTGAATTTCTCGCCGTTGAAGGATTTCTGCCGCCGGTCCGCCCTGCGCCATGGCTGGGCCTGCTCCTGCCTTCTTCATCGGTGAGGATCTACTCTGTTGACTCAACTCATCCTCTATACGCATAGCGCTGGTCTATGACCGATTTGGGGTGCCATAGCATCGGGTTGCCGTTCGCCAGAATGCATTGCCGCCATGGTTCTCACGCACCACCGTTTGGGCACTGTCGCGGGTAGAAGAAGCACTCTGCACCGTTGGATCTAGATGTAGGGCCAAGATTAGATCTCTGCGTAATGTGTTAAGCACCGTTAGATTTGAATCCAATGGATCTCGTGACGTATCGGTTTGCGGGAGATGGGGTTTGGATCTGGACCGTGCGATCTTGATCCGGCGTATGTGGATCGATCTCAGCTACTTAAAACCTAGGCCGTTGATCTCACATCTTGAGGCTGCGGCTGGATACCGGTTGGCGGATAGGCCTGATCTAATCCACGCCACCAGATGATGATCCAACGACCCACAGTTGCCAATACCCCATCGCCCTGGCAGTCTTTTAAAAGAGCCCCTCTATTTTGTTAGTATTAACCCACCGTCCACGCCAGGGGCTCTGTGTCTTAAGAAAATTTAAGTAGAGGCCCTTGCATTTTCTGTAAATGGTGCGCTCAGTCCAGAGAACAGAAAATCAAAAGAATTCATTTAGAAAATACATTTTTGTGTGAAAATAATTATAGGAACTTAATTAATAACTAGAAAATGCATTTTAACTCCTTTTCAGTCCATTCCAATTTCTATAATTTTGTAATAATGTTGTTTATCACCTATTGCCTCTGTTTTGACATGAAAACAATAATAAAATTGATCTCCTAATTAATCTCATATCAAATACATAAAATCTTAAGAAATTCATAACTCATAATCCATAACTCTAATTTGGTCCGTTCAAGTTACGTTAGTCTCGTATAAACATTTACTATGCAATAACAACACTTATTGTACCATGTTTCATTCTTTTATAATTAGATATTTATTTAACTGATGTAGGTTAGTCTGGTTAAATTGCTTATCATTATGGACTACTAGAATATGATCTATGGTCAATTCATAATTTAGATTAAGGTTGAATTAATTACTACTTTAGGTTATCTTTTCTCTGTAATTATAAAATAAACATAGAACCTGGTGTTAATCATTTAATCACATCATAACTTGATGACCATGACTCTGATCTTAGTAGTTCTCGATCCCACGATCTCGTAGCAACGTGTAAATTATTATTATTCAGTTTGTACTTATGGTTGGTGTGATGTTAATTTTGTCTATACCATGTTTGTTTGTATTGTTACGACTAGCAGTGAGGTCACGAGGATATGAAGAATCACCTTGGTAACCGGAATCTCAAGTGCCAGGCAAGTTGTGCCCTTGATCACTTTTGTTACCCAATAATGTTCTTTATTATCACTATTCAATGCATAGGTTTAATTTTGATGGCACCCAATAGGTCACCTGTTTATCCTGTTTACCTTGTTTACCCCTGAATCACTTGGCTAGTTCTGATATTGCTTTATATGGTTTTGGGTTAATATTTCATTATATCCATGTTCCAATTATTCTGTTATGTTATTTATGTTCATGTCAAGATCATTATATTTTTAATTGGAACATGGAGCTTAACTTGAGAAACACGTGCCACTACAAGGGAGCAATGGGACCCTTGGCTAAATAATTAGGAAAGCTAGTGGAAGACTACCTTACCCAAAAGGGGCAAGGGCAGTACGGGAGTTGCATGCAAGGAGGTTCTCGGGTTGATTTTGCTGCGATGGCGGTCAGACGGGGGATTCTTGCAAGTGCTCTTCCCATAAACTGTAGCGGGTTTTTGAAAGCTAGTGGAACTTTGTAAAGGCCTCATAGTGGATCCCTAGCCATTCACCTCGGTAGTGTCTAAGGGCTTTGCAAACCCTAGCGATATGGGATACACGACTTGTGGGTATAGACCTCTGTAGAGTGTAAAACTGGCATACTTGCCAAGCTCACGGTCATGAGCAGCTCAGGACTCTCGCATGATTAAATATGGAACTTAAATTCAATTTGTCATTTGCATTGCATGGGATTATTTATTAATTTTGTTATATTATTATTTATTATGGTTTGGTATTTACTAACACTTAGTAACTGTTAATACAAATTTGACCAACTTATTAAAAGCAATGCTCAGCTTCAAACCCCTATTGTTGATCAGCATTACACATCACATGAACTCCCACCTTTGGTGAGTTCATGCCACATTATTCCCCACAACTTGTTGAGTGATGAACATGTGTGAGCTCACCCTTGCTATCTCACACCCCCACAGGAGAAGAACAGGTGGTTCAAGAGGAGCCATACAACGAGGAGTTCGATTTGATCTAGGTGGCGTCTCCTAGTTGACTTGCGCCAAGGATGATCCTTAGTTCGTTTTATATTTATCTTTTATTTTATTGTAAGTGTAACACCCTGAATTTGGGGGTATAAAATTTCTTTGCTCATATTCACAAATTCAGGTGTTACTTCCCTTTTCTTATCCTTCCCCAATCTTCTCTTTCTCATTTCTATAGGAGAAAAGTGGTTATTTTATTTATAATTATAGTCTATTAGCTCGAACTCCAAGGGAGTATGAATTGTTGCATTATGTTGAACCCTAGATTTCACTTTTGTTTGGTGCATAGTTCTCAAAAAGTCTAATTTGAATTTGTGGCTTATTTGAATTTGAATCAAATGGGGAAAATAAAAAGAAAAGAGAAAGCAATTCCAGATTAAAAAGAAAAAGGAAAAGAAGCCCACTCCCCCGCCCCCCTCAGCCTTTCGGCCCAGCTCGACCCATCTCGCGCGCGCGCCTTCTTCCCCCCTCCTCTCTCTGCCCTGGCGGGCCCACCCGTCAGCGCGGCCGCCTTCCGCGCGCCCGCTTCCCCCGCTCTCTCTGCCTTGGCGGGCCCGCCCGTCAGCGCGGCCGCCGTCTCCGCGCCCGCCTCCCTCTCTCTCTGCTCGCGGGCCCGGCCTGTCAGCTCCGTCTTCCCCGCGTAACCGCCGCCCGAGCTGCGCGTTGCCGTGGTCTCCGCGCCCATGTCGCGCGTGGAGCTCGCAACCGCCCCGCCCCCGGCCACATTGAGCCCAGAACCCCACTCGCCCTCTCCCCCTCCCTCATTTGCGCACCTGCAGGCCCCTCTCTCACCTCCCCCTCGCTGCGCGCACGCCAGAGCGCCGCCGCCATAAACCCCGCCGTTCCGAGCTCGTTTCCCGGCCGCCGTTGGAGCTCCGCCGTGTCCATTGCCATGGTGAGCTTCGCCCCGGCGTCCGCAACCCGGGACGCGCCCCAATTCCCTCTCCCCCTCCCTATTTCTCTCTGCCCGCGCTCACCCGCCATCCTCCGTGCAGCCGCGGAGGTCCGCCACCGTCGTCCCGGGTCACCGTCGCGTCATCGCCGCCACCGAGGAGTCCCCGGAGCCCGCCTTGAGGTAAGGGACCTCTCCCGCCCCTATTGGCCTTTGTCTTGCTCTCTATCGCGTTTAATTCTTCGCCGGAGTAGTTTAGCGCCGCCGCCGAGCCGCTCCACCGCGAACCGCCCCCCTCCGGTGCCCCTATCCCGACCCAGACCCCACCGGAAGGTTCCCCGCGCCCTCCCCAACCTCCCCGACCATCTAGATCGCCCCAAGGACCCGCAGGGCCCCTGCGCCCCTCGTCTCCGGCGAGCTCCTCCGCCGCGGGGACGGGCGCCGCCGCCTCAGCCAGCTGGGGAAGGAGACGGGAGCCAGCCACCCCATCCCCGCCGTCTATCTTAGATCGGACGGCACGGATTCAAATAACCCGAACCCAACCTCAACCGTCCGCCCAAGATCCAACGGCCCAGAGCCGTTTCCCCGCACCCCGCCTCTCAGCCAACTGGGCCCCGTCTGTCAGCCGTTCGCCCGCGCGCCCCGCGCTGCTCGCCCGGTCCCGCCTGCCAGTCGCCTGCGCCCCGCGCTGCTCGCCCGGTCCCGCCTGTCAGCCGTTCGCCCCGCGCTGCCCGCCCGGCCCCGCCTGTCAGCCGCCCAGGCCGCTGCGCGCCCGCGCGCCCGCCGCAGGATCTAATCCTGGCCGTTGATCTGAGATCCAACGGCTGTAAGCGCCCGATACCCCTTCGCCTGCGCGTTTTCTTAAAGAGCCCCCCGGTTTTCTGGAAATTGCGCCCGCCGTCCCTGGTTTCTCGTAGTTAGGTCCTCGGACCTTTTATTTAATTCAAAATAGGTCCTTAGGGTATATTTTTAACCCCTAAACTTGTAAAATTCATAACTTTGCCATATAAACTCCAAATTAGGTGCTTCAAATTGCAAAATGTTCATAATATTGTTATCTATCTGTTTATGCAATGTTTCCCTGCTGTTTCCATGTCCCAATTAATGGTTAATCATTAGGATAGGATTAATGTTATGGGAACCCTATTTGAGATAAATAAAAGATAGTAGACTCTAATAAAAGTTGGAGCACTTAAGTTTATGGACTTAAACACCTAAGTTTAGGAACTTAAACCAGATAATTATTTAATCCCACCACTGACTTAAACCTGAGTAGTGGATAATGACTCACTTTGTATAGTCCTCTGCCCCAGACCTAGAGAACACCAGAGTGCCTGTCCCTTTTCTATTATGAACTTGTGATCTCTCTCTGCTGCATATGTTTGGTATATTGTTTTTGTTTGTTATCTTCCCAAGTGCATAGTGTGAATGATTACTTTACGTAGACAACGAGCAGTCTGTGTTTCCCGAGGAAGTTGCAGAGGAAGTCTCTGGTCAGCAGTTTGGTGAAGGCAAGTGTCCTCTGACCCATTATGTCCTATTCATTTATAACTTACTACCCCGCATTACTTACTTGAAACCTAAGGATTGACTAGCTTTACACTTTACTTTATCCTTGATGACCTTATGGGCTATTATGGTTAGCATTCTGCTACTGCCTTAACTTAATCAATGAACATGATGTGACTATTTACGATACTGTTATCCTGATGATATCGATGATCTTGTGATACTCTAGGGGGCTCAGGCTGTTTCCTGAGTACCTCTCCGTAAGGACCTGTTCGTTGAGAGACCACCCGGGATAACAGTGCAACCATGAGGGTGAAATGGGGTGCCCTTAGCTAATTAATTAGAGGAACTAGAGGTGTAGTTGCTTCGCCGTCGTGCCGTCAATGGGGTCCAGGCACAATGCTTGCTCTGCCGAGGCTGAGTGCCGAGGTTCTTTCGTTTTGCTTTTGTTAGTCACTCTCCTGCGGGGAGGAGTACTGTGTTTATCAAACTGGAGAAACCTAACGGGCAGCTATGATCTCTAGGGAATCTTTGTAAAAGCTAAGTAGTGATACCCTGCCAGACCACCTAGGTAGTGGTCAATGGGGATTAGCTCTCCCCGGGCAGAAAGGGAATCATGACTCGTGGGTAAAGTGTGCGACCTCTGCAGAGGGTAGTGAAACTGATATATCAGCCGTGCTCACGGTTAAGAGCAGCCTTGGGATCCTCTTTGATTAGAGATACAGATGGTTCGAGATACAAGGATTATGTTATGGTTTTGGTTCGAATATGATGATGTTGTTCCTCGATGAGGAAATGGTTCATGGGTTGGTTAATGCTAAAATCTGGCTTCTACTAATGATAAATACCTGACCAACTAAAAGCAACTGCTTGAGCCTAACCCCACATAAAGCTAGTCCACTTCAGCCAAACGGGACATTTGCTGAGTACGTTGATGTGTACTCATCCTTGCTTTACCACAAAACACCAGGTTGTCCGCATTGTAACCACTGCTCAGGAGAAGGCGAAGCCGTGGAAGGAGACTTCCAGGAGTTCCAAGACTACGACGAATTCTAGGTGTGGGTTGGCGGCAACCCCCAGTCAGCTGCCTGTGAAGGCCTTATCTTTACTGCGTTTCGCTAGCACTTTGATTTAACTGTTAAGTTGATGACTATGTGGATGTCTATGACTCTGTGATGTAATAAGTTAATACTCTCTTAAGTTATTATTCGAGCAATGTGCACTGATGTTCATTTATGTAATCGCTGTGTACGTGAGTTCTGATCCTGGCACGTACATAGTTCGCACTTGGTTTGCCTTCCAAAACCGGGTGTGACATAAGTGGTATCAAAGCCGTGCTGACTGTAGGACCGCTGACCTAGAGTAGCACTGGTCATACTAAGGACTATTGACCTTCCCTCTCACCTTGACCTCTGATGTTACTTCAAAAGTCGGTCACCTCGACCAACCCTATGTCTTACTATATATATATACTATATTATACCTTGTTAAAATTTTTATCTTATTCTGTCTATGGTTTATTCACTTGTCATATTAGTTCTGCTCTTACTCTTATGCTTACGGTGTCTTTTGTAGATGGCTCGTCTTAGACACACAGCACGTAAGTCGGTGATTCCTTTCCTGCCGTCTCGACTTGCGGAGCGTCCTCTGCACCGCACCGTGTCCGGTCAGTCGAGTCACCTGGAGAGACTGCACCACCGCCTGCGTGAGGAGCAGGAACGCCGGCGCCAGCACAGAGAGCAGCAGGGCTCTTCCTCCTCATCCCAGCAAGAGGTGGAGTCCGTGAGGCCCCGTTCCTCTGTTGCCCTGCTAGAGGCGCCCCCTGCACCACCGCGGGACGCCCCGGCTGCTGGAGGAGCTACTGGAGGAGACCCCGACGACGACGACTCAGACCACAGCACGGAGTCCTCTGAGCCGCAGGAGGCGGAAGGATGGGTCGCCCGACCCATCACCCGTGACGCCTGCTCGCGGTTGTCACTTCCACGACGCACTCGACACCTTGCTGCGCCAGGCTTTCGACCGGCACACCTGGTCGATCGAGTATCGTTGTGTAGTCTACCAGCACAGTCGCGGGAGGTACCCGGACCGCTGGGAGGCTACCTACCTAGTTCGCCGTCCGGAGGATGACCTCCGGGGTGCGGAGGCCGTTTCGGAGCACTATTCTATCTCCGAGAGGGACACTGCAGAGGCGGCTATGCAAGATGCAGCACGACGTGCACTCTCCCAGTACTGTTCTTTGTTCGGTGGCGTGGCCGACGGTCTTAACCTTCGGTACTACCCCTGCCGCCCTACTGGCAGCACAGAGAGTGTGGTTGTCTCACCTGTTGGTGAGGCTAACCCTAGGTTGAGCAGCACAGTTAACCTAGTCGCAGTGCTTAACACTGAGCTGGATCACTCTCTGGACGAGCTGAGCAGGGCTCGAACGGAGATTGCGGAGTTGCGTGCTGAGCTGGCAGAGCGCCATCACCAGGAGGGTGGTTCTCCCGCTCCTGTTGGGACTCAGCACCCTTACCGCTCGCCGCCACGTGGTCACCACACTTATGGTTCCCCTGCCTGTAAGACCAGGATAGATCTGGATCCCTAGATCGTTAGCGTCGAAGTTTGTAATAATTCTTAAGTCAGATGTCTCAGTCTTAAATGGTTAGCTTAGTTTGCTTATCAGTTGCTTCCAATTAGCTTAGTTTGCTTATCAGTTGCTTGCATGCTTGTTATGATGAACTTGTGCTGAATTTGAATCTTTGTAATGACTGTTGCCAACCTGTGGGTTTCCCCTGCAGTTTGGCCTAGCTATAATATTAATAAAGTCAGTTATTTAGTTGGGAAGCCATTTACTTCTACTTTCCTTCTTATCTGAGAGGCCGTGTTGAATCATAATGAGGATCAGTGAAGCTCTTTGTTCACTCAGTGTCATGAAGAATTCTGAATTCCCTTTTCTTATGCTGGAGGATTGTAAGATCAATGCTGATGTATGAATGTCTTCCACAGATGTCTGACAACAGGCGCCGATGCAACAGGCGTGCTCAGCAAGAGCAGCATGACCAGCAGGAGGAACAACAGAGGCAGCCTCCCCCGCCACCCCCGATGACAGTGGAGCAGATGTTCTTGATGCAGACTCAAGCAGTGCAGGCCATTGGGCAGACTCTGGCAGCCATGCAGCAGGCTCAACAGCAACCCCAACCCTAGTTGCAAGTGCAGATGCCCCAGCTGCCACGGGATAAGCGTGGTGAGTTCATGAGAGGGCACCCTCCTACCTTCGCCCATTCTGCCGACCCCATGGATGCAGAAGACTGGCTGCGCGCAGTGGAAAGGGAGCTGCGCACCGCCCAATGTAACGACAGGGAGAAGGTTCTGTATGGTCCCCGTCAGCTAAGGGGAGCAGCCCAGTCCTGGTGGGAGTCCTACCTCGCCACACATGCTGACCCCGAAGCCATCACCTGGGAAGAGTTCAGCGAGAGTTTTCGCAGATACCATGTGCCGGAGGGACTGATGATCGTGAAGAAGGAGGAGTTTCTGGCTCTGAAGCAGGGACCCCTGTCTGTTAGTGAATACAGAGACAAGTTTCTGCAGCTATCTCGTTATGCACCTGAGGATGTCAACACTGATGCTAAAAGGCAGTACAGGTTCATGAGGGGTTTGGTGGATCCCCTGCATTACCAGCTGATGAATCACACCTTCCCCACCTTCCAGCACCTGATCGATAGGGCAATTATGACTGAGAAGAAGCGTAAGGATATGGAAGATCGGAAGCGCAAGATGAGTGGACCCCAGACCGGAGGCATCAGCCGTCCACGTTTCTCAGGCAGTTCATCCCAGCAAGGCAGGCCTGGTCACCCACAGGGATATCAGAATCAGAACCAGCGTCCGCATCAGCAGCAGTTTCAGAGGCAGTATCAGCAGCAGCAGCAGTATCGTCAGAACAGCCAGCAAGGAGGTAATCAGTATCAGAAGCAAAACAACCAGGCACCTCGCCTTCCTGCCCCAGCAGCAAACCAGAGCAACCAAGCAGCCCCAGCACAAGGAGGAGGCAGAGGATGTTTCCACTGTGGAGAACAGGGCCACTGGGCGATGCAGTGCCCGAAGAAGGTGGCGCAGCAGCAGACCAACCCCAATGCTCCAACAAGGCAAGGTGTACTGCAGCCGACAGCAGGCAATCGTAACCAAGCGTACAACCGTCGAAAGGTGAACCACTTGGAGGCCGAAGCGATCCAGGATGCACCAGATGTGGCAGTAGGTATGTTCTCAGTCGAATCTCATCCCACGAAAGTGCTATTTGATACTGGTGCAACTCATTCATTTGTCACTGCAACCTGGGTAGACTTGCATAACATCTCAGTAGAGGCAATGATGCCGCCCATGAGGATTAATTCAGTTGGTGGCAAGGTGCAAACCGATAAAATATGCTTAAATATAAGGGTGGAAATAAGGGGGATAGGATTCCCCAGTGACTTAATAGTAATAGACACCCCTGGGATAGATGTCATTCTAGGGATGAATTGGTTAATGAGGTATGAAGCGAATATTAGCTGTGACAAGAGGACCGTAACATTGAAGTCCCCGTCAGGAGAAGAGGTAGTGGCCGAGCTAAGGATGCCGAAATCAGCGGAGGGTGTCTGTCACCAGATTTCAGTTGACAGTAAGGAGCCCAACCCGCTCGAGGCTATCAAGGTTGTGTCGGATTTTCCGGACGTATTTCCCGAGGAGCTAACGGGCATGCCACCCGAGAGAAAAGTCGAATTTGCCATAGAGCTTATCCCTGGTACCGCCCCCATCTCCAAAAGAGCCTACCGAGTGTCTGGACCAGAATTGGTGGAACTCAAGAAGCAGATAGATGAGATGTTAGAGAAGGGTTACATCAGACCAAGTACCTCGCCTTGGGCCGCTCCGGTGTTGTTTGTAGAGAAGAAAGATGGTACCAAAAGGATGTGCATAGACTACAGAGCCTTGAATGAGGTCACTGTCAAGAACAAGTACCCCCTGCCAAGGATAGAAGATTTGTTCGACCAGCTCAGAGGTGCCAGCGTATTCTCGAAGATAGATCTAAGATCAGGTTACCATCAACTCAGAATCCGACCCTCGGACATACCGAAGACAGCATTCATCACCAAGTATGGGTTATATGAATTCACAGTTATGTCCTTTGGTTTGACCAATGCGCCAGCTTTCTTTATGTACCTGATGAACAGTGTGTTCATGGATTATCTGGACAAGTTTGTGGTAGTGTTTATCGATGATATTCTCATATACTCTCGAAGTGAGGAAGATCATGTAGAGCATTTGAAGATGGTATTGCAAAGACTTCGAGAGCATCAGTTGTATGCCAAGCTGGGCAAATGCGAGTTCTAGATTCATGAAGTCCTGTTTCTGGGTCACATCATAAACCAAGATGGGTTGGCAGTGGATCCAAAGAAAGTGGCAGATATCCTGAACTGGAAAGCACCAAAGGATGTTCGTGGGATCAAGAGCTTCATTGGAATGGCTGGGTATTACACGCGTTTCATCGAAGGCTTCTCAAAGATTGCTAGACCAATGACAGCGTTACTAGCGAAGAAAGTTGAGTTTAAGTGGACCCAAAAGTGTCAGGAAGCATTTGAAGAACTGAAAAATAGACTGACTACAGCTCCGGTGTTAGTCCTGCCTGATGTTCACAAGCCATTCTCAGTGTATTGCGATGCTTCTTACACCGGATTGGGATGTGTGCTAATGCAAGAAGGAAGAGTTGTAGCATACTCATCTCGGCAGCTGAAGATCCATGAGAAAAATTACCCCACACATGACCTGGAGTTGGCAGTAGTAGTTCATGCTTTGAAGACCTGGAGACATTACCTGTATGGGCAGAAGTGCGACATCTACACAGATCATAAAAGTCTGAAGTACATATTCACCCAGTCAGAGTTAAACATGAGACAGCGAAGATGGTTGGAATTGATCAAAGACTACGAGTTGGAGATACATTACCATCCAGGCAAAGCCAATGTGGTTGCAGATGCTCTGAGCAGGAAGAGTCAAGTCAATATGTTGGCCATGTACCCAATGCCGTATGAGTTAGCCAAGGAGTTCGACAGACTGAGTCTCGGTTTCCTGAACAGTACGCGAGGAGTAACAGTGGAATTAGAGCCCACCCTAGAGCGGGAAATCAAAGAAGGGTAGAAGGATGATGAAAGCATCAACAAGATCCGGCAGCTAATCTTAGAAGGAAGAGGCAAAGACTTTCGGGAGGATGAAGAGGGAGTAATATGGTTCAAGGATCGATTGTGTGTCCCCGACCTCAAACCTATTCGGGAGCTGATCCTAAAGGAAGCTCATGAGACAGCCTACTCCATACACCCGGGAAGTGAAAAGATGTACCAGGATTTAAAAAGGAGGTTTTGGTGGTATGGCATGAAAAGAGAAATCGCAGAATATGTCGCCATCTGTGATAGCTGTCAAAGAACCAAAGCAGAGCATCAAAGGCCCGCCGGATTGTTGCAGCCATTGCGGATTCCTCAGTGGAAGTGGGACGAGATCGAGATGGATTTTATAGTTGGCCTACCTCGTACCCGGGCCGGTTATGATTCCATCTGGGTGGTTGTGGACCGCTTAACAAAGGTGGCCCATTTCATACCTGTGAAGATAACATACACCGGAGCAACGCTAGCTGAGTTATACATGTCACGGATAGTCTGCTTTCATGGTGTGCCGAAGAAGATAGTGTCAGATCGAGGAACGCAGTTCACCTCTCATTTTTGGCAGCAGCTACAAGAAGCTTTGGGCACCCATTTGAACTTCAGCTCGGCTTATCATCCGCAGACAGACGGTCAGACTGAAAGAACTAACCAGATCCTAGAAGATATGCTGAGAGCCTGTGCGTTGCAAGACAAGTTAGGATGGGACAAAAGGTTACCTTATGCAGAATTCTCCTACAACAATAGCTACCAGGCCAGCTTGAAGATGTCGCCGTTTCAGGCACTCTATGGACGGAGTTGTAGGACTCTGCTGCATTGGGACCAGCCTGGAGAGAGACAGGTGTTTGGCCCCGACATTTTGCTTGAAGCCGAAGAGAATATCAAAATGGTTCGGGAGAATCTGAAGATAGCACAATCAAGGCAGCGAAGCTACGCGGACAGAAGGAGAAGAGAACTGAGTTTCGAAGTGGGGGATTTCGTCTATCTGAAGGTGTCACCTATCAGGGGAGTCAGAAGGTTTGGAGTTAAAGGCAAGTTAGCACCCCGATACGTTGGACCATATCAGATTCAAGCAAAGCGTGGAGAAGTGGCTTACCAACTCAACCTACCAGAAAGTTTGTCGGCAGTGCACAATGTGTTCCACGTGTCACAATTGAAGAAGTGTCTGCGAGTACCAGAAGAATAGTTGCCAGTGGAGGGTTTGGAAGTCCAGGAGGATCTGACATACATAGAGAAGCCAACGCAGATTCTGGAGTTCGCAGACAGAGTCACCCGGAGGAATACCATCAGAATGTGCAAAGTCAGATGGGGTCACCACTCCGAGGAAGAAGCAACCTGGGAGCGAGAAGATGATCTGAAAGCCAAATACCCTGAACTCTTTGCTGACCAACCCTGAATCTCGGGGCGAGATTCTTTTAAGGGGGATAGGTTTGTAACACCCTGAATTTGGGGGTACAAAATTTCTTTGCTCATATTCACAAATTCAGGTGTTACTTCCCTTTTCTTATCCTTCCCCAATCTTCTCTTTCTCATTTCTATAGGAGAAAAGTGGTTATTTTATTTATAATTATAGTCTATTAGCTCGAACTCCAAGGGAGTATGAATTGTTGCATTATGTTGAACCCTAAATTTCACTTTTGTTTGGTGCATAGTTCTCAAAAAGTCTAATTTGAATTTGTGGCTTATTTGAATTTGAATCAAATGGGGAAAATAAAAAGAAAAGAGAAAACAATTCCAGATTAAAAAGAAAAAGGAAAAGAAGCCCACTCCCCCGCCCCCCTCAGCCTTTCGGCCCAGCTCGACCCATCTCGCGCGCGCGCCTTCTTCCCCCCTCCTCTCTCTGCCCTGGCGGGCCCACCCGTCAGCGCGGCCGCCTTCCGCGCGCCCGCTTCCCCCGCTCTCTCTGCCCTGGCGGGCCCGCCCGTCAGCGCGGCCGCCGTCTCCGCGCCCGCCTCCCTCTCTCTCTGCTCGCGGGCCTGGCCTGTCAGCTCCGTCTTCCCCGCGTAACCGCCGCCCGAGCTACGCGTTGCCGCGGTCTCCGCGCCCATGTCGCGCGTGGAGCTCGCAACCGCCCCGCCCCCGGCCACTTGAGCCCAGAACCCCACTCGCCCTCTCCCCCTCCCTCATTTGCGCACCTGCAGGCCCCTCTCTCACCTCCCCCTCGCTGCGCGCACGCCAGAGCGCCGCCGCCATAAACCCCGCCGTTCCGAGCTCGTTTCCCGGCCGCCGTTGGAGCTCCGCCGTGTCCATTGCCACGGTGAGCTTCGCCCCGGCGTCCGCAACCCGGGACGCGCCCCAATTCCCTCTCCCCCTCCCTATTTCTCTCTGCCCGCGCTCACCCGCCGTCCTCCGTGCAGCCGCGGAGGTCCGCCACCGTCGTCCCGGGTCATCGTCGCGTCATCGCCGCCACCGAGGAGTCCCTGGAGCCCGCCTTGAGGTAAGGGACCTCTCCCGCCCCTATTGGCCTTTGTCTTGCTCTCTATCGCGTTTAATTCTTCGCCGGAGTAGTTTAGCGCCGCCGCCGAGCCGCTCCACCGCGAACCGCCCCCCTCCGGTGCCCCTATCCCGACCCAGACCCCACCGGAAGGTTCCCCGCGCCCTCCCCAACCTCCCCGGCCATCCAGATCGCCCCAAGGACCAGCAGGGCCCCTGCGCCCCTCGTCTCCGGCGAGCTCCTCCGCCGCGGGGACGGGCGCCGCCGCCTCAGCCAGCTGGGGAAGGAGACGGGAGCCAGCCACCCCATCCCCGCCGTCTATCTTAGATCGGACGGCACGGATTCAAATAACCCGAACCCAACCTCAACCGTCCGCCCAAGATCCAACGGCCCAGAGCCGTTTCCCCGCACCCCGCCTCTCTGCCAACTGGGCCCCGTCTGTCAGCCGTTCGCCCGCGCGCCCCGCGCTGCTCGCCCGGTCCCGCCTGCCAGTCGCCTGCGCCCCGCGCTGCTCGCCCGGTCCCGCCTGTCAGCCGTTCGCCCCGCGCTGCCCGCCCGGCCCCGCCTGTCAGCCGCCCAGGCCGCTGCGCGCCCGCGCGCCCGCCGCAGGATCTAATCCTGGCAGTTGATCTGAGATCCAACGGCTGTAAGCGCCCGATACCCCTTCGCCCGCGCGTTTTCTTAAAGAGCCCCCCGGTTTTCTGGAAATTGCGCCCGCCGTCCCTGGTTTCTCGCAGTTAGGTCCTCGGACCTTTTATTTAATTCAAAATAGGTCCTTAGGGTATATTTTTAACCCCTAAACTTGTAAAATTCATAACTTTGCCATATAAACTCCAAATTAGGTGCTTCAAATTGCAAAATGTTCATAATATTGTTATATATCTGTTTATGCAATGTTTCCCTGCTGTTTCCATGTCCCAATTAATGGTTAATCATTAGGATAGGATTAATGTTATGGGAACCCTATTTGAGATAAATAAAAGATAGTAGACTCTAATAAAAGTTGGAGCACTTAAGTTTATGGACTTAAACACCTAAGTTTAGGAACTTAAACCAGATAATTATTTAATCCCACCACTGACTTAAACCTGAGTAGTGGATAATGACTCACTTTGTATAGTCCTCTGCCCCAGACCTAGAGAACACCAGAGTGCCTGTCCCTTTTCTATTATGAACTTGTGATCTCTCTCTGCTGCATATGTTTGGTATATTGTTTTTGTTTGTTATCTTCCCAAGTGCATAGTGTGAATGATTACTTTACATAGACAACGAGCAGTCTATGTTTCCCGAGGAAGTTGCAGAAGAAGTCTCTGGTCAGCAGTTTGGTGAAGGCAAGTGTCCTCTGACCCATTATGTCCTATTCATTTATAACTTACTACCCCACATTACTTACTTGAAACCTAAGGATTGACTAGCTTTACACTTTACTTTATCCTTGATGACCTTATGGGCTATTATGGTTAGCATTCTGCTACTGCCTTAACTTAATCAATGAACATGATGTGACTATTTATGATACTGTTATCCTGATGATATCGATGATCTTGTGATACTCTAGGGGGCTCAGGCTGTTTCCTGAGTACCTCTTCGTAAGGACCTGTTCGTTGAGAGACCACCCGGGATAACAGTGCAACCATGAGGGTGAAATGGGGTGCCCTTAGCTAATTAATTAGAGGAACTAGAGGTGTAGTTGCTTCGCCGTCGTGCCGTCAATGGGGTCCAGGCACAGTGCTTGCTCTGCCGAGGCTGAGTGCCGAGGTTCTTTCGTTTTGCTTTTGTTAGTCACTCTCCTGCGGGGAGGAGTACTGTGTTTATCAAACTGGAGAAACCTAACGGGCAGCTATGATCTCTAGGGAATCTTTGTAAAAGCTAAGTAGTGATACCCTGCCAGACCACCTAGGTAGTGGTCAATGGGGATTAGCTCTCCCCGGGTAGAAAGGGAATCATGACTCGTGGGTAAAGTGTGCGACCTCTGCAAAGGGTAGTGAAACTGATATATCAGTCGTGCTCACGGTTAAGAGCAGCCTTGGGATCCTCTTTGATTAGAGATACAGATGGTTCGAGATACAAGGATTATGTTATGGTTTTGGTTCGAATATGATGATGTTGTTCCTCGATGAGGAAATGGTTCATGGGTTGGTTAATGCTAAAATCTGGCTTCTACTAATGATAAATACCTGACCAACTAAAAGCAACTGCTTGAGCCTAACCCCACATAAAGCTAGTCCACTTCAGCCAAACGGGACATTTGCTGAGTACGTTGATGTGTACTCATCCTTGCTTTACCACAAAACACCAGGTTGTCCGCATTGTAACCACTGCTCAGGAGAAGGCGAAGCCGTGGAAGGAGACTTCCAGGAGTTCCAAGACTACGACGAATTCTAGGTGTGGGTTGGCGGCAACCCCCAGTCAGCTGCCTGTGAAGGCCTTATCTTTACTGCGTTTCGCTAGCACTTTGATTTAACTGTTAAGTTGATGACTATGTGGATGTCTATGACTCTGTGATGTAATAAGTTAATACTCTCTTAAGTTATTATTCGAGCAATGTGCACTGATGTTCATTTATGTAATCGCTGTGTACGTGAGTTCTGATCCTGGCACGTACATAGTTCGCACTTGGTTTGCCTTCCAAAACCGGGTGTGACAGTAAGTCTTCCGCTATGTAATAAGTACTCTGATTATATTGTGACATTTATCTCTATACACTCTGTATTATATGTGTTGTCTTCTTTGGCACATGTATGAGATGCACCCGACTTTGTTCCTTAAATCCGGGTGTGACATTTTGTCTCTAAGAATTACAGGTGCATCAGTTCAATCAGTCGGCTTTAATCCAAAACAAACAACCAAAGCAATCATATTATGCCTTGCGTTACTTTGCTTCTTTATACTCCTAAATGCATGGGAAGAAACGCCAATAACCAAAGCAAGCATATTATGCCTTGCGTTGCTTATTCTTTGCTTTTCAAAAAGAAAATGGATGATTCCTTCATCCCTGGACACATGATTAAGATCCTTTGCTTCCTGAGTTCAAAACAAATACTAGGGGATGTTTGGTTTCTAGGGACTAATTTTTACTTCATCCATTTTATTCTATTTGAGAATATTCATATCAATAAGGTGCACCTTCTTTTTCAGAAGGCTGTCTCGAAAGAACCCCTAGGTTAAGTGTGTTTGGCCTAGAGAAATTTTGGAATGGGTGAACGACCGAGAAGTCTTTTTGGATGCGCACGAGTGAGGACAAAGTACACACAAAAGACTCGTATTGATCTGTAGGGATGGTCTGTGGCCCTAGAGGGCTGCTAGGAATAAGTACAGCTGGTCCCGGAGTGGACGGGGTGTTACAATAAGAAATAGAGTAAAGTAATGTTCAACCAAGATGAGTAATTCATTTTATCTTCATGCTTTACTTAATTTCTGTCACCTTTTGGTCATCTTTTATTTATCCTTTGTACATTCTCCCTCTAATTAATCTCTAAGAATTGTTATTTAAAGGGTGGAGTGTTAGACTAATTCATTTGTGTTGCCTTGTTTTTGATGTCCCTTAGGAGTAAAAAATGAGTGACCAACAATAACATACATACACATTCTCACATTCAACATTTCATCAACACACAATCAATACATAAAGAGACAACAAGCCTATTGGGGGCCTTCATCTTCCGAAGGTCCTCAAAAACACAACTAACATGTTCTCCAAGTATAATACATTCACAGGGACCTTTGATGTCGGAATGAAGTTGTACACGATATGAAAAGCATGGTCTGGGAGAAGGTTGAACCAGTTCCGAAGCTACGTGTAGAGAAGCTTCGGCTTAATGGCGGAAAATGAAACTGACTTAAAGAGGAAAAGGCTCTCTAGTCCTTGATAGATTGTCCTTCAGTCAATAGCAAACATAAAGGGCATGGATGTAATTTTACACAGGCTGCGTCCTATGCCTATAAATAGATGTACAGTAACACCGTACTGTTCACGCTGACTTGTATTCGCTCGCATGTCACACCTGGATTTTCGCCTTCTGTCAAGCCGAAGGTATAAATGTAATTCAATATTGTTCATGTTCATTCATGATGATATAATAAAGATATACTAATGATGTCATATGTTTATTCATGTTATTTCCCATGTTTCATATGCTTTTACTTCCATTATTATATACTGTGATGATGAAGGTACGTCCTTCATAACCTTCGTCTGAAGATCATTATATCCTAAGGGAGATAATGTTTCGAAGGACGAAGGACTTTAACCACTAATGTTTTGTGTTGCCTTGTTCTCAAGTCATAGCATTTGAGAACAAGTCCCCAACATTGGCGCCCACCTCCGGTGAACTCATTTGACCACCTTCGGCAAGCCGTGACCTTCGTCATGCCGCCGAAGAAGACTTCTTCAGGGCTAGGGGCTGCACTGCAGCCACTGGACGTCAATCAGGAAACACTGCGTGAAGCCAGAACTCAAAAAGGAAGGCTACAAGTCCAACGCCTCAGGAGGAGGAGCTGGACCAAGAAATAAGGGACCTCGAAGCCATCCATCAACAGGTGCAGAGAAAGAAGGAGAAGATGCTTCGCCTCTCCGATCTATAGAAGAAGATCGACGAAGCTACTGAGGAAATGCATCATCTCACTCAAGATGACCAGGACCGACGACCTCAACGCAGAGAGCTTCGTCAGAACAATTCCTATGATGATGATGAGTGGTATGATGATTTCCATCATGGAAATTTTGCTTTTGATGATGCTTCTCCCCTGTCAGCAGAAATACAGGCTACCCCATGGCCCCCATCATACAAGCCACCTTAGCTTCCTATGTATGATGGGCACTCAGATCTGAAGCAGTTTCTAATGAGCTACGAAGCAACCATATCTTCGTATGGGGGCAATACCGCAGTCATGGCGAAATCCTTCATCATGGCAGTCAAGAATGTTGCGCAAACTTGGTACTCCTCTCTTCGGCTAGGAACAATCACATCACGGCAGAAGCTGAAGGATATGCTAATCACCAGTTTCCAAGGGTTTCAGACGAAGCCGGTTACTGCACAAGCTTTGTTCCAGTGCACGCAAGACCACGAAGAATACCTCCAGGCGTATGTCCGAAGGTTCTTGCATCTGAGAGCACAAGCGCCCAAAGTGCCCAATGAAATTGTCATTGAGGCCATGATCAAGGGTCTCCGGCCAGGACCTACGGGTCAATACTTCGCTAGGAAACCCCCTCATACTCTGGAGAAGCTGCTTCAGAAAATGGATGAGTATATCTGGGCCGATAATGATTTTCGCCAAAGAAGGGAGGAAGCTTACAGGTTTTCTGAGATGACTAGGGGCTTCGGAGGTGAAAGGGAAATGTGCCCTTGGGCCATTTCTAGAGTGTTTTGGTGATTAAGTGCCCAACACCTATTCTCTGAGTGTTAATTTGTGCCAAAGATTAAAGAAGTGCAAATCATATAACAAGGTACGTTTCTAGACTTAGTACATTGATTTGGGTACTAATGTATTGTGTCTAAGTGCTAAAATAGGAGTAAAGCAATTAGAAAAGAGTTGGTAGTGTCCTGCTCGGTCTGGGTGCATCGGACTGTCCGGTGGTGCACCAGACAGTGTCCGGTGCGCTAGGCCAGCATCCGGTGAACAGGCCACTCTCAGGACTCGACGGTGGTGTAAGGCTATAATTCACCAGACTGTCCGGTGGTGCACCGGACTGTCCGGTGAGTCATCCGCGGCGAAGCCGTCGCTCTCGGGAAAAGTTCAACGGCGTACGGCTAAAATTCACCAGATTGTCTGGTGGTGCACCAGACTGTCTGGTGGTGCACCGGACTGTTCGGTGAGCCAACGAACGACTGCGCCAACGGTCGGCCGCGCAATCTTCGCGCGACGCGTGGGCGCGCCAACGATCGGTAGGGTGCACCGGACTGTCCGGTGTGCACCGGACAGTGTCCGGTGTGCACCGGACAGTGTCCGGTGTGCCAACTGCCATGAATCTGCAACGGTTGGATGCGCCAGAAAAGGAAGGAGATCACGCACCGGACAGCTACAGGGACTGTCCGGTGGCGCACCGGACTGTCCGGTGTGCCACCCGATAGAAGGCAAGATTTGCCTTCCAATAATGCCTCCAACGGCTCCTAGCTGCCTTGGGGCTATAAAAGGGACCCCTAGGCGCATGGAGGAGACACCCAAGCATACTCTAAGCATTCTAAGTCTTCGACACTCCGTCTCCGCGCACTTGATTGACTTTGTTAGTGATTTGAGCTCCGTTCTTGTAGTGAACTCGTTGTGCTTTATTTTGAGCTCAAGTCTTGGCTTGTGTGCGTGTGTATTACTGCGGATTTGTGTGTGTTGCTTCCCACCCTTACTCTTGTGCTCTCACCGTGATGTTTGTTGTAAGGGCGAGAGACTCCAACTTGTGGAGATTCCTCGCAAACGGGAAAAGAGATAAGCAAAGAAATACCATGGTATTCAAGTTGATCATTGGATCACTTGAAAGGGGTTGAGTGCAACCCTCGTCCATTGGGACGCCACAACGTGGAGGTAGGCAAGTGTTATACTTGGCCGAACCATGGGATAAACCATTGTGTCTCTTGTGTTGTCTTTCTGTGTGATTACTGTGATTCGCAAGAGCTCGCTCTATAGCCACTTGGTTTTATCATACTAACACTTAACCAAGTTTTGTGGCTATTAGTATTTGATTTTTTACAGGATCACCTATTCACCCCCTCTAGGTGCTCTCAATTGGTATCAGAGCCGTTCTCTTCACGAAAGGGACTAATCGCCTGAAGAGATGGATCCTAAGGGAAAGGGGATGGTGGTCAACGATAAGGAGAAGGAGTCCATCTTCAACGAGGCAAGGGGCAACAAGCCCACTGACTCTGGCTCGAGTCATAAGAAGAAGGACAGGAAGAAGAAGAAGCGCATCAAGAAGATCGTCTACTACGACAGCGACAAGTCTTCTTCTTCCCTAAGGGACGACGAAAAGAAAAAGAAACCAGTTAATTCAAATTTTTCATTTGATTATTCTCGTATTCCTTATAATTCCAATGCTCATTTGCTTTCTATTCCTCTTGGTAAACCTCCACACTTTGATGGAGAGGACTACGCTTTTTGGAGTCACAAAATGCATAGTCACTTATTTTCTCTCCATCCTAGTATTTGGGAAATAGTTGAGAATGGAATGCAATTTGATAGTATGGATAACCCTGTCTTCATTAATGAACAAATTCATAAGAATGCACAAGCTACCACTGTTTTGTTAGCATCATTGTGCAGGGATGAATACAACAAGGTGAGTGGCTTGGACAACGCCAAGCAAATATGGGACACCCTCAAGATATCGCATGAGGGGAACGATGCCACCATGATCAGCAAAATGGAGTTGGTGGAAGGCGAGCTAGGAAGGTTTGCCATGATCAGGGGAGAAGAGCCAATGCAAACATACAATAGGCTCAAGACCCTGGTCAACAAGATCAGGAGCTATGGAAGCACGAGATGGACGGACCATGACGTCGTCCGACTTATGGTCAGGTCTTTCACTGTTATTGACCCTCATCTTGTGAACCTCATTCATGAAAATCCTAGGTACACAAAGATGACGCCGAGGAGATACTCGGAAAGTTTGTGAGCGGGCGTATGATGGTCAAGGAAGCAAGATATGTTGATGATGCATTGAACGGCCCAATGCCCATCTATGAGCCCCAGCCCGTTGCACTCAAGGCAACAAGCAGCAGCAAGGAGGCGCTACCTAGCAAGGTGGCACAAGTTGAGGCTATCGGGCTAAACGAAGACGAGATGGCCCTCATCATCAAGTGCTGCAAGACCGCGCTAAAAGGGCGCAAGGAGCATCCCAACAAGAGCAAAGCAAAGGGAAAGAGCTCCTGCTTTAAATGTGGTAAGACTGGTCATTTTGTAGCAAATTGCCCTGATAATGCTAATGACTAGGAACAAGAAAAGAGTGGGAAGAGGGAGAAGAAGAAGGCCTACAAGAAGGCAAAGGGCGAGGCACACCTTGGCAAAGAATGGGATTCAGATTGCTCTTCTTCCGACTCCGACGACGAAGGACTCGCCGCCTTGGCCTTCAACAAGTCATCTCTCTTCCCCAATGAGCACCATACTTGCCTCATGGCAAAGGAGAAAAAGGTAAGCGCTCAAAATACCCCTAAGTATACTACTTCAAGTGATGATGACTCTAGTGATGATGAAGTAGATTACACAAGCTTATTTAAAGGTTTAGATAGAACCAAAGTAGATAAAATCAATGAATTGATTGATGCTTTAAATGAAAAGAATAGACTCTTATAAAAGCAAGAGGATATTTTGTATGAAGAGCATGATAAGTTTGTTAGTGTACAAAAATCTCTTGCTTTAGAGATTAAAAGGAATGAAATGATGTCCTCTGAATTATCTGCTTGTCATGAAACTGTGTCTAGCTTAAAGAGTATTAATGATGATTTAAATGCTATGCTAGAAGTAGTTAATAAATCTAGTTCTTGTATAGAGCATGTTGTCATTTGTAATAGATGTAAAGATTTTGATGTTGATGCATGTGTTGAACACCTTACATCTATTACAAAATTAAATGGTGAAGTGGCAAGTCTTAATGCCCAACTTAAGACTTGCAAAAATGACTTTGATAAGTTAAAATTTGCTAGGGATGCCTACACCGTTGGTAGACATTCCTCAATTAAGGATGGACTTGGCTTTCGAAAGGAAGCCAAGAACTTAACAAGCCAAAGGGCTCCCACTCCCAACAAGGAGAAAGGGAAGGCCCCTATGGCTAGTAGTAGTCAAAAGAATCATGGTTTCATGTACAATGATAGAAAATTTTCTAGAAATTCTCATTATAATAAAAGTTATAATGCTTTTGATTCTCATGCTATGATTGCTTCAAGTTCAAATGGTAGGCCTAGGAGAAACTTTGTGTCACATGCTCCTTGGAAAATATGTAATAGACCTACCACTATCTTTCATGCTTGCAGCACTACATTTGTACTTTCATGTAAAAATGAAAAAGTGGTTGCTAGAAAGTTGGGGTCCAAATGCAACGGAGACAAGACTTGCATTTGGGTCCCAAAGGCTATTGTAATTAACCTCGTAGGACCCAACAAGAGTTGGGTACCTAAAACCCAAGCCTAATTTGCCTTGCAGGTTTATGCATCCGGGGGCTCAAGCTAGATTATTGACAGCAGATGCACAAACCACATGACGGGGGAGAAGAAGATGTTCACCTCCTACATCAAGAACAAGGATTCCCAAGATTCGATCATCTTTGGAGATGGGAACCAAGGCAAGGTTAAAGGACTAGGAAAGATAGCTATTTCATCTGAGCATTCCATATCTAATGTGTTCTTAGTTGAATCGCTCGGGTACAACTTGTTGTCTGTTAGTCAATTATGTAACATGGGTTATAATTGCCTATTTACCAATGTAGATGTGTCTGTCTTTAGAAGAAGTGATGGTTCATTAGCTTTTAAGAGTGTACTAGACAGCAAACTCTGCTTAGTTGATTTTTCGAAAGAGGAGGCCGATCTAGATGCATGCTTAATTGCTAAGACTAGCATGGGCTGGCTGTGGCATCGCTGTCTACCACATGTTGGGATGAAGAATCTTCATAAACTTCTAAAGGGAGAACATGTGTTAGGACTAACCAATGTATTTTTTTGAAAAAGATAGACCTTGTGCAGCTTGTCAAGCAGGTAAAAAAGTGGGAAGTGCTCATCATAGCAAGAATATGATGACCACATCAAGACCTCTGGAGCTACTTCATATGAACCTCTTCGGACCCGTCACCTACCTCAACATCGGGGGAAGTAAGTATGGTCTTGTTATTGTTGATGATTTTTCCCGCTTCACTTGGGTATTCTTTTTGCAGGATAAATTAGAAACCCAAGGGACCCTAAAGCGCTTCCTAAGGAGAGCTCAAAACGAATTTGAGCTCAAGGTGAAAAAGATAAGAAGCGACAACGGGTCCGAGTTCAAGAACTTACAAGTGGAGGAGTACTTTGAGGAGGAAGGAATCAAGCACGAGTTCTCCGCTCCCTACACACCACAGCAAAATGGTGTGGCAGAGAGGAAGAACAGGACGCTTATCAACATGGCAAGGATGATGCTTGGAGAATTCAAGATGCCCGAGCGGTTTTGGTCGGAAGCTGTGAACACAGCTTGTCACGCCATAAACCGGGTCTATCTCCATCACCTCCTCAAGAAGACCTCGTATGAACTTCTAACCGATAACAAACCCAAAGTTTCATACTTTCGTGTATTTGGAAGTAAATGTTACATTCTAGTAAAGAAAGGTAGAAGTTCCAAATTTGCTCCAAAAGCTATAGAAGGGTTTCTGCTAGGTTATGACTCAAATACAAAGGCGTATAGAGTCTTCAACAAATCATCGGGTTTGGTTGAAGTCTCTAGCGACATTGTATTTGATGAAACTAATGGCTCTCCAAGAGAGCAAGTTGATCTTGATGATGTAGATGAAGATGATGTTCCAACGGCCGCAATTCGCACTATGGCGATTGGAGATGTGCGACCACAGAAACAACAAGAGCAAGATCAGCCTTCTTCCTCAACGATGGTGCAACCCCCAACTCAAGATGATGAACAGGTTCCCCTAGAGGAGGCATGTGATCAAGGGGGAGCACAAGAAGACCAAGTTTTGGAGGAAGAAGTACCACGGGCCCCTCCAACTCAAGTCCGAGCAACGGTTCAAAGAAATCATCCCGTCGACCAGATTTTGGGTGATATAAGCAAGGGAGTAACTACTCGCTCAAGATTAGCTAACTTTTGTGAGCATTACTCATTTGTCTCTTCTATTGAGCCTTTCAGGGTAGAAGAGGCCTTGCAAGATCCAGACTGGGTGTTGGCCATGCAGGAAGAGCTCAACAACTTCAAGAGGAATGAAGTTTGGACCCTGGTGCCACGTCCAAAGAAAAATGTTGTGGGAACCAAGTGGGTGTTCCGAAACAAGCAAGATGAGCACGGAGTGGTGACACGAAACAAGGCTCGACTTGTGGCAAAAGGTTATGCCCAAGTCGCAGGTTTGGATTTCGAGGAGACTTTTGCTCCTGTGGGTAGGCTAGAGTCTATTCGCATTCTATTAGCCTATGCCGCTCACCACTCTTTCAGGTTGTTCCAAATGGATGTGAAGAGCGCTTTCCTCAACGGGCCAATCAAGGAGGAGGTGTACGTGGAGCAACCCCTTGGCTTTGAGGATGAAAGGTACCCCGACCATGTGTGTAAGCTCTCTAAGGCGCTCTATGGACTTAAGCAAGCCCCAAGAGCATGGTATGAATGCCTAAGAGATTTCCTAATTGCTAATGCTTTCAAGGTTGGGAAAGCCGATCCAACTCTTTTCACTAAGACTTGTGATGGTGACCTATTTGTGTGCCAAATTTATGTCGATGACATAATATTTGGTTCTACTAACCAAAAGTCTTGTGAGGAGTTTAGCAGGGTGACAGCACAGAAATTTGAGATGTCGATGATGGGCGAGTTGAACTACTTCCTTGGGTTCCAAGTGAAGCACCTTCATCTCCTAAACGAAGTACACGCAAGACTTGCTCAAGCGGTTTGGGATGAAGGACGCCAAGCCCACAAAGACACCAATGGGAACCGACAGACATGTCGACATCAACAAAGGAGGTAAGTTTGTTGATCAAAAGGCATACCGATCTATGATAGGGTCATTGCTTTATTTATGTGCTAGTAGACCGGATATTATGCTTAGCGTATGCTTGTGTGCTAGATATCAATCCGACCCAAGGGAATGTCACCTTGTGGCCGTTAAGCGGATTCTTAGATATTTAGTTGCTACGCCTTGCTTCGGGATCTAGTATCCAAAGGGGTCTACCTTTGACTTGATTGGATATTCAGACTCCGATTATGCTGGGTGTAAGGTTGATACGAAGAGTACATCAGAGACGTGCCAATTCCTAGGAAGGTCCCTGGTGTCTTGGAATTCAAAGAAACAAACTTTCGTTGCCCTATCCACTGCTGAGGACGAGTATGTTCCCGCAGGACGGTGTTGCGCGCAACTACTTTGGATGAGGCAAACCCTCCGGGACTTTGGCTACAATCTGAGCAAAGTCCCACTCCTATGTGATAATGAGAGTTCAATCCGCATGGCGGATAATCCTGTTGAACACAGCCGCACTAAGCACATAGACATCCGGCATCACTTCCTGAGAGACCACCAACAAAAGGGGGATATCGAGGTGTACCATATTAACACCGAAAACTAGCTAGCCGATATCTTCACCAAGCCTTTAGATGAGAAAAGGTTTTGCAGGTTGCGTAGTGAGCTAAATGTCTTAGATTCGCGTAACTTGGATTGATCTATAGCATACATGTGTTTTATGCCTTTGATCATGCTAATTCATGCATCTCAATCTATTTTGTTCATTTGTGGTGCTCAAGTTGTAAACATGATCCCCGGACCTCACAAGTCCATTTGCAAGTGATGCACTTATTTAGGGGGAGGCATGCTACAACTTGACCCTTTGAGACTAACCTTTGTGTTTGAGCTCTTGATTTAGTCTCAAAGGTGAATTGAAAGGGAAAGGTGAACTTGGACCATGCAAAGACTTCCACTACACTCTGGTATTCACTCCAAGTTCATTTCTATGCTCTTATTGCCTTTGTGCTCTTCATTGACAATTTTGGTGAGGCAATGGGGTTAAAGGGCCAAGAATGACCCCGTTTTGGTGCTTAATGCCAAAGGGGGAGAAATTAAGGCTAAAGCAAATGGATCAGCTACCACTTGTAAAATTTCGAAAAGAGTAGAGTTAGAACTTTTTGATTTGTCAAAATACTCTTATTTGCAAAATTTGGTCTCTTATGGGGAGAATCTATGATTATGGGAAAAAGGGGGAGTTTTTGAATCTTGATCAATTTCACTCTTGAAATATCTCTCTTTGTGTCCAAACAAGTGAGTTTGACTTAGAGATAGGAAAATGAATTTGATTTTAAAAAACAAACCAAGTGGTGGCAAAGAATGATCCAAATATGCCAAATTTGAATCAAAAAACAATTCTTATTCTCAATTGCATTGATGTTGCATTTCTTTTAGTTGCTCTTTGATGTGTTGGCATAAATCACCAAAAAGGGGGAGATTGAAAGGGAAATGTGCCCTTGGGCCATTTCTAGAGTGTTTTGGTGATTAAGTGCCCAACACCTATTCTCTGAGTGTTAATTTGTGCCAAAGATTAAAGAAGTGCAAATCATATAACAAGGTACGTTTCTAGACTTAGTACATTGATTTGGGTACTAATGTATTGTGTCTAAGTGCTAGAAATAGGAGAAAAGCAATTAGAAAAGAGTCGGTTGTGTACAGCCAACTCCTGCTCGGTCTGGGTGCATCGGACTGTTCGGTGGTGCACCGGACAGTGTCCGTTGCGCCAGGCCAGCCTCCGGTGCACAGGCCACTCTCGGGATTCGACGGTGGTGTACGGCTATAATTCACCGGACTGTCCGGTGGTGCACCGGATTGTCCGGTGAGTCGTCCGCGGCGAAGTCGTCGCTCTCGGGAAAAGTTCAACGGCGTACGGCTAAAATTCACCAGACTGTCCGGTGGTGCACCGGACTGTCCGGTGAGCCAACGGTCGACTGTGCCAATGGTCGGCCGTGCAATCTTCGTGCGACGCGTGGGCGCGCCAACGGTCGGCAGGGTGCACCGGACTGTCAGGTGTGCACCGGACTGTGTCCAGTGTGCCAACTGCCACGAATCTGCACCGGTCGGATGCGCCAGAAAAGGAAGGAGATCACGCACCGGACAGCTACAGGGACTGTCCGGTGGCGCACCAGACTGTTTGGTGCGCCACCTGACAGAAGGCAAGATTTGCCATCCAAGAATGCCTCCAACAGCTCTTAGCTGCCTTGGGGCTATAAAAGGGACCCCTAGGCGCATGGAGGAGACACCCAAGCATACTCTAAGCATTCTAAGTCTTCCACACTCCGTCTCCGTGCACTTGATTGACTTTATTAGTGATTTGAGCTCCGTTCTTGTAGTGAACTCATTGTGCTTCATTTTGAGCTCAAGTCTTGGCTTGTGTGCATGTGTATTGCTGCAGATTTGTGTGTGTTGCTTCCCACCCTTACTCTTGTGCTCTCATCGTGATCTTTGTTGTAAGGGCGAGAGACTCCAACTTGTGGAGATTCCTCGCCAACGGGAAAAGAGATAAGCAAATAAATACCGTGGTATTCAAGTTGATCATTGGATCACTTGAAAGGGGTTGAGTGCAACCCTCGTCCAATGGGACGCCACAACGTGGAGGTAGGCAAGTGTTATACTTGGCCGAACCACAGGATAAACCACTGTGTCTCTTGTGTTGTCTTTCTGTGTGATTACTATGATTCGCAAGAGCTCGCTCTATAGCCACTTGGTTTTATCATACTAACACTTAACCAAGTTTTGTGGCTATTAGTATTTGATTTTTTACAGGATCACCTGTTCACCCCCCCTCTAGGTGCTCTTAGGAGGACGAATCCACCCTAGGCATGTCAGATCAATCCACAACTCCAGTTAGAATGATGACATAGGAGGTCAGTTTAAGAGGCCACAACATAGCTCATAGTCTTCAGGGCAGCAATAGAGCTCTTTTAGGCCACCAGCTCCAAGGGGCAGAGGCGGCAGGGGCTTCGGAGAAAGACATGGGGATCAGCCCAGGAAACTCTACTGCTTATTCTGTGGTGAGGACAAGGGCCACACTACAAGAATAAGCCAGGTCACCATCAAGATGCAAAAAGAGATTGTCGAAGCAGAAGCAAGGCAGAATCAGCCAAAGCAGGTTTTACACACTGCTTCGTGCTACTCTCCCTATATACCAGAATACGTGGGTAATCAACCTGCAGCTTCGGTTGCTTCGGCAAGTCATTCACAAGCTTCCTGGCCTCGGCTCCCGCTGCCACCACCATTCCCACCTACTCATACCCGAAGCCAGCAGCTAGAAGGGCACCAGCACGACCAACAACAACATGACTTCAAGGAGGAGTCCGAAGCTCGTACAGTCAACAGCACTGTACCAGAGTTGAAGCATATATACTGAGGAATATCCTACTTTTGATGTACTTTCATCTTTTATGCCATTTTATTTTCTGTGAGAAACAAGTAATGAAGAAATTAATTTCAATTTCTTGTAATAATTTTGCCTATTCCAGAGTGAAATATATCTTCCTCATGGATTTACGAAGCTCGAAAGACGTTTCTAAGGAAACGAAGTACATTTCGAAGCTCAAAAGTCGTTCCTAAGGGAATGCAGAGCCAAAAATTACAATCCGAAGTTACAAAAGTCGTTCCTATGGGAGAGCAACGTAAGTTTTCTGCTCAAAAGTCATTCCTAAGGGAATGCAGAGCCAAAAGTTACAATCTAAAGTTACAAAAGTCATTCCTAAGGGAGCGCAACGTAAGTTTTCTGCTAAAAAGTCGTTTCTAAGGGGATGCAGAGCCAAATACCACCGAAATATAAGGTGAAGAACCTCAAAAGTCGTTCCTAAGGGGATGCAGAGCTTAAATGCCACCGAAATAGAAGGTGAAGAAGCTCAAAAGTCGTTCCTAAGGGGATGCAGAGCTTAAAGACTCAAAAGACGTTCCTAAGGGGATGCAGAGTCTTGTGTATTATAGTGTGGGCGTGTGGGTGTGTGTCTTAGGCATCCTCATCATTTTGCATCATATCATTTCACATAACATTACATCATACACCATATTGCATTAACAGCACAAAAATTGAAT
The DNA here is from genome assembly GCA_029449295.1 of Zea luxurians. Classification (NCBI taxonomy): domain Eukaryota; kingdom Viridiplantae; phylum Streptophyta; class Magnoliopsida; order Poales; family Poaceae; genus Zea; species Zea luxurians. The sequence continues at coordinate 8,803,639 of JAOPSE010000035.1, forward strand.
ATGAAGCAAACCTTAGGCAAATGCTTCGTCAAAATGAAAATGTGCTGAGGCACGAAGTAAGCTTCGAGAAATACAAATTTATCAGACTTTCCCTAGAAGGGCTCTTTCTTTACGAAGCATGAAAAGAAGGGAAGGTGTTTTTTCGCCGAAGGCTCAAAAACGGTATGTGTGTAAATTTCACGCATCGTAAAGAAATATATTACAGTAATTTACATGTTTCAATTGTTCCACACACCAAACGTTGGATAGTATTTTTACAATAAAGTTGCAGAGTATCATTACAACAGTCTACTCTTCTCTAAGGATCTTTTCTGCAGTTTTGTTTAATAATTTCTCGACAACTTCGTCGATAATAGAGTTTGCAAGGCTCATAACGTCATGTGCTTCCTTCATCTCCGGATCAGCCAGAGGATTGTATGGCTCCGATGGCGGTGATAGCTCAGCTGTGATAGGTAAGCTATTAGTTCGAAGCCACAAAGCAAGTACCGAAGTTAAAATTCAAAAAAGAATAACAATGCGCCTTTTGCGCTCAGCAGCCTCTTCAGTTTGCCTAGCTTCTTCTCGGGCGTCATGGGTGTCTTTTTCATTCTTTTCATAATTTCGTGGGCCACCGTTTACCTAGACATCAGAGTAAAACTTTCCACCCATTAAAGTTGCTTCGGCTGAAGGGTACTTCGTGTCGTTTAAGGAGAAGGTGGCTTCGGTTTGAGCTGCCGTTTTCACGTGTTAGCATCCAGCCTTCTCTAGAATAGCTACGACTCCTCGGGCGCCGTAGAAAGCACAAATATCTCCACGATCATTCAAAATTTCTTCAAAAGCTTCGGCTTCCCCGCTTATCCATTCAATAACACCTTCTGTAACACCCTAAGTGTTTACCTCCTGTTAGACTGTGCTTATGGACTCAAGCATGAAATATCGGCAATAATAACAGTCTCTATGTTTTAATATTCACCTATCAAAATTTCGATATCAGTTTCGTCTCTGTCTATCCGGCCTGTTCTAACAGCTTCGTGTGGTTAGAACGTATTTGTTCCGAAGATTCGTGAGTCTGGTGATTATTTAAAATTCATTTGATCGTGCAAATACGAATTTGAAAATTTAGTTCAGTCCTCCCAGTTTATCCCAAACAAATTAAATAGAACTCGATGACAAAAGTTTTAATGCAAAATTATTCTATCTCCGTTTGTCAGCTGAGAAATCATGTCCGAGGATTTATAATTGAGATTTATTCATCTAGTAAATTATCTGCCCTAAATTAAATCAAGCGTAGTCTATACTAGTTTATCTGGTATCTTTTGTTTCGTCCGGTTTACATCTCGTGCAGACTCAATCTGAGAACTAAATTATCTGTGTGCTCTCTTGATACGACCATGCCATTAAGCAACACCTTACAACCCCAAAGTTATACTACATCAACTCAAGTACAACCAACATCATCACCAACCTAAGCCTTTGATGAACCAATTACACGTAGCCGAGCTAAGAAGCTACAACAAGAGGTGCACACGCTACTTTATGAATTTCAATTAAACACTAATGAGAACTTTATGCTACCTAAGTCATGTATGTTGATATTACTTAGGTTCACCAAAGAGGAAGGACAAAACATATCAAAGGCGAATCAGCAAGAAGAGCTATGTCTGAGTCAGTCTAGCGCTATAGAACCGTCCAGAAGAAACAGTCATATCTTTTGATTCCCAAAATCTATGAAGGCCCATAAGTACTTTTTGGGAAGCTCTTGAAGTCTAGTTTCCAGTGCTTCTAAGGTCGACTTAATAAAATCTACCAGGAAGGCAGCCGACCTACTTTAATGCTGACTGGTCAGAAGGTCAACACTCTGTTTGATGACCAAGTTTTCGTATTAAACTGCATCATTCTACGAAGTTTCATTAAGCTCGCTATACATGGTGAGAAAGCTTATCAAGTCAGCTTTCCAACACATCCAGCCCCACGTCATTTGAAGATTCCTAGAAGAAGTTATTATCAAAATACTAAAGGCTACGCAGAAGTCAAACAGCCACACGTAAATCAGCTCTCCCGAAGAGGTCCTTCACATTAGCACGTGAAAATACTTTTGTTTCGTGTTTATACCTCGCTAAGGCTGGTTGTTACTAGTATAAATACCCCCCCTATGTCTATGATGTAAGGCAGCTTTTGATAATCTAAAATAGAACCCCTTTGTTCAGCTGTGTGCTAACAAATATTGAGAGTGATCTCTACCCCTTTGCTCTTGTGAATTCCTTCGCGGGATTGCAGAAGCGGCGGCTTCAACCGCTCCCAAGTGGTGCTCCTACTCCCTTCGAGGTCTCCTCGATTGATTGTAGGTTGTGTTGGTTGATTGTTTGAGAGTGTGGTTGGGCGAAGCCTCGATTCAGGCTGTCGGTTAAAGACGGTGGTTGGCTTCGAGTTTTATTTGTCAGGTTGCACTAGTTATCGCTGCTTGCAGCAAGTTATCTTGGCTTCTTGAAGCTAGTTATCTGAAGATTGATTCTACGTCATGAAGATCGGGCATCGTGATGCATCATCTGGTATCAGAGCCTCAGTTGCCACGGTAGGATGCATTACCCTTAGCTACATATATTTTGTGTTTGTCCTATCCACCAAAAAGCCATAAAATATTTTTGCCATAGCCCTTTGTTTCAATCTGTTGTTCCAGTGAGTTTTGTTAAGTTTCAGCCCTTAGAATCTTTGTTTAGTCACTGGTCACTCTATCCTTTGTGTTTCTTTTGAGCCTCTTATATATATCTGAAAATATCTACAAAAAGAAAATTCTAAAAAAAACCTCATCATTTCCTTCACGTTGACTTTGATCTTATTTAAGTTATACCTGCTCGTTGAGTTCTTTGTTAATTATTATAAAGTGTGCAATATCATATCGGATCTTTGTGTTTAGTTCTATAAAAAAAAGAGTATAAAAAAAGTGCCAAAAAAGAGTGTTGAACAAGATTGTGAAAGAAAAGTAGAACAATCAATTTGTTTATGTGCACAAGTGCTGAAAGTTTTATCAAGTTGTTCAACCAGTTTGCTATTGTCATTTGGTGCAAAATTTTGGTTGGATCTGATTGCAACACTTGCATTCCAATCATACTCCTTGTCTACATCAAATCTGAAATTTCTTGCGCGTGTGTTTGATCTATTTACATCACTCGTATCTTGTGGTCAGCACTAAGCAGGGAACTTCTAGTTGGATGGTTATTTAACTTTACAACAACTAGGATTCAGATTGCATCCCTTGTTTATTATTCCCCACCAAGCTCCACATATAAGCCATCATATTCGGTACTCTGGTCTTGTATTCGCTTAACCACCATTTTCTTGTTACCATCACACATTTTCTTGTGACCCGCAGGGAACTCATAAGAGCCTTGGTTGGTAAGAGTGGTCAGGTTGTGAGATTCTATATAGCTTCATATTCCACCTATATTTGTTGCCTTATTGCCACTAATTTCGCAGGAAGATGGATCCCAACATTGAGATTGAAGAATGTGTCACCATGATACAATTCAATGAGCTCAAACAAAGCATAGAAGCCAAGCAAGATCTGTTGGCATAAGATCTTCAGACACTTATGGCTAAAATCAGAGGTCGTCGTCGACTCCCTGACGGTGTAAGAAACCATGATGAAGATGGGGAAGAAGGTGAAGGAAATTATTCTAGAAGGGCAAGTGAACATGGGAGGAGAAATCAAGGTGCTGCACGTGGTAGAGGAAGAGGCCGGAATCGAAGAAATGATGACAATGAAGAATCTGAATTTGGGGATGATGATGATCAGTCCCAACATCGCTATGGTCGTCGTCATCATAGAGGCATCAACCAAGAAGAGAGATTTGGGAAACTTAAGTTTACCATGCCAAAATTTGATGGTAGATCTGATCCTGAAGATTATTTCACATGGGAATTGAAGGTGGAGAAAATCTTCCGCCTACATAATTATTCAGAGGAGAAGAAACTTGCAATGGCATCTCTTGAGTTTGAAGGATATGCCCTGATTTGGTGGGAGCAACTTCTTTGTGATCGTGAAGATGGAGAGGACCCTATTATTACTTGGCAAGAGATGAAGTGAGAAATGAGAATTCATTTTGTGCCAAAGCATTATTGGCATGATCTTTTTGATAAATTGCAGAATTTGAGGCAAGGAAGTTTCTCTGTTGAGGAGTATTATAAGGAGATGGAGAAGGCCATGATTAGAGCCAATGTGTATGAAGACGAAGAGCAAACCATTGCACGTTTCATGGCTGGGTTACACCGCAACATTCAGCGTATTGTTGAGTTTCAGCCATACCAAAGTCTTATTGATTTGGTACATCAAGCCACCAAAGCTGAACGCCAGTTGTAACAAGATGCTAAGAGCAGCAAGCCCTTGTCATATGGTGCACGAACCATGACTGGAGGAAGCAAATCGATCTCAAGGTTTACTGCTGCATCCTCAGCGACAAAAGGTTCAACTGGAGGCTTGCGATCCAATATTCAAGGCAATTCTAGTGGAAAGAACGGTGCTGCTCCAAACACGAGTTATAAACCAGTAGCATCCACTTCAACATCAGTGGGTTCAATAGCCAAGAGTAGTGGTATTCAGTGCTTCAAGTGTGGAGGTCATGGTCATGTCATAAAGGAGGGTCCAAGTAATCGTGTGATCCTTGTGACTGATGATGGAGAATATACATCAGCTAGTGAAGAGGAAGCTGAAGCAGGAAATGAAGATGACATTGATAAATCTGGAGAACATATGAGATGTGAATTTGAGCATGGTACTACTCTTGTGGTTACACAAATCTTGAGTGTTCAAATGAAAGAAGCTGAAATTGGACAGCGACATAATCTTTTTCAAACGTGAGCAAAAGTGCAAGACAAAGTAGTAAAGGTGATCATTGATGGAGGGAGCTGCCATAATCTTGCAAGTCGTGAGATGGTTGAAAAGCTTGGTTTGAAGTTGCAGCGACACCCTCATCCATATCATGTCCAATGGCTGAATGAATCAGGAGAGTATGTTGACATAGTGGAGTGCGATGTTGCACCCATGTCTGTGTGTCACATGCTGCTAGGAAGACCTTGGCAATATGACCGATATTCTCAGCATTGTGGAAGAACAAATCAATACACGCTAGATATGAAAGGGAGAAAGTTTGTACTCAAGCCTATGACCCCTCAACAAATCATGGCTGAACATTTACAAAAGAAAACTGACATTAGTGCAGCAAGTAGAGGAGGAGAAGAGCAAAAGAAATTGAGTGCCATCCACAATTCGGTGAGCGAGTGCTACAAGCCAAATTCAAGAGATAAAAGGAAGGAAGAGGGAGAACATCTAGTTATGCTAGCCACAAAATCTGAGCTGAGAGAAGTCAGGAACAACCCATATCAAGTACTGTTTGTACTTGTGAACAAAGATGTTTTGATTTCTCCTAACGACATAACATCTCTTCCTAGTGTTGTGGCTGATCTTTTGCAGGACTTTGAAGACATGTTTCCACAAGAAACACCGGCTGGACTACCTCCAATTCGAGGGATTGAGCATCAAATTGATCTTATTCTAGGGGCTGCACTTCCTAACCGTCCACCATATCGAACCAATCCTGAAGAAACTAAGGAAATACAAAGGCAAGTGCAAGAACTTCTTGATAAAGGTTTTGTTCATGAAAGCTTAAGCCCTTGTGCTGTTCCTGTGATTTTAGTACCTAAGAAAGATGGATCTTGGAGGATGTGTGTTGATTGTAGAGCTATAAATAATATTACCGTTCGCTATCGCCATCCTATTCCACGGCTAGATGATATGCTTGATGAATTAAGTGGTTCCACAATTTTTACTAAAATTGATTTGAGAAGTGGATACCATCAAATAAGAATGAAAACCAGAGATGAATGGAAGACTGCATTTAAAACAAAATTTGTGTTGTATGAATGGTTAGTGATGCCCTTTGGGTTGACTAATGCTCCTAGTACTTTTATGAGATTAATGAACCATGTCTTAAGAACTTTCATTAGAAAATTTGTTGTTGTCTACTTCGATGATATTCTAATTTACAGCAAATCTTTTGATGAACATGAGAAACACATTAGACAAGTTTTAGATGAGCTTAGAAAGGAGAAATTATTTGCTAATCTTGAGAAGAGCAGTTTTTGCACAGACCATGTTGTGTTTCTTGGCTTTGTTGTTTCAGCAAAAAGAATAGAGGTGGATGAATCCAAGGTGAAAGCCATCAAGGATTGGCCAGCTCTAACGAATGTAAGTCAAGTAAGAAGCTTCCATGGTCTTGTTGGTTTTTATAGAAGATTTGTGCGAGATTTCAGTACCATCGCTTCCCCTTTAAATGAATTGACAAAGAAAGGTGTTGAATTTAAATGGGGAAACTCACAAGAAGATGCTTTCCAAGAATTGAAGAAACATTTGACTGAAGCACCTGTACTTATTCTTCCTGATTTCACTAAAACTTTTGAAGTAGAATGTGATGCTAGTGGGATTGGGATAGGAGGAGTTTTAATGCAACAAGGAAAACCTATAGCATATTTTAGTGAAAAATTGGGAGGTGCTCAATTAAATTATTCTGTGTATGACAAAGAATTGTATGCTTTGGTCCGAGCGCTTGAAACATGGCAGCACTACTTATGGCCAAAAGAGTTTGTTATTCATTCCAATCATGAAGCTTTGAAGTATTTGAAAGGGCAAGCCAAACTGAACCGTCGTCATGCCAAATGGGTTGAGTTTATCGAAACATTTCCATACATTGTGAAATATAAGAAAGGTAAGGACAATGTGGTCGCTGATGCCTTGTCTCGAAGGAATGTGTTGTTGAATCAACTAGAGCTAAAAGTTTTGGGTCTTAAAAATTTGAAACAAATGTATAATGATGATCCTGAATTTTCAGAACCATACAATCATTGTAAAGATGGAAAAGGTTGGGAAAAATATCATATACATGATGGATTTTTGTTTAGAGCTAACAAACTTCGTATACCAAATTCTTCGGTTAGATTGCTTTTATTGCAGGAGTCACATGGAGGCGGTCTAACAGGTCATTTTGGACGAAAGAAGACTTATGAAATGCTCAGTGATCATTTCTATTGGCCCAAGATGAGGAGAGACATCATCAGATTTGTGGAGCGTTGTGTCACCTGTCACAAAGCTAAGTCAAAATTGAATCCTCATGGTTTATATACTCCTTTACCCGCTCCTAAAATTCCTTAGGAAGACATAAGCATGGATTTTGTTTTAGGACTGCCGATGACTCGAAAAAAGAGAGATTCTATTTTTGTTGTGGTTGATAGATTTTAAAAAATGACTCATTTTATCCCATGAAACAAGAGCGACGATGCTTCACATATTGCCAATTTGTTTTTCAGAGAAATCTTGAGGCTACATGGAGTGCCCAAGACCATCGTATCTAACCGTGATGTGAAGTTTGTGAGCTATTTTTGGAAAACATTGTGGGCAAAGCTTGAGACTAAACTTTTGTTCTCCACAACATGCCACCCCCAAACTGATGGACAAACTGAAGTGGTGAATCGTACATTGTTAATGCTGCTGTGAACAATGGTAAAGAAGAACTTGAAGGATTGGGAGGAATGTTTGCCACATGTGGAGTTTGCTTATAACAGGGCAGTACATTCTACAACTAATTTATGCCCCTTCGAAATTGTATATGGGTTCAAACCTATTGCTCCGATAGATTTGTTGCCCCTTCCATTGCAGGAAAGAACCAATATGGAAGCTTCCGAGCATGCTGCATACATAAAAAAGATACATGAGAAGACTAAGGAAGCAATTGAGCTCAAAGCAGTGCGCAAGGCTACAAGCATGAACAAGCATAGGAAGAAAGTGTTATTTGAACCGGGGGACTTGGTTTGGATTCACTTGCGCAAGGAGCGTTTTCCTGAGCAGCGCAAATCCAAATTGATACCACGAGGGGATGGTCCATTTTGTGTTCTTGCCAAGATCAATGATAATGTATACAAGATAGATCTTCCACCAAGCTATGGCGTGAGCAACACGTTCAATGTTGCTAACCTCTTACCATATACAACTGAAGACACTTCAGAGTCGAGGACGACTCCTTTTTAAGGGGAGGAGGATGATACGACCATGCCATTAAGCAACACCTTAAAACCCCCATGTTATACTACATCAACTCAAGTACAACCAACATCATCACCAGCCCAAGCCTTTGATGGACCAATTACACGTAGCCGAGCTAAGAAGCTACAGCAAGAGGTGCACGCGCTACTTTATGAATTTCAATTAAACACTAATGAGAACTTTATGCTACCTAAGTCATGTATGTTGATATTACTTAGTTTCACCAAAGAGGAAGGACAAAACATATCAAAGGCGAATCAGCAAGAAGAGCTATGTCCGAGTCAGTCTAGCGCTACAGAACCATCTAGAAGAAATAGTCATATCTTTTGATTCCCAAAAGCTATAAAGGCCCATAAGTACTTTTTGGAAAGCTCTTGAAGTCTAGTTTCCAATGGTTCTAAGGACGACTTAATAAAATCTACCAGGAAGGCAGCCGACCTACTTTAGTGCTGACTGGTCAGAAGGTCAACAGTCTGTTTGATGACCAAGTTTTCATTTTAATCTACATCATTCTACGAAGTTTCATTAAGCATGATATACATGGTGAGAAAGCTTATCAAGTCAGCTTTCCAACGCATCCAGCCCCACATCATTTGAAGATTCCTAGAAGAAGTTATTGTCAAAATACTGAAGGCTGCGCAGAAGTCAAACAACCACACGGAAATCAGCTCTGTAGATCTCCCGAAGAGGCTCCTTCACATTAGCACGTGAAAATACTTTTGTTTCGTGTTTATACCTCGCTAAGGCTGCTTGTTACTAATATAAATACCCCCCTATGTCTATGATGTAAGGCAACTTTTGATAATCTAAAACAGAACCCCCTTTGTTCAGCTGTGTGCTAACAAATATTGAGGGTGATCTCTACCCCTTTGCTTTTGTGAATTCCTTCGCGAGATTGCAGAAGCGGCGGCTTCATCCTCTCCCAAATGGTGCTCCTACTCCCTTCGAGGTCTCCTCGATTGATTGTAGGTTGTGTTGGTTGGTTTTTTGAGAGTGTGGTTGGGCGAATCCTCGATTCAGGCTACCGGTTAAAGACGGTGGTTGGCTTCGAGTTTTATTTGTCAGGTTGCACTAGTTATCGCTGCTTGCAGCAAGTTATCTTGGCTTGTTGAAGCTAGTTATCTGAAGATTGATTCTATGTCGTGAAGACCGGGCATCGTGACACATCATCTCTTGTAAAGAAAATGTGGGAAAATAAAAAAAAGAATGTTTTTCTCAAATATTTCCACTGCATAGGCCATCCATTCCTATCCAGTGCATGCGCGCGTTCAGCTTCTTGGAAAGAAATTTTCCATGTCTTCAATGTCGCATGCTCTAGCTCCTGTACAATTCTAAACGTTGTTTACCAGATGGATATTTACTAACTGCCAACTCATGTTTATCTCTAGAGATTTTTTTCCACCGCTGCTTCCAACCAGATTTTTCTCCCTCAGATTCTTATCCTTCCGCCGCTCACTGCCTTCACTTTATGCCAGCCACCGCCTCCTTCATATTTCTTAATGCCGTGAGACTTCTCTGCTCCTCTACGTATATGCCAGGCACTAATCCCTGGTGCGTCTCCCTGCCATGCCTTGCCCTTCACCTTCTGTCATCGCAACAGCACACCCATGGAGCAGCGGTGCTCAGCATCAGCTCCCAGGTGCCTAGCCACCTGACCTCTTCCTCCACGTCGCAGTTGGAACTTCGTCGGCTGCCGCTGCCAGCACTCGTCCAGCCGCGGTGCGCATCTCCATGGCGACCGAGCTCCTCTTCCATGGCTGTCACGTCCCTCTGGCTCGGATTCCAGTGCCCAGCCGCGGAGCCCCTGCGCTCGCCGGCGCCTGCTCCCTAGAGCTTCCTCGCAGCGTGCTCAGCCGCTCCCTTCTCTGCTCCCCCTTCTCTTTCCCATGGCGCGCCCCATCTCTCTGACGTGAGCTCGCTGGCTTCTTCCAGCCGCGCTCAGCCGCTCCTCTGCTCTCCCTGCGTTGGCCTCTCCTACAAGTTTCATCTTCCTACGCGTGTACAGCCGAGCGCCTCTCTCTCAAGCTCGCCTCCGCTGTCTGGCACTCCCTCTGCCCTCTCACTACCGCACGCGTCCTCCCATGGTGCTCGGTGCCCAACCCCCTGCGTCGTGCCCCTCCCCTGCTCCCATGGCGGCTGAGCTCCCTTATGTCGCGCAAGCGCGCCCCTGGCTTGGCTCTGCTTGCCCCTGTGCCGTCACTCAGCTCGCCGTGGAGGTTGTCCGCCATGGTACTCTGCATCCCGCTGCTCTCCAGGCCATCGGATCCTACGCTTACCTCGGCATCGACCTCGCCGTTGTTCCCCAGCTTCACGGTGAACCCCATTTTCCATGGAGCTTCCCCGCGACGCGCCTCTGAGTCCCTAGCCAACTCGCGTCCAGCCCCATGTCCCTGGATCGCTCGCGTGTGGGGCCGGAGTCACTCACCTCGATCTCTCTCGCTCTCGATCTGCCATGGCCGGTTGGCCCTGCTTCCTTGTGTGCGCTCCGATTGCCACCGTCCTCACACGCCGGATGCGCTCTCTACGTCCAACTCCTGTCGGCGGCGTCACGCATCGTGCGTCTCCCTTTTGTCAACCAGGCGTGGGTTCTGACCGTCAGTTGAGTGCTTGATGCTCGTGCTCGGTCATCTATAGCAGTTCGCTTGGTGTCGGCTCGCCGTGGTTGTTGTTTGCTGCTCGTGGTCGTCTCCTTCTCAATGTCTTCGTGTCGCCCTGTGTGCTCGAATTTGTCTTGTCGTAAAACCCCGATGCCATCGAGCCTCGCTGTCCATCGTGAAGTTCCCTGCTATCAGCCTCCGCACCCGTCCTAGGCCATCGTAGCCAGTTTGCCTCCATCCTTTGGTCGTGTTGTGCTGCCGTTGAGTCCCGATATCGATCTGGTGGTCGTCAAAGTGTAGCTCTGAATGGATTTGGCCACATCCAGCACTACCCATGTCGTTGTCGTTCGCCTTCATGCTGTGAGCGAAAGCATCGTCATTTCCCTTCATGTGCTCATCCTCGATCTCCACCTCGCCATCACCCTTGGTCACAGCTTCGTGTCGATGACTTGCGATCCTCACCCTCGTGCTCATGCTTCGTCGAATGCCACTCCAGTGCTCGCCAGAAGATCTTCAACAGTTGATTATTGGAGAAAAGAAGACCCCTGGGTGACGTCTACCTAGTACTCGATGAAAAGTCTGAAGTAGAATTTGTCGCCGTGTCCGTGGAAGTGGAGCGACTTAATAATGGTAAGCGAACTCGATACTTCAGATAGTTGGTATGATAATTTGATTGGCTAGATTTATTAATTGTGATGGTCTTCGTGTTTAGCACAGGCGCGTTGTGGTAGGGTTAAATATATGTGGTGTGATGATGCTCTACTTGATAGATTAAGTATAGTGTAGATTATCTATCTTGTACTATTTATACTTGTGCTCATACATGTGCAATGTGCATCCCATGAGGTACGTTAATTAATCACGTGATGCGAAAGACGAGCCAAGTCGACCCCAAGCGCGGGCTACTCCGCATGGTGATGCTGATGGACGAATCTGCCTGAACAAATGCCAAGACAAAAGGATGGTCATCAAGTGGCCGCCCCCTAACAAACACTAACGTAGTGTTTATTCCAGGCAAGCCCCGGTGCATGCAACCCCTTCCTTGTGTTTTTAAATGATTTTTACACATTTTAAGTCTAGAGAAATGTGCATTAGGTTTATAGGAGTTGCTTGCAAACCCTTTGATGCATTGGCTACCTTAAAATCCATTCCTTTTATAGATACTTCTAGTGAAGTATCAAATATGATTTACAAAATTGCTTAGCCTTGCCTAGAGGTAAATCTTGCGGATCGAGGTTGTCCTTTGCGTTAATGCCTAGCTCAGGGGTTATCCTGAGGAAGGATGGCTTCTGCCTGCAAGAATATTTTCATTGGGAGCAATGGTGGGATCTTACTGCAAAGTTCCCTATAATGCTCTTTTCATCCTATGGAACACAAACAATCCTAAGGATAGAAGTACTTAAATTGGGACTTGGGCTAGGAACAGGTGATGTTCTACTCAGGTTGATTAAGGATTATAGCGAATGTAGGCTTGATGATCGAGGACCTTTTAACTGGTCACATGCCTCGTCATGGGTAAGCTTTGCCTCGGGTAGACTAATACCAGAATAAGACAACACGCAATGGGAGTGGAGAGATGGCGAGAGTAGCGTGAACCTTCCGTGGCAAGAGGCTGGACAGTGGTGTATCTGTGCTCTCGGTTGGCGTGAACCTGATCTGGTCTTAAGAACCCCGGTGGCAAGTTGACATATGCAAGAGTTAAGTGCTACATATGTCGTGTGATTGGAGATCCCCAGCTGGGTATTAATCGATTCGGATCGCCATTACTTCTTAGACATGAAGACTTGGTCACTGCCCTGCAATCTAAGTCATGGATGGAATCATAATGAGCAAAAAATCATGTTGTATTGATTAATGTGATGATGAAATTAGACTAGGTGCAAACAAGGTCTATTAATACTTAATCTAGCATTAAAATGTTGAAAGTAAGGACTCATTTTAGTAAGCTTTTATGCAAATTATTAAAGTTGATTCTTGCTAAAAGCCTTTCCTTGATTCCCAAATCCAGCATACCCTTGAGAGTCTTTTCTTTAGTCGGGTAAGTCTTGCTGAGTACTTGCGTACTTAGGGTTTTACCCATTGTTGCTGTAGGTCACGAGTCACTTTGATTGTGGTTGGTGCTAAGTGCTGGTGGGCTCGGCCTTCTGATAAGTCTAAGTAACTCTTCTATACTTCTTATTGAGGATGGTCAATTGAGCTAGCATATATATTCCAAACTTGTAAATAATTTATTATATTTCAAAGTTTGTTTCTTTGAATCACTTTTGTAATCACTCCGATAAAGATAATGTAAACTTGATGTAACTTGTAGAATTTGGTAATAAGATTTCCGCTGCAAAAATGTTGGTGTGTGATTAGTGTTTACTTAATCTTGCGATCTTGGTTGTAAGTGGTTTATCCAGGGTCCTTGGGACACTCGGACGGATCCTGTTAAGTTATCCGGTGCACATGCAGAGCCGTCTGAGGTCTTTGAGATAAGGACAGGTGCATGTGGGCCCAATAACTTGGGAGGTTCTGCCACAGCTGGTATCGGAGCAGGATTAAGTATATACGGTCACAGAAGTATTTTCAAAACAAAAGTTTTGGTTTTGAAAAACCTATTTTCAACTAAACACATTGTTTGGCTTTGAAAAACAGTTTTGAAAAACTATAATGCTAGCGACATCCTCTGTTAAGCCCTAAACTAAGGACTATCAGGTGGCTTATTTGGAAACCACTAACCCACAACCGGGGGTTTTGCATACATGTGTATTGTTATTTTTGAGGCCATTCAGTTCTGAATGGATCGACGCTCAGGTAAGGTGAGATGTAAGAGCATGACCGAACAACCGTCAGTCTAGGGAAGAGTATAAAAAGTGCTTGATTATATACATGTTTCACATATGTATATATGAAGGCTGCGATGTGGAGTATTTATGTTTCCGGGATTCAGTACCCCATGGATGTGTATGGGTATACAGACATGGGAATACTAAGAAGTGTAATGTACTTGCAACGATTCACCTACGCTCAGGTAAGAAGGTGAGTTACCATAATGAGTTGCCCTATGGTTAAAGTGTGGCAACGGCGCCTACGTGTGGCTCGGCGCTTAATGATGAGCTGGCCTCCATATAGCAATATATGGAGTATAAACTGTGATAAACTGTCATGTGTGAATTGCATCATGGGAAAATGGGCTGTGATGAATTTTTCTGCAAGTACACTAACCTCGAAAACGTATGTGTAGCTGATGACTAGCAAAATACCGAGAGAGAACGTATGCCACCGATATAGAACGCTATTGCCACGTTATGTTGGCAAAACTTGTGAGGACGCGTCGGACGAGCATGCATCCTAATTGTCGCATCGTGTTTGTCACCTATACATCCAAAATGCTTCTCTCATCTTTATTCCAGTAACCAGTGATTGTAAATAATATGGTGTCTTAAAGCTACATGTTTAGATAGCTTTCAGTTTGTTTTAATTTGACCATTAGTGCAAATGGTGTTTGCTCTTATATTGATGTGCTGATAGAAGGTTGGTAGTTAGTTTGCTTAAACCGAAAATTAGGCCATGTTCTTAGTTGGTGAACCATGACCCAAAGTTGATTTTTCCGTTATCACTCTATGACCAAACACATACAAATAAATGCTTAGATAATTTCTTTGCTGGACCTAAAGTGTACTCAGGCTTAAAATAAGAATCTTGAGTCATATTTCCATCTTAGACCATGTCATTATTCGATTGGCACAAGCTGATGTCCCTTATCCAGTTTGTCTGTTCTTAAGGATTGTATTGTCGCTTTATCAACCTAACCTCGGAAAGACATGTCCGATTATCTTCTTGAGTTTGATGCCTTTGGTTTCCCCATATCTATTAAAGGCATACCAACTTAATCTTATGATTGTTTTCCCTCCAAATCTAATCTGATACTAATCCTTGACCTTGTAATCTCTGCAATGGGCATTGAAATATGTTTGGGGCTGAAGCAACAGTCTCCCATCGTACTCCTTTCATCAAGTTTAGGTTATGGCCATGTCTTGTTCATTTCATCGGGCCATGATCTATTTAGCTCTCTACTTGTAACCATTCTTACAGGTGGAGTATCTCTTTGTATATTGTCACCCTTGCTCAATCTATTGGTGTGGCGCGAGATTTCTTATTGGTTATGTCTGGTAATGGCGTTATGACTAAAAACTGACGATGCTGCGACGAAACCGAGGGCCTTCTATGTGTGCGCACACACGGTTGTGCTGCTCGGCACGCGCTGGTATCATGGTTAGTAGTGGTAATCCATTATGAGACTATATCAATGTGTTATCTTGGCACAATCTAGTTTTAACATGTGAGATCCATTATTGGTGCTGTTCGGTAATGGTGTCATGATTAAGGACTCATGGTGCCGCAGCGAAATTGAGAGCCTCCTGTGAATGCGCACACAGGATTGTGCTACTCGCCGGATGCTGGTATCAAGGTCTCTGGTCATGATCCATTGTGGAACTACACTAATATACTATCTTCTATGGATTCCTTCCTTGAAGCAATTTCTGTGTTGTTTGTTAAATGATCAAGCAACATCTGTCATCTCTGTTGGATCAAAAGGGCATACCACTTTCATGTGTGGTCTCTTTTCTTTTGACCTTGGTAGTGACTACTTATACAAGTTCCCTTTACATCCTTTGCATAAAGGTGAAGCCTTGGAGCTTTTTAGTGTTGAGAGACAACTAATTAGCTCTCAAAATAGAGATCTGCTTCCCTGCTGCTGAGATCCAGGAGTTTGTTCATTCGCTCTCTTATTCAATCCATGTATTCCCGAACCAAGACAGTTCACCTCGTATGAAGAAACGGATGAACAACCTGACCAAATGGATTTCTACCCAAGTGTATGATCTCCTGTTAACAAAAGTGAACTCTCAACCCTTGGTTTACCGATGGTATTGGGAGGACCTACACAATGTCAAAAGTAGTTCAACAAGTTGGTTTTACTAACTTGTAACTGCATTGTGAACAAAGGTTGAGTTTAGAGATTGTTTTATCGAGTTGCCTAAACTCACTTTGGTTTAACCCATCTTAAGAAAGTTCTTACAAAGGTCAAGTTAAAATCGACTAATAACCACCTAATTATCGCCTAGTCATGCCTTGATCGCCTCACGTGTGCTTTTCCAGCATATGTGATCAAGCTTGAACCATGCCTAGTGTTTGATAAAATGGATTACACACGAAGTCAGCATTTACAGATCCCTTCACCAGTGATTTTTTTGAGTCTCTATCATTTTTCATGGACTTGGATTTTCTGGCTAACACGGGTTAATTGTAATGTTATTTGACATTCACACCCGTCTCGAGTGCTATGAACTTACCGTGACCCCTTGTTGGTAAACCTCTTTTTGTGTGTTTTACCCAAGAGGTTGCAACTAATTCTGTTGGGGGTAAAGTCGCATATCTACCGCTCGCTCAACAGATTTAGATAGTACAATGTTATCAGAAAAAGCAAACTGTGCACATGGAACCTTATGTGTTCTTCTGGCAGACATCATCTCTATTGATGGACATCTCTAAATTAGCTTAGGGCGATACATGTTATGTCCACTAGAGAAACAACATCCTGAGATACTCGCCTCTGCTTGGAACTACCTTATGCTATCGCTAATATGGACGGGAGTTATATGCTTCTCTACTCTTAGAAGCCTTTCGTTCCGAATCTCGGGACGAGATTCTTTTAAGGGGGAGGGCTGTAACACCCTAGGTGTTTACCTCCTGTTAAACTGTGCTTATGGACTCAAGCACGAAATATCGGCAATAATAACCATCTCTATGTTTTAATATTCACCTATAAAAATTTCGATATCAGTTTTGTCTCTGTCTATCCGGCCTGTTCTAACAGCTTCACGAGGTTAGAACATATTTGTTCCGAAGATTCGCGAGTCTGGTGATTATTTAAAATTCATTCGATCGTGCAAATATGAATTTGAAAATTTAGTTCAGTCCTCTGAGTTCATCCCAAACAAATTAAATAGAATTCGACGACAAAAGTTTTAATGCAAAATTATTCTATCTCCGCTCTTCAGCAGAGAAATCACGTCCGAGGATTTATAATTGAGATTTATTCGTCTAGTAAATTATCTGCCCTAAATTAAATCTAGCGCAGTCTATACTAGTTTATCTGGTATCTTTTGTTTCGTCCGGTTTACATCTCGTGCAGAGTCAATCTGAGAACTAAATTATCTGTGAGCTCCCTTGTAAAGAAAATGTGGGAAAATAAAAAAAATATTTTTGTCAAATATTTCCACCACATAGGCCATCCATTCCTATCCAGTGCATGCGCGCATTCAGCTTCTTGGAAAGAAATTTTCCACGTCTTCAACGTCGCATGTTCCAGCTCCTCCACAATTCTAAACGTTGTTTACCAGATGGATATTTACTAACTGCCAACTCATGTTTATCTCTGGAGATTTTTTTCCATTGCTGCTTCCAACCAGATTTTTCTCCCTCAGATTCTTATCCTTCCGCTGCTCACTGCCTTCACTTATCCCAGCCACTGCCTCCTTCATATTTCTTAATGTCGTGAGCCTTCTCTGCTCCTCTACGTATATGCCAGGCACTAATCCCTGGTGCGTCTCCCTGCCATGCCGTGCCCTTCACCTTCCGTCGTCGCAGCAGCACACCCGTGGAGCAGCGGTGCTCAGCATCGGCTCCCAGGTGCCTAGCCTCCTAACCTCTTCCTCCACGCCACAGTTGGAACTTCGTCGGCTGCCGCTGCCAGCACTTGTCCAGCCGCGGTGCGCATCTCCATAGCGGCTGAGCCCCCCTTCCATGGCTGCCGCATCCCTCTGGCTTGGATTCCAGAGCCCAGCCGCGGAGCCCCTGCGCTCGCCGGCGCCTGCTCCCTGGAGCTTCCTCGCAGCGCGCTCAGCCGCTCCCTTCTCTGCTCCCCCTGCTCGTTCCCATGGCACGCCCCATCTCTCTGCCATGAGCTTGCTGGCTTCTTCCAGCCGCGCTCAGCCGCTCCTCTGCTCTCCCTGCGTCGGCCTCTCCTGCAAGTTTCATCTTCCTACGCGCGCACAGCCGAGCGCCTCTCTCTCCAGCTTGCTTCCGGTCTCTGGCGCTCCCTCTGCCCTCTCACTGCCGCGCGCGTCCTCCCATGGCGCTCGGCGCCCAACCCCCTACGTCGCGCCCCTCCCCTGCTCCCATGGCGGCTGAGCTCCCTTGTGCCGCGCAAGCGTTCCCCTGGCTCGGCTCGGCTCTGCTCTCCCCTGTGCCGTCGCTTGGCTAGCAGTGGAGGTTGTCCGCCTTGGTACTCTGCATCCCGCTGCTCTTTAGGCCACCGGATCCTGCGCTCACCTCAGCATCAACCTCACCTTCATTCCCCAGCTTCACGCTGAACCCCAGCCGCCATGAAGCTTCCCCGCGACGCGCCTCTGAGTCCCTAGCCAACTCGCGCCCAGTCCCATGTCCCTGGATCGCTCGCGTGTGGGGCCGGAGTCGCTCACCTTGATCTCTCTCGCTCTCGATCTGCCATGGCCGGTTGGCCCTGCTTCCTTGTGTGCGCTCCGATTGCCGCCGTCCTCACGCGCCGAATGCGCTCTCTGCGTCCAACTCCTGTCCACGATGTCGCGCGTCGTGCGTCTCCCTTTTGTCAACCCGACGTGGGTTCTGACCGTTAGCTGAGTGCTTGATGCTCGTGCTCGGTCATCTGCAGCAGTTCGCTTGGTGTCAGCTCGCCGTGGTCGTTGTTGGTTGCTCGTGGCGTTGTCTCCTTCTCAACGTCTTCGTGTCTCCCTGTGTGCTCGACTTTGTCTTGTCGTAAAACCTCGATGCCGTCGAGTCTCACTGCCCATCGCGAAGTTCCCTGCCGTCAGCCTCTGCACCCGTCCTAGGCCGTCGTAGCCAATTTGCCTCCATCCCGTGGTGGTGTTGTGCTGCCGTCGAGTCCTGATATCGATCTGTGGTCGTCAAAGTGCAACTCTGAAAGGATTCGGCCACATCCAGCACTACCAATGTCATTGTCGTTCGCCTTCGTGCTATGAGCGACAGCATCGTCATTTCCCTTCATGTGCTCATCCTCGATCTCCGCCTTGCCATCACCATTGGTCACAACACCGTGTCGACGACTTGCGATCCTCACCCTCGCGCTCACACTTCGTCGAATGCCACTCCAGTACTCGCCAGAAGATCTTTAGCAGTTGATTACTGGAGAAAAGAAGACCCCTGGGTGACGTCTACCTAGTACTCGACGAAAAGTCTGAAGTAGAATTTGTCGCCGTGTCCGTGGAAGTGGAGCGACTTAATATTGGTAAGCGAACTCGATACTTCGTAAAGTTGGTATGATAATTTGATTGGCTAGATTTATTAATTGTGATGGTCTTCGTGTTTAGCACAGGCGCGTTGTGGTAGGGTTAAATATATGTGGTGTGATGATGCTCTACTTGATAGATTAAGTATAGTGTAGATTATCTATCTTGTACTATTTATACTTGTGCTCATACATATGCATTGTGCATCCCATGAGGTATGTTAATTAATCACGTGATGCGGAAGACAAGCCAAGTCGACCCCAAGCGCGGGCTACTCCACATGGTGATGCTGATGGACGAACCTGCCTGAACAAATGCCAAGACAAAAGGATGGTCGTCAAGTGGTCGCCACTGTTGGAACTTGCTCTCAACTGCAAGGGGAACCAACACAGGTGAACGGTGATGACAACAGGGCACTCGCGCTAGATGGCAAAAGCTCTGTTAATCTGGCCTCTCACGGGCACTGTACAGGGGTATTTATAGGTACCTGAGCGCGCAGCACCTCGAGCTAAGGACGCATGTGCCCTCAGGCACCTAGGTTATCCCAAGAATATTCCCATAAAGCGGGGTTACAGACCGTAATTACAGGAATGCTTTTAAAACATAGGCCCGTAACACAGGGCGGCCAAGCGGGGCCCGTTACGACGGGCCGGATTGCACGTGGGCCTCCGAGCTGGGCGAGGCCGCGCCGTGGGATGCCCTTCGTCGCCAGTCTTCGCCTGGAATGGAAGGAGCGAAGGGTGTCCCCGCCTGTTTTGTTTCTGTCAGTTCAGCTGCTGCAGCGAAGGCTTCGAGCGAAGGGTGGCGCCTTTGCCTTCGCCCCAACATTTGCCCTCCGAGGGACCAGTTCGACAAAGTCACCTGGTGCCGAAGACGTCGTTAGATGGCGGAGACGCTGCCCTCGCTCGAAGTGGTTCCGCGGGGGTTTTTGATGTGACCGTTGATTGACGGCGTACTGTTGGATTGCGGGTTTCCCGAAGCGCCGCGTCCTGTCTATAAAAGGGGGCGGGGGTCGGCGCTTTTTGAAATTCACTTTCCGCGCTCCGCGAAAACCCTAGCCGCCCTTTCCGCCGACTTGCTGCTCGTCTGCCTGCCGCGGTCTTGTTCGCCGGAGATCTGGCTCGAGTGAAGCAGACCGCCCACCGCCGCCAACGGTACGTTGCGATGCCGTCCTCGTCTTCTTCCGCTGCCGCTACGCCGCCGGCCGTTCCCTCGCCGCCGGCCGCCGCCTCGTCTGAGGATACGCTGAGTAGCTTAATGGTGGAGGAGTTGCACGCCGGCGACTCTGTTGATTTCGGCGTATCGCGGATCTCGTCGGCCCGCGTGCAAGATATGCAGCGGTTGGGTTACTTCGGCAGCGGAGTTGGTCGGGTCCCGGGGGCGGAGGAAGTCCCCGAGCCAGAGGGCGAGTTGGTCGTTTTCGAGGCATTCTTCGCCGCCGGGCTCCGCCTGCCTGCGCACCGGTTTGTTGGCGAAGTCCTGCGCAGGTTCAACGTTCAAATACATCAGCTGACACCGAATGCCATAGTGGCACTGTCGAAGTATGTCTGGGCGACGACTTCGTACGGCGGACAGCCGTCGGTGGAAGTTTTTGCGAAGTATTATTGTTTGCATTGGCAGAAGAGGGTGATTGGAGGCAAAGTCGCTCAGTTTGGATCCTGCACATTCACGCCGAAGACCGGCAAAACCACGATGCAGGTGGTCGAGTTGGTTCCTTGTGCCCGCAACAAGTGGGGCAACTGGAATGAATTTTGGTTTTACGTCACTGAGGGTACCGTCGAAGGCCATGAGGGACTCCCCGTGTCCGCGATGTGTTCTCATTTTTACTCAGCGTATCCGCCCTTTGAAGTGGCGGAGGAGGATGAGGACGAAGGGGCTCTTCGGTGCGCCGCCGGTTTGAGCAGTGGGCGCGACTTGGTTGAAGAGTTTGTGGCGTATGGGGTGTGGCCATTGGCGCGTGGCTGGGCGTTGGGCGAAGTATGCCCTCGCCAGATGCCTTTTCATGGTGGAAGGGTGGTGCGGAGTCCCGCCTTCGCCCTGAATCTGCAAAGTCGCGATCCGGCCGCCGTTGTGCGTGAGGCGGAGGATGGGGCGGTGCGGCTTGTTGGACGCTACGTGCCGAGGACAGAGGGCCAGCGCAGCTGGGATATCCGCGGGTCGAATGACCGCTTGAACAGGGTGTTTGAATTAAATCAATTGCCGTATGACGGCTACCCTGGTCAAGACGATGTGGACCGCCGTGGGAAGAGACTGGCGGTGGAGACCGGAGACGACCCCGCGCCGGCGGCCGCCCCGTCCTCTAAAAAGAGAAAATTAGGTACTGCTATGGGAGGACTTGGGGTTTCTTATAGTTTTGCTAGAGAGTTGACGAAGACGTGCGCGGCCCCGGGGGAAAGGATGTCTTCGCCCGAGCTCCGGGAGTCTTCGGCTCGGATGCTGAGGGTTACCGGGGGTTGTTGGCCTAGGAATGTTCCTGTCCCCCGCGTGGCTGGAGAGGACTTTTTTACATCTCGCATGGTTCGTGAATGGAGGGTTTTTCCTTATGGGCGGAATATTGCTGTTGTTGTGTCAGCAGTGATGGACAAGGATCGCCAGGGAGCTGCACAAAAGCGCCAGGCGGCTATCAGGCTCGTTGAAGCCAGGCCGAAAAGGTAGCGGGGGACAGCGAAGGCTGCGGCCTCCGGCGGAGGCCAGCCGCCGCTGGCGGCGAAGTCAAGCGTCCCTGCATCTAGCAAGGCGCCGGAGGCAACGGCAGGCGCCGAAGGCTCGAAGTCGGCGAGGGCGGTGCCGCCGTCCAGCGGAGTGGCGGAGGTCGCGAGGGCGGCTCGAGCGTTGCCGTTGGTAGGTCGTTTTTTTTGATCGGTTCATTGGTACGCTGCAGGGTTGGGCGAAGGCCAACTTGCTGTGGTTGCGCCTGGCGCGGCGGCCACGACGGCTGCCGCAGCGCCGAAGGCGAAGGGCGGGGTTCTGAGCGCCGGTGGCGAGGCGTCGGCCCTCGCGGTTGTCGTGGATGAGGCGGGCGCTGCGTCCCGCCGGCTGGCGGAGGCAACGGAGGCGCTACGTCAGGTCCGCTGAGTTGGACTTCGTCCCCCCCCCCTTTTTTTCACCGCGGTCTTACGATTGTTCTACAGGTGGCTGACTTCGCTAGCCGCACTGCGTCGGGGGCCCTCACGGCAGCCGTGGCTGCCGAATTCGAAAGGCTTCGGACGCAACACGCTGACGCCGTCCGTGAAAAATCGGCCGCCGACAGCAAGTGCCGCAAGCTGGCGGAGAAAGTGGCCACACTGGAGGACGAGAAGGCCGCCCTCCGTCGCCAGCTGGCGGGGGAAAGGAGGGAGGCCAATGAAACCCTTGTCAAGGCGCAGGCTGCGCAGGCGGAGGCCAACCTGGCACGGGCGGAGGGCAATCTTGCCAGGGAGCGCGCCGAGCAGTTGCAGGAGTGGCTCACCGCCCTGGAGAGCCGCGTGAAGGGGGTCGAGGCCGCGGCACAAGCGGAGGCAGAGCGGACGCGCCAACTGCTCGTAGATACATACCATGGCCTGGGCGCGGGGACCGGTGAATTCGAAGTACCGGACCGAGAGCCCGGACTTCGGTGCCTGGAGTGGGTGCAGGAGGAGCTGCAGGCGCTCCCCACCGTCGTGGAGGGGTTTATGGCGTATGCCTCCCTGGTCACCTGCGAGGGGGCGATGAACGCGCTCTCCCGCGAAGGGTGCCGGCACTTCGAGGTCTTCGACCAAGTCGAGGAGGACTTTGAGCGAGATATCTTCAAGGTCGAGGACCCCGTAGTGAAGGATTCTGCCGGGGCTATCTTCGACCGGCTGTGGGGTCCATACGGGCGCGAGGTGGTCAGGGAGCGCACCGAGACGGCGAGGGCTCAGGTAACGTTTTCGCTTGTTTGGTATTTGTTGGACGTGGGCTGTGTGCGTGTTTGATGAATTTTGTGTATTTTGGCTTAGGCGGTGCGTGGCGAGAGGGTCGACGACTTCGGGGCGCTGAACAGCATGTTGGCCGACCCGGAGTCGGCCCCGGCGGAGGCTGTGTCCGAGGTCGCCCTGGCGCCAACCTCGGCCGCATCCGCGGCGGCCGGCGAAGGCCTGCCCCCAGAGGTCGCCGAAGGTGCGCTTGATGCTTCTGCAGCTGCCGCGCCGAGTGCTGAGGATCCCGCAGCTGTAGCGGCGGAGATAACAGCGGAAGCAGCGGCAGAGCCAGCAGCGGAGGCTCCCACAACGTCAGGGCCGTCGCAGGTGGCGTAGTAGGTGTAGAGGGTTGGGGAAGTTTGTACATGTTACTGAATTTTGGTTGCTGCGCAGGTTCAAGATTTTGGGCCTGCGCACGCAACCGCTACTACTAAATTTTTGGCGGCTACGACCGCGGAAGATGGTAATGAATGTGGTGGTTCTTCATCTGAGTTTTTTGACTGTGCTAACTCTGGGAGCTCGATTGAGTGGATGGAGTCGTCGGAGGACTTGGACTACTTCGCGGCCTTGGATGTGGCTGCGACGGAGGCCTCGCCGCACGCCGCGGATGCAGGAGATGTGCCAGGTCCTTGCACCGGGCGACGGCGGCGAAGGGCAGTTGCGAAACGTATGGTTAGTGGGGTGGAGGGGGCTCGGCTTGGCGTAAGTGGGGCTGGTCGGCAGGAACTGTTGTCTTTGCCGACCGCCGAGAATATAGGTGAAGGGGAACTGCGAAGTCTTTTCGCGGGTGAAGAGCTCAGGATAATGTTATTTAATTATAGGGAGATGGGAATTATTCCTAAGGTTGAGCCGATGTAGAGTGTGGTGCCCTCGCTTGTGTATGTAGAGGCTTGTATGATGAAGTTGTGTGCCCTCGCGTGCATATGTGTGTGCGAAGGCGTTGTGTACTTTGTCTGGTTTGTTTTGTTGCGCTGTGTTGGCGTGATTATAGTTGGTCTTGGAGTGGACGGTTTGATGTTGTCGTTTTAGCCTTTGTTGAGCTAGTCCGGTCGTACCCTTAGGTGTCTTCTACACAGATAGTCTTCGGTTTTTTCGCACTTGTTGTGCTGATCCGGCTGCACCGTTAGGCGACTTCTGCGCGGGTAGTCTTCGCGATAGACTTATATTTTTTTCCGCACTTGTTGTGCTAATCCGGCTGCACCCTTAGGCGACTTCTACGCGGATAGTCTTCGCGATAGACTTAGATTTTTTTTCCGCACTTGTTGTGCTAGTCCGGCTGCACCCTTAGGCGACTTTTGCGCGGATAGTCTTCGCGATAGACTTAGATTTTTTCCCGCACTTGTTGTGCTAATCCGGCTGCACCCTTAGGCGACTTCTGCACGGATAGTCTTCGCGATAGACTTAGATTTTTTCCTGCACTTGTTGTGCTAATCCGGCTGCACCCTTAGGCGACTTTTGCACGGATAGTCTTCGCGATAGACTTAGATTTTTTCCCGCACTTGTTGTGCTAATCCGGCTGCACCCTTAGGCGACTTCTGCGCGGATAGTCTTCGCGATAGACTTAGATTTTTTCCCGCACTTGTTGTGCTAATCCGGCTGCACCCTTAGGCGACTTTTGCGCGGATTTGTCGCACGCGAGGGTAGCTAGCGCTTAGCCTCGCGGTGACCTCGTGGTGGTCGAATGTCGAAGACCGTCATCGCGGTCTTTTTCGACGCATGTCTTTGCGGGGGATTTTTCACGCATATATTACATGGCTCCGCCTCGTTAAAAACCTCACCCCCCGGGAGGAAAAGAGTGCAAGCCGGTGCAAGATTGTTTTTGCGAATTACAAGGGCGTAGACAGCCCTGAGGAGTCAAACAAAAAATTTGCGGAGGTTGTCGATGTTCCAGGAGTGCTCCAGGTCCTCGCCGTTTGGCGTTGTGAGCCTGTAAGCGCTGGGGGAAGCTTTTGTCTTGACGATGAAAGGGCCCTCCCACCTGGGCTCCAGCTTGCCCTTGGACTCCGTCCGAGCTGTTCGAATGAGTACGAGGTCCCCCTCGCTGAACTCCCTCAGGGTGACTGAATGGTCGCGCCATGCTTTGGTCTGGGCTTGATACTTGTTCAGGGCCTGTAGGGCGAAGACACGGTCTCCGTCGATGAGATCCTTTGAAGTTGGCTCGTCCACATCTGGGACGGCTGACAGAACTGTTCGCGGGGACCCGTGCTTTATTTCTTGCGGGGTCATGGCCTCCGATCCGTATAGAAGACGGAAAGGAGTAAACCCGGTCGCCCTGCACTCAGTCGTGTTTAGTGCCCAGACTGCCTCAGGTAAGAAATCGGTCCATCTGCCCTTTTTTTCATCAAGGAGCATTTTTTTATAGCTGTGAAGATTTTCCCGTTGGCGCGCTCCACGACCCCGTTGGACTGCGGATGATAGACTGAGGCGAAGGCAAGCTTGGTGCCAATGGAGAAACAAAAATCCTTGAAGTCTTGGTTATCAAACTGCTTGCCGTTGTCAACTGTTAGTTCGGACGGTACTCCGAAGCGGCAAACGATGTTCTGCCAGAAGAATTTTTGGGCAGTCTTTGATGTTATTGTAGAAACAGCCCGTGCCTCGATCCATTTGGTGAAGTACTCGACCGCGACGAAGGCGAACTTAAGGTTCCCCTGAGCGGTGGGCAGGGGTCCGACAATGTCGAGACCCCAGCGCTGGAGAGGCCATGTATGGGCGATCAGCTTTGTATACTGCGAAGGGCCGCCTGACCGAGGGGAAAACTTCTGGCAGGCTTCGCAGGATCGAGTGACCCGATTTGCGGCGCAGATCATTGCGGGCCAGTAAAAGCCCTGGCGGATCACCTTAGCAGCTAGGGCCCTTGGCCCCGCGTGTGAGCCGCACGTGCCACTGTGGACTTCACGTAGAATCTGCATGCCTTCGGCCTCGGTGACGCACTTAAGCATTGGCTGACTGACCCCTTTTTTGTAGAGTTGGCCTTCAATCAGAGCGAAGTCGCGGCTTCGATGTCTGAGACGCTTGGCCTCACTGATGTCGGCTGGATGATAATACCCCTGCAGGAACAGGGTTATGGGTGCCCGCCAGTCTTCGGTCATGATGAGGTTGACTGTGCGGTGGCCCTCGCTGTCATTGGTTATTTGGAGCCCTTCGGGGCTCCGGACTGCTGGCGTGCCGATGACATGGAAGAACACGTCGGAGGGCAGAGTTTCGCCCCTGGCCGCGGCCTTGGCCAATGCGTCGGCCTCCTCATTCTTGGCCCGGTCCACATGCTGCACGGTGAACCCCTTGAACTGCCTCTCGAGACTTCGGATGGCCGCGAGGTACTGCATGAGTGCGGGGTCCTTGGCTGCATAGTCTTTCTCGACTTGGCCGGCTACTACCTTGGAGTCTGTTTTGATGATGCAGGTGGTGACTCCGAGGGCCCTTAGCTTGCGGAGGCCGAGGATGACTGCTTCGTATTCTGCTATATTATTTGTGCATCTGTCGAATTCCAGATTGAAGCTGAGTCGTGCTGCATATCTGTGCTTGACCCCGACTGGTGAGGTTATGACTGCAGCGACGCCTGCCCCCGCATGGCACCATGCGCCGTCGCAATGGATCATCCAAGTCTTCTCTGCGGACGGATCCGGCTGTGTTGTTGGCCCAGTCCAGTCGACGACGAAGTCTGCCAGGACTTGAGACTTAATAGCTGTCTTGGGCTCGAAGCAGATGTGGTAGCCGGAGAGTTCGGCCGCCCACTTGGCAATCCTCACCGACGCCTCCGGGTTTTTGAATAATTCGCCGAGCCCCCTGTTTGAGGTGACTCGGACCTTGAATGCTTCGAAGTAATGGCGCAGTTTGCGCGACGACATGACGACTGCGTAGGCAATCTTCTCCAGCTCTGTCATGTTGCACTTGGACGGTGTCAGCACTTCAGAGACATAATACACGGGGCACTACCGGAGCACGCCCTCGACAGTCTGCTCCTGCACTAGGGCCGCGCTGACCGCATGTGGCGAGGCCGCGACGTAGAGCAGCAAGGGGAGCGAGGGGTCGGGGCTGGTAAGGACGGCCAACTCTGTCAGGTACTGCTTTAATGAGGCGAAGGCCGCCGCCTGCTCTGGTCCCCAAGCGAAGTCTTTTGCACCACGGAGTGTCTTGAGGAAGGGGAGACTTCGCTCGGCGGACCTGGATATGAATCTGTTGAGAGCGGCCAATCTGCCTGTCAGGCGCTGGACGTCCCTGACGGACTGCGGAGGCGTCATGTCCAAGATAGCCTGAATCTTGGTTGGGTTGGCCTCGATGCCGCGGTGTGATACCAGGTAGCCCAATATTTTGCCCTGGCGAACGCCGAAGACACACTTTTCCGGGTTTAGGCGGAGTTGTGCGTCCCGCATGTTCACGAATGTTTCGGCGAGGTCGGCGAGGTGGTCCTCCTTGCTCTTGCTGGCGACGACAATGTCGTCTACATATGTGAATATATTTCTGCCAACCTGCCCCTCGAGCACTGTTTTAGTAAGCCTGGAGAAGGTGGACCCGGCGTTCTTGAGTCCCTCCGGCATTCTGATGAAGCAATATGTGCCGAAGGGTGTTATGAAGCTGGTGCTAGCCTTGTCTTCTTCCTTCATGTATATCTGGTGGTAACCGGAGAAGCAATCGAGGAGGGACATGACCTCGCATCTGGCCGCGCTATCGACTATTTTGTCGATCCGTGGCAACGGGAAATTGTCCTTTGGGCAGGCTTTATTGAGACTGGTGAAGTCGATGCACATTCGCCACTTCCCGCTCTTTTTCTGCACCATTACGACATTGGAGAGCCATGTGGGGTAAGCCACCGGCTCGATGAATTTGGCCTCCAGGAGGCGGTGCACCTCTGCCTTGGCGGCCTCCGTCTTTTCGTCGGACATCTTGCGAAGCCGCTGCTTTTTTGGCCGTACCGAAGGGTCGATTCCCAGACTATGCTCAATTATTGAACGGCTGACCCCGACCAGATCGAGGGCCGACCAGGCGAAGACATCTTTGTTCTTGGACAGGCAGCAGAGGAGCTTTTCTTCTTCATGCGAAGTAAGGTCTTCGCTGATAATGACTGTCTGCCTGGGCGTGGCCTGGTCGAGGGGGACAGTCTTGGTCCCGTCGTGGCTCTGCAGCTGCGCCTTGTCATGTTGCTTATTGGTTGGGCTGACAGGCGCGGGGGCTTCGCGTTGGGCCATGAGGCAGTGCACGTTTCTTTGACCGGGCACGAAGTCCCGCTCTATGTTACGCGCAGCCTGTTGATTGCCGAAGACTGTGATAACGCCTAACGGACCTGGTATCTTCATACATAGGTACAGTCCGTGAATGGCTGCTTCGAACTTATTGATGGAGCCCCGGCCCATGATGGCGTTGTAAGGGTATACCATATCCACAATGTCAAAGGTTATTTGCTCGCTTCGGGCATTGGGTGCTACACCGAAGGAGAGAGGCAGCTCTATTTTGCCGACGGGGAAGGTGCCTTTGCCACCGAAGCCATACAATGGGTTGTCCGAAGGCTTAAGCAGGCTGTGGCTTATGCCCATGCGATCGAAGGCGTGGAGGAAGATGATGTCCGCCTGGCTACCGTTGTCAACGAGGACCTTGTGTAGGTCCCAGCCTGCCACGCTGCAATTGATAACCATGGCATCGCAGTGGGGGGCGCTGCGCAAGTCGACGTCCCGTGCGTCGAAGGTTAGCGGTATGTGGGACCACTTTGTCTGCACAACTGGGCCCGTGACGGCGACATGGTTGATGCTGCGGTAGTGGTCCCGCTTCTGCCGCTTGGTGTCGAAGTCGGTGCTGGACCCCCCAGTTATCATGTGGATGACTCCGCGATATGGTTGATCGGCGAAGTCTTCTTGCTTTGGGGCATGGGGGATGTTTTGGTGTTGCTGGTGTGGTGGTGGGGGTGGAGGAGGTACGATTTGTACTTCCTGATGGTGTTGGTAAGCGTGGTGCGGTGGATGCGGGGCAGGAGCGTGGATATATGGCGGAGGGGGTTGCTGGTAATTGTGCGCGACAATTCTGGGGTTGTCGGCTGGCTGCGCCCGTGCCATTCTGTCTCTGGTAGCCTTCGTTTCGGGGCAGTCTTTGGTGTGGTGGGCGCAGTCTTCGCCATGGAAGAGGCAGTAGAATCGGCGCGGCGGCTGCGCACGCCCTCGGCCCCTGCCACGAGTGCCGTTTCCGCGGCCCTGGGGGGGATAGTCCTGGCGACGAGGGGGGTCGGCAGCGGGGTGCTGGTTGGCGATGTTGTGCACCTGCTGCTGATTGCGGCCGTCTCGACCGGAGTCTGGCTGCGGAGTCCTTGTCCACGTGCGGCTGGACTGTGGAGCATCTTTTGGCTTCCGCTGGGACTCAATCTTGCGTTGGTGGAGCTCTTCGGATCTGGCGTACTTTTCAAACAGCTGGTATAACTCTTGGAGGTTCTTTGGCGGATCTCTGATGCAGTGGCTGTAAAGGACGCCGGCGCGAAGACCACTGATAGCATAGTGGATGGCAATCTGGTCATCGACTGAGGGTAGCTGCGACTTGAGTGTCAG
Organism: Zea luxurians; assembly: GCA_029449295.1. Taxonomy (NCBI): domain Eukaryota; kingdom Viridiplantae; phylum Streptophyta; class Magnoliopsida; order Poales; family Poaceae; genus Zea; species Zea luxurians. The sequence continues at coordinate 8,833,018 of JAOPSE010000035.1, forward strand.
GAATTTGCGGTAATACTCCCTCAGGGTCTCCTTTTCTAGCTGCTTGCAGAGCGAGAGTTCGGCCAGAGCGTCGGTGTCTGGGCGGTACCCTTGGAAGTTGAGCAGGAACTTGTCCCGGAGACTTCTCCAGGAATCGATGGACAGCGGAGGCAACCTGGTGAACCAGGTGAGTGCGGGGCCCTCGAGGGCGATGATGAAAGACTTCGCCATTGTGGCGTCGTCCCCCCGGACGATGCGACGGCGACCTGGTAACTCATTATGTATTGAGCCGGGTCGCTGCTGCCGTTGTACTTGGGATAGGTCCCTGCCCGGAAGTTAGCTGGCCACGGCGTCACTTGTAGGTGAGGCGCCAGGGGACTTCGCTCATCGAGATAGTTGACCCCTTGGAATGGCGCGGCGTGCGGGAAGGTGTGGTCGCGTTGAGGGAAACGCGGGTCCTCCGGCTTCGCGCGGTGTTGCAGGGGTGGCCCATGCTGCAGGCCGGAGTGGCCTTCGCGCGTGTCGTCGTCGTGTGCGCGCTGCTGGAGGGGTGACTCGTGCTGCAGGCCGAGGTGGCCTTCGCGCTGCATCAGCACAATCTCCCGCTCGAGTTCCTGGGCCTTGTGCTCTTCGTCGCGTATCATTTGCCGCACTTTGGCTAGTGCGGACACGCGTTGGCGCTTGGCCTCCAGTATCTCCTTCTGCATCTGGAGATTGCGGGTCTTGAGGCGCAGGGCGCGCAGCTGTAGCTGTTCTTCTGCCGAGACGCCGAGGACCTCACCGTCCTCGGCGAGGTCCGCGCCCACTGGTGGTGCGAAGCCTGAGGGTGGCTGCGGTTGTCCCTCAGGGTCGCAGGTGCGGAGGGTGTCGTCTTCAGTGGTCTCTTGGTGGGTGGATTGGGTGAGGGCGAGGGCCTTGCCCTTTCTTGCGGCGAGCAGTGCTGCCTTCGCAGCCTCGTCAGCCTTCGGGTTAGCTCTCTTGGGTGCCATCGCGGGTGGTTTTTCTCGTAGCACGAACGGTGGGCGCCAAATGTTGGAACTTGCTCTCAACTGCAAGGGGAACCAACACAGGTGAACGGTGATGACAACAGGGCACTCGCGCTAGATGGCAAAAGCTCTGTTAATCTGGCCTCTCACTGGCACTGTACAGGGGTATTTATAGGTACCTGAGCGCGCAGCACCTCGAGCTAAGGACGCATGTGCCCTCAGGCACCTAGGTTATCCCAAGAATATTCCCATAAAGCGGGGTTACAGACCGTAATTACAGGAATGCTTTTACACATAGGCCCGTAACACAGGGCGGCCAAGCGGGGCCCGTTACGACGGGCCGGATTGCACGTGGGCCTCCGAGCTGGGCGAGGCCGCGCCGTGGGATGCCCTTCGTCGCCAGTCTGCGCCTGGAACGGAAGGAGCGAAGGGTGTCCCCGCCTGTTTTGTTTCTGTCAGTTCAGCTGCTGCAGCGAAGGCTTCGAGCGAAGGGTGGCGCCTTTGCCTTCGCCCCAACAGCCACCTAACAAACACTAACGTAGTGTTTATTCCAGGCAAGCCCTGGTGCATGCAACCCCTTCCTTATGTTTTTAAATGATTTTTACACACTTTAAGTCTAGCGAAATGTGCATTAGGTTTATAGGAGTTGCTTGCAAACTCTTTGATGCATTGGCTACCTTGAAATCCATTCCTTTTATAGATACTTCTGGTGAAGTATCAAATATGATTTACAAAATTGCTTAGCCTTGCCTAGAGGTAAATCTTGTGGATCGAGGTTGTCCTTTGCGTTAATGCCTAGCTCAGGGGTTATCCTGAGGAAGGATGGCTTTTGCCTGCAAGTATATTTTCATTGGGAGCAATGGTGGGATCTTACTGCAAAGTTCCCTATAATGCTCTTTTCATCCTAAGGAACACAAACAATCCTAAGGATAGAAGTACTTAAAACGAGACTTGGGCTAGGAACATGTGATGTTCTACCCAGGTTGATTAAGGATTATAGCGAATGTAGGCTTGATGATTGAGGACCTTTTAACTGGTCATATGCCTCGTCATGGGTAAGCTTTGCCTCGGGTAGACTAATACCAGAATAAGACAACACGTAATGGGAGTAGAGAGATGGCAAGAGTAGCGTGTACCCTCCGTGGCAAGAGGCTGGACAGTGGTGTATCTGTGCTCTCGGTTGGCGTGAACCTGATCTGGTCTTAAGAACCCTGGTGGCGAGTTGACATATGCAAGGGTTAAGTGCTACATATGTCGTGTGATTGGAGATCCCCAGCTGGGTATTAATCGATTCGGATCACCGTAACTTCTCGGACATGAAGCCTTGGTCACTGCCCTGCAATCTAAGTCATGGATGGAATCATAATGAGCAAAAAATCATGTTGTATTGATTAATGTGATGATGAAATTAGACTAGATGCAAACAAGGTCTATTAATACTTAATCTAGCATTAAAATGTTGAAAGTAAGGACTCATTTTAGTAAGCTTTTCTGCAAATATTTTAAGTAGTTTCTTGCTAAAAGCCTTTCCTTGATTCCCAAATCCAGCATACCCTTGAGAGTCTTTTCTTCAGTTGGGTAAGTCTTGCTGAGTACTTGTGTACTTAGGGTTTTACCCATTGTTGCTGTAGGTCACGAGTCACTTTGATTGTGGTTGGTGCTATGTGCCGGTGGGCTCGACCTTCTTATAAGTCTAAGTAACTCTTCTATACTTCTTATTGAGGATGGTCAATTGAGCTAGCATATATATTCCAAACTTATAAATAATTTATAATATTTCAAAGTTTGTTTCTTTGAATCACTTTTGTAATCACTCTGATTAATATAATGTAAACTTGATGTAACTTGTAGAATTTGGTAATAAGATTTCCGCTGCAAAAAATGTTGGTGTGTGATTAGTGTTTACTTAATCTTGCGATCTTGGTTGTAAGTGGTTTATCCAGGGTTCTTGGGACACTCGGACGGAACCTGTTAAGTTATCCGGTGCACATGCATAGCCGTCTGAGGTCTTTGAGACAAGCACAGGTGCATGTGGGCCCAATAACTTGGGAGGTTCTACCACACCTTTGGGGTCGCCTCGAATGAAGTTCTCATCAGAGGAGTAGGCACCTACCTTTGCAAAGCTGTTTTTCAAATTTTTTACGCAATCCAAGGATTTTTCGAAGCATCTTTCCTTGGATTCGTGAAGCTCCTCAATATTTTTCTCTAGCCTAGCTTGTGTCCATTCACTGATTTCTTTGCTATCTTTCGCAACTGCATAGTTTTCTTTGGCTTCGACCAGTTGTTTCCGAAGGTCTTCAACCTCGGCTTTTTGGGCTTCGGCCTTAGCATTGTACTTAGCTTCGTCTTCTTTTATTTTACTCACCAATGCAATTAAAATTTTGTCTTTCTCTAGACCTTCGATTCTCAGTTCAATTACCTCTGAGCGAAGGTTGCTTAGAGCTATTGTACAGCTCTCATCTTCGACGCTTTTTTGTGCCCTCAAGGCTTTGCTAAGAATCAAGCCCTGCAAATAAAAACAAATAATTGAGTATGACAATGAAATACTTCATTTTCCAACTTTAAAATTAACATCTGTACCTTTATACTATTGTAAGCAAGGCTATCAGCGAGATCATCCTTCGACATAGCCGAGAGGCCTTCCTCAAGCTTCGGAAATCCCATACTTTTAGCTATCTCCTGGCAAACGGATATTTCTTTGTTATCCGGGAGACAGTATAGGAAGTCATCTTCGTCAGTGCCATTAAACACTAAGGCCCCCTTCGGATATTTTAACCTCTGGGCGTAGTGTCTGGCTTCTAAGATTTCTTCTTTGGACAATTTTTTTCCCCGAAGCCTGTCGAATAATGTAATCAACATCTTCGGACAAAGCATCGAGGGCAGGAGATTTTGCTTCTTCTATTATACCTTGCTCTGCCACCATGCCGGTATATAAAGTTTGTTGCTCAGTTTTATCCTTAGGCGCGACAACCTTCATCTCAATGGGCACTGAAGGCCAAGCTTCGGCTCCAGCCTGGACTTTGATAGCTTCGGTAGCTTTCTTGGTAGGAGCAGGGCTCAAGGCCTTTGTGGTCTCCATGACAGCGTCTAACACGCTGGCCATCCTCCTTCTCTTGGGAGTTGCGGCAGGAGCCTTTTGCACTTTTAGCAATTCTGCCTTTGCTGGTGGGCTCAGAATTTCTAGCATTTTCACTGTTTTTTCCAATTTTGATTCTTCGGTCGCATCATCTCTGGCTGGCTCGACCGTAGGTACCTTCGGCACTACAATCGATTCTTCAGCGCTCTGCATAATGGGAATAGCTTGTTTTTCTTTGGCAACTGAAGAGGCCCCTTCGCCAAATTTAGGCACTATTCTATATATTGCGGCCGGTGGGTCAGAACCTTCATTTTCTTGCCCTTCAGCACATTGGTGGCTGCCAAAGCGGCAATTTTCCTCTTCTTTCCTTTCAAGGGGTAGATATAGTAAGGGTATACGAAGCCAATTGCATCAAACACCCTGTTCAATCTCTTCTTGCCCCGACCCCTGAAGGCAGCGGACAAGGCATCATCTTCGGCCTTGGAATATGTCCCAAGCAGCTCGTCGCTGGTAGCTTCAATACATTTCAACCAGTCATCATTTGGTTCATCAAACTTCTCTCTAAATCTGAAAGTATATTTCAATCGAACTAGGCCACCTTCACTAGATTCAGTAGAAGTCTCCTTCGGCATATCCCAGCTCTCCACAAGTGGCCACACTCTATAAGCTATGTGCTCTTGAACTATATCTCTTGTGCCAATGAAGGCGCAAACACTACTAAAGGCCTTCTAGCATGCTTCGACGTCACTTTCAATAGTGACCTTCTGCCTTCAAAGGCCGAAGCAAGACCAGATGGGGCGTTGGATAATTTCCTTGATGTCTTCTCTTTTAATCAGATCATTTTTAACATAAAACCACTCCTCCATCCAGGCCCCGGGCCACCCTTTCCGGTATGTTGACACCGGGTAACTTGCATTAGAGCGGGCAATGAACCCGTAGCAACCGAAGTTGTTGTGGTATTGTTCTTTGCCAATAGCCTTCGTCTCGTATAATAGCTCGTGCATATTGCAGATGCACTTCACGCTCGGCTCCAGCCCCTGGCTTCTTATAGCCCAGACAAACATCCCCATCCTAATTATAGCTTCAGGGGTAATCTAATGAAGAAAGATCGGGAATATCTTTAATACCTCAACCACAAATTTGCTCAGTGGGAACCGAAGGCCTACCTTCAGGATGCTTCGTTAAATAACAACTTCATTTTCCTCAGGAGCAGAGGCAGTGCTGTCTCCTCCAACCCTCACAATAGACATATCACGAAAATACCTCCCTCCCATGGCGTCAATATGACTTTGTTTAATGCTCAATTTCCCGAAGATGGTATGGCTTGGCCCCCAGGGTCGATCCTCAGAATCTTCATCTCCACTCTCCACATCATAACTATAACTGTCATCAGAATCTTCAGACAAACCCTCCATTATCTCCTTAGTAATTTTCTCTGTATTTGTTTTTGCCATAGACTCATAAAACCCAGCGATAAAAGGATCCACAACTTTTTTTTCTTCATACAGCTTCTTCTCCTCAGTTATCTTCTTCTCCTCAGTCATCTTCTTCTCCTCAGACATGGGGCAAACACGTCTTTAAACCGAAGCTCGAAAAGCTCAAAAATCAGGCGAGAGCTAATGAGCAAGAGCTAAAAATTTGAGAAAATAACGCAAACAGCAGAAATGGCGTATCAAATGGTGCCGCTGTGGGTTCATATTTATACGCCTAGCACTTAGCAACTTGGTAGGCCCCGTTTGTCATTGACTTTCGCTATTCTAGTGAAGGGAAGGTGTTTTTTGGACCTTCTACTTAAGGCCTTCATTCACCTTGCAGTCTGAATTTATTGTTATAACAAATTAATACTGCGAGGGGCTACCGTTGGGGGCCTTCGTCTTCTGAAGGTCCTCAAAAACACAACTAACATGTTTTCCAAGTATAATACATTCACAGGGACCTTCGGCATCGGAATGAAGCTGTACACGATATGAAAAGCATGGTCTAGGAGAAGGTTGAACCAGTTCCGAAGCTACGCGTAGAGAAGCTTCGGCTTAACGGTGGAAAATGAAACCGACTTAAAGAGGAAAAGGCTATCTAGCCCTCGATAGATTGTCCTTAAGTCAATAGCAAACATAAAGGGCATGGATGTAATTTTATACAGGCTGCGTCCTGTGCCTATAAATAGATGAACAGTAACACCATACTATTCACGCTGACTTGTATTCGCTCGCACGTCACACCTGAATTTTCGCCTTCTGTCAAGTCAAAGGTATAAATGTAATTCGATATTGTTCATGTTCATTCATGATGATATAATAAAGATATACTAATTATGTCATATGTTTATTCATGTTATTTCCTATGTTTCATATGCTTTTACTTCCATTATTATATACTATGATGATGAAGGTACGTCCTTCATATCCTTCGTTTGAAGATCATTATATCCTAAGGGAGATAATGTTTCGAAGGACGAAGGACTTTAACCACTAATGTTTTGTGTTGCCTTGTTCTCAACTCATAGAATTTGAGAACAAGTCCCCAACAAAGCCCAATACAAGCGATAAAATTTCGTCCATTCTAACATTGTGGCGATATATGTATCAACATTCAAGTGTGAAATACAAGTGGTAACAAGTCCCAACATTAAAAATAAAGACTATGGCCACTAAGGGTCATTGGAGTTGTGGCCACTATCATCAGATGTGAATAAGTTTGTAGTTGGATCGTCCTACAATAAAGAACAAAGTTCACAATTAGAGAACTAAATATCTAACAAATTCAGATGTTACCCTTTACCTCTCTCTAGTCTATCTCTCTCTTTTTCTTTTGAATAGATGTAGCTTAACTAGTGAGGGACTTATTATTTTTTTGTCAAAACTTATGTGAGTCATGAATTGTTGCATCATGCTGAGCCCAAAATACTCTTTGAATTGATTGCACATGTTTGATTTGAATTTAAACTTGGTTTGACTTTGAAATGTGTCGGGGACCATAATTAGGGGTACCCTCAAGACGCCTAATTCTCAGCTGGTAACCCCCATCAGCATAAAGCTGCAGAGGCCTGATGGGTTTGATTAAGTCAGGGATCAGTCCATACGAGCGACTCGATCACGCCTCGCCCGAGCCTAGCCTCGGGCAAGGGCAGCCGACCCTGAGGTGTTTCCGTCTCGCCCGAGGCCCCCTTTTTACGGCAGACGCATCTCCGGCTCGCCCGAGGCCTTGCCTTCGTTAAGAAGCAACCCTGACTAAATCACCGCGCTGACCGACCGAGTCGCAGGGGCATTTAACGCAAAGAGTGAGACTGACAGGCAGCCAGGCCTTGCCAAAGGCGCCATAGGAAGCTCCGCCCGACCCAGGGCTCGGACTCGGGCTAAGGCCCCGGAAGACGGCGAACTCCGCTCCGCCCGATCCAGGGCTCGGACTCGGGCTAAGACCCCGGAAGACGGCGAACTCCGCTCCGCCCGACCCAGGGCTCGGACTCGGGCTAAGACACCAGAAGACGGCGAACTCCGCTCCGCCCGACCCAGGGCTCAGACTCGGGCTAAGGCCCCGGAAGACGGCGAACTCCGCCCCGCCCGACCCAGGGCTCGGACTCGGGCTAAGGCCCCGGAAGACGGCGAACTCCGCTCCGCCCGATCCAGGGCTCGGACTCGGGCTAAGACCCCGGAAGACGGCGAACTCCGCTCCGCCTGACCCAGGGCTCGGACTCGGGCTAAGGCCCCGGAAGACGGCGAACTCCGCCCCGCCCGACCTAGGGCTCGGACTCGGGCTAAGGCCCCGGAAGACGACGAACTCCGCTTCGCCCGACCCAGGGCTCGGACTCCGCCCCGGCCTCTGCCGAACGACCTCCGCCTCGCCCGACCCAGGAGCTCGGACTCGGCCTCGGCCATGCAGGACAGACTCGACCTCGGCTTCGGAGGGGCCTCCACGTCGCCCGACCTAGGGCACAAGTCCGCCACGTCAACAGGAAGCGCCATCATCGCCCTACCCCGAGCCGACTTGGGCCGCAGAGAACAAGACCGACGTCCCATCTGGCTAGCTCCGCCAGATAGGCAATGATGGCGCCCCGCTAGACCCATGACGACGGCGGCTCTCAGCTCCCTTACGAAAGCAGGGGGACGTCAGCAAGGGCCCAACCACTTCGACAGCTGTCCCTCCGCCAGGCTCCGTTACTCCTCCGACAGCCACGGCACCACACCAGCTGGGTGCCAAGTTCTCTCCGGCTGCCACATTGGCATGTACCCAGGGCGCTAGCTCTCCCCCGCTAGACACCTAGCACTCTGCTGCATCCCCATTGTACACCTGGATCCTCTCCTTGCGCCTATAAAAGGAAGGACCAGGGCCTTCTTAGAGAAGGTTGGCCCCGCGGGAACGAGGGCAGGGGCAGGCGCTCTCTTGGGGCCGCTCGCTCCCCTCACCCGCGTGGACGCTTGTAACCCCCTACTGCAAGCGCACCCGACCTAGGCGCGGGACGAACACGAAGGCCGCGGGATCTCCGCCTCCCTCATCACGACCCGGCTCTGGCCACCTCGCTCTCCCCCCTTCGCGCTCGCCCACGCGCTCGACCCATCTGGGCTGGGGCACGCGGCACACTCACTCGTCGGCTCAGGGACCCCCCGGTCTCGTAACGCCGACAGTTGGCGCGCCAGGTAGGGGCCTGCTGCGTGTTGACGAGCAGTTTCCCGTCAAGCTCCAGATGGGCAGTCTCCAACGACCTCTCCAACCCGGGACGGTGCTCCATTTCGGGAGCCTCGAGTTCATGTCTTTCGACGGTGGCTACGACATGATACTCCTTCCACCGCCGCGCGGCAGCGACAATGGCGGCCGACAGCCCGCCCGCCGGCGGCGGAATCGACGACGTCTTTCCCGCGTGGGGGAAGAACGACATTCGAGCTCGCCCCAACCTCTCCCTCACCATCGGAGGAGGAGGCGGGGCAACCAGGGCCGAGCGGGAGGCTGCGCTCCGTCGACTGTCGAGCGAATCGACATCCCCAGTGCCCCAACGGAGGACGCGTCGGGCGTCACCCTCGCGTTTGAGGCGAAGGCGAGCGCCGTCCCCCCGCAACACGCCGACTCCGAGCAAGTGGACGACGCCAGCACGCTCACGGAGGGCCTGCAAGACGTCGCCCTCGTACCCAAGACGACGGCGCGATCAGCCCCCGATGTGACTTCGTCGCTCCTCGTCGACAAAAAGGTACCGACTGATCCCCATCCTTCGTCATTTCGACTCGACCTCAACCCGCCTAGCGACCTCGCTCTGGCGGGCACTCACGTTGAGGCGAGTGCAACCCCTTTTGAGTTGCGTGTGCGGTCGCCTTGGGACCGACTGACGGGCGTCTCGACCTACGGGCCCTATGGGTCCGAGGAAGATGACGACCCCAGCATCTGCTGGGATTTCTCCGGATCTGGCAACCCCAGCGCCATGCGGGACTTCATGACCGCGTGCAACTACTGCCTCTCCGACTGTTCCGACGGCAGCCGTAGCCTTGACGACAAGGACTGCGGCCCGAGCCGCGAATGTTTCCACGTCGAGCTAGGGGATCCCTCCCGAGGCAGCCGTCTCGGCATGCCGGAGGATGGTGATCTCCCTAGGCCAGTGCCTTGCGCCGACATCCCGCGGGAGCTAGCTGTGGTCCCCGTTCCGGCGGGGGGTCACGACCCACAGCTCGAGCAAGTCCGCGGGGCGCAGGCCGGGCTCGACGAGGGGGCAGGAGCGCTCGAGTCGATCCGCCGGGACGTCGGGCAGGTATGGGCGAGCCAGCCCCCGGCCGGAGAAATACGTCACCTGCCCCAGGGTCTCCAGCACCGCATCGCCAACGATGCCAGGGACAGGCCGCCACCCGCATCCGGCGGAACCGGTCAGGACCTGGCAGCCGCGGCGATGCTCCTCCGCACGATGCCGGAGTCATCAACCACCGACGGTCGGCGAATCCAGGGAGAGCTCAAGCATCTCCTGGAAGGCGCTGCAGCCCGGCGGGCCGAGAGCTCTGCCTCCCGAAGGTAGGGGTACCCCTCGGAACCTCGTGCCGCGACTTCCCGACTCATGCAGGAAGCCTCGGTCTACACCGGGCGCACGCGCAACACCGCGCCTGCGGCCCCGGGCCACCTCGGCGACGAGCACCCTCATCGCGACCGTTGGGCACGCCTCGACTTTCTCCGCGCAAACGCCGACGTCTTTGCGTGGAGTCCCTCGGACATGCCCGGCATACCGAGGGATGTCGCCGAGCACTCGCTGGATATTCGGGCCGGAGCCCGACCGGTCAGACAGCCTCTGCGCCGATTCGACGAGAAAAGGCGCAGGGTGATAGGCGAGGAGATCCACAAGCTGATGGCAGCAGGGTTCATCAAAGAGGTGTTCCATCCCGAATGGCTTGCCAACCCTGTGCTTGTGAGGAAGAAAGGGGGGAAATGGCGGATGTGTGTAGACTACACTGGTCTCAACAAAGCATGTCCGAAGGTTCCCTATCCTCTACCTCGCATCGATCAAATCGTGGATTCCACTGCTGGGTGCGAAACCCAGTCATTCCTCGATGCCTACTCAGGGTATCATCAAATCAAGATGAAAGAGTCCGACCAGCTCGCGACTTCTTTCATCACGCCCTTCGGCATGTACTGTTATGTCACCATGCCGTTCTGTTTGAGGAACGCGGGTGCAACGTACCAGCGGTGCATGAACCATGTGTTCGGCGAACACATTGGTCGCACGGTCGAGGCCTACGTCGATGACATCGTAGTCAAGACAAGGAAAGCCTCCGACCTTCTCTCCGACCTTGAAGTGACATTCCGGTGTCTCAAGGCAAAGGGCGTCAAGCTCAATCACGAGAAGTGCGTCTTCGGGGTGCCTCGAGGCATGCTCCTGGGATTCATCGTCTCCGAGCGGGGCATCGAAGCCAACCCGGAGAAGATCGCAGCCATCACCAGCATGGGGCCCATCAAGGACTTAAAAGGCGTACAGAGGGTCATGGGATGTCTCGCGGCTTTGAGCCGTTTCGTCTCGCACCTCGGCGAAAGAGGCCTGCCCCTGTACCGTCTCTTAAGGAAGGCCGAGTGCTTCACTTGGACACCCGAGGCCGAGGAAGCTCTCGGGAACCTGAAGGCGCTCCTCACCCAGGCGCCCGTCTTGGTACCCCCAGCTGACGGAGAAGCCCTCTTGGTCTACGTCGCCGCTACCACTCAGGTGGTTAGCGCCGCGATCGTGGTCGAAAGGCAAGAAGAGGGGCATGCATTGCCCATTCAGAGGCCAGTTTACTTCATCAGCGAGGTGCTGTCCGAAACCAAGATCCGCTACCCACAAGTTCAGAAGCTGCTGTATGTAGTGATCCCGACGAGGCGAAAGTTGCGGCATTACTTCGAGTCTCATCCGGTAACTGTGGTGTCATCCTTCCCCCTGGGGGAGATCATCCAGTGCCGAGAGGCCTCGGGACGAATCGCGAAGTGGGCGGTGGAAATCATGGGCGAGACAATCTCGTTCGCCCCTCGGAAGGCCATCAAGTCCCAGGTACTGGCAGACTTCATAGCCGAATGGGTCGACACACAGTTGCCGACGGTTCCGATCCAACCGGAGCTCTGGACCATGTTTTTCGACGGGTCGCTGATGAAGACGGGAGCCGGCGCAGGCCTGCTCTTCGTCTCGCCCCTCGGGAAACACCTGCGCTACGTGCTACGCCTCCATTTCCCGGCGTCCAACAATGTGGCTGAGTACGAAGCTCTGATCAACGGGTTGCGAATCGCCATCGAGCTAGGGGTCCGACGCCTCGACGCTCGCGGCGACTCGCAGCTCGTCATCGACCAAGTCATGAAGAACTCCCACTGCCGCGACCCGAAGATGGAGGCCTACTGTGATGAGGTTCGACGCCTGGAAGACAAGTTCTACGGGCTTGAGCTTAACCACATCGCCCGGCGCTACAACGAGACTGCGGACGAGCTGGCAAAGATAGCCTCGGGGCGAACGACGGTTCCCCCAGACGTCTTCTCCCGGGATCTGCACCAACCCTCGGTCAAGGTCAGCGACGCGCCCGAGCCTGAGGCGCCCTTGGCCCCGTCCGAGGGGACCTCGGTCCAGCACGAGCCATCCCCGGCTCAACCCGAGGGACCCTCGGCCCACGAGGATGAGGCGCTGCGCATCGAAGAGGAGCGGAGCGGGGTCACGCCTGATCGAGATTGGCAGGCCCCGTACCTGCAATATCTCCACCGAGGAGAGCTACCCCTCGACCAGGCCGAGGCACGGCGGGTAGCGCGACGCGCCAAGTCGTTCGTCTTGCTGGGCGATGAGAAGGAGCTTTACCACCGCAGCCCCTCGGGCATCCTCCAGCGGTGCATCTCCATCGCCGAAGGTCAGGAACTCCTGCAAGAGATATACTCGGGGGCTTGCGGCCATCACGCCGCGCCTCGAGCCCTTGTCGGGAACGCTTTCCGGCAAGGCTTCTACTGGCCGACTGCGGTGGCTGACGCCACTAGAATTGTCCGCACCTGCGAAGGGTGCCAATTCTATGCGAAGCAGACCCACCTGCCCGCTCAGGCTCTGCAGACGATACCCATCACCTGGCCCTTCGCTGTGTGGGGTCTGGACCTCGTCGGCCCTCTGCAGAAGGCGCCCGGGGGCTACACGCACCTGCTGGTCGCCGTCGACAAATTCTCCAAGTGGATCGAGGTCCGACCCCTGAACAGCATCAGGTCCGAGCAGGCGGTGGCGTTCTTCACCAACATCATCCATCGCTTCGGGGTCCCGAACTCCATCATCACCGACAACGGCACCCAGTTCACCGGCAAAAAATTCTTGTATTTTTGCGAGGACCACAACATCCGGGTGGACTGGGCTGCCGTAGCTCATCCCATGTCGAATGGGCAAGTAGAGCGTGCCAACGGCATGATTCTACAAGGGCTCAAGCCTCGGATTTACAATGACCTCAACAGGTTCGGCAAGCGATGGATGAAGGAACTCCCCTCGGTGGTCTGGAGCCTGAGGACGACGCCGAGCCGAGCCACGGGTTTCACGCCGTTCTTCCTGGTCTACGGGGCCGAGGCCGTCTTGCCCACGGACCTGGAATACGGCTCCCCGAGGACGAGAGCCTACAACGATCAAAGCAACCAAGCTAGCCGAGAGGACTCGCTGGACCAGCTGGAAGAGGCTCGGGACAGGGCCTTACTACACTCGGCGCGGTATCAGCAGTCCCTGCGACGCTACCACGCCCGAGGGGTCCGACCCCGAGACCTCCAGGTGGGCGACCTGGTGCTTCGGCTGCGGCAAGACGCCCGAGGGAGGCACAAGCTCACGCCCCCCTGGGAGGGGCCATTCGTCATCGCCAAAGTTCTGAAGCCCGGAACGTACAAGCTGGCTAACAGTCAAGGCGAGGTCTACGGCAACGCTTGGAACATCCAACAGCTACGTCGCTTCTACCCTTAAGATGTTTCCAAGTTGTTCATATACCTCGCACCCACGCAAAGTTTAGTCAACAAGGAAGGGTCGGCCTCGCCTCGGCAAAGCCCGACCCTCCCTCGGGGGCTAAAAGGGGGGGAACCCCCTCTGCGTCAAAACTTTCCTCGAAAAAAAAATCTCTTTTACCAGAATATCTTTCGTGCTTTTTGACTACTTCGAAAAGTGGGTCCTGGAAACGACGGGGTACACGTAAGCAGTCAAGGCTGACCGGGCCGAGGGACTCCTACGCCTCCGGGATACGGATACCTCACTCGTCACCTTCTGCGATAAGTAACTCGCGTTCGGATAAGGTGGCTCCGCGGATCGAACAAGTCTCTACGTTCGGAAGCCCTTCTGTCGAAGCGATTCTTTGAGTCTTCTCGACCGAGTCGGTGATAGGGCCTCATGGACGAGTGAAAGTGCGCGTAAGCGGCAAGGCCGACCGAGCCGAGGGACTCCCACGCCTCCGGGATACGGATACCTCACTCCTCACCTTCCGCGAGAAGCAACTTTCGCTCGCACAAACATCCCTGTTACCGACAAAAAGTCCAGATACTCGAAATAAGAGGAAGAGAGACGCAGCTTTAACACGCAACAAGGGTGTGTGTTCTGGCCTCGACGGCCGCACAAAGCACACACTACAAGACAATCTGATCCTGCAGGCTCGGGTCTTGACGCTGGAAGGGGGCAGCAACACCCTCGGCATCGACGGCACCTTCGGCGAGGCCCGACCCAGCCTCGGACGGCTGTCTCTGCTCCGAAGGCGACGTCATCACCACGCCCGGGCAATCGCTGCCAGGGACTTCTCCGAGAACCCGGCCCGAGCAGGCGGCTCAGCCGGTCACCCCTGGGGCCTCGGCCAACCATCTTCCGAGGGCGCCAGCCCGGTCCGAAGCCTCGGCTGATCAACTCCGACGTCGATCCAGTCAACGAACAACCTGGCTAGGTTCCGGCCAACCAGGTTTTATTTTCGAGCCAACTCCGCCTCTGCTCATGCTGATATCGCTACCCCTGGCCTCGGCTCGACGAAGAGCGACCGAGGGGTCTCTTTAACCAAGCTAGAGGAGCCTCGGACAGCAGGGCCGACCGAGCCGAGGGACTCCTACGCCTCCGGGATACGGATACCTCACTCGTCACCTTGACGCGGGGCGACTCATGCTTGGTGAAGCGGTTCAGACAAACAACAGGCGAGTCTTAGTGCTCAAAAAGGAGGAAAAAACACGGCTCCGCGCCGAAGTCACATACATGTTCAGGCCCTGAAAGCCGAAATGAACAAAAAACCCGGCACTCGAGGCGCCATCACAAACGGAACTCCGGTTCCGTCTCCACGGGTATGGACGACCTCCCCGCCCTGGGAAGCCCATGGAGCGACAAGCTCTGGGCGAATCACCAGCAAAACGCAGGATGCCCCTAAGCACCCCGGCAGATCCTCGCAGCCGTCCTCGCCGCGAATGCGAGGAGGAAGACGAAATGTTGCATCCTAGCTGGGTAGCAACAGTTCGCCTTCCTCGGCATGGCTGGAGGATGTCTCCGCCGTGGGGCTAAAGGGCGATTGCCACCACCAGAAGCTGGAAGATGAGGTGGTCCGCCGACCCGCGCAGGAGGTGGAGCCCCGGCTCGCCTCGCTCCCCGCCCCGGCGAGGATGACGAACACCCTCAACACTGAGGGCGGGGCCGGGACCACAGCCTGGTTTGCCTCTCCCCATCCGGGAGCTGGAGGTCACCGTCTTGGGTGATCACCAGCGGAGGGGAGCAACCGGGCTGCATGATGAAAATCCTTGAAGCCGAACGATGGCTGAAAGGTACCAACTCCCACGGAGTTGCGTTCCTCCAACGATGGGGCGAAAAGACGGTGGTTTCCCCCATCCGGGGGCTTGAAAGGTGGAAAGACACGATGCATAAGGGAGGAAGAAGGCATGGTCGCCTTACGGAAGGGGCCGCCCTCCTTTTAAAGGCGACTCTCCCTGCTTGTGCCCCCAACCGTCGAGGGCCGAGTCTTCTCCAACACGCCTCCAAAGCTCTCCCCTGTGGCGCGGGGGCTGGGTCCCGCATGTCATACAAGACCGGCTCCGAGCAGAAGAAGCCAAACCGCCGCGCACGGCGCACGCAACCACCCAGCGGTTACAAGCGACCCTCCGCTTTTGCCCAGGCCAACGGGCGAAAGGGGCAGGCAGCCATGAAGACGGCATGCAACCACGCCAGGTGGCCGCGCCTCTCCGACTCCTAACCTGCCAGCACGGGGGCCTAAGCCCACGCGTCGCGCGACCGGCGCGCTGGATGCTGCATGCAAGCAACTATACCACTTGCGCCACCACCGCACCTCCTCGATTGCGGAACCGATACCGCGACCCGAGGTGACCCGGCGCGCGACCCAGCAGCGCCAGCCTGACGCAGCGGTCAAACGCGGTCAAAAGTGGGACGGCAGTAATGACGGTGGCAGGCGCGTGGGAGCAGCGTTCACGCCGTCAGCCAAGCTCACGTCCCATCCGGAGGCAGCAAGAGAACCCCCTCTCACGGCGTGAAGACGACGCGCCCGTGACCCGTCCCTCGAACGGCAGCCTCGTCAACTACTCGCCCCGTCGCATTAACTCCGCGGCTGGACAGGCGGCGTTTCTGGCACGAGCAGCTAACGACGCTTCGCCTTCGCCAAAACAACCGCACCAAAAAAGGTACGCCGCGTCGTTCAAATTTCGTATCCTTTTTCCTCTTTCTCTATCTCTTGCACCAGAGACCGGGAAAGGGGATACCCCCAAAGGGATCCTTCCCCGTGAAGGAACTAGGCTCCGAGCCTCCATACTGATCAGAGGTTCGAAGGCTGGCCCCCCGAAGGGTTCAACAGCCGCCTCAGATCGCGTGGGCCCGACACCCACTACTGGTCAGAGGTTCGAAGGTCGGCCTCCCGAAAGGCTCCACGGCCGCCTCAGGCTACTCGGGCTCCGCGCCCATTACTGATCAGGGGTTCGAAGGCTGGCCCCCCGAAGGGTTCACAGTCGCCTCAGACACCGAGCGAGGGATGACCAGGGGTACGTTCGATACATAACCAAGGCTCGGGCTGCGCTCCCGAGGTACCCTAGGACATTTCCGAGACCAGCGGGAACGATCCTGTAACGGAATCCCATCGGAGGGAGGCAACGAGCCCTCGGACCCCGTCGCCAGGGGACCGGGTCCGGCAGATCACCCGTAGGTACTTTTGGGCGTGCCTCCGGGCCCCTAGCCGACCCCCAACGAACGGGGCACGGACGTCCACTCGGATTACCCGCTTGCAGCTCACCGGAGACACCATGTTCGGTGCCCATCGAGGGTAACATGGCGCTCTCCCCCCTCCTCCTTGCGGAAAGGCGACGTAGGGGCGTATGTAAAAAAGTCGAGTCTGTCCCTGATCGCCCTCTCGCCCTGTGCGGAGGCTCGGGGGCTGCTCTCGCAAACCCGGCTCCGGCCAAACCGTTGACAGCGTCAACATACCAGCCCGAGAACTTGGGCCCCGACAGTGCACCCGGGCTACGGCCTGTTCGCATGAGGGAACCACCAGACCAGCCGAAGCATTACGCGAAGCATTAAGACCTCGAAGGAGTGAAACCACTCCTCCGAGGCCTCGGGGGCTACACCCGGCGGGTGCGCTCGCGCACACCCACCGGAACAAAATGCAATCGAGAAAGGCTGGTCCCCTTGCAAAAAAGTGCGACGAAAGCCTCCAAGCGAGTGCTAAACACTCCCTTCGAGGCTCGGGGGCTATTGTCGGGGACCATAATTATGGGTACCCTCAAGACGCCTAATTCTCAGCTGGTAACCCCCATCAGCATAAAGCTGCAGAGGCCTGATGGGTTTGATTAAGTCAGGGATCAGTCCATACGAGCGAGTCGATCACGCCTCGCCCGAGCCTAGCCTCGGGCAAGGGCAGCCGACCCTGAGGTGTTTCCGTCTCACCCGAGGCCCCCTTTTTACGGCAGACGCATCTCCGGCTCGCCCGAGGCCTTGCCTTCGTTAAGAAGCAACCCTGACTAAATCACCGCGCTGACCGACCGAGTCGCAGGGGCATTTAACGCAAAGAGTGAGACTGACAGGCAGCCAGGCCTTGCCAAAGGCGCCATAGGAAGCTCCGCCCGACCTAGGGCTCAGACTCGGGCTAAGGCCCCGGAAGACGGCGAACTCCGCCCCGCCCGACCCAGGGCTCGGACTCGGGCTAAGGCCCCGGAAGACGGCGAACTCCGCCCCGCCCGACCCAGGGCTCGGACTCGGGCTAAGGCCCCGGAAGACAGCGAACTCCGCCCCGCCCGACCCAGGGCTCGGACTCGGGCTAAGGCCCCGGAAGACGGCGAACTCCGCCCCGACCGACCTAGGGCTCGGACTCGGGCTAAGGCCCCGGAAGACGACGAACTCCGCTTCGCCCGACCTAGGGCTCGGACTCCGCCCCAGCCTCTGCCGAACGACCTCCGCCTCGCCCGACCCAAGAGCTCGGACTCGGCCTCGGCCATGCAGGACAGACTCGACCTCGGCTTCGGAGGGGCCTCCACGTCGCCCGACCTAGGGCACAAGTCCGCCACGTCAACAGGAAGCGCCATCATCGCCCTACCTCGAGCCGACTTGGGCCGCAGAGAACAAGACCGACGTCCCATCTGGCTAGCTCCGCCAGATAGGCAATGATGGCGCCCCGCTAGACCCATGACGACGGCGGCTCTCAGCTCCCTTACGAAAGCAGGGGGACGTCAGCAAGGGCCCAACCACTTCGACATCTGTCCCTCCGCCAGGCTCCGTTACTCCTCCGACAGCCACGGCACCACACCAGCTGGGTGCCAAGTTCTCTCCGGCTGCCACATTGGCATGTACCCAGGGCGCTAGCTCTCCCCCGCTAGACACGTAGCACTCTGCTGCATCCCCATTGTACACCTGGATCCTCTCCTTGCGCCTATAAAAGGAAGGACCAGGGCCTTCTTAGAGAAGGTTGGCCCCGCGGGAACGAGGGCAGGGGCAGGCGCTCTCTTGGGGCCGCTCGCTCCCCTCACCCGCGTGGACGCTTGTAACCCCCTACTGCAAGCGCACCCGACCTGGGCGCGGGACGAACACGAAGGCCGCGGGATCTCCGCCTCCCTCATCACGACCCGGCTCCGGCCACCTCGCTCTCCCCCCTTCGCGCTCGCCCACGCGCTCGACCCATCTGGGCTGGGGCACGCGGCACACTCACTCGTCGGCTCAGGGACCCCCCGGTCTCGAAACGCCGACAAAATGAAAACCCTAGAAAAGGCAATATAAATTCCCTGGAAAAAGAAAAAACCCATTTCAGCCCAAACCGGCCTAGTCCAGCCCAGCGGGGCCGCGCGCGCGTCTGCGCTGCCTGACAGGTGGGCTCAACCTATCAGCAGCGGTTTCTTTCCCCCGCACGCTCTCTCTCCCTCCCTCTGACCAGTGGGGCCGGTGTGTCGGCGCCAGTCGCCCTCGCGTCCCTTTTCTGTCTCTGCCTCGCGGACCCATCTCGTTAGCGCAATGAGCCGTTTCCCCACGCACCTGCTCTCCCTTGCTGCGCCGTGGGACCGCCTGTCAGCTCCGCGTTCCCCGCGAACTGCCGTGGACCAGCGTGCATGCACGCCGATATCCCTGACCATGTCGCCTTCCCACGCACCCCAGCTCCCTTTTGAGCATCGCTCGCACCCACACTCGCTCCCCTGCCTCATTTCGCGCAAGTTCACCCTCTCTCACGCTCTGCTCTCGCCGCTCGGCTTCGCCGGAGTCCCACGGCCGCGCTGCTGACCGTCCAGCTCGCCAGAGACCGCGCCAAGCCACCCCGAGCTCCGTCTCGAGGTGAGACATCTATTCCCATGCTCGATTTCTCCGAATTCCGCTTTGTCTTGGCCAATTCAGCTTCGACGGGGTTCGGCCGCGCCAGTTCGTGCTGCCCGCACGGTGACTGGCCGAATTAGCCGACCCTTTGCCCCTGCTTTGATTAGTAGTGTTTCCCTTACCCTGCCGCAGCTAGTCCAGGCCTTAGCGTGTGACGGAACCTCCCAAGTCATTAGGCCCACCTACAGTTGTCCTTGTCCAACGGACCTCAGACAACCCTGCAGGTGCCCCTGATCACTTGACAAGTTCAGTATTTGTATTCTTTACCTTGCCCAAGAGCGTTTCACCCATCACGCAGATATTACAACACATAAGAGGAATGAGTATGCGGAAGCAGTTATAATAACTTACTTTATATTAAAATATAGAAAGAGTAGCATTATTACAGACCAGAGCAAATATAAGAGTGCTGGAGTAACATTATTACATAACTTGGGAGGCAAAAACCCCTCCCGATAAACAGTAAAAAGTTTTTCTTAATGGAGGACACTTCCTCCCGAGGCTTTAGTCTTGGCTTTCTTCTTTGGGAACCACCTTGGAACAAAAGCAACAAAAATTTGCTGCTTCTTCACCTAAAACAACATGGGACAAAGCCCTGAGTATGAAGTGTACTTTCGCAAGTCTTACACGTCAAAATAAAAGACTCTCAAGGATATGCTGGCTGTAAGGGAGTCAAGGTAAGGCTTAATCAAGAATCAAGACTCTGTTTGCAAAAATGCTTACTAATAGTGGATTCTTAAAAATCCAATTTTTATTAGCAGGTTAAGTCATCACCTGAGTCTAGAGTTCTTTCTACCCTAGTTCACGCACTTTCCTATACTAGCCATCTTTTTATCAACCCTTCTTGTTCACTGGAATACTACATGTAGATCAGTGACCAAGTCTTCATGTCCGAGAAGTAACGGCGATCCGAATCGATTAATACTCAGCTAAGGATCTCCAATCACACGACATATGTAGCACTTAACCCTTGCATATGTCAACTCGCCACCGGGGTTCTTAAGACTAGATCAGGTTCATGCCAACCGAGAGCACAGATACACCACCGTCTAGCCTCTTGCCACGGAGGGTACACGCTACTCTCGCCATCTCTCCACTCCCATTGCGTGTTATCTTATTCTGGTATTAGTCTGCCTGAGGCAAAGCTTACCCATGATGAGGCATGTGACCAGTTAAAAGGTCCTCGATCATCAAGCCTACATTGTGACGGTCCTTAATCGACTCAGACAGAGACACTACACCGAGACTCTCCTCTCGTGCAAGTCACCCGCCCGGTCTCAGGTTTATCATTTCAAACCCAAAGTTTGGTACCTGGCAGAGGTACATCTTTTTCTGATGTTGAAACCATCACGGCCATGATGGATCGACCATCAAGTTTTATTTTTGAAAACATCCCACCCACTTGAAGCATCACCTTTTGTCAAAACAAAACATTTTGTTTTTCTAGAGCAAAGCTAAGCATAAGAAAAACCTTTTTGTAAAACAGGGGATTAAAGAAAGGTAATCAAATCCTCAAGGAGGGAAATGCAGCAACTGGTTTAGCACACAACTCCTATCACCTAATGCATCAAGCAAGTGAGAAAGATTTTAAAATAGCAAGGAGGTCTAGGCTGGGAACTGCTTTTACTTTGACATCTATGGAGCAGAGCCTGACTCACCTATAACACAAGGCAAGCCCCGGTGCATTTGCCACCTCCTTGCTATTTTAAATTGAATTTCGGGCCCTAATGTGAATTTTGGGCTTTTATAATTTTAGGCCGCCAGAAATGAGCCCGGCACGTTTAAGCAATTACGGGCCGGGCCGTGGGCCGAGGGCTAGGCCCGTGGGCCAGCCCAGCACGGCCCAAAATTCAAACGAGTCGGGCCAGCCCGAAATTCAAATAATACATGCCTTTTCGGGCTTGGGCCGGGCAGTGCCGGGCGGCCCGAATGTACACCTATAGCCTAGGGTTCTTCAGGTGGTGGTGTTGTAACACCCGGTTTTAAAGGACAAAGCCGGGTGCATCTCATACATGCGCCAAGAAGACAACATATATAATAACAGAGTGTATAGAGATAAATGTCATAAAACATCAGAGTATTTATTACATAGCGGAAGACTTACAAAATAAATTATAAATATAAAACGAACTAAGGATCGTCGGCGCCAATGTCAACTGAGAAACGCCACCTAGATCGGATCGAACTCCTCGATACTTGACTCCACTTGAAACCACCTGTTCTTCTCCTGTGGGGGGGGGTGTGAGACAGCAAGAGTGAGCTCACATACGTTCATAGCTCAACAAGTCGTGGGGAATAATGTGGCATGAACTCACCAAAGGTGGGAGTTCATGAAGTGTAAGGCTGATCAATGAAATAAAGGCTAAGCTGAGCATTGCTTTTATAAGTTGGTCAAAATTTTATTAGCAGTTACTAAGTGTAAGTAAATACCAAACCTTAATAATAATAAAGAACAGTAATAGTAAAATAATTCCAAATGCGATGCAAATGTCCAATTAAATTTAGGTTCCATAGTTAATCATGTGAGGGTCCGAGCCGCTCATGACCGTGAGCACGGCTAGTATACTAGTTTTACACTCTGCAGAGGTTGCGCATCTTTACCCACAAGTCATGTTACCCATCTGCCAAGAGACGGCCAATCCCATACACCTCTACCGAGGAGGCGAGGCAGGGTAACACTACGAGGCCTTTACAAAGTTCCACTAGCTTCAGACTACCCGCTACAGTTTATAGGAAGATCCAGTGCAGGGTTCCTGGCTGACCGCCATCGTAGCAAAATCAACCAGGGACCTCCCTACACTGACCTCTCCCCTACTGCCCTTGCCCCTTTCGGGTAAGGTAGCCCTCCCCTAGCTTTCCTAGTTAATCAGCCAAGGGCGTCCCATTAAACCCTTGTGGTAGCACTGTTTTCCCGGGTGGTCGCTCCATGTTCCCATTAACATAATGATCTTAACATGAACAAGGAATAATAAAACAGATAACAATAAAATAGTATAACAATGAGTGATGAATATCTCTATACCCAAATCCACATAAAGCAATAGCATGTACTACCCAAAACTTTAGTAGTAAAACCAGTGGTGAAGCAAGGTATAAAGATAGTCAAATCTAGGGCATCCTATTGGGTCCCAGCAAAATTATCCTATGCAGATCATTATGAATAATAAGAACATGAAAGGGTAAAAGAAGTGATCAAGGGCACAACTTGCCTGGCACTTGAGATTCTAGGTACCAACTTGCTTTTCAGATGACACGTGTCCACGCGCTAGTCGTAGCAATACAAACAAACATGGTATAGATAAAATTAACATCACACCAAACATAAGTACAAACTGAGCAATAATAATCTACGCGTTTCTACGAGACTAACGTAACTTGAACGGATCAAATCGGAGTTAAAACGGAGGAGATACGAATTTCCTAAGGTTTAATGTGATTAAAATAGGATTAAATGTTAAATTAATTTTCTTACTGTGTTCATGTCAAAACAGTGATTCTAAATGGTAGAGAATATTATTACAAAATTTTAGAAATTGGAATGGCTCAATTTGGATTTAAAATGAATTAGATATGAATTTTCCAAGTTCTAGCATTTGTTTTTGTATTAAAATTGCATTTACTAATTCATTTACTTATTTTAAATACGCTCTGGACTGGGCCTCATTTACATAAAAGTGCAGGGGTCTCGGGGTAAAATACCTAAGACCCAGAGAATAGGGTCCGTGGACTGCGGGTTGATTTCCAGAGAGGTGAGGGTCTCTTATGTAAAACTTCCGGCGCGAAGGGGTATGCGGAGATCGTAGTGGTCCGATCTAAATCGGACGGCTGCGATTAGATCCTAGCTTTTATGAATCGGTATATTGTCCGCGATCGTCGGATCATGATCCGAGGCCCCCAGAAGCGACCACGTCTACACAAGACTCCAGACGATCATCAACGGATCTACGGTCCCTATTTGCTCGCGCGACTGCTCACCTTATGAGTTGATCTGGACCGCCCAGGGACCATCCGACGGCCCGCCACTCATCTTCCCCACCCGAGCCCGGACACGGCGGCGAAGTTAGGCTGCACGGCGGCGCCATGGCCAGGTATGGCGATTCTGCTACACAACGGTCCAACCCAGATGGTACTATTCTAACGTGATGGCATGGGCAAGGTAAAACTAGTTGCGGGTCGCATACCGGAGATGGAGGGGCCATTGGGTCTGCCCACGGCACGGCGCGGTCAACGATGGTGCACCCACACCGGCGAGAAATTGTCGTCGATGTAGTGGAGTTCTCTCCCGTTCGAGCGCGGCACCACACCTCCCACCCCCAGACGATGCCCTCGTATGCACACCAGGGACGAAACGCCGACGAGGGTGCGGATTCGCGATGCTCCCCGCTCCGCCCTGGTTCCAGTTCTCCGCACGGCGCCCTCCCTCACGAATTCGTGTGAGACTGATGGACGCAGCTGGAAATAGGAGATGCAGGTGGCCCACGTAAGGTTTTATTAATCGGCAAGGGCAGTGACGGAGATCGTGGCTGGTTATGCGGGAACGGCGTCGCGGTCCTCGGCTCGCCCCCGCCATGCTCGGAGTTCCGTTGCAAGGGAGGCGTCTGACTAGATGGCCCCGCGCGACAGTGGCCCGGAGAGCGTGCGGTGTGGTGGTGTGAGGCTGAGCGGTGGGCCCGGGGCGTCGGCGCGTGCGGGAGGGAGCAAATGGGCCGCGCGGCATGCTTTCTTGAGTGGGCCAAAAGCAGGGATTCCGGCCCATTCTAGTGTTTTCTCCTTTTTCTTTTTATATTTTTATTTTCCTATTATGACTCCTTTTTATTTTGAATCCCAAATTTGAATTTGAATCCTCTCATGAGTTTCACTCCTGAGTAAATTATACCAATTCACACTTTAGTGTAGAATAATATATTTTTATCCACTTATTTTATCCACATAATATTTTCTTTCTTCTCTTTTGTAAATTCTAGAATTCCTTTAGACCTTAAATTCCTATTTGGGAGTTTAATATATTCCTTTTCACATTATTTTATGTTACCACAAAATGCACCAAATAAAATCCGGCATGATGCATAATTTAGTGGTATATCCTTTTTATCATTTATTTGTTGTTTGAATATGGTATTCACATGTGATGATAAGTAAATTCTACACACACAAAGATTATGGGAAAATGACTTTTCTCCCCTTTTATTATATATTACAAAGTGAGTATTACAAATCCTACCCCCCTTAAAAATAATCTCGTCCTCGAGATTTAAGAAGAACTAGAGAAAAGGTGGGGAAAATCTATGCGAAGCTCTTCTTCTCTTTCCCAAGTTGCTTCATCTTCACCGTGGTGACTCCATTGGACTTTGCACATCTTTATCACCTTATTTCTTGTAACTCGAGTCAAAGTATCCAAAATCTTGATGGGGTACTCCGTGTAAGTCAAATCACCGTGAACACTTAGCTCTTCCATTGGTAACTGTTCCTCGGGGACACGGAGACACTTCTTCAGTTGAGACACATGGAATACATTATGCTCATCAGATAGTTTACGAGGTAGCTCGAGTTGATAGGCCATCTCTCCAACTCGCCTAAAAACTCTAAATGTCCAATAAAGCGAGGGGACAATTTGCCCTTGACTTTTAAATCTCCTCATTCCACGAAGTGGTGACACCTTGAGGTACACATGATTTCTTTCCTCAAACTCAAGTGGTCTTCTTCTATTATCAGCATAGCTCTTTGGTCTAGTCTGAGCTACCCTCAGATTATCTCGAATGATACGGACTTGTTCTTCTGCCACTTGAATATGTTTAGGTTCAAAGAACTGTCTCCCTCTAGTCTAGTCCAAAATAGAGGAGTCCTGCATTTCCTGTCATATAGAGTCTCGAACGGTAACATCTTCAGACTGGCCTGGTATTTATTATTATGAGAACTCAGCATAAGGTAGACTCTTGTCCCAACCACTACCATGCTGAAGGGTACAAGCTCTCAACATGTATTCCAATACCTGATTAGTCCTTTCAGTCTGTCCATCAGTATGAGGTAGGTCGAACTATGATTCAACTTTGTATCCATATTCTTATGAAAACTTTTCCAAAATTTGGAGGTAAACTGTGATCCTCTATCCAAAATGATCCACTTCGGTACACCGTGTAGAGACTCAATCCAAGACATGTATAACTTAGCCAATTGGGATCCCTTATAAGTAGTCTTGACAAGAATGAAGTGAGCCACTTTGGTCAGTCTATCCACAATAACCCATATAGAATCATAACCTTTCGAGGGTGCGAGGCAATCCAGTGACGAAATCCATATCAATCTTCTTCTTACTTCCACTTGGACATCTTTGGTGGGTGTAATAGTCCAGCTGGCCTCTGGTGTTCAACCTTAACTCTTTGACACACCTCGCACATAGCCACATGTGTAGCCACATCTCTCTTCAATCCATACCACCAATACTTTTGCTTCAAATCCTGATACATCTTCGTACTACCAGGATGAATAGAATAATCCGAGTCATGGGCCTCCTTTAAATTAGTCTCTCGAAGACTATCAATCTCAGGAACACATATCCGATCCTTAAACCATACGGTGTCTTGCTCATCTTCCGTGAATTCTGGACCTCAACCTTCGGTAATCAGATCCTTAATCTCTTGTATCTTAGCATCACCAATTTGTCCTTTGTGGAATTCTTGCTCCAAGGTAGGTTCCACATCAATAATAACTCCTTTTAGTGTGAGCGACTATCCCCAGGTTAAGTCTCCTGAAATCCTCAATAATCTCATCGGGTAGCTGGGCAACAACAGCTGAATGAACATGCTCCTTTCGACTCAAGGCATCTGCAACCAAATTTGCCTTGCCCGGGTGATAGTGAATTTCTAAATCATAATCCTTAATAAGCTCCAACCAACGACGTTGCCTAAGGTTGAGATCCTTCTGAGCGAATATATACTTCAAACTCTTATGGTCCGTGTATACTTGACACTTGGTCCCCATGATATAATGTCTCCAAATCTTAAGCGCATGCACCACGGCTGACAGTTCTAAGTCATGAGTGGGGTAGTTCAATTCATGTTTCCTCAACTAACGAGACACGTAGGTGATCACATGTCCTTCTTGCATGAGCACACATTCCATGCCTTGGCCACATGCATCACAATAAATGTCAAATCCCTTCTATAGATCTAGCATAACCAACATTGGTGGCGATATCAATCTCTTCTTTAATTGGTCAAAGCTATCTTGGCACTTCTCGTCCCACTTAGATTCTCTTTCCTTCACCAAAAGCGAGGTCATAAGCTTAGCAATCTTAGAAAATCCTTCAATAAATCTCCGATAATATGCTGCTAATCCCAAGAAACTTTGAATCTCAGTAACTGTAGTGGGTACTCTCCACGCCACTATCGCCTTGACTTTAGCAGGATCCACTGATATTCCTCCATTAGAAATAATATGTCCAAGAAATGACACTTCGTTAATCCAGAACTCGCATTTTACTGTACTTGGCGTAGAGTTGATTATCTCGTCGCTTCTGTAGCACCAATCTCAGATGTTCCTCATGATCACTATCACTCTTGAAACAAAAATATCGTCGATAAATACTACGATGAATCTGTCCAGATCATGCACCTTATTCTTTAGATCCATAAAATAGGTTGGTGCATTAGTTGGTCCAAATGACATAACGGTAAACTCATATAAACCATATCGGGTCGAGAAATCCGTCTTGGGAATATCCGATGGCCTAATCTTCATTTGATGATAACCCGATCGGAGATCAATCTTCGAGAATACCCTTGCACCTCTTATCCGATTAAATAATTCTTCAATGCGGGGTAATGGATACTTGTTCTTCATAGTGACACCATTAAGGGTCCTATCATCCACGCACATCCCTTGCGATCCATCTTTCTTTTGTATAAACAAATCTGGTGCTCTCCAAGGTGAAGACTCGGACGAATGTACTCAGCCTCTTGCAACTCCGTTAAGTGCTTCTTGAGTTCTTTTAACTCTTCTACAGACATCCTATATGGCCGTTTAGAAATAGGAGCAGTTCCACGTAAGGGATCTATGACAAACTCAACTTCCGTATCTGGTGGCATCCCTGGTAACTCTTCTAGAAAGACATTCCGAAAAATCCTTAACCACCCGGATGTTGTCACCCAAAAACTTCTCATCTACTAAGAATGCCGCTAGTCTGATGGTGGTAGTTACTGCAACTTCAACTTCAAAGCTTTGTCCTTTAGAACTGGTGAGTCCTACGGTTCCTTTAGCAGAGTGTATAAACTGTCTTTACCTTTCTTAACCGTGACATACCAAGGATCAGATCTATACTGCTTGGCTCCAATATTATAGCAGTAACTCCAAATTCTCTACTCATAATGGTCAATGTCAATCTACGTGTCATTTGATTCGCCACAACAGGCCCTTTAGGTGTAATTACTCTCATGGGTTTTCTCATATCGTCCAACACATATGCCCAAACCAAAATCTCAGCATGACGTATAATTTTATTAGCAACACATGGGGTCAAATAGACCTTTTTATTCCTCCTAAAATAGTATCATACCGAATACTAACTAAAGGATCATGTAGTTCTTACAAATAGTAGTAATTTATATATATGTTTATGTAGCTTGGTGGAGCTGCTGGTGGTGGAGATGGTGGTTGCTCTTGTCGTTGTCTCTCCAACCGTGATTGCCTTATTTCTTGTTGTATCTCCAGACGGGCCTGACGTATTTCCTCGCGTTCTTGTCTTATCTGGTTTTGCATTTCGGTCATCATGTCTGTCAATTGCTGTATTACCAGCCTTTGGGTTGCGATCACTTGCTCGGTTTCAACAGGTGAAGGATTTGGAGGATTCATTTCTGTTTGCTGTTGCGTGATAATCTTTCCTTTCCTGGTATTGACCATCTGAGTTAGATACATAAGGTAAGAAAGAGCAGTAGACAAGGCAGTAATTACAATCATGTTACTTTGGGGGACTTATTAGCTAAGTAGATTAGTGTGTCACCTGCTAAAGCTAATACAGTACCTTATAGTGGTACATGTTAAAATGTCCATATATAATATCTCAATCAATCAAAGAAGCAAATCAGGCATTGATCATCAGAACAATCAACCAACATTTTTAATAGAGAAAATAGTTTTAATTTTGTCTTAGGCTTCCTATCTCTAAAAAAAATGTCATAGGGGTAGGGATTCCAAGGTGTGAAATCCATCTTGTCTTAGAGTAGAAAAGGTAAGAATGATCAGAGTAGAGCAGTAGGAGGTGAGACAGGATCAAGATAAGTATAGGAAGAATCAGAGTGAGGTAAGTAGGTAATGGTTTTGTCCATTTCTATCTAGGTTTCGTCCTACAGTCAACATTTCCTCTGATACCACTTCTGTAACACCCGTTTTAAAGGACAAAGCCGGGTGCATCTCATACATGCGCCAAGAAGACAACATATATAATAACAGAGTGTATAGAGATAAATGTCATAAAACATCAGAGTATTTATTACATAGCGGAAGACTTACAAAATAAATTATAAATATAAAACGAACTAAGGATCGTCGGCGCCAATGTCAACTGAGAAACGCCACCTAGATCGGATCGAACTCCTCGATACTTGACTCCACTTGAAACCACCTGTTCTTCTCCTGTGGGGGGGGTGTGAGACAACAAGAGTGAGCTCACATACGTTCATAGCTCAACAAGTCGTGGGGAATAATGTGGCATGAACTCACCAAAGGTGGGAGTTCATGAAGTGTAAGGCTGATCAATGAAATAAAGGCTAAGCTGAGCATTGCTTTTATAAGTTGGTCAAAATTTTATTAGCAGTTACTAAGTGTAAGTAAATACCAAACCTTAATAATAATAAAGAACAGTAATAGTAAAATAATCCCAAATGCGATGCAAATGTCCAATTAAATTTAGGTTCCATAGTTAATCATGTGAGGGTCCGAGCCGCTCATGACCGTGAGCACGGCTAGTATACTAGTTTTACACTCTGCAGAGGTTGCGCATCTTTACCCACAAGTCATGTTACCCATCTGCCAAGAGACGGCCAATCCCATACACCTCTACCGAGGAGGCGAGGCAGGGTAACACTACGAGGCCTTTACAAAGTTCCACTAGCTTCAGACTACCCGCTACAGTTTATAGGAAGATCCAGTGCAGGGTTCCTGGCTGACCGCCATCGCAGCAAAATCAACCAGGGACCTCCCTACACTGACCTCTCCCCTACTGCCCTTGCCCCTTTCGGGTAAGGTAGCCCTCCCCTAGCTTTCCTAGTTAATCAGCCAAGGGCGTCCCATTAAACCCTTGTGGTAGCACTGTTTTCCCGGGTGGTCGCTCCATGTTCCCATTAACATAATGATCTTAACATGAACAAGGAATAATAAAACAGATAACAATAAATAGTATAACAATGAGTGATGAATATCTCTATACCCAAATCCACATAAAGCAATAGCATGTACTACCCAAAACTTTAGTAGTAAAACCAGTGGTGAAGCAAGGTATAAAGATAGTCAAATCTAGGGCATCCTATTGGGTCCCAGCAAAATTATCCTATGCAGATCATTATGAATAATAAGAACATGAATGGGTAAAAGAAGTGATCAAGGGCACAACTTGCCTGGCACTTGAGATTCCAGGTACCAACTTGCTTTTCAGATGACACGTGTCCACGCGCTAGTCGTAGCAATACAAACAAACATGGTATAGATAAAATTAACATCACACCAAACATAAGTACAAACTGAGCAATAATAATCTACGCGTTTCTACGAGACTAACGCAACTTGAACGGATCAAATCGGAGTTAAAACGGAGGAGATACGAATTTCCTAAGGTTTAATGTGATTAAAATAGGATTAAATGTTAAATTAATTTTCTTACTGTGTTCATGTCAAAACAGTGATTCTAAATGGTAGAGAATATTATTACAAAATTTTAGAAATTGGAATGGCTCAATTTGGATTTAAAATGAATTAGATATGAATTTTCCAAGTTCTAGCATTTGTTTTTATATTAAAATTGCATTTACTAATTCATTTACTTATTTTAAATACGCTCTGGACTGGGCCTCATTTACATAAAAGTGCAGGGGTCTCGGGGTAAAATTCCTAAGACCCAGAGAATATGGTTCGTGGACTGCGGGTTGATTTCCAGAGAGGTGAGGGTCTCTTATGTAAAACTGCCGGCGCGAAGGGGTATGCGGAGAACGTAGTGGTCCGATCTAAATCGGACGGCTGCGATTAGATCCTAGCTTTTATGAATCGGTATATTGTCCGCGATCGTCGGATCATGATCCGAGGCCCCCAGAAGCGACCACGTCTACACAAGACTCCAGACGATCATCAACGGATCTACGGTCCCTATTTGCTCGCGCGACTGCTCACCTTATGAGTTGATCTGGACCGCCCAGGGACCATCCGACGGCCCGCCACTCATCTTCCCCACCCGAGCCCGGACACTGGCGGCGAAGTTAGGCTGCACGGCGGCGCCATGGCCAGGTATGGCGATTCTGCTACACAACGGTCCAACCCAGATGGTACTATTCTAACGTGATGGCATGGGCAAGGTAAAACTAGTTGCGGGTCGCATACCGGAGATGGAGGGGCCGTTGGGTCTGCCCACGGCACGGCGTGGTCAACGATGGTGCACCCACACCGGCGAGAAATTGTCGTCGATGTAGTGGAGTTCTCTCCCGTTCGAGCGCGGCACCACACCTCCCACCCCCAGACGATGCCCTCGTATGCACACCAGGGACGAAACGCCGACGAGGGTGCGGATTCGCGATGCTCCCCGCTCCGCCCTGGTTCCAGTTCTCCGCACGGCGCCCTCCCTCACGAATTCGTGTGAGACCGATGGACGCAGCTGGAAATAGGAGATGCAGGTGGCCCACGCAAGGTTTTATTAATCGGCAAGGGCAGTGACGGAGATCGTGGCTGGTTATGCGGGAACGGCGCCGCGGTCCTCGGCTCGCCCCCGCCATGCTCGGAGTTCCGTTGCAAGGGAGGCGTCTGACTAGATGGCCCCGCGCGACAGTGGCCCGAAGAGCGTGCGGTGTGGTGGTGTGAGGCTGAGCGGTGGGCCCGGGGCGTCGGCGCGTGCGGGAGGGAGCAAATGGGCCGCGCGGCATGCTTTCTTGAGTGGGCCAAAAGCAGGGATTCCGGCCCATTCTAGTGTTTTCTCCTTTTTCTTTTTATATTTTTATTTTCCTATTATGACTCCTTTTATTTTGAATCCCAAATTTGAATTTGAATCCTCTCATGAGTTTCACTCCTGAGTAAATTATACCAATTCACACTTTAGTGTAGAATAATATATTTTTATCCACTTATTTTATCCACATAATATTTTCTTTCTTCTCTTTTGTAAATTCTAGAATTCCTTTAGACCTTAAATTCCTATTTGGGAGTTTAATATATTCCTTTTCACATTATTTTATGTTACCACAAAATGCACCAAATAAAATCCGGCATGATGCATAATTTAGTGGTATATCCTTTTTATCATTTATTTCTTGTTTGAATATGGTATTCACATGTGATGATAAGTAAATTCTACACACACAAAGATTATGGGAAAATGACTTTTCTCCCCTTTTATTATATATTACAAAGTGAGTATTACTAGTCCTTGCTTCTTTGACTTCTATCTCTTCTTCGTTTTCTATATATAGCCATATATAACCATGAATGCTCATGAAAATGCAAAGATAATAAAAGTATATTATCTAATGTCTTGAATATAATTTTCCTTCACGGATCTCCAGGAAACTAGGGTTTTTGGAGTCTATAGTGAAGTTCATAGGGCAGGAGACTAGGGTTTTGGGTTCTAGGTACCAAACATGGTCCAAATCATGCCACAAGGCTTCTAAATAATATTTAAAGCTTATCTAAAAAGTTTGGTTATTTTTGGAATTATTAATTAGTTTCTAAAATTCCAGAAGTATAAGCTTTGGCTATTTTAAATACTCTATAATTTCCTATTTGGACTAAAAATCATGAAACTATTTTTATTAAATACTATGGAAAATTAGGAACCTAGCAAAATTGGTCTTGTATTTTTAGCATTTTTCTACAATTTTCTAGAAATTCTTTAGTCCTGGCAGAAAAAGAAAAGAAGAAAGACTCTACAGTATTGGGTTGAAATCGGCCCGAGCCGGCCCATATACAGGCGAAAGCACGCCCGTGGTGTCCATTTTGCGCAGGGGACCCTGATGGTTTGAAATATCTATAAAGAGCCCTCCCCACTGTTCCTCTGTCTTGCTGACATTTGCACAGAGACCCCTAAGGTTCTAATTCCTTCGCATCCCGAGGTCCACGACGTCGCACGGCGGAGAACCGAGCTCCGACGAGCTCATACCGGCCACGATACTTAAAGACTGGTGTTCTAGTTTGGCTGAGACGTAATTCAACATCTATCAAGCGTTTCCCCTCAATCAATTTCACTAGTGGAGCTCTAAATCGTCCAGTCCACGGAGACAGCGCAGACAACAGATGAACAAACGTGTTCTCGGTGATCTAGGGCAGTCTAGCTCAATCGAACTGCTCGAGGAGCATCAGGAGGACCTAAGGATGCTGAAACAAGAGAGCAGGGAGCACGAACAGACATGGAACAAGCTAGCCACGGCAAGGGCTTTTTCACGGTGGCGGAAACCGATTTGAGGGAACTTCGAAATTGGCGCGCTTTGGTGGGTAATCGGAGGCACGAGTTGCTGGATTAGGTGCTTGACTACCTAACGGAGCCGAGGGTGTGCTCAATTTATAGCATGCTTGAGCGGCGGCTAGTGAATTGGATGGAGACACACGACGGCCGGAGAGGAGGAGGGGCACTAGCGCACATAATTAGTGGCTTTCACCGTGGCAGACACACCGGCAACGAGCCAGTGATATAAAGCGGTTTACGGTAACTCACTGCGACGTGGTACGGCTTTGAGGCATGTAGCCGGGCCGGATAACGGCGAACTCCGGTGATGCCAGCGTGATTAACTATGACGGGACACGACGGTCGGTGAGAACAGTGGCCGGAGGTTATCTACGGCGCGATATTTCTTACCGAGGAGCGTTATCCGTGTTTGACCGGGCGTGAATCGCGACGCCGGTGTGGATCTGGGCGCAAGGTCACCGGCGACGAGGGGGTTGAATCTGCGATCTTATTCAGTTACTGTTCAATCAGAACAGTGCTCCTGTACTGTTCACACTGACTTGGCATTTGCTTTTGCGTCACGCTCGTACTTTTACCTTCTTTCAAGCCAAAGGTACATTTGTAACTTGATATCATTTCTATTTTTCCATGATAATAAAATAGAAATGAGTTGATAATGATACATAATTGTTCATGTTATCTTTTACATTTCATATGATTCTCTTTTCATTATCATATGCTGCAATGATGAAGGTATGTCCTTCATGACCTTCGTCCGAAGATCATTATGTCCTAAGGGAAATAATGTCTTGAAGGACGAAGGGTATTAACATTTAACATTTTTTGTGTTGCCTTGTTCTTAACTCATAGCATTTGAGAACAAGTCCCCAACATTGGCGCCCACCTCTAGTGAATCCTTTTCGACCACCTTCAACAAGCATCGACCTTCGTCATGCCACCGAAGAAAGTTTCAGCGCTAGGGGCTGCCGCTCTGCAGCCACTGGACCCAAATCAAGAGAACCTTTCTCTTCGAGAGGCCCAAAGCCAGAAGAGGAAGGCCACTAGTCCAACACCTCAGGAGGACGAGTTGGACCAAGAAATCAGAAACATGGAGATGCTTCATCAGTAAGTGCAAAAGAAGAAGGAGAAGATGGCCCGACTAGCTGACCTTCAAAGGCAGATTGACGAAGCCACTGAAGAAGTACGTCACCTTGCTCAAGACGAGCAAGATCGAAGGCCCCAACACAAGGAGCTTCATCAAGAGGGATTGTTCAACGACGATGGATGGTATGATGATTTTAATCATGATACCTTTACTTTTGACGATGCTTCTCCCTTGGTAGCAGAACTGCAGGTTATCCCATGCCCCCATCATACAAGCCACCTCAGCTTCCAATGTATGATGGACATTCAGACCCAAAGCAGTTTTTGATGAGTTATGAAGCAACCATATCTTCATACGGGGGCAATGCAGCTGTCATGGCCAAGTCCTTCGTCATGGCAGTTAAGAATGTGGCTCAAACATGGTATTCTTCTCTTCGGCCAGGAACTATCACTTTATGGCAGAAGCTCAAGGACATGCTGGTGACAAGTTTCCAGGGCTTTCAGACGAAGCCAGTCACAGCTCAGGCTCTCTTTCAATGCACGCAAGATCATGAGGAGTATCTCCAGGCATACGTCTGAAGGTTCTTGCGTCTGAGAGCACAAGCGCCTACAATGCCCAATGAAATTGTCATTGAGGCCATGATTAAGGGGGTTCGTCCAGGACCTACTGCCCAGTATTTTGCTAGAAAGCCTCCACAGACTTTGGAGAAGCTGCTTCAAAAGATGGATGAATACATCCGTGCTGACAATGACTTTCGTCAAAGAAGGGAGGAAGCCTACAGGTTCTCTGAGATGACCAGGGGCTTCGGAGGGAGAATCCACCCAAGGCATGTCAGGTCAATCCACTCCACTCAGAGTGATGACAGAGGAAGTCAACAACAGAGGCCACAATATTCCTCGCAAGCTTCGAGGCAGCAACAAAGCTATCTTCGGCCGCTAGCTCCAAGAGGCAGAGGCGTCAGGGGCTTCGGAGGAAGGTTTGAGGATCAACCTAGGAAAATTTATTGCTTATTTTGTGGTGAGGACAAGGGCCATACTACAAGGATGTGCCATGTCACCATTCAGAAACAAAAGGAAATAGCAGAAGCCACAGCGCAGCAGAACCAGCCGAAGCAGGTCATGCATACTACCTCGTATCACTCACCCTACATACCAGAGTATGTGGGTAACCATCCTGCAGCGTCTGTTGCTTCGGCTAGTCAGCCACAGGCATCCTGGCCATAGCCTCCACCTCCGCCACCACTACAACCTACATATTCACGAGGCTAGCAGCCAGAAGGGAGCCAACAAACCCATTAGCAGCGCGATTTCAGGGAGGAGTCCGAAGCTCGCACAGTTAACAGTACTGTGCCAGAATCGAAGCATATCTACTAAGAGATAACCTACCTCTGAAACAGTTTTTACATTCGTTATCATTTTCTTTTTTAATAAGGAACAATCATTGAAAACCTAGTTCTTTTGTTGTTTTCTATTTCCTGTAATAGCTTCGTTCTTGCCGTAGTATAATATGTCTTCTCCACAGACTCACGAAGTTCAAAAAAAGTCATTGAAGCACAAAAGTCGTTCCTAAGGGAACGTGGGCCTAAAAACCACATTACAAGTCGTTCTAAGGAACGCAGCGTAAGTTTGCCGAAGCTACAAAAATCGTTCCTAAGGGAGCGCAGTGTAAGTTTTCTACTCAAAAGTCGTTCCAAAGGGAATGCAGAGCCAAATACCGCCGAAATATAAGGCGAAGCGTGAAAAGTCAACGCGAATACCACCACAATAGAAGGCGAAGAAGTTCAAAAGACGTTCCTAAGGGAATGCAGAACTTACAGCGAAAAGTTAGCGCTGATACACCGAAAAATAAGCGGTGAAGCTGAAAAATAAACGACAAAGAGAGTGTGTGTCTTCGGTACAAATATCATTTTGCATAGCATATCATCATCACATCATTTCGCATAACATGACATCATACATCGTATTGCATCAATGGCACAAGAAGGGGATATAATGTTGACCTTCGGAGAATGCTTCGAAAAAGTGAAATTGTGCTAAGGCACAAAATAAGTTTTGAAGAAATACAGCTTCATCAGCTCTGATGTGGAGGAAAAAATCTATTGTTGACGAAGCATTAATGTTTTTTGCCACGATTGGAGGATTTTTTACGAAGCATAAAAGCTCTTCTTTACGAAGCATGAAAAGAAGGGAAGGTGTTTGTGACGGAACCTCCCAAGTTATTAGGCCCACCTACAGTTGTCCTTGTCCAATGGACCTTAGACAACCCTGTAGATGCCCCTGAATTACTTGAAAAGTTTGGTATCTGCTTTTCTTACCTTTCCCAAGAGCGTTTCACCTATCACGCAGACATTACAGAACATCAGAGATACAGAAATGCAGAAGCGATTACATAACTTACATTTATTTGAAAGTAAGATAAAGTTAGTTATTACAGACCAGCATGTAAACACGAGTGTAGAGTACTTATTATTACAATACCAAGGGAGGTAAAAACTCCTCCCGATAAGTTCTTACAAAGAAGTTTTTATGGAGGACTAGGTCCTCCTGCAGCTTCATTCTTGCTTTTCTTCATTTGACACCACCTTAGTACAAAAGCAACAAAAATTTGTTGATTCCTCACCTAAAAACAATAGGGAATAAAACCCTGAGTATGGAATTACTCAGCAAGTCTTACCCGACTAAAGAAAAGACTCTCAGGGGTATGCTGGTTATAAGAGAGTCAAGGTAAGGTTTCTCAATGATCAAAGACTGTTTTGCATAAATGCTTACTAAAAGTGGATCCTTAAAAATCCAATTTTATTGTCAAGTTAGGTAAAATTACCTGTGTCTAGAGTTCTTTCTAACCTAGTTCAATCACTTAACCTGTACTAGCCAATTTCTTAACAAGTCCTTCATCTTTACTAGAGTTCTACGTATAGGTCAGTGGCCAAGTCTCCATAACCGCAGAGGTACGGCGATCCGAATCGATTATACTCAGCTGAGGATCTCCAATCACACGACATATGTAGCACTTAACCCTTGCATATGTCAACCCGCCACCGGGGTTCTTAAGACCAGATCAGGTTCACGCGAATTGAGAGCACAAATACACCATTGTCCAGCCTCTTTCCACGGAGGGTACACGCTACTCTCGCCACAGCTCCACGCCCATTCCGTGTTATCTTATTCTGGCCTTAGTCTGCCCGAGGCAAGGCTTACCCATGATGAGGCATGTGACCAGTAAAAGAGTCCTCGGTCAGCAGGCCTACATCGAGACGGTCCTTAATCGACTCAGATGGAGACACTACACCGAGACTCTCCTTTTCGTGCAAGTCACCCACCCGGTCTCAGCTTAATCATTTCAACCCAAAGTTTTGTACCTAGCAGAGGTACATCTTTTCCGGATGTTGAACCCATCACGGCCATGATGGATCCACCATCAAGTTTTATTTTCAAAGACATCCCTCCCACTTTGCTAATCATCTTTTGTAAAACAAAACCTTTTGTTTTGCTAGAGCAATACTAAGCATAGTAAAAACCTTTTATGAAAACAGGGTTTCAAGGAAGATAATCAAGTTTAAGGAAGGTAATGCAAGAATTGTTTAAGCATTCAACTCCTATCACCTAATGCATTAATCAAGTGAGAAAGATTTTAAAAACATCAAGGAAGGTGGCAAATGCACCGGGGCTTGCCTTCGTTGATAGGTGAGTCAGGCTCAGACCCACAGATATCAAGGTAGAAACAGTTTCCTGCCTGAGAGTCCGAAGGTGGTGGTGATGTCTTCTCTTCAGTTACTTTGACTTCTTCTTCGTTTCTAAAGATAACCATATGTATGTATATAAGAATGTATGCCATGAAATGCTCATGAGAGTGCAAAGATAATAAGAATTTATTATCTAAGGTTCTTGAATACAATTTTCCATCACGGAACTCCGAGAACTTAGGGGTTTCGGAGTCAGTAAAGGAATTCAAAGAGCAGGGGTGGGGGTTGTGGGTTCTAATTATCAAACAAGGTCCAATTCAAACCAAACTCTACCCAAGGCTTCTAAATAATGCTTAAAGTTAAAATAAAAAGGTTTGGGAATTTTTGGAATTACCATTTATTTTCTAAAAATCTAGAACTAATGTTTTAGGCTATTTTAAATACTCCAAAATTCCCTATTTAACTTAAAAACCATGAAACTCTTTTTATTAAATACTATGGAAAATTAGGAATCTAGGAAAATTGGTTTGGCATTTTTATCATTTTTCTACAATTTTCTATAGATTTTCTAAGTTTCATAGAAAAAGAAAAAGAGAAAATCATGAACAGTACTGGACCGAAAGTAATACAGACGACCCAGCCTGCACAGGAATAGGGACACGCCCACAAGCGCCCGCGCGCGCGATGGCGACTTTGCGAACAAGCCCTTGCAGTTTTGAATAACCCGAAGGAGTCCAAACACTATTTGAAACAGTCGCTGACACTTTGCAGAAATGCCTTCGAACTTCCATTTCTTCCCCACAAACATCCCTGGCCATGGCGTGCTCGCAGATCACCCCTGACGCGGCCCATACTGGCCATGGCCGGTGATGGCTGCTATGGCTAATTACCGGGGAGGCATCACTGACCTATGGCGACCTAGGAACATCCATTTATTAGACATAAATCTTACTGGAAACTACCTGACCACGATCATGGCGAAAACCGAGCTCACGGACACATGTTCCCGCCAAATCATGGTCGAACTAGGTAAACGAGTGCCATAGTGAGCTTCACAAGCATGCGGAGACATGAAAACAATGCTTGATTTGGATGGTGCCTTACCAGAACGGATTGGCCACGGTGGAGCTGTTCTTCGCGGTGGCGGAGACAAATTTGGGGGAAATTTGAAATTCAAGAGCTTGGGTGAATGATTAAGGGTGGGAGTGGGTGCTATGGCTTCACAAAGAACTCTAGTTCTACTGCGCACACTTAATTTGAGAGAAGGGGACAGAGGTGGCGCGAATTCGGCTCCAATCCAACTCACGGTGTGGGATGATCTCACCTCGCCGTGGACCACTGTGCTATTTATAGTCACAGCGACCCGACAGACGGACTCCAGCCACGGATAGCATCACAAGCGCATGCATACCACGTCGGTAGGAGGCATAGTGAGGCTGATCGCGGCATGAGCGACACCGTGGCAAAAGTTACCGAGTCACGGTGGCCGCCGGTGAAGTCTCCGGCTGGGCTTGGGAGATGGCGCCACGTGCGGGTTATCCCTTCCCGGCGTTATCCACTCCATACCGCGCGCGAATCAGAACGGCGACGGCACGAATCTATGCGCAAAAAGGTCGCCGGCGGTGAGGTTGCCGTGCTAGCAGTCTGATCTGGTTCAGGCACTGTACCATGGGTGAGCTCATTCAGTGCACCTGACAGCCAAGTTCTAGGGCAGTTTTTCTCGAAAATTTTCATGGCAACCTACCCAAACCAATGCAACAAAGTTGTAGAGCTGCAAACCGGCTACAATTTTTTCATAGCAACCTTGGTCAAATTCCTAATAAATCAAGCTTGAATTCATGCCCAAAGTCTCTGTAGTTACATTGTCAGTCTGAAATTCAGACTTTAACAGCCTGACAATCTGACTTTGAGTGTGTTTTTCTCCAGTTTTTTCTTAACAACCATGCTCACACCCTTAAGCAAAGTTGTTCTCCTTTGATAGGTCTACAATTTTGATGTGGTGACCTAGGGCAAAACCTCAATAATTTGGAAGTTACAAGGGCTCAAAGTTGAGCTCAAACACTGAAATTCAGACATAGCATAGAACTCAAATGAGGTCCATTTTGCAACTAAGTCCAAAATCCAAGATTTGGCTTACAAGTCCACACATTTGTGAACCAAATGACTTTATATGCTTTAACATTGTAGTTTTTACACTTTAGTCCAAATATGCACTGTTTTTTGCACATAGGCCCCTAGGGTTTAGATTTAGGGTTTTCCAGGGTTTCAATTAG
Source organism: Zea luxurians (assembly GCA_029449295.1). Classification (NCBI taxonomy): domain Eukaryota; kingdom Viridiplantae; phylum Streptophyta; class Magnoliopsida; order Poales; family Poaceae; genus Zea; species Zea luxurians. The sequence goes on from JAOPSE010000035.1 coordinate 8,872,975, forward strand.
GGTTTCTAGTATCTCAGGGGTATAAATGTGATTCAAATTCATTCTTGGGAGCATTTTATGACTATTCCACTAAAGCTTTTGGGTTTTCTCATTTTGGGTTATGTTTTACCAATTTAAACCCTATTTAGGGTTAAGTATCCTATTCCAGGGTTCTATTTGCAAAACACCAAAACAATACAACTTGTTTGAAATTTTTACCTAGTGAATGCACTCTAGGTGTGTCAAACATATGCAATGCCAATGTTTATGATGTCATGCTCAAGTTTTAGTTACAGTAACACCAGGGGTGTTACAGTGTTTTTTCGCCGAAGGCTCAAAAACGGTATGTACATAAAAATTTGATACATCGCAAAGAAATGAATTGCAAAGCCATTTATATATTACATTCAAAACCCATGAGCACCAAATATTACAAAGCATAGTCCAGCAAATGTTACATTAATATTCTAGCAATGTTTTTACAATAGCTATTCTTCTTCTTTCAAAACTTTATCTGCAGCTTCGGTCAGCAGTTGGGTAATGACTTCGTCTACAATAGTTTCAGCCATGCTAATAATTTCTGCCGATTCCTTTGCCTCTAGGTCGGCTAATGACTCAAAGGGCTCTGGGGGAGGAGATAGTTTAGCTGTGGTAGAAAACGCAAATTAGTTCGAAGTCACAAAAATAAACAATAAAGTTAAAAGCCATTAGGCAATACCTATCCGCCTTTTGAGTTCCGCAGCTTTTTCAGCTGCTTTCGTTGCTTCCCTAGCGTCATGAGTATCTTTTTCGCTCTTCTTTATTATTTCATGGGCCATCCCTCGGCCGTCATTTTCCCAGATGTCAGTGAAAAATTTTCTGCCTATTAAGCTTGCTTCGGCCGAGGGTCCTTCGTATCGTCAACAGAGAAAGCAGCTTCGGCTTGGGCCAAAGTTTTCACATGTTTGCACCCTGCTTTCTCCAAAATAGCTGCAACTCCTCTCGCACCAAAGAAGGCGCAGACGTCCCCGCGGTCGCTCAAAATTTCTTCAAAAGCTTCAGCTTCGCTGCTAATCCACTCAATTGGGCCTTCGGGGTCGCCCCGTATGAAGTTATCTTCACTTGAATATGCGCCAACGTTGGCGAAGCTAGTTTTTATCTTTTTCACGCATTCCATAGATTTTTCAAAACATCTTTCTTTTGATGAGCGAAGTTCTGCAACTATTTTCTCCTAATAATTTTTCCAGTAATCGCTGGCATCTCGTTCAGCTTCGGCAACAGAGCATTTTCATTTGGCTTCAGCCAGCTATTTCCGAAGGTCTTCAATTTCACATTTATGGGCTTCAGCTTGGGCTTTGGAAGTAGCTTCGTCTTCTTTTATTTTGCTCACCAATGAAATTAATATTTTATCTTTTTTAAGACCTTCGTTCCTTAGTTCAATTACTTCTGAACGAAGGTTTTTAGAACTATAGTGCATCCTTCGTCTTCGACATTTTTCTGCGCCCTGAGGGCATTGCTAAGGATCAAGCCCTGCAAAAGAAGTACAGTATTGAGTATAAGCAAATGAATAAAATTCGTTTTTAAGAACAAAAATTGATTTTTGCACCTTTATACTATTATATGCTAAACTGTCGGCCAATTCATCTTTCGACATCACTGAAAGCCCGTCTTCTATTGTTGGGAATCCGAAGCTTCTGCTCATCTCCCAGCAGAAAGAAATTTCCTTGCTATCTGGGAGACAATACAAGAAATCCTCTTCTCCGCTGCCGTTGAATACTAATGCCCCCTTTGGATATTTCAGCTTCTAGGCATAGTGCGGAGCTTCTCGTTCTTCTTCTTTAGAGAGCTTTTTTCCCAAAGCATGACGGATAATATATTCAATATTTTCTTTCAAAGCTTCGGGAGTAGGAGCGACAGCTTTTTCAGGCAAAATCTGTTCTATAGCTTCTTCCTCTGCTGTCTTTTCTCCAATTTTCGAGGATTTCTCCTTGGTGGGCTCTGAAGGCCCAGCTTCGGCGTCGGCCCGACTCATTGTAGCTTCGGCTTCGGTCAGCTTTGTCTCGGTTTCAACCTGTGTTTTCGAAGCCTTGGCAATTTTTCCTGGAGTGGAGCTTGAAGTTTTTATCGTCTCCAGCACATCTAATACACTAGCCATCCTTTTTCTCTTGGGGGTTGCTGCTAGATCTTTTTGTGTCTTCGGCGCCTCCACTTTTGCCGAAGGACTTCAAACTTCTGATGTTTTCGTCCCTTCGGTTCTCGGTTCTTCAGTTTTGTCAGCCTTCGGCATTGCAGCCGGCTCTTCAATCCTCTGCGTAAGAGTAGGTCCTTTGGTTTCAATAGCCGAAGAGGTCTCACCGCCAAATTCAGGCACTATGGCCGGTTCAATGTAGCGCGGTCGATGAGTAAGAACCTTCACATTTTTCCTCTTCGGTGCGGGCTCGCTTGAAGCAGTCGAAGCAGCAGCCTTCCCAGAAGTTACACCTATTCTTTTTTGCCCCCGCGGCGGGTAGCGATAATCAGGGTACATAAATCCAATAGCATCAAAAACTTTATTTAGCCTCTTCTTTTTTCGGCTTCCGAAGGCCACAAATAGTGTGTTATCTTTAGACTTGGAGTATGCTCCAAGTAGTTCATCACTAGTATTTTCAACACATTTTAGCCAGTCATCGTCTGGTTTGATAAATTGGTCTCCAAACCTGAAGGTGTATTTCAATCGAACCAAACCACCTTCGCTAGGGTTAGTGATAGTTTCCTCTGGCATCTCCCAGCTGTCTATCAGTTGCCATATTCTGTAGGCCACATGTTCTTGGACTAAGTCCCTTATCCCAATAAAAGAACAAACTATGCTGAAGGCCCTTCGGCACGCTTCGGCTGCTTCATCAATTTCTACCTTCGGTTTCCGTAGGCCAAAGCGGGACCAAATGGGGCGCATGATGATCTCTGTAATATCTTCTCTTGCCTTTAAATCGTTCTTCACAAAGAACCATTCTTTCATCCAGTCTCCGGGCCATCTTTTCTGAAATGTCGGCACTAGGCAGCTTGCGCCAGAGCGAGCAACGAAGCTATAGCACCCAAAATGTTATGATATTGTTCCTTGCCCTAGGGCTTCGTCTCGTACGAAAGCTCGTGCATACTGCAAAACATCTTGCGCTTGGCCCTAAACGTTGACTCCTCACGGCCCAGACAAAGATCCCCATTCTAATAATTGCTTCGGGAGTAATCTGGTGAAGGAAAATCTCATATATCTTTAAAACTTCAACCACAAATCTGCTTAGGGGGAACCGAAGTCCAGCTTTGAAGAAGCTTAGGTAGATTACGACTTCATTTTCTTCGGGAACAGGAATAGTCCTGTCTCCGTTGTTAGCCCTCACAATAGACATATCTCGAAAATACCTTCCTCTCATATTATCAAGATGACTCTGACTGATAGTCGATTTCCCGAAGACTGCATGACTTGGTCGCCAGGGCCGATCTTCGGAGTCTTCGCCCCCACTTTCCGCATCATAACTGTCGCTGTCATCGGTATCTCCAAATAAGCCTTCTAGAATCTCCTTAGTAATCTTTTCTGTATTTGTCTTTGCTATTGATTCAATAAATCCAGCAGTCTTCTCCTCAAGGAGCTTCTCCTCCTCGCTCAGCTTCGTCTCAGCAACAGCTTTTTTTTATCTTGAGACATCTTCTCTTCGGAAATGGTGAAAATGTGTTCTTAAAACCGAAGCTTAGAAAATCTAAAAAACCAAGCAAGTGTTGGTAGGCAAGAGCTAAAAAATTGAACAAGCAAAGCAGGCGGCAAGTAGTGTACCAAATGTGCTCGGGGTGAGTTCTTATTTATACGCTCAGTGCGCTCCAAATTGGAGGGCCCCGTTTGTCATTGATTGTTGCTATTCTAGCAAAGGGAAGGTGTTTTTTCGGACCTTCGGCTTAGGGCCTTCGTCCATATCGCAATCTAAATTCGTTATTTTAACAAATTAATATTGCGAGGGGCTACTGTTGGAGGCCTTCGTCTTCCGAAGGTCCTCAAAAACATGATTTAACAATGTTTCTGGAGTATATTACATGACCAGGTACCTTCGGACTTGGATCAGAACCACAGTGTGAGAAGCACGACGAATACGAAGGCTGACGCAGAGCCGAAGCTATGCGCAAGGGAGCTTCGGCATGATAGCAGAAAAGGGAACCGACTTAAAGGGAAAAGGCTATTTAGACCTCGATGGATCACTATAGAGTCATTAGCAAATGTAAAGGGCATGGGTGTAATTTTACATGGGCTGTGTCCTGTGCCTATAAATAGATGAATAGTGCTCCTGTACTGTTCACGCTGACTTGGCATTTGCTTTTGCGTCACGCTCATACTTTTACCTTCTTTCAAGCCGAAGGTACATTTGTAACTTGATATCATTTCTATTTTTCCATGATAATAAGATGGAAATGAGCTGATAATGATACATTATTGTTCATGTTATCTTTTACATTTCATATGATTCTCTTTTCATTATCATATGCTGCAATGATTAAGGTATGTCCTTCATGACCTTCGTCCAAAGATCATTATGTCCTAAGGGAAATAATGTCTTGAAGGATGAAGGGTATTAACATTTAAAATTTTCTGTGTTGCCTTGTTCTTAACTCATAGCATTTGAGAACAAGTCCCCTACATCTGATAGGGCCATTTGCAGGGCATTAATCTTCGTTTTTTGTGCGGCAACTTGTCAATCTCTCTGTAACAAAGTTCTAGCCCTATAATCCAGCTACAATCTTTCTAAGGTAACCATGCTCAAACACCCACTGGATTATCTTTGAAAGGGCTCCCAAAGTTCATCCTATGTCACTGATAATCAGAATTCAGGCTTTAGGCTGACTGACAGCCCAACTTTGGGCTCATTTTTCTCCAATTTCTATTCAGCACCAGTGCTCAGTTACTTAACCAAACTTGTTCTCCTATGATGGCTCTACAACTTTGCTCTAGTCAAATTCTATGTATTTCTAGATCTACAAAGCTCCAAAGTCAACTCTGTCCAACTGTTTTCAGACTTGGTCTTATAAGAGGAGTTAAATGGCTTTTTGCAAATAAGCCCAATTCACATCTTTTGACTTGTAAATCTTCAAACATGTGAACCATATGACATGAGATACCCTATTTCCCTGATTTTTGAACTTAGGTCCAAAAGTGGGCAACATTTGCATATAACCCCCTAGGGTTTTAGTCCAGGGTTTTCTAGGGGTCTATTTAGGGTTTTTGGTACTTTAGGGTTTGGATGCCACTTAAGTCCATTAATGGTGACATTTTATGATCATTACTAATAAGTTTTGAAGTTTTCTCTTATTTAGGCTTTATTTACTCTTTTGAGCCCAGTTTAGGGTTAAGTACTCTACCCTAGGGTTTCACTCATGACATGTCACATCAATACAACTTTGTTTGAAATTTTTGTCTAGTGAATGCACTTTAGGTGTGACAAACACATAATATGCTAATGCTCATGACGTTATGCTCAAGTTTTAGTGGCAGTAACACCAGGGGTGTTACATCCTTCCCCCCATAAAAGAATCTCGTCCCGAGATTAAAAGTCCTAGGGCAAGTAATGGAAAAGGAAACATGTCATAATTTTATTTCCTTATTTCTGGTACAAGGCAGGGGTGGTATGGGGTTCATTCCTCTATTACAGCAAGTGTGCATATCTTACAATTTACATGAAGCTAAAAAGCCTGGGAAGTTCTTGTCTAAAAAGTCTTGAGTTTCCCAAGTAGCTTCATCTTCGATGTGTTGGTTCCATTGTATCTTATAAAACTTGAGAGTTTTTCTTTGGGTAATTCTGTCCTTTTGATCCAAGACTCGAATAGGATCACTACAGGAATCAGGAAGATTCCCGTCAGCCATTTTAATTCCCGTCGGCCCGAGCTCGGGCCGACGGGAATTAAATAACTCCCGTCGGCTCAATTCCAGCCCACGAGCTTTATTTTAACTCCCGTCGGCCAGCCGCCAGCCGACGGGCTTTATTTTAATTCCCGTCGGCCCAGCCACCAGCCGACGGGCTTTAGTTTAACTCCCGTCGGCCCAGCCGCCAGCCGACGGGAGTTAACTAATTCCCGTCGGCCCTGACGCCAGCCGACAGGAATTAATTCTTTATGTGCCCGACGCCGCCGCCGCGCGGCTCATTTTCTCGCTTGTCTCTCTCGGTTTCACGCCGCCGCCGCTCACCACCGCCCCCGACGCCGGCCGCCGCTCACCACCGACGCCGGCCAGCCGCCCGCGGCCTAGAGCGCGCCCGCCGCCGCCCCGGGAGCGCCGCCCCCAACCGTCACCGCCCCGGCGTCGTAGCGCCGCCCGCCGCCGCCCCCGTAGCGCCGCCGGCCCCGTAGCGCCGCCCGCAGCCCGCCCACGCCCCCGGAGCGCCGCCCACCCACGCCCCCGGAGCGCCGCCCGCTCTAGGAGCAACGACCGCCGCCCGCCCCGCCTTCGGAGCGCCGTCCGCCGCGCCGCCGGCCCCGGAGCGCCGTCTGCAGCCCGTCCCCGTTGCGCCGCCCGCCCCCGAAGCGTCGCCCGCTGCTCGCCGCCACCAACGCCGCCGCCGCCGCGGAGCGCCGCAGCCCCTCCGGACCGTTAAGGTATATTATGGTTTGAATTATAATGTAAATGCGAGTGTTATTGTTAAATGTGTGTATAAATGTTTATTTTCGTCGGTTTTTTATGGCCGACGGGAGTTAACTTTCATGTGATTAGAGTTAGTTTAGGGTGTGATTAGAGTGTAATTAGAGTTAGTTTAATATAACATGTGATTAGAGTGTGAATAGAGTTAGTTTAATATCACATGTGTGCCTTGATGTTACGTATAATTCAAAATTTTTATTATTATAATAAATTTAACTTATTCTATTAAATTGTTGAATTTGATGTTATTTATTGAATAGATTTAACTTATCATATTAGGTTGTATGAAGGTTTCGCTATTGATAAATTTAATGTTATTTATGTATATAACTATATATTTATGTATATATATAGTTTTTATGTATATATATAGTTATTTATGTATATATATATATATAGTTTTACTACTTACATATAGATGTATGTGTTACGTTTAGAAACGTGATATTGTCTCACACACTCTTTACTCGTACACACAGCCGCAATAATGGGTGATAGACGTGATTGGATGTATGAAGGTTTCAAGAAGGGTGGGTGTCACACAAGTGAATGGTTTGCCAAGACGCAAATGTTTCTGGACCATGCAGTTGCTTTGTCACAAATAGATAATATTAGGTGTCTATGCAATAAATGTAGAAATATGACGAGCCACACCAAGAGGCAGGTCACACTACACCTGTGCTCGCATGGTTTCGTGCCAGGCTATAAGGTTTGGTATCTCCATGGTGAAGATGCTGAACGAGCAGCAGAAGTAGAAGTTGATGACGGTGAAGATGATGTTGATAGGATGGACCAGATGCTTGAGGATCTGCAGCCTGAACTGGCACCAGATCATCATGATTCACCTACACCGGAGGTTCAGAAGTTCTTCGACCTACTTAAAGCGTCAGAAGAGCCTCTTCACGGGCACACTAACGTGACCGTGCTCGAATTCGTGACCCGACTGATGTCAATCAAGTCCAAGTTTGCATTTTCAATTAATTGTTACAAGGAGCTTGTGGATTTGATTAGCGAGGTTCTTCCTACGGGTCACAAGATGCCCAAAGACATGTACCAGTCCAAAAAATTGCTTGAAGGTCTTGGTATGGAGTATGAGAAGATTGATGTTTGCCAAGACAATTGTATGCTTTTTTGGAAGGAACATGGCAGAGAACAGAAATGCTTAAAATGTGGGAAGTCGAGGTACGTGGAGCTTGTAAATGAAGATGGTGAGAAGGTGGTGACAAAGGTTGCACATAAACAGCTTCGGTACATGCCTCTCACTCCTAGAGTGAAACGTTTGTTTCTCTCGAGGAAGACCGCTATGCACATGAGGTGGCATAAAGATTGTACGGACAGACAAGATGGGTTAATGGTGCACCCGTCAGATGGTGATGCATGGAAGGCTCTTGACAAATTTGATCCAGATTTTGCCAGCGATGCAAGAAACGTTCGTATTGGCTTGGCAACTGATGGTTTCACGCCGTTCAATATGACCGCTGCGTCGTATTCATGTTGGCCTGTCATTGCCATACCGTACAACCTTCCACCTGCTCTTTGCATGAAATATGAGTTTATGTTCCTATGTCTTGTTATACCTGGGCCTGAGCATCCTGGCGTACGCCTCAATGTGATGCTTCAACCACTGATTGAAGAGTTAAAGAAGCTATGGCAAGGTGTGGAAGCCTATGACTGCTTCAAGAAGCAGAAATTCAATCTTCGTGTTGCATATCTGTTCTTGGTTCATGATTTTATGGCGTATGGTATTTTCTCTGGATGGAGCGTGCATGGTAGATTGACGTGTCCTTATTGTGCTAAAGATACAGATTGTTTTCGTCTTAGTGCTGGTGGCAAGATATGTTACTTTGATTGCCATAGATGTTTTCTACCCTTCAATCACCCCTTCAGAAGGCAGAGAAAGGAATTTAGGAAGGGCACCATTGTCACGAAGGGACCGCCCAAGCGACGTAGTGGGATAGAAATTACAGAAGAGCATATGAAACTTGTCCTAGACGAGAGTGGGAAAAGGTATCAAGGTTTCGGTGAGGAGCATAACTGGACTCACATATGTGGCTTGTGGGAGCTTCCTTATGCTAAGTCATTGATTTTGATGCACAACATCGATGTCATGCATCAAGAGAGTAACTTTTGCCAAGCCCTCATAAATACATGCATGGATTTCCCTGATAAAACGAAAGACAATGACAAGGCACGCATGGACTTAGCAGTGATATGTGATCGTCCAACCCAAGTGCTTAGAGAAAACGGAGGCAAACCAAAAGCTGACTATTGTCTGAAATCTAAGCAACGGAAAGAAGTGATGAAGTGGATGAAGGATATTAAATTCCCCGATGGTTATGCCGCTGGTTTTAGAAGATCTGTGAACTTGAAGACAATGAAGATGAATGGACTGAAGAGCCATGACTTCCACATAATTATGGAGAGGCTCATGCCTGTAATGTTTCGTGGGTACATTTCCGAAGCTGTGTGGAAAACGTTAGCTGAAGTTAGCTATTTCTACAGATAGTTGTGTGCTAAAGAAATCAGAAGAGATGTGATGGAACAGCTGGAGAAAGAGGCACCGGTGCTTTTGTGCAAATTGGAAAAAATATTTCCACCGGGTTTCTTCAATCCTATGCAGCATCTCTTTATACATCTTCCATATGAGGCTAAGGTCGGTGGTCCTGTTCAGTATAGGTGGATGTTTCATATAGAAAGAGCATTAAAGAAGCTTAGAGCAATGGTGGGCAATAAGGCAAGAGTTGAAGGATGTATTGCGAAACAATTTAAACTAAAGGAGGTAGCACACTTCACAAGTTGTTACTTTGTAGAAGAACATAATGTATTTGCTCGAAAGAAATGGTACCATGATGATGAACGAGAGATGCCTCCGTGTAGTGATCTTTCGATTTTTCAGACAAACGGCAAAGCCGTTGGTCCACCCAAGTCATATAACCTCAGTATGGAAGAACGGAAGTCTGCTTTACTGTACATGTTCACGAATATGCCTGAGGTGGAGAAATACTTTGTGTAAGACTTGTTTTCTTAAACTGTTCATATGTGAATTAGTTTATGTTATCAAATATCTCATGTCATACAATAATATTTGACAGCGAGTTTGATGAACAAAACATGAGGTGTCTCGGTAGGCCAACAGCGAGAGACATAGACAAATTGCGACGCGATGGTATGCATGGGCGACCTAATTTCATTATGTGGCTTCGGGACCGTGTAAGTCTTAATTATGTGGCTCCGAGAGCTAATTTCATTTAACTAATATTACAGAATTTGCTAATGCTTTGTGGCATGATTGACAGTTTGTGGAGGAAATGAATTTGAATGATGACTTACATCAGTTATCTATTGGAAGCGTAACTGCCAAAAGCTCTGGACGTTACGACGTCAATGGATATCGCTTTCGTTCAAGCATTTTCGAATCAAGTCATCCTATGGCCGCCACTCAAAATAGTGGAGTCGTTACTAGGGCAACCCACATGGAAGGACACGAAGCCTGCTATTACGAGAAAATCAAAAATATAATCGAGATTACATTTGCTGGAAATAAGCCTTTAGCGCTAGTTTTCTTTGAGTGTAAATGGTATGACCCGAAGTATTATAGGACCGAATTTGGGATGACACAGATCCAACCTGAGAAATTGCTTCAAGGACACGACACGTATATCCTTGCCCATCAAGCAGACCAAGTTTATTTCTCGACATATCCATGCAAAAAGTTGTCTAAATGGAGGGTTGTGTACAATGTAAATCCCCGAGAACGCCTATACACTCCTGGTGAGGACGAATATCAAATTGGTCACCTTGAGCAGGTTCATGAGGTGTTTCAAGAAGAAGAGTTGCCAACTAGTTTTCATATTGATCCTGCACCGGCATTAGATTCACTAGTTGCAGACGTTAACGACTTAACTTTTCCCGAGAGACGGAGAAGACAACCTGTTAGGAGAAAAGTTACATGGCGACCTCTACATAGAAGAGAACAAATAGATCCTGATTTTGATGATATTTAACAAGTAAAGTTGTTTTGTTATTTCATTTGTTTATATTTTAAGTATTATGTCATTTTGATGCACTAATGAATAATTTCTTATTTTTTATGCAGGATGCCGCCAAAATCAAAGAAGTCAGTGAAGGGGTTGTTCAAGGGCCTGGGCCTTTTTCAGGGCAGTTCTTCGAGCAGCAGTAGACGTCGAGAGCTATTGAGCGCGGTACATGGAGATGAGGTAACATATCTTGTACAAATAAATTTGTTTACATATTTACAAATAAATCTTGAGTTGTATGTACCAGGATGAGCAGCACACTGAGGAGCAGCACATTGAGGAGGAGCAGCACAATGAGGCTGAGCAGCACAATGAGGAGGTGGAGCTCAATGAGGAGGTGGAGCACGTGACATGGGACCAGGCCGCACAGCATCACCAGCCATGGGACCAGTGGGACCACCAGAGAGAGCAGCAAGAGGCGTGGGACCAGTGGGGCCAACAGGGCGAACCGGCTGACAACCCGATGGATGATGGCTCGGAAGGCTCTTCAGCGACACGCACACGTCGCTCAAGAAAAAGCCACTCAGTAAAGCCTCGTCACGCGATAGAGCGAGAGGCTGATAGGACTTTAATCATGCCACATGGAGATCGGTGAGTGTAATATATTAACTTATCTAATATAACTATTATGTGTATTGTTAATGTTTTTGTGTAATGCAGGAATTGGGAGGACCTGTCCTTTGACGGCAAGGGACTCCACACTCAGGTTAACCTTACGTTGGGTTCTCTTTGCCGCCTTCACTACCCTGGTATAGTGAAGGTGTCAAACGGTGATACCGAGGATGAGGTGCTCGTCAGTACCTGGGATGAGTACAAGTTTAAAAAGGAACGAAACCACACCGACAGACAGGGACTTGTGCGTAATGACTTTTGGGTATGAATTCTTTATTATTTTTGTTATGTTTCTTAATATTGTAAATCTATGACTTATACCATTTGTATTCTTTATGTTGTAGCTTCGATATCGGTTGCCTGACGGAGAGGATTACATGGGGCACGCTGAACGTGTCTTGCAAAACAATGCAAAGAAGCTGGTGAAGGATGCCATATACTATGCGAGAATTCAGGCTACAAACCTGTATTTTCAAAAACATCCGGAAGAAGAAGGCCCCTTGAATAAAAAGGAAGGGTCCTCAAAGATATATTTGACTGAGGATCAATATCGTGAGGTTAGTATTCAATTTGTTTTACCCTTTATATTTATTGTCGTGATTGATATAATATGTAACATTGTGTGTGTGCAGGTGATGGTTCCATGGATGGCGCCCGTGCCTGATGCGTACTATGCTTGGTGTCGATATTGGGCTTCCGAAGGCTTCCAGAAAGCGTCAGCGCATCACAGACAATGTCGAGGAACCAATCCTAACCACAAGTTTGGCGGTGACGACATGATACGAAAAGCTAAAAGAATGGTAAGTTTCATCTTTCTATGTCGATCAACAAATAATACGATTGCTTATGAATGTTTTTTGTTTATACAGGAAGCTACGAGTGGCCAAAAGCCTAGTGACATTGAGGTCTACCAGGAGGGCCACAAAGGACCAGACCCGAACAACCCTGACCAGCTCTGCAGCCAGACAGCCACGGAACGCTTGGTGAGTTTTGGCTGAAAAGTTCAAACGTTCAAAGTATATAAATTCCTGCATTTGTAAGGTTGTGAATGATGTATAGGCGGCATATGGGGAGGAGATGGTTCGTCGCCATGGCCCTGACTACGACTGGCGCCATGAACCGGTGGATCCCTCGGTGGTGTACGCAAGTGGTGGTGGCAAAGCGCATGGACGGTAAGCTCTAACTTATGAAATTATATGGTTGACACTAAATTGATTATGCAGTAATAACATTTTTTGAATCACTTATAGATACGCACTCTTCGACGGATTCATTGACTCGTCGTCGGTGAGATCTCAGAGGACGGGTTCATCTTCCCGTAGCTCATGCTCTCGTCGACCGAATGAGCAGGAGTTGGAGATTATGAGGATGCATGAAGAGATGAGACAACAACGCGAATTTATGGAAGCTTGCAATGCTCATAATCAAGCGATGTATCAAGTGAGTACACATAATCCGAACTCTAAATTATTATATTTCAATACAACATCTTCAGTAGTAACACATATGTGTTTAACAGTTAATGCAGCAACAGGGCATGACATCAAATTTTCCACCGCCACCACAATGGAGCCAATTTGCAAACACACCAGTTCCACCACCACAGTTCACCACCCCTCCGACACATATACCTGCACCTGGAGATAGGGTACGTTTGATAACTCTCCATTAATTTATACACTTGTATACTTTTTGATATTTGCATTTAACGTGTTGATATTTGTTAACTTGCATAGGTTACGCCTGAAGCGGGTGGCAGTGGGTCTGATCCAGCAGTAGGGACTGGATTTGTTGACTCGCTCTTCGCGTTCCCTCCTCCTGGTGGTGAAGGCGGCAGCGGTCATAGCTCTAACCACCCAAGTGGTGGTTATCTCTAAACACTTAAACTTATGTTTGAAATGTCGTACTCGTTGATGGATGTTATGTTCAATACTATGTCGTACTCGTTGTTTGATGTTGGTGGATGTTATGTTTGAATACTATGTCGTACACGTTGGTGGATGTTTTAATTATAAATGCACTATGTCTAAATGCATGTGTTTGTGGATGTCGTATCTCTACATGTGTTTGTAATGTGGCTGTTATATGTGATTATGTTTGATATATGTTATGTGTGCAGAAATAGTGACATAATTTAGTGCTGTTTTTGTAGCAGTATACAGTAATTCCCGTCGGCCCAGTTAATTCCCGTCGGCTATGGTCGAACCGACGGGAATTAACTATTAACTCCCGTCGGCCCAGTTAACTCCCGTCGGCCACGTGAGGCCGACGGGAATTAATTAATAACTCCCGTCGGCCTAGGAACCGACGGGAATTAATTAATAACTCCCGTCGGCCACCAGAACCGACGGGAATTAGACGTAATTCCCGTCGGCCACTATCTAGCCGACGGGAATTAATTATTCCCGTCAGCTGCCGACGGGGATAACCTTATCCCCGACAAGGGACGCCCGTCGGCCTGAAACCGACGGGAATAAGCCCTAAACCGACGGGAATAAGTAATTCCCGTCGGTTTAGGGCTTATTCCCGTCGGTTTTAGGCCGACGGGAATTAAGTGTTTTCCTGTAGTGGATGTTCTGAATATGTCACGTCTGGTTCTAAGGCAACATCTGTTACTTCAACAGTTCGATCTGGAATCCGGAGACACTTCTTCAATTGAGATACGTGGAACACATTGTGCACAACAGACAATGTTTTGGGTAATTGGAGTCGGTATGCCACTGGTCCATATCTTTCAAGGATGAGAAAAGGACCAATGTACCGAGGTGCAAGCTTCCCTTTTACCCTAAAACGAGATACACCCTTCATTGGTGAAACTTTCAGATAGACATAATCTTCAACTTGAAAGTACAAGGGTTGACGTCGTTTGTCTACATAACTCTTTTGGCGGGCTTGGGCTTCTTTCAAATTATGTATTATTCGTTGAACCTTCTCTTATGTTTCTTTTACCATATCAGGCCTGAAAAACCATCGCTCTCCTAGTTCAGACCAGTTTAACGGAGTACGACACCGTCTCGCATACAAAGCTTCAAAAGGTGCCATTTTGATCCTCTCTTGATAGCTATTATTGTACGAGAACTCCGCCAATGGTAAGCAATCATCCCATTTCTGTGGGAATTCCAGAACACATGCTCACAACATATCTTCAAGTATCTGATTTACTCTCTCAGTCTGCCCACTAGTTTGTGGATGATAGGCCGAATTGTGGAGCAACTTAGTACCCAAGGATTTATGAAGTTCTTCCCAGAATTTGGATACAAATTGAGGTCGACGATCCGACACTATTGTCTTCGGAACACCGTGCAAACTAAGGATGCGAGCAATATACATCTGGGCATAAGTGATGACCGGGTAATATGTCTTGACTGGCAGAAAATGAGCAATTTTCCTAAGCCGATCAATTATAACCCAAATAGAATCATATCCTTTTGCTGTCCTGGGCAATCCCACAATAAAGTCCATGCTTATATCCTCCCATTTCCAGGTTGGGATAGGTAATGATTGCAATGGACCAGCAGTTTTCATATGTATGGCCTTGACACGTCTGCAAGTGTCGCATCTCGCCACATACCGTGCAATTTCAATCTTCATCTTCGTCCACCAATAATGCTGCTTTAGATCATGATACATCTTAGTGCTTCCGGGATGAATAGAATAGCGACTAAGATGTGCTTCATCTAAAACTTGCTAGCAGATCTCATCATTCTTGGGCACAACTATGCGGTTGTTAAACCATACAATGCCTTGATCATCTTCTCTAAAACAGTTTGCCTTACCGGCCTTTATCTTCTCATGAATGTGTTTCATACCCTCATCATTTCTTTGTGCATTAAGTATTCGTTGCAGAAGAATCGACTCAAGCTTCAGGTGATTGAAAGTTCCATGTTGAATCATTCCCAGGTTCAACTTTTCCATTTCTTGGCATAGTGTAATGTCAGAAGTCTTCATCGTAAGACAACGGTAGGAAGCCTTGCGACTTAGTGCATCTGCCACGACATTGGCCTTGCCTGGGTGATAGTGAATTTCCAATTCATAATTCTTAATCAGCTCGAGCCATCTCCTTTGCCTCATATTTAACTCTGACTGGGTAAAGATGTACTTCAAACTTTTATGATTTGTATAGATATGACAGATATTCCCCAGCAGATAATGATGTCATATTTTCAGGGCATAAACCACAGCAACTAATTCCAGGTCATGAGTTGGATAATGTTCCTCATGCCGGTGCAACTGTCTTGAGGCGTATGCTACAACTCGGCCTTCTTGCATCAAGACACAACCTAAACCATTGCCTGATGCGTCACAATACACATCAAATGGCTTTTCAATGTCCGGTTGAGCTAATACCGGAGCAGTGGTCAATAACACCTTCAGCTGCTCGAAGGCTTCATTGCATCTTGAAGACCAATTAAATTTGGTATCATTCTTCAATAATCTTGTGATTGGCTTCACAAGTTTGGAAAAATCTGGAATAAATCGGTGGTAATAACCAGCCAGTCCAAGGAAACTTCGAACTTCATGTACCGTGGTTGGTGGTTTCCACTCCAAAATATCCTTGACTTTGCTGGGATCAACCGCAATCCCCTTGGCAGACAATACATGTCCCAAAAATTGGATCTCCTCCAGCCAAAATGCGCATTTACTGAATTTAGCATATAGCTGATGCTCCCTTAAGCGCGTTAATACGATCCACAAATGCTGAGCATGCTCCTCTTGATTCTTGGAATATATCAAAATATCATCAATGAATGCCACCACGAATTTATCCAACTCGGGCATGAATACTGAGTTCATCAGATATGTGAAGTGGGCAGGAGCATTTGTTAATCCGAAAGACATAACCAGATATTCAAATAATCCATACCGCGTAGTGAATGCGGTCTTGGGTATATCTTCGGGTCGGATACGGATCTGATGGTAACCCGACCTGAGGTCAATCTTGAAAAATACCCGAGCTCCGGTAAGCTGATCAAATAAGATATCAATCCAGGGAAGAGGGTACTTATTCTTGATTGTGACCTCATTAAGGGGTCTATAATCCACGCACATCCGAAGCGTTTGGTCCTTCTTCTTGACAAAGATGGCTGGACAACCCCAAGGTGATGAGCTTGGTCGGATGAATCCCTTTTCTAGCAGATCTTGTAATTGTGTCTTGAGCTCTACCAACTCATTTGGAGGCATTCGGTACGACCTTCTAGAAACAGGAGCCTTACCGGGCTTCAACTCAATCACAAATTCTACATCTCTCTCGAGGCAATCCAGGCAGATCTTCCGGAAAGACATCCGGGAATTCACATACTACCGAAATATCTTGGATCTCCGGTATGATGGCTTCATAAACTCTACCCAATGGTTTAGTTGGAATAGCTACAGGGATGGACAAGCGAACCTCTTCCTGGCCGTAGCTCAACTTGATGGTTCTCAGATCAGTGTTGAGGATAGCTGATGCGTCACGATGCCCGATCTTCACGAAGTAGGATCAATCTTCAGATAACTAGCTTCAAGAAGCCAAGATAACTTGCTGCAAATAGCGATAACTAGTGCAACCTGACAAATAAAACTCGAAGCCAACCACTGTCTTTAACCGGCAGCCTGAATCAAGGATTCGCCCAACCACACTCTCAAAGAACCAACCAACATAGCCTACAATCAATCGAGCAGACCTCAAAGGGAGTAGGAGCACCAATTGGGAGCAGATGAAGCCGCCGCTTCTGCAATCCCGTGAAGGAATTCACAAGAGCAAAGGGGTAGAGATCACTCTCAATATTTGTTAGCACACAACTGAACAAAAAGGGTTCTGTTTTAGATTATCATAAGCTGCCTTACATCATAGACATGGGGGGTATTTATACTAGTAATAACCAGCCTTAGCGAGGTATAAACACGAAACAAAACTATTTTCACGTGCTAATGTGAAGGAGCCTCTTCGGGAGATCTGTAGAGCTAATTTCCGTGTGGCTGTTTGACTTCTGCGCAACCTTCAGTATTTTGACAATAACTTCTTCTAGGAATCTTCAAATGACGTGGGACTGGTTGCATTGGAAAGCTAACTTGATAAGCTTTCTCACCATATATAGCATGCTTAATGAAACTTCATAGAATGATGCAGTTTAATACGAAAACTTGGTCATCAAGCATAATGTTGACCTTCTGACCAGTCAACACTAAAGTAGGTCGGCTGCCTTTCTGGTAGATTTGATTAAGTCGGCTTTAGAAGCATTGCAAACTAGACTTCAAGAGCTTTCCAAAAAGTACTTATGGGCCTTCATAGCCTTTGGAAATCAAAAGATATGACTGTTTCTTCTGGACGGTTCTGTTGCGCTGGACTGACTCGGACATAGCTCTTCTTGTTGACTCGTCCTTAATATGTTTTGTCCTTCCTCTTTGGTGAACCTCTTCATGTAGCTTCTTAGCTCGGCTACGTGTAATTGGTCCATCAAATGCTTGGGTTGGTGATGATGTTGGTTGTACTTGAGTTGATGTAGTATGCCTTGTGGGTTGTAACGTATTGCTTAATGGCATGGTCATATCATCCTCCTCCCCTTGAAAAGGAGTCGTCCTCGACTCTGAAGTGTCTTCACTTGTATATAGTAAGAGGTCAGCAACATTGAACGTGTTGCTCACGCCATAACTTGGTGGAAGATCTATCTTGTATGCATTATCATTGATCTTGGCAAGAACATGAAATGGACCATCCCCTCGTGGCATCAATTTGGATTTGCGCTGATCAGGAAAACGCTCCTTGCGCAAGTGAATCTAGACCAAGTTCCCTGGTTCAAATAACACTTTCTTCCTATGCTGGTTCATACTTGTAGCCTTACGCACTGCTTTGAGCTCAATTGATTCCTTGGTCTTCTCATGTATCTTTTTTATGTATGCAGCACGCTTGGAAGCTTCCATATTGGTTCTTTCCTGCAATGGAAGGGGCAACAAATCTATGGGAGCAATAGGTTTAAACCCATATACAATTTCGAAGGGGCATAAATTAGTTGTAGAATATACTGCCCTGTTATAAGCAAACTCCACGTGTGGCAAACATTCCTCCCAATCCTTCAAGTTCTTCTTTACCATTGTTCGCAGCAGCATTGACAATGTACGATTCACCACTTCAGTTTGGCCATCAGTTTGGGGGTGGCATGTGGTGGAGAACAAAAGTTTAGTCCCAAGCTTTGCCCACAATGTCTTCCAAAAATAGCTCACAAACTTCACATCACGGTCAGATACGATGGTCTTGGGCACTCCATGTAGTCTCACGATTTCTCTGAAAAACAAATTAGCAACATGTGAAGCATCGTCGCTCTTGTTGCATGGAATAAAATGAGCCATTTTTGAAAATCTATCAACCACAACAAAAATAGAATCTCTCTTTTTTTGAGTCTTCGGCAGCCCTAAAATAAAATCCATGCTTATGTCTTCCCAAGGAATTTTAGGAGCGAGTAAAGGAGTATATAAACCATGAGAGTTCAGTTTTGACTTAGCTTTGTGACAGGTGACACAACGCTCTACAAATCTGATGACGTCTCTCCTCATCTTGGGCCAATAGAAATTATCACTAAGCATGTCATAAGTCTTCTTTTGTCCAAAATGACCTGTTAGACCTCCTCGATGTGACTCCTGCAATAAAAGCAATCTAACCGAAGAATTTGGTACACAAAGTTTGTTAGCTCTAAACAAAAATCCATTATGTATATGATATTTTCCCAACCTTTTCCATCTCTACAATGATTGTATGGTTCTGAAAATTTAGGATCATCATTATACATTTCTTTCAAATTTTCAAGCCCCAAAACTTTTACCTCGAGTTGATTCAACAACACATTCCTTCGAGACAAGGCATCGGCGACCACATTGTCCTTACCTTTCTTATATTTCACAATGTATGGAAATGTTTCGATAAACTCAACCCATTTGGCATGGTGACGGTTAAGTTTGGCTTGCCCTTTCAAATACTTCAAAGCTTCATAATCGGAATGAATAACAAACTCTTTTGGCCATAAGTAGTGCTGCCATGTTTCAAGCACTCGGACCAAAGCATACAATTTTTTGTCATACACAGAATAATTTAATTGAGCACCTCCCAATTTTTCACTAAAATATGCTATAGGTTTTCCTTGTTGCATTAAAACTCCTCCTATCCCAATCCCACTAGCATCACATAGTGAAATTAGGAAGAATAAGTACAGGTGCTTCAGTCAAACGTTTCTTCAATTCTTGAAAAGCATGTTCTCGTGAGTTTCCCCATTTAAATTCAACACCTTTCTTTGTCAATTCATTTAAAGGGGAAGCGATAGTACTAAAATCTCGCACAAATCTTCTATAAAACCCAGCAAGACCATGAAAACTTCTTACTTGACTTACATTCGTTGGAGCTGGCCAATCCTTGATGGCTTTCACCTTGGATTCATCCACCTCTATTCCTTTTGCTGAAACAACAAAGCCAAGAAACACAACATGGTCTGTGCAAAAACTGCACTTCTCAAGATTAGCAAATAATTTCTCCTTTCTTAGCTCATTTAAAACTTGTCGAATGTGTTTCACATGTTCATCAATAGACTTGATGTAAATTAGAATATCGTCGAAGTAGACAACAACAAATTTTCCAATAAAAGTTCTTAAAACATGGTTCATTAATCTCATAAAGGTACTAGGAGCATTAGTTAACCCAAAGGGCATCACTAACCATTCATACAACCCAAATTTTGTTTTAAATGCAGTCTTCCATTCATCTCCAGTTTTCATTCTTATTTGATAGTATCCACTTCTCAAATCAATTTTAGTAAAAATTGTGGAACCATTTAATTCATCAAGCATATCATCTAGCCGTGGAATAGGATGGCGATAGCGAACGGTAATATTATTTATAGCTCTACAATCAACACACATCCTCCAAGATCCATCTTTCTTAGGTACTTGTTGGGGGCCTTCGTCCTTCGAAGGTCCTCAAAAACATGATTTGACAATGTCTTCCAAGTGGATTATGTGAACAGGTATTTTCGGGCTCAGAACTATGAATATGAAGCACGGTCAGGACGAAGCCTGAACCAGACGAAGGACGAGCGCAGGCGAAGCTGTGCTCAGGGGAGCTTCGGCGCAATTGCTGAGGGGGGAACCGACTTAAAGATGAAAAGACTGCGTGGACCTTGACTGATTTCCGTAGGCTATTAACAAATGTAATGGACATGGATGTAATTTTATGTGGGCTGCGTCCCGCGTCTATAAATAGATGAACAGTACTCCCGTACTGTTCACGCGGACTTGGCATTGACATTTGCGTCACGCTTGTACTTTCTACCTTCTCTCAGAACCGAAGGTACATTTATAATTTATAATCATTTCTATGCCTTTACGTTAATAAAATAGAAATGGTTCCATGATTTACATTCCGTGTTTTTTATGGGTCCTTCGTTATTACTTGGTGAATTTACGAAGGTACGCCTCTCGTGACCTTCGTCCGGAATTCATTATTCCCGAAGGGGATTAATGTTCGATAGGACGAAGGATCTTAACGTTTAACACTTTTTATGTTGCCTTGTTCTTAATCCGAAGCATTTGAGAACAAGTCACCAACATTGGCGCCCACCTCCGGTGAACTCACTTCCACTTCGAGCTTTCTTGAACACCTTCGGAAGCTATGGCGCCGAAGAAAGCTTCAGCGACTGGGGCTTCAGCACTGCAACCGCTGGACCACAACCAGGAGACCGTCTCTCTTCGGGAGGCCCGAAGCCAGAAGAGAAAGGCTGTTAGCCCGACACTTCAGGAAGAAGAGCTAGACCAAGAAATCAGGGATATGGAGATGCTACATCAACAAGTACAAAGGAAGAAGGAGAAGATGGCCCGCCTAGCTGAGTTGCAAAGGCAGATAGATGAAGCCTCTGAGGAAGTCCGCCATCTCACTCATGATGAGCAGAACAGAAGGCCTCATCAGAAAGACCTTCATCAGGAGGGCTTCGTCAACGAAGATGACTGGTATGATAATTTCCATCAGGGAAATTTTGTTTTTGATGATGCTTCTCCTCTGTCTGCTGAGCTGCAGGCTACACCTTGGCCTCCATCCTATAAGCCACCTCAGCTCCCCATGTTTGATGGTCACTCCGACCCGAAGCAATTCTTGATGAGCTACGAAGCAACGGTGTCTTCGTACGGGGGCAATGCTGCAGTCATGGCGAAGTCTTTCGTCATGGCTGTCAGGAATGTTGCTCAAACCTGGTATTCCTCCCTTCGGCCAGGGACAATAACTTCATGGCAGAAGCTGAAGGATATGTTACTGACCAGCTTTCAAGGATTTCAGACGAAGCCTGTCACAGCTCAAGCCCTGTTCCAGTGTATTCAGGATCACGAAGAGTACCTTCAGGCGTATGTCAGAAGGTTTTTACGATTGAGGGCGCAGGCACCAACGGTGCCCAATGAAATTGTCATCGAAGCCATGATCAAGGGGCTTCGTCCTGGGCCTGCAGCTCAATACTTTGCTAGAAAGCCTCCTCAGACCTTGGAGAAATTGCTCCAAAAGATGGATGAGTACATTCGTGCTGACAATGACTTTCGTCAAAGAAGGGAGGAGGCCTTCAGATATTCTGAAATGACCAGGGGCTTCGGAGGAAGATACTACCCGAGGCATGTCCGTTCTATCCACAACACTCAGAATGATGATAAGGGGAGTCAAAACAGACCGCAATGCTCATCACAGGCTTCGGGGCAACAACAAACCTCCTTTCGGCCACCAGCTCCAAGAGGCAGAGGCGCCAGGGGCTTCGGCGGAAGATTCGGAGATCAGCCAAGGAGACTGTTTTGCTTGTTCTGTGGAGAAGGCAAGGGCCATACCACTAGGTCGTGCCATATTACAATCCAGAAGCAAAAGGAAATTGCCGAAGCTGCATCTCAACAAGCTCAGCCGAAGCAGGTCATGCATACTGCTTCGTATCATCCGCCCTATATCCCACAATACATAGACAACCACCCTGCAGCTTCTGTAGCTTCGGCAAGCCAACCTCAAGCTTCCTGGCAACAGCTTCCGCCCCCACCTCCATTGCAGCAAGGTCAACAGCCAGAAGGGAGTCAGTGCGCTCCACATCAGAGGGACTTCAGAGAGCAGTCCGAAGCTCGCACAGTCAACAGCACTGTGCCAGAATCGAAGCACATTTATTGACATATATCCTACCTTTGATAGCAGTTTTTCCTATTCAGTTTTATATTCTGTGAAGCAAAAAACATTGATAGTTTTCATGTAATAGTTTCGTTGTTTTCCACGAAGAAGATCTATTTGCTCCACAAGCTTAAGTTGCTTAGAATTTTTTCCCGTTACCAAGGAGGACCTTCGAATTAAAAATCCTTCGGAGTAACAAAAAGTCGTTCTAAGGAACGCAGAGTAAGTTTGTGAAGTCACAAAAAGTCGTTCCAAAGGGAGCGCAGTGTAAGTTTTCTGCTCAGAAGTCGTTCCTAAAGGAATGCAGAGCCTACAGCGAAAAGTCAACGCTGATACCGCCTAAGTAAAGGGCGAAGAAGCTCCTAAGGGAGGCTTACAGCGAAAAGTCAACGCTGATACCGCCTAAGTAAAGGGCGAAGAAGCTCCTAAGGGAGGCTTACAGCGAAAAGTCAACGCTGATACCGCCTAAGTAAAGGGCGAAGAAGCTCCTAAGGGAGGCTTACAGCGAAAAGTCAACGCTGAGATCGTCTAAGTAAAAGACGAAGTGGCTCCAAGGATGTTCTTAAGGGAATGTAGAGCTTATGAATATATTTTATGAGTATCTTCGGGACAAATGTCACATACATAGCATAACATCATCACATCATTTTGCACAGCATAAGCATCATACATCATATTGCATTTTGCGCTCTCAACCTCCGAAAGGATGCTTTGAGAAAGTGATATCGAAATTGTATAGCTTCGGAATACAGCTTCGCAGAATATTTTTATGAAACATGGGTGAGCTTTATCAGATCAATATTGAGATTGTATAGCTTCGGAATATAGCTTCGGATAATGATTTCACGAAGTATGGATGTGATTCATCAGAATAATTTTAACGAAGAATGTCTTCTTCACGAAGCATGAAAAGAAGGGAAGGTGTTTTTTTTTCGCCGAAGACTCAAAAAGGTATGTATATAGAGTTTCATGCATCGTGAAGAATTCAATAATGAAGAGAAACTTGTATATTACATCCAAATGTACAAAATATTACATAGATCACAATTTAAATGTTTTTCTAATAGCATCTACTCCTCTCTTAATACTGCTTCGGCAACTTCATTTAAAAGTTGATCAACAACTTTGTCCATGATAGCTTCGGCCATTTGATTGATTTCTTCGTCTCCTTTTGTGTGGGGGTCGGCAGTTGACCCAGCAGCCTCTGAGGGAGGAGAACATTTCTTCATCACTATTGCAAACTTTGTGCAGAGTTTGAAATAAAAAATACAACGCAACAAGTATGACTAATTAGTACCTAATTGTCTTTCGGGCTCCGTACTCCTTTCGGCAGCTTCTGCTACTTTTCTGGCATCATGAATGCCTTTTTCGCTTCTTTGGATGATCTCTTGTGCCATTTCTCGGCCGCCGTCGTTCCAGATATCCGTAAAAAATTTGCCGCCAGCCGCGCTTGCTTCGGCCGAGGGGTCCTTAATGTCTTCGGAAGATAAGGCAGCTTCGGACTGAGCTAGAAATTTCACATGATTGCAACCTTTCTTCTCTAAGACAGAAGCAATCCCTCTGGCGCCCGAAAAAGCGCAGATATCGCCGCGACTGTTCAGAATCTCTTCGAAGGCTTCTGCTTCGTGGCTAATCCATTCCAGCGGATCTTCGGGATTGCCTCGAGAAAAATTTTCTTCGCTGGAAAAGGCGCCGACGCTGGCAAAGCTGGCTTTAATTTTATTCACACATTCTATAGATTTAATATAGCATTTCCCCTGAGATGTTCGAAGCTCCTTAACTCTTGATTCCAATTTGCTGACCATAAAATCACTAAGTTCTCGTTTTGTTTCCTCAAGCGCGCGCTCCTCTTTGGCTCTAGCCAGCTGTTTCTGAAGTTCTTTAATCTCGCGTTTTTGAGCTTCGGCTTGGGCCTTTGAAGCAGCTTCGTCTTTTTTCACTTTATCTACCAATGTAAGCAGAATTTTATCTTTTTCCAAAGCTTCGTTTCTCAGTTTGATAACTTCAGAGCGTAAATTATTAAATGCAATTTCATAACTTTCATCTTCGGCGCTCTTTTGTGCTCTTAGCGCGTTGCTTAAGATCAGGCCCTATACGAAGAAGAATTCATATAAGAAAAAAGGAATGAGTTGCGTAAAAAATAAGGGGGTTCTCTTTTCAAATGTTAAATTCCCGTACCTTCAGGCTGTTGTACGCGAGACTGTCTGCGAGATCTTCTTTCGTCATAGCGCTTAATCCAGATTCAAGCTTCGGGAAGCCGATGCTTCTGGCCATTTCTCGGCAGACAGAGAGCTCTTTGTTGTCAGGCAAGCAGTATAAAAAATCATCTTCATTTGTCCCATTGAATATTACTGCCCCCTTTGGATATTTTAGCTCCCTTGCGTAGTGGTTAGCCTCATGAGTTTCTTCTTCAGATAGTTTTTTCCCCGAAGCATGTCGTATGATGTAATCACACATGCTGGCAGGCGCTTCGGGGATAGCAGTGTCAGTCTCTTCAATTAAAATTGGTTCTGGTATTTTTATTGCTTCGGCTTCCAAAATTTCTTCCCTGAAGGGCTCTGAAGGCCCAGCTTCAGCTTCAGTTTGTCGCGTCGGAACTTCAGAGGAAGCTTCAGCAATTTCAACACTCTTTTTTGGAGTTGTGCTTGAAGACTTAATTGTCTCCAAGACATCTAGTACATTTACCATTCTCTTCCTTTTTGGGGTCACCATTGGACCCTTTTGGATTTTTACTGCTTCGACATTTACTACAGGACTCAAAATTTCTGATGTTTTTTCCTTAGTCAGATTTTTCGTTTCTTCCATTTTTTCTGTCGATGGTGCTTCGGCCATCTCTGCAATTTCTGACAGCAAGGTTGGCTGTTCAGCTTCGGCGGCCGAAGAAGTTTCTCCAGTGAACTCAGGCACCGAAGCTGGTTCAATATGGCGTGGTCGGTGTGTGAGGACCTTCAACCTTTTTCCTTTTGGTTCTGGCTCGCTAGGAGCGGCTCCAGCTTCTTCTTTTTCAGAGGTTATGTTTTTCCTTTTTTGCCTTCGGATGGGATAACAGTAATCAGGGTAGAAGAACCCGATTGCATCAAACACTCGGTTCAGTCTCTTCTTTTTTCGGCCTCCGAAGGCTGCTGATAGTGCAGTATTTTCAGCCTTCGAATATGCCCCAAGTAATTCATCACTTAACGTTTCAATGCTTTTCAGCCAGTCATCATCAGGTTCAATGAATTTATCTGCATATTTGAATGTGTACTTTAATCTGACTAGTCCGCCTTCGTCGGACTCTTTGATGGTTTCCTTCGGCATTTCCCACTTTTCTGCAAGTGGCCATACTCTGAAGGCAATGTGTTCTTGGACCAAGTCCCGTGTCCCAATAAACGAGCAGACTACTCCGAAGGCTCTTTGACATTCTTCGGCGGCTTCGTCCATTTCGACCTTCGGCCTTCGGAGGCCGAAGCGTTGCCAAATTGGGTGCATAATAATACTTTTCACATTCTCTTGAGCGGTTAGATCATTCTTTACATAAAACCATTCAGTCATCCAGGCTCCGGGCCACCTCTTCCGAAAAGTCGGCACAGGGCAGCTTGACCCGGAGCGTGCGCCGAAGCTGTAGCACCCGAAGTTGTTATGGTATTGCTCCTTTCCCCACGGCTTCGTCTCATATAATAACTCATGAATGTTACAGAAGCTTTTAGCATTCGGTTCCAAACCTTGGCTTCTCACAGCCCAGACAAAAATCCCCATTCTTATAATAGCTTCGGGAGTGAGTTGATGAAGGTAGACTTGGAATGTTTTCAGTACCTCAACAACAAAATTGCTCAGGGGGAATCGAAGCCCAGCCTTGAGGAAGCTTCGGAAAATCACAACTTCATTCTCTTCGGGGGTGGGAGAAGTCTTTTCCCCGGCATCAGCTCTCACAATAGATATGTCTCGGAAATATCGCCCCCTCATATTATCAATGTGACTCTGCTTGATGGTCGTCTTCCCAAAAACTGAGTGACTTGGTCGCCACGGTCGATCTTCAGCCTCTTCCCCACCACTTTCCACATCATAGCTGTCGCTGTCATCAGTATCTTCGGACAAACCTTCGAGAATCTCCTTCGTGATTTTCTCTGTATTGGTCTCTGCCATCGCTATCAGGAACCCCAGATTCTTCTCCTCCTCGAGACTCAGCTTCGTATCAGCAGGAATCTTCAGTTTCATTTCAGCAGGGGTCTTCTTGCCTTCAGACATCTTCGGGGACGCTAAAAAATTGTTCCCGAGGCCGAAGCTTCGAAATCAAAAAGGACGGCAAATCTTAATGAACAAGCGCTAAAAATTTTAGTGGGCCGAAGCAAAAGGCAAGTATGCGTACCAAATGAGATGGCGGTGTGCCCTTATTTATACGCCCAGGGCGTTGAAAATTAAATGACCCCGCTTGTCAGTGACTATTGCTATTCTAGCAAAGGGAAGGTGTTTTTTCGGACCTTCGGCTTAAGGCCTTCGTCCATATCGCAATCTGAATTTATTGTCAAACAAATTAATATTGCGAGGGGCTACTGTTGGGGGCCTTCGTCCTTCGAAGGTCCTCAAAAACATGATTTGACAATGTCTTCCAAGTGGATTATGTGAACAGGTATTTTCGGGCTCAGAACTATGAATATGAAGCACGGTCAGGACGAAGCCTGAACCAGACGAAGGACGAGCGCAGGCGAAGCTGTGCTCAGGGGAGCTTCGGCGCAATTGCTGAGGGGGGAACCGACTTAAAGATGAAAAGACTGCGTGGACCTTGACTGATTTCCGTAGGCTATTAACAAATGTAATGGACATGGATGTAATTTTATGTGGGCTGCGTCCCGCGTCTATAAATAGATGAACAGTACTCCCGTACTGTTCACGCGGACTTGGCATTGACATTTGCGTCACGCTTGTACTTTCTACCTTCTCTCAGAACCGAAGGTACATTTATAATTTATAATCATTTCTATGCCTTTACGTTAATAAAATAGAAATGGTTCCATGATTTACATTCCGTGTTTTTTATGGGTCCTTCGTTATTACTTGGTGAATTTACGAAGGTACGCCTCTCGTGACCTTCGTCCGGAATTCATTATTCCCGAAGGGGATTAATGTTCGATAGGACGAAGGATCTTAACGTTTAACACTTTTTATGTTGCCTTGTTCTTAATCCGAAGCATTTGAGAACAAGTCACCAACAGTACTAAAATCACAGGAACAGCACAAGGGCTTAAGCTTTCATGAACAAAACCTTTATCAAGAAGTTCTTGTACTTGCCTTTGTATTTCCTTAGTTTCATCAGGATTGGTTTGATATGGTGGACGGTTAGGAAGTGCAGCCCCTGGAATAAGATCGATTTGATGCTCAATCCCTCGAATTGGAGGTAGTCCAGCTGGTGTTTCTTGTGGAAACACGTCTTCAAAGTCCTGCAAAAGATCAGCCACTACACTAGGAAAAGATGTTATGTCGTTAGCAGAAATCAAACCATCTTTGTTCACAAGTACAAAGAGTACTTGATATGGGTTGTTCCTCACTTCTCTCAGCTCAGATTTTGTGGCAAGCAAAACTAGATGTTCTCCCTCTTCCTTCCTTTTATCTCTTGAATTTGGTTTGTAGCACTCACTCACTGAATTGTGGATGGCACTCAATTTATTTTGCTCTTCTCCTCCTCTACTTGCTATACTAATTTCAATTTTCTTTTGTAAGTGTTCAGCCATGATTTGTTGAGGGTTCATAGGCTTGAGTACAAACTTTCTCCCTTTCAGATCTAGCGTGTATTGATTTGTTCTTCCACAATGCTGAGAATATCGGTCATATTGCCAGGGTCTTCCTAGCAGCATGTGACACACAGACATGGGTGCAACATCGCACTCCACTGTGTCAACATACTCTCCAATCTTGAACGGAACTTTCACCTTATAACCAATCTTGATATCTCCTGATTCATTCAACTATTGGACATGATATGGATGAGGGTGTCGTTGCAACTTCAAACCAAGCTTGTCAACCATCTCACGACTTGCAAGATTATGGCAACTCCTTCCATCAATGATCACTTTTACTACTTTGTCTTGCACTTTGGCTCGCCTTTGAAAAAGATTATGTCGCTGTCCAATTTCAGCTTCTTTCATTTGAACACTCAAGATTTGTGTAACCACAAGAGTAGTACCATGCTCAAATTCACATCCCGTATGTTCTTCAGATTTATCAATGTCATCTTCATTTCCTGCTTCAGCTTCCTCTTCACTAGCTGATGTATATTCTCCATCATCATTCACAAGGATCACACGATTATTTGGACACTCCTTTATGACATGACCACGACCTACACACTTGAAGCACTGAATACCACTACTCTTGGCTATTGAACCCACTGATATTGAAGTGGATGCTGCTGGTTTATAACTCGGGTTTGGAGCAGCACCGTTCTTTCCACTAGAATTGCCTTGAATATTGGATTGCAGGCGCCCAGTTGAACCTTTTGTTGCTGAGGATGCAGCAGTAAACCTTGAGATTGATTTGCTTTCTCCAATCATGGTTCGTGCACCATATGGAAAGGGCTTGCTGCTCTTAGCATCTTGTTGCAGCTGGCGTTCAGCTTTGGTGGCTTGATGTACCAAATCAATAAGACTTTGGTATGGCTGAAACTCAACAATACGCTGAATGTTGCGGTGTAACCCAGCCATGAAACGTGCAATGGTTTGCTCTTCGTCTTCATACACATTGGCTCTAATCATGGCCTTCTCCATCTCATTATAATACTCCTTAACAGAGAAACTTCCTTGCCTCAAATTCTGCAATTTATCAAAAAGATCACGTCGATAATGCTTCGGCACAAAACGAATTCTCATTTCTCGCTTCATCTCTTGCCATGTAACAATAGGGTCCTCTCCATCTTTTTCACAATCACGAAGAAGTTGCTCCCACCAAATCAGAGCATATCCTTCAAACTCAAGAGATGCCATTGCAAGTTTCTTCTCCTCTGAATAATTATGTAGGCGGAAGATTTTCTCCACCTTCAATTCCCATGTGAAATAATCTTTAGGATCAGATCTACCATCAAATTTTGGCACGGTAAACTTAAGTTTCTCAAATCTCTCTTCTTGGTTGACGCCTTGTAACGCCCTGAATTTGGGGGTAGAATTTTTTCTTCTTTTCTCTCACCAAATTCAGGCGTTACCCTTTTCTTGTTTCTCGTTCCCTCGCTGAACCTTGATCTTTTCCAAAGTTATGACGGGTTTTGGCTTTAGACCCCGTGTAAAGCAAAACCTTAAAATACTTTATTTTGGGTGTTGCATCATGCCGAAGCACATTTCTTTGTCTGATGTTGAGTGTTCGTCTCGTTCCGTTCCGGATTTCGATTCGCGATTTAATTCCATTTAGTGGTCCGCGCTCGTCGTGGGTTTTCGATCCGCGAAGTGGCCCGACCCAGCCTAGCCCAGCCCAGCCCAGCCCTGCCCGGCCCGGTCCGGCCCGGCCCTGCGCGCCCCTGGCGCCCAAACCCCCCATGCGCCCCCTTCTCCCTCTCTCTCTCATTTGGATCTCCCGTGCAACAACCTCTCCTCTCCTTCTTCCACCTCTCTCTCCCCGTGGTGCCCTAGGATTTGGAGACGGCGATCACCGGATTTTGGACCCCGAGGTGAGCTCCCCTCCCCTTCCCTTCTCCCTCTCCCTCTCCCTCCTCTTCTTCCCTCTGCGCGCGCCCTCCCTCTCCCCCTGCCCGCGCGCGCCCCCGCCCTTCCCCCTGCGCGCGTCGGCGCGGCCCCCGCTCGGCCTCCTCGGCGCGGCGGCACGGCCCCCCACCCCGGCCCGCGGCGGCGCCCCTGCCCGCCCCGCCCCGGCCCCTGGCGGCGCTCGGCCCCCCCGCTCGGCCCCCCTCCCCGGCGGCGGCGCGGCCCCGCTCGGCCCCGGCGGCGCGCGGCCCCCGCCCCGTGCGCGGCGGCGTGGCCCCGGCGCGCCCCCGGCGTGGCCCGGCGCGGCCCCGGCGGCCCCTGCTCGCCCGGCGCGGCCCCGGCGGCTCCCTGCCCGCCCGGCACGGCCCCCGGAGCAGCGGCGCGGCCCCGGCGTGGCCCCGGCGCGGTCCGGCCCCCGGCGTGGTCCTGCGCGCCCCCGGCGCGGCCCCTGGCCGGTTCAACCGCCCTGGCCCCGGTTCAACCGCCCCGTGCCCCGGCCTCGTCCGACCGTGTCCCCGCTCGCCCGCGCTCGCGGCGATTATTTTTGGTTGGTAGTTAGTGTCAAACTCCTTTAGTTAGCGTGCTACGTCGCGCGCTTCGCCGCGCGACGGATTTGTCTAATTTCAGATGCTATCTATGTGTTGCGTCGTGCGCTTCGTCGCGCGACGATTCATTTTAATTTCAGGTTGTTTAAGGTGTAACGCCGCGTGTGTATTCACGCGACGTTCCACTTTGGACTCAGTTTGGTCGACGTATGCCGTCGCGCGTCTCGCCGCGCGACCATTCTTTTTATTTATCTCCACCTGCTTATAATGATTAGACATGAAACATGACTTTACTTTACGCTAAACATAGTGTCTACATTAAATTTCCTTCCATTAAGCGAGTAGTTAATTTATAATCATGTAACGTGACCGTTTCCCGACTGTCTTGTTCTCTTTCTCTCTTAACTATAACTGCGAGCCCGCGTGGAACGTCAGTTTACTTATTGCATTCTATTGTATGGTGTACTGTTCTTTTGTATTAAATATGTGGATGTATGTATGTTTGCGCTCGCATAGAGAACGATCCGGTCGGAGAACCCGAAGAACCCGCAGGAGAAGCCCCTGAGCAGCAGTCGGTTGGTGGAGGCAAGTGTCCTTTGACCTATCTCTGTCCTATTCATTCTTTAATTCACCTCCCGTATTACACATTTATACCTAAGGATTTACTAGCTTTTGTTATCCATGTCCTTGTTTACCTATTTGGGTCGGTTTATTATTGTTTAGCTTCATGCTATCGCTCAAACTCTAATCAATGAACATGATGAGATTATATATGATACGCTGTTTTCCCCTCTCTTATTATGATATTATACTTGTGGCTTTTAAGGGGGCTCGAGCGGTTTCTCGAGTGCCTCTCCGTAAGGACCTGTTCTATGGATGACCGCCCGGGAAAACAGTGCAACCATGAGGGTGGAATGGGACGCCCTTAGCTGAGTAATTAGAGGAACCGGGGTGTAGTTCGCTTCGCCGTCGTGCCGTCAATGGGGCTCGGTGTATGCGGCTCGCTCTGCCAAGGTTGATTTGTCCCTTGGGGAGGAGTGCGGTACATTTAGGAAACCTAACGGGCGGCTACAGCCTCGGGGAATCTTTGTAAAGGCTACGTAGTGATGCCCTGCTGGACCACCTAGGTAGTGGTCAATGGGTAGTAGCTCTCTCCGGGCAGAAAGGGAATCACGGCTTGTGGGTAAAGTGCACAACCTCTACAGAGTGTTTGAAAACTGATATATCAGCTGTGCTCGCGGTTATGAGCAGCCAAGGGAGCTCCAGTGATTAGTGGTACTTGATCAGAGACATTTTGGTTTGCAGGTGGCAATGATGATGGTTATGATTATGCTTATGGTAATGGTAAGTGGTATTCTTTCCGCTTGGAAAGGGTACTTTGGGTTAATAACTTGGGTTAATGCTAAAACCTGGCTTTCTACTAGTAAATAACAAACTGACCAACTAAAAGCAACTGCTTGACTTATCCCCACATAAAGCTAGTCCACTATAGCCAAACAGGATACTTGCTGAGTATGTTGATGTGTACTCACTCTTGCTCTACACACCAAACCCCCCCAGGTTGTCAGCATTGCAACCACTGCTCAGGAGAAGATGAAGCTGTGGAAGGAGACTTCCAGGAGTTCCAAGACTACGACGAGTTCTAGGTGTGGGTTAGCGGCAACCCCCAGTCGGCTGCCTGTGAAGGCCGCGGTTATCTACGTTTCTTTTCCGCACTTTGATTTATTGTAAGGACTATATGGACGTCTCAGACGTATGATGTAATCGACTATTATTTCCCCTTTTAATACTATTTTGAGCACTGTGTGATGATGTCCATATTATGTAACTGCTGTGTACGTGAATAACTGATCCTGGCACGTACATGGTTCGCATTCGGTTTACCTTCTAAAAACCGGGTGTGACATAAGTGGTATCAAAGCCGTGCTGACTGTAGGATCGCTAACCTAGAGTAGAATGGTCGTTCTAAGGATTATAGACCTCTGTCCCTGCCTTGACTTTGATATCCCTTCAAAAGTTGGTCATACTGACCAAACCTATGTTCTACTATATATTATACCTTGCTGAAAATTTTGTTTTATTCTAATCCTTCATTTATTTATGAGTCATTATTTGCTGGTCATATTAATTCTGTTTTCACCCTTTTGCTTGCGATGTCTTTTGTAGATGGCTCGACTTAGACACACTGCACGAAAGTCCGTCATCCCCTTCTTACCCTCCCGCCTTGCTGAGCGTCCGCTTCGCCGTCCCGTGGCCGGACAGTCCAGCCACTTGGAGAGACTGCACCACCGCCTGCATGAGGAGCAGGAACGTCGACGACAGGAGCAGCAGGGCTCTTCTTTCTCGCTCCAGCAGGAGATAGAGTCTGTGAGGAGCTGCTCCCCTGTGCTTCCTCTGGAGGCGCCCCCTGCACGACCACTGGGTGCCCCAGCTTCTGGAGTAGCTGCTGGAGGAGACCCAGACGACGGAGGTGGCGACGACAGCCCGAGCCACGACACCGACCTCCCTGCTGACCATGAGCCGGAAGGATGGGTTGCTCGACCCATCACTCGCGACGCTGCTCGCGGGTGTCACTTCCACGACGCGCTCGACACCCTGCTACGTCAGGCACTTGACCGGCGTACTTGGTCCATCGAGTATCGCTGTGTGGTCTACCAGCATAGTCGCGGGGTCTACCCGGACCGCTGGGAGGTGACCTGCTTGGTGCGCCGTCCGGAGAACAGTCTCCAGGGTGCGGAGGCTTGCTCAGAGCACTATTCTATCTCTGAGCGGGACTCAGCTGAGGCAGCCATGCAGGATGCTGCACGGCGTGCGCTTTCGCACTACTGCTCGGTTCTCGGTGGGGTAGCTGACGGTCTCGACCTGAAGTATTACCCCCGTCGTCCATCTGGCAGCACAGGAGGCGTGATTGTTTCACCTGCTAGTGAGGACAATCCTAGGTTGAGCAGCACAGTCAACCTAGCCACCGTGCTAAACACGGAGCTAGACCATGCACTAGACGAGCTGAGTAGGGCTCGTGCTGAGATCGCCCTGCTGCGGGCTGAGCGCGCGGAACGTCGTCACTTGGATGATGGTTCCCCCGCTCCCGTTGGGACTCAGCACCCGTACCGCTCACCTCGGCGTGGACACCAGTCTTATGGCAATCCCGACTGCAAGACCAAGATAAATCTAGAACCATAGATCGTCAGAGTTGGATCCTGTAATTAATACAAAATATATACATAGAAGCTTCAGTCTTAGCGTTAGTCTCAGTCTTAGTTAGTCTTAGTTAGACAGGGTAGTTTGCTATACCCTGTGCATTTATGTTTGTCATGATGAACTATGTTTGGTTTGGATCTTTGTAATGATTGTCACCAGAGTGTGGGTATCCCCTGCATTATGGTTTACCTATTATGTTAATGGAGTTAGTTATATAGTTGGGAAACCCTTTATTCTACTTTCCTCTTTATCTGAGAAGCTGTGTGGTCTGCGATGGAGATCAGTGAAGATGCTCATCTGTTCAGTGCTGTTGGAGAATTCTATACTCTTTTCTTATGCTGCAAGATTTGCCAGATCAGTTCTGATGTGTGGTTGCGTTCTGCAGATGTCAGAGAACAGGCGCAGAGGAGGAAGGCGTGCTCAGCAGGAGCGAGCCGCTCCGCAGGATGAGGTGCCCCAGCAGCAGCACCTGCCACCCCCGCCCCCGATGTCGATCGAGCAGATGTTTATGATGCAGACTCAGGCAGTTCAAGCCATCGGTCAGACTCTGGCCGCCATTCAGCAGCAGCAGCAGCAGCAACAGCAGCAAGCACCACCCCAGCCTCAGATGCCTCAGATGCCCAGAGACAAGCGTGCTGAATTCATGAGAGGTCATCCCCCAACGTTCGCTCACTCTTCTGACCCCATGGATGCTGAAGATTGGCTGCGCACTGTGGAGCGGGAGTTGCATACCGCTCAGTGTGATGACAGGGAGAAAGTCTTGTATGGTCCCTGTCTGTTGAGAGGAGCAGCCCAATCATGGTGGGAGTCTTACCTCGCCACTCATGCCAACCCCGATGCCATCACCTGGGAAGAGTTCAGAGGTAGCTTTCGTCAGTACCATGTGCCTGCAGGTCTGATGACAGTGAAGAAGGAGGAGTTCCTGGCCCTTAAGCAAGGGTCATCATCTGTCAGTGAGTATCGAGACAGGTTTCTGCAGTTGTCTCGCTATGCTCCTAAAGATGTCAACACCGACGCCAAGCGACAATACCGTTTCTTGAGAGGCTTGGTTGACCCTCTGCACTACCAACTGATGAATCATACCTTCCCGACATTCCAGCACCTGATTGACAGAGCAATCATGACAGAAAGGAAGCGTAAGGAGATGGAGGATCAGTAAGCGCAAGATCAGTGGGCCCCAGCCTGGAAGCAACAGTCGCCCTCGTTTCTCAGGCAATCAACCTCAGCAGTTCAGGCAGAACCAGCGTCCACCTCAGCAGCATCAGCAGTTCCAAAGGCAGTATCCTCAGCACCAGTACCATAACCGTCAGAGCAATCAGTCAGGAGGTCAGTTTCAGAGGCAGAATCAGCAGACACCTCGTCTTCCTACCCCAGCAAACCAGCAGAACAGTCAGGCAGCACCAGCTCAGGTTGGAAACAGAGCATGTTTCCACTGTGGAGAGCAAGGCCACTGGGTGATGCAATGTCCGAAGAAGGCAGCCCAGCAGCAGTCAGGCCCCAATGCCCCAGCAAAGCAGAATGTGTCTCAGCCTGGAGCAGGCAACCGCTCTCAACCGCGCTATAATCATAGGAGACTGAACCACTTGGAGGCTGAAGCAGTTCAGGAGACTCCCGGCATGATAGTAGGTACGTTCCCAGTCGACTCCCATATTGCAGAAGCGTTATTTGATACTGGAGCAACACATTCTTTCATTACTGCATCATGGGTAGAAGCACATAATCTTCCAATTACTACCATGTCAACCCCCATTCAAATTGACTCAGCTGGTGGTAGAATTCGAGCTGATAGCATTTGTTTGAATGTAAGTGTGGAAATAAGGGGGATAGCGTTTCCCGCTAACCTTATAGTAATGGGTACTCAGGGAATAGATGTCATCCTAGGGATGAATTGGCTAGATAAGTATCAGGCAGTTATCAGTTGTGATAAAAGGACAATCAAGTTGGTGTCCCCACTAGGAGAGGAAGTGGTGACCGAGTTAGTCCCTCCTGAGCCGAAGAGAGGAAGTTGTTATCAGATGGCTGTCGATAGCAGTGAAGCAGACCCAATTGAGAGTATCAAGGTTGTGTCTGAATTCCAGATGTGTTTCCAAAGGATTTACCGGGTATGCCACTAGAGCGGAAAGTTGAATTCGCTATAGAGCTTCTTCCTGGAACCGCCCCTATCTTTAAGAGAGCTTACAGAATATCTGGACCAGAGTTGGTTGAGCTTAAGAAGCAGATTGATGAGCTGTCAGAGAAAGGTTACATCCGGCCAAGCACCTCGCCTTGGGCCGCCCCTGTCCTGTTTGTGGAGAAGAAAGATGGCACCAAAAGGATGTGTATCGATTATCGAGCTTTGAATGAAGTCACGATCAAGAACAAGTATCCCTTGCCTAGAATAGAAGATCTGTTTGACCAGTTGAGAGGAGACAGTGTGTTCTCCAAGGTAGATCTGAGGTCAGGTTATCATCAGCTCAGGATCCGACCTTCGGACATTCCGAAGACGACATTCATTACCAAGTATGGTTTGTATGAGTTCACAGTGATGTCTTTTGGTTTGACCAATGCACCAGCGTTCTTCATGAACTTGATGAACAGTGTATTCATGGATTATCTCGATAAGTTTGTGGTGGTATTCATTGATGACATTCTGGTTTATTCTCAAAGCGAAGAAGAACATGCAGATCATTTGAGGATGGTATTGCAGAGATTGCGAGAGCACCAGTTGTATGCAAAGTTGAGCAAGTGTGAGTTCTGGGTCAGTGAAGTCCTGTTCTTGGGTCACATAATCAACAAAGAAGGATTGGCTGTGGATCCGAAGAAAGTGGCAGACATTCTGAACTGGAAAGCGCCAACGGATGCTCGAGGAGTCAAGAGCTTCATTGGAATGGCCGGATATTATCGGCGATTCATTGAAGGGTTTTCGAAGATTGCGAGACCAATGACAGCGTTGCTAGGCAACAAGGTTGAGTTCAAGTGGACCCAGAAATGCCAAGAGGCCTTTGAAGCGCTGAAAGAGAAGTTGACTACAGCGCCTGTCCTAGTCTTGCCTGATGTGCACAAGCCCTTCTCGGTGTATTGCGATGCTTGTTACACAGGTTTGGGATGCGTGTTGATGCAAGAGGGAAGAGTTGTGGCTTACTCGTCCCGACAGCTGAAGGTTCATGAGAAGAACTACCCAATCCATGATCTAGAGTTGGCAGCAGTGGTTCATGCACTGAAGACATGGAGGCACTATCTGTATGGACAGAAATGCGATGTTTACACAGACCACAAGAGTCTGAAGTACATATTCACTCAGTCAGAATTGAATATGAGGCAGCGAAGATGGTTAGAGTTGATCAAAGACTATGAGTTGGAGATCCATTACCATCCAGGCAAAGCGAACATAGTGGCAGATGCTTTGAGCAGAAAGAGTCAAGTCAATCTGATGGTCGCTCGTCCGATGCCTTATGAGTTGGCCAAGGAGTTCGACAGGTTGAGTCTCAGATTTCTGAACAATTCGCGAGGAGTCACGGTCGAGTTGGAACCTACCTTGGAGCGCGAAATCAAAGAAGCGCAGAAGAATGATGAGAAGATCAGTGAGATCCGGCGACTGATTCTAGATGGCAGAGGCAAAGATTTTCGAGAAGATGCAGAAGGCGTGATATGGTTCAAAGACCGCTTGTGTGTTCCCAATGTCCAGTCCATTCGGGAGTTGATTCTCAAGGAAGCTCATGAGACAGCTTATTCGATTCACCCTGGCAGTGAGAAGATGTATCAGGATCTGAAGAAGAAATTCTGGTGGTACGGAATGAAGAGGGAAATCGCAGAGCATGTGGCTATGTGCGATAGTTGTCGAAGAATTAAGGCAGAGCACCAGAGACCAGCTGGATTGTTACAACCATTGCAGATCCCTCAGTGGAAATGGGATGAAATTGGTATGGATTTCATAGTCGGATTGCCTCGCACTCGGGCCGGCTACGATTCCATTTGGGTAGTGGTGGACCGTTTGACCAAGTCAGCCCACTTCATACCTGTCAAGACCAACTACAGCAGTGCAGTACTGGCAGAGTTGTATATGTCTCGGATCGTTTGTCTTCATGGTGTGCCAAAGAAGATAGTGTCAGACAGAGGAACGCAGTTCACCTCTCATTTCTGGCAGCAGTTGCATGAAGCTTTGGGCACACATCTGAATTTCAGTTCAGCTTATCACCCACAGACAGATGGCCAGACCGAAAGGACCAATCAAATTCTTGAAGACATGTTGAGAGCCTGTGCGTTGCAAGATCAGTCCGGATGGGATAAGCGATTGCCCTATGCAGAGTTTTCCTATAACAACAGTTACCAGGCCAGTTTGAAGATGTCACCATTTCAAGCGCTTTATGGAAGGAGTTGTAGAACTCCGTTGCAATGGGATCAGCCTGGAGAGAAGCAAGTGTTTGGGCCAGACATTCTGCTTGAAGCCGAAGAGAACATCAAGATGGTCCGAGAGAATCTGAAGATAGCGCAATCGAGGCAGCGAAGCTATGCAGACACAAGAAGAAGAGAGCTGAGTTTTGAAGTCGGAGACTTTGTCTATCTGAAAGTGTCACCGATCAGAGGAGTCAGAAGGTTCGGAGTGAAAGGCAAGCTAGCACCCCGCTACATTGGTCCGTATCAGATTTTTGCAAGACGTGGAGAAGTGGCCTATCAGCTCAGTTTGCCAGAGAATTTGTCTGCTGTGCATGATGTCTTTCATGTGTCTCAGTTGAAGAAGTGCTTGCGTGTGCCAGAAGAGCAGTTGCCAGTGGAAGGTCTTGAAGTCCAAGAGGACTTGACCTACACAGAGAAGCCAGCGCAAATCCTTGAGGTTGCAGATAGAGTCACCCGAAGGAAGACCATCAGGATGTGCAAAGTTAGATGGAATCATCACTCTGAGGAAGAAGCAACCTGGGAGCGTGAAGATGATCTAATGGCCAAGTACCCAGAGCTCTTTGCTAGCCAGCCCTGAATCTCGAGGGCGAGATTCTTTTAAGGGGGATAGGTTTGTAACGCCCTGAATTTGGGGGTAGAATTTTTTCTTCTTTTCTCTCACCAAATTCAGGTGTTACCCTTTTCTTTTTTCTCCTTCCCTCGCTGAACCTTGATCTTTTCCAAAGTTATGACGGGTTTTGGCTTTAGACCCCGTGTAAAGCAAAACCTTAAAATACTTTATTTTGGGTGTTGCATCATGCCGAAGCACATTTCTTTGTCTGATGTTGATTTGTTCGTCTCGTTCCGTTCCGGATTTCGATTCGCGATTTAATTCCATTTAGTGGTCCGCGCTCGTCGTGGGTTTTCGATCCGCGAAGTGGCCCGGCCCAGCCTAGCCCAGCCCAGCCCAGCCCTGCCCGGCCCGGTCCGGCCCGGCCCTGCGCGCCCCAGGCGCCCAAACCCCCCCATGCGCCCCCTTCTCCCTCTCTCTCTCATTTGGATCTCCCGCGCAACAACCTCTCCTCTCCTTCTTCCACCTCTCTCTCCCCGTGGTGCCCTAGGATTTGGAGACGACGATCACCGGATTTTGGACCCCGAGGTGAGCTCCCCTCCCCTTCCCTTCTCCCTCTCCCTCTCCCTCCTCTTCTTCCCTCCGCGCGCGCCCTCCCTCTCCCCCTGCCCGCGCGTGCCCCCGCCCTTCCCCCTGCGCGCGTCGGCGCGGCCCCCGCTCGGCCTCCTCGGCGCGGCGGCGCGGCCCCCCACCCTAGCCCGCGGCGGCGCCCCTGCCCGCCCCGCCCCGGCCCCCGGCGGCGCTCGGCCCCCCCGCTCGGCCTCCCTCCCCGGCGGCGACGCGGCCCCGCTCGGCCCCCTCGGCCCCGGCGGCGCGCGGCCCCCACCCCGTGCGCGGCGGCGCGGCCCCGGCGCGGCCCCGGCGCGCCCCCGGCGTGGCCCAGCGCGGCCCCGGCGGCCCCTGCTCGCCCGGCACGGCCCCGACGGCTCCCTGCCCGCCCGGCGCGGCCCCCGGAGCAGCGGCGCGGCCCCGGCGTGGCCCCGGCGCGGTCCGGCCCCCGGCGTGGTCCTGCGCGCCCCCGGCGCGGCCCCGGGCCGGTTCAACCGCCCCGGCCCCGGTTCAACCGCCCCGTGCCCCGGCCTCGTCCGACCGTGTCCCCGCTCGCCCGCGCTCGCGGTAATTATTTTTGGTTGGTAGTTAGTGTCAAACTTCGTTAGTTAGCGTGCTACTGTCGCGCGCTTCGCCGCGCGACGGATTTGTCTAATTTCAGATGCTATCTATGTGTTGCGTCGTGCGCTTTGTCGCGCGACGATTCATTTTAATTTCAGGTTGTTTAAGGTGTAACGCCGCGTGTGTATTCACGCGACGTTCCACTTTGGACTCAGTTTGGTCGACGTATGCCGTCGCGCGTCTCGCCGCGCGACCATTCTTTTTATTTATCTCCACCTGCTTATAATGATTAGACATGAAACATGACTTTACTTTACGCTAAACATAGTGTCTACATTAAATTTCCTTCCATTAAGCGAGTAGTTAATTTATAATCATGTAACGTGACCGTTTCCCGACTGTCTTGTTCTCTTTCTCTCTTAACTATAACTGCGAGCCCGCGTGGAACGTCAGTTTACTTATTGCATTCTATTGTATGGTGTACTGTTCTTTTGTATTAAATATGTGGATGTATGTATGTTTGCGCTCGCATAGAGAACGATCCGGTCGGAGAACCCGAAGAACCCGCAGGAGAAGCCCCTGAGCAGCAGTCGGTTGGTGGAGGCAAGTGTCCTTTGACCTATCTCTGTCCTATTCATTCTTTAATTCACCTCCCGCATTACACATTTATACCTAAGGATTTACTAGCTTTTGTTATCCATGTCCTTGTTTACCTATTTGGGTCGGTTTATTATTGTTTAGCTTCATGCTATCGCTCAAACTCTAATCAATGAACATGATGAGATTATATATGATACGCTGTTTTCCCCTCTCTTATTATGATATTATACTTGTGGCTTTTAAGGGGGCTCGAGCGGTTTCTCGAGTGCCTCTCCGTAAGGACCTGTTCTATGGATGACCGCCCGGGAAAACAGTGCAACCATGAGGGTGGAATGGGACGCCCTTAGCTGAGTAATTAGAGGAACCGGGGTGTAGTTCGCTTCGCCGTCGTGCCGTCAATGGGGCTCGGTGTATGCGGCTCGCTCTGCCAAGGTTGATTTGTCCCTTGGGTAGGAGTGCGGTACATTTAGGAAACCTAACGGGCGGCTACAGCCTCGGGGAATCTTTGTAAAGGCTACGTAGTGATGCCCTGCTGGACCACCTAGGTAGTGGTCAATGGGGAGTAGCTCTCTCCGGGCGGAAAGGGAATCACGGCTTGTGGGTAAAGTGCACAACCTCTGCAGAGTGTTTGAAAACTGATATATCAGCCGTGCTCGCGGTTATGAGCAGCCAAGGGAGCTCCAGTGATTAGTGGTACTTGATCAGAGACATTTTGGTTTGCAGGTGGCAATGAGGATGGTTATGATTATGCTTATGGTAATGGTAAGTGGTATTCTTTCCGCTTGGAAAGGGTACTTTGGGTTAATAACTTGGGTTAATGCTAAAACCTGGCTTTCTACTAGTAAATAACAAACTGACCAACTAAAAGCAACTGCTTGACTTATCCCCACATAAAGCTAGTCCACTACAGCCAAACAGGATACTTGCTGAGTATGTTGATGTGTACTCACTCTTGCTCTACACACCAAACCCCCCCCAGGTTGTCAGCATTGCAACCACTGCTCAGGAGAAGATGAAGCTGTGGAAGGAGACTTCCAGGAGTTCCAAGACAACGACGAGTTCTAGGTGTGGGTTAGCGGCAACCCCCAGTCGGCTGCCTATGAAGGCCGCGGTTATCTACGTTTCTTTTCCGCACTTTGATTTATTGTAAGGACTATATGGACGTCTCAGACGTATGATGTAATCGACTATTATTTCCCCTTTTAATACTATTTTGAGCACTGTGTGATGATGTCCATATTATGTAACTGCTGTGTACGTGAATAACTGATCCTGGCACGTACATGGTTCGCATTCGGTTTACCTTCTAAAAACCGGGTGTGACACGCCTCTATGATGATGACGATAGCGACGTTGAGACTGAACATCATCCCCAAATTCAGATTCTTCATTGTCATTGTTTCTTCGATTCCGGCCTCTTCCTCTACCATGTGCAGCACCTTGATTTCTCCTCCCATGTTCACTTGCTGTTCTAGAATAATTTCCTTCACCTTCTTCCCCATCTTCATCATGGTTTCTTGCACCATCAGGGAGTTGACGATGACCTCTGATTTCAGCCATAAGTGTCTGAAGATCTTGTGCCAACCGATCTTGCTTGTCTTCTATGCTTTGTTTGAGCTCATTGAATTGTACCATGATGACACAGTCTTCAATCTCAGCGTTGGGATCCATCTTCCTGCGAAATTAGTGGTGACAAGACAACAAATATAGGTGGAATATGAAGCTATATAGAATCTCACAACCTCACCACTCTTACCAACCAAAGCTCTTATGAGTTCCCTGTGGGTTGCAAGAAAATGTGTGGTGGTAACAAGAAAGTGGTGGTTAAGCGAATACAAGACCAGAGTACTAATTACGATGGCTTATATGTGGAGCTTGGTGGGGAATAATAAACAAGGAATATAATCTGAATCCTAGTTGTCGTAAAGTTAAATAACAATCCAACTAAAAGTTCACTGCCTAGTGCTGACCACAAGATTCGAGTGATGGAAGTAGATCAAACACACGCGCAAAGAAATTTCAGATTTGATGCAAATCAAGGAGTATGATTGGAATGCAAGTGTTGCGATCAGACCCAACCAAAATTTTGCACCAAATGACAATAGCAAACTGGTTGAACAACTTGATGAACTTTCAACACTTGTGCACATAAACAAACTGATCGTTCTTCTTTTCTTTCACAATATTGCTCAACACTTTTTTTGATACTCTTTTTTTATAGAACTAAACACAGAGATCTGATATGATATTGCACACTTTATAATAATTTACAAAGAACTCAACCAGCAGCTATAACTTAAATAGGATCAAAGTTAACGTGAAGGAAATGATGAGGGTTTTCAGATTTTTCTTTTTGTGGAAATTTTCAGATATATATATATAAGAGGCTCAAAGGAAACACAAAGGATAGAGTGACCAGCAACTAAACAAGACTCTAAGGACTGAAACTTAACAAAACTCACTAGAAGAACATATTGAAACAAAAGGCTATGACAAAATATTTTATAGCTTTTTTGGTGAATAGGACGAACACAAAATTTATGTAGCTAAGGGTAAAGAATCCTACCGTGGCAACTGAGGCTTTGATACCAGATGATGCGTCACGATTCCCGATCTTCACGACGTAGGTTCAATCTTCAGATAACTAGCTTCAAAGAAGCCAAGATAACTTGCTGCAAGCAGCGATAACTAGTGCAACCTGACAAATAAAACTCGAAGCCAACCACCGTCTTTAACCGGCAGCCTAAATCGAGGATTCGCCCAACCAAACTTGTAAAGAACCAACCAACACAGCCTACAATCAATCGAGGAGACCTCGAAGGGAGTAGGAGCACCATTTGGGAGCGGATGAAGCCGCCGCTTCTGCAATCCCGCGAAGGAATTCACAAGAGCAAAGGGGTAGAGATCACTCTCAATATTTGTTAGCACATAGTTGAACAAAACATGTTCTGTTTTAGATTATCATAAGCTGCCTTACATCATAGACATAGGGGGGTATTTATACTAGTAACAACCAGCCTTAGCGAGGTATAAACACGAAACAAAACTATTTTCACGTGCTAATGTGAAGGAGCCTCTTCGAGAGATCTGCAGAGCTGATTTCCGTGTGGCTGTTTGACTTCTGCGCAACCTTCAGTATTTTGACAATAACTTCTTCTAGGAATCTTCAAATGACGTGGGACTGGTTGCATTGGAAAGCTAAATTGATAATATTTCTCACCATATATAGCATGCTTAATGAAACATCATAGA
Organism: Zea luxurians; assembly: GCA_029449295.1. NCBI lineage: Eukaryota > Viridiplantae > Streptophyta > Magnoliopsida > Poales > Poaceae > Zea > Zea luxurians. Next base: position 8,916,718 of record JAOPSE010000035.1, read on the forward strand.
AAGATGCAGTTTAATACGAAAACTTGGTCATCAAGCAGACTGTTGACCTTCTGACCAGTCAGCACTAAAGTAGGTCGGCTGCCTTTCTGGTAGATTTGATTAAGTTGGCTTTAGAAGCATTGGAAACTAGACTTCAAGAGCTTTCCAAAAAGTACTTATGGACCTTCATAGCTTTTGGGAATCAAAAGATATGACTGTTTCTTCTGGACGGTTCTGTTGCGCTGGACTGACTCGAACATAGCTCTTCTTGTTGACTTGTCCTTGATATGTTCTATCCTTCCTCTTTGGTGAACCTCTTGATGTAGCTTCTTAGCTCGGCTACATGTAATTGGTCCATCAAATTCTTGGGTTGGTGATGATGTTGGTTGTACTTGAGTTGATGTAGTATGCCTTGGGGGTTGTAACGTATTGCTTAATGGCATGGTCATATCAATAGCTTTATGTTGGGCTAATCAATTCATGCCCAGAATTACATCTATATCTTGGCCTTTCAGAACAATCATATTTGTGGGAAAGTCCCGTTCAGCCAATGTTACGGGCACATGGAAAGCCCTTTCTTTAGTGAATATTTGTCCCCCAGGCGAATGAATAATGAACCCTTCCCTTGATTCAATGCATGGAATGCAATATTTCTCCACAAACTTCTTGCTTATGAATGTATGTGAAGCACCCGAATCAAAGAGAATAACTACAGGGTGATTGGCCACGAGATACGTACCCATCATGACCGGCTCTCCCTCCGGTGTCGTGGCCACTTGTGTATAATAGATCGCCCAGTTTTCTTCATATTCTTGCCCGCTGCATTATTTGCCGTGTTTCCCTTGCCTTGGCTAGAATTTCTCGGGTTCTGCTAATTATTGGAGTTGTTCCGCTTCAGATAATGGCAGTCCTTAATGAAGTGTCCAGACTTCCCACAATTGAAGCAACCAGTAGACGAACTCGAGAGTGCAGGAAAACGAGCACCAGTGGCACTCGGCTGAGTTGTTGAGGTGGGGGCAGTGGCAGGGCGGATGAATACAGGCTATTTAAAGGGGTAGGAGGGTGGACGAGGTGAAGAACGGTTTTGATTGAAAGGTCGGATCACCAACCTTTGTCGCTTTTTAGGCCCCTGGTTGGACCTGTCATCTCCATAACCCTTTGACTTTCCTGGGCCTGCATACTTGGCTTCAACTGCTAGCGCCGTGCTGATAGCCCTACTGTAGGAGAGATCGAGGTAGGTGGCCATCTTCCGTTGTAGCCGGTCATTAAGGCCCCTCATAAAACAATTTCTCTTCTTCAGGTCAGTGTTGACCTGGTCTAGGGCATACTGGGACAAATGATTGAACTTGTTGACAGTATCTCCACCTTGTTTAAGCTTCATAAATTCTTCTTGCTTCATATGGAGCACTCCTTCTGGAATGTAGTGCTCCCGAAATGCCAACTTAAATTCATCCAGGTGACTTGATGGCCAGCAGGCTGAATGGCCACATAATTTCCCCACCAGGTGCTGGCAGGACCTCTTAACTACTGCACCGCAAACAAGGGCTTCAGAATCTCTGTGCATCAGAGAAGTCCAAACTTCTGCTCAATAACCCGAATCCATTCGTCCGCTTCGAGGGGATCTTTGGCCTTGATGAATAGTGGGGGGCGTGTTTCCAAGAAATCCAAATATGAAGTTTCGCGGGGTCCTTGCGGATAAGCTCTCCCGCCTTGCTGCTACAGTTGTTGTCCCGCCATTTTGCGAAGGAAGCGGGTGTTGTCAGCGGTCGCAGTGACCAAGGCGGCGATAGCCTCGGCCAGCGTGGGTGGAACCGACGGTGCATTTGGTGCATCCTCTTGACCACGGGATGTTCCCGCGCCGTCATGCGAACGAGTTCGAGATGGCATCTGAAGCAAAGAAATATTTGGAAAATATTACATGCTGATTCATACCATCATTTTACATTACTTAAGATGTAATGTTACAAACTCATAGTACAACATGACTACATTACCTATTCAACACTATTTCTACACTATACTACTGCTAGCATTTATTATCCTTAGCAGCTTCGTTGTCGGGTGTAGGAGTCCATTCATCAGCCAGGTTCATTAAAGGAGGGGGCTTGAAAATATCTAGTTCCCCACCAAAAGCTTCACCTGTTGTTCCAGAAGGTCCAGCTCCCATTCCGACAGGGTCTGCAGGTATATCAGGGTGCAGTCGCGAATACAATTCATGAACTTCCTCATGCAATGTATTGCAGTACACCTGCAAGTTATCCACGGCCGTGCTAAGCTCCTCCACATGGGCTCGAGCTTTGTCCTCTCGGTCCCAAGCAATGGAACGCGAGTTGATGGCCCAATCGAGTGCCAAATATCTTTCGGCAACTCGTCTTGCAGATGCCGGATGTCAGTTCTTAACTCACTTATGTGCTGACCATCCTCGACCCACACACGGTTTCTATGACGCAATTCCGTTCGAAGCTGCTCTACCTGAGCTTTTAGATCTCCAATGGGATCATTGCTGCCGCTGCTACTATCCTCATGCCTTGGAGCCAGTTGATGGCGAGGCACGCCAATCGGTCCAGTGGACTTGCGCGCGGTTTTCCTTATGCGCGGCGGCATATCTCCATAAGGGGGAAAATCTTATTAGTATAGTTTTTAACATGATGCATGCATAATTATAGAATCAACCTTAGTTGATTCACAACCTTTTATACCTTGCACTCTATTATCTGGTCTTTGAAATCAGTACTTCAGAAGGTAGTTAGATAAGAATGAAAGAAATTTTCTTAGGTAAGTCTTTGAAAATTCTTTTTGAAAATGCCTCATAACATCTGTAGAGATGGGCTTCGCTCCGATACCAGCTATGACAGAACCTGCCAAGTCATTAGGCCCACCTATAGTTGTCCTTGTTCAACGGACCTCAGACAACCTTGCAGGTGCCCCTGATCACTTGACAAGTTCGGTATCTGTATTCTTTACCTTGCCCAAGAGCGTTTCACGAGTCACGCAGATATTACAACACATCGGAGGAATGAGTATGCGGAAGCAATTACAATAACTTACTTTATATTAAAGTATAGAAAGAGTAGTATTATTATAGACCAGAGCAAATATAAGAGTGCTAGAGTAACATTATTACATAACTTGAGAGGCAAAAACCCCTCCCGATAAACAGTAAAAAGTTTTTTCTTAAAGGAGGACACTTCCTCCCGAGGCTTCAGTCTTGGCTTTCTTCTTTAGGCACCACCTTGGAACAAAAGCAACAAAAATTTGCTGCTTCTTCACCTAAAACAACATGGGACAAAGCCCTGAGTACGAAGTGTACTTTTGCATGTCTTACCCGTCAAAATAAAAGACTCTCAAGGATATGCTGGCTGTAAGGGAGTCAAGGTAAGGCTTAATCAAAAATCAAGACTCTGTTTGCAAAAATGCTTACTAATAGTGGATCCATAAAAATCCAATTTTTATTAGTAGGTTAAGTCATCACCTGAGTCTAGAGTTCTTTCTACCCTAGTTCAGGCACTTGCCTATACTAGCCATTTTTTTATCAACCCTTCTTGTTCACTGGAATGCTACATGTAGGTCAGTGACCAAGTCTTCATGTTCGAGAAGTAACGGTGATCCGAATCGATTAATACTCAGCTGAGGATCTCCAATCACATGACATATGTAGCACTTAACCCTTGCATATGTCAACTCACCACCGGGGTTCTTAAGACCAGATCAGGTTCATGCCAACCGAGAGCACAGATACACCACCGTCCAGCCTCTTGCCACGGAGGGTACACACTACTCTCGCCATCTCTCCACTCCCATTGTGTGTTATCTTATTCTGGTATTAGTCTGCCCAAGGCAAAGCTTACCCATGATGAGGCATGTGACCAGTTAAAAGGTCCTCGATCATCAAGCCTACATCGAGACAGTCCTTAATCGACTCAGACGGAGACACTACACCGAGACTCTCCTCTCGTACAAGTCACTCGCCTGGTCCAGCTTTATCATTTCAAACCCAAAGTTTGGTAGCAGGAAAAGGTACATCTTTTTCCGATGTTGAACCCATCATGACCATGATGGATCCACCATCAAGTTTTATTTTTGAAAACATCCCACCCACTTGAAGCATCACCTTTTATCAAAACAAAACATTTTGTTTTTCTAGAGCAAAGCTAAGCAAAGAAAAACCTTTTTTGTAAAACAAGGGATTAAATAAAGGTAATCAAATCCTCAAGGAGGGAAATGCAGCAACTGGTTTAGCACACAACTCATATCACCTAATGCATCAAGCAAGTGAGAAAGATTTTAAAAAAGCAAGGAGGTGGCAAATGCACCGGGGCTTGCCTTGTGTTATAAGTGAGTCAGGCTCTGCTCCACAGATGTCAAAGTAAAAGCAGTTCCCAGCCTAGGGTTCTTCAGATGGTGGTGGTGTAGTCCTTGCTTCTTCGACTTCTATCTCTTCTTTGTTTTCTATATATATCCATATATAACCATGAATGCTCATGTAATGCTCATGAAAATGCAAAGATAATAAAAGTATATTATCTAATGTCTTGAATATAATTTTCCTTCACGGATCTCTAGGAAACTAGGGTTTTTGGAGTCTATAGTGAAGTTCATAGGGTAGGAGACTAGGGTTTTGGGTTCTAGGTACCAAACTTGGTCCAAGTGATGCCAAACTTTACACAAGGCTTCTAAATAATATTTAAAGCTTATCTAAAAAGTTTGGTGATTTTTGGAATTCTTAATTAGTTTCTAAAATTCTACAAGTATAAGCTTTGGCTATTTTAAATACTCTATAATTTCCTATTTGGACTAAAAATCATGAAACTATTTTTATTAAATACTATGGAAAATTAGGAACCTAGCAAAACTGGTCTTGTATTTTTACCATTTTTCTACAATTTTCTAGAAATTATTTAGTCCTGGTAGAAAAAGAAAAGAAGAAAGACTCTACAGTGTGGGTTGAAATCGGCCCAAGCCGGCCCATATACAGGCAAAAGTGCGCCCGCGCTGTCCATTTTGCGCAGGGGACCCTGACGGTTTGAAATATCTATAAAGAGCCCTCCCCATTGTTCCTCTGTCTCGCTAACATTTGCACAGAGACCCCCAATGTTCTAATTCCTTCACATCCCGAGGTCCACGACGTCGCACAGCGGAGAACCGAGCTCCGGCGAGCTCCACCAGCCATGATACTTAAAGACTGGTGTTCTAGTTTGGCTGAGATGTAATTCAACATCTATCAAGTGTTTCCCCTAAAATAATTTCACTAGTGGAGCTTTAAATCGTCCAGTCCACGAAGACAGCGCAGACAACAGATGAACAAACGTGTTCCCGGTGATCTAGGGCAGTCTAGCTCAATCGAACTGGTCGAGGAGCATTAGGAGGACCTAAGGATGCTGAAACAAGAGAGCAGGGAGCACGAGCAGACCTGGAACAAGCTAGCCATGGCGAGGGCTTTTTCATGGTGGCGGAAACCGATTTGGGGGAACTTCGAAATTGGCGCGCTCTGGTGGGTAATCGGAGGCACGAGTTGCTAGATTAGGTGCTTGACTACCTAACGGAGCCGAGGGTGTGCTCAATTTATAGCATGCTTGAGCGGCGACTAGTGAATTGGACGGAGACGCGCGGGGGCCGGAGAGGAGGGGCACTGGCGCACACGATTAGTGGCTTTCACCATGGCAGACTAACCGACGACGAGCCAGTGATATAGAGCGGCTTACAATGACTCACTGCGACATGGTACGACTTTGAGACACACAGCCGGGCCGAATAACGGCGAACTCCAGTGATGCCAGCGCGATTAACAGCGACGGGACACGACGGCTGGTGAGAACAGTGGCCGGAGGATATCTACGGCACGATATTTCATACCGAGGAGCGTTATCCGTGTTCGACAGGGCGTGAATCGTGACGCCGGTGTGGATCTGGGTGCAAGGTGACCAGTGGCGAGGGGGGTGAATCTGCGATCTTATTCAGTTACTGTTCAATCAGAACACCATTCAGCTTATCTGACAGGGCCATTTGCAAGGCATTAATCTCCATTTTTTGTGTGGCAACTTGTCAATCTCTCTGTAACAAAGTTCTAGCCCTATAATCCAGCTACAATCTTTCTATGGTAACCATGCTCAAACACCCACTGGATCACCTTCAAAAGGGCTCCCAAAGTTCATCCTATGTCACTGATAATCAGAATTCAGGCTTTAGGCTGACTGATAGCCCAACTTTGGGCTCATTTTTCTCCAATTTCTATTCAGCACCAGTGCTCAGTTACTTTATCAAACTTGTTCTCCTATGATGGCTCTACAACTTTGCTATATTGACCCTAGTCAAATTCTTTGTATTTCTAGATCTACAAAGCTCCAAAGTCAACTCTGTTTAACTGTTTTGAGACTTAGTCTTATAAGAGGAGTTAAATGGCTTTTGCAAATAAGCCCAATTCACATCTTTTGACTTGTAAATCTTCAAACATGTGAACCATATGACATGAGATACCCTATTTCCCTGATTTTTGCACTTAGGTCCAAAAGTGGGCAACATTTGCATATAACCCCCTAGGGTTTTAGTCCAGGGTTTTCTAGGGGTCTATTTAGGGTTTTTGGTACTTCTAGGGTTTGGATGCCACTTAAGTCCATTAATGGTGACATTTTATGATCATTACTAATAAGTTTTGAAGTTTTATCTTATTTAGGCTTTGTTTACTCTTTTAAGCCCAGTTTAGGGTTAAGTACTCTACCCTAGGTTTTCACTCATGACATGTCACATCAATACAATTTTGTTTGAAATTTTTGCCTAGTGAATGCAATCTAGGTGTGACAAACACATAATATCCTAATGCTCATGATGTTATGCTCAAGTTTTAGTGGTAGTAACACCAGGGGTGTTACATAGTGAGCCCAAGACCCCTCTCCCCGGTCGGAATTCCTCGTCGGAGTTGCTCGACCCGCCTGAAGTGCCTCCCCTTCATCGTACTCCCGTTTCTGATCCCGTTCTTGTGGCCGAAAGCCTGCTAGTGAGTTCGCTAGACCCTCTTGATCCGTTCCAGCCCTCACCAGCGACCCCAGACCCCTCAGCGACCACGTCTACCTCACCTCTAGCGACATCGCCGCCACAAAGGGAACAACGTCGGTCACCGAGGTGTAAAGCCCCCCGTGCCCCATCACAACCGCCAGTCCCCGATCCAACGGTCTAGATCTGCGGACACCGGTTCACGGCCAGGCACTCTACCCCTCGGCCACATCTGTCAGTGCCTACGCCCCCTGACGTTGAGCCCGGCTGGTCAGCCCGCCTTCCTCCTTAGGTCGCTGACACCTCCGCTCCACTTATCAGCCGCGCTCGCTCGCCCACCGATCTAATATCGGCCATTGATCGTGGATTTGACGGCCGAGGATACCCCGTACCCCTTCGCGTAGCGGTTTTGCTGAAGAAGCCCTCGGTTTTGTAGGAATCAACCCGTCGTCCTTTAGTTTTACGCGTAGACCCCTGGTTTCTTGCAAACAGATCCCTGAACTTTTGTTTAATCACAGATTTAGGCCTAATTTTGTATTTTAAACTTCCAAACTTGTTTATTCATATCTTTTGCATACAAACTTCAAATTTAGTGATTCAAATTGCAAAATGTTCATATGATTATTCTCTGTCCAAACAAATTATGATCATTCACTGTTTGTGTATTCTAATTTTATGCCTAGGTTATAGGTTAATTTATGTGATAGTTAATTTGTTTAATAAGATAAATAAAAGGAAACCCTAGTGGTAAATGGATTTTTAACCTTGTGAGATTAATAATATATAGTATATGGATTTATCCCTAGTTTAACTTTTATGTCTCATTAAAAAGAGTAGAATCAGATTATGTAATCATGGAGATAGACAACACTTAGAGAATAACAAACTACTAAATGTGATTAGTTCACCCTATAACCTAAATTCCTTTTTGAGTTTATACTTTTCCTTTTGAGATGTGTTCCATTGTTTGTACATGTTTGGTGTGCTGTTCATTTGTCATTTTCCAAATGTATTGAATGTATGATCGCTTTATTTAGATGACGAGCAGCCCGTGGTTCCTGAGTGTGTTGCCGAAGATCTTCCTGAGCAAAAACCTGGTGAAGGCAAGTGTCCTCTGACCTATTATGTCCTATATACTTTATAATTCACCATCCCACATTACATTATTGAAAACCTAAGGATTGACTGGTTTGTATTTACCTTATCCTTGTTTACCTTTTGTGTTATCATGGTTAGCTTATGCTATTGCTTTAACTTAATCAATGAACATGATGTGAATATTTAACATACGATGATGTTATCTCGATGATGATCTTGTGATATTTTAGGGGACTCAAGACATTTTCCTTAGTACCTCTCCTTAAGGACCTGTTCGTTGAGTGACCACCCGGGATAACAGTGCAACCATGAGGGTGGAATGGGACGCCCTTAGCTGAATAATTAGATGAACCTAGGGTGTAGTTGGTTTTGCCAAAGGGCCATCAATGGGGGTCGGGGTGTAGTGCTCGCTCTGCCAAGGGGGGGGGTGCAGAGGTTCATTCGATTTGGTTTTTGTTAGTCACCCACCTTGGGGAGGTGTACTGTGTTTGTATGACTGGCGAAGCCTAACGAGCAGCTATGCACCAGGGGAGCCTTTATAAAGGCTACATAGTGAGACCCTGCCAGGTCACCTTGGTAGTGATCAATGGGGAGTTATGATCTCCGGGCAGAATGGGAATCACGACTCGTGGGTAAAGTGTGTAACCTTTGGAGAGTGTTAGAAACTGGTATATCAGCCGAGCTCATGGTTAAGAACGGCATTGGGATCCTCTTTGATTAGAAGAACTTTGGATACTTTTATGATTATGTTTAATGATGATGGTTATAATTATGATCTCTGATATTTCCTCTTGGAGGGAGTAAATTTGGGTAATACTGTGTTTATTACTAAAATTTGGCTCTACTATTAGTAATAAATACTTGATCAACTAAAAGCAACTGCTTAACCATAACTCCACACACAGCTAGTCCACTTTAGCCAAACGGGACATTTGCTGAGTACGTTAATGTGTACTCACCCTTGCTTTAAAAACCACCACACCCCAGGTTGGCCCCACTGTATTCAGTGCTCAGGAGGAGATGCTAGCAACATGGAGGACTTTGAGGAGTTTCAGGACTACGACGACTTCTAGTTATCTTAGTGGCAAACCCCCAGTCAGCTGCCTGTGAAGGCCTTATCTACTATGTTTCGTATTCCGCACTTTGATAATGTTAATGACTATGTTAGAGACTCTGTGGATGTCTTGGACATCTTGATGTGATAAAGTACCTTTCCACTATCTACTTTGAGCAATGTGTGATGATGTCCAATTATGTAATCGTTGTGTACGTGAGTTCCTGATCCTGGCACATACATGGTTCGCATTCGGTTTGCCTTACAAAACTAGGTTTGACATAAGTGGTATCAAAGCCTTGCTAGTTGTAGGACCTCTAACCTAGAATAGAATGGTCGCCCTAAGGACTATAGACCTCTACCCTTACCTTGACCTTTAGTGTCATTTCAAAAGTTGGTCATCTTGACCAATTCTATGTTATTACTCTTCTTACAAAATTTTGCCTCACTTTTCTTTCTGTTTACTTGCTAGTCACATAGTTCTACTCTCACTCTTGTGCTTACAATGTCTTTTGTAGATGGCCCATATTAGATGCACTGCACGTAACTTAGTGATCCCCTTTTTGCCCTCTCGCCTCGTGGAGAGGCCTCTATGCTGCACGGTGAATCGTCAATCTAGCCATCTGGAGAGACTGCATCACTGCCTACATGAGGAGCAGGAGTGCCGATGCCAGGAGCAGGAGCAGCAGGACTCTTCCCCTTGCCTCAGCAGGAGGTGGAGTCTGGGAGGTAGCCTTCCCCTGCACCTCAGCCAGAGATGCCCCCTGCACCACCATAGGGCATCCCAGCTGCTGGAGGAGACCTTGATGACGACGACGACATCGATGGTAGTTTGAGCCACAGCATGGAGCTCTCGGAGGAGCAGGAGCCGGAGGGATGGATCGCTAGACATATCACTCGCGACGCCGCTCGCGGTTGTCACTTCCACGACGCTCTCAACACCTTGCTGCGTCGGGCCTTCGACCGACACACTTGATCCATCAAGTACCATTGTGTAGTCTACCAACATCATCGTTGGTTATACCCGGACTAGTGGGAGGCTACTTGCTTGGTGTACCATCCGGACGATGATCACTGGGGTGCAGAGGCCTTCTCAGAGCATTATTCTATCACTGAGAGGGATACTGCCGAAGCATCCATGCAAGAAGCTACACGACATAGACTTTCGTAGTATTGCTCATTGTTCAGCGGGGTACCTGACGGCCTCGACCTAAAGTACTACCGTCGTCGTTCGACTGGCAATGCTAGAGGTGTGATTGTCTCGCCCATTGGTGAGGGCAATCCCAGGATGAACAACATGGTCAACCTGGTCGCCGTGCTCAACACCGAGCTGGACCACGCCCTTGATGAGTTGGGCAAGGTTCGAGCGGAGGTTGCGGAATTGCATGCTGAGCGCGCAGCGCACCACTATCAGGATGGTGGTTCTCCCGCTCCTGTCGGGATTCAACACCCTTACCGCTCGCCACCCCGTGGTCGCTTTGATTACGACACCCCTGACTGCAGGACAAGATAGACTTGGAGCCATAGATCGATGGAGCCGAAGTCTGTAATAATGCTTAATTCAGTGTCTTAGTCTTAGTCAGTGTTAGTTAGAGTTAATTTGCTTACCATATGTTTTGATGCTTGTCATGGTGAACTTGTAATGAAGTTGGATCTTTGTAATGATTATCACCAAGGTGTGTGCACCCCCTGCAACTTGGTGTAGTTATTAATAAAGTCAGTTATCTAGTTGGGCAATCCCTTTGTTTGCACTTTCCTCATTATCTGAGCAGTTGTATTGAGAGTCAGCGAAGATGATCAATTGTTCAGTGCTATGAAGATTTCCATATACCTTTTCCTATACTGAAAGACTGCGGAGTCAGATCTGATATGTGTGTGCTCCCTACAGATGTTTGAGAACAGACGCAGAGGTGGAAGGCTGCTCAACAGGAGCAGTAGGCACCCCAGGAGGAGGCAGCTCAATAGTAGTTGCCACCGCCACCCCCGACGACTATTGAGCAGATGTTCCTGATGCAAACTCAAGCAGTCCAAGCGATTAGTCAGACTTTAGCAGCAATGCAGCAGGTGCAGCAGCAGCAACCCCAACGCAACGTCAGGTGCAAGTCTAGATGCCACAAGTGCCTAGAGACTAGCGGGCAGAGTTCATTAGGGTCCATCCCCCTGTCTTTGTCCATTCTACTGATCCCATGGACGCTGAAAATTGGTTACATACCGTGGAGCGTGAGTTGCACAATGCTTAGTGCAACGATCGCGAGAAGGTTTTGTATGGTCCCCGACAGCTAAGAGGAGCAGCACAGTCCTGGTGGGAGTCTTACCTCGCCACCCATCCCGACCCTGAAGCCATGACCTGGGATGAGTTTAGGGACAACTTTCATCATTACCACGTGCTTGAAGGGCTGATGATAGTAAGGAAGGAAAAATTTCTAGCTTTGAAGCAAGGCCTGCTGTCTGTCAGTGACTACATGGACACATTTCTGCAGTTGTCAAGCTATGCACCAGAAGATGTCAATACAAATGCGAAGAGGAAGTTCCGCTTTCTGAGAGGTTTGGTTGATCCCCTTCACTACCAGCTGATGAACCACACTTTCCCTACCTTCTAGCATTTGATCGACAGAGCCATAATAACTGAAAGGAAGCACCGAGAGATGGATAATAGGAAACGCAAGATTGGTGGATCTCAGGCCAGGAGTAGCAACCGTCCCTGCTACATAGGCAACCCACCTCAGCAATTCAAGCAAGGTCACTAGCACCAGCACCAGAACCAACAGTAGTAGTATCAGTGTCAGTTTCCTCAGCAGTAGTAGCAGTACAATCAGAACAACCCGCAAGGAGGAAATACGTACGAATGTCAGAACAACAAGGCACCTCGCCTTCCTACCCCAGCAACCAACCAAAGCAACCAAGCAGTTCCAGCGCAAGGAGGAGGTCACGCATGTTTCCACTATGGGGAACAAGGCCATTAGAGGAATCACTGCCCAAAGAAAGCAGCTCAGCAGTAGCCAGCTCCTAATGCCCCTGCCAGGCAGAATGCATTGCAACAAGTAGGCAACAACCATGGGCAGCCTCGTGCCCAGTACGGAAAGGTGAACCACCTCGAGGCCGACACAGTCCAAGAGACCCCATGAGTGGCACTAGGTACGTTCTCAGTCAAGTATCATTCTGCAAATGTGTTATTTGATAATAGAGCAACACATTCTTTTGTGACTGCATCATGGGTAGAATCACATAATATACTAGTAGCACCCATGTATCCACCTGTGAGGGTTAGTTCAATTGGTGGGAGAACCCAAACAAATAGATTTTTCCCAATGCAAGAGTTCAAATAGGGGGATACAGTTCCCCACCGATCTAATAGTTATGGGTAACCAGGATGTGACTATAGATGTCATCCTATGGATGAATTGGTAACCAAATATCAAGAAAGTCTTAGCTGTGACAAGACAACGGAGAAGTTAGTGTCCTTGTGAGGAGAGGAAGTGTTAGTGAAGTTGGTCTTGTCTGAACCAAGGAAAGGAAGCTGTCACCAAGTCACCGCCCATATTGAGGAAATCGAGCCATCAGAAGCTATCAGCGTAGTATCAGAATTCCTAGATGTGTTTCCCGAGGAGTTACCAGGCATGCCACCTGAAAGGAAAGTTGAAGTTTACATAGAGCTTATACCTAGCATCGCCCCTATTTCCAAGAGAGCCTATCGAGGTTCTGGACCAGAATTGGTGGAACTCAAGAAGTAGATTGATGAGTTGTTAGAGAAAGGCTACATCAGACCAAGTACCTCGCCTTGGGGGCAACCCAAGTGTTATTTATGGAGAAGAAGGATGGTACAAATAGGATGTGCATTGATTACAGATCCTTGAATGAAGACACTATCAAGAACAAGTACCCCTTGCCCAGAATTGAAGATCTATTCAATCAGTGGAGAGGAGCTAGTGTGTTTTCGAAGATAGATCTAAGGTTAGGTTACCATCAACTTAGGATCTGACCTTCGGATATACCGAAGACAAGATTTATCACCAAGTATGGACTATATGAGTTCACTGTCAAGTCATTCGGTCTGACGAATTGTCACACCCAGATTTAAGGGACAAAGCCGGGTGCGTCTCATATGTGCGCCAAGGAAGAACAACACATATCATTCTGAGAAACAGGTAGATCGGTAAAGCAGGTAAAGAGTGCCGCCCTGTGACTTAAATGCGTAGACTAGCTTCTTCTTTTCTTTGGAATGGATCCCGGGTTAAAATAGGCATTAGGCCTACGTGTCGAAGTGAAAGCCCCAGGGATTATTGAACGTAAATATGTCCATGAACCTATGCAAATAGGCTTAAAAGCAGTGGATAGCCTGGTTCCTATAGGCCATGGTCAACGAGAACTTATAATCAGGGATATACAAACTAGAAAAACAACAATAGCTATCGATACTATATTAAACCAAAAGCAAATGAACTCAAGGGGCACAAATGAGAGTGAGCGTATAGGGTGATTTGAACTGCTCTTGTCGAGAAGATCGACGGAGCTAACTTGTGAGACGGAGCTCACTTATGAGATAGAGCTGTCTTCTTTCTCTGCGGTAGGGCAGTGCACCCACCCATCTCTTCCTCTGTCCAAATGATCCACCTGATATTACAGAGTGCGTAGATATAAATGTCACAAATATCATAAGTGTACTTATTACATAGCGGAAGTCTTACAAAATAAATGATAAATATAAAACGAACTAAATCTTATTTCCCTGGTGCCACAAAGCTGACTGGGAGACGCCACCTAGATCAAGTCAAACTCCTCGTTAGGCGGTTCCTCTTGAACCACCTGTTCTTCTCCTATGGGGGGTGACACAGCAAGGGTGAGCTCATATATGTTCATCGCTCAACAAGTTATGGGGAATAATGTGCATGAACTCACCAAAGGTAGGAGTTCATGTGAAGTGTAAGGCTGATCAATAAAATAAAGGTTGCAGCTGAGCATTGCTTTTATAAGTTGGTCAAAATTTTTATTAGCAATCACTAAGTGTAAGTAAATACCCAACCTTAGTAATAATAAATAAAGGTAATAATAAAATAATCCAAATGCGATGCAAATGACAAATTGAATTTAATTCTATAAATTAATCATGTGAGTGTCCGAGCTGCTCATGACAGTGAGCACGGCTAGTATACCAGTCTTACACTCTATAGAGGTTGCACATCTTTACCCACAAGTCATGCTACCCATTTACCACGGGGTTGATCGGACCCCATACACCTCTACCAAGGAAGTGAGGCAGGGTACCACTATGAGGCCTTTACAAAGTTCCACTAGCTTCAGAAAACCCGCTACAGTTTATAGGAAGCTCTAGTGCAGGGATCCCTCGCATGACCGCCATCGCAGCAAAATCAACCCAAGGACCTTCCTACACTGACCACTCCCCTACTGCCCTTGCCCCTATCGGGTAAGCTAGTCATCCACTAGCTTTCCTAGTTAATCAGCCAAGGGCGTCCCATACCACCCTTGTGGTAGCACTGTTTTCCCGGGTGGTTCTCCATGTTCCCATTAACATAATGATCTTATCATGAACAGTAAATAATAAACTAATAATAAAAAGTGTAATCATGAGTGATTGATATCTCTATACCAAAAACCACATAAAGCAATAACATGTACTACCCAAAAATTCAGTGGTAAAACATGGTATAAAGATAACCAAACTAGGGTAACCTACTGGGTCCCATCAAAATTAACCTATGCAGATCATTATGATTAATAAGAACATGTCTGGGTAAAAAGAAAGTGATCAAGGGCACAACTTGCCTTCAACGAGCTCCTGCTCAGCACTCTCCACCTGCTGAACACCGTGATCCTCAACCACTGGCTCTTCTACTCGCCACAATACAAACAAGCATAGTATAAAGGAGAAATCAACATCACACCAAACATGTAAACAAAATATATAATAATAATCAACATATTAAAATAAGATCACAGGAACAGGAATCATTAATTTTGGAGTTATAGATTTTAAGTTATGAATTTCCAAAGGTTTCATATGCTAGGTACAAGATTAATTAGAAAATTAATTTTTAACATAGATTTCATGTAAAAAAAGAGACACTAGTTGATAAAACAATAATATTACAAAATTATAGAAACTGGAATGGATTAATTTGGACTTCATAGGAATTTATATGAATTAAACAAGTTCTAGGAATTAATTTTATATTAAAAATTCATTCTATAATTAATCAACTAATTCCTCGGGTCTCTGGACTATGCCTCAATTTCTAGAGAAGACAGGGGGTCAGGTATAAAAATCCCTATGACTCCGAGCGCCACTGACATGGACGGCGGGTTGATTCCTAGGTTTTCCAGGGACTCATAATGAAAACGCACCTACGAAGGGGTATCGTAGGATGTCGGCTGCATGTTCTCAGATCTAGGATCCTGATTAGATTAGCGTGGCCACGAAATGGTACGCGACGAGAACCGTTGGATGCAAATACGACGGGGAGGATTTTATTATTCTAGATTTGTTTCTATCCGTCCGATCCAGATCAACGGATCTGACCGAACGTCGCGAAAGGTTATGCGATCGTCTAATCTTAGCACTCCATCCTCGCATCAACGGTCAGGGCATGTTCTTCCTCCTCGCCACGCAGCAATGACCAGCATACGCCCCACCCGGCGGAGCTCTCACCGGCGCGCCGCCAAAATTCGCCCTCCCCGGTGACAGAGTTCCCATGGTGATGTGCGAAAAACCAAATTGAAGCTAAGGTGGTCACGAAGGGGGTGTCTTACCGGAAGTAATTGCAACGAAGAAAGCCGGTCGCGGTGCAGGCTGATCCGACGGTGCAGCTTAGACTATGATGAGAAATTGGCTAGGCCACACTGGTCTTCTCGGTCCGATACGCCGCAACACGATTCACCGGACCAAGACAAAACTCCACGGCCAACAAAAGGGCACCAAATTACACGAGGGCCTGATCTCCACGGCGGAGGCGCAATCTAGTTCTCCCAGCACTGACGCACCTGCAATTTTGTAACGGCGGACGAGAAATTGGGGAGGGGGAAGTCATGGCGAGCTCCTCATTTATCCACCGAGCCCATGGAGGGGGAACGTGGCCTACACTCGCGAGGAAAGGGGAGGATCCGAGCATGGTGCGTGGTTCGTTGACGCGGCGGCGGGATGACATGTGGGGTCGGCATGTCTGTGAGACTCGCAGGTCCGTGCATGACTAGAGTGACTAGCCCGTGGGTCCGCAACGCAGTGACATGCCGGTATAGCAATGCGCGCGGGTTGCGGATGACCGACGTGTGGGCCCGCTTGGCAGCGAGCGACAGCGAGTGCGGTGGACTGGGAGTTGGGCCACACGGAGAAATGGCGTGGTAGTGGGCCGAATTGGTGGTGTTGGCCCAGTGTAGTTTTCTTTTTTTGTTTTATGTTTTTATTTTCTATTTTCTTTCCCTTTTAACTTCTAGAATTCAAATTTGAATTCAATTTTAATTTGTGAGCTTATACTCATTTTAAATGTACAAATTGAACCCCAATAATATGGAAGGTCCAATTATTTTTATGTATATTTCTTTATTTTTTGTATAGCATTTTTCCTACTCTTCTCTAAACCCTAATTTGCAAGTTAGGATTAAATCTCCAAATTTGGATATTAATATATTTCTTTTTACATTACTTTTATATTGTCACAAAATGCACACACAATAAAACCTCAGCATGATGCATATTCCATTTTAGTATCATTTATTTTAATTAATCACTCTCAATTATAGGTATGCTCTTGTTATGATGAACATATGGCACAGAAAAATAAGAAGATCAACTATATACTTATTGTATACATTTTTGGGTATTACACGAATGCGCCAGCTTATTTCATGTACTTGATGAACAATGTGTTCATGGACTACCTCGACAAGTTTATAGTGGTGTTCATTGATGATATCCTTGTATACTCCTAGAGTGAGAAAGAGCACGAGGAGCACTTGAGAAAAGTACTACAGAGGCTACGATATTGTCAATTGTATGCCAAGCTGAGCAAGTGCAAGCTCTAGATCAACGAAGTCCTGTTCTTGGGTCATATTATAAACCGAGATGGACTAGATGTGGATCTAAAGAAGGTAGCAGCGATTCTGGACTGGAAAGCACCAAAAGATGTCTGAGGAATCAAGAGTTTCATTGGAATGGCCGATTACTATCGACGTTTCATTGAAGGTTTCTCCAAGATTGCCAGGCCAATGACAGCCTTGTTGGCAAAGAAAAGTTGAGTTCAAGTGGACCCCAGCGTGCCAAGAGTCCTTTGAGATGTTGAAGAAGAAGTTGACAACATCACTAGTATTGATTCTGCCAGATTCCCACAAGTCATTCTCAGTATATTGTGATGCTTCATAAACCGGACTGGGATGTGTGTTAATGCAAGAGGGAAAAGTAGTGGCATACTTGTCCCGACAGTTGAAGATTCATGAGATGAATTACCCCACTCATGATCTGGAGTTATTCGCAGTGGTTCATGCACTGAAGACCTGGAGACACTATTTGTATGGGAAGAAATGTGATATCTACATGGACCACAAGAGTCTCAAGTACATATTCACTCAGTCAGAGCTAAACATGAGACAGCGAAGATGGCTAGAGTTGATCAAAGACTATGAGTTGGAGATACATTATCACCTAGGCAAAGCAAATGTGGTTGCAGATGCTTGGAGCAGAAAGAGTCAAGTCAATATGTTGCCGCTCACCTGATGCCATACGAGCTAGCAAAGGAATTCGACAGGCTGAGTCTCGGATTTTTGAACAACACTCAGGGAGTGACAGTCGAGCTGGAACCCACTCTAGAGCAAGATATCTGGAAGGGCCAGAAAGACGATGAGAAGATCAATGAGATCCAGCAGCTTATCATAGATGGGAAATGCCCATATTTCCGTGAAGATGCAGAAGGAGTGGTGTGGTTCAAGGATAGATTGTGTGTTCCCGACATCAAATCGATTCAGGGAACTGATTCTCAAGGAAGCTCATGAGACATCATATTCTATACACTATGGTAGTGAGAAGATGTACTAAGACCTGAAGAAAAGATTCTGGTGTTATGGAATGAAAAGGGAGATAGCAGAATATGTGGCTGTATGCGACAGTTGTCAGAGAATCAAGGCAGAACATCAGAGGCCCGCAGGTCTATTACAACTATTGCAGATTCCTCAGTGGAAATGGGATGAGATTGGGATGGACTTTATAGTCGGTTTGCCTCGCATTCGAGTTGGTTATGACTCCATCTGGGTAGTAGTGGACCGTTTAACAAAGGCAGCCCATTTCATACCAGTCAAGACCACCTATAACAGTTCAGTGTTGGCAGAACTATATATGTCTCGGATTTTATGCTTGCATGGCATTCCAAAGAAGATAGTATCAGACAGAGGCACCTAGTTCACTTCTCATTTTTGGCAGCAACTACATGAAGCTTTGGGCACACACTTGAAGTTCAGTTCAACTTATCACCCGCAGATAGATGGTCAGACTGAGAGAACCAACCAGATTCTTGAAGATATGCTGAGAGCCTGTGCATTGCAAGACAAGTTAGGTTGGGACAAGAGGCTACCATATGCAAAATTCACCTACAACAACATCTACCAAGCCAGTCTGAAGATTTTACCATTCCATGCACTCTATGGGAGGAATTGTAGAACTCCGTTGCATTGGGACCAACCCAGTGAAAGGCAGGTGTTCGGTCCAGATATTCTGCTCGAGGCTGAAGAGAACATCTGAATAGTTCGAGAGAATCTGAAGACAGCGCAGTCCAGATAGTGAAGCTATGCTTACACCCGAAGAAGAGAATTGAGTTTTGAAGTGGGAGATTATGTCTACTTGAATGTGTCACCCATCAGAGGAATCAAAAGGTTCGGAGTCAAGGGCAAGCTAGCACCTCGATACATCGGACCATACCAGATTCAAGCAAGACGTGGAGAAGTAACATATCAACTTAGCCTACCAGAAAGTCTGTCAGCTGTGCATGATGTGTTCCATGTGTCTCAGCTAAAGAAATGCTTGCGAGTACCAAAAGAGCAATTGCCAATAGAGGACCTTGAAGTTCAAGAAGATCTGACTTACATTGAGAAGCCAACTCAGATTCTGGAGACAGCAGATCGGGTCACTCGATGGAGCAGGATGTGTAAAGTCAAATGGGGCCATCACTCGGAAGAAGAAGCAACTTGAGAAAGAGAAGATGATCTGAAAGCCAAGTACCCCGAACTCTTTGCTAGCCAACCCTGAATCTCGAGGGCGAGATTCTTTTTAAGGGGGGTGGGCTTGTAACACCCTGAATTTGGGGGTATAAAATTTCTTTCTAAATATCTACCAAATTCAGGTGTTACCCTTTAGCTCTCTCTAGTCTCTCTCTCTCTTCCTTTTGAGTAGATGTAGCTTAAATAGTGAGGGATTTATTATTTATTCTTTGTCAAAACTTATGTGAGTCATGAATTGTGGCATCATGCTGAGCCCAAAATACTCTTTGAATGGATTGCACATGTTTGATTTGGTTTGAATTTGAAACTTGGTTTGAATTTGAATTGAAAACCCTAGAGAAAATAAAAAGAAAAGGCAATAGAAATTCCCAGGAAAAAGAGAAAACCCATTTCAGCCCAAACCGGCCGAGTCCAGCCCAGCATGGCCGCGCGCGCCCACGCCACCTAATAGGTGGGCTCCACCTGTCAGCGGCGGTTTCTTTCGCCTGTGCGCTCTCTCTCCCTCCTCCCAACCTCTGCCCAGTGGGGCCGATGTGTCGACGCTAGTCGCCCTCATCCGCGTGCCCCCTTTCTGTCTCTGCCTCGCGGGCCCGTCTCGTCAGCGGATGAGCCGTTTCTTCGCGCACCCGCTCTCCCTCGCTGCACCGTGGGACCACCCTATCAGCTCCACCTTCCCCGCAAACCGCCGTGACTTAGCGTGCACGCACGCCGAGATCCCCAGCCACGTCGCCTGCCCACGAACCGCCCGCACCCGCACTCGCTCCCTTGCCTCGTTTCGCACACCTCACCCTCTCTCATGCTCTACTCTCGCTGCTCGGCTTCGCCGGAGTCCCACGGCCGTGCTATCGACCTTCCAACTCGCTAGAGACCACGCCCAGCCACCCCGAGCTCCATCCCGAGGTGAGACATCCATTCCCATGCTCGATTTATCCCAATTCCGCTTTGTCTTGTCCAATTCGGCTTCGCCAGGGTTCGGTCGCGCCGGTTCACAGTGCGCGCACGGTGACTGGCCGAATTAGCCTGGCCCTGTGCCCCTGCTTTGGTCCGTAGTGTTCCCCTTACCCTGACATAGCTAATCTAGGCCTTAGCGCGCCCTAGGCCTTAGTTGCCCAACCTGCCCGGAATGCTTCCCCTTCGTCGTTCTCCCGTTTCTGGTCCCGTTCTTGCGGCCGAAAGCCTGCCAGTGAGTTCGCTAGACCCTCTTGACCCATTCTAGCCCTCACCGGCGACCCCAGACCCCCCGGCGACCGTGTCTACCTCGCGTCCGGTGACCTCGTAGCTACGGAGGGAGCAACACTGGTCACCGAGTTGTAAAGCCTCACGCACGCATCGCAACCGTTTGTCCCCGATCCAATGTTTTAGATCTGCGGACACCGGTTCGTGTCCGCGCGCTCTGCTTCTGGGCCTCATCTGTCGGTGCCTGCGCCCCCTAGCGCTGGGCCCGGCTGGTCAACCCACCTTCCTCCTCAGGTCGCTGACACCCCCGCCCCACTTGTCAGCCGCGCTCGCTCGCCCGCGCCCGCGCGCTCGCCCACCGATCTAATCTCGGCCGTTGATCGTGGATCTGACGGCTAAGGATACCCTGCACCCCTTCGCGCGGCGGTTTTGCTAAAGAAGCCCTCGATTTTGTAGGAATCAACCCAGCATCCTATAGTTTTACCCGCAGACCCCTGATTTCTTGCAAACAGATCCCTAGACTTTTGTTTAATCACAGATTTAGGCCTAATTTAGTATTTTAAACTTTCAAACTGGTTTATTTCATATCTTTTGCATATGAACTCCAAATTTAGTGATTCAAATTGCAAAATGTTCATATGATTATTCTCTATCCAAATAAATTATGATCATTCATTGTCTGTGTATTCTAATTTTATGCCTAGGCTATAGGTTAATTTATGTGATAGTTACTTTGTTTAATAAGATAAATAAAAAGGAAACCTAGTGGTAAATGGATATTTAACCTTGTGAGATTAATAATATGTAGTATAAGGATTTAACCCTGGTTTAACTTTTATGTCTCATTAAAAAGAGTAGAATCAGATTATGTAATCATGGAGATAGACAACACTTAGAGAATCACAAACTACTAAATGTGATTAGTTCACCCTATAACCTAAACTCCTTTTTGAGTTTATACTTTTCCTTTTGAGTTGTGTTCCATTGTTTGTACATGTTTGGTATGTTGTTCATTTGTCATTTTCCAAATGTATTGAATGTATAATCGCTTTATTTAGACGACGAGCAGCCCGTGGTTCCTGAGTGTGTTGCCGAAGATCTTACTGAGCAACAACCTGGTGAAGGCAAGTGTCCTCTGACCTATTATGTCCTACATACTTTATAATTCACCATCTCACATTACATGATTAAAAACCTAAGGATTGACTAGTCTGTATTTACCTTATCCTTGTTTAACTTTTGGGTTATCATAGTTAGCTTATGCTATTGCTTTAACTTAATCAATGAACATGATGTGAATATTTATGATACGATGATGTTATCTCGATGATGATCTTGTGATATTTTAGGGAATTCAGGCCATTTTCTTGAGTACCTCTCCGTAAGGACCTGTTCGTTGAGTGACCACCCGAGATAACAGTGCAACCATGAGGGTGGAATGGGACGCCCTTAGCTGAATAATTAGATGAACATGGGGTCTAGTTGGCTTTGCTGAAGGGCTGTCAATGGGGGCTGGGGCGTAGTGCTCGCTCTGCCAAGGAGGGTGCAGATGTTCATTCGATTTGGTTTTTGTTAGTCACCCACCTTGGGGAGGTGTACTGCGTTTGTACGACTAGCGAAACCTAACGAGCAACTATGCACCAAGGGAATCTTTGTAAAGGCTACGTAGTGAGACCCTGACAGGTCACCTTGGTAGTGATCAATGGGGAGTCATGATCTCCGGGCAGAATGGGAATCATGACTTGTGGGTAAAGTGTGCAACCTCTGCAGAGTGTTAGAAACTGGTATATCAGCAGACCTCACGGTTAAGAGCAGCCTTGGGATCTTCTTTGATTAGAAGAACTTTAGATACTTTTATGATTATGTTTAATGATGATGGTTATAATTATGATCTCTGTTATTTCCACTTGGAGGGAGTACATTTGGGTAATAACTGGGTTTATTACCAAAATTTTGTTGTACTATTAGTAATACATACTTGATCAACTAAAAGCAACTACTTAACCTTAACTCCACATACAGCTAGTCCACTCTAGCCAAACGGGACATTTGCTGATTACATTAATGTGTACTCACCCTAGCTTGAAAAACCACCCCACCCCAGGTTGTCCCCACTGTATTCAGTGCTCAGGAGGAGATGCTGGCAACACGGATGACTTTGAGGAGTTTTAGGACTACGATGAGTTCTAGTTATCTTAGTGGCAAACCCCCAGTCAGCTGCCTGTGAAGGCCTTGTCTACTATGTTTTGTATTCCGCAATTTGATAATGTTAATGACTATGTTACAGACTCTATGGATGTCTTGGACATCTTGATGTGATAAAGTACATTTCCGCTATTTACTTTGAGCAATGTGTGATGATGTCCAATTATGTAATCGCTGTGTATGTGAGTTTCTGATCCTGGCACATACATGCCTTGCAAAACCGGGTGTGACACCCGGCCTTTGTGGCCTCCTCAACGGGGAGTAGGTTCTTTGGAACCAAACCTCAGGAAACAAATCACCGTGTCCATTCGTGTCGACCTTCACTATTTGATTTGTTTTTTTCTCCCCTCTCACTAGAAGTTCTCTTGATCACAATGTTTTGAGTTAGCTCCCAAAACTTATTCGCATTGATTGAGCAACTCATAAAAGAGGAACGATCTTCCGCACTTCGAATTTATTTCTAACCCTAAACCTGGGTGTAGTGTGTGTTTAAAGTTTATAATTTTCAGGTTTTGCCTATTCACCCCCCTTTAGGCGACTTTCAATTGGTATTGGAGCCCGGTGCTTCATTAGAGTTTAACAACTCGAAGTGATGTTGGGAGAACACGCCAAGAGGGAGATGGTCAGTGGCGAAAAACCCGAAGCCTCAGGAAAGAAGAACGATAAAAGGACTCCGTCAAAGGAGGCCGGCGACAAGCACAAGGAAGAATCCGCCGGCTCCATCAAGTCACATAAGAAGGGTGACAAGAAGAAAAAGAAAATGAAGAAGGTGGTCTACTACGAGACTGACTCTACACCTTCCGCCTCCAGCGCCAAGTCTACATCTTCGAAGCGCCAAGAGCATAAGAAGTATAGTAAGATGCCTCTTCACTATACTCGCATTCCTAAATGTGCTCCTCTACTTTCCGTACCCCTAGGCAAACCACCATACTTTGATGGTGAAGATTATTATATGTGGATTGATAAAACGAGGCACCATCTAACCTCACTCCACGAAAGCATATGGTATATTGTTGAGTTTGGAGCGCAGACACCATAAGTGGGCGACGAGGATTACGACTCCAATGAGGCCGCCCAAATAAGTCACTTCAACTTGTAAGCCACATCCATACTCCTCGCCTCCTTGTTTCAAGAGGAGTACAACAAGGTGCAAGGTTTGAAAAGTGCCAAATAAATTTGGGACGTCCTCAAGACGGCGCATGAAGGGGACGAGGTGACCGAAATCACCAAGCGCGAAACGATCCAGGGAGAACTCGGTGGATTCGTCCTCAACAAAGGAGACGAGCTACAAGCAATGTACAACCGGCTCAAAACGATGGTCAACCAAGTCAGCAACCTCGGGATCACCAAGTGGAATGACCATGAAATGGTCAGGGTTATTTTAAGATCTCTTGTTTTTCGTAATCCCACTCAAGTTCAATTAATTCGTGGAGATCCTAGATATAAACAGATGTCTCCCAAGGGGGTCATTAGCAAGTTTGTGAGCTTTGAACTTATGATCAAAGACTCCAAACACATTGTCAACTTGGAGCAAGGCGCCACCTCCACACCCAAGGTGCAACCCATTGCATTCAAAGCAACGGAAGAAAAGAAGGAAGAGTCTACACCAAGTAGACTCCCAATCGACACCTCCAAGCTTGACAACGAGGAGATGGCTCTTATCATCAAGAGATTTCGACAAATCCTCAAGCAAAGGAAGGGGAAGGACTACAAACCCCGTTCCAAGAGGGTGTGCTACAGGTGTGCTAAGTCCTATCACTTTATTGCTAAATGTCCATATATAAGTGATAGTGACAGGGGCGACGACAAGAAAGGGGAGAAGAAGATGGAAAAGAAAAGGTACTACAAGAAGGGTGGCGAGGCGCACATGGGGCGGGAATGGAACTCTGACGAGAGCTCCACCGACTCCTCCTCCGACGAGGATGCCGCCAACATCGCCATCAACAAAGGCCTTCTCTTCCTCAACGTCAGCCACAAATGCCTCATGGCTAAGGATTGCAAAAAGAAGAAGGTACATTCTAGAGATACCCCAAATATACTACTTTCGATGATGAGGGTAGCTCTAGTGATGATAATGATGATTTGACTTCTCTTTTTGCAAACCTTACCAAGGATCAAAAGAAAAAAATAAATGAATTGATAGAAACCATTAACGAGAACGATGATATCTTGGAATGCCAAGAGGACTTGCTAGTTAAGGAAAATAAAAAAATTGTTAAGCTAAAAGAAGCTTATGATCTTGAAGTAGAAAAATGTGAAAACTTGTCTAAAGAGCTTGATACTTGCAATGATTCAATTTCTTGTCTTAGAACTGAAAATGCTAGTTTAATTGCTAAGATTGAAGAATTGAATGCTTGCAATGTTTCTACATCTACTGTTGAGCATGTCACTATTTGCACTAGATGTAGAGATGTCAATATTGATGCTATGAATGATCACCTTGCTATGATTAAAGAACAAAATGATCACACAGCTAAATTAAATGCTAAAATTACCGAGCATGAACTAGAAAATGAAATATTTAAATTTGCTCGTAGTATGCTCTATAATGGGAGACGCCCTAGCATTAAGGATGGCATTGGCTTCCAACAAGGGAGCCAAAGCAACATCAAGCTTAATGCCCCCAAGAACAGGCTTTCTAACTTTGTGAAGGGCAAGGCTCCTATAGTTCAGGATAGAAAGGGTTACATTTTGTATCCTAAAAACTATCCTGAGCACAAAATTAGGAGAATTCATGCTAGGAAATCTCATTCTGTTTGTCATCATGCTTACATGTATAGTAATGAGGCTTCTAGATCTAGGCATACAACTCATATCAAAATGCCTAAAAAAGATGATTGAAAATGCATCAAATGAACATAGCATCTCATTTAAAACTTTTGATGCATCTTTTGTGCTTACTAACAAATTAGGCAAGGTAGTTTCCAAATATGTTGGGGCAAACACAAGAGTCCTAAGACTTGTGTTTGGGTACCCAAGGTGTTTGTTTCTAATGTGAAAGGACCCAAAACTGTTTGGGTACCTAAGAACAAGGCCTAAATTTGTTTTGTAGGTTTATGCATCCGGCGGGACAAGTTGGATAATCGATAGCGGGCACACAAACCACATGACAGGGGAGAAAAGGATGTTCTCCTCATATGAGAAAACAATGATCCCCAAAGAGCAATCACATTCAGGGATGGAAATCAAGGTTTGGTCAAAGGTTTGGGTAAAATTGCTATATCTCCTGACCTTCCATTTCCAATGTTTTTCTTGTATATTCTTTAGATTACAACTTGCTTTTTGTTTCTCAATTATGTAAAATGGGTTACAACTGTCTTTTTACTGATATTGGTGTTACCGTCTTTAGAAGAAGTGATGATTCAATAGCTTTTAAGGGAGTGTTAGATGGTCAACTATATTTGGTTGATTTCAATGATAACAATGCTGAACTAGACACTTGCTTAATTGCTAAGACTAATGTGTGCTGGCTCTAAGATCACCGACTTGCTCATGTTGGGATGAAGAATCTTCACAAATTTCTAAAGGGGGAGCACATTTTAGGACTAACAAATGTTCATTTTGAGAAAGATAGGATTTGTAGCGCATGTCAAGCAGGGAAGCAAGTTGGAGTTCACCATCCACACAAGAACATCATGACGACCGAGAGGCCACTTGAGCTAGCTACTCCACATGGATCTATTCGGCCCGATTGCTGACATAAACATCGGCGGGAGTAAGTATTGTCCTGTAATTGTGGATGATTCTTCTCGCTTCATTTGGGTGTTCTTTTTGTAGGAAAAATCTCAAACCCAAGAAACCTTGAAGAGATTCTTAAAACGGGCTCAAAATGAGTTCAGATTGAGAATCAAGAAGATTAGAAGCGATAATGGAACAGAGTTCAAGAACTCTCAAATTGAAAGAGTTCTTGAGGAGGAGGGCATCAAGCAAGAGTTCTCTTCTCCCTACACACCTCAACAAAATGGTGTTGTGGATAGGAAGAATAGAACCCTTTTGGATATGGCAAGGACCATGCTTGATGTGTACAACACACCGGATCGATTTTGGGCAGAGGCGATTAACACCGTGTTGGTCACTTCTTCTCAAATGCTGTGAGTTAAAAATAAGGCAACACAATTGTTAATCATTAAGGACCTTCGTCCCTCAAAGCATTATCTTCTTACGAGTATAATGTTTCGCAGATGAAGGTTAAGAAGGACACACCTTCGTCGTATCAATACAAGGGTAGAAATGCAAAGGAATAAATATGATAATCATATCTTATTAATTCATTTATTCATTTGTTCCATAAAACATAAATAAATATCAACAATGATAATGTTACATTGATACCTTCGGCTTGCTCGAAGGCGAGGATGCGAGAGAGTGAATACAATCCAGCGTGAACAGTACGATGTTACAGTTCATCTATTTGTAGGCACAGGACGCAACCCAGGAAAAAGTACATTTATGTCCTCAATGTTTACTCATGATCGAAATACAAATTATAAAGGACTAGGTGGTCTTTTCCTCCTTCGGTCATCATCATTACTCCTCCACTTCATCGCGAGCCGAAGCTTTTCCGTCCGGTGCTATCTTTGGCGTTTACTCTTATCTTCTTTGGATCTATCTTCGTCTTGTATGTCTTCGTCATAAGAGGCTTCTATCCTGAAGATGAAGTTTCCTTCTGAAATAATCCATGTCACACTAAAAACATGTGGTTAGTCATGTTTTTGAGGACCTTTAGAGGAAGAAGGCCCCCAACAGTAGCCCCTCGCAGTATTAATTTGTTTCTTTGTAGCAAATTTGGACTGCGACGTGAACGAAGGCCTTTAGCCAAAGGTCTGAAAAAACACCTTCCCTTCGCTAGAATAGCGAATGACACTAACATGCAGGACCCACCAAACCGTGGGGCGCTAGGCATATAAATAGGAGCTTGCATTGAAAGCAATTCTTATGCCATTTCAGTTGCTTACACTGTGCTCATCATTTTAAACTTTCTTGCTTTGCCGAGTTTAATTGGATTTAAAGCTTTGGCATTTCAATGACCTTCGATTTGATGGCTGACGAGAAGAAGGTTGTCGACCCGACGCTATCCAGGTTTTACGAAGCTATGGAAAGAACCAATGCGGAGAAGATTGGACATGAGACGTTAGCTGGGATATCTGAGGGTTCCAGTGATAATGAAGATTTTGATGTAGAAAGAGAGAATGAAGGCGCCGAAGATCGGCCTTGGAGACCAAGCCATGTTGTCTTTGGGAAATCAACCATCAATTAAGGGCAAATTGATGCAATGAAGGGAAAATACTTCCATGATATTTCAATTGTGAGGGCTGGAGGGGAAAATAATGTCCCTCTGCCCGAAGCTGACGAGGTGGTAGTTTATAGAAGCTTCATGAAGGTAGGGCTTCGGTTACCTCTAGATAAATTGCTAGTTGAAGTTTTGAAGACTTTCGAAATTTACCTTCATCAGCTTACCCCCGAAGCTATCTGTAACACCCCGGGATCCACAAACACCCCGAAATGCTACTAAACTACACAACTAACATTCATATATAAAATTTTGACAACATCTCCTTTAAAAATTTGCATAAACGTGGAAGCAATAGAGTATAAACAGATATCATGATAAGAAAACATACTAGACATTAATAATCTGCTAGCAATGGGAAGATAACCATAACGACATAAACTGAATTAACTAGTGTGCACGACTAGTTAAAAAACAACATCCTTGACAAGAAGTTTCTAATTAAATCATCGTTGTGCCTGGGCAGCGTTATTATGAGAGTGAAGGTGGACGTGCTGCTACTTCCCTCATTCCCAACATGAATCAAGTACCTGCATTGAGTAATGCAAGAGTGAGATGAAAACATCTCAGCAAGTAAATTGTTTTGACGAGATATTTAAACCAAAAAAAATATTGAATTAATCAACATTTTAAAAGGATCACAATTGAGATCAGAAATTTTTGTAGATATAGAACTCAATAGTCCCAAAATAACCAATGCCATCTCATTTCCATGAACAACAGAATAGGTTGTATAACACTTTCCTGCGTCAACAATACCTGCAAATATCACTTCAATGTATGCATAGGAATGCAATGTGTAAGTCCACTGCGTTCATACCTCTTAGATATAAAACCACACCATCTACAAATATCACTTCAATGAATGCAATGCATATGTCCTCTGCCTTCATACCTCTAAGGGTATGAAGCTGCATCGTACCCCTCCTCGGGAACGTACGATGCTAAGTTGTACTGGTACGGTCGGACCATAGGTCACGACAAAACTTCAGATGCAAGTGAATCAAGCAATGTATATGGCATGCTGCATTTATTAATATACTTCACTTCCTTCATATACAATACGAACCTCAAACAATACTTTGTTTACCTTCAGATACAATACAAACCTCAAATAATACTTCGTTTACCTTCAGATACAATACAAACCTCAAATAATACTTCATTCACCTTCAGGGGTGTGAATTAATCTCGTGGGTCATACTCGAATCATCATCATCATCAATATATGATTAAGCATCAATATAATACAATCAAGTAAAGCATCACCATAGAGTTTAATTATGAAAGAATTTGATGATTCTGAATATTAGAGTGTAGGCGATGAAACAACAAGTCAAAACGGTAGCAACCACTGCAACATACACTTGCCTTCATCGAAGAACAAAAATGTACTAGGCATGATCCGGAGTGTAGAAACCTGCTGCGAGACATAAAACTTAGTACAAATATTTCACAAACATTTGCCAACAATCAACAAATCGCTCCTATACTCCGGTGGAATGACTCCCACCCTGAACCACATGCCAAACAGCAGCAGCACTGTTTGTTAATTTTGTATCTTTAAAATTATAACAGTAGTGATATCAAACAAATACTCTAGAAGTTTCTACATAAAATACTCTACAACTTCGGTATTCAATAGATAATTAAATTTTGCCATCTATAAGTTCTAAAATATCTGACAAGATAACTGACTGAATCTGTTTCAGACAGCAGCATAGTTAAATTCATAATTCGATATCTCCCAAACTACTCAACCAAAAATTATGAAATTCTGCTGGCAGTAAGAACTTTTATCCCTCTACAAAAGTCTCCAGACTTGGAAGAGCCAATTCGGCCATTTACTAGATGAAACCTACCAGTGAACAGACCCGCTCATTTTTGTTAGGCAAACAGGAACAGCCACAGTAAAACAAACATAACTAGAGTTTCAAAATTCATATGAATGCCCTCTTTAACAATCTAGAAAGCTTATGAAATTATATACAACTTCTTTTACCAACCTAAAGTTTAATTCTGTTGATAAAATTGCCTAAATCTTAAGAGAACAGATTCTGCACAGAATTGTGAGACTGAAAAACTGCTATAATCAAACTACAATAACTTTCTGATCTGATGTCCGATTGGGGTGTTCTTTGCGGCCACGGAAAGATCTACAAATTATCTACGACTCATAGATAGACTTTTTATTTTTTTGAGGCCACTAAGGGCATGGAAAACTGGTATGAACAGAAACTATCGAATCTGCCATTCTGCAGAAACTAATTTCGAGATCAAAAACTAACCACCCATCTAATCCAACCTCTAATCCTTCAATCCCCATGATTTACAACCTCCAAAGACACATATTTACAGGGAGGAAAATAGATCTTATCCTTACCTAGGATTTCCCCAAGAAAAACTGCAAGAAAAGATGGGGTAGAACATCTCCTTGATCCTCTCTTCCTCTTCAATTCAACGTGCTCCTCCTCTTCTCGATCCTTGCTGCGTGGGGGGAGATCTAGAGGGAGGAGGAACTTGTGGAGAGGGTAGAGGGCAGCTGCAAATGGGGAGGAGAGGAAGAGGGAGGGGGTGGCTGCAACAATTGGGGAGAGGGAGAGTGGGTCGGCTAGGGTGGGGAGGAGAGGGGGGCTCCCATCCATCGGATCGAGATCAATGGCCCAAACTCGCTCTCCCATCTGAGCTCCTGACCCTAGCAAAAAAATGCCAAAAGATCTACTGTTTCCCTGAGGAATGCCTCCCGAAACTCTAAACCCCAATGCCACATAACATGAAAGAAAAGAGAAAAAGAATTTAACTTCTTTTCAGAAAATTGGGGTATCACACTCTACCCCCCTTAAAAGGAATTCGTCGTCGAATTCGACCACTCCAAGCAAAGCATCCATGGTACCCCATATAGCACCACCATTCAAAACATGAATCCATTGTTGGTCTTAATTAACACAAGAACTTCTACCTCGGACTAATTGTCTAAGGAAACTACACAACCTGATATCCAGCATGAATCAACATGCAATGAAGCTCAAAGCAAGTCATAGATGCAATCAACACTACGATTTCACACCTTCGAATTTGGATGCAGCTATACATCAACATCAATGTATTCAAACAACACTCTTTTATGAAGGGGTAATATGCACTAAGCACAACCCTTACCAGTTTCAACAATTCATTTTAATTCAATGGTGAAACATCCACACCAGATGAATGTATAAGAAGATCAAACACCTCACCTCAAAGCACCATAAAACAAGTGGTTCTATTGAAACAAAACTCCTAACCTTCTTAAACCTTGTTCTTGCCATCATGAAAAGATAATCTTGTAATCTCACATTCTTTGCACCCCACAAATGGGAGAAAGTCTACAGAACTAATGGAGCAATAAAGCCGACAAGAAGCCAATAACATTCTGCGCGGCACAGTTCATCGAAGAAATGCCAAAACTCCACAAAGAGCACTGACAGCACAACAACACAATACTTGCTTAATCAATGTCACTATACTTCATCCAAAACTCAACTAAGAAAAATATCCAAACTAGTAAGGTTAACCTACACATAATATAAGTCTTCATCTACTGTAGTTCAGAAACATACATTTCATTCTATCATACGATGCACTCAAAGTACCAGACATACTGGGTCAATAATAACCCCGTAAACCTTCACACATTTGACAAACATCTCAAGTTGATGTAAAAACCACATCATTTAGGAATAGGTGACTAACCACACCCAACCAACTCTAGGCTAGGCAATGACTTCATTCAACCAATAGATAAGTGGTCCAACAATGGCTCCACAAGCATGCATCTGGGAGATAACCATCAGATCCTCAACGTATTAATATATAATCAATGGATCAAGAAAATCAAAGATTTATTCTACAATTAGCATGACTAACATGCAACCACTTTAAACCACATCTAGGCTTTGTGGCTACTAAAACACACAATAGAAGTGAGACATGTAAGCCATTCTGGCTATGTAAAGACTTCCCCCAAAAATCCATATAAAGTACCAATATTCATTTCTTTTAGAACTGATTTCTCGACATAAACAATCATTCCTTGCAAAGATAGTTGGAGCTATCCACCAACTGCCCAACAACTTAAATCCAAATTGATGGTTACCTTGTAACCTAAAACACGCAATTCACACTCCTCTTAGAAACATCCTCAATCAAACATATATAACAATATTATTGTAATAAAACTCAACCATGAAAAACATGTTGACAACAACATAGGCATACATGTATATCACAAGCATAATAACAACTTCAATCTCACAAAAGACCAGCGATATCATTCGTATTAATAAAACAATATCAAAATTTAGAAATGAATTATATTAGGCATTAAGTTATAA
Organism: Zea luxurians; assembly: GCA_029449295.1. Classification (NCBI taxonomy): domain Eukaryota; kingdom Viridiplantae; phylum Streptophyta; class Magnoliopsida; order Poales; family Poaceae; genus Zea; species Zea luxurians. The sequence continues at coordinate 8,949,095 of JAOPSE010000035.1, forward strand.
CAACTTACCACATCACCGTAAAGGCATAGGGAGGGTGAAATCATTTCATCTGTACTTCAAAGACATTAACATATATCAAAGATATTTGAACCCATACCCTTCCTATATGTGAAATTAAAGTGTGTCAAATTTATCTTCAAATTGCCAAGAATCTAAAGCCTATGCTTTGATACCAACTGTAACACCCCGGGATCCACAAACACCCCGAAATGCTACTAAACTACACAACTAACATTCATATATAAACTTTTGACAGCATCTCCTATAAAAATTTGCATAAACGTGGAAGCAATAGAGTATAAACAGATATCATGATAAGAAAACATACTAGACATTAATAATCTGCTAGCAATGGGAAGATAACCATAACAACATAAACTGAATTAACTAGTGTGCACGACTAGTTAAAAAACAACATCCTTGACAAGAAGTTTCTAATTAAATCATCGCTGTGCGTGGGCAGCGTTATTATGAGAGTAAAGGTGGACGTGCTGCTACTTCCCTCATTCCCAACATGAATCAAGTACCTGCATTGAGTAATGCAAGAGTGAGATGAAAACATCTCAGCAAGTAAATTGTTTTGACGAGATATTTAAACCAAAAAAATATTGAATTAATCAACATTTTAAAGGGATCACAATTGAAATCAGAAATTTTTGTAGATATAGAACTCAATAGTCCCAAAATAACCAATGCCATCTCATTTCCTTGAACAACCACAATAGGTTGTATAACACTTTCCTGCGTCAACAATACATGCAAATATCACTTCAATGTATGCATAGGAATGCAATGTGTAAGTCCACTGTGTTCATACCTCTTAGAGTATAAAACCACACCATCTGCAAATATCACTTCAATGAATCCATATGAATGCAATGCATATGTCCTCTGCCTTCATACCTCTAAGGGTATGAAGCTGCATCGTACCCCTCCTCAGGCAACGTACGATGCTAAGTTGTACCGGAACGGTCGGACCATAGGTCACGACAAAACTTCAGATGCAAGTGAATCATGCAATGTATATGGCATGCTGCATTTATCAATATACTTCACTTCCTTCTTATACAATACAAACCTCAAACAATACTTTGTTTACCTTCACATACAATTCAAACCTCAAATAATACTTCGTTTACCTTCAGATACAATACAAACCTCAAATAATACTTCATTCACCTTCAGGGGTTTGAATTAATCTCGTGGGTCATACTCGAATCATCATCATCATCAATATATGATTAAGCATCAATATAATACAATCAAGTAAAGCATCACCATAGAGTTCAATTATGAAAGAATTCGATGATTCTGAATATTAGAGTGTAGGCGATGAAACAACAAGTCAAAACGGTAGCAACCACCGCTACATCCACTTGCCTTCATCGAAGAACAAAAATGTACTAGGCATGATCCGAAGTGTAGACACCTGCTGCGAGACATAAAACTTAGTACAAATATTTCACAAACATTTGCCAACAATCAACAAATCGCTCCTATACTCCGGTGGAATGACTCCCACCCTGAACCACATGCCAAACAGCAGCAGCGCTGTTTGTTAATTTTGTATCTTTAAAATTATAACAGTAGTGATATCAAACAAATACTCTAGGAGTTTCTAGACAAAATACTATACAACTTCGGTATTCAATGGATAATTAAATTTTGCCATCTATAAGTTCTAAAATATCTAACAAGATAACTGACTGAATCTGTTTCAGACAGCAGCATAGTTAACTTTATAATTCGATATCTTCCAAACTACTCAACCAAAAATTATGAAATTCTGCTGGCAGTAAGAACTTTTATCCCTCTACAAAAGTCTCCATTGTTGGAAGAGCCAATTCGGCCATTTACTAGATGAAACCTACCAGTGAACAGACCCGCTCATTTTTGTTAGGCAAACAGGAACAGCCACAGTAAAACAAACATAACTAGAGTTTCAAAATTCATATAAATGCCCTCTTTAACAATCTGGAAAGCTTATGAAATTATCTACAATTTCTTTTACCAACCTAAAGTTTAATTCTGTTGATAAAATTGCCTAAATAATAAGAGAACAGATTCTGCACAGAATTGTGAGACTGAAAAACTGCTATAATCAAACTGCAATAACTTTGCGGCCACGGAAAGATCTACAAATTATCTACGACTCATAGATAGACTTTTTATTTTTTTGAGGCCACTAAGGGCACGGAAAACTGGTATGAACAGAAACTATCGAATCTGCCATTCTGCAGAAACTAATTTCGAGATCAAAAACTAACCACCCATCTAATCCAACCTCTAATCCTTCAATCCCCATGATTTACAACCTCCAAAGACACATAAATACAGGGAGGAACATGGATCTTATCCTTACCTAGGATTTCCTCAATAAAAATTGCAAGAAAAGATGGGGTAGAACATCTCCTTAATCCTCTCTTCCTCTTCAATTCAACGTGCTCCTCCTCTTCTCGATCCTTGCTGCGTGGGGGAGATCTAGAGGGAGGAGGAAGTTGTGGAGAGGGTAGAGGGCAGCTGCAAATCGGGAGGAGAGGAAGAGGGATGGAGTGGCTGCAACAATTGGGGAGAGGGAGAGGGGGTCGGCTAGGGTTGGGGAGGAGAGGGGGGCTCCCATCCATCGGATCGAGATCAATGGCCCAAACTCGCTCTCCCATCTGAGCTCTTGACCCCAGCAGAAAAAATGCCAAAAGATCTACTGTTTCCCTGAGGAATGCCTCCTGAAACTCCAAACCCCAATGCCACATAACATGAAAGAAAAGAGAAAAAGAATTTAACTTCTTTTCAAAAAATTGGGGTATCACACTATCATCAAGATGGGTATCTTTATTTGGGCCATGAGGAGCTAGGGGTTGGAACCAAATGCAAAATGTTTCTGTAACATTCATGAATTGTCCTATGAGACAAAGGCTACCGGCAAGAAGCAATATCACAACAACATCGGTTGCTACAGCTTCGTGCCTCGCTCTGAGGTGAGCAACCCCGTTCCGACATTTCGAAAGAGATGGCCTAGGGTCTGGATGCAGGAGTGGTTCTACATAAAAAATGACCTAGTTGAAAGGGAAGATATTAAGGGGATTATTCAACGCCCTATCTAGTCTTACTTCGGCATTAGGAGACCATCCACTGCCCTTGTGAATGATATACAAGCATGCCAGGCGGCTTTTAATACTGTATGTACTTACCTAGGCACAAGGGACTTGGTCCAGGAGCACATTGCTTATAGAGTATGGCCACTTGCAAATGGGTGGGAGATGTCGAAGGAGGTTGTTGCTGGCTCTAGCCAAGGTAGTTTAATCTACCTGAAGTACACCTTCAAATACAGGAGTCAGTTTAATGAGCCAAATGATGACTGGCTAGACGCCATTGAGGCAACCAGTGATGAATTGCTTGGTGCCTACTCGAGGGCTGAAGATGATGCTATGACAGCGGCCTTCTGGGGTCGAGTCAAAAAGAGGCTGAACATAGTATTTGATGTCATTGGGTTTGTATACCCAGATTACTATTATCCTTCGTGAAAGCAAGGAAAGAAGAGAAAGGTTGTTGCTTCGGCGATTTCTAGTATACCGAAGCCGAAAAAAGTTAAGGTTTTAACACATCGCCCCAGGCGTGCTGAAACGGCCGTAGTGTCGAGGCCTATTGAGGGGTCTTCTTCCCTATCTGAGTCAAGTCGCTCCGCTCCTGTCGAAGCTAGGACAAAATTGGCAGAAGAGCCAGAACAGAAGAAAGCGGCAAAGTAACCGAAGGCTCTGAGTCCGTTGCAAGAGACAGAACTGCCGAAGACATCAAAGATTCCTGTTGCAACTCCAAGGAGGAGGAGAGTGGCCAGCGTACTAGACGCTGTCATGGAATCTGTAAAGGTACAAACTTCTGCTTCAGTACTTGATACAGAGGGCGAAGCCTTAAAGAAATCTGACGAAGCTAGTACATCTGAGGCTGAACACTCAGCTCCTGCGAAGCACATCCTTCGAGGGCTGCTCCTCTAATCGAGGAAAAAGAAAATGCCCCTGAGAAACATAAGTCTCCTGCTCCTGAAGCACCTGCTGAAGAGCTGGAATTTATCATGCGACATGCTTCAGGGAAGCAATTGTCGGAAGAGCAAGTTGCCGAAGCTAGACAATATGCCAAGGATCTGAAGTATCCCCAAGGATCCTTGGTATACAACGGCACTGATGAAGATGATTTTCTCTATTGCCTTTCGAACAATAAGGAGATATTTGTTTGCTGGGAAATGATGAGGAACATGGGATTTTCGAAGCTTGAGCTTGGCCTATCTGCAATGTCAAAGGATGATCTTGCAGATAGCCTTGCTTATAATAGCTTGAAGGTATATATACTTTTGCTGTGAAATAAACTATGTTTGTAGGTTTTCTTGCTATCGTTATGTTCTCACATATATTTTTTGTTTTTAGGGATTAATTCTAAGTAAAGCTTTAAGGGCTCAAAAGGAAGCAGACGACGAGAGTTGCCACATAGCCCTTAGAAATCTTTGATCAGAGGTCATCACACTAAGGAACGAAGCTCTTGAAAAAGATAAGATATTGTTTTCCTTGGTGGATAGGTTGAAAACCAGTGAAGCCAAGCTTAATGCACAAACCGAGGCCCATAAAGCTGAAGTCGAAGATTTGAAGAAAAAATTGCAGAAAAGAATGAAAATTTCGAAGTTGCAAAGGCTAAGCAGGAAATAAGTGAAATGGAAAGATTAAGGGTACAAAAGAATGTTGAAGAGCTTCGAGATTCCAAGGAGAGATGCTTTGAAACATCCTTAGAATGTGCGAAAAAGCTAAAAGATAGCTTTGCAAAGGTGGGAGCATACTCTTCAGAACAAAAATTTATTCGTAGTGATGCCGAAGGGGTTATCTAGTGGATCGACGAAGAGGTTGAAGCTTTTGATGAAATACTCAGCGATCGTGGGGATTTCTGCGCTTTCGCCGGTGCATGGGGGGTCGCAGCAATTTTAGAGACGGCCGGTTGTGAACATGTTAAGGCAGCAGCCCAGCCATAATCTATTTTCTCAGCTGATGACATGAAGGACCCCTCGGCCGAAGCTTCTTTGCTAGGCGGGAGGTTTTATTCTGATGTCTGGATGAAGGGCGGTCGTGAGATGGCTGATGAAGTCATTAAAAAGAATGAACAAGAATCTCACGACGCCCGAGAAAAGGCAAAACAAGCTGAAGAAGCTACTGAATGTGCCATGATTATAAGTACTTTTATTTAAAGTTTTGCTTCGTTGTTCGTTTCTAGCTTCAAAGTTCATCAACATATTCTTTTATTGCAGCTAGGCTTTCACCGCCACCGGAGCCATACAACCCCAAAGCTGACCCTGTTATGAAAGAAGCTTTGGATATAATGAAGATTGCTAACGAAGTCGTTGATGAAGTTGTCGACAAACTATTACATGAAGCTGCTGAAAAAATACTAAAGGAAGATTAAATTTTTGTATGCTTGAAAATGTAATGCTTGTGTATGGTTGTCGCCTTGTATAAGAATCAAATATCAAATATTTGTATGTACATTAATGTAATGTATCTCTTTGTGATGCATGAAATCTTTGTATGTAGCGTTTTTAGCCTTTGGCGAAAAAACACCTTCCCTTCTTTTCATGCTTCCCAAAGAAGAGAATTTTTCTTATGCCATTATTAATGAAGATTAGCTTCATGTAGTACAATATATCTGCCGAAGGTATGTGTTGTGCTACAACACATTCTTTCATGATCCGACAAGTATTTTCGAAGGAGCAATTTCCCTTCTTTTCCACATCTTTTTGCTAATGCAAAATGATGTATGATGCGATGCTATGTGATAAGATATGATGGTATGATGCAAAATTATGTTTATGCAAAAGGTAAAAACCCACACGAATATACACCCAGACTCTGCATCCCCTTAGGAACGACTTTTGAGTCTATTCACCTTTTACTTAGGTGATATTTCAGCTCTGCATCCCCTTAGGAACGACTTTGGAGCTAAGCTCTGCATCCCCTTAGGAACGACTTTGGAGCTTCTTCAACTTTTACTTAGGTGGCATTTATGCTCTGCATTCCCTTAGTAACGACTTTGGAGCTTCTTCACCTTTGATTTAGGTGGCATCTTAGCTCTGCATTCCCTTAGGAACATCTTTTGAGCTTCTGCACTTACTCTGCGCTCCCTTAGGAACGTCTTTTGAGCTTTAGAACTTACTCTGCGCTCCCATAGGAACGTCTTTGGAGATTCGGAACTTGGTTTTGTCACACTCGATGGTGTAACCACAGGTTTATTACATCAAGTTGAAGGTTAAACCTTCCTGTATTGTCTTTTACAACAGAAATATAAAAGCATAGAATAATAGAAATGGAACAAATCAGAGTTTTCTTTTTGGCCAACACATTGTGTCATCTTTAGTAGATATGTCTGCATTTGGGCACAGTGCTATTAACCGTGCGAGCTTCAGACTGCTCCCGAAGGTCACGTTGTTGTTGAGGCCGAAGGTGCCCTTCTGGCTGCTGGTCGTGATTCGAGGGAGGCACCATTAGTGGGGGTGGTGGTAATTGAGCCTAGGAGGCTTGTGAATGACTTGCTGAAGCTACAAAAGCTGTAGGCTGTTGATTGCCTATGTATTCTGGGATGTATGGAGAGTAGCACGAAGAAGTGTGGAGGACCTGCTTCGGCTGATTCTGCCGTGCCTCAGCTTCAGCAATTTCCTTTTGTTTTTGGATTGTGACCTGGCACGTCCTTGTTGTGTGACCCTTGTCCTCACCACAGAAAATGTAGAACAACTTCCTAGGTTGATTGACAAACCTTCCTCCACTGAAGCTTCTTCCGCCCCTGCCTCTCGCAGCTGGTGGTCTGTACGAAGTCTGCTGCATGCCCGAAGATTGTGAGCTATGATGGCTGCTCTAAGCATTGTTGTCCCTTTCATCGTTGGCATTAGAATTATGGATTGACCTAACATGCCTGTGATGAAGCCTTCCTCCGAAGCCCCTAGTCATTTCAGAAAACCTGTATGCTTCCTCCCTTCTTTGGCGAAAATCATTATCAGTCCGGATGTACTCATCCATCTTCTGAAGGAGCTTCTCCAGGGTTTGTGGGGCTTCTTGGCAAAATATTGGGCTGTAGGTCCTAACCAAAGCCCCTTGATCACGCCCTAAATAACAATTTCATTAGGCACTATAGGCGCTTGAGCTCTCAAACACAGGAACTTTCGGACATACGCCTGAAGGTACTCCTCATGGTCTTGAGTACATTGAAATAAGGTCTGAGCAGTGACTGGCTTTGTCTGAAAGCCCTGGAAGCTAGTGACTAGCATGTCCTTGAGCTTCTGCCATGATGTGATTGTCCCTGGCCAAAGGGAGGAATACCATGTCTGGGCCACGCTTCTGACTGCCATGACGAAGGACTTTGCCATGACAGCAGTGTTGCCCCCATAGGAGGATATTGTTGCCTCGTAACTCATCAGGAATTGCTTTGAATCCGAGTGCCCATCATACATGGGCAACTGAGGTGGCTTGTAGGATTGTGGCCACGAGGTAGCCTGCAATTCTGCTGCTAAAGGAGAAGCATCATCAAAAGTAAAGTTACCATGATGGAGGTCATCGTACCATTCGTCTTCGTTGGATAGGCTTTCCTGACGAAGCTCCCTGTGCTAAGGCCTTCGGTCTTGGTCATCTTGAGTAAGATGACACATCTCCTCAACAGCTTCATCAATCTTCTTTTCAAGGTCAACCAGCCGGAGCATCTTCTCCTTTTTTTCCTTTGTACTTGCTGATGGATTGCTTTTAAATCCCTGATTTCCTAGTCAAGCTGCTCCTCTTGCAGAGTCGGGCTGGTGGCCTTTCTCTTTTGGCTCTTGGCCTCTCGCAGAGAGAGTGCGTCCTGATTTGTGTCCAATGGCTGCAGGGCAGCCCTGGCACCGTTGCCTTCTTCGGCAGCATGTCGAAGGTGAATGCTTGCCGAAGGTTGTGGATGTGAGTTCACCGGAGGTGGGCGCCAATGTTGGTCACTTGTTCTCAAATGCTGTGAGTCAAGAACAAGGCAACACAATTGTTAATCGTTAAGGACCTTCGTCCCTCGAAGCATTATCTTCTTACGAGTATAATGCTTCTCATACGAAGGTTAAGAAGGACACACCTTCATTGTATCAATACAAGGGTAGGAATGCGAAGGAATACATTTGATAATCATATCTTAATAATTCATTTATTCATTCATTCCATAAAACATATATAAATATCAACAATGCTAATATTACATTGATACCTTTGGCTTGCTCGAAGGCGAGGATGCGAGCGAGTGAATACAATCCAGCGTGAATAGTACAGTGTTACTGTTCATCTATTTATAGGCACGAGACGCAACCCGAGTAAAAGTATATTTATGTCCTCAATGTTTACACATGATTGAAATACAAATTATAAAGGACTAGGTGGTCTTTTACTCCTTCGGTCATCATCATTACTCCTCTGCTTCGTCGCGAGCCAAAGCTTTTCCGTCCGGTGCTATCTTCGGCGTTTACTCTTATCTTCTTTGGATCTATCTTCGTCTTGTATGTCTTTGTCATAAGAGGCTTATATCCTGAAGACGAAGCTTCCTTCTGAAATAACCCATGTCACACTAAAAACATGTGGTTAGTCGTGTTTTTGAGGACCTTCGGAGGAAGAAGGCCCCCAATACACCACTTGCTACTCCATCAACCGACTCTACCTTCACTGAATCCTCAAGAAAACATCGTATGAACTCCTCAACGGTAAAAAGCTCAATGTTTCCTATTTTAGAGTTTTTGGGAGCAAATGCTTTATTCTTATTAAGAGAGGTAGAAATTCTAAATTTGCTCCTAAAGATTGTAGAAGACTTTTTACTTGGTTATGACTCAAACACAAGGGCATATAGAGTATTCAACAAGTCCACATGATTAGTTGAAGTTTCTTATGACATTGTGTTTGATGAGACTATATGGCTCCCAAGTGGAGCAAGTTGATCTTGATGAATTAGATGATCAAGAGGCACCATGCGTCGCGCTAAGGAAAATGACCATTGTGGATGTGTGTCCAAAAGAATCCGAAGAGCCTTCACAAGCACAAGATCAACTATCATCTTCCATACAAGCATCTCCATCAACTCAAGATGAGGAAATGGCTCAAGAGGACGAGGATCAAGACCAAGACGATGAGCCACCTCAAGAGGATGACATTGATCAAGGGGGAGATGAAGATGATCAAGACAAGGAATATGATCAAGAGATTCAGGATCAAAGACCACCACACCCAAGAGTCCACCAAGCAATTCAAAGAGATCACCCCGTCAACTCCATTCTTGGTGACATCCACAAGGGGGTAACCACTAGATCTCGAGTTGCTCATTTTTGTGAACATTACTCTTTTGTGTCTTCTATTGAGCCATACAGGATAGAGGACGCACTAAGAGATCCGGATTGGGTGGTGGCAATGCAAGAGAAGCTCAACAACTTCACAAGGAATGAGGTATGGCATTTAGTTCCACGACCTAACCAAAATGTTGTAGGTACCAAGTGGGTATTCTGCAACAAACAAGATGAGCATGGTGTGGTGACTAGGAACAAAGCACGACTTGTTGCCAAAGGATATTCACAAGTCGAAGGTTTGGATTTTGATGAAACCTATGCACCCGTAGCTAGGCTTGAGTCAATTCATATATTACTTGCCAGTGTACTTACCATGGCATCAAGTTATACCAAATGGACGTGAAGAGTGCCTTTCTCAATGGCCCTATCAAGGAAGAGGTATATGTTGAGCATCCTTTCGGCTTTAAAGATAATGAGTATCCTTCACATGTGTATAAGCTCTCAAAGGCGCTTTATGGGCTCAAACAAGCCCCAAGAGCATGGTATGAATGCCTAAGAGACTTTCTTATCACTAATGGCTTCAAAGTTGGAAAAGCTGACCGTACTCTCTTCACTAAAACAATTTCTAAAGACTTGTTTATTTTCCAAATTTATGTTGATTATATTATATTTGGGTCTACTAACAAGTCGTCTTGTGAAGAGTTTAGTAGGATTATGATACAAAAATTCGAGATGTCTATGATGGGGGAGCTGAAGTATTTTCTTGGATTCCAAATCAAGCAACTCCAAGAAGGCACCTTCATCTGCCAAACTAAATTCATTCAAGATATACTCTAGAAGTTTGGAATGAAGAATGCCAAACCCATCAAGACACCCATGGGAACAAATGGGCATCTCGACCTCGACACGGGAGGTAAATCCATAGATCAAAAGTTATACCGGTCGATGATAGGTTCTTTACTCTATTTATGTGCTTCACGACTAGATATTATGCTTTCTGTATGCATGTGTGCAAGGTTCCCGGCAAATCCTAAGGAAGTTCACCTTAGGGCCGTGAAAAGAATCATGAGATATTTAGTTTATACTCCTAAGTTTGGGCTATGGTACCCCAAGGGATCTACCTTTGATCTAATTGGGTATTTCGATGCCTATTATGCCAGATGTAAAATTGACAGGAAGAGCACATCAGGGACTTGTCAGTTTCTAGGATGATCCCTGGTGTCTTGGGCTTCAAAGAAACAAAACTTAGTAGCTCTATCCACCGCCAAAGCCGAGTATATTGTTGCAGGACATTGTTGTGCATAATTACTCTGGATGAGGCAAACCCTTAGGGACTATGGCTATAAGTTGAGCAAAGTCCCTCTCCTATGTGATAATGAGAGTGCAATCCGCATGGCGGATAATCCCGTTGAACACAGTCGCACCAAGCACATAGACATCCAGTATCACATTTTGAGAGATCATCAACAAAAGGGGATATCGAAATTGCTTATGTTAGCACCCACAACTAATTAGCTGATATCTTCACCAAGCCCCTAGATGAAAAGACTTATAGCAAGCTTAGGAATGAACTCAATATTCTCGATTCTTGGAACTTTGATTGAAATCTTGCACACATTGCTCATTCTTATACCTTTGATCATGTCTCTTTCATTTGGTACAAATGCATATTTCTTATTCTTCTTGTGCCAAGGCTAAGACTAATGTGCTTCCAACTGTATTACTATCCTTAGTCTTTGTTGGGGACTTGTTCTCTGATGCTTTGAATTAAGAACAAGGCAACATAGAGAATGTTAATCGGAAAAGTCCTTCGTCCTTCGAAGCATTATTTCCCTTAGGATATAATGATTTTCGGACGAAGGTTATGAGGGATATACCTTCATAAATACACTATACAGTGACGAAGGATGAATCATAAGGAATATGAAGGATAACATAGACAATTGTATATTATTATTAACTTATTTTTGCATTATTATTACGTAGAAACAGAAATAACATCGAATTACAAATGTACCTTCAGCTTGAAGGAGATGAAAGTACAAGCGTGACGCAAAAGTGAATGCCAAAATCCGCGTGAACAGTACGGGGGTACTGTTCACCTATTTATAGGCACGGGACACAGCCCATACAAAATTACATTCATGCCCTTTACATTTGATAATAATTCTATAGTAATCTATCGAGGTCTGAATAGCCTTTTCATCTTTAAGTTGGTTTCATTTTCTGCTACCATGCCAAAGCTTTTCCTGTTCACATCTTCGGCGCTGTATCAACCTTCGTATTATTCTGGTCTTCTCCTGCTGCGATACCGACTTGAGTCCGAAGATACCTGTTCACACATTATACTCTAGAAATATTGTTAAATCCTGTTTTTGAGGACCTTCGTAAGCCGAAGGCCCCCAACAGTAGCCCCTCGCAATATTAATTTGTTTTTAAAATAATAAATTTAGATTGCGACATGGACGAAGGCTTTACGCCGAAGGTCCGAAAAACACCTTCCCTTTGCTAGAATAGCAACATTCACTGACAAGTGGGGTCTTTCAATTTTCAACGCACTGGGCGTATAAATAAGATCATACCGCAAACTCATTTGGTACGCTCTCTTGCCATCTGCTCCCGCTCACTCAATTTTTAGCTCTTGCGCACTAAGATTTGCTGAGCTTTTAGTTTTGAAGCTTCGGCTTTGAAATCAGTTTTTTAGTGTTTCCGAAGATGTCTGAAGATAAGAAGGCTGCTGCTGAGATGAAGCTGAGTCTCGACGAAGAGAAGAACTTGGGGTTTCTTATAGCGATGTCGAAGACCAATACGGAAAAAATCACCAAAGAGATTCTGGAAGGTTTGTCTGAAGATACTGGTGACAGCGACAGTAATGATGTGGACAGTAGTGGTGAAGACTCCGAAGATCGCCCTTGGCGACCAAGCCATGCGGTTTTCGGCAAATCAACTATCAAAGAAAATCATCTTGTCAATATGAGAGGAAGGTATTTCCGGGATTTGTCCGTTGTGTGGGCCGACGAAGGGGAAAAGACTTGTCCACACCCTGAAGAGAACGAAGTCGTAGTGTACCGAAGCTTTTTGAAAGCTGGACTACGATTTCCCCTGAGCAGCTTCGTCGTAGAGGTGCTGAAAATGTTTGAAGTCTTTCTTCATCAACTTACCCCCGAAGCAATTATAAGGCTGAATATCTTCGTATGGGCTGTGAGAAGCCAAGGTCTGGAACCTGATGCGAAAAGTTTCTGTAACATACATGAATTATCATACGAAACAAAACCTTGGGGTAAAGAACAGTATCACAATAATTTTGGCTGCTACAGTTTCGTTTCTCGGTCTGGGTCAAGCTGTCCCGTGCCAACCTTTCAAAAGAGATGGCCCGGCGACTGGATGACAGAATGGTTTTATGTGAAGAATGACCTGGCAGTACGGAAAGATATTAAAGGTATAATTATGCGCCCTATTTGGCAAAGCTTCGGCCTGCGGAGGCCGAAGGTTGAAATGAATGAAGCTGCCGAAGAATGCCAGAGAGCCTTCGGTGTTATTTGTTCTTTTATTGGAACGAGAGATTTGGTACAAGAACATATTGCCTTCAGAGTATGGCCGCTCGCGGAGAAATGGGAAATGCCGCAAGAAACCATAAAGGAGGCCGACGAAGGTGGACTTATCAGGCTGAAGTATACTTTCAAGTTCGGAGATAAATTCGTTGAGCCAGATGATGACTGGTTAAAGAGTATTGAAAATTTAAGTGATGAACTGCTTGGGGCTTATTCGAAGGCCGAAGATACTGCACTGTCAGCAGCCTTCGGAGGCCGAAAAAAGAAAAGGCTGAACCGGGTGTTTGATGCAATCGGGTTCGTCTACCCTGACTATCGTTATCCCATTCGAGGGCAGAAAAGAAAAAACACAACCTCTGCGAAAGAAGAAGCTGCAACTGCTCCTAGCGAGACAGAACCGAAAAGAAAGAGGATAAAGGTCCTCACACATCGGCCACGCTATATTGAACCAGCTTCGGTGCGTGAGTTCACCGGAGAAACTTCTTCGGCCACCGAAGCTGAAAAGCCAACCAAACCAACCTTGCTGCCAGAAGTCACAGAAATGGCCGAAGCGCCAACAAAGATGGAATTGGAAGAACCGAAGATTTTGTTACCAGAAACCAAAGAGATGGCCGAAGCGCCATCCACAGAAAAAATGGAAGAAGTGAAAAAACCAACTGAGGAAAAAACATCAGAAGTTTTGAGTCCTGCAGCAAATGTTGAGACAGTAAAAAATCAAAAGGTGTCAGCAGTGACTCCGAAAAGAAAGAGAATGGCTAATGTGCTAGATGTTCTGGAAACAATTAAATCTTCAAGCACACCTCCGAAGAAGACTGTTGCCATTCCCGAAGCGAAAACTGAAATTTCTGATACTAAAGCTCCAGAGCAAGAAACTGAAGCCGAAGCTGGGTCCTCAGAGGCCACGAAGATAAAATCCTTGGAAACCGAGGAAGAAAAAATAACAGAGCCAACTTTTGTTGAAGAAATCAGTGTCATTGCCCCCGAAGCATCCCCCAAAGTCCTTGATTATATTGTTCGTCATGCTTCGGGGAAACAATTATCAGGAAAAGAAAAACAAGAGGCCCAGCTTTACGCCCTAAAAACTGAAGTATCCAAAGGGGGCGTTAATATTCAATGGCAGTGGAGAAGAAGACTTTTTGTATTGTCTCCCTGACAGCAAGGAGATTTCTGTCTGTCGGGAGATGAGCAAAAGCTTCGGGTTCCCAATACTAGAAGACGGGCTCTCGGTGCTGTCGAAGAACGATCTGGCCGACAGCCTAGCATATAATAGCTTAAAGGTGCAACAAATGGGATCTTTGTATTTTTTGTTGAGACCAAAATTTTTCATTTGCTTAAATCTATTGACGCACACATATTTTTCTTTGCAGGGCCTGATACTTAGCAATGCCCTCAGGGCCCAGAAAGATGCTGAAGACGAAGGGTGTGCTATAGCCCTGAGCAACCTTCGTTCCGAAGTAATTGAACTGAGGAACGAAGGTCTCGAAAAAGATAAAATATTACATTCATTAATAAATAGAATAAAAGAAGACGAAGCTACTTTTAAAGGTCAAGCTGAAGCTCAGAAGCGCGAAATTGAAGATCTTCGAAAACAACTGGCCAGAGCCAAAGAGGAACGCAAGCTTGAAGAAACGAAGCGAGAACTCAGCGACCAATGGGCAAATCATTTAGAGGGAACTGTTGAAGAGCTTCGTTCATCCAAGAAAAGATGTTATAACAAATCTATAGAGTGTGTTAAGAATTTGAAAGCTAGCTTCGCCAGCGTCGGCGCATTCTCGAGCGAAGAAAACTTTACAAGAGGCAACCCCGAAGGTCCCATCGAATGGATCGATCACGAAGCTGAGGCCTTCGAGGAAATTTTAAATAGCCGCGGAGATATATGTGCTTTCTCGGGTGCCAGAGGAATTGCCACCATTTTAGAGAAAAAAGGCTGCGAGCATGTAAAGATTTTAGCGCAATCCGAGGCTGCTTTGTCTTTCGAAGATGCAAGAGATCCTTCGGCCGAAGCTAGCATGGTTGGTGGAAAATTTTTCACCGATGTCTGGGATAATGGTGGCCGAGAAATGGCTCGAGAAATTATCCAGAAAAGCGAGAAGGGCATTCACGACGCTAGAGAAGTAGCTAAAGCCGCTGACAAAAGCTCAGAGCCCGAAGGGCAAATAGGTATTAGCTAATGGTTTTTATTGTGTTGTAATTTTTGGTTTTAAACTTCGTTCGCAATTTGTAATAGCAATGTGGCCGTATCCTGTCCTCCTTCAGATCCTACTAAAGCGTCTCCGGGCCCTCACCCGAAAGAAGACGAGGAAATTAAAAAGATGGCTGAAGCTATCATGGATGAAGTTGTTAACCGACTCCTGAACGAAGCTGCAGAAGTTGTTTTGAGAGAAGATTAAGCACTATTGTAAAAACTTCCGAAATGAAATATGTGTAACATTTTGTAACCCTGAATGTAATGTACCTATTTTATTGCTCAATTCTTTATGATGCATGAAATTTTACACACGTACCGTTTTTGAGTCTTTGACGAAAAAACACCTTCCCTTCTTTTCATGCTTCGTGAAGAAGAATTTTTATTTGTCACCACAATATCCATAGTGTTCTGATGAATGATATCCAAGCTTCGTGAGGATGTTCTCCGAAGCTACACTTCCGAAGATCAATAGTGTATCTGCTTGCAACTTAGCATGATTTTCCCCTTTCAAAACATTCTTCCGAAGATCGATACCATGTCCCCTTCTTGTGCCATATGCAGCATGATGTATGATGCTTATGCTATGCGAAATGATGCGATGATGTTATGTTGTGTAAGATGGTGTTTATTCCAAAGATACACACACATTCCTGCGATAAAACACATAGTCTTTTTGAATCAGCGTTGTCTTTTTACTATAAGCCTCCCTTAGGAGCTTCTTCGCCTTTTACTTCAGCAGAATCAGCATTTAGTTTTCGCTGTAAGGCTCCCTTAGGAGCTTCTTCGCCTTTTACTTTCAGCGGTATTCGCGTTGACTTTTCGCGCTTCGCCTTTTACTTAGGCGGTATCAGCGTTGACTTTTCGCTGCATGCTCTGCATTCCCTTTGGAACGACTTTGGAGCAGAAAACTTACACTGCGCTCCCTTTGGAACGGCTTTTTGTGACTTCGGCAAACTTACTCTGCGTTCCTTAGAACGACTTTTTGTTGCTTCGAAAAATTTTCGATAATTTGAAGGTCCTCTTTGTTATCGCAAATCTTTAAACTTCAACAACTTAAGCCTGTGAAGAAAATATATTTTCCTTGTGGGAATCAACGAAATTATTTACATGAAACCTAAACAATGTCCTTTATTACACAGAAAATAAAACTGAATGAAAAAGATTGCTATTAAGGTAGGATATTTGTCAATAGATGTGCTTTGACTCTGGCACAGTGCTGTTGACTGTGCGAGCTTCGGACTGTTCTCTGAAGTCCCTTTGGTGTGGAGCATATTGGCTCCCTTCTGGCTGCTGGCCTTGTTGCAGCGGTGGTGGAGGCGGAGGCTGTTGCCAGGAAGCTTGAGGTTGACTCGCCGAAGCAACAGAAACTGCAGGGTGATTGCCTACATACTCTGGGATGTAAGGCGAATGATACGAAGCAGTGTGCATGACCTGCTTCGGCTGAGCCTGTTGTGCTGCAGCTTCGGCTATTTCCTTTTGCTTCTGGATGGTAACATGGCACATCCTGGTGGTATGGCCTTTGTTCTCACCACAGAACAAGCAAAAAAATTCTTCTTGGCTGATTGCCAAATCTTCCGCCGAAGCCCCTGGCACCTCTGCCTCTCGGAGCTGGTGGTCGGAAGGAGCCTTGCTGTTGCCCTGAAGTCTGTGAGGAACACTGTGGCCTTTGCTGTTGGCTCCCTGTATCATCATTTTGGGTAGAGTTATGAATTGATCTAACGTGCCTCGGATAGAACCTCCCTCCGAAGCCCCTGGTCATTTCAGAAAACCTGAAAGCCTCCTCCCTTCTTTGGCGAAAACCATTATCGGCCCGAATGTACTTGTCCATCTTCTGGAGCAGCTTCTCCAAAGTTTGAGGAGGCTTCCTAGCGAAGTACTGAGCTGACGGTCCTGGCCGAAGCCCCTTGATCATGGCCTCAATGACAATTTCGTTGGGCACTGTTGGTGCCTGTGCCCTCAAACGCAAGAACCTCCGGACGTACGCCTGAAGGTACTCTTCGTGATCCTGGGTGCACTGGAATAGAGCTTGAGCCGTGACCGGCTTCATCTGGAACCCTTGGAAACTAGTTAACAACAAGTCCTTCAGCTTTTGCCACGAAGTGATCGTTCCTGGTCGAAGGGAGGAGTACCAGGTTTGAGCAACACTCCTGACAGCCATAACAAAAGATTTGGCCATGACCACAGCATTGCCACCATACGAAGATACTGTTGCTTCGTAGCTCATCAGAAACTGCTTTGGGTCTGAGTGGCCATCAAATATGGGAAGCTGAGGCGGCTTGTAGGACGGAGGCCAAGGTGTAGCCTGCAGCTCAGCGGACAAAGGAGAAGCATCATCAAAAACAAAATTCCCATGATGGAAATTGTCATACCAGTCATCTTCATTGAGGAAACCCTCCTGATGAAGGTCTTGGTGCTGAGGCCTTCGGTGTTGCTCATCCTGAGTAAGATGACGAACTTCCTCAGAGGCTTCGTCTATCTGCCTTTGCAGTTCAGCTAGCCTGGCCATCTTTTCCTTCTTCCTTTTCACCTATTGATGAAGCATCTCCATGTCTCTGATTTCTTGGTCTATCTCATCCTCTGGCTGTGTCGGGCTAACAGCCTTCCTTTTCTGGCTTCGGGCTTCCCGAAGAGAGACAGTCTCCTGATTGTGGTCCAGCGGTTGAAGAGCTGCAGTGCCAGTTGCTGAAGCTTTCTTCGGCGCCATAGCGAAGGTTTATGATCGCCGAAGGTGTTCAAAAACTCAAAGAGTGGAAGTGAGTTCACCCACGGTGGGCGCCAATGTTGGGGACTTGTTCTCTGATGCTTTGAATTAAGAACAAGGCAACATAGAGAATGTTAATCGGAAAAGTCCTTCGTCCTTCGAAGCATTATTTCCCTTAGGATATAATGATTTTCGGACGAAGGTTATGAGGGATATACCTTCATAAATACACTATACAGTGACGAAGGATGAATCATAAGGAATATGAAGGATAACATAGACAATTGTATATTATTATTAACTTATTTTTGCATTATTATTACGTAGAAACAGAAATAACATCGAATTACAAATGTACCTTCAGCTTGAAGGAGATGAAAGTACAAGCGTGACGCAAAAGTGAATGCCAAAATCCGCGTGAACAGTACGGGGGTACTGTTCACCTATTTATAGGCATGGGACACAGCCCATACAAAATTACATTCATGCCCTTTACATTTGATAATAATTCTATAGTAATCTATCGAGGTCTGAATAGCCTTTTCATCTTTAAGTCGGTTTCATTTTCTGCTACCATGCCGAAGCTTTTCCTGTTCACATCTTCGGCGCTGTATCAACCTTCGTATTATTCTGGTCTTCTCCTGCTGCGATACCGACTTGAGTCCGAAGATACCTGTTCACACATTATACTCCAGAAATATTGTTAAATCCTGTTTTTGAGGACCTTCGTAAGCCAAAGGCCCCCAACAGTCTTAGATTGAAAGGGAAATGGAGTATTCGGCAAAGGCAAGGCTTCCACTACGACTCTATCGGTATCATTTATCTTTTGCCCTACTCATGAACTTTCATTCATATCCTTTTTCAAAAGGGGGAGAGCGTAATAAGGCCTCTAGTTCTCTTTGTTTTTGGTGCTTAATGCCAAAGGGGGAGAAAATGATAGGCCCAAAGCAAAAGGACCGCACCACCACCCTATTTTCTAAAGACTTTTTCAAAAACAAGAAGATATTATTGAAATTGCAAAAACCCTCTTGACAACTAAGGGGAGAACTTCTTTAGGGGAAGCATTTATTTAGCCAAAGGAAAAGCATTTGAAACAGGTGGAGAATTTTCAAAAACTTGAAAATGCTTTTCAAAATCATATTGTTATACCATTGGCTATTTGCAAAAGAATTTGAAAAGACTTTTCCAAAGGATTTGCAAAAACAAGCTAAGTGGTGCAAATGTGGTCCAAAATGTTAAACTAGACCAAAGCAACCATATATGTTTAAATCTGATTTCATTTCAAAGTAACTTATGCACATCTGACAAATTGCAAACTACTTACATATTCTACACTTTATATATGCTTTGGTTTGTGTTGGCATCAATCACTAAAAAGGGGGAGATTGAAAGGGAAATGGCCTCAACATTTCCTATAATTGATTTTGGTGTTTGAGGTCCATCACAAACCATATGGACTAACTAGTTTGCCTAGTGAATGATTTTTAGGTGCATAAAGTTCAACATAAACATACAAAGAAAAAGACTTGAGCGAATTCTACAAAGTTTGGAGCATACAAGAATTGGCGCAGCCAGTGGCGCACTAGACACTATCTAGTGTCCAGGCTGCAACCCTTCGCGAACTGGCTACTCTCGGGTTTTCTCAGCGCGCATCTGCTATAATTCATCGGACCGTTTGGTGCACCACCGGACTATCCCGTGAGCCAACGGAGCAACGGTCAACTTCACCCAACGGTTGACTGCGCTGACTATAGCACAGTCAGCAGAGCAGAAGTTAGAAGTCAGTCTGCAAAGTCATAACGCACCGGACTGTCCGGTGTGCCAACGGACTGTCTGGTGCCACAAGAGGACAGAAGACTTGAACGGTCAACAGCTCCTAACCCCAACGGTCGACTGACGTGGCACACACCGTACAGTGAACAATGTCCTGTTCGGTGCACCACCGGACTGTCCGGTGTGCCCATCAACAGCAACAGCTGGAATTGTGGTTGGGGCTATAAATACCCCCCAACCACCACCATTCAAGCTAGCCAAGCATTGCAACTTCCTCATTCAATACTAGAGCAGAAGAATACACTCCAAAGACACAATCAAAGCATCAAATCCTCTCCAAGCTCCAAAATCAAGTCAAGTGATCTAAAGTGGTTAGTGACTTGAGAGACGGTGATTTGTGTTTGTTTTGTTGCTCTTGTTGCTTGGTTGCTTTCTTCTTCTCACTCTAATCTTTCTAAGTGCTTTGTAAAGCTAGCAAGAGACACCTATTGTGTGGTGATCCTTGCGGGGTCTTAGTGACCTGTGTGATTAAGAAGAAGAACTCCACTGGTCTAAGTGACCGATTGAGAGGGGGAAAAGGTTGGAATAGACTTGGCCTTTGTGGCCTCCTCAACGGGGAGTAGGTTCTTTGGAACCAAACCTCAAGAAACAAATCACTGTGTCCATTCGTGTTGGTCTTCACTATTTGATTTGTTTTTTCTCCCCTCTCACTAGAAGTTCTCTTGCTCACATTGGTTTGAGTTAGCTCCCAAAAGTTATCCGCATTGATTGAACAACTCATAGCAAGAGGAACGATCTTCCGCACTCTGAGTTTATTTCTAACCCTAACCCTGGGTGTAGTGCGTGTTCAAAGTTTATATTTTTTAGGTTTTGCCTATTCACCCCCCTCTAGGCGACTTTCAAGAAGTTATAGTGTTATATGCAACCAATGGATATAGTTATTGGTATATAGCAAATAACCTCGCCTCTATTTGTTGTTGCCCCTGTTTGAGGGGTTTGATAGATATTTGTCAGATTAACTCTAGATCCCTAGATCATACAAGTTGAAATAGATTAAATAGGTATGATAGAGTATATATTCATCTAAAACATAACAAGTATTGTTTTCACTAAATAAAATTCGCTAAGTTCACCTAGATTGACTAATGTATCTAGAATCGAATAAGTTCACCTAAATTGACTAATGTATTTAGAATCTGTTAAGTTCATCTAGATTGACTAAATGTATCTAGAATATGCTAAGTTTAGCTAGATTAGCTAAATGTATCTAAAATTGAATAAGTTAAACAAAATTTTAGAAAGTACAATGAACCTAGCTCCAGAAGGTCTCGAAGGATGGAATTGAGGAAACATTGACGATAGCGGCAAGGGCAATGGCAACGATTGTCATTATGACGAGGCATGCGATGCAACAGGATGCTGCTAAAACATTGACTACACATACAACATGTTAATATTGTTAAATACAACCAATGCTAAATAATGTAAAATTAAACTTATGGAAATCCAATGTTGTTCTCGGGTGTCATAGTTAGTCATGCACTCTTGTTGTTGTGCTTGTACTCTAGCAAGGTACTCCTATTGCTACCTAAAGTACTCTTGTTTTGCCCTACGTTGGTCCTGTATATTTTCACTGGAACTCTGAGAGGAAGATCCTCTATATGATCAAACATCACTTGAGTCGATCACACCAGTGAACATAGAGTAGCTTCAAAATTTAAAACATATAAATTTTAGTTAAAAATACTAACAAAAACTAATAAATTATCAACACACTATCCATGTACCTTTCTACCACCACTGGCTTGCACCGCCACTGGATCAATCAGTCCATGTCGCCAATCGACGTCATCACCATGGTGTTGAACCATCTCTTGCCCAAATTGCTCCTGAAGTTAAGAAAAGAAACATAGAATTGAATGTTTCAAGACATTCTAAATTGTTAAAAACTCACCAATCATTCAGACACCTGTTGACTGCAAAGGACCTCAGTACAGATTGCAACAACTTTTGGCAATAATTGTTTTTGGACTTGGGGCCTATAAGTACCACCTCAACTAGCCATTTTAAGTGTGTGGAAGCTGAGTAATATATCAAAGGAGTTGATGCTTCATTCTAGTGCTCTCCACTTGTATAAAGTTAGTGATACACATGGTGATTAATTTAGGTGTTTTGTAATCTGTTTAGGCTAGTTAGACCATCACTTGTGCACTTGTTCTAGATTTAGGCTTAGTGTGTAGTGGGGTTTCCGTACCTCCTACCACTCAGTGCTTGCATGCGCCATTATTGTATTTGGAGGGGTTTATAGTCTTGCTAGAACCAACCATGTTTCTGGTGTGGCTATCACTATGTCCCTAAGGGAACAAGGCTCGCAACAGTTTGGCCAAAAGCTCGCTAGTGAAGCTAGAAGGGTGCGGTCTAGGAGAGGTCATCTTCGATCCACTTGCACATGGTGAAGGCTAGAGGCTATCCAAGGATTTACTCGGCTGTGGCTGGGAGCTTGGCTCTTGTGAGGGCATCATTACGAGAGGCTCTAGCGAGGACTAGGGGAGTGTGAACTTCTCGATACCTCAAAAAAAATATCGGAGTCATCAACGGATGTTTGCACTTTATCTCAATTAAGCTTCTGCACATTATTTATTGTTACTTAAGTTGTGTTCTTACTTTTCTAGTTTAGCTTGCTATGATAGTGATAGGATTGGAACCTAGGTTGTATAACTCTTTTGCAGTAGAGATAGTAACACACCTAGCAAAACCATAGTTGAACATCTAGATAGATTACTTTCTTGGATAGGTTTTAGTTAGGTGAAAATTAGTGGCCTTAGGTTAAGAAGTTGATTCTTAAGTTGCCTAATTGACCTACCTCTTAGGCATCATGCCCCCTTCACAATTGTCAACTATTAATTCTATAAGTGCATGCCAAGGTTGCAACCTGATAGGTGGGGCACTGCCCTGACCTCTCGAATGGACTGATTCAACAATGGGTCATCACTAGTGAGGGACAACCCATCGTATTATGGTCCCTACACCTGTAGTGCTAGACCCAAGCATGGTAAAATCATGGGATAGAGCCTCACCACCACTGAACATTGAAGCGGGGGTTGAGGAGGTGCTGAAGGGGAGCGACATCAGATGAGAAACAATAGCGTGGATATTGTAAAATGATCAGCACTGAAGGGATGACGGATGAAAGGATCATGATGCCCAAGACGGGGTGAATTGGGCTTTTCGAAATTTGTTGCAAAATACTAAACCCTAATTTCAAGCCCAACTACCTAGCTAGATCACAACAAGCTAAGTACACTAAACAAACCCTAACATATATTACGTTAAATACTTGGAATGTAAATACTAAATGTGAATTGCTCAAAGTAATTGCGGAATGTAAAGCAAGGGTTAGAAGGCTCCTCCAATTTTTTTCTGAGGTATCAAAGAGTCGACACTCTCCACTAATCCTCATTGGAGCATCCGTGCAAGGGTTTAGCTCCCTCTTAGTCCTCACAAGGAATAAGTTCTCACTACGAGCTGATTCTTCACATCTCCGGTATGGTGAATTGTTCACAACCATGTACAACATTGAGTCATGTAACCAACAAATCCTCCGGGTGATCACCATGCTCCAATCGCCACCAAACTGTCTATGTGATGTTCATCACCAAAAGTAACACGGTCTATACTTTCACTTGACCAAGGCAAGTCTAATCCAAATGGTGTGTGCTCTAGAGGGCTCTCTTTTGCACTAGTGAGGTCCTAACACAAGATTATGATGTTGCTAATCACCTCACTATTGCAAAGGACCTTGGAATGTCTCTCAATGAATGCAACGTGCTTGGTGGGTAGGACATTGAATGTGGTTGTTGGAGCGGGTATAAATAGCCACCCATCAAAAACCTGTTGTTAATGTTCTGCATTGTTTGCGGGGGCACTAGATCGGTCTAGTGCACCACAGGTGTGCCACCAGACCAGTCAGTGATGTCAACCAACAGCTAGTTGTATTGGAGGTCGCGTGCGCCAGCTGTGCACACTGGACTGGTCCACTGTGCCAAGGTTGGAAAGATCCTTTGGCACACCAGACTGATACAATGTGTGTGTCACACTCGGATTTAAGGGCCAAACCCGGGCACAAATCAAATGTGTGCTAGGATCAAGTCTCACACATATGATGATTCCTAGTATAGAAATGAATGTCACATCTTTACTATATAATAGGAGTTTTATACAAAATAGTTAAATAAATACATCATACGAAGACAACGATCTAGCAACCATAGTTGACTGGGAGACGATGGCCTAAACCTCTCACAAACTCATCGCGACATCCTTTATGCCCCTTATCTTGTAGTACCTATCCTTGATTTGGGGGACGTGAGTACAAGGGTGAGCTCACATATGTTCATTGCTCAAAAAGTTGTGGGGAATAATGTGCATGAGCTCACATACAGTGGGGGCTCATATGAAGTGTAAGGCTTACCAAAGAAGATGGTTAAAGCTGAGCGTTGGTTCTAATGTTGGTCAAAGTTTGATTAGCAGTTACTAAGTGTAAGTAGATACCAACCCAAATAAAGAAGAGATCACAATTAATAATAAACCCATGAAGTGATGCAAATGACAGATTAAGTTTAGTTCCATAAATTAATCATGTGAGAGTCCTTAGTCGCTCTTGACCGCGAGCACGACTAATATACTAGTTTTACACTCTGCAGAGGTTGCGCCCTTTACCCACAAGTCATGTTACCCATTTGCCAAGGGATCGTGACTTCCCATTCATCTCTACCGAGGAGACGAGGCAGGGTAGCACTACAATGCCTTTACAAAGTTCCACTAGCTTCGAAAAATCTGCTACGGTTTCTGAGGAGAGTGATATAGGAATCCCTCATCTGAAAAGCCATAGCAGCATGATCAACCCGAGAACCTCCCTATACCGACAACTCCCCTACCGCCCTTGTCCCTTTCAGGTAAGGTAGTCCTCCACTAGCTTTCCTAATTAGTTAGGCAAGGGCATTCTATACCACCCTTGTGGTAGAACTATTATCTCAAGTTAAGCTCCATGTTCCAATTATCACAATGATCTTGTCATGAACAATAATTAAAATAACAACAAAATTGGAACATGATCATAATTCAAATGTAATATTAATCCCAAAACCAGGTAGAGCAATAGCAAGTCTACCCAATAATTCATTTGTCTTCAAGGGGTGGGGTAAACAAAACTAGGGAAACCTATTATGTCCCATCAAATTATCCTGAGCATGTCATAGTGATTAACGGAGAACATTATTAGGTAAAGAAGAGTGATCAAGGGCACAACCTACCTTAGACTTGAGATCCTAGGTACTTCACCAAATTAGTCTTCAGATTTCTCGTGACCTCATTGCTACTCGTAGCAGTACATACAAATAGACAAGGAGTACATAAACATAACAATACACCAAACATAGAAATAAACAGCGTAAGAATATTCTACACGCTGCTACGAGGTCGTAGGTTTGAGAACGACTAAAATCAAAGTTATAGTTACAGAGACAAGATTTTCCAAAGTTTTTAGGTGCTTAAATAGTCAATTATATTCTATGCTGAATAATATAAATCATGTGAGAAACTATCACATTTAGGTAATTCATCAAACTTTAATCTATGTTATAACTGTATTAGAATCATATTTTATTTAAACTAGTCATGGCTTGATTTACAATGTCACATTAACCTTGATTAACAAAGTCAGTCTAATAAAATGGTATGTAATTATGTCTGAAAACACTAAAATAAATGTTGTTATCATGTAGACAATATTATTATGAAGTTATTGCAATTTGAACAGATCAATCGGGGTTAAAACGAAGGAGTTATGAATTTCTAAAGTTTATTGAATTATTCTTATTTTAAAAATCACTTTCAAATTTTATTTTACATAACCGAAGCTCGGGTGTAATTTTTCTATAAACCCAGGGGTTTATTTGAAAAATCCAGGGACACCAGTGTAAGGTTTTGTATATGGCTGATGATGGCAGGTTTATTTTAGTAAAACACAGGGTCTCTTTAGCAAATTGACGAGGCCGAAGGAGTATCGACGCGCTCTGGCCACATGATATGATGTGGACGACACAGATTAAATCATACAACTTTATGAATCGGTGCGCACTTAAGGCCCTCGGATTTGAGATCCATGGCCGAGGAAGTTCCACATCTTTGATTTGACCTAGCCCTCAGATCTAAAATCTATGGCTCGGATTTCATTCATGAAGAGGTACGCGACCTTCTAATCTCGTCCGCTCATCCAGATCGAATGGCCAAGAGTCATTCCCCTCACAACTAGGCGCAACAAACGGCGGCGCCGCCCCTCCTTTCGGTGGTCCATCGCCGGAGCGAAGGTGCCTGATGCCCCGGTGCCCCAAACCTCGATACAAAAGAGCTAAGCGTAGATGGGGTCATGACAAACAACTTGAAGGGTGTCTCACCTACAATAGTGCTGCAGAGTAGCCTGCTCGCGGTGCAAGTAGGATCCACAACGGAGTGCCAACTCCGGTGTGGAATCGCCACGCGCTCGGATCACCACTTCATCCACAGATGCGACAGTCGGTCTTCACGAGTGTTGCTGAACCCTGCAGACCTAACAAATGGTGTTGACCGAGCCCCATGACGTTGGTTCACCCAGCTTGGCGGCGGTGGATTCTTCACTGAGAGCACCTATAGGAGGGGTGAATAGGTGATCCTTAATAAAACAGCTCAACAAACCAAACTTGTACTAATATTGGATTACTGAAAGCAAGAGCCAAGTTCGAATAAGGATTATGAAAGGAGTAAACTTCTTCACTTAATTGCTCTTCACTAAGTGAGTATTGATCTTAGAGCAATTATGTAAGTGAAGTGAATAGAGATAAAATCACAGTAGGATAAAGAAGAGTGACACAACAATTTTTATCACGTGGTTCAGTCAAGTAGAATGCTTGCCTACTCCACGTTGTGGCATCCCAACGGACGGGGGTTGCACCCAACCCCTTTCAAGTGATCCAAAGATCAACTTGAATACCACGGTTCTCTTTATCTGAACAATATCCCGTTGTGAGGAATCTCCATAATTTGGTGTCTCTCACGCCTTACATAGATGATCTCAAATGAACACAAGAGTAAGGGGGAATAGAAACACACACAAGAACTAGAGTTGCAACAACAACACGTACACGAGACAAGAAAGAGCACACGAAACAACACAGCAGAATTATAGCTCAAAGAAGTGCTCAAATCTCTATCATAATGAAACAATTGCGTGTTTGCGGAGTCTTGGCATTGTAGGATGTTCAATTAGTGCTTGGTGTGGAGCTCCATGTGCCAAGAGGTCCCTTTTATAGCCCCAAGGGACCTAGGTGCCATTGGAGCTCCATTTGGAAGGCCCTGATTGCCTTCTTCCGTGGGTGCACCGGAATATCTGGTGCCCACCGGACAGTGAGCAGTGCGCGGGCGTAGAATCCCCTGATTGGCTGCTATCCTGTTCTGGGGGGCACCGGACTGTCAGGTGCGCCACTTGACCGTTGCTCCTAGCCGACGTGGCAGCTAGCCATTGCGCGGCTGGCACACCGGACTGTCCGGCGCCTCGCGTGGACCGTCCGGTGAATTATAGCCGACGCAGGCTCGAAATCCCGAGAGCAGTGAGTTGGCCGGACCGTGCACCAGAGTGTCCGGTGAGGGGCACCGGACCGTCTGATGCTCTGCAGTCCAGCATCTTTTCTCTTTTTCTTTCTTGTTCACTTTTGCTCCTTTTTGGCTTGACTTCATAAAGTCCCTGGCACTTAGACAAACATGATTAGCACACAGAACAATTTACTAAGTGTCCAAAGCTTACCTTTTTACTTGGTCCATCTAGATTTGCACTATGTCCTTTTCGGAGGTCAATTTGCTTCATATACCTTTGCTTATACATCATGTTAGTTCAAACATAATGTGTTGTGCATCTAATCACCAAAACAATATAGAAATGGCCCAGGGGCACATTTCCCTTTCAATCTCCCCCTTTTTATTGATTTATGCCAACACATCAAAAAGCAACTCATATTGAACGAACATATCCAAATGAGCTTAAAAGTGCAAATTGATGTCAAATTGAAGACCAATAAAGTTAACATAGGATTTGGCATATTTGGATCACTTTTGCCACCACTTGGTTTGTTTTCGCAAAATAAATCCATTTTCCTATCTTTATGTCAAAACACTTGTTTTGGCAAATCAAAATATCTTTCATGACTAGTTTTGATCAAACACCAAAAACTCCCCCTTTTTCCTATAATCAAATTTCTCCCCCATAAGAGAGCAGTTTTTGCAATAAAGTATTCTTACACTAAAATTGTTGAAAAATTCACAAGTGGTGGCTGATCCAGTTGCTTTGGCCTTAATTTCTCCCCTTTGGCATCAAGCACCAAAACAGAAGAACTATTTGGCCTTTTAACCTCATTGCCTCACAAAAATTGCAAGTAAAACCAAGGGCAACGAGAAAACTAGTGACTTGGAACAAGATACATTGATACCGGAATGCAGTGGAAGCCTCTTCTTTGTCTGAGTCCACCTTTTCCTTTTCAATCCATCTTTGAGACTATATCAAAGTAACTCAAGCAAACACATTAGTCTCAATGGGTCAAGTTGTAGTACATCCTCCCCCTAAACATGTGCATCATGTGAGGTCTGGGGTTGACTTGTACAACTTGAGCACCAAAATAAGTAAAGATAGAAATGCTTAAAAGAACGTGATCAAAGGCATAAAACACATGCATGCTATATATCAATCCAAGTTCCACGAATCTAAGACATTTAGCTCACTACACAACCTGCAAAACCTTTTATCATCTAAAGGCTTGGTGAAGATATCGGCTAGATGGTTCTCGGTGCTAATATGGCAAAGATTGATATCTCCCCTTTGTTGGTGGTCTCTCAAAAAGTGATGTCGGATGTCTATGTGCTTAGTGCGGCTGTGTTCAACAGGATTATCCACCAAGCAGATTGCACTCTCAATGTCACATAGGAGTGGGACTTTGCTCAGATTGTAGCCAAAGTCCTGGAGGGTTTGCCTCATCCAAAGTAGTTGCACGCAACACTAGCCTGCGGCAACATACTCGGTCTCAGTGGTGGATAGGGCAACAAATGTTTGTTTCTTAGAGCTCCAAGACACCAGGGACCTTCCCAAAAATTGACAAGTCCCTGATGTGCTCTTCCTATCAACCTTGCACCCTACATAGTCGGAGTCTGAATATCTGATTAAGTCAAAGGTGGACCACTTTGGATACTAGATCCCAAAGCAAGGCGTATGAACTAAGTATCTAAGAATTTGCTTCATGGACACAAGATGACATCCTTGGGGTCGGATTGAAATCTAGCACATATGCATAAGCTAAGCATTATATCCAGTCTACTAGCACAAAGATGAAGTAATGAACCTATCATAGACTCGTATGCCTTTTGATCAATGGACTTACCTCCCTTGTCAAGGTCCAAGTGTCCATCGGTTCCCATTGGCGTCTTGGAGGCCTTTGCATCCTTCATCCCAAACCATTTGAGCAAGTCTTGAGTCTACTTCGTTTGAGAGATGAAGGTTCCTTCCCTTAGTTGCTTCACATGAAATCCAAGGAAGTAGTTTAATTCGCCCATCATTGACATTTCAAATTTCTTCATCATTACCCTACTAAACTCTTCACAAGACTTTTGATTAGTAGAACCAAATATTATGTCATGGACATATATTTGGCATACAAACAAATCATCACTACAAGTCTTAGTAAAAAGAGTAGGATCTGCTTTCCCGGCCTTGAAAGCATTAGAAGTGAGAAAATCTCTAAGGCATTCATACCATGCTCTTGGAGCTTGCTTAAGTCCATAGAGCGCCATAGAGAGCTTGTAAATATGGTCAGGATACCTGTCATCCTCGAAGCCAAGGGGTTGTTCTACGTACACCTCCTCCTTGATTGGTCCATTGAGGAAGGAGCTCTTCAAGTCCATTTGAAACAACTTAAAAGAGTTGTGAGCAGCATAGGTCAGTAATATACGAATTGACTCGAGCCTAGCTATAGGAGTAAAAGTCTCCTCACAATCCAAACCTGCGACTTGGGCATAACCTTTTGCCACAAGTCGAGCCTTGTTTCTTGTCACCACCTCGTGCTCATCTTGTTTGTTGCGGAACACCCGCTTGGTTCCCACAACATTTTGCTTTGGACGTGGCACCAGGCTCCACAATTCATTTCTCTTGAAGTTGTTGAGCTCTTCCTGCATGGCCAACACCCAGTCCGGGTCCTACAAGGCTTCTTCTACCCTGAAAGGCTCGATAGAAAAACAAAAGAGTAATGTTCACAAAAATTAGCTAAATGTGAACAAGTGGTTACTCCCTTGTTGATGTCACCCAGAATCTGATCGACTTGATGATTCCTTTGGATGGTGACCTGGACTTGAGTTGGAGGTGCATGTGGTACTTCTTCCTCTTTATCCTTTTCTACATGTGTTCCCCCTTGATTCATGCCTTCATCTTGAGGTACCTGTTCCTCATTTTGAGTTGGGGGTTGCACCAATGTTGAACTTCATCTTCATCTATATCATCAAGATCAACTTGCTCTCTTCTAGAGCCATTAGTCTCATCAAATACAACATCACTAGTGACTTCGACCTGAAGATTTGTTGAAGACCCTATATGCCTGTTGGGGGCCTTCGGCTTCCGAAGGTCCTCAAAAACATGATTTGACAATGTTTTTCAAGTGGAATATGTGAACAGGTATCTTCGGAATCGGGTCACGAATATACAAGAATATGGTCAAGACGAAGCTTGAGTAGGACTGAAGGCGATCATGACGAAGGAGAAGATGATCATGAAGCTATGCGCAGAAAAAGCTTCGGCATGACAGCAGAAAAGGGGAACCGACTTATATGATGAAAAGCCAAATTAGACCTCGAAGAATCACTATAGAGTTATTGATAAATGTAAAGGGCATTAATGTAATTCTTCACGGGCTGCGTCCTGTGTCTATAAATAGATGAACAGTACTCCCGTACTGTTCACGCTGGTCTGGCATCTGCTTTTCGCATCACGCCTGTATCTTTACTTCTCGACAATCTAAAGGTACATTTATAATTTGTTATTATGACTCTAGTAATACAAAATAGAAATAAGTTGATGATAATATTTGTATTATTGTTCGTAATCCATGTACATATTCTTCTTCATCATATGTTGGGCTTACGAAGGTCTTCTTCTTCACAACCTTCGTCTGAAATTCATTATATCCTAAGGGATATAATGTCTTAAAGGACGAAGGACTTTAACATTTAACACTTTTTATGTTGCCTTGTTCTTGACTCTAAAGCATTTGAGAACAAGTCACCAACATTGGCGCCCACCTCCGGTGAACTCACGTCCATTTTTTGAGTTTTGATCATCTTCGGCAAGCATCACCTTCGTCATGCCGTCGAGGAAAGCTTCAGCCGCAGGGGCTGCTACTATGCAGCCGCTGGATCCCAATCAGGATGTCCTTTCTCTCAGGGAGGACCGAAGCTAGAAGAGGAAGGCCACCAGTCCAACGCCTCCGGAAGACGACTTGGATCAAGAAATCCAAAATTTGGAGATGATCCATCAACAGGTCCAACGGAAGAAGGAAAAGATGGCTCGTCTAGCTGATCTACAAAGGCAGATAGACGAAGCCTCTGAAGAGCTTCGACATCTTACTCAAGATGACCAGAACCAAAGGCCCCCGCGCAGAGAGCTTCATCAAGAGGGCTTCTACAACGAGGGCGACTGGTATGAAGATTTCCATCATGAAAATTTTGCTTTTGATGATACTTCTCCCCTGTCAACAGAACTATAGGCTACACCTTGGCCACAGTCTTACAAGCCACCTCAGCTCCCATGTACGACGGTCATTTAGATCCGAAACAATTCTTGATGAGCTATGAAGCAACTATATCTTCGTATGGTGGCAACACGACGGTCATGACAAAGTCTTTCGTCATGGCTGTCAGGAGTGTTGCACAAACCTGGTACTCCTCTCTTCGGCCAGGGACAATCACTTCATGGCAAAAGCTAAAGGACATGTTGATAACTAGCTTCCAAGGGTTTCAAACGAAGCCAGTTACTGCCCAAGCTTTATTCCAGTGCACCTAGGACCACGAAGAATATCTTCAGGTGTATGTCCGAAGGTTCCTGCTTCTGAGGGCACAGGCACCAACAGTGCCCAATGAAATTGTCATTGAGGCCATGATCAAGGGGCTTCGGCCGGGACCTTCAGCTCAGTACTTTGCCAGAAAGCCTCCTCAAACTTTGGAGAAGTTGCTCCAGAAGATGGACGAGTATATTCGAGCTGACAATGATTTTCGCAAAAGAAGGGAGGAAGCATTCAGGTTCTCTGAAATGACCAGGGGCTTCGGAGGAAGATTCCATCCGAGGCACGTCAGGTCAATTCACAATTCTACTCGAAGTGATGACAAAGGGAGTCAACAGCAAAGGCCACAGTGCTCCTCGCAAGCTTCGGGGCAACAGCAAAGCTCTTTCCGGCCGCTAGCGCCAAGGGGCAGAGGCGCCAGGGGCTTCGGGGGAAGATTTGGAGATCAACCAAGAAAAATTTACTGCCTATTCTATGGTGAAGGAAAGGGCCATACCACTAGGATGTGCCATGTTACCATCCAGAAGCAAAAGGAGCTAGCAGAAGCTGCAGCGCAACAGAGCCAGCCGAAGTAGGTCATGCATACTGCTTCGTACCATTCGCCTTACATTCCAGAATATGTAGGCAATCACCCTGCAGCTTCTGTTGCTTCGGCAAGTCAATCCCAAGCATCTTGGCAACAGCCTCCACCACCACCACCAATGCAACGAGGTTAGCAGCCAGAAGGGAGTCAGCACACTCACCTTCAGCGGGACTTCAGAAAGGAGTCCGAAGCTCGCACAGTCAATAGCACTGTGCCGGAGTCGAAGCATATTTACTGACAAATATCCTACCTCGACAGCGGATTTTCGCATTATTCACATTTCAGTCTTACTTTCTTTTTAATAAGGAACAATTATGGGAAGTTTAAGTGCTTTTAATCATCTTTTAATCTCTTGTAACAGTTTCGTTCTCTGTCATAATAAAAATATGTCTTCTCCACAGGCTTAAGTTGCCGAAACATAAGAATTTATGGTGGCAAGAAGGATCTTCGAATTATCAAAAATTTGTTCTAAGAAATACAGTGCAATCTCTTCGAAGCAGCAAAAGTCGTTCCTAAGGGAGCGCAGTGTAAGTTTTCTGCTCAAAAGTCGTTCCTAAGGGAGCGCAGTGTAAGTTTTCTGCTCAAAAGTCGTTCTGAAGGAAATGCAGAGCTTACAGCGAAAAATAAACGCTGATTCCGCTAAAAGTAAAAGGCGAAGAAGCTCCTAAGGGAGGCTTACAGCAAAAAATAAACGCTGATTCCGCTGAAGTAAAAGGCGAAGAAACTCCTAAGGGAGGCTTACAGCAAAAAATAAACGCTGATTCCGCTGAAGTAAAAGGCGAAGAAGCTCCTAAGGGAGGCTTACAGTGAAAAATAAATGTCGACCTTCGGCAAATATCATTTTGCATAACATCACATCATTACATCATTTGCATAGCATAACATCATACATCATAGTGCATCAACAACGCAAGAAGGGGGGTTTCAATATTGATATTCGAAGATCGTTTTGAAGAAATAGTGGCACGGCACAAACAATAGCCATGGAAGGGTTATATCTTCGTCAACCTCTGAGATGGAAAGATTTATTGATCATCGATTTTACCAGGATTGGTTACTGATTTTACGAGCACGGATATTATTTACGAAGCATGAAAAGAAGGGAAGGTGTTTTTTTGCCGAAGGCTCAAAAAGGTACGTGTATAATGTTTCATGCATCGCAAATAATAGAACTATAAACAGTTAATAAATTACACCCTAAGTTACACAATATTACACATGATTCTCAACAAACATTACATTCTGAGTGTTTTTGCAACAGCATCTAATCTTCCCTTAGGACTACTTCTGCAGCTTCGTTTAAAAGCTGATCAACAACTCTATCCATGATGGCTTCGGCCATTTGTCTAATTTGTCATCCCCCTTCGTGTGGGGGCCCCTAGATGACTCAGCAGGTTCTGAGGGAAGAGTAGATATGGATTTATTACTATTACAAACCCTGAACAAGTTCGAAGTCAAAAAATTACAATAAAGAGACAAAAACCACTAGTTAATACCTATTTGCCCTTCGGGCTCTGCGCTTTTCTCAGCAGCCTCTGCTACTTTTCTAGCATCATGGATGCCTTTTTCGCTTTTTTGAATAATCTCTTGGGCCATTTCCCGGCCACCATTATCCCAGATGTCGGTGAAAAATTTTCCACCAACCATGCTAGCTTCGGCCGAGGGGTCTTTTATATCTTCGGAGGATAAGGCAGTTTCGGATTGTGTTAAAGTTTTCACATGCTCGCAGCCTTTCCTCTCCAAAATAGTAGCAATCCCCCTAGCGCCTGAGAAGGCACATATGTCTCCGCGGCTATTCAAAATTTCCTCAAAAGCCTCGGCTTCGTGATTGATCCATTCAATCGGGCCCTCGGGTTCCCCCTTGTGAAGTTCTCCTCGCTCGAGAATGCGCCAACGCTGGCGAAGCTAGTTTTTATTTTCTTAACGCATTCTATAGATTTGTCATAGCACCTTTTTTTTGGATGCACGAAGCTCTTCAATGTTTCCTTCTAAATGATTTGCCCACTGGTCGCTAAGTTCTCGTTTCGTTTCTTCAAGTATGCGTTCTTCTTTAGCTCGGGCCAACTGTCTCCGAAGACTCTCGATTTCTTGCTTTTGAGCTTCAGCTTGAGCTTTAGAAGTAGCTTCATCTTCCTTTATCTTATCCACCAATGTAAGCAGAATTTTGTCTTTTTCCAAGGCTTCATTTCTTAGCTCGATAACCTCTGTTCGAAGGTTATTGAGAGCAATAGTGCAGCTTTCGTATTCAGCATTCTTTTGTGCCCTTAAGGCATTGCTGAGTATTAAGCCCTGTGCAAAAGAATGAATGGATTATTAAAAAAAAAGAAAAAAAATTTACCTGCAGACTATTGTATGCAAGGCTATCTGCAAGATCGTCCTTCGTCATGGCGCAGAGGCCAGCTTCGAGCTTCGGGAACCCCATACTTCTAGCCATCTCCCGGCAGACGGATAATTCCTTGTTATCTGGGAGGCAGTATAAGAAGTCGTCTTCGTCTGTGCCATTGAATACTAAGGCCCCTTTTGGATACCTCAGTTCTTGGGCATAGTGATTAGTTTCAAAAATCTCTTCTTCAGATAATCTTTTTCCCGAAGCATGTCGAACAATATAATCGAGGGCTTTGGAGGATGCTTCGGGGGCAGCAGTGCCAGTTTCTTCAACTAAAATCGGCTCTGTCATTTTCGTTTCTTCGGCTTCCAAGAATTTTACCTTGGTGGGCTCTGAAGGCCCAGCTTCAGTCTCAGATTGTTGCTTTGGAGCTTCGGCAACAAAGACTTCAGTTTGCACTTCGGAAGTTTCAACAATTTTCTTCGGAGTTGTGCTTGAAGACTTAATTGTCTCCAAAACATCTAGCACATTAACCATCCTTTTTCTTTTTGGGGTCACCGTTGGACCCTTTTGGTTTTTTGCTGCCTCAATTTTTGCTGAAGGACTTAAAATTTCTGATGATTTTGTTTCTTTGGTCCTCGGTTTCTCTGTTTTTTCTGTTGATGGTGCTTCGGCCATTTCTTCGATTTTTGGCACTGGAGGTGGTTCTTTAGCTTCGGTGGCCGAAGAGGTCTCACCAATAAATTCAGGCACTGTGGCCGGTTCAATATAACGTGGCCGGTGTGTGAGAACCTTTACCTTTTTTCTCTTCGGCGCTGGCTCGCTAGGAGCAGCTGAAGCAATTTCCTTTGCAGAAGAAGTATTCTTTCTTTTTTGACCCCACGCTGGGTAATGGTAGTCGGGGTAGACAAACCCAATTTCATCAAATACTCGGTTAAGTCTCTTCTTTTTTCGGCCTCTGAAGGCCGCTGATAATGCAGTATCTTCGGCCTTCGAGTACACCCCAAGCAATTCGTCACTTATGGCCTCAATACTTTTTAACCAGTCATCATCTGGCTCAACAAACTTATCTCTGTATTTGAATGTGTATTTTAGCCTAACTAGTCCACCTTCGTCAGTCTCTTTAATGGTTCCCTCCGGCATTTCCCACTTTTCCACAAGTGGCCATACTCTGAAAGCAATGTGTTCTTGGACCAAATCCCTTGTTCCAATAAAAGAGCAAACAATGCCGAAGGCTCTCTAGCATTCTTCGGCTGCTTCATTCATTTCCACCTTCGGCTTCCGGAGGTCGAAGCGTTGCCAGATAGGGCACATAATGATACCCTTGATATCTTCACGTGATTTCAAGTCATTTTTCACATAAAACCATTCCGTCATCCAGTCACCGGGCCACCTCTTTCGAAAGGTTGGCACAAGGCAGCTTGACCCAGACCGAGTGCCGAAGCTGTAGCAGCCAAAGTTGTTGTGATACTGCTCTTTGCCCTAGGGTTTTGTCTCATACAATAGCTCATGTACGTTACAGAAGCTTTTTGCGTTAGGTTCCAAACCTTGGCTCCTCACGGCCCACACAAAGATGTTCATCCTTATGATTGCTTCGGGGGTAAGTTGATGAAGGTAGATTTCAAATGTCTTTAGTACTTCCACGACAAAACTATTCAAGGGAAATCGTAATCCAGCTTTTAAGAAGCTTCGGAATATCATGACCTCATTTTCCTCGGGAGTCGGACAAGTCTTCTCTCCTTCGTCAGCCCTCACAACAGACAAGTCT
This sequence comes from Zea luxurians, assembly GCA_029449295.1. Lineage (NCBI taxonomy): Eukaryota > Viridiplantae > Streptophyta > Magnoliopsida > Poales > Poaceae > Zea > Zea luxurians. The sequence goes on from JAOPSE010000035.1 coordinate 8,985,405, forward strand.
CGAAAATATCTGCCTCTCATATTGACAAGATGATTTTCCTTAATACTGGACTTACCAAAAACTGCATGGCTTGGTCGCCAGGGTCGATCTTCGGAATCTTCACCACCACTATCCACATCGTAACTTTCACTGTCGCCAGTATCTTCAGATAAACCCTCCAAAATCTCCCTAGTAATCTTCTCTGTATTAGTCTTTGATATTGATTCAAGAAAGCCCAGGTGCATCTCCTCAGAAAGGCTTAGCTTTGAAGCACCAACAACTTTCTTATCTTCAGACATCTTCGCAAATGCTGACAAAGCGCACTCGAAACCGAAGCTTAAAAATTTAAAACTAAGCAAGTGTTGTTGCGCGCAGGCTAAAAAATTGGGTGAGTAAAAGCAGGTGGCAAAGAAGCGTGCCAAATAGGTTGGTGATGAGCTCTTATTTTATACAGCTAGCGCGTTGAAACACAACAGCAATCCAGGCTATTCCCGTCGGCCGGGTACCGACGGGATTTACTCTAAAAACCGACGGGATTTAGCTATTCCCGTCGGTTTTAGACTAAATCCCGTCGGTACCTGGCCGACAGGAGCTACCCGACAGGGATTGCATTAACTCCCATCGGCCCCGACGGGAGATAATTAACTCCGTCGGCCCTAGGTAGCCGACGTGAGTTATCGTGCCCCGGCCCAGGGCTGACGTGGCGGGCGCTTAAACTCCCGTTGGCCAGGGCACGAGCCGACGGGAGTTATGGGTCCGCCACGTCAGCCCTGGGTGCCGGGACTGGGGAGCGACAACTGCCATCGGCTTGGCTAAGCCGACGGGAGTTATCCTAGACAGTACCAGTTTAACTCCCGTCGGCTTTGCAAAGCCAACGGGAGTTAAACTGTCCCCCCCCCAAAAGCCCATATTTATGATCAATGGCACAGAAAATATACACAATATCATCATGCACATTCACACATCAATCACATCCATCCAGCGCCTCAATCACATCCATCGACACACATATATATAAGAACATTCATCCACATTCATCCACATAAGAAGTGTTCATTACTGAAAAGGTAGAGATCGAAGTGTTCATTACTGAAAAGGTAGAGATCGAAGCACATTCACGAACCGCCGCGGCTAGGGTTGTTGGAGCTTTGGCCACTGCCTCCGTCCGGAGTTGGGTACGCGAATAGCGAGTTGACGAAGCCATCCATCGTTCCACTTCCTTCCTGATTGTCCTACGGAGCGAGAATGCAATTTGTCAGAAATCGTACATATTAACTGCTGACTGTCGGCGATAGCTATAGAGTTAGAATACCAAACCTGTGCTCCAGGGTCAGGTAGCTGTGCCGGTGGTGTGCTAAACTGAGGCTGCTGCGGCACAAGTCCCTGTTGAATACAAGAATAAATACATATTCATGTGAGTGCAGTGCGGCACAAGTCGTCGTTTTTTACTATGTAACTAGAGAATGGACATAGAATTTCTTACCGGTGGAGGAGGGCCCATAGGGACGAACGTCCATTGTGGCGGAGGCGGAGGGGCCACGTACGGAATGCCCTGCTGCTAAGCTAGTAACTATTGACCAAGCATATTAGTAGTACGCATTGGATGTGTAAAGCAATGAATAAACAGTAATAATGCAATGGGCTTACTTGAAGCATCTGCTGTTGTTGCGCGTGGACTGAGGCATAGTACTCACTTTGAGCCCTCAACTGCTCAGTTTGAGCCCTCAACTGCTCATCGCGCTGACGGTTCTCCTCACGCAGCCTCACGATCTCAAGCTCTTGCTCAGTGAGCCGACGAGAGCTACGACTGGAGCTCCCGGACCCGGATGCCGACCGCCGAGATGCTCTAAAATCCGTCGTGTTGATCATTCCATCAAAGAGAGAGAATCTACAATTGTTGTCAAAGAAAGATTAATTAAGGCATATGCTCATATGCTCATGTCACTATATAAATGGCATGTAATGTAACATCTCACCGTCCATGTGCCTTTCCTCCACCGGATTTATGCACGGCTTGAGCATCGATCGGCATGGTCCTCCAATCGCAGTCTTCTCCATGACGGTCCTTCATCTCTTCTGCATATGCCGCCTGTATCGATTATATAACCTTAGTTCATACGTTGCAAGCATTAACCGAATATTGAGGACAACAGCTCACCAGACGCTCCCTTTGTGTCTGGCTGCACAAAGGGTTGGAAGGGTCGCTTCCCCTATGGCCAGCTTCCCACACCTCGATGGGAGTCGGCTCGCGACCTAATTGAGCTTCCTACGACACAGAGTTAGTACAATAAATGAATATATGACATCTCAACATATTTGTTAGTTTTCTTACCAGGCGTTTTGCCTTTCGCGTGAAGTTGTCGCCACCGAAGGTGTGGATCGGCATGGTGCCTCGATTGTCCCTGTGACTTTTTGACTTCTGTTGGAAGGCTTCAGAAGCCCATACCCACACCAAGCTGCGTAGGCCTCTGGCCGGTTAGACATCCACGGAACCACCACCTTCATAAAAACAAACATATATCAGTACCTATTCAAATGAAACAAACACAAAGGAAAGGATTGAAATATAACCTTACGATACTCTTCGTCGCGAAGGTATATACTCGAGGCCCCTGTCTTCTTGTTCATCTTTTGCCCTAAATTTGTTGATAATACATGCACGTGGCCTGAATCCTTGCCTCGTACAGGGCCTCCTTCACCAACCGATAGGCATTTACTTGAAACACCTTCTCATCGTGGTTCGCGTCATCCCCGTTGGCCAACCGAAAACGTGCCTACAAAAAATGCAATGCTATCTAACTTTTTAATGATTGCTTCCATATAACACACACAAGATTACGTACCTAGAAGTCAGCGCAAACAAGCCCCTGGGCATCGCCATAAGTGACATCGACCTTCAGCTTGTAATCGTCCCAACATGAGACGAGGACCAGCGCGGCGTCTGCATCGTCGGACGTCTTCACTAGACCAGGGTAGTGAAACTTCAGGAGCGAACTCAACACAGAGTTCACCTGCTTTTGACGACCCTTGCCGGTGAAAGAGTAGTCCAACCACTCCCTGCAAAAAAGCCGGGCAAGCATCAAACATGCTTACATTTGATGAATACAGCTGATTCAAATCAAAAGATACAACACTTACCTATCTCCGACGGGGGAGATCACCGTCTTCCCCGCCTCGGAGCTCGGAACAGGTGGAGGTTGTACAGCATGGGGCCTTCTAAACTTACGTGGATGCCTTGCTGGAGCTGCCTTAGCCTCATCTCCACCCTCAGCCGCACCTCATTCCTCAGCTGCACCTCCTGCCTCAGCCTCAGTCTCATCTCCACCTCCACCCTCTCCCTGCTCACCTCCTGCCTCAGCCTCCTCACCTCCACCCTCAACCTCATCCTCATCCTCATCCTCATCCTCATCCTACAAATAAGTAACTCAAGTGTCACATTCACGCGTCAAAGTCTTACACGAATTAAAAGCAACAATACAATGATTCTTACATCGCCTCTCTGAAACCCCAAGGGCTGGCCCTGTAACTCTGGGTGTAGGCTTCTGTAGAGCTGCTCCTTCTTACTAGCGCTCAAGGAACTCCCTCGGAAAAGGGAGTCCCTGAACCCCTTCACCACCTGCTTAAACTTTT